>CM019822.1:143502655-144752655 GCA_009763385.1 Coix lacryma-jobi var. lacryma-jobi | reverse complement strand
CGCATTCTTTCATAAGTGAGAATTTTGTTATGAGAAGTAACCCTAAGTTGGTAGAATTGGATAGGGGTTATCAGATAAGTTCAACAGGGGCTGTTCTTTCTACCCGTATAATGGCTAAGGAAATGGAAATCACTTTTGGGGATAAGAAGGTATCTGTGGATCTCATCGTGATTCCTGGGTTAGGTTTGGATGTGATTTTGGGAATGGGATGGATGAAACGATGGAAGGTTAATTTGGATATTGCAGAACGAGTGGTTTCCCTAGTGAGCCCTCGAAATGAGTCTTCCATCTGTTTTAAATTACCCTGAAACCCCCACGAGATAGGAGTGTTGTTCAATATCACAGCAAAGCAGATAGCTGAGATCCCGATAGTGTGTGAGTTTCCCGATGTCTTCCCTGATGAGTTGCCAGGACTACCACCGGATAGCGATGTGGAGTTTGCTATAGAGTTGATCCCTGGAACGGCACCCATTTCTCGGAGGCCGTATAGGATGCCGACTAACGAGTTAGCAGAGCTTAAGACTCAGTTGCAAGAACTTTTGGATAAAGGTTTGATACACCCTAGTTCGTCACCTTGGGGATGTCCCGCCATCTTCGTGAAAAAGAAGGACAAAACATTAAGGATGTGTGTGGACTACAGACCGCTTAATGTCGTAACTATAAAGAACAAATACCCCTTACCTCGAATTGATGTCTTGTTCGATCAGTTATCAAAGGCAAAAGTGTTCTCCAAGATCGACTTGAGATCAGGTTACCCTCAGATCAAGATTAGAAGAGAGGATATACCAAAAACCGCTTTCTCCACCAGATATGGACTCTATGAGTATCTAGTTATGTCTTTTGGACTGACAAATGCGTCGGCACATTTCATGTACTTGATGAATTCGGTTTTTATGCCCGAGTTGGATAAGTTTGTTGTGGTGTTTATTGATGACATCTTGGTATACTCTGAAAATGAGAAAGATCATGCTGAGCATCTACGAGTCGTCTTAGCTCGACTTCGAGAGCACAAGTTGTATGCTAAGTTTAGCAAGTGTGAGTTTTGGTTAAAGAAGGTACCCTTTCTTGGACACGTCCTTTCAGAGGAAGGAATTTCTGTGGACCCCACAAAAGTACAGGAAGTTATGGATTGGCAAGAACCCACTAACGTACATGAGGTACGCAGCTTTCTAGGATTGGCCGGATACTACCGTCGGTTCATTCCGGATTTCTCAAGGATTGCAAAACCTATGACTCGTCTAACTCAGAAAAACAAGAAGTTTGAATGGACTCCAGAGTGTGAGGCAGCATTTCGCACTCTGCGAACCTTGTTGACTTCGGCGCCAGTTTTGGCTCAGCCAGATTTGGAGGAACCTTTTGATGTGTTTTGTGACGCATCCAAGATTGGACTCGGATGTGTGCTTATGCAGAATGGGAGAGTTATAGCATATGCTTCACGTAAGTTGCGACCACATGAAGAGAATTACCTGACTCATGATTTGGAATTGGCAGCCGTAGTTCATGCACTCAAGATATGGAGGCATTATCTTATGGGTAACCTATGTCATGTGTATACAGACCACAAAAGTTTGAAATATATCTTCACCCAGCCAGAGTTGAATATGAGGCAGAGGAGATGGTTAGAGTTGATTAAGGATTACAACCTAGAAGTGCATTACCACCCTGGAAAACCAAACGTTGTAGCAGATGCCTTGAGTCGCAAGACTCATTGCAACTCCCTACAACCATTGTTGGAAGATGGATTCAACCTTATGCACCCAGTTATGCTAAACAATATAACCATACAGTGCACCCTGGAAAGTGATATCATTGAAGGACAAAAGACCAATGAAGAGATCTGCCAGATTAAGAAGAGGTTGGAAACCAGTAATTCGTTGAACTTCAGAACAGATGAACAAGGAATTTTGTGGTATAATCAAAGGTTGGTTGTTCCTAAGAACACGGAGCTGAAAGAAAGAATTCTGAATGAAGCCCACAATTCAAAGTTGTCTATCCATCCAGGAAGTAGTAAGATGTACCAAGATTTGAGGACAAGGTTTTGGTGGTCAAAGATGAAGAAAGAGGTTGCAGCTTATGTCGCAAAGTGCGATACTTGCTGCAGGATAAAGGCTATACACTTGAGACCTGTTGGATTGTTACAACCTTTGTCAATCCCAGAATGGAAATGAGAAGAGATTAGCATGGATTTCATCACAGTTCTTCCAACCACTCAAAAAGGACACGATTCTATCTAGGTTATCGTGGATCGGTTATCCAAAGTGGCTCACTTCATACCAGTCAAGACTACACATCGGCCACACCAATATGCAGATTTGTACATTCAGAACATTTTAAGGTTACATGGAGTTCCTAAGAGGATTGTTTCTGATAGAGGACCCCAATTCATAGCACGTTTTTAGGAACAGTTGCATAAGGAGCTAGGGACTAAGTTGGTAAGAAGTTCCACTTATCACCCACAAACCGCAGGACAGACGGAAAGAGTGAATCAAATTTTGGAAGATATCCTCAGAGCTTGTGTTTTATCCTCGGGAGAATCATGGGAAAGGTGGTTACCCCTCGCTGAGTTCTCATATAACAATAGCTATCAGGAAAGTATAAAGATGGCACCATTTGAAGTTTTATATGGACGAAGATGCAGAACCCCGGTAAATTGGGTTGAATCAGGAGATCGAGGATTTTACGGGTCAGATTATGTAAGGGATGCCGAAGAGATCGTGCAAATAGTGCAACAACATATCAGGGCAGCGCAGTCACGACAGAAAAGTTATGCTGATACACGAAGGAGACCCCTGGAATTCCAAGAAGGAGATTATGTCTACCTTAAGGTCTCACCCATGAGAAAGGTCCAATGTTTTGGAATTAAGAAAAAGTTAGCACCCCGATATGTAGGACCGTATCAGATCATAGCCAGAAAGGGAGAAGTAGCCTATGAAGTGCAATTACCCCCAGAGATGAGCGCAATTTTTCCCGTGTTCCATGTATCCCAGTTGAAGAAGTGTCTTCGAGTACCAGAACGAGAAGAGGTTCGGATTCCAGATGTCACTATCAGATCAGACCTGGAGTACTATGAACAACCTCAGGAGATACTAGATACCAAGACTAGAGAAACTCGTAATAGTGAAGTGAAGACTTACAAGATTCTTTGGAGCAATCACGGACCCAATGACGCAACTTGGGAAACCGAGGAGTACTTGCGCGTAAACCATCCCGCTATTTATAAAGATTGGTACGTAACCCAAATCTCGGGACGAGATTTCTTTAAGGGGGGGGGGAAGGGCTGTGACACCCTAGTGTCAAGCACTGCATTAGGAACTACATTTAGCTACTAAAATCCATAAGCAATGCATTGCATCATTTCATGTGCATGAAAGTGCTTTTTTGCTTTGTTTGTTTATTTGGATTTTGGTTTCTATAGACTTGGTTGTTCAAATGGATTTGTGTTTTGGCCAACAATTTTATAAAGTAAAGGATAGTAAGAATAACCTTTTTCATATTGATACCTTGACCTATTTCAAAATGGTTTGACAAATAAAAATGAGGGAAACAAAATAATTTATAGCTCAAGAATTGACTTTATTTATATGGAGGTTGTAAAAATGATTTTCAGAAAAAGTGTCTTATATGAAAGTTGTAGAGAAAATTATTTTGAGCAACTTTTATTTTTGGGTCAAAACATACTTTGGAGTTTTTGAAACTATTTTTGAATGGTCAAAGTTTAAAAAGTTTCTGGAAAAAGGAAAAGGGTTTTTCTTTTCCCCGGCGCCACCTTTCCAGCCCATCTGACCTTTCAGCCCGCTCGCGCCCGCGCCGGCCCAGCCGCGCTCAACCGCGCCGCGCGCTCGTCCGCGCCGCGCCGCGCGCAACCGGCGCCGCGTCGTACGCCGGCACCCGCACCACGTGGCCGCCGTCCTCTGCCGGAGATTCCCCGCCAGCCTCTCTCCGCACGATCCTCCTCCACCCGAGCACGCAAGCAATCTTGATTGCCCACTCCCCGCTCGCCTCGCTTGCCGCGCCCACGCCACCGCCTGCCGCGCACCCTCGCCCGCCGTGCCATCGCTCACCGACGTCGCGGGACCCGCCACGACCATCGGTCGACGCTCCGCCAAGCAAAAACCCGGCGGCCCGCACTCCTCTCTCCCACTCGCCATTCGCACCTCCTCGCTCTCGCTCTCACTCCCTCTTCTGCCCGCGAACGCAAGGCCGAGCGCTCGCCTCACCCTAGCCACCGCACGCCACCGCGAAGAACACCATCGCCATTCCGGCCACGACCGAGCCCCTCCATCCGATTCCCTCCGCGCCTTGCTCCGCCTCCCTCTCGAACACCCGGTGCGCATGCCCGCATCACCAGCCGAGCTCCGTGGACGCCGGAACACGCCGCGCCCCTCTTCGGCCGTCACCGACACCGGAGAGTGCCCGCCGTCGTTCAGCGTCAGCCAAACCTCCGCCGAGCCCCATCTTCACTGTCGAGCTTCGTCACGCCAAGGCACGGTGAGAACACGCCTCCACGAGGTCTCTACCGTCCTCTAGTCTCTCTCTCACCCGACCGAGCTCCATGGACGCCGCCATGGCCGCGCACGTGGTCGAGCTCCACCGGAGCTTCTCTGGCCAAACCAGCCCACCTAATAGCTCTCTTAGGGATCACTGATGCTCCCCACTCCATCGATTAAACTGGCGACCGCCGGAAACGGCGAAGCCGTGCATCGCTGCCGCCACCGCTCGCCATAGCTCACCGCCGACGAGCTACGGCCATACGCTAGCCCAACCATCACCACCCTTCAATCCGCCTCGTCAAGGCGATCACACCGAACCTGGTCGCACCGCCGGCGACCTCACCGTCGGCGAGAAAACCCCGGTCAAACCCTTCCCCTGTTCCGCCCTCACTGACTTCTGGACCCCGTTGACCACGCGGACCCATGCGTCACCCACCCATGGTCCATGGACCGAGTCTGCGCAGTACGGGCCGGGCGTTTTCAAATGTTTTTCCTTTTTATTTTATTTCCCAGAAAAGCTTGTTATTTTTATTTGGCACGTTTTAAAGATCCAAATGAAGTGTTTTCAGTTTTGGTAGCTTGTTCATGAGTAGATATATCATGGAAAAATATGAAAGTATTTTTGGTGAAAGTTTATTATACTGTTTTTATTTAATTCAGTTTATGAGCTTTTGTTTAAATAAATGAGTTTATGTGTTTCCTGATGGAGTTAATTCATGGAAAAATTTGTGAAGGTTTCTTACCATATTATGTACCTGTGAAAAATGTATGAGGCACTGTTTATATAGAAAAAGTATCTGTTTAGGTTTAAAGTCCTTTTTGGCTAATTTCTTGGAATAAGTGTTAAGGTGAGTTATATGTAAAAATAAAATATGGGAAAATTTGTGTAGTCTCTGTATGTCCTGCTTAAGCTGAGAAAAATGCTAAGCATAGGTTGTTGCATGGAAAAATGTGAAGTTGCTGTACAAATGTGTTTTTCTATGTTTTTATTAGGAAATTCTTGTAGAAAAGAATATAATGATTCTGTTCATGGAACTTTCTTGATAAGTATGAAATGTGAAATAGAACCTGAGAAAAATATGACAATGAGCATGTCACCCTTTTCCAGCAGGGTTGTAGTTCAAATGGTTAAATCTGGAGTAAATTTGTTTATTTTGTGTAGGTTTATGTGTTTATGCTTTGGCAGTGCATTCTCTACAGTAGAGTGTTTATGAATAGATGAAGCTAGAAAAAATATGAAATCTATTGTTTGACACTTTTCATTAGAGGAGTTGGTTCAAAACACCTTTTGAGCAGTTTATTTCATCTTTTTGTATCTGCCGTTCTGTATTTTATTTCTGGCTGAAAAATGTTCAGTGAAGTCCAGTTAGTGTTAGCTACCTTGTGGAATTTTGTGGATTTTTCTGCTTTCAGAAAAATGTACTTGCAGTTCAAACCTGAGTTCTTTTAAATTAATAAATAAGAAATAGTTGAAATAATGGTTTTGTTTTATGTGGTAATTAAGTAGTTTTCCTCAATGTCAAAAGTTGTTCAACAAGTTGGTTTTGTTGGTTTGCAAAAAATGATATTTTTGATACCACCATTTTGCACCTTGCATTATTTAATTGTACCGCATTGCAAATAGGATCGACAGCCCCGGAGCCCGACTAGAAGCCGGAAGCAAGCGACGAGCAGGAGATACCAGAGCTGCCCAGGACCGAGGAAGCCGACCCTGCGCCGAAAGCTAACCTGCCTGAGTGCCCCGCTCACGAGGCCTCAGTCTTTTCCCAAGGCAAGCCCCAGAGCATTATAAGTCTCCCAGTATTTACAATTAATCTATTTGAGTACTTTATATTGTGATGCATTAGGTATAGTAGTTGACTGAATCCTACTTACTGCATTATCATTCCTTGATTATTGTTTACACCTGCCTTGTTATCCTGTTACCTATTCATAAGTAGAACTGCTTAGTCTGCTTAATAAAAGTAGTTGTTAAGGATGTATTCCGTAATACCCCTGATGGGTACTTACCAGATCACGGTTGGTTATATTTTGCTATCGTGGAAAAGAACCTGAGTAGTAATGAAATACGGTCAACTGGAAGGCAAGGCACAAGTTTGAAAACTTGGGGCAGTCCGTCCATTGGATCGTGTAGGTTTGTATCGATGTTGGCCCTCGTTCATTTTTGAACGCGCCCTTTTACTTAGGGATATGTCGGTGCCGTAATCATCGACCCCAAAGCCGGTTAGACGCTGTTCGGGCCGGAATCAACCCGAGTCGCGCCCTCTAGTATGGAAATGCGATCTGCCTCGGATGGCCATCACCAGGTTCCAATTGGGCGCTCCGTGCTTGAACCGCGACGATTACCACCACGAACAAGCATCGAGCAGTTACCCAATGCATGGACCCGACGGGGAAAGTGTGGGTTGGTATTAAAGGTCTTTCACCAGCTGGTTTGGAATTCGATTCGAGTCGCCGTCTCCCCCGGTTAGTGGGAAACTATGGCGAGCTTCACCACGATGCAACTCCATGTGATGTTTAAAGGTTCAACAAAAATGTGGATAAGTCAACTGGATATGGTTATATTATTTGTTTGTTAGACTCAAGTGTATGAATAGTTCAGGTGCAAAACCTAGATAAAGAGGTAGGTCTAAAACTTGGCTGCTCACTGATATCATTAAATATTTCTTCCCTCAATTTGAGGTTTTCGCAACTAAATGATCCCAGCTCCACCAAAAAGCCTTGCATACCCTTGGTGTCATTTATTTTCAATTGGACGGGTAAGTCTAGCTGAGTACATTCCCGTACTCAGGGTTTATCCCGTTTGTTGCAGATGGCCAGGTGTACTATGGCTATTGTAAGCACTGCCTCTACCCGGTGGAGGGTGATGAGGAGTAGGCCCAGGGCAGGGTCATCCAGAAGCGTCCCCTTTTCTTTTGCTGGAATAAGACTGTTGGTGGCACATTATCTGAAAAAGGAGGAGTGAGTTGAGTTGAGTCAAATTATTAAACAATGTTTTATTCGGACCACATGTGTGGTGGTCGTGTTTCAAAACTTATTTCAGCTTCCGCATTTCAAAACTCAGTATTGTAATAACTCTTTATTTCTGCACTCTGATGTTGAATTCGGTTTTGTTTATCTGTGATGTATCCTTACGAACGTAATACTTGAACGATGCGATCCAGTATGTTGTACGATGTTTCAAATCCTTCGAGATTTCCGGACTACCGGGGTTATATGGATTCAAGTATGGGTCGATGTCAGATAAATTTGACTAAGACGGTACTCGAGTTCTTATAATCAGGACGGTTCCGCCACAACAACGGGAATCCGGTCCCGTTTCCACAAAATCCAAATACACAGAGGTATGATTAGCCGTCTCTGCGGATCTCAGTAGCTATAGTAGGGATGTGGGAGAACAGGAAACCCTAAGTGAAAGTAGCAAATGGCTGAGATAGTTTGGAGGGAGGGGCTGCCTCTCCTATTATAGCCTAATACAATTATTCCCCTTCTACCCCTACTGCTAATGAGCGAGCAGGCTAACCCTAAAGATATTCCTGACCAACTCGAAGTTGATGTCGATCCGACGGCCACGCCTGGACATCAGGTAGCTTCGCCTCGACACGACCTCATCGGATGCCGCCACGGGCCGCCTCGCGCCTTTCGGTCTTTTCACGGACATCGCCCCGGTTTTGAGGCCAAAACTAGGAAACCTGGGCCTTCCCCCGGTTTTGAGGCCGAAACCAGGAAACCTGTCGTCCATCGGCTGAGTTTTGTGGCCCAAACTCAGAAACCTGACAGCGCCCAGGTTTTGAGGCCCAAACCTGGAAACCGTCCTCAGCCCGAGTTTTGTGGCCCAAACTCGGAAACCGACCGTACCTAGGTTTTGAGGCCCAAACCTGGAAACCGTCCACTCGGTGGTTTTTCTGTGGCTCAACCACCAAACCGACGCCATAGAGGGATGCACCGCCCGTGCACCCCGTCCACCTGCAAGTCTTCACTTGTCGCTGTCTCAGGCTGTCAGCCACTACGGCCGATCCTCAGGCCATCGGCCCATCAGTCCAAGCCTTACGTCCGCCCTTCACCGCTCCGGGTCCATCGGCACGACACGTCTCTACTTGACCTTCACCTTGCCTTCGATCACCGTCTCTGTGCTCGACACCTGCACAACACAAGCCAAAGAACATGCGCATCATACCAGTTGACAATCAATCATCATCTCAAGATCCGGCATACACCCATGTATCTGCACCATCGGGAGCCTCCAGTGCTCAACCCGCCCGCCGCCCCAGATCGAATCTGCATTCGGCTCGTCGCCACACCTCGTCAGCAATATCCATGCCCTACGGGCTACGCGGCGCGGCTTCTACGTTCCAGCACCAGGCGCTGTGACAACTCTCCGACCAGCTCCAGTCTTTCGGCTCCGACTAGATGGCTCCGACCAGCGCGCGTGACCAGGCGACTCCAACTCCACTCGTCGGCATTGTGGTTCTCCACGAGATCTCCGGCGACACTGTCTCGGCAACTTCGGCGTCTGGATCTACCACGACGGACGGCTTCATCTCCACGCAGTCTACGGCCATCGCCTCCACCAACTCCGACATCGACTTCCCTCCATATCGTGGAGGTGTCATCTTCAACATCTCCGCCGATAGTCCTCCACCGCTAAACGAAACGGACGGCCAACGCGCCAACCGGGAGCAGCGCAACATCGACCGTCAATGCCGACGCGATGACGAATGACGCGACCAGGAGCATAACGACCGGGAGCGCTGCGACGACGAACGACGCGACCAAGAGCACCGCGACCAGGAGCACTGCGACCAGGAGCGCCGTGATGACGAACGACGTGACCAAGAACGTCGAGATCGAGACAACGTCGGAGGCCGCGACCTCATCTACAAGTTCGACAGGGTCGACGATCAGCCCGTCTACCCAACTCCAAGCGCCAACCTTGCTGTCGTCATCAACGACCTCTCCAAATTCCCCATCACCCCGGAGCTACGGAAGGTCGTCGCCCACATCAACACTGTCGCGGTGCAGTGCAATGAGAAAGGGCGCCATCCTTCTCCCTCCGGCTCATCATACAGCAGGACACCGCCGAGTCCACATCCCTCTCGCAGGAGGCAGTCTCCACCGCGTCGCGACCAGGAAGTCTCCCAAGGCAACCGCGCCCACAACCGAGCTCCGGCTCACGACGCTTCGACAGGGCCTCGCCCCTTCACCTCCCGGCTCCGAGCCGTCCAGTGGCCTCAAGGCTTCAAGGTCAACACGGTGGACAAATACGATGGGAAGGCCAACCCGGAGTAGAAGCTAACCACGTACGAGATCGCCATTCAAGCAGCCGGAGGAGGATCCGACGTGATGGCTAAGTACCTCCCCGTCATGCTGTCGTCTTCAACCAATAGTTGGCTCCACAAGCTCGTCGAGAACTCCATCGACACCTGGGAGCAGCTGAAGGAAGTCTTCGTCAAGACGTACAGCGCTACCTGCGTACAACCAGGAACACGCTACGACCTCCAAAACGTCCACCAAGAGCACAACGAAAGCCTTTGAAGCTACATTTGTCGATTCTCCAACATGCGTTTGACGATTCCAGAGATCGCCGACGCGGAAGCCATCTCCACCTTCTCCAACGGCCTGCGCCGCAAGGAGCTCCGCGACAAGATCATCCGAAAGAAGATGGCCACGGTCACCGAACTGATGACGATCGCCAACTCCTACTCTGACGCCGACGATGCCCATCTCCATCATGAGGGCCCACGTCGCCGATCACGATCCCAGGAACGCCGTCGCGAGGATGAACGCCGCGATGAACGGCGCAATGAAGGACGCGACCACCTCTCCGGACAATGTGACCGCCGCGACGATCGGGACTGTCGCCATGATCGCCTGGAGTCTTCTCGTCAGAGGATGGATCACCGTCGGTGTGACCGTCGCTACATCGCCAACACCAACACTTGGCCGAAGCGTACCTACGACAATGAGTACGAGAAGCTCCTCAGAGGCCCTTGTCCTCTCGACAAGAACTCGAAACACTCCATACGTGATTGCGACATCATCGCCCGTAACATACGCGGAAACGACGAGAAGCGGCCGCGTAACGACGACGACAAGGACAAGGACGCCGACGCCCATGAGCCTGCTTTCCGAGCACCCGCTAGGACACTCTCTATATTCGGAGACAACCTCGTTATCAAGACCGAGCAGAAGCGACGCCATGTACGACGCGACATCGCCTCCGTGGCGGCCATCACCGACGACCCCACCAACGTCTGCTACCTCGACTGGTCAGAGCGCTCCATAACCTTCTCCAGGGAAGACCAGTGGTCGGACGACAAGTACCCAGGGCGTTTTCCCCTACCCGGTGATCTCCAACTGCCGCTACCGGAAGGTCCTCGTCGACGGTGGGAGTGCCCTCAACAACATCTTCGCATCGGCCTTCCGCGAGCTCGACTACTCCAAGTGGGACTTGTTCCCGGCGAACTTCCCATTACGGGGCATCGTTCTAGGGAAGCCCTCCATGCCCGTCGGGCAGATAACCCTACCAGTGCAGTTCGGCACACCCAACCACTTCCGCGAGGAGTACATCACCTTCATCGTCGCCTACTTTGACACCGCCAACCACGCCATCCTCGGTCGCCCGGCGCTGTCCAAGCTCATGGCTGTTCCACATACGCCTACCTCGTGCTCAAGATCCGGTGAAGAAAGGCATCCTCAGCCTCAGGGAAAATCTCCAGGTGGCGTACGAGTGTGAGCAGGAGACCATCAACTCCACGGAGACACGTCAGCAGATCGACGGCGTCCAAGACTGCATCGCCAATGCCACCAAGCTCCGCCCCGACGATCTCGAGATCCCGGAGACCTCGGACAAACGCTCCAACAAGAAGTCAAAGGACACGAAGTAGGTGGCCCTGGTGGACGGAGCTCCGGAGAAGACTGCCGTCATCGGCACCAACCTCGACCCCGAATAGGAAGACGCGCTCGTCAGCTTCCTACGGAGCAACGTCGATGTGTTCGCCTGGAAGCCAGCGGACATGCCCGGAGTTCCACGGAAGTTCGTCGAGCACTCCTTGAATGTCTCCGCAACTGCCAAGCCGGTTCGCCAAAAGCTTCATCGCTTCGCGCCAGACAGGAAGGAGGGAATTAGGGTAGAACTCACCCGGCTCCTAGCTGCCGGCTTCATCAAAGAGGTGTATCATCCGGATTGGTTGGCCAATCCAGTCCTTGTACTTAAAAAGAAAAAAGAATGGCGTATGTGCGTTGACTACACCGACCTCAATAAGCATTGGGCTAAAGACCCCTTCCTCCTCCCTCGCATCGACGAGGTCGTCGACTCCACCGCCGGGTGCGAACTCCTCTCCTTCCTCGACTGCTACTCCGGCTATCATCAAATCGCCCTGAAAGTGGAGGACCAGATCAAAACGGCGTTCATCACACCTTTCGGCGCCTACTGCTACACCACCATGTCGTTCGGGTTGAAGAACGCCGGAGCCACGTACTAGCGCACAATCCAGGATTGCTTGAAGGACCTCAGCCACGAGAAGGTCGAAGCCTACATGGATGACGTCGTCGTCAAAACTCGTACCGCTGATACACTCGTCGTTGACCTCGAGGCAACATTTAAGGCCCTCAACAGGTTCAAGTGGAAGCTCAACCCCAACAAGTGCATCTTCGGCGTATCGTCCGGAAACCTCCTCGGCAACATCGTCAGCCGCGATGACATCCGCCTAAACCCCGACAAGACTTCGGTCGTCCTCCGCATGCGAGCTCCCTCCAACATGAAGGACATCCAGAAGCTCACTGGGTGCATGGCGTCCCTCAACCGCTTCATCTCCAGGCTCGGCGAAAAGGGGCTACCCTTCTTCAAACTCCTCAAGGCTGACGAAAAGTTCGTCTGGGACGTCGAAGCTGATCGTGCTTTCACCGACCTAAAGAAATACATCACCCAGCCTCCTGTGCTCACTGCACCTAAGGAGAAGGAGCCTTTGCTGCTCTACATCGCCGCCACAAATCGGGTCGTCAGCTCTGTTATCGTCGTCAAACACGAGGAAGTCGGACACTCCTACCCTGTCCAGCGACCGTGCTACTTCGTCAGCGAGGTGTTAAATGACTCCAAGGCCCGGTACCCCCAGGTACAGAAGCTCCTCTACGCGGTCCTTATTACCGCACGCAAGCTGCGCCACTACTTCCAAAGCTCCGAACGGGTCACCGTCGTCACCGAATTCCCCCTCGGGGACATCCTCCGCAACAAGGACGCTACAGGACGCATCATCAAGTGGGCTTTCGAGCTCGGCTCCTAAGACATCGCCTTCCAGGGTCGCCAGACCATCAAGTCTCAAGCGCTCGCCAACTTCGTCGCGGAATGGACGGACATCCAGACTCCAGTACCAGTGGAAGCACCAGAGCATTGGGTCCTCTTCTTTGACGGCTCCCTCACTTTGCACGGCGCGGGCGCTGGTCTCCTCTTGACGTCTCCCTCCGGCGAGAAGCTACGCTACGCTCAACGGTTGTTGTTCCTAGCCTCCAACAACGCAGCTGAATACGAAGCTGCTCTCCATGGTCTCCGCATCGCCAACGAGCTAGGCGTCAAGCGCCTCATGGTGTACGGCGACTCCGCTCTCGTCATCAACCAGCTCCACAAGGACTGGAACTGCTCCAACGACAAGATGAACGCCTACTCTACGGCCATCCGGAAACTTGAAGACAAGTTCTTCGGCGTTGAATATCATCACCTTCCACGCGATCGAAACCAGGTGGTCGACGAGCTATCCAAGCTGGCATCATCACGATCTCCGGTCCCCGTCGGTGTATTCATCTACGACTTGCTCGAACCTTCCATCGTCGACCCCGCAAGCTCCGCTCCATCGACGGACGCCACGTTTTCACCCTCGCCGACAGGATAGCTGGTTAACGCCATCCCCGCAACACCATCCGACTGGCGGGAGGACTTCGTCCAGTATCTCTCTGAGAACCTTGTCCCTGCTGACAAGGCTGAAGCCGAGCGCCTCGTTCGTCACGTCAACAACTACGTGCTGGTCAACGGTGCGCTCATGCGCAAAAACTCCAGAAACGAAGTGCTCCAAAAATGCGTCTCTAGGAAAGACGGCCTTGAGATCCTCTTCGACATCCACGCCGGCGAATGTGGGAACCACACCACTGCGAAAATGCTGGTACGCAAAGCCTTCCACGTGGGATTCTACTAGCCATCAGCGGTCGCTGACGCCGAGCAGCTCGTACGCACCTGTGAGGGGTGCCACTTCTTCGCCAAGCAAACCCATGTTCCTGCGCAGGAGCTCCAAGCGATACCCGCCTCGTGGCCATTCGCCTGCTGGGGACTCGACATGATCGGTCCATTCCGACCTGCTCCGGGCAGCTTCAAGTGGATCTACGTCGCCGTCGATAAGTTCTCCAAGTGGATCGAAGCGAAGCCAATCACCAAGGCGACTGCCGAAAATGCCGTCTCCTTCATCAATGAAATCATTCATCGCTTCGGTCTCCCGAACTCCATCATCACCGACCTCGGCTCCAACTTCACTGGCAATGTCTTATGGGACTTCTGCGATGGGCACGGTGTCCTCGTCAAGTACGTCTCCGTCGCCCACCCCCGAGCCAACGGCCAAGCCGAACGTGCCAACGGCATGATTCTCGATGCCTTGAAGAAGCGCCTATACCAGAAGGACGAGAAGCACCCTGGTCGTTGGATGCGCGAGCTCCCCTTCGTACTCTGGGGCCTCTGGACTCAACCCAGCCATAACACCAGTGTTTCACCATACTTCATGGTCTTCGGCTCTGAAGCCATCATCCCTCCCGATGTCGTCTTCCGCTCCCCGCGCGTCGAGAACTACGTTGAAGAGGCCTCCGACCAGGCACGTTGTGACGATCTCGACCGCCTCAAAGAAGAACGGCTGGCATCTTGCCTCTGCACCGCCAAATACCTCGAAGGAGTTCGTCTCTACTACAATCGCAAAGTCAAGGATCGATCCTTCATCGTCGGCGATCTCGTTCTCAAATGGAAACTCAAGACCGACGGCCTACACAAGCTCTCATCGCACTGGGATGGCCCCTACATGGTGAAGGAGGTCACCCGACTAGGCGCCTATCGCCTCGCCGACCTTGAAGGCATCGACGTACCCAACTCCAGGAGCATCGAGCATCTTAGAAGATTCTACGCCTAAGCGTCCTGTACCGCCTACTCTCCATGATGAATAAAGATTCGCCGACCGCTCCAGCTCGTCTCCGGACGATTCGCCGACCGCTCCAGCTCATCTCCGGACGATTTGCCGACCGCTCCAGTTCGTCTCCAAACGACTCGCCGACCTCTCCAAATAGCCTGGCTGATGCTAAAGGAGTCTTAGAGCAGGGGCTACTGCCACCGCCGGACGCGTGCATGAGCGCCTGCCCTCTGCGCTATAGCGGCCAGTAGTCCACCCAAGTGATGTCCCGACCTCTCTACGCGTGCATGAGCGTCTGCCCTCTACGCTACGAAGGTAAGGCTAAGCTTGGGCTGAGACCTCCAGAGGCTATACATCCAGTGCCTGTATGCGTCATTGATGTGCTCGTTCTCCATACGGCCTCCAAGCAGCATGACTGATGCCAACGAAAACTCAGAGCCAGGGCTGTTGTCTCCATCGGACGCGTGCATGAGCACCTGCCCTATGCGCTACGGTGGCCAACAGCTCTCCCAAGGGACGTCCCGACCTCTCTACGCGTGCATGAGCGTCTGTCGTCTGCGCTACGAAGGAAAGGCTACCTTGGGCTGAGAATTCTGAGGCTATACGCTCAGCACCCGCACTCGCGCTATCCACGCGCTCGACAACGGTCTCCATTCGCCCAGGTCACGCCATGATCGAGCCTCTCAGAAAAGACCCTGACCGTGGTACCTCTCTACGCGTGCATGAGCGTCTGCCCTCTGCGCTATGGGATGCCCGCAGAGGTTCCTTGGGCGACGCCCTTGACTCCTACGCGCAAACGAGCTCCGCGCTCTACGCTACGGATCCTGGGATAACCCAAGGCCAAACTATTCATTGCTACGGCTCACGACTATTGGGTCTGCGGAATTCGGAGAATGAACAAAACACGCTGACTCGCTTCATGTTTTCATTCTGTTCGCCCAAGAGTCTTTCTACAGACTATCTCCTAAAATACAAGCTACTGGTGCCCGGCACCAAACAAATCTACACCGCTGACGAGGGCTTCGGCGGCCGGCTCTGCCTCCTCTTCCAGGCGCTCCATCTCTGCCTCCGACGTGTTCGCCGCAAAGCCGGCGCCCAGCCTCAACATCTCCATCTGCGAATAATGCGAACGAAGAATCGCGAGCCCGTGAGCATCCACGCTCTGCACCGCCGCCTTGGTGTACGCCTGGAAGCGCCCCCACAGGCCCCGCGCCTTGTGCACGACATGGTCGCCGATCCTCCGCTCCTTTTCCGACGGGAAGAAAGGCTCCTCATGGATGCACTGGACCAAGGGAGCCTCCTCCTCCGCCAGCGAACAGAAGCGCTCATGATAGCCATCGATCCTTCGCTCCAGATCTGCAAATTGTATTTGCACGTTTTCCAAGTAAGCTGCACACGCCAAAGCAAGGGGTAAGAAGACAACCACCTCCGGCCACGCTTCACCGAGAGAACTCACCGGCGTGCATTGCCTGCCACTTCCGCACTTCCTCTTCGGACTTCGCCTTCTCCTCAGCCAGGAGACGCTTCTCCTCGCCTGCCTGCATCGCCTCTGCAAGGATAACCTCACACGTCAATGGTTCCGACCAGGTGGCGCACGGAACAAAAAGGACTACGGCATCGATGACTTACGCGCGGCAAACTCATCGACCTTCTCCGCCCATAGCAGAAGCTGGAAGTTTTCCTGCCCCTGCTGCTGGATGACCTCCTCAAGCCCCCGAGAACGCACGTGGGCATCCTCCAGCCGCGCTTCTAGGCCAGCGAACTGGCCCTCGACGCGCCTCACCTCCGCCCAAAGTCGCTCGTTCTCCTCAGCCATCGGTGCCATCCTGTCAAGGGCGAGCTTACGCTCCTCCCCGACCTTCAACAAGTGCTACAGGCAAACGTCGACCAGGATAAACAAGAGCCATTCAGGAGTAAACATGAAGGGGTGACCACGCTCACCCGGTTCTTCTCCAACAACTTCGATGCATTTCCGAGGAGAGCGTCCGTCTCCGCGCTCGCCGCCTCATCATCGACTTCGACGACTACGTCCCCCTCGACACAATTGCGGCGGACAGGACGCCTTCTCGACCCCTACTTGGTCGCTCGTCCTCTTCAATCCTTGGTGAGGAAGGCTCCGGCGCCTTCCTCTTCCTCTCCCGGGCACGACGGCCCAAGGACCCGACCACCGGCGCCGCTGCATTGCCTCCTCCAGAACCAGGCGTTGGGGATGCCGGCGGCTCCGCCTCTCGAGGCCCGGGGACTTCGGACGCCTCAGCTCGCTCCGCCTCCCGAGGCTCGGGGACAGCAGACGCCCTGGCCTCTTACGTCGCCTTCGACGCTGCCTCTAGCTCGGCCGACTTCGCCGAGCTGTCGACCTCTGCATCCACTGGAGGACTTGGCACCCTCTGACCATCGTCCCCGATCTCCAGCACCTCCTCGGCGTTTGCCGACCTGCGAAGGACACGGACACGTCGTCGACACACCAATCCGACTAGAGTAAAGCTACAAGATGCGTGGGGGATACTTACAGGCCCGACATCTTCTTCTCCCGCGAGAAGCGCCGAGAGTGTGGACGCACCCCGCCTCCTGTGGACTCCTCCTGCGGCCTGGGGGAAAACGCCGCCCCACCAGACGACCCCCGGGGCTCCGCCTCCAGCTCCGATCGCCGCGGCTCCGGCGCCTACGCCGCCTTCGGCTTTGGCTTCGCCTTCGTCGCTCCACCACTGCGCCCCGCCGAGGACCCTTGCCCGAACCGGGCACTCAGTGGGACCTCATCATCGCTGTCAGACCCATCGTCCGACTAGTCGATGATTACTTGTCGTCTCTTTGCCGCCTCTTCGTCGATGGTGAAGGCGCCGCCAGTCTCCAGCGACACCTTCTTCCGCTTCACAGGGGCGGCCTGGCGTTTCCCCCTCGGGTCTTCACGCGCCCGCCGCCTGCTCGACCGGGGCTCGGGGACTTGCCTCCCCTCCTCCCCACTGGTCTTGATCTCCTCCTCATCGACCTCCGCCTCGTCGACCTTGCCACGGCCGCCGCCGCCGACATCGCCTCGCCGCGGGTCGACACCCTTCGGCTACACGTTCATCGGGGCCCGCGAAACAAACGCTTCACGGCCCTGCATCGCAACCAAACGATAGTCAACATTCACTTGCACATTTCGGCGAATACCAACAAGGCGAGGAACCATACCTACGGTGGAGGGTACTCCAGACAGTACGACCTCTTCAGGTACTCCAATTTTGTCCTCTTCTGCAGGTCGAATAAAGCGTCGACCTGCAGGAACAACTCTGATGCCTCCAATGGCTTCGGCGCCTCCCATGCCCTTTCCTTGCAGGGCTGGCAGCACCTCTTGATTAAGTTCGTCACCACTGCCACTCCATCGACGCACCGCTTGTCCATCAGCTTCAGGAGCTCCTCCAGTTGCTCCATCGCCGCCGCGCCGGGACGCTCTGACCACGACGGCAGCACCTTCGGCACGAAGGCCGGGTCACACGGTGGCCTCGGCGCCTCCTGGTGGATGTAGAACCATTTCGGCTTGTACTCCATTGCCTTCGAAGGCAAAGGCATCGCTATATACTTCTCCGCCATCCCGTCCCGGAGCTGGAGGTACACCGACCCGATGATGTTCGACAACCCGGTGCCATTGATCTTCAGCCGAAAGAAGTGGCGGAAGACATCGAAGTGGGGCTCGATCCCCAAATACACCTCGCAGTAGTGGATGAAGATTGCGATGTGCAACATTGTTTTCGGCGTCAAGTTGCACAACATGACCTAGTAGTACTCCAGCAACCCAAGGAGGAAGGGATGGATGCGGACGCCGAGACCGCACTGAAAGGATCAAGATGCCCAAGAGGGGGGTGAATTGGGCTTTTCTAAAACTTCTTCCGATAATAAAGCCTATCAAGCCTCAATTAACCCCCTAGTGCCTAGAAGTGTGATACTCTTTATTCTACCGCACAAAAGACCAAGTCTAAACCACTCCTACTCTAGCAAAGCAATTCAAACGAGAATGAATAACAAGTAGTAATGCGGAATTGAATTGCTTGAAAGTAAATGCGTAAGTAAAAGAGTAGAGATGACTCGACGATCTTTTTGCCGAGGTATCGAGGTGTCGGCACACCCCCTAGTCCTCATTGGAGCACCCGCGCAAGGGTATCGCTCCCCCTTGATCCGCGCAAGGATCAAGTGCTCACTATGAGCTGATTCTTCGCCACTCCGGCCCGGTGAATCGCTCACTACCGGTCACAAGCTTGCTTGGGTCATCCACAATGCCACCGGATGCTCTCCAAGCTTCACGATCGCCACCAAGCCGTCTAGGTGATGCCGATCACCAAGAGTAACAAGCTAGAACTCTCACTTAACCAACACAAGGCCAAAGAGATGGATGGATGCACACTTGCTACTCAATTCTCACTAGGAGGTGTCTAATTCTCACAATTAGCTTTTCTCTCAACCTCACAAGGGCTCTTGCACTCACTCACACTCACAATTTGTTTCTCAGCTGATGGAAGTGGCAAGAACACTCAAATGGATGGAGGGAAGGAAGTATATATACTCCCCCAACCGGCCATCCAAAAACAGCACAAGACAGGCATTCTGCGGGGGCATCGGACGTGCCGATGCCTAGCATCGGACGCTCTGATGACCTCGTCCAACGGTCTACTGTACCTTCTTGTCAGACTATTTAAAGGGACATCGGACGCTGGGCAGCGTCCGATGCCACCACATCGGACGCGTCCGATGTGGATTTACCCTCTCTGGAACCTCTCTGGATGGCAATCGGACGCTGGCCCTCAGCGTCCGATGCCTGCGTCCGATGCAGCCTCCAGTTCACGCGCACGTGAACAGTGGCATGGGCGCGTCCGATGTGAACACATCGGCGCGTCCGATGCCACGCACCAGACTAAACCCTAGTCGGGGTGAGCATCGGACGCGTCCGATGCCCACCTGGCCAGCGTCCGATGCCCGTAACAAGGGCAGACTCAACTCGGATCGCGATGCGGCCTAAACGACTTTTGATCCACTCGACTTAAGGCATCTCTCTGAGCTACCTAGGGCTATGAAATAACAAGTGTGCACCACACCTACCTCAATAGTCTCATCTAGGTCAAGCTACTGATTCACGCTCCCCTTTATAGTACAGCCAAAGGAAAAACAAAGACCTAAGACTACCTAAGTGTCCTCCAACACCATATGACACTTAGCCTAGTCTACCACCGTCTTCGTCGTCCGTCCTTTGAAAACCGAAACGATATCGATCGCCAGGGGACATGAACTCCATATGCCCGTATCGTCGCCATTACCGTGACCTAACTCAATCTTGTTTCTGCAAAACACACGTTAGTCACAGTAATCTTGTGTTTCATCCAATCACCAAAACCACTAGGGGCCAAGATGCGTTCAATCTCCCCCTTTTTGGTGATTGATGACAACACGAGATCGAGTATAGAGAGAAGAGGTTTTTAAATCATGACATGTATGAACTTGCAATGAATATGAGAAAATGATTATGGGCAAGTTCAAACATGTCATGCCATCATCCTGCACTCAACAAGTTAGAGTGAATAGCAAGTGCAAAAGTAAAAGAGCTCATGTACATAGACAAGTGAGAATTAAGCACAAGTAAATGAGCGAAATGAAATGACATGTCATATTTGATAACATAGTGAGCACATACATGTCATAAGATCCATGGCATAAGTATATAACATAAACATGCAAAAAAGAAGCGATAAGTATGGAGCGTATGTGAACATAACACAACATAAGACATCGAAACCCTCTCACATCGCTCCCCCTATCGCTATACTCGGCCACTCTCCCCCTTTAGCATCAAGCGCCAAACTAAGCGTCGGAGGGCGGAGGTGGTGCAGACGAGTCAGGAGCAGTCTCCGGAGTACGCTGAGAGAACTCAAACTGCTGAAGGTACTCCTCGGAGTCTGAAGAAGTGGTGCCGGTAGCCTGCTGACCCTCGGAGACTGGAAACTGCTGAGAAGCGGTCGGGGTTTGCTCCGGCACTGACTGCTCTGGCTGGTCTGGCGCTGTCTCCTCTGCCTGCACGGACTCTGTCTGCTCAGTCTCTGTCGCAGTCGCAGTCTGTGTAGCTGTAGCCGCCTGAGCCTCGGAGTGTGGAAGCTCTGGAATCGTAGATAGCTCAGGCTGCGCTGTCGTGGTAGTCTCAGACTGGACTGGCTCGGTCTTCTCAGAGGATGCCATAGAACTCGGAAGAGTCTCATTAGTGGAGGTCACTGGAGCTGTCGGCGTCTGAGCTGGGTCCTGGAGATCTGGAGTGAGGAATCCGGTGAGCTCACTGAAGGTGGCTGACAAGTCTCGAGTCACAGAAGTCGTCGTAGCATACAGAGACTCTGTCGGCCTAGGAGTGAAACCTGTCTGCAGCGGACTGAAGAACGGGGCCTCGCCTGGAGGAGTGGTGAAGCTCGTGAACTGCGAGGAGCTAGGGCCCGTGAGCTGCTGCGGAAACGGCGGAGGCTAACCAAACTGCTGCTGCTGCTGAGGAGGGACAGGAGGCTGCCACTGAAGCTGCTGCTGTGGGGGAGGCTGCTGCCACTGCCACTAGGGAGGTCCGCTGGCTAGTCGCTCCATGAAGCTGAGCGTCTGCTGCTGTAAAGCCATCATCTGGCGCTGAAGTGCATCAGACCTCTCCTGTGCCTGCTGCTATGCGAGGGCCTGTGCCTGGGCCAACCTCTGCTGCTCCTGGGCAAGCCGCTGAACGTCCTGAGTGACTGTCCTCTGTTGCTCCTCCATCCGTGCGAGAATAGCAAGTAGAGCGGGATCGGAGGAAGCATTACCACTGGACCCGGCCTCAGTGTCGTGAGCTCGTGGCTGGTAGCGAGGTGGGAGCTGGTAGTCCTCGTCCAAGCTGTCTGTGGGGTCCTCGACCACGTAGGTGTCCGCACCCTCTAACTCCGCAAGCTCCTGCTCGGCGAGTGCCCGGACAGCCTCGTCCTGCTCCTAAGCGGACTCTTGAACCTCTGGTCTCTGGCGCGAGCTAGACGGGGCGTCCTGCTGCTGCCTGCGATCCTGGCAGTGTCCCAGTAGCTGACTCATGTTATACGCAGGGAACACGGTCGCGGATCCGGTCAGTGTCTCGGCTGGATGGGCTCCTGTAGTGACAGCGACCTTCCAAAGGATATACGAAATCCAGTGAGCGTAAGGAAGCTGCCTACGGGCCTTGATGCCCTCTGCCACTGTGTCCTCTATCTCGCAGATAATCACATCCATGATGTCAAAATCCCGCTGCTGAATCAGGTAACTGAGTAACCACAACTGAAGCCTGGAGATCGCCTCGCGGAACCCAACACGGGGCAGCAGAGTGCGCCGGAGTACCTCGTGGAGGATCCGGGCCACAGGAGTGAGATCCTTCGGCGCACGGCTCGAACCCTCGCCGAAGGGCTCCCGGAAGCAGGGGCGCACAAGGTCTGTAGGTGGCTGCTCACCGCCGTGAGGGCGCCTTAGAGGCTCTGTCTAACCGTAGCACAAATCATGGATCCGGGTCTGAGAGCGACGGAGTCCAAACCAATCCCGGATCTCAGACACAAACAGCCGGTAGTGCTCTCCACCAAAAGCAAACTCCAAGGTCTCTCGGTCTGGGTGAACCCAAAGAGACGCGTAGAACTGAAACACCCAGTCCTCTATGTAAGAGCCAGACTGCCCCAACAGGTCTGAGAAGCCTGGTAAGTAAGTGAGGCTGGGACGGAGCTTCTCGGA
This sequence comes from Coix lacryma-jobi var. lacryma-jobi, assembly GCA_009763385.1. Taxonomy (NCBI): domain Eukaryota; kingdom Viridiplantae; phylum Streptophyta; class Magnoliopsida; order Poales; family Poaceae; genus Coix; species Coix lacryma-jobi. Next base: position 144,730,301 of record CM019822.1, on the reverse strand, counting down.
CGCTGACACAAGAGCCTCCAGGGAGCACACACGCTGGGAACGAAGGCTAATCCCGGCATTCCTGTAGCCGCGGTAGAAGTCCTCCTGGAGCACAGTGAAGAAGTTCGGACCTGCCTGCTCCTGTCTCTCCCTGGGGAACCAATGGTCTACTAGCACAAGGCGTAGCGTCTGAATCTGGGAGCAGGTGGCCGCCTGGAGGTCCAGTCGCGGGATCGGCGGGGGTGCACGCCTCGACGGAGCATGTGCTCCCCGCAGAGGGACATCGGGCCGGGGTGGCACCGCGGTCGTGCGACGCGTGGACCGACGCGGGGGAACCACCTCAGGAACCTCCTCCTCTGCCTCAGCCTCTGCCTCTGGTGTCTCTGCTGCCGCAGCTGCCTCGGCCTCTGCCTGGCCCTGCTGCGAGCTCTGGGGCTCGGCGCCCGGTGAGGCGAACGACGTCCGACGACCGGCAGCCATAAGCGTGCCAGTAGGAGAGTGGTGGAATCGCTCAACCTCCTCAATCGCCCTGCGCTGCTCGGGGGACAACTGGTCCTCAATCCTGAGTGCGCCCGTACTGCCACCTCGCTCTGCACGCTCTGCGGCGGCTGCAACCTCTCGAGCCTGGTCTGCCTCTCTCTGCTCCCTGGAGCGCTTCCTGCGCGTAATCAACTTCGCCTTCCTGGGCCGCTGACCGAAAGGGGGACGAGGAGGGGAGTCCCCTTGCCACCACCGACGTTCCGCGCGGCATGGCTGACAAGAACGAAGAAACTGACGTTGAAAGAGCTGACGCTGAAAGAGCTAACTGCCACTGAAAGATCTGCTGACACTGAAAAAACTGACAAAGAGACCCCAAGTGTCACTGATCCTCTGGCGCTGTCACTCGCGAGGCTTGGCCTCGATCCGTACCCGCGGGCTTGGCCCCGGGTTAACTGCCACTGCCAACTGACAACTGACGAGCTGACAACTGCCACGGACTCTGACTCGCTGCGAGAATAGATAGGATATATAAGAAACATATAATCTAGAGATGAGGAGGCCTATCGGAAGCAAAGCATAGGGGATAAGAAGGTAGAAGGCTTCGCTACCTGACAAACCGAAGAAACATCCCAAGCAATAGGGAAGCACAGACGTTCCGACACCCACACGTCACGCCAAGGAGGTCTGCACGAACAACGGGCGAAAACAGGGTCAAAGCAGGAAGGAACGACCGTTGACGCATTTCGTCGAACACCTAGAGCGCATAGGTTAAGGAGGTGAATGAAGAGGCTCACTGGAGGGTTGTGCTGGCCGGGGAAAGTCGCCGGGGAGCTCGAGGAGGCGAGGGACGAGCTCCGGCGAGGTGAGCTTGTCCGATGGCGAGGGATTGCGGCGAGGGGGCGCGAAGCTTCGGCGAGCGTGTGCGGGCTCGGGTGCCTGCGCGGCGAACGGGATCGGCCGCGGGCGCGGAGGAGCACGGCGGCCGGTGGAGAGGGCGCGGCGGAGCAAGTGAGGGCGCGGTGGGACCGGCCGGTGGTGAGGGCTCGGGTGGGTGGGGGTTAGGGTTCGAGCACTCGGCGCGACGACGGATCGGACTTGGCACGGGTGGGCGCGAGGAAGACGATGAAAAGGAGATATGACGTGTGGGTCCCAGATGTCAAAGAAGAACCTATTGCGCCGCTTAAATGGGCATTAGACGCGCCGATGATTACGCATCGGACGCTCCGATGCCGGTCCAGAGAGCTCCAGAAACGTCCTTTTTGCATCGGACGCGTCCTATGCCGCGGCATCGGACGCTGGGCAGCGTCCGATGAGGCACCGGACGCTCCGTTGAGTACGCATCGGACGCGACGCCAACACTATTCCAGCCGGGGCTGTGTACAGTGGGGGCATCGGACGCTGGAGCCAGCGTCCGATGCAGCGTCTGATGCTGCATTTTGGCTCGTTTCGAAGATCTCCGTTGCGACTCCCTCTCCCAACCAAGTTCCAACTCAAATAAGAGGCAAATAAACACCAGTTGGAACCTAGTATGAGCATCCTCGCATAAACCCTCAATTTTATATATATTCTGCCATATGCTACATATCATTTTTAGAGAAAATAGGCAATAAAATCCGAGGAGACAACATGTGGCCACCAAAACTAGGGGTCTTTAACCATTAGGAGCCTCAAATGGTCCCCCTAGCGGTGGACGAACACAGCGGTTGCTCAAAGCATAACCAAAAAGAAACGACAAAGCAACAGACATGCAAATGCAATGCATTACAAGAATTTGAATCTAGGTTGCTTGTCAAGTTTGCTCATGGGTAAGCTTCTTCACACGCTTTTTCGGGCGGTTATCTTAACCACGTCTGACAAGCCTATGTGCATAGCATAAATTGAACATGGCATATGATACAATGCAATGCAAAGACAACCCCCTTTCATCTTTTGACAAAGTTACTTAGATCAAGCACATTAAGCTCACTTCGCAAACTACAAAGGGTGTTCTCATCTAGGGGTTTTGTGAAGATATCCGCCAATTGATCTTCGGTTCTAACTCCCTCTAAGGATATATCTTTCTTGGACACATGATTTCTGAGGAAGTGATGGCGAATATCTATGTGCTTTGTGCGAGAGTGTTGAACCGGGTTGTTAGCAAGCTTAACCGCGCTCTCATTATCACACAACAAAGGTACCCTTTCTAGAACTACACCATAGTCTAAAAGGGTTTGTTTCATATAAAGGATTTGTGCACAACAAGCACCTGCGGCTATGTATTCCGCCTCAGCGGTAGACAAGGCCACACTATTTTGCTTTTTAGAACTCCATGAAACTAGTGATCTCCCAAGCAAATGGCACCCTCCGGATGTGCTTTTTCTTTCTATTTTGCAACCCGCGTAATCCGAATTGGAATACCCAACGAGTTGGAAGTTAGCTCCTTTGGGATACCAAAGGCCAATGCTTGGGGTGTGCTTTAGGTACCTAAGGATTCTCTTCACCGCTATGAGATGTGATTCCCTAGGATCGGCTTGAAAGCGAGCACACATGCACACACTAAACATGATATCGGGCCTAGATGCGGTCAAATATAACAAGCTACCAATCATAGAACGGTAGAGAGTTTGGTCAACTGGGTTACCTCCCACATCTAGGTCGAGATGTCCGTTTGTTGGCATTGGAATATTGATAGGCTTGCAATCATCCATGTTGAAGCGCTTGAGGAGGTCTTTTGTATACTTCTCTTGAGATATGAAAGTCCCCTCCTTCAATTGCTTGACTTGGAAGCCTAGGAAGAATGTGAGCTCTCCAATCATGGACATTTCGAACTCCATCGACATCAAGTCACCAAATTCCTTGCAATATGCTTCATTTGTTGACCCGAAGATGATATCATCAATGTAGACTTGACAAATGAAGATCTCTCCATCAAGCTTCTTGGTGAATAGTGTGGTGTCGACCATCCCAATGGTGAAGCCCTTCTCAATGACGAAGTCCCGGAGGCGCTCGTACCATGCTCTTGGGGCTTGCTTGAGCCCATATAGTGCCTTGGACAACCTATAAACATGATTAGGATATCTAGGGTCTTCAAACCCGGGAGGTTGATCAACATAGACTAGTTCATTTATGAAGCCATTTAAAAATGCACTTTTCACATCCATTTGATATAATTTAATGTCATGATGTGATGCATATGCAAGGAGGATACGGATGGCTTCAAGTCTTGCAACCGGTGCAAAAGTCTCTCCAAAATCCAAACCTTCAACTTGAGAGAACCCCTTTGCCACTAGCCTTGCCTTGTTCCTAATAACCTTGCCTTGATCATCTTGCTTGTTCCTAAACACCCATTTTGTTCCAATGACTCTTGCGCCTTTGGGTCGCTCTTCAAGTGTCCAAACTTGGTTGCGGGTGAAGTTGTTTAATTCTTCATGCATAGCATTCACCCAATCCGGATCACCTAGAGCTTCATCTATAATGGTAGGCTCAACAAGAGACAAAGGAGTGATGTTCAATAAATAAAGCAAGTTTTTGAGATCGAGTCATTACACCCCTTGATGGACTCCCTATGATGAAATCTTGAGGATGAGCTTGTAGTAGAGGAGTAGTCCTTTGATCAACCACTTGAGGGGCCGCTTGTGGAGCATCAACATCTTGAGCTTGTACCACCATTTGATCATGGGAGACATGAGTATCTTCAAATGGATCTCTCCCTTCTTTGTCATCAACATGTGGTACATTGGATGAGGATGGCTTGTCTATGACTTGCACATCATCATCATCATCTTTAGGCTTGATGGCTCCAACCGGCATGTTCTTCATGGCTTCCCTCAATGGTTCATCACCTACATCATCAAGATTTTCATGCTCTCCTTGAGAGCCATTAGATTCATCAAATTCCACATCATATGTTTCTTCTACCATCCCGGTGGCATGGTTGAATACTCGATATGCTTTGGACTTCAATGAGTAACCAACAAGATAACCAATATCACATCGGCGTTGAAACTTCCCTAGGTGTTGGCGCTTCTTGTAGATGTATCATTTGCACCCAAACACTCTAAAGAATGATATATCCGGCTTCTTGTTGTTGAGTAGCTCATTGGGGGTCTTGCCAAGGAGACGATGGGGGAACAACCGGTTTGATGCATAGCAAGCGGTGTTGATTGCTTCCGCCCAAAATCTTTCCGGTGTAGTGTACTCATCTAACATAGTCCTTGCTAGGGTGATTAGTGTTCGGTTCTTCCTTTCAACTACCCCATTTTGTTGTGGTGTGTAGGTTGCGGAGACTTCATGCTTGATCCCAACTTCATCACAATATAGCTCAATGTGGGTGTTGTCGAACTCTCTTCCATTGTCACTTCTTATCTTCTTGATCTTCAAGTCAAACTCATTTTGGGCTCTCTTGGCAAACTTCTTGAATGAAGGGGTTGCTTCGGATTTGTCATGAAGAAAGAATACCCAAGTGTATCTAGAATAGTCATCAACAATCACTAGGCAATAGAGATTTCCACCCAAGTTAGCATATGTTGTTGGTCCAAAAAGATCCATGTGTAGTAGCTCCAACTCCCTTGATGTTGATACAAAGGCTTTGGTTGGATGTGTATTTGCATCTTGCTTGCCGGCTTGACATGCACTACACAATTTGTCCTTCTCAAAATTGACATCCTTCAAGCCTCTAACCAAATCCTTCTTCAATAGCTTGTTGAGAGTGTTCATTCCAACATGTGCTAATCTTCTATGCCATAGCCAACCAAGTGATTGCTTAGTGAACAAACATGTCTTCAAGTTGGCATCTTCGGAGGTGAAATCCACTAGATAGAGATTGTTGTATCTAAAGCCTTTGAATATCACTTGTGTATCATCTTTCTTGGTTACAACCACTTCCTTGTCGGTGAATAAACATTGAAAGCCAAGATCACATAGTTGCCCAACGGATAGCAAGTTGAAGCTCAATGATGCAACTAGTAGCACATTGGAGATGGTATGATCATTTGATATAGCCACTTTGCCCAATCCCTTGACATTGCCCTTTGAGTTGTCACCAAATGTTATCTTTTCTTGGTCATTGACATTCTCTTCAAGTGAGGTGAACATCCGGGGATCACCGGTCATATGTTGTGTGCAACCACTATCAATCACCCAATGAGATCCACCGGTCTTGTAGTTCACCTACACACATAAGAAATCAAGCTTGAGCTTTTGGGACCCAAACTTGTTGAGGTCCCTTAACCTTCTCTACTAGTGACTTTGCAACCCAAATTTGCTTTGGCCTATTCTTGTTAGGAAGCCCCATGAACATAACTTTCATCTTGCCACTAAAATCTTGTCTAAGCATGTAGTGAGCATTGAAAGCAAAGGGCCTAGCATGCTTGGGCAAGGGTGTGGGCTTTGGCTCTTCACAATCATGAGCAAAGTGACCTTCCTTTCCACACTCATAGCATCTTCCAATCTTCTTCTTCTTTGGCTTAGTGATGCTCTTGCGTTGCTTCATCTTCTCTTCAAGGAAGCCAATGCCATTTCTATTTGTCTTCATAACGGTGTTCATGAGTAGCTCACTTTGAAGACATTGTCCCTTGGTGAAATTCTTCAACCCGGTGGTGAGATGCTCCTTCTCTCTCTTGAGCTTGTCATTCTCTTGTTGGAGCTCTAATTGAGATGGTGTCATCTTGTAATCTCTCTCCATCTTAAATCTCTTGTTCTCTTCTTTTAGCATGTCAAGCTCAAGTGTCATGCTATACTCATCATCTTGGATCTCAACAATGACTTGCTTTGTGGTTGCAAGCTTCTCTAGATCAACCTTGAGCTTTGCATTCTCATTCTTGATCTTGATATAATCATCATAGTGATCGGCCACAACCACACTCTTGCCTTTGCCACTAGCTCTTTGCTCATCATGCTCACTAACCATGTCCTCACAAGATGTTGCTATGTCACACTTAACAACAAGGTTAGGAGCATCATGTGTCTCATGTGAAAGCATATCATAAGTAATGGTGAGAGCATCATAGTCAACTTTCACTTGAGTGTATTGTTCTTTGAGCAAAGCATAACTAGTGGTGAAGTCACTATGCATCTTATCAAGTTTTTCATTTTTAGCTTTGAGCTCCTTGTTAGAGGACTTGAGCTCCTTGATGGATGATGACATAGTAGCAAGTTCATCTTTTAACTCATCGCTAGCATGAATAGCATGATCATATTTCTCAACAAGAGATTTATTTTCATCAACAAGCTTTTCATTTTTAGCTCTAGTCTTTCTTATGATTTTAGAGTAGTCATTTAGCAATTTAACAAGCTCATCATAAGTAGGTGCCTCAAATTCACCATCACTATCACTATCACTAGAGTCATCATCGCTTTGTACCTTCCGGTCACCCTTAGCCATGAGGCATAGGTGTGTAGATGATGATGGCGATGGTGGTGGTGGTGGTGTAGAGGAGCCAATGACTAGAGCCGCCACCTTCTCCTTCTCATCATCACTATCTTCATTTGATGAGCCACCGGATGAGTCAATGTCGCTGAGCCAATCACCAACAATGTAAGCCTTGCCACCTTTCTTGTGGTATTGCTTCTTCTTCTTGCCATCCTTCTTGTAGTAGGGCTTTTCATCCTTCTTCTCATCTTCACTTGATGAGTCATACTTCTTTCCCTTGTTCTTGTTCTTGTAGCTCTCTTTCTTGGGCTTGGTGCATTGATGAGCAAGATGGCCAAGCTCACCGCAATTGTAGCAATCCATTTCGGAGATTGGCCTCCTCTTGCTACTTGTGAAGAACTTCTTTCTTGAATCAAAGTTGACTCCATTCTTGTGAAGCTTCTTTAACATCTTGGTGGTCCTTCTCACCATGAGAGCAATGTTGGAATCATCTTCTTCATCACTTGAGCTCTCATGATGCAACACAATGGCCTTGGACTTGCCCTTCTTATCATGGCTAGCCTTGAAGGCCAAGTCCTTCTTCTTGTCAGTGGAGGAGCCACCACTTGGTGTGATGTGCATGTACATCTCATGCGCATTGATCTTTCCTAAGATTTGAGTTGGTGTAGCGGTGGAAAGATCACCTTGATGTAACACTGTCACGATGTGTCTATACTTCTCAATTGGAAGGACACAAAGAATCTTCCTCACAACATCGGATGGTTGCATTTGTGTGAGGCCAAGTCCATTGAGTTCTTCTACAAGAACATTCAAGCGTGAGTACATTTCATTTGCACTTTCATTAGCATGCATATCAAAAGAATGAAGCTTTTGCATAACTAAATGATATCTCTCCTCACGCTCACTCTTGGTCCCCTCATGGAGAGCACAAATGTTATCCCATAGATCATGGGCATTCTTGTGGTTCCGGACGCGGTTAAACACATCCTTGCAAATGCCTCTAAAAAGAATGTTTTTGGCCTTTGCATTCCACTTCTCATTTTCTTCCTCATGTGGCGTGAGGCTAGTGCCCTCCTTGGGTTTGGGGAACCCAGTTATGGCGGCATCGCGACATTTCACATCAACCGCTTCTAGGTACGACTCCATACGGATTTTCCAATATGGAAAGTCGTCTCCCTCGAACATGGGAGGTGGTCCATCACCTCCGGACATCTTAACTCTAGGTGGTTAAGCCTAAATCGAGAGCACGAGGCTCCGATACCAATTGAAAGGATCAAGATGCCCAAGAGGGGGGGTGAATTGGGCTTTTCTAAAACTTCTTGCGATAATAACGCCTATCAAGCCTCAATTAACCCCCTAGTGCCTAGAAGTGTGATACTCTTTATTCTACCGCACAAAAGACCAAGTCTAAACCACTCCTACTCTAGCAAAGAAATTCAAAAGAGAATGAATAACAAGTAGTAATGGGGAATTGAATTGCTTGAAAGTAAATGCGTAAGTAAAAGAGTAGAGATGACTCGACGATCTTTTTGCCGAGGTATCGAGGTGTCAGCACACCCCCCTAGTCCTCGTTGGAGCACCCGCGCAAGGGTATCGCTCCCCCTTGATCCGCGCAAGGATCAAGTGCTCACTACGAGCTGATTCTTCGCCACTCCGGCCCGGTGAATCGCTCACTACCGGTCACAAGCTTGCTTGGGTCATCCACAATGCCATCGGATGCTCTCTAAGCTTCACGATCGCCACCAAGCCGTCTAGGTGATGCCGATCACCAAGAGTAACAAGCTAGAACTCTCACTTGACCAACACAAGGCCAAAGAGATGGATCGATGCACACTTGCTACTCAATTCTCACTAGGAGGTGTCTAATTCTCACAATTAGCTTTTCTCTCAACCTCACTAGGGCTCTTGCACTCACTCACACTCACAATGTGTTTCTTAGCTGATGGAAGTGGCAAGAACACTCAAATGGATGGAGGGAAGGAAGTATATATACTCCCCCAACCGGCCATCCAAAAACAACACAAGACAGGCATTCTGCGGGGGCATCGGACGCGCCGATGCCTAGCATCGGACGCTCCGATGACCTCGTCCAACGGTCTACTGTACCTTCTTGTCAGACTATTTAAAGGGACATCGGACGCTGGGCAGCGTCCGATGCCACCACATCGGACGCGTCCGATGTGGATTTACCCTCTCTGGAACCTCTCTAGGTGGCCATCGGACGCTAGCCCTCAGCGTCCGATGCCTGCGTCCGATGCAGCCTCCAGTTCACGCGCACGTGAACAGTGGCATGGGCGCGTCCGATGTGAACACATCGGCATGTCCGATGCCACGCACCAGACTAAACCCTAGTCGGGGTGAGCATCGGACGCGTCCGATGCCCACCTGGCTAGCGTGCGATGCCCGTAACAAGGGCAGACTCAACTTGGATCGCGACGCGGCCTAAACGACTTTTGATCCACTCAACTTAAGGCATCTCTCTGAGCTACCTAGGGCTATGAAATAACAAGTGTGCACCACACCTACCTCAATAGTCTCATCTAGGTCAAGCTACTGATTCACGCTCCCCTTTATAGTACGGCCAAAGGAAAAACAAAGACCTAAGACTACCTAAGTGTCCTCCAACACCATATGACACTTAGCCTAGTCTACCACCGTCTTCATCGTCCGTCCTTTGAAAACCGAAACGATATCGATCGCCAGGGGACATGAACTCCATATGCCCGTATCATCGCGATTACCGTGACCTAACTCAATCCTGTTTCTGCAAAACACACGTTAGTCACAGTAATCTTGTGTTTCATCCAATCACCGAAACCACTAGGGGCCAAGATGCGTTCACGCACCTAAAGAACGCCTCGAAGACGACGAGCTCGGTGGTGTTCGGCGTTGGGAAGTCCTCTAGATACGCTTCCCTCCACCTAGTAACCTGATCCAGGAGCAGGCCGGCGAAGATGAGCTCCTACAAACTTTCCCTCCGAAGAACGCTCCGAGTCCACCCGCGCGCCCAGCTCGTCACCTCCACGCGATCGTCGAACTTTGCCTTCGCCGCCCTCTTCTTCGCCGCCGCTCCACGGGGATGCCTACCGCCCGCCATTGACCCCTACAATGGACGAATCGGGATCTAGATCTGGAGCTACAGGAACTCCGCCCTCGGGCTCTCTCGTACGCGCGAAGGAACTGGAGCGAACGAAGGCTACGAGGCAAGAGCAAATGAGAGAGTGGGGAATCGCTGTCAGCCACCTCGCCCTTTTATACGGCACAGCCCGACCCTTCAGCTCCAGGGTTTCTGTAAGCCCGTGCCCTGTTTCCCCCACGACTACCACGTCGCCTGCGGCAACCGCACGCGCGCACGATCCCCTTGATGGGCCGCCGGGCCAACGGTTTGCAAAACGGCCTGCCCGTTCGCCTTCATCATTTTATTGATTTCAATTAATCCTCGCTATTACGAGTAAATGTCGTGCTAATGCACGAGGACTAATTCTACAGGCTAGTCACGAAAATTATTTTAGGGGAACAGTAACTCTACAGTTACTGGTCGGCGCTACATTCACATCCGGGGACTGCAGATCTTCGACTTTGTCCTCGGGGACTTCATCATCATTTCAAAGCATCCATACTAGTGCATTTTCTTTGGCCCTGCTACAAGAACCATGCTGCTTCATATAGCAGGCCCAGGAACTACATGTACACACGTCATTTTTCTTTCGTAAAATGACTCTGTTTTGTTGCAGAAATTCTACAAGCTTGGCACCATGTGCCTACAGCACCTGCTCCCAAGCTCGGGGACTAAGTGGATACACTTCACCTATCGGTGAATGTATCGTTTTCTTTTCCTTTGCAGCTTGTCGTGGACTAGCTCGAACTTCTACTGGGACATCGTCGGTCCCTATAGTTTGTTCAAGTCTCAAGTGGATACACTTCACCAGAAGAAAGACCTTCAATTTTTTTCTTGCAGCACCTTGCATCCTTCTTGCAGGATGACGCTGAACATTTCACACGGTTGCACTTCAACGACAACTACGACCACGACACCCGCGACCAGTCCAATCTGGCCGGAAGTGTACTACAAGTGCACCGACGACCAGGCGACCTGGTCGGAAGACGCCTTCGTCAACATGCGACCAGATCTGACCTGCTTGGAAGACTTCGCAACGCCCCGCACGACGGATGCAAAGTGCTCGGGGACTAGCTGTGGGGATATTACACCCTTATACCCCCAAGGCACCACTTGGGCTTCTCTCCAGATACGGCCCAACCAGAAGCCCTTGCGGCCCGTGACCAGGATGTCGCAGCCGCCAAGGACTTTCCTGATGACTTGCTTGACAAGGAAGATCCAGATAGATTGACCCAGATTCCTTACCAAAAGGAACCGATTGTAATCTGTTAGGATTCGGCAAGTTGTAACCCTGCTCCCCGGCTATATAAGGCGAGTAGGGACCCCCTCCAAACTCAAGTCATATCCCAATCCAGCAATACAACCAACCACCAGAACACAGGACGTAGGGTATTACGGCGACTTGCCGTCCCGAACCTGTCTAAATCGCCGTCTCTCATCCCTGTGTTTACGCTTGTGTAGACGTCTCGCACGCCTCCACCAACTAATCTACTACCTTGGGCATACCCCTCGGTAGACTATCGACCATATTTCGTCGACAGAAGCTAGGGTCAAGAATCTGATAATTCAATATCATGCATCTACTAACTTAGAGTGCTAATTAGACTAAAGCATGAGTAATAGATGTATGATATGATAATGAATGAAAGCACAATAAAGAGAATTTAATGATAAATTTATAGATAACTATAGTGGGAGGGCAACGGGAGAGATCAAGGTTCCTATGCACTTCTCTATTACTTGGGTTCTAAGGTAACAAGGATGAAAAGATATAGTAGTCAGATAATAACACTTCAGGACATTAGAACACCAACCATAGAAAGGGATGAAAAGGGGGTTTGGGAAGTTCTGACTACGGTCCTACGAACATCAACTCGGACATGGTGGAATACGTCGGCCATCAGGGCTGTCACCACCTGGGGCTACCACAACTATCCGTGGGGTTGAGCGCAACCTCAGGAAACCTATAGACTAAACACCATGTCTAATATATCGATTACTACTCTAATTATGGCCTATAACTAAAGCACTCGATATGAGCAGAGATCGTATGCTAAAACATAACAACTATACTAATCATAATATAAAAGACATAAAGTAAATAGAGAAGATAAATATATTAAAGCATAAGTCTTATAAAGAAAGGATACAAAGACATACCAAAACTCTGAAGACTCCTCCAGAACCAGAGCGCAGCTCCGCTCTCCCTAACTCCCACCTATAGCTAATCTATTACATTGGAAAGTCTAGCCCTAATTCTCTAGAGAAGAGAGGTCATCCTTCGAGGGAACCCTCTACATCTCCATGATGGTGTGTTGCCTCAGGGTGGTCTGGGGTTTATTATATAGGGGCTCCTGGCCTCCCCTCCACCTTGAGCAAGCAATGTGATACTAAATCCTTTGCCATATGCACATGGGCCTTAATGGGCCAAAATGCATCGAAGATTTCGGTTGGAAGCCATCACGCAAAGGAGGAGAGCCTTCCAGGTGGGCCCAGGCCGGCCGGCCTAGGGGTGGGTCCGGTCGGCCCCACTTGTCACCCGCCGAGCTCCGCCTTTGTTTGTTTGTCTTCTGGAACCTTCCTTATTTCCATAATGTGACTTTCCGTCCGTTTGTGCAATTCGTCGTGTTGGAGTAGGACTCTACCTCTTTCCATCTTCTGGAAAGCTCCTTAGAAAACAGTAATTCACCAACGCTGTGGAATCTGTCAGTTTAACCCCTGGATTATGTTGCTTGGTGATCACTCCAGGTTGTTCTAGAAGCTTCCAAGTCGTATCCAACAAGGACTCTCTCGTCGGGACTCCAAATGTAGCAAAGCATATGTCCATTACGATTGTCTCGACGAGCTCTTCGTAATGGTGTGCTCTGTTTCATTACTTGAGATACTTTTATATGGTGAAATATTGATAATCCTATAAAGCAAGTGAGAACAACACAACTCGTGAAACTTGTTAGAATCAAACCCAACAACTATGCTTTATGGTTTATTTAATATCATTCTATGCATTAGTTGATGGTATAATATTGACTATAAGGACCGTCAACACTCACCTTGAGATGTCACCTTTATCATGGAATAGTGATGATACTGAAATATCTTGTGGGAGTTTCTTTTGCCTAAATGGTTGTGTTCATGAATGGCTTGTCTTCTCTTGACTATCTCACAGTGGGCCAACTGAGACTTGTTCTCAACAGGTCTAGTCGATGGAGACTTTGTCAGCTATTCTCTTGATTTGTTGGCTATTGGGTATTTTAAACGCACATAGAAAAATCCACAAGTGCACGGATACTAATGTAGCTTTCACCCGAGAGTATTCTAGGATATCGATTTCCACAGGGAATGTGAAGTGTATTAGAAGAATTAAGAATGTCCAAGAAAAGAATAATAATGAGGGTAGAGAGGGATTTTATGGTTTTCTAAGCGGGTCTATCTAATCAAAGGCTTACTATACTTTACTTACTTCGGAGCAACATGTCCTTTCCAACTCTCGACAAAGACTAGATGAAGGTAGCTGGGAGAAGGCTATCGAAAGCTCTACGAGAACACCAACCCTAACGTGGTGGATTACAAAGACCATTCAGAGTTGTCACCTTTGGGGCTACCACAACTAACCGGAGGATTGGACGCAAAATCAGGTAAACCGTAGCCTACAAAACACATCTACACTAACATCTACTACTCTAATTACATATGATAACTAGAGCACTCAATACGAGCGGAGATCTAGTAAATAGAATAAAGTAAGAACTGAAATTAATAGAATACTTAGAAATAGTTAATGAAGAACCTAGAGATTACTTGAAGATGAACTAGATGCTGCAAAAGTACAATGTCAAGGAAGATCCGATAGATCTGACGCCTCCTCAGCTCTCTCCTCTCCTCTCTCCCTGATCTCTAGTTACAATTAGATAAACTAGACAACTAGAACTACAACTAGACGAACTAGATCTAAATCTAGATGAACTAGAAGAGATTCATCTAGAGGGACCTCTACTTCTACTTGAAACCCAAGTTTCTGATTTGTAGATGAATAATGAAGAAGGAGATGCCTCCCCAGGGGGGTCTGGGTCTAGTTTTATAGCCCGAAGCATAGAACGTGAGCCCTTGGAACAAACCGACTTAAACAACGGTTGAGATGCAAACCCTAAGGCGGTAGGAAGTCATCCGTTGAAGCGGGCCCTGAATGGGCTTTGAAGTGGGTCGGCTAGTCCAGGGAGGAGGCCGGTCAGCCTCCCCCTATGGCAGGTGGGCCCTGCCTTCGGTGAATTGCCTTCTCGTGTCTTTTAGGGTCTTCTAGTGTTGGTTTTGGTGTGGAATTGATATCTTTTGACTCCGAACTCCAAATAGGGCTAACCATATGTCTATTTCGATCGTCTCGATGAGCTCTTCACAATGGTGCTCTCCAAATCATAATTTGAGATACTTTTATTCTGTGAAAAAATTGATATACCTGCAAGATGATTGAGAACAACACAACTCGTGGAACTCATTAGAATGACACCCTACAACTTTGTTTTATGGTTCATTTTGTGTTAATTCATGCAATAGTTGATGGTATAAAATAGGCATTATGGACCGTCAACATGTTCCCCCAAGCTTACCCTTTGCTAGTCCTTTAGCAAAGTCAAACTCAACAGTGGATCAAGAGTTGCTGCAATATCTGTACTTCTAACAAGTACACATGCATTCAAACAAAAGTTCTCATTTGGATTTGAAAAAGATGTCATATTATTCATCATGGGGCTTATTGCTTTCATCTTGTTGGATCTTTAGTAATTGAAAGATAGAATGATCAAATCAAGCACTATGTCTCTAGCTCTTTCACTTCACCATTATCCCAGAGTTTTTATGAATTTTCAAAAAGCTTAAAAACATATGTTGCCAAATTAAACAATTGATCCAAAGAGAAAGTCAACCGCACCATTGAATCGAGAAGTGCATGTGTATGGAAGATGGACTCGGATGCTCTTTTGAATATATCATTATTCTGTCTATTAGAGACACATGGCTATCAGGCTAATTCTACTATAGAGGGCACGTGCCCATTTTTTCTGTTATTCTCTTTTTTCTTTGAGGTTCCGGACACTTGTCCCTTTTTATTTCCTTGGATCTCTCTTTTTTCTTTGAGGTTTCGGACATTTGTCCCTTTTTATTTCCTCAGATTTTTTAATACACATGCTTCCAACAAACTTTTGAGAGGATGGCAACAAATAACTATGAGCATTTATGCAGAAGTTCAATGAATTGTGTAAGTGATTTCAATTCAATTGCATGATAACTTCTCATAGGGTCAATAGAGCTTTATTGAATGCACTTATTAATCATGAAAAATCTCTAGGACTCTAGTGTTGTTTAGAAACAAGATAATAGTAGCTCAGATCATCACATGTCATATCCCAATTACATAGACCTTAGATCAAGTATTTGCCACTCGTGCATTTAATTTCATTTTAAGGCATCATTATTAATTAGGAGAACTTGTGCTTTGAAGGCTAGGTACTTGAAAGAAATTAGATAGAGCAACTATTCATCATTTCCATGTAATAGATTAGAGAGAGAGTTCTTCTTTTATTATCAACTTCTTGAAACAAACTAGACACACTATTTTATTTATTTAATCTAACACAATTTAACTTACTATTTAAAAACACTAAGATAGAAAGAAAGACATACCTGAATCGTGAAGATAACGGGGGTGTGTCTCCCCCAAACTGGATCCCTAGATATACGTGAGGGTGCCTCCCCCAAGCTAGATGTTGACATAGTCGTTCACTTTAGTGGTCTATCTCTTCTCAAGCTTCCAAATCCTGCACAACGCAAATAGACAACAAAACTCATGGAACAGATTAAGTGTTAGGCATAAGAGTTTTAGTTGTGTAGAGCCTTGGTGATTGATTTTCTTTAGATAGGATCATTGAATTGTAAAAATTCTATCACATCAATTTCTTCTAAGGGATCAGGTTCAAGAAAAATTTTCAAATGTTGACCATTTACCTTGAATATGTTACTTGCATCATCCTGGAGTGTGATGGCACCATGTGAGGCAACATCTTTCACCTTGAATGGCCCTTCCCATTTGCTTCTGAGTTTTCCATGACCTAAGAGCTTGATTCTTGAATTGAATAGTAGGACTTTATCTCCAGACTTGAACTCCTTATGCTTGATTCTCTTATCATGCCACCTTTTGGTTCTCTCCTTGTAAATCTTGGAACTGTGGTAAGCCTTTTCTCTCCATTCTTCTAGCTCTGAGATTTGCATTTGACGGTTCTTTCCAGCTAGAAGAAGATCCATGTTCCATTTCTTGATTTCCCAATGAGCTTTGAATTCCAATTCAACAGGCAAGTGACATGTTTTTCCATATACATGCTGATAAGGTGACATGCCTATGGGTGTTTCGTATGCAGTTCGGTATGCCCATAGTGCATCATGAAGTTTGTATTTCCATTTCTTTCCCATCTCATCCACAGTCTTCTGCAAGATGTTCTTGATTTGCTTATTTGATGTCTCAGTTTGACCGCTTGTTTGAGGATGGTATGGAGTTGCAACTTTGTGTTTAGCTCCTTATTCTTCTAGGAACTGTCTCAAGGACTTGTCCATGAAGTGTGATCCTCCATCACATATACCATTCTGGGTGTTTCGAACCTTTGGAATATTATTTCATGGAACATCTTCTTGGCGTGCTTTGAATCGGCGGCTCGACATGGTAATGCTTCTACCCACTTGGACACATAGTCAACTACCACCAAGATATATTCAGCATCTCTAGACCTTTGGAATGGTCCCATGTAGTCAATTCCCCAGACATCAAACAACTCTATTTGAAGGTTGTTCTGGAGTGGCATTGCATCACGTGCATTGATGTTTCCATGTTTTTGACATCTAGCACATCTTCTAACAAACTCCTTTCTATCTTGATACATCATCGACCAATAGAATCCGCTTTGCCAGATCTTTGCATTTGTACGAAATGCTCCATAATGTCCTCCATAAGGTGATGCGTGTGTGAGCATCTAAGCCCCTAGTGGGTTTCGGTGATTGGATGACAACGGTAAATTACTATGACTAACGTGTGTTTTGCTAAAACAGTTGAGTTAGATCATGGTAATGATGATCGTGAGGGCACTATGGTATTCATGTCCCCTTATTGATGGAATTCGTTCGGTTTTCAAAGGATGGACGTGAAGACGTTGATAGGCTAGTTCTAAGTGTCATTTGGTGTTGAAGGACACTTAGAGTAGCAAAGGTCTTTGTTTTCTCTTTGGCCGTACTATTAAGGGGAGTTTGAATGGGTAGCTTAACCTAGGTGAGACTTTTGAGTTAGGTGTGGTGCACACTTGTTAACCAAAGCCCTAGGTAGCTTAGAAAGGTCCCTAAGATCATAAGGAAGAAAGTTCGTGAAGGGAGCGTCGCAAACCAAAGTCGTTTTGGACTTCATATAGCGACCGGACGCTGGAGCTCATGTGACCGGACGCTAGGGTATGCGTCCGGTCAGTGCTACTGGCTGAGGCATGGGTCTGGTTGTGACCGGACTCTCCCTCAGCATTCGATCGGATGCACCAGGGGGGTGAGTCCGGTCACGTTCAGAGAGGTTCCAGAGAGGGGTTTTTGTGATTAGACGCACGCGTGCGTCCGGTCAGTGCTTCGTACGAGTGTCAGTGCTAACGTCAGTTAGCCGTTGGGCACTGAGCGGACGCGTCCGGTCACCCCGACAGGTGCGTCCGGTGAGTGTGTAACTGGCTGGACTTACCCCTTCGTGCATGTTTTGAGTTGGGGGGTATAAATATGCCTCCCCCTCATTCATGTTGTCTCTCTTGCTCATTTGAAAGGTTGCCAAACACATTGTGATTGCAAGTGAGTGCAAGAGGCCTAGTGAGGTTGAGAGATTTGATAATTGAGTGATCAAACGCCTCATTAGTGAATAGAGAGTAGCAAGTGTGCATCCACCCATCTCATTAGCCTTGCGTTGGTCAAGTGAGAGTTCTTGCTTGTTACTCTTGGTGATCGGCATCACCTAGACAGCTTGGTGGCGATCGGAGAGCTTGGTGATCATCCGGAGGCATTGTGGATGACCCAAGCCAAGTTGTGACCGGTAGCGAGCGATTCACCGGGCCGGAGTGGCGAAGAATCAGCTCGTAGTGAGCACTTGATCCTTGCGCGGATGAAGGGGGAGCGATACCCTTGCGTGGGTGCTCCAACGAGGACTAGGGGGGTGTGCCGACACCTCGATACCTCAGGAAAAAGATCGTCGTGTCATCTCTACTCTCCATACGCATTTACATTTGAGCAATTCAATTCCACAATTTACTTGTTGTTCATCCTTACTTGAATTGCCATGCTTGAGTAGAAATGCTTTAGCGATAGCCTTTTGTGCGGTTGTTGTTAGTGAAACACACTTCTAGGCACTACGGGGTTAATTGGGGCTTGATAGGTTTTAATTCTTGCAAGAAGTTTTTAAGAAAAGCCCAATTCACCCCCCCTCTTGGGCATCTTGATCCTTTCAATTGGTATCGGAGCCTCGTGCTCTCGATTTAGGCTTAACCGCCTAGAGTTAAGATGTCCAGAGGTGATGGACCACCTCCCATGTTCGAGGGAGACGACTTCCCATATTGGAAAATCCGTATGGAGTCATACCTAGAAGCGGTTGATGTTAAATGCCGCGAAGCCACGATCATCGGCTTTGCCAAGCCCAAGGAAGGCACAAGCCTTACTCCTAATGAGGAGGAAAATGAGAAATGGAATGCAAAAGCCAAAAACATCCTTTTTAGAGGCATTTGCAAGGATATGTTCGACCGCGTCCGGAACCATAAAAATGCCCATGATCTATGGGAAAACATTTGTGCGCTCCATGAGCGAACCAAGAGTGAGCGTGAGGAACGCTATCATTTAGTTATGCAAAAGCTTCATTCTTTTGATATGCATGCTAATGAAAGTGCAAATGAAATGTACTCACGCTTGAATGTTCTTGTAGAAGAACTCAATGGACATGGCCTCACACAAATGCAACCATCCGATGTTGTGAGGAAGATCCTTTGTGTCCTCCCAATTGACAAATATGGACACATTGTGACGGTGCTACATCAAGGCGATCTTTCGACCGCTACACCAACCCAAATCTTGGGAAAGATCAATGCGCATGAGATGTACATGCACATCACACCAAGTGGTGGCTCTTCCACCGACAAGAAGAAGGGCTTGGCCTTCAAAGCAAGCCATGACAAGAAGGGCAAGTCCAAGGCTATTGAGGTACATCATGAAAGCTCAAGTGATGAAGAGGATGATTCCAACATCGCTCTCATGGTGAGAAGAACCACCAAGATGTTGAAGAAGCTTCACAAGAATGGAGTCAACTTTGACTCAAGAAAGAAGAAGTTCTTCACAAGTAGCAAGAGAAGGCCAATCTCCGAAATGGATTGCTACAATTGCGGCGAGCTTGGCCATCTTGCTCATCAATGCACCAAGCCCAAGAAGGACAACGACAAGAACAAGAACAAGGGCAAGAAGTATGATTCATCAGGTGAAGATGAGAAGAAGAATGAGAAGCCCTACAAGAAGAAGGATGGCAAGAAGAAGCAATACCACAAGAAAGGTGGTAAAGCTTACATTGTTGGTGATTGGCTCACCGACATTGACTCCTCCGGTGGCTCATCCGATGAAGATAGTGATGATGAGAAGGAGAAGGTGGCCGCTCTAGTCATTGGGACTTCTACTCCACCACCACCACCGTCGCCATCATCATCATCTACACACCTATGCCTTATGGCTAAGGGTGACCGGAAGGTACAAAGCGATGATGACTCTAGTGATAGTGATAGTGATGGTGAATTTGAGGCACCTTCTTATGATGAGCTTGTTAAATTGCTAAACAACTACTCTAAAAGCATAAGAAAGACTAGAGCTAAAAATGAAAAGCTTGTTGATGAAAATGAATCTCTTGTTGAGAAGTATGATCATGCTATACATGCTAGTGAAGAGCTAAAAGATGAACTTGCTGCTATGTCATCATCTATCAAGGAGCTCAAGTCCTCAAACAAGGAGCTCAAAGCTAAAAATGAAAAACTTGATAAGATGCATAATGACCTTACCACTAGTTATGCTTTGCTAAAAGAACAATACACTCAAGTGAAAGTTGATTATGATACTCTCACCGTTGCTTATGATATACTTTCACATGAGACACATGATGCCCCTAACCTTGTTGTTAAGTGTGACATAGCAACATCTTGTCAGGACTTGGTTAGTGAGCATGATGAGCAAAGAGCTAGTGGCAAGGGCAAGAAAGTGGTTGTGGCCGATCACTATGATGACTATGTCAAGATCAAGAATGAGAATGCAAAGCTCAATGTTGATCTAGAGAAGCTCACAACCACCAAGCAAGTTGTCATTGAAACTCATGATGATGACTATAGCATGTCACATGAGCTAGACATGCTAAAAGAAGAGAACAAGAGATTGAAGATGGAGAGGGACTACAAAATGACACCATCTCAATTAGAGCTCCAACAAGAGAATGACAAGCTCAAGAAAGAAAAGGACCACCTCACCACCGGATTGAAGAAATTCACCAAGGGTCAATGTCTTCAAAGTGAGCTACTCATGAACACCGTCATGAAGACCAATAGAAATGGCATTGGCTTCCTTGAAGAGAAGATGAAGCAACGCAAGAGCATCACAAAGCCAAAGAAGAAGAAGATTGGGAGATGCTATGAGTGTGGAAAGGAAGGACACTTTGCTCATAATTGTGAAGAGCCAAAACCAACACCCTTGCCCAAGCATGCTAGGCCCTTTGCTTTCAATGCTCACTACATGCTTAGACAAGACTCTAGTGGCAAGATGAAAGTTATGTTCATGGGGCCTCCTAACAAGAATAGGCCAAAGCAAATTTGGGTTGCAAAGTCACTAGTTGAGAAGGTTAAGGGACCTCAACAAGTTTGGGTCCCAAAAGCTCAAGCTTGATTTCTTGTGTGTGTAGGTGAACTACAAGACCGGTGGATCTCATTGGGTGATTGATAGTGGTTGCACACAACATATGACCGGTGATCCCCGGATGTTCACCTCACTAGAAGAGAATGTCGATGACCAAGAAAAGATAACATTTGGTGACAACTCCAAGGGCAATGTCCAGGGATTGGGCAAAGTGGCAATATCAAATGATCATACCATCTCCAATGTGCTTCTAGTTGCTTCATTGAGCTTCAACTTGCTATCCGTTGGGCAACTATGTGATCTTGGCTTTCAATGTTTGTTCACCGACAAAGAAGTGGTTGTGACCAAGAAAGATGATACACAAGTGATCTTCAAAGGCTTTAGATACAACAATCTCTATCTAGTAGATTTCACCTCTAAAGATGCCAACCTGAAGACATGTTTGTTCACTAAGCAATCACTTGGTTGGCTATGGCATAGAAGATTGGCACATGTTGGAATGAACACTCTCAACAAGCTATTGAAGAAGGATTTGGTTAGAGGCTTGAAGGATGTCAAATTTGAGAAAGACAAATTGTGTAGTGCATGTCAAGCCGGCAAGCAAGTTGCAAATACTCATCCAACCAAAGCCTTTGTGTCAACATCAAGAGAGTTAGAGCTACTCCACATGGATCTATTTGGGCCAACAACATATGCTAGCTTGGGTGGAAATCTCTATTGCCTAGTGATTGTGGATGACTATTCTAGATACACTTGGGTATTCTTTCTTCATGACAAATCCGAAGCAACCCCTTCATTCAAGAAGTTTGCCAAGAGAGCCCAAAATGAGTTTGACTTGAAAATCAAGAAAATTAGAAGTGATAATGGAAGAGAATTTGACAACACCCACATTGAGGAATATTGTGATGAAGTTGGGATCAAGCATGAAGTCTCCGCAACATATACACCACAACAAAATGGGGTAGTTGAGAGGAAGAACCGGACACTAATCACCCTAGCAAGGACAATGCTAGATGAGTACACTACACCGGAAAGATTTTGGGCGGAAGCAATCAACACCGCTTGCTATGCATCAAACCGGTTGTTCCTTCATCGTCTCCTTGGCAAGACCCCCTATGAGCTACTCAACAACAAGAAGTCGGATATATCATTCTTTAGAGTGTTTGGGTGCAAATGCTACATCTACAAGAAGCGCCAACACCTAGGGAAGTTTCAACGCCGATGTGATATTGGTTATCTTGTTGGTTACTCATTGAAGTCCAAAGCATATCGAGTATTCAACCATGCCACCGGGATGGTAGAAGAAACATATGATGTGGAATTCGATGAATCTAATGGCTCTCAAGCAGAGCATGAAAATCTTGATGATGTAGGTGATGAACCATTGAGGGAAGCAATGAAGAACATGCCGGTTGGAAACGTCAAGCCTAAAGATGATGATGATGATGTGCAAGTCATTGACAAGCCATCCTCATCCAATGTACCACATGATGATGACAAAGATGGGAGGGATCCATTTGAAGATACGCATGTCTCCCATGATCAAATGGTGGTACAAGCTCAAGATGTTGATGCTCCTCAAGCGGCCCCTCAATTGGTTGATCCAAGGACTACTCCTCTACTACAAGCTCATCCTCAAGATCTCATCATAGGGAGTCCAACAAGGGGTGTAATGACTCGATCTCAAAAACTTGCTCTATTTATTGAACATCACTCCTTTGTGTCTCTTGTTGAGCCTACCATTGTAGATGAAGCTGTAGGTGATCCGGATTGGGTGAATGCTATGCTAGAAGAATTAAACAACTTCACCCGCAACCAAGTTTGGACACTTGAAGAGCGACCAAAAGGCGCAAGAGTCATAGGAACAAAATGGGTGTTTAGGAACAAGCAAGATGATCAAGGCAAGGTTGTTAGAAACAAGGCAAGGCTAGTGGAAAAGGGGTTCTCTCAAGTTGAAGGTTTGGATTTTGGAGAGACCTTTGCACCGGTTGCAAGACTCAAAGCCATTCGTATCCTCCTTGCATATGCATCACATCATGACATTAAATTATATCAAATGGATGTGAAAAGTGCATTTTTAAATGGCTTCATAAATGAACTAGTCTATGTTGATCAACCTCCCGAGTTTGAAGACCCTAGAAATCCTAATGATGTTTATAGGTTGTCCAAGGCGCTATATGGGCTCAAGCAAGCCCCAAGAGCCTGGTACGAGCGCCTCCGGGACTTCCTCATTGAGAAGGGCTTCACCATTGGGAAAGTCGACACCACACTATTCACCAACAAGCTTGATGGAGAGATTCTTCATTTGTCAAGTCTACGTTGATGATATCATCTTCGGGTCAACAAATGAAGCCTATTGCAAGGAATTTGGTGACTTGATGTCGAAGGAGTTTGAAATGTCCATGATTGGCGAGCTCACATTCTTCCTAGGCTTCCAAGTCAAGCAATTGAAGGAGAGGACTTTCTTATCTCAAGAGAAGTATACAAAAGACCTCCTCAAGCGCTTCAACATGGATGATTGCAAGCCTATCAAGACTCCAATGCCAACAAACGGACATCTCGACCTAGATGTGGGAGGTAACCCGGTTGATCAAACTCTCTACTGTTCTATGATTGGTAGCTTGTTATATTTGACTGCATCTA
This sequence comes from Coix lacryma-jobi var. lacryma-jobi, assembly GCA_009763385.1. Classification (NCBI taxonomy): domain Eukaryota; kingdom Viridiplantae; phylum Streptophyta; class Magnoliopsida; order Poales; family Poaceae; genus Coix; species Coix lacryma-jobi. The sequence continues at coordinate 144,706,809 of CM019822.1, read as the reverse complement.
GGCCCGACATCATGTTTAGTGTGTGCATGTGTGCTCGCTTTCAAGCCGATCCTAGGGAATCACATCTCATAGCGGTGAAGAGAATCCTTAGGTACCTAAAGCACACCCCAAGCATTGGCCTTTGGTATCCCAAAGGAGCTAACTTCCAACTCGTTGGGTATTCCGATTCGGATTACGCGGATTGCAAAGTAGATAGAAAAAGCACATCTGGAGGGTGCCATTTGCTTGGGAGATCACTAGTTTCATGGAGTTCGAAAAAGCAAAATAGTGTGGCATTATCTACCGCCGAAGTGGAATACATAGCCGCGGGTGCTTGTTGTGCACAAATCCTTTATATGAAACAAACCCTTTTAGACTATGGTGTAGTTCTTGAAAGGGTACCTTTGTTGTGTGACAATGAGAGCGCGGTTAAGCTTGCTAACAACCGGGTTCAACACCCTCGCACAAAGCACATCGATATTCGCCATCACTTTCTTAGAGACCATGTTTCCAAGAAAGACATATCCTTAGAGGGAGTTAGAACCGAAGATCAATTGGCGGATATCTTCACAAAACCCCTAGATGCGAACACCCTTTGTAGATTGCGAAGTGAGCTTAATGTGCTTGATCTAAGTAACTTTGTCAAAAGGTGAAAGGGGGTTGTCTTTGCATTGCATTGTATAATATGCCATGTTTAAATTATGCTATGCACATAGGCTTGTCAGATGTGGTTAAGATAACCGCCCTAAAAAGCGTGTCAAGAAGCTTACCCATGAGCAAACTTGACAAGCAACCTAGATTCAAATTCTGTATTGCATTGCATATGCATGTGTGTTGCTTCGTCGTTTCTTTTCGATTAAGCTTTGAGCAACCGATGTGTTCGTCCACCGCTAGGGGGAGCATTTGAGGCACCTAATGGTTGAGACCCCTAGTTTTGGTGGCCACATGTTGTCTCCTCGGGTTTTATTGCCTATTTTATCTAGAAAACTAAATTAGCCTATGGCAAAATATTTGAAAAATTTGAGGGTTTGAGTGAGGTAACTTCTCTAGGTTCCAACTGGTGTTTATTTGCGTCTTATTTGAGTTGGAACTTGGTTGGGAGAAGTCGGCGCAAAAAATCGAGTCAAACCAGGGGTTTATGTATGACCGGACGCTGGGATCGGACGCTGGCATGCGTCCGGTCAGTGCATCAGAAGCGCTGATGAACAGTGTCATCGTCGCGTCTGGTCAGGAGACGAGCGTGCGTCAAGTCGTTTGCTGCAAATGTGATCGGACGCATGGGTGCGTCCGGTCGTGTGCGACAAGACGCGTCCGATCGCGATTTACGCGTTTCGGGAGCTCTCTGTTCGTGACCGGACGCTGGGGCTTCGTGCGTCCGGTCATGTCTCATGCGTTCGGTCGCAACTTAAGGGGTGCAATAAGTTTTTCCAACCGACATGTGGCCCCCACTCCTTGTCTTCCTCGTCCAGTCCCAACCGCCCGAGCCCGAACCGCCGCGCCACCGCCTCCTCGCCGTGCCCTAACCGCCGCGCCGCCGCACTCCCCCACTGTGCCCACGCCGCTGCTTCCTCACCACTCACCGCGCCCGCGCCGCTGCTCCCCATCCCACCCCGACCGCCGCACCGCCTCTCCCCCGACGTCTTGCATGGCCGCACCTACCACGCGCGTGGTGGTGCCCTCGGGCCGTGCACCGCCGTCCTCGTCAGTGGTCGTGTCCGGCGTTCGTCCTCGACAGTTCTTCCACCCCGGCGCGCGTCCCTCTGGCCAGCAAGAAGTTCCACCCAGTGAGCCTCAACCCCCCATCCAATCCAACCCTGCCCACAACGTGCTCGATGAAATGCCAAAACCATCCGTTCATCCCTATCTAACCTCGTTTTGGCCCTAATTTTCGCGCAGATCCTTTCGACGAGGCATCGTGGTGCCCGAACGTGTCGGACTCTTACCTTTGCTTGGTCGGTTCATCGCGTCTCGTCAGGTAGCTACGCCATGCCTCTCGTCTCGTCACCTTTGCTTGCTTCCGATAGGGTCTTCTTCTCTCTAATATATATATGCTTATGTATATCCCTATCTATCTATTGCAGCGAGTCGGGCCCGTATCAGTGAGCAGTGTGCCAATGTCAGCTTAATCCGGGGCCAAGCTCGCGGATACGGAACGAGGCCAAGCCTCTGAGGTTCAGTCCAATCTCTTGCTTGCAGTGGCAATTGTTCTCAGTGGTACTCTTCTTGTAGCGATGGCTCGCTACAAGAACGTCGGCGGAGGTCCAGGGGCAGATCCTCCTCCCGCACGCCCTCCTTCTGGTGGCAAGGGGAAGAGGCCGCAGAAGCTTACGACCAAGAAGCGCAAGCGTCTTGATCGGGATTCAGAGATGGCTCTCGCAGTAGCACGGACAGCCGAGAGAGCAGAGCAGGGTGGTTTGACTAGAGGTCTTCATATTCGAGACCAGTCTTCAGCTCAGGGCAGTCAGTCAGGTGGACAGTAGAGTGGTCAGCGGGTTCGTGATCTTCTCACCGAGCAGCAGGTGCAGGTTTTACTTCAGACCGAGGGAGGAGTTGTCCGGGTTCACGGTCACGAGTACTCTCTCGACGACCCAGTTGAGGTCCTCCCTCCCGACTTCCAGTTTCTGTCAGAGGCCGCCTCTGCTCTCGCAGCCGCTTCAGCTGGTGGGTCCGCTCCAGAGCCCAGTGCAGCTACTGAGACCCTGGCAGAGGGTCAGCCAGAGGAGGAGCAGCCAGCTCAGCAACCTGTCCGCCGGTCCACCCGTACTCGCACGCGGGTCTCTCCTCGACCTGAGGGGCAGAGGCGGGATGGTCGACCCCTTCCGAGGCCACAGGGACCCCCACCTGTGGAGCACTTGGACCTGCGGACCGTGACAGCACGTCAGGTGCAGGCCCTGCGTCTGGTTCCTTACGAGGAGTGGTTTCCAGCCGCCAGGCACCCTCAGGCCTCCGAGGGATTCTACACAGTTCTTCAGGAGGACTTCTACACAGCGTATGTCAACAGCGGCGTCCATCTTCGACCTCACCAAGTCTGCCCGCTCGAGACTATTGTTGCAGTTGCTGGTGAGGCCATTCGTCCCATGCTATTGTACCTGCCGGGATTAGCAGATCTCCTTGGACGGAGTGGCCAGTACGTGGAGGACTGGGTTCGCCAGTTCTACGCGTCTCTTTGGATCTCCCCGGATCACCGGTTCCTGCACTTTGCTTTCAGGGGGAGGTCCTACAGGCTCTACAGTTCCCGTGCTCGCGAGTACCTTGGTCTGACAGCCCATGCGACCAAGATTCACACACTGTGCTATGGAGAGACAGAGCCACCTCGGCGTCCTCACGTAGGCGAGATTCCACCAGCTGACTTGGTTCGTGCCTGCTTCCGAGAGCCGTTCGGAGAGGGGTCCAGCCGGCGTCCTCGTGACTTGACGCCGACGACCCGTCTCGTGAACGAGGTCATGAGGCGTACTCTTCTACCTCGGACAGGCTACAGAGAGGGGTTGACTCGCATCCAGATATGGCTTATTCACCACTTAGTCTCTCAACTGGAGTTTGATATTTGGGATGTTATTATCTCTGAGATGGAGAACACGCTAGCAGAGGGGTTCAAGGGACACCGGTAGCTTCCCTATGCCCACTGGATCTGCGTACTTATGAGGAAGATGATTCCGGCACTGCTTTCAGAGCTTACTCACTCGCCGACGGAGTTCCTAGTGTACGACACTCGCCAGATTGTCGGGGCTCATTCAGACACTCGTCCCCGGGGTCAGCGTCAGAGGCCAGTGGTCACCGAGACAGAGGCCGAGTAGGATGAGGCAGTTCGTCAGCTGGCAGAGGCAGAGCTTGCCGGTCTTGAGGCAGAAGGTGAGGACCCCGACCTTCCAGAGGTCCCGACCGACAGCTCTGACGACGACTACGCTCCTCTTCCGAGGATGCGTCCACCGGCAGCTCACGACTCAGAGGCCTCCTCCTCGCGTATGGCCGGCTCCGATCCAGCTCTTCTAGCTATACTCTCTTGGATGGAGCAGCAGCAGTCACGGCTTTCTGAGGAGGTTCAGCGTCAGGCTGAGGAGCAGCGTCGACAGGCTCAGGAGCAGGCCAGACTAGCAGAGGCACAGGCAGTGGCCGCAGCACAGGCTTAGGAGCGCCAGGACGCTCTCCAGCGGCAGATGATTCAGCTCCAGACACAGACTCTTGCCTTCATGGAGAGGATGGCGGCTCTTCCTTAGTTACCTCCACCGCCGCCTCAGTTTCAGCTGCAGCAGCCCGGACCGTCGACCTCGTACTACACGTCCGTTCCTCCATCGACGGTCTCGCCCTTTCCGCAGTATCCGCAGTGGTTCACTTCACCTCTGCCAGGGCAGCAGCCAGGGTTCACACCGATTCGCTCGGGCTTCACTCCTACTCAGACGGAGTCGGTTCTAGTGACCCCTCGGAGTCTGGAGGCTTTGTTCAGCGAGCTCACCGGCATGCCTACCCCGCCTCAGTTTCTCCTACCGGTGACCTCAGCTCCAGCTCTCGCTACTGGTACTACAGAGACTCTCCCTTCCTCAGTAGCGTCGTCTGAGCCACCCGTCTCTCAGAGTCAGACTTTGCCTATCAGTTCTGCACCTGAGACTTCTCTGACCGTGTCAGTGGCAGCGATAGAGACAATGGATCCTCCTCCGCAGCCAGAGCTTCCAACGCCAGAGGCTGCTCCAGGGTCAGCTGAGCAGACCCAGACGGCTTCACCTACACGTCCAGTGTCTGAGGGTCAGCCAGCTCATAGTTCGTCGTCCGATGAGGAGGCTATACTTGCTCAGTTTGAGGCTCTTCCGCGTACCTCGTCGCCCGACTTGTCTGCTCCTGTCCCGCCTTTAGACCCTTAGGTTTTGGTCTTTGATGCCAAAGGGGGAGAGAGCGTATGTTAGACTTAGGGGGAGCTTGTGAGAGGGTCTCGGTTCTTTTGTATGATCCTTGCACTCATATGCATACATGTTTATCTTTTGGCACTTGTACGATATGTGTATGTCTTTTGGATGTGACATGTTATGCTTCACTCATTATATATTACATGTCACTTGGTTATGCTCATTTACTTTGCTTCCGCACTTATACTCCGATAAATGAGCTTGTTCATAAGTACTTGTGTTAATTCTTATATGTTGAGTACTTATGTGGACTTGGTTTGTATCAGCATGCCTAACCCTTTTTGATCTTATTGTCACATGCTTATATGAACCAAGCAATTGAAAACCTCACCTCTCTTTTAAACATACTTGAGGTTGTCATCAATCACCAAAAAGGGGGAGATTGTGAGCATCTAGGCCCCCAGTGGGTTTCGGTGATTGGATGACAACGGTAAATTACTATGACTAACATGTGTTTTGCAAAAACAGTTGAGTTAGGTCATGGTAATGATGATCGTGAGGGCACTATGGTATTCATGTCCCCTTATTGATGGAATTCGTTCGGTTTTCAAAGGATGGACGTGAAGACGGTGATAGGCTAGTTCTAAGTGTCATTTGGTGTTGAAGGACACTTAGAGTAGCATAGGTCTTTGTTTTCTTTTTGGCCGTACTATTAAGGGGAGTTTGAATGGGTAGCTTGACCTAGGTGAGAATTTTGAGTTAGGTGTGGTGCACACTTGTTAACCAAAGCCCTAGGTAGGTTAGAAAGGTCCCTAAGATCATAAGGAAGAAAGTTCGTGAAGGGAGCGTCGCAAACCAAAGTCGTTTTGGACTTCAAATAGCGACCGGACGCTGGAGCTCATGTGACCGGACGCTAGGGTATGCGTCCGGTCAGTACTGCTGGCTGAGGCATGGGTCTGGTTGTGACCGGACTCTCCCTCAGCATTCGATCGGACGCACCAGGGGGGTGAGTCCGGTCGCGTCCAGAGAGGTTCCAGAGAGGGTTTTTCGTGATCGGACGCGTCCGATGAATGGCGATCGGACGCACGCGTGCGTCCAGTCAGTGCTTCGTACGAGTGTCAGTGCTAACGTCAGTTAGCCGTTGGGCACTGACCGGACGCGTCCGGTCACCCCGACAGGTGCGTCCGGTCAGTGTGTAACTGGCTGGACTTACCCCTTCATGCATGTTTTGAGTTGGGGGGTATAAATATGCCTCCCCCTCATTCATGTTGTCTCTCTTGCTCATTTGAAAGGTTGCCAAACACATTGTGATTGCATGTGAGTGCAAGAGGCCTAGTGAGGTTGAGAGATTTGATAATTGAGTGATCAAACACCTCATTAGTGAATAGAGAGTAGCAAGTGTGCATCCACCCATCTCATTAGCCTTGCGTTGGTCAAGTGAGAGTTCTTGCTTGTTACTCTTGGTGATCGGCATCACCTAGATGGCTTGGTGGCGATCGGAGAGCTTGGTGATCATCCGGAGGCATTGTGGATGACCCAAGCCAAGTTGTGACCGGTAGCGAGCGATTCACCGGGCCGGAGTGGCGAAGAATGAGCTCGTAGTGAGCACTTGATCCTTGCGCGGATCAATGGGGAGCGATACCCTTGCGCGGGTGCTCCAACGAGGACTAGGGGGTGTGCCGACACCTCGATACCTCGGGAAAAAGATCGTCGTGTCATCTCTACTCTCCTTACTTACGCATTTACATTTGAGCAATTCAATTCCGCAATTTACTTATTGTTCATCCTTACTTGAATTGCCATGCTTGAGTAGAAATGGTTTAGCGATAGTCTTTTGTGCGGTTGTTGTTAGTGAAACACACTTCTAGGCACTAGGGGGTTAATTAGGGCTTGATAGATTTTAATTCTTGCAAGAAGTTTTTAAGAAAAGCCCAATTCACCCCCCCCCTCTTGGGCATCTTGATCCTTTCAGCGTGACATATTTCTATGATTTTCATGGCTTCAATCATTGGGACACATCTCTGTAGCAACCCATCATTGCAAACCCGATAGAGATACGGATCATCCCACAAGTGGCAACGAGCATCATCGTCTTATCCGCTCCTGGTGGAACATAACCTGCAACCATAAAATTCACAATATCCGCATACCAAGGGTTTAAGTGTGTTACCGCAAGGAGAGTGTCGTCCCTTAAATAGTCATTAATAACTAACTCATGTGTTTCCTTATATCGAAGCCTAGATAAGTGATCGGCTACTGAATTCTCTACTCCTTTCTTATATCTTATTTCTATGTCAAATTCTTGGAGTAGAAAAATCCATCTTATAAGCCGAGGTTTAGCATCTTTCTTAGTGAGCAGGTATTTAAGAGCAGCATGGTCGGAATAGATGATTACCTTTGCTCCAACTAAGTAAGATCTAAACTTGTCTCTTGCAAAGATAACTGCCAACAACTCTTTTTTAGTGGTAGCATAATTGAGCTTTGGTCCAATCAAGGTTTTGCTAGCATAAGATATAGCATAGTGTTTCTTATCCTTTGTTTGGCCTAAAACGGCTCCAACAGCAAAGTTGCTAGCATCACACATGATCTCAAAAGGCAGCGTCCAATCGAGTGGTTGGATGATTGGAGTTGAAATGAGTGCCTGCTTGAGGATTTGAAATGCTTCATTGCACTCATTATTGCAAATGAAAGGTGCATCTTTAGCTAGAAGGCTAGTCAGGGGTCTAGCAATATGGGAAAAGTTTTTAATGAAACGCATATAGAACCCTGCCTGGCCTAAAAAGCTTCGGACTCCTTTAACATTTGTGGGAGCTAGAAGTTGTTCAATAACTTTGATCTTTGCTCTATCCACTTATATCCCACGTTCGGACACCTTGTGTCCTAGCACTATTCCTTCCCGAACCATAAAATGGCATTTTTCCCAGTTCAGGACTAAGTGCATTTCTTTGCATCATTGTAAGACTTTGTCTAATTCTCTAAACAGTCATCAAAGGTTTTGCCATAGACGGTAAAGTCATCCATGAACACCTCCATGATTTTCTTGATCCTATCAGAGAAAATAGACATCATGCACCGTTTGAAGGAAGCTGGAGCATTACACAATCCGGACGACATTCGTTGGTATGTGTAAGTTCCATACAGGCATGTGAAAGTGGTCTTACTTTGATCATCAGGGTGGATCGGGATTTGATGATATCCAGAATACCCATCAAGGAAACAAAAGAAAGAGTGCTTTGCAAGCCGTTCTAGCATTTCATCAATGAAGGGTAACGGAAAGTGATCTTTCTTTGTAGCTTTGTTGAGTTTCTGGTAGTCAATGCACATTCGCCACCCAGTGATAATTCATTAAGGGATGAGTTCATTCTTCTCATTCCTAACAACTATCATTCCTCCTTTCTTTCGCACAACTTGGACAGGGCTAACCAACTCACTATGTGGCACATGATAGATAATCCTTGCGTGCAAAAGCTTCAAGACCTCTTTATTAACAACCTCTCGCATGGCATTGCTAAGTCTTCGCTATGGCACCCTTGAAGGTGATGAATCAGGATTGGTAGGGATAAGATGAGTGCAGAGAGTAGGACTAATCCCTTTGAGGTCATGGAGTGAGTAGCATATGGCTAATTTATTTCTTTCTAGGATAGTGACAAGCCTATGTGATTCTTCATGGGACAGCTTGTCACTTATGATGACAGGAGTTTCTCGATTATTATTGAGAATGACATATTTCAAACCAGAAGGAAGGGGTTTTAGCTCAACTGAGGGTTGTGATGGCACCTGAAAGGTCGAGATAGCGAACTAGAGGGGGGGTGAATAGTCCTTTTAAAATTAAACGTAGCGGCTAACCGAAATAAATGCGGAATTAAAACTATCGGTCTAGCCAAGACTACACCCCTCTACCTATACTCTATGACACCTTACAAAAGATCCTAAACAAAGCAAATAAGGTGTCAGGCTAGCTAGAGCTCACCTAATCAATTCTAGAAGCAAGGCCACACAAACCTATGCAACTAGTACTTCAAACACGGGGGAGCTCCTACACAATCTAGTAAGCAAAGCACAAAGCCTAAGCTCACTAGGAATGCTCAATAACAAGGCTACACAAGCCAAATCAGAGAGCTCAACTTAGCTACACAAACTAAGCAACTAAACACTAGCACAAGAGATAGTATTGCAATACAAGCTAGTGCAAACACCAGACAGTCGGTACTACCGAGCTATAGGCCGGTACTACGAGCACCTGCAGGGAGCTACGAAATCGAAGGGGATGAGATGCAATCTCAGATCTAGCAATTACCCCACTTCCCTAAATGATGTAGATGACGAATGTAGCTTCCCCACGTCTTGATTCCTTGCCAAAAGGTAGATCGAGTCTTCCCACCTAAGATAGAGAGAGGGAGGGAGGAAGAACACGAAGAACAGAAGCAAAGCATAATATGCAAGGAACAAAGAACAATAAGAGCAACAAGAGACGGGGACACAAGATTTTATCCTGAGGTTCACTTGGTTGCCACCAAGCTAGTCCCCGTTGAAGCAAGCCCAAGGTTGCCGCGGATACTCTCGCTAGTGGTGACACTAAGCCAACCTCTCCATGATGGAGTGCACCAAGAGCTCTAGCTTTCGATCCGGCCGGACCACTTGGCGCTCTTCACGCCCCTTCTCCACTAGAGTTGCTCTTCGCGATCTCCCGCGGGGCGAGCACAATGCCCCTCACAAAGCTTCTTCGGAGCCACGCACAATCTTCGCGCGGGCTTCACGACGGAGACACAAACCAAGCCGTCTAGGAGGTGGCAACCTCCAAGAGTAATAAGCACCACCGGCTTGCAACTCGAACACCTAGTGCCACTCGATGCTATCTCTGAAAGCAACGCACTAGGATCGCTCTCTCACACAATCGGATAAGCAATAAAGCATATGAGTGTTAGAGGGCTCACAAGCACAACCCAACTATGGACACCAAGTCCCTAGGGTGCTCAGCAGACAGCCCACGGCCGGCCTCAACCACTATATATAGAGGGGAGTGGCCAACTAGTCGTTTCCCCTTTTCTGCGCTTCGGTCGGTAGTACCAACCCCCCTGGGCGGTAGTACCGACTTCCTCACTTTTAGCCGTTACACGAAGCGTTGACCTGATGGAACCACCAACCCTCTGGTCGGTACCACCGGGGGTCGGTAGTACCGGCCCTATGGCGGTACTACAGACAGGCCAAACTCGATCCACACAGAGAGCACCAGACTGCCTCAAACCTCAGTGCCACCAACGGTCGGTAGTACCGGCCCTATGGCGGTACTACCGGCAGGCCAAATTTGGATCTATACAGAGCGCATCCAAAACTCCTCCAGACCACGGTACTACCGACCCCCAGGTCGGTACTATCGAGCCCGATACTACCGGCCCTATGGCAGTACTACCGGTAGGCCAAAAATGGCCCAACACAGAGAGTTTGCGATCTGCGCACGGAGGGGTCGGTACTACCGGCCTCAGGGTCGGTACTACCGACTTCAGCAACTTAAGCTCTGCGCTAAAACGACCATAACTCTTAGCTCCGAACTCCGATTTCGATGATCTTGGACATTTTGGAAAGCTTATTCAGAGGGCTACACATCCCACATACAAAGCTAATCCAACTCACAAAGGGTTAGTACAGAATTCCAATCCAAGATCCATCGCTACTCTTTTTCAACCAAAGCTTTCTCCGAAACTTCTCCAAACTTCTTCTCCTTTGCAAATGTGCCAACACCACCAAGTGTATACAACCTTGTGCATGTGTGTTAGCATTTTCACAAATATTTTTCAATGGATCTTCACTTGCTCTCACCACGCCACTCGATCCTAGCAACATCGCAAAGTTAGATCGCTCAAGTGGCACTAGATGACCGATATGCAAACAAGTTTGCTCCTCTTAATAGTACGGTCATCTATCCTAAACCCGGTCATAAACTTCTCTACACACCTATGACCGGTGAAATGAAATGCCCTACAAGTATACCTTTGCCTTGCGCATTCCATTTCATCTCCTCCATTTGTTGATGCAACACATGCACCAACCTCGATCAAATGATATGATCCACTTCATATCATCACATGGCCTCCATGGTCCATCGATCTTGACCTCACTTGCTCTTCACCATTGCTTCGGTCCTTCGGCGCCAAGTCTTTGCTCAAGCCTCCCGACACTCAGTACCAACGGCTTCAAAGCCTCCAACTTGCCCTTCACCTTCGCAACCGGTCCATCAAACCAAGTCTTGCCTTGATCTTCACCATCTTAGCCACATGACCACATGTCATGTTTCATGTGCATTAAGCTCCTTCATCACATGTGGACTAATCACCTGTGTAATTCACACATGATCATGTTTCACCTTTATGGCATATGTTGCTCACACATGATCACCTGTGGACTAATCACCTGTGTAATTCACTTCAAAAACATATTAGTCCACCTAAGTTGTCACTCAATTACCAAAACCAAACTAGGACCTTTCAGCACCTCCCAAGGGTCTAGCACAACAGGCTTGTCCAGCTCTTCCTCTTCCTGAATGAAGTGTTCATCATCAAGAGTTGGTTGGGCCAAGTCCTCTAGAGATGCCACCAACACTTCCTCAATAGGATCTTGTTTGGGCTTGGGTTCTACCATCGCGTTATGTGAGCGTGTAAGCGAGACATCGATGGTAGACTTCCCCAGCTTTAAATTCAAGAATCTATGTTTTGGTCGCTCTCAAAAGAGTGTTCCCAAAGGTACACCAATCAAGAGGGACGTGTCCAAGATGTCAAAGATATGAAGATCTAGAAAATACTCGGAGCCTCTTATGCGTAACATAATAGTCTTTATGACCCCATAACTTTCAAGAATAACTCCAGATGGAATTCTTAGAAGCTTATGAGATGGGATCAAGGTCTCGTCAGGGCAAAGTTTCTCGTCCAAAGCCTTTGAAATAATGTTCATCCCAATGGTAGGACTATAGTGAGCCTCTATGGTGGTTCCCTTAAGGTTGCAAGATTTAGCCTCTGAGGGGGCAGTGATTTAGGCTACCTCAGTGGATAACTCCATTTCTGCCAACCACTCACGGCTCATGATGGCTGAAAGTCCTTTAATGTGCTCTTAAAGGAAAGCATCATTGTGTGGACCATCGTCATCGACAAGTGGTGTCGAGTGGACTCGAGGCTTCACTTGAACTGTTAAATTCGAGGCATTCCCAAAATCTTCAAAAAGATCTACCTCGATTTCAGAGAAGAACACCGAAGGATGGGGTTCATCATTTTCTAAAGTGTGGGGTGTTTTCTCTATGGAAGGTTCTACAACAACCAAATTATTAGAAGGATTTTAAGGAATTTCAAATTCGGTTGTGTGTTCCTCCTCATGTTGGTCGGGGTTGGGCTCAACTTCTTCTTCGGGGAATTCATCAAAAATGCTAGTGTAAGGAGTGTTTTCAAGGATTTTCTCAAGGATGTCTCTTCCTTCACTAACAAGTTTATGTGAGAATGATCCTCCAGAAGCTAAATCGAGATGTAGAGCAACTTCCTTGTTAAGACCACGATAGAAGTGAAAGTGTAGGACATGGTCAGGCAAGGAAAGATTTGGTCTAGAATTGGTAAGGTTTATGAACGTAGCCCAAGCTGCTCCTAGTATCTCCTTCTCTATCAAAATCTTTACACCAATTGCTTCCCCGGCAATGGCGCCAAAAATGCTTATTGACATTCGTTAAGTGCAATAAAAATATGAATGATTCTGCAAGCGCACAGAACACGATTGTAGCATTTTACCGGGAGTATTCTAGGTATCATTATTTATATTTTACCATAGGGAAGTAAGAGTTAAGAATCTGATAATTCACTATCATTCATCTACTAACTCAGAGTACTAATTAGACTAAAGCAGGAGTAATTGATATATGATATGATAATGAATGAAAGTGCATAAAAGAGAATTCAATGATAAATGAGTAATTAACTATAGTTGGAGGACAACGGGAGAGATCAAGGTTCCTATAAACTTCTCTGTTACTTAGGATCTAAGGCAACAAAAGATGAAAAGATATAGGAGTCATATAATAACACTTTGGGACATCAGAACATCAACCGCAGAAAGGGACAGGAAGGGGGTTGGGAAGTTCTGACTATGGTCCTATGAACATCAACCTGAACGTGGTGGAATACGTCGGCCATTAGGGTTGTCACCACCTGGGGGCTACCATAACTATCCGTGGGGCTGAGCGCAATCTCAGGTAAACTATAGGATAGACACCATGTCTATTCTATCAATTACTACTCTAATTATGGCCTATAACTAGAGCACTCGATACAAGCGGAGATCCCATGCCAAATATAACAACTATACTAATCATATATAAAGTTATAAAGTAAATAGAGAAGATAAATATATTAAAGCATAAGTCTTATAAAGAATAGATATAAAGGCATACCAAATCTCTGAAGACTCCTTCAGGACCGGAGCACAGCTCTGCTCTCCCTAACTCCCAACTAGAGCTAATCTACTACATTAGAAAGTCTTGCCCTAATTCTCTAGAGATAAGAGATCATCCTTTCGAGGGACACCTCTACAACTCCATAATGATTTGATGCCCTAGGGGGAGGTCTGGGTCTGCTTATATAGCCCCAGAAGATGAACCGCAGCCCTTGGATCAAACTAACTTGAAACGATGGTTGAGATGCGTCGTAGAGGTCAGTTGGAACATGCCACATAAAGGAGGAGAAGCTTCCAGGTGGGCCTAGGCCGGATGGCCTAGGGTTGAGGCCGGCCGGCTTCCCCTGGCCGCCGCCAACCTCCCTCTTTTTCCTGGAGTCTTTTGGAGTCTTCCACATCCTTTCAGTGTCACTTTCTGATCCGTTTGCGCAATTAGTCATGTTGTGATTGGGTTCTTCTCTTTCCCATTTGCTGGATAAATCCCTGGAAAATAATAATTCACAGAGCTGGGAAATTCTTGTCGGTTTAGCCCCTGGACTTGTGGTAGGTGATGGTTCCGGGTTATTCTAGAATCTTTCAAGTCGTATCCATCGAGGACTCTCACTTCGGGACTCCAAATATAGCAAACCATATGTCTATTTCGATCGTCTCGACGAGCTCTTTGAAATGGTGTGCTCTGATTCATCACTTGAGATACTTTTATATAGTGAAACATTGATAATCCTGCAAAACAAGTGAGAACAACACAACTCGTGCAACTCATTAGAATCAAACCCTACAACTATGCTTTATGGTTCATTTTATGTTAATTCATGCAATAGTTGATGGTATAAAATAGACATTAAGGACCATCAACACTCGGTCCGCTCAAGAGCCTCACACTATACCATGGTCAGGGTGTCAACAATACGTAATCCACCACCATGGCCACCCCCCTTCTGCTAGCTCAGATGCGTCTTCCACTACATGGGCCTGTTGAGCCTCCCAGTCTGCTCTAGATTGCTTTTGGCTCGTGATAAGCTTCCGCTTCCCCTTCCAGAGCCTAAGGGAGAAGGAGGAGGCGGAGGAGAGTCCCCTGGAACACCACCGATGTTCTTGCAGCGCATAACTAACAAGAACAAAACAACTACCGCTAAGAGAAATCAACTACCACTGAAGAAGCCCAACTAACAAGATCAACTGCCTCTCAACTGACAAAGAATACCACCTGACTGAACTGCCCCTAACAGCTGACACTCGCGAGGCTTGGCCTCAATTCTTACCTGCAGGCTTGGCCCCAGGTTATCTGACACTGAACTTGTGAACACAAGGTTGATATATGCCCTTGTGGTTCGTCCGAATGATGAGTGATTGATCAACAGGCTCACGGGTTAGCGTGAGTGCAACATGTCTCTTGGCTGTGTTGGTGTGCAGGTGTGGAGCTCGAAGGTAATGGTCGATGGCGAGGTGAAGGACAAGTAGAGACGTGCCATGTCGATGGACCGACAGTGGCGAAGGACGGACGTGAGGCTTGGACTAAGGGACCAGGAGGCCGGAGGACCAGTTGCGGTAGCTGGCAATTGGCAACAACAAGCAAGAGTTCATAGGGATGTCGGCGACATCGGTTGAGTCAAGACGGAAGGCGATGGCGTTGTGGCACCTGGCGGAGCCCGGACACAAGCTTGCATGAGAGATGCAAGTGCCGTCAGTCGAGTCAAGGTGGAAGGTGAAGGCGTCGTACTTGGCGGAGGTTGGACATGCGTCGAGATTGGTGTGGACAACCTGGCGTGAGACCCACGCTCCGTCTTCGGCGCGGGTTTGGTAGTTGAGCGTTAGAAAACTACCCCGACAGTTTCCAGGTTTGGGCCGCAAAACCTGGGGTGACTGGTTTTTGAATTTGGCCTCAAAACTCGGGATGGTGGGTTTGCCGGTTTGGGCCTCAAAACCTAACGGAGGTTGAGATACATAATGGGACGGCACGTGGTAGCACCACGAGGCTTGCGTTGAGGCCTTTGGACGATCCACCAACTGAGCTTTAGTCTCGGCAAAAATTTGCGTTCGGGGCTAAAGACTTTTAGTCCCGGTTGGTATTACCAACCGGGGCTAAAGGTGAATTTTTAGCCCCGGTTGGTTTTACCAACCCGAACTAAAGGTCCTGGACCTTTAGTCCCGGTTGGTGGTACCAACCGGGGCACCCTTTAGCCCCGGTTGGTACCACCAACCGGGACTAAAGGTCCTTTTAGCCCCGGTTGGTAAAACGTCCAGAACTACATCACGTGGGTTGCGCAGCTCAGTTGGTAGGCGTGCCTGAGGCGAGATGTGCTGAGTTCGAATCACACACAACACATATTTATTTTTCCTCTCTGGACCTTTAGCCCCGGTTGAAAGCACCCGAGACTAAAGGCCGGGACCTTTAGTCCCGGATTCTTAGCCCCGGTTGAGATACCCGGGGCTAAAGGCCTATTTCAACCGGGGCTAAAGGCCCTTTCTGTAGTAGTGGAAGCTAGTGGTGAGAAGGCTCATATGCGTCGAGACGGTACGGCTCATATGTGTTGAGACGGTAGCTGACGACATCAAAAGGCTTGTGTTGCGGTGATCCAATTAACATGTTTTCAGTTCAACCATATTTATACAATAACTGCTCCTACGAATCAAGAACCAGTACTGCTCCTAGGCTCCTAGCACTGCCTCATTGGTACAGGTGTTGAGTTTGACAAAGATCCTCTAGTAGAATTCGAGAATTAGCACTAGCACTGCTCAAGAAAAGGTATTTATTAAATAAAAATTACTGATGTGCTTATTAAACCAAGAGTTAACATTATTTTGATCATCCACAGGTGCCAATTAAACTTTTACTGAAAATTCTTTTATAGGTAAAATAGAATAGTACATGTATAAAAATTTATGCAAGTAGAACAATGTTATCTTGGAAGCCTGCACTGAAAATTTGTTAAAACCTGTACTGAAAATTTGTTAAGCAAGCAGAGCATATCATATATGCATTTATTCTTATTATGTAATTAAAATAGTACTATATGTAGGAGCAAGCAGAGCATATCACATACTATATAATTAAAATAGTACTATATGCGTTTATTTGCATTCATTGTTACTCTATTATTAAAATAGTACTATATACAGGAACAAGCAGAGCAAACAGGAAACCTGCTACCACTTCCGAGCTGACTACAATTTGTCTCTTCATAGTTCAAGAACAAAGCTACGGAGTACTCCGTATGTGCTAGTAGCCTAGTACTTGTAAACAAGACCAGTGTTATTTTGAAAGCCTAATACAAAGACAGTACACTATGCTATCTTTATATTCTATTCTGACGATGAATGAATGAGTAATGTACTCTCTCCATCCCAAATTATAAGACATTCCAAAAATCTTGGAGACTTAAAGTTTTTTAACTTTAACTAAAAATATAGAGAGAAACTCAAAGATTTATAACATCAAATATGCACATTATAAAAATATAACTAATGAAGAATCTAATTATACTTAGTTGGTATCATAAATATTGTTATCTTATCATATAAGTTGGTATCATAAATATTATTATCTTATCGTATAAATTTAGTTAAAATTAAAACACTTTGACTTTGCAAGATTTTTGGAATGTGTTATAATCTATAATGGACGGAGCAGTAGAAACCGGAACCACACCACTTCAGTGTGTATTGTGAAAAGTCCGTGACTCAACAGTACTACTACTACTACCAGATATCAAGGCTAGTCAGTACATAGGCAATAAGTCCTGTCGTAATGAATTATTGCTGACACAACTCGCAAATCAAATATTGGAAGATTAGGAGATCAAGCGCCATCAGGCGATTGGCCAAACGAGGCTACTAGCAACTAACATTTCCTACTTGCTTCCACATGTATTGTTGCGACGAACAGAGGGACACACTAATGCATTGTTGTCCTTTTCAAGCATGGGGACACTAATCACGCAAACAAACATATCCTTGCCAAACACACATGATGATGCCAAAGAAATGACAGCATGTAGGAGTAGCAAGATGGAACACGACACCCTCATACCATGGCCAACGCAGAGAGGAGAGCAGAAAAAAGTAAGTCAACACGGGTGTTAGGAACTGGATAACTAGAATGGAATGTGAGATTGGGATTAGCACGGATTCGGGAAGAACAGATAGAACACGGCAAGATTCCGTGGGACTCTGGGGTTCAGGATGACACAAGTCTGTTCTTCGATCCTTCAATACAACGACGGCTCCAGCTTATATCCTGCTGGTCCGGCAACAACTTGCGCGGCCCACTGCCGAAGCCCACTCACGCCTAAGCCCAATACACAAGGAATGTCAGCCCTTGGTCATAACACTCCCCCGTCCTTACTCACAGCTTGTCCTCAAGCTGTTGATTCCGGAAATTTCTTCAATAGGACAGCATCATCTTCCCAAGTAGCCATTGTCTCCGGTAAGTTCTGCCACTGGACAAGTTTCTGATGCACTACCGAAGATCCTCTGATGATTGTGCGGCTTTGAAGAATTTTTTGAGGAGCCAGAGCTTGCAAAGGATCAGTGCAAACTGTTGATAACTCTGTACTAACACTTACAGTTGGTGGAACATGTTTCTTGAGTTGGGAGACCTTCACTACGGGGTGTATCTTGGCGTCAGGTGGAAGATCCAACTTGTAAGCTACCTGACCAATGCGTTGAAGAATTTTGAATGGTCCATAAAACCGAAATGATAGCTTCTGATGGTTTCGTGATGCGATGGAGGACTGAACATAAGGCTGCAATTTCAAGAACACTGATTCACCTTCTTCAAATTCCCTTTCAGATCTGTTCTTATCAGCTTGTGATTTCATCCGCTGCTGAGCACGGAGTAACTGTTGCTTGATCAACTGCGAAAGCAATTGTCTTTCTTTCATCCATTGTTCTAATTCTGGCACTGAACATAGTTGAAGGTTTGCAATGCCCAACTGCCTTGGTGTATAACCGTAAAGAACTTCAAACGGAGATTTACCATGAGCTGTATGAGTAGTAGTATTGTACCAGAACTCAGCTACATTGATCCATTTACTCCATTGTCTGGGGCATGAATGGACAGTGCACCTAAGAAAAGTTTCAAGACTCTGATTCAGTCGCTCTGTTTGTCCATCTGTTTGAGGGTGGTAGGCAGAACTCATCATCAATTTTGTGTCAGATAAACGAAATAGCTCTTGCCATACTGCAGTTGTGAATATTCTATCTCTATCCGAGATGATTGCTTTAGGTAACCCATGGAGCTTGTATACATGGCTCATAAAGAGTTGCGCAATTTGCAGAGCTGTAAATGGGTGTGTGAGTGGGATAAAGTGGCCATACTTTGTAAACTTGTCCACCACCACAAGCAATGCATTGTGCCTATCTGATATTGGTAGTCCTTCAATGAAATCGAGACTTACTATTTCCCATGCCTGGGAAGGAACTGGTAAGGGTTGCAATAGTCCAGGGGACTTGATCCTCTCCGTTTTTGCTTGCTGGCAAATTTGACATTGCTGTACAAAGGCAGTCACCATTTGTTTCAAGCCAGGCCACGCAAACAGATGTTTCACCCTTGCATAAGTTGCAGCAATTCCAGAGTGACCACCTATACCACTGTCATGCAATGCTATCAAAATATGTTGCTGAGCAGTTTTGTTATTGCCTACCCACACACGGCCCTGAAATCTGATGACCCCTTCTTGAAGACTATACCCTTTTGAATTTTCTGAGCTTACTGCAAGTTCAGTTAGTAGCTGCTTGGCAGATGGATCATCCTCATAGCCCTCTTTTAACTTTTGTATCCATGTGGGAACACACTCTGATATAGCATTGAGCTCCTGAGACCAGTCATATCTCGAAAGAGCATCTGCAGCAGCATTAGATGTCCCCTTTTTGTATTGAATTGTATACTGCAGATCCATTAACTTGAGTAATGCCTTCAGTTGCAATTTAGTAGACACTCTCTGATCAGTCAAGTATTGCAAACTCTTGTGATCTGTCCTTATTATGAACTCCTGGTGTTGCAAATATGACCTCCATTTTTCTATTGCAAACAAAATTGCTAAGCATTCTTTCTCATATACTGATAGTGCTTGGTTCTTGAGTCCCAAAGGCTTACTGAGATAAGCAATTGGATGATTGTCCTGCATAAGCACGGCTCCAATGCCATGATCACATGCATCTGTTTCCACCACAAATTGCCTAGAGAAATTAGGTACAGCCAGTACAGGAGCTTCTACGAGACATCTTTTGAGAAGTTGGAAAGCTGATGCTGCATCTGCTGTCCAAATGAACTTTGTGTCCTTCCTTAGCAGTTCAGTTAAAGGTCTGGTGATCATAGCATAGTGCTTGATGAACTTTCTATAGTATCCTGTCAGACCCAAAAATCCTCGAAGCTGCTTTATATTGGTTGGAGTAGGCCATTGCTTGACAACTTGAATCTTTAATGGATCTGTAGCTACCCCATCAACTGAGATTACATGTCCCAGATAGTCAACTGTGCTTGAAGCAAAAGAACATTTGGACTTCTTGATTAAGAATTGGTGTTGTTTGCAGAATTTCAAACACCTGCTGAAGTAAGACCACATGTTGCTCCAATGTACCAGAGTAAATCAATATGTCATCCATGAAGACCAATACACCCTTCCTTAACAGAGCAGCAAAAACGGTGTTCATGAAGCTCTGGAATGTTGCTGGAGCATTAGTGAGCCCAAATGGCATCACTAAGAATTCAAATAGACCATTATGGGTTTTGAAAGCAGTCTTATACTCTTCTCCTGCTGCCATACAAATCTGATGATAACCAGATCTAAAATCTAGCTTGGTGAACCATTTAGCTCCAGCCAATTCATCCAAAAGCTCATCGACCACAGGCATTGGATGTTTATTTTTTACAGTGATGGAATTGAGATGTCTATAATCCACACAAAAACGCCATGATCCATCTTTCTTTCTCACTAGTAAGACTGGAGATGCAAAGGAACTGTCACTTGGCCTGATGACTCCTTGTTCCAACATCTGCTTTAACTGAACCTCAATTTCTGTTTTCTGAACTGGAGAATACCTATATGGCCTCACTTTCACAGGTTGAGCCCCTGGTATTAGTGGAATCTTATGATCAGCACTTCTCCTTGGTGGCAAAGACTTTGGTTCATCAAACAAATGGTCATATTGCTCCAATAGAGATGAAACAGATTCTGGGAGCTTGGAAACAATTTCAGCTGAATCCATAGCACACAGAAAAGGAATATCCATCCCCACAGTAGGAACAGACATCTGAATACAATGGGAAATTGCCCCTCTTCTTATCAATCCTGATAACTTCACTGAAGAAATGGGCAGACAAGTAGCTGTATCATCTACTACTCCCTTCAATGAAATAGTCTGTCCTTTGACTGTGAGCTTTATTTCTTTGGTTTTATTATCCACCCAAATTGGGCTATGCTCTTCCAACCAATCTTCCCCCAATATCAAATCATAGCATCTCAATCGAAGGACTCGAGCTTCCGAAGTGAATGTCTGTCCTTGTATGAACCATTTCAAATTCGGCACTCTTTGATTACAAGGCATTTGACTGCCATCTGCACTCTAAATGCAGAAGCCTCACACTGCACTATTCTCAATTGGAGTTGTTTGACCACACTATCACTGACAAAGGTCCCAATACTCCCTGAATCAACCCAGATCAATACTGAATTCTTGCCAATTTGTGCCAAGAGCTTCAAGGTTTGGCGATGAACTTTGGTCCCAGAGGGTTCAGTCTGCACTGCTAACACAGCCTGTTCATCATTAGGTAACTCCAAATCTGTCTCATTCTCCTCAGGTATAGTCACAATGTCCATAGCATCTAAGAGCTCCTCAAGAACATGCAGTGACACATGGGCGGGACATTTATGGGTAGGGCTCCATTTCTCACCGCATTTGAAGCAGAGACCATTGCGACGTCTGAATGCTTTCAATGTGGCCAGCTTGTCTTCTGAATCAATAGTTTGCCCTTTTACCACTGTCTTGACCGGTTCAGCTTGCTTCGTCTTCTCCAATCCTGATGATACTCGAGCCCCACCTCTGGTGAAGTCCCGCCCAGAGGTTTTTGCACGGTTTTGTTCAAGTTCTTGCTCCTGAATCATAGCGAGAGCACTAGCTGTATCCACATCACGAGGGCGATGCAGTAAGATGGCTGACCTGATGTCATCACGAAGCCCACCCATGAACCGTGTGACGAAGAAGGTCTCGTCAAACGCCGGGTTGTACAGAAGAACCCCATGTGCAATCTTGTCAAATTCCTCTTGATACTCTGTACTGATGCCGTCTGCTTCAATGAGTCCAACTGTCGAAGCAGAATTTGGTACTGATCCTTGTCGAACTTAGCCATCACCAACTCACATAAGCGTTCCCAGTCGCCAATCCGACCACGGCGTTCCACTGTCTGCAACCATGTTGCTGCGACGCCTTTGAAGTTGAGGGATGCAAAGCGCGTCTTCATCGCAGCATGTACGACGTACACCTCGAAATAGCGCTCACAATGATCCCGCCAGAGACGAGGGTTAGATCCATCGAATTTGGGAAACTCAATTTTCGGAAATGGGGGATGGTAATGTGGTGAGTCATTAGAAATCTGGACTTGGGAAACGGTGGCAATGGGCGTACCGTTGCCCGGGCGAGGCGAGGGAGCTCCGAGGAGTCCACCGCCAGCGTCCCGGTTCTGAAGTTCATCGCCGTGCCCCATGGGCATTTCCACGCGCGGTTGCGTCGCACTGGTAGAAGCAGCCTGGGTGTAGTTGAGGTCGAGACCCGATGGCTGCATCTGCGGCCGAGGTGGTGGCTCCCGCGTGTTCCAGTGCTGCGGCGGTGGTGGAGGGGGAGGGGGAGGTAGCGGTGGTCGGAACTCCAACCTCGTCAGGCGCGAAGCCGTCTCCTCAACCCGGGTCGCCGTGGCCGACGACTTCTGGAGCAGCGTACCCAGGGACTCTTCTGTCGTGGTCTGCCACGACTCGAGGGCGCTCAGCTTGTCCAGTGTCGTTGTCAACGTCTCCTGGAATCCGGCGAACTGCGTTGCCATGGATTTCATCGTCTCCTTCAATTCATCCACGGAAGCAGTCATTTCTAACTGGAATTTAGGCAGATTTCTCTTTTTGGGCGCCAGAATTTGGAAAAAAAAATTGGGCAAAAGTGGCTCCGGATACCAATTGTTAGGAACTGGATAACTAGAATGGAATGTGAGATTGGGATTAGCACGGATTCGGGAAGAACAGATAGAACACGGCAAGATTCCGTGGGACTCTGGGGTTCAGGATGACAAGTCTGTTCTTCGATCCTTCAATACAACGACGGCTCCAGCTTATATCCTGCTGGTCCGGCAACAACTTGCGCGGCCCACTGCCGAAGCCCACTCACGCCTAAGCCCAATACACGAGGAATGACAGCCCTTGGTCATAACAACGGGGGTTGAGGAAGGTAGAACTACAGCTATTACCAAAAGCTACAGAGTTAACGGTAATAGGTTCCTCCTCCTCCGAGCTGCAAGCCAGTGCACTCTCCCTGCTCGTCATTCTACCCTCTACATC
This sequence comes from Coix lacryma-jobi var. lacryma-jobi, assembly GCA_009763385.1. Taxonomy (NCBI): domain Eukaryota; kingdom Viridiplantae; phylum Streptophyta; class Magnoliopsida; order Poales; family Poaceae; genus Coix; species Coix lacryma-jobi. The sequence continues at coordinate 144,684,029 of CM019822.1, read as the reverse complement.
AGCTATCACCTGACGGGCAAGAAGAAGCCAAACCACCCATGGCCTCACCGGGCACCCACTCCTGAGTCACCTCCCAACGTTCCTCAAGAACAGCCACCACTTCCTCGACTGGTCCACGGACCTCATCGGCGCCAGCCCGGACCTAGCAACGGATCTAGCGAGGATCAAGAACAGGCAAGCAAGAACCCTAGCGCTGGGGATAGAAGAGGGCAAGGAAAATGAGGGAGATGCATTATCAGCGAGTAGGTGGCAGAGGGAGCGAATGTTGGATGGGAAGTGCTCGCGAGCGCCGCCACCTCGTGCTGCGCTGTGCTAGAGTGATCGCGATGCGCGGAGCCGTCGCCTTTGCCAGGTTATGTTCCGAATGTATCATGGTTCGTCTCCATTCCGGACCGAGAAGGGGAAAAAAAGGCAAATCAATCAGTTTTCATTCTGGGCCGAGTCTTCCTATCCCAGCCTGAGTTCGGATCGGGCCACGTCGATCCGGACGGAATAGGCCGTGTTCCAGGCCATTCCAGCCTAAACGAATGAGCCCTTACTATATCTTGTAAGCATGCCATGTCAGAAATACAGATTGAACTTTTTTGGACACAAAATACAGACTGAACTTGAGTTAATAAGAAGAGTTGATTCTTCCACCTTAACTGAACCGAGGCTGGTCCAAAAGCGCTTGAAAGAGTTCATGCCATCTCATATGATTCAGCAGAATGGGGATTTGGGTTTCCTACAAACATAGAGCAGCTAGCCACCCAGCTCGATGTAACTCCATCCAGGTTTCTTTACTAATCCTAGCTTGCTTATTAGCGTCCTATAACTTCTGGCCTTCTTCCACTGCCCTAAACAATTAAGCGTATTAGAAATTAGGACACAGTGACCAGAATCTTGGGGGTCCAGGTTCAGTAGTCCCTCTGATATGAACTCTATGGATGAATCAGCACCATGAACTCTGTGTGCACTAATTAGAGGACCCAAAACCTGGTTTCGCAATTGAACTGGCATCTCACTAAAGAACTTTATAGCACTACTGAGATGACCAGCTTTACAAAGCAAATCAATCATGCACATATAATGTTCGATAGATGGTTTGATACCATATTCTGCAGTCATGCTATGAAAGCAGTGCAGACCTTCATCTACTGAACCAGAGTGGTTGCATGCTGTTAGAATATGAGTGAAGACAATGGCATCAGGTCGAACACCTTTGCTTTGCATCTCATTGAAAAGGACAACAGCCTCACTGCCTTCTCCATTGCAAGCATATCCATTGATCATGGCACTCCAGATAGCCAAGTCCCTATTAGAAACATTGTCAAATATTTTTCTAGCACGCTGGATGCTCCCACACTTGCAGTACATATCTATCAGTCCAGTAGAAACTTCCAGGTCTGACTGCAGTCCCATTGCTTTCACGTGCTCCTCAACCTTTTGGCCAACATTAGCGGATCCCAAATTAGCGCACGCTGAAAGAACCACCAAAACAGTTGCTTTATTTGGCTCTACTTTCGCACACAACATGGCATCAAATGTTGCCAAAGCCTCATCCGGACAACCACAATCAACATATCCATTCAGCATCGAAGTCCACATGATTACATTCTTCCATTGAAGTGAATCAAATACCTTTGTAGCTGCCAGAAGATTCCCACACTTGGAGTATAAGTTTACCAAGGATGCTGCCAAATCCTCCTGACAATCAAAACCAGCCTTGATAACAAGGGCATGCACGCCTTTAGCCACCAACAAGTTTCCAAACAGCATAGCAGCCGTGATTAGATTGGCAAGCACAACTGAATCCATAGGTTGCTCTGTCTCTCGCATGCTGCTGAACAGTTCAAACACTCCCATCCAGTCCCCTGTCTGCAAATAAGCAGATGCCATGTCGCTCCAAGTAACCACAGACTTGTTCTCCACACGATCGAACAGCAACCTTGCATTGTCCAGCTGGCCACCACGGACAAGCATGGTGAGCACCGAGTTCGAGACAAGCAAATCCACGTCAAGCCCCGATTTGATGGTGTGGCCATAGACGCACACCCCAAGGTTCCTCGCGGACACCGAGTCCGCACACGCGGACAGAAGGCCGACGAGCGTGCTCCCGCTGGGCCTGACTTCCGCGCGCCGCATAGCGTTGAACACCTCGACAGCCTCCTCGACCTGAGAGCTCCGTCCGTACGCCGAGATCATGCAGTTCCAGGCGACCAGCGTCCGGCTCGAGCACGGCGTTTCATCGAACAGGCGGTGCGCGTCGGAGAGGCTGCCACACTTGGCATACATGTCCACGAGGGAGGTCCGCACGAAGGCGTCGCGAGAGACGGCAGCGCCCGCGAGGAACGCAAGGGCGTGGATGGCGCGGCCGAGCCCAGGCAGGCGCAGCGCGGCGCAGGATTTGGCGAGGGAAGGGAAGGTGGAGGCGTCACCGTGGAGGCCCGCGGCGAGGAGCGGTCCCGCGTAGAGGCGGAGGCAGTGGGCGTAAGAGCCCGACGCGGCGGCGAGCTGGATCAGGCGATTCCAGTGGTTCAGGGCGGCGGCCGCAGGGGCGGTGTCACTCATGCCGAGAGGACGGCCGCAGGAGCTGGATCAGTTTAGAGCAGTGGTGGACATGTCCACCAGAGATGGATCCACATGGCCGATGTCCACTGATACTTCAGCTAAAAAATAGATGTGTTAATGTTATAATTTAGTTAGCCGAGTCTTGTTGTCAAATTTTGGTTTTTAGCAATACATATGTACTTACGTTAGAATGTGATCTCCTACCCTTAGGCCCAACGGCCTAACGGGCCTCTGATCTGCGCCCTGATCGGGGGCGCCCAACCCTATGGTTGGTGGGTCCCGTCGCCCAGCGCTATAAAAGGACAGGTGGGGGCCGAGGCACATGACACAAGGTTCTCCAGCCGCCAGTTCGCCCTACCGACATCCCTAACCCTAATTCGATCTTGAGGGAGCGCTGCCAGCGACGGGATTGCTCCACCACGCCGTCTTCTACTCCAAGCACCGGCGGACGCCATGGCCAGCTCGTCAGCTCCTCCTCCGGCGCCTGTTGAAGCCATCGATCTGCTATCTCCCTCTCCCTCTTCCTCTCTCACTCCCTGTATGTTATACCCGAACATTTATTCCCCTCTGGATCTGGTGCTAGGGATCCGAATCTGATCTAACAATGGTATCAGTGAGCCGGACTACATCAGTGGATCTAGATCGGGGAGAAATGCACAAAGAAACAACTGATTTTTCAAATCGGGATTTAATTACAGAACGAATCAAAGGAATGAAACAATCGATCTTGGATCGGGATTTGAACAACAATGGAGATTTGAACCTCGGATTTGAATGAACCATGAACAAAAACCACTGATCTGATGCGGATTGGGGAAGAACAGAACCGAATCGAACTTCGAAACCCTAACCCTAATGAATCCCTACACAAGAATGTGAAGTCGATCAGGTTTTAGGGGCCTACCCGAACCCAGCCTGACGGAGATTGCACCGTCGCGTCCCAAGAACTTCCGGCGGCGAGGCCGTGCCCTCCTGCTGGCACCTTGAACCGGCGCCACAGTGAGTCGCTCGGCGGCGGCGCGCTCACCCAGTGGGGAGCGCGCCCGCCGTCGAGTGGGCCACTGTCGGCGCCTCTATGCCTCCGGGTGTCCGCCACGGTCGCCAGAGTGCCAGCCGCCGGGGGCACTGCCGTGCGGTGGCTTGTCGCCGTGGGTGGCTCGCGGCTGCGTGGAGAAGAAGAGAGCGGCCGGGCGGAGGAGAAGAAGAATGAACTAGGGTTTGTGGGGCCCGCCGGTGGCCGGCAGGTTTTGTTCGTGCGAAAGCAATAGAGGGATGTTCGATCTTGATCGACGGCTCTTGTCGAACTGGGCCAGATACGGCCCACGCGGGAGAAAGCTTTCCTGGCCCAGGCCCAGGTTGCGGCCTGGGCGCGGGGAGCGCTCGGCGTGGTGCGCCTCGGGCCGCCACGGGCCATGCACGGCATGGCAAAGGCCGCGATGGGCCGATCGTGTGTTGGTGCCGACCAGCTGAGCTGATAGGCCTTCGGGCCAAAATAGTGAACTGCACAGTAAATTGAATCGCTTTTTGTTTATTTATTTTCCAGAAACTGTTCCAATGCAAATTTGAATGCATTTTGATGAAATTTGAACTAAATTTTCCGTGTAAATTTTATCCAACAATAATTTTACCCAGAAAATAGAAAATGAAATATATGCTTCTGGAAAATAATTATGAAATGAATTTATTTGTTTCCGCTACAAATTATGATTTTATTATTTTTCATTATTAAATTCAAACCAACGGGAGAGTTTAATTACGAAAAATGAATATTTCTGATTTTAAGATTATTATGATGTTGTTATTTTCCGACCAACGTTGTTAATAACAATATTATAATCTTTTACTCATGTGAAATTGTACATTAATTCTACTTCTGCCCAATGGTGATGTTGAATTTTTGTATAAATGAATATTGCATGTTTAATTTTGACCAACGTTGAGATAAGGCATGCAATTTTCATATATATAAATGTTTCTCATTTTTCTTTGAAATAGTTTCAGGAGGAAAGACTGTGTTGAACGTCAACAACATCCCGCCGCTCAATAGGACTAACTATCGAGTCTGGCGGGAGAAATATGAACAGGAGCTTGCGCTTGGAGAGATTGATATAGCAATAACCACACCGTGTCCTATTGCACCACAGGACACGGTGAGGGTTGCCGATGAAAATGATAATGATTTCCTTGCTCGACAAAGAAATCATGCTGAAATAAGAATGAAATATGATCTTGAACACAGGCGATGGATACTCTCCAACCGCAAGTGCCAGGCCACCATTGAAGAACCCATAAGGGGGTCGATCCCAGATTGTACCACTACCATTGAATACCTGGAAAGGGTAAAGAATCAGTTTACTCGGTCTACTAAGGCCACAACAAGTATATTGATCAAGGAATTGATCACTATAAAATACAATGGTGGTAGTATTAGGGATCATATTGTGAAAATGAGCTCCATACAGGCTAAGTTGATGTCAATGGATGTGGTGGTCAATGACCAATTCCTACTCCATTAGGTTTTCCACTCTTTACCGAGGGAATATGAAATCTTTACTATGAACTATAACATGCAGCCTGATAAATGGTTTATTGAAAAGCTCATTGCCATGTGTGTTCAGGAGGAAGAGAGGATCAAGTCCTCACATGGTGACTCTGCTCACTATGTGAAGGACAATAAGAAAAGGAACTTTTACCATAAGAACTATAGACCACAGGGCAAGTCCTAGTGGGAGAAAGGCTCTACCTCCAAGGCACAGGGGAAGGCCCCTCAGGTTCCTCAGAACCCTCAGAACACTGAGAACCAGAACCAGAATCAGCAGGACAACCCTTTTGGCAATGCTGAGAAAGATCAGTGCAAGCATTGCTTCAAAAGGGGGCACTACAAGAAAGATTGTCCTGAATTCCTGAGATGGATGATGAAGAAGGGTGAGAATTTGATTACATTTGTCGATGAATCCCTGTTTTTATGTTATTCAAAAACCACTTGGTGGATTGATTATGGAGCAACTGTTCATGTTGTGAATTCCTTACAGGGATTAAGTGGGACGACCACGCTGCAAAGAAGAGAAAGAACAATTAAAGTAGTGAATGGAGTGCAAGCCGATGTTGAAGCTATGGGAAATTTTTCCTTACGATTGAAGAATGGTTTTGCTCTTATTCTTAATGATTTACTTTATGTTCCCTCTTTGCGTAGAAACTTAATAAGTGTGTCAAAACTTGATGATGATGGATTTAAATGCCATTTTGGTAATGGCAGATGTGCGATATTTTATAATAATGAAAGTGTTGGTCTTGCCTTCCGATAAGATAAACTTTATTTATTATCTCTCGCTGAGAATTTGAATCATGTATGTGATGAGAATGTGAATCATGTATGTAATTTGAATGTGGATGACTCCCAATCTACAAATGTGAACAAGAAGCAGAAGAGAATCGATTGCAACTCTTCTAAATTATGGCACTGTCGCTTGGGCCACATTTCGAGGGGGAGAATAGAACGTTTGGTTAATAAATCAATTCTTCCGCACTTGGAATTTTCAGAATTAGAACAATGCATTGATTGCATTAAAGGAAAATATGTGAAGAAAATCAAGAAAGATGCCAAACGAAGCACGTGAATTCTAGAAATAATTCACACGAACATTTGTGGTCCATTTACTGTGAGAAGCGTGGATGGTTATGTTTCGTTTATAACATTCACAGATGATTATTCCTGTTATGACTATATTTATCCAATTAAAGAAAGATCGGAAGCATTGGATAAATTTAAAATATTCAAGGCTGAAGTTGAAAATCAGTATGATTTGAAGATTAAAGTAAGTATGATTTGAAGATTAAAGTAGTACGATCAGACCGGGGTGGAGAGTACTATGGGCGACATACCCCGTATGGCCAAATTCCTGAACCTTTTGCAAGATTTCTACAGGAAAATGACATAGTTGCTCAGTATTCCACACCAGGGGAACCTCAGCAGAACGGAGTAGCTGAAAGAAGAAACCATACCTCAATGGATATGGTAAGAAGCATGATAAGTTACTCCACGCTACCGATTGGTCTATGGATGGAGGCACTGAAAACCGCCATTCATATACTTAATCGAAGACCAAGCAAATCGGTACCGAACACACCGTATGAACTATGTCCAACTGAAGCGAAGGTTTTTAACCCAAACATTGAAAAGTTAGACCCCAAGATAGTTAGTTGCCACTTTATTGGTTATCCAGAAAGATCAAACGATATCGATTTTATTGTCCTGACAGACATACGAAATTTGTTGAAACTAGACATGTTGTCTTCTTGGAGAATGACATGATTAGGGGGAGCATGGTAGCGCGTGAAATTAACCTTGAGGAGAAGCGGGTACATGTACCCACTCCAATGGTTCAAGAACCTTTCTTTACGCTACCTGTTGTTGTTGCACCAGCAGTCCAGGACGCTGCAGTGACAATAAATGAAGATGTGGAACCTGTCCAACAGGATGTGGACCTGTCCAACAGGATCCTATGGAACCGATTGTCACACACGAGGAAGAACAACAACAGCCTGTTGTGGAAAAAGTGCTAGAGGCCCCTAGAAGGTCTTAAAGAACCAGAAGGTCAGCTATTCTAGACGATTATGAAGTCTACGACACTGAAGAATTTCGTATGGAAGATGACCCAAGAACTTTTGAAGAAGCCATGAGAAGCGATCACTCATCCAAGTGGTTTGAAGCCATGGAAGATGATCTGAAATCAATGAGTACCAACAAAGTTTGGGAACTAGAAAACATTCCTAAAGGAGCCAAAACGGTAGGCTGTAAATCGGTCTACAAAACCAAATATGATTCCCAAGCGAAGGTTGAAAGATTCAAAGCGCGACTTGTGGCTAAAGGCTTTACGCAACGAGAAGGGATCGATTACAATGAAACTTTTTCCCTGGTTTCATGTAAAGACTCCTTCAAAATCATCATGGCACTTGTAGCCTGTTGGCATTTCATAACATCGCTACCAAAAGTAGGTTAGACTCTACCCCCGGTACTAATGCCAAGAAATGTGGGTAGACATCTCATAGCATCACTCTAACGCTGGGCTGTCACCACTAGCAGTAACACTAGAGATGTGATCGTATTTATAGCACGACACTTTGGTAAGATATGAAATAAAGGTTATCCGCAAGCGCACAGATAAAATACACCCGTTGTAGCATTTCACCCAGGAATGTTCCAGGTATCGTTATTTATAATTCTACCATCGGGAGCTTAACAGGGTTAAGAATAAAAATGATATGGCTTTGGAATTGCAAACATATATAATTAGACATGAATCTAATTACTGACCTCTCGTCAAATACAGGGGTAAGGCAAAAGGATATGATAAAGATAATGATAAATAAGGTAAATAACAGAGACTAGCAGGGAATTCATAATTAGAGAGAGAGACTCATATGATCAAGCAGAATTGAGAACTAATCGATACGTTAAGAGATTAGACTCCTAAGTTATATTACTTTTTCTATTAAGTCTAAGTTAGTCCTAGCATATGATATCATCTATAGCATAATTAATCATCCACCCATACATAAGGACCATTGGACTACAAAGGACTCAACGAGGCTATAAGAGTCACCCTCGCGATCTACCACTTGCTGGCCCGGAGAATAGGGTGCATTCGTAGGTAAACATAATCTAAGCACCACGCCTACATTATATCGACCACTTAATCCAATCCGGAATTGAACTAAGCGCTTTACGAACATATGTATGAACTTACTATCAATTAGAACTATATCAAGCATACAACTAGAATAAACTAAGAACGAAATAAAGAGAAACATAATGATAATTGAAATAGCACAAAGTTGAATACAAGAATTACCAGAACTCCTGATGATGATCCGAAATCCTGAGCCGCGCTCAACTCTACTTGTTTCTACCTAATTTTAATTCTAATCTCGATGTAGAGCTCTAATCTAATCTCTAATCTCTGAATCCCTAACTATGTCTCTCTAATTGCCTGATGAAGATTGATCTGATTAATATGATTGAGGATTGCCTCAGGGAGGGGGGTCTGGGGCTGCTTATATAGCCCGATGGGATGAACCGTGACCTTCGGATCAAACCGACCTTGATCAAGGGCTTAGATGGGTCGAGGAGGTCGATTAGGTCACGCTCCATGAAGATGGGCCGAGGAGGGACCTAGCCCAGGCCGGCCGGCCTGGGGGTGGGGCCGGTTGGCCCCACCTGTCATCCTCCAGGTGTTTGCTTCGTCGTGACGTCTTTTGGGACCTTCCTTATTGCCCTAATGTGCCTTTCCATCCATTTGCACGATTTGTCTTGTTGGAGAAGGATTCAATCTCGTTCCATCTTGTGTAAAACTCCCTGTAAAATAGTAATTCACCAACGCTGTCGAATCTGTCAGTTTAGTCCCCATATTATGTTGCTTGGTGATCACTCCAGGTTGTTCTAGAAGCTTCCATGTCGTAGCCAATAGGGACTCTCTCATCGGGACTCCAAATATAGCAAACCATATGTCTGTTTCGATCGTCTTGACGAGCTCTTTGCAATGGTATGATCCAATTCATCACTTGAGAAACTTTTATGTAGTGAAATGTTGATGTTTCTGTAAAACAAGTGAGAACTACACAACTCATGGAACTTGTTAGAATCAAACCCTACAACTATGCATTTTCACATGTTTATCATTGTTTTATGCACTAGTTGATGGTATAATGTTGACTGTAAGGACCGTCAACAAGCTCCCCCAAGCTTAACCTTTGCTAGTCCCTTAACAAATAATTATGATAGATCATGAAAAATAACTTAAGCCTCCCTTGTGTTAAACAAAAAATTCTCATCCGGTTTGAAATAAAATTGTCTCATTGTCTTTATTACTTTTAACCATGCGGCGTATAGCCTTACCTTAGCCTCAAGCAAATGAAAGACAGGATAAGTAATTCAAGCACTATATCTCAAGTTCTTCTACTTCACCTTCATTCTGGAGTTTTTAGAGTTTTTCAAATGTTGAACATATATTGCTAAATTAAACAATGGATCCATAGAGAAAGCAATCATACTTATTAAATCTAGAGGTGCATGTGTGTGGAAAAATAGAGTCGGATGCTCTTGAAAATATCACTTCCTTCCATTGGATGTAGTCATGTGGCTATCAGACTAATTCTACTACCGGGCACGTGCCCATTTTTTCTCTTCTCTCTTTTTTTATGGTAGCGAGGTTCCGAACACTTGTCCTTTTTATTTCCTCAGGATCTTTCTTTTTGAGGTTTCGGACACTTGTCCTTTTTTATTTCCTTGGATATTTTATTTTTATATATTTTTTTATTATTTTTGCATAGCCACATGCTTCCAACAAACTTTTGAAAGGATAATAAAAACTTTGAGCAATTATTGCGGAAAATGGAAACGTGTAAGTGAACTTGATTCAAAGAGCATAATAACTTCTCATAGGGTCAACAAAGTTTAACTTAACTCAATGTTTTAATAATCATGTTTAATTAAGAAATTCTCTAGAACTTAAGTGTCATTTCAGAACAAGATATATAGTTACTTAGATTCATATCATATCCATCAATTACTTTATACTAGGATCAAGCAATTTGCTTCCCACAAGTTTTATGTTTTTGATGTTTATATCCCGGAAAATTCAAAGTTTAACACTAGACATATAGACAGAGCTTTTAATATTTTTGGATTTTTCTTTTTAAGTTTTAGGGTTCCATTAATCAGAGATAAACTAGAGCTTATTATTTATTCTAATTTTAATAAAGCAAACTAAATAGATATTATAAATATAAATATAAAGATAACTCGTCAGATAAGTACATACCTGACATTGGGGCTCCTCCCCGTTGGTGCAAAACCTTGAGGGCTCCTCCCCCAAGCTGGAGATCACTGTGGTGGCGGCGGTCAATAGTGATGATTCTGGGGTATGGACCAGAAGGCATCCCAGTACTGATTTATCTGATCTTGATTTTGTTGAAAGTTCTCGACCGTGTTCTCCATTCTGGCATTCCACTGTTGTTGCTCCATCAGCATCCGGTTGATGTCGGCTTGGTCTTCTGATATCCTTGTCAGTCAGGTACTAATGTTTTCATGAGCCATTTGATCATCGTGATACCCTATACTCGAGACTGAGTGTCTAGGTGGTTCATGTTGAGTAGATGGTCCTGGTTGGTCTACTGAGTGTCTTCCTTGGTACTGGTCATAGCGGGATCTCCTCCGCCACTCTATACTATCGGCTTGCCAAGAATCTTCTGAATGGATGGATGGTGATGGAGCCCATGTAGAGTATGATTCTTGATATTGTGGCAGGTGTCTTGTCTAAACTCCATCATCGTATGATGTGTGTGATGGTCCCTCGGGGATTGGGTCGGCTCCATAATAGTATGTTGGTGGTGCATTTGCGAACCTTGCCGATGCGCTTCTCTGTGTAGTGGTGATTGGCCGCAGACCTACAAGAAAGCTTCTCGTGGTATAGACACGGAGTTCCGGGTTAGGAAGTGGAATCTCGGTGCTCATACCTTAGTACATCATATGAATAATATTGTTGTTTTTCTTGAGGATCTGGGCTTGTCTAAAAAAGTCAAAGGTCATAATGGTATGGCCTTCGGTAATGTTTTGCACAAGACAAGATTGGGTTAAACCCAGGTTGGTAGCCAAACGGTAAATAAGAGAAGAACATTCTATATCCCCTTTGGTCGGGCCAAAAACTTCCATCCACTGGTCGATCATGTGAATAACAGGAGACACTCTTCATTTTTTCACAACAACAAAAAGAAGTCTTAACTCATCTTCCCTCACTGTTCGAGTTTCTAGTTTAGGGAAGATGGTCGAAGAAATAAAACGATGAATAAAACGAAGAGTGGGCAACTGAATATCATTGTTTTTGGGTTTTGAACAAATATCTAAATCTATAATCTCTTTCCAAAACTGCTCTTTATTAAAATCAGGTAAAGCATTTGAAAAATCAAGAGCGCAGCAAAACCCAAATGGTCACTAAGTTCCCTCCAAGTGAGTGTAAACTTTTTGTTAAACATGCAGAAACTTACGCCAGTACTTAAAGAAACCAAAGTGTAGAGGAACTCGATGGTAAGAAGTTTCACTCCTATCTCAACGACAGGCACAAAACCCATCCAACCCAACATAGTGAAAATACTGAGGAATTCGATATCCATACTTGTATCTTGTAGAAGTTGTGGGTCGTAGATCGATGTTGGCCTAAAGCTCCTATTCCTTAAGCTTCTGAATCTTGCCTTCTCTTCACTCCCTTGCAACTTAAGGTCCTTTTCCTCCATTAATACATTCATACCTTCAGAGGTGGAGCGGAACGAGGATGCTTGCGAGGGTGCCGGTGAATCAATGTCCATGTCGGAGTTCGCTTTTGAGCTGCTCCTCGTGAGGCGTCCAAGCCCGATCTTTTCGAAGAAGGTCTTCTTGCTCATCCTGTTGAACAGAGAAAAACAAACAACCAAACAAGAACAGACTATGGAACGGGTTAGAAAATATAAACAGTCAGTGATTAGACGTTCTCAAGTTAGTCGTTCGGAGGTTAGTTTATCAAGAGAGTGGTTTATGATTGAATTGGACAACACTACTCTTCTTTAAAACTTGTTCTCTACTCGAATTTAAAACTTCTCACACTCCTATTTTCTCTTCTCTACTAAACTCTTCCTTCTCTCTTGGTTTCTCACTCTAGATTGAAGGTTTGAACTAGCAAACAGATTTCAAAACGAATTCTGCTAAAAGGATAGGATTGAGAGGCTTGTGAGTGAGTGTGGAGAGCTCCGAGAGGTGGCTTTTTATAGCCGAGGCCAGGGCAGGCCGACCGGCCTGGTGGTGGGGCCGGCTGGCCCCCTTCTGGGGCCCACCTGGTGTTTTTCCCATCCACTCAAAGATTGCTTCACTTCTAAGCAAGAATGTTCGTCCATATAAGTTCAAAGTGTTCTGATGCTTGGTTGAGTGGCTAGGAAGCAAAGTAGTAGTGATTCCAAAAGGTGGGTCCCAAGAAAGTGGGTCCCGGTGGTGAAAAATAATTACCATGCAGAAAATTTAAGAAAACTAAATTACTTTTATGAAATGAAAAATGATTATGAATGCAAAGATATATTTTTGTGCCACTACAGTAAATATTCTTTCGGGTTTTTACACACCGTAAAAATTATTTACGCGGGGCTTGAATTTTATATTTTCAAATTTTTATTTGGTTTTCATATGCATATGCAGAAATGAAAGTGCAAGAAAGTAAATATGGATAACTACCGAGTTACCTCCCGGTGAAGGTTCGGCGTTTAAAGTCCACCGAATTGGAGTTCTCCAAAGTTGTTATTCTGGAGGGGTTGTAGCCTTCCCTGAGGATGGTGCCTCTGGTGACTGTTGATCTCCCTCTTCACTTACCACCTTTGCTATTGAACCTAACTCAGGCTTTGTCTTGAATGGAAAACATTCTTCTTGTCCATTGATGTTGAGTCTGACTTCTCCAATTCCAACGTCGATGTGGGCATTTGCAGTACTCAGAAAGGGTCTCCCTAGAATGATGACACTTTCGAGTCTGATTGCATGTCCAGTACCACAAAGTCAACTAGTACGAAGAATTCTCTAATCTTGACTGGAATGTCTTCAGCAATTCCTACTGGATAGCGGAGTGATTGATTGGCAAGTTGCAGGCACATTGATGTTGGGACAAGTCTTGAATGATGAAGTTTATCAAAGACTGTCTTGGGCATCATGCTCACACTTGCTTCGAGATCACATAGTGCATTGTTGAAGTGTTGAACACTGATTGAACAGTCAATAGTAGGGCATCCTGGATCCTTCTTCTTTTGTGGAGAAGTGTTGAGGATGGCCGCACTACACTCTTCTATCAACTTGATTACCTCAGTGGTGGGCAATGGTCGTTTGTTGTTGAGGATGTCTCTTAGATATCTTGCATAAGTGGGTACCTGTATAGCATTTAACAGAGGAATATTGATGTATAATTTTTGAGTTACTTCAACAAACTTACTGAACTGCTCATCCGTTGTGGCTCTCCTCTTTCTACGTGGAAATGGTAAGTGGTTGGTGTCGTGATAATCTTGCATCATTTCTGATAGTGGTGGATTTAATTCTTCAACTTCATCGTCCTTCTTTTCTTCTGTCACAGTTGGCGTCACTAGCATTGTATGTCCTCTTGCTCCTTTTGGATATGAGGATCACGAGTGACCTTCCCACCTCTTGTAGTTATAGCTTGTGTCTGCTCTGGGTTAGTGGCAACAGGCAAAACAACAGCCAATTTGGTTAAGTGTATCTCTATGTTTTTATTTATATTGGTTTGTTCTTTTAGAGCAGAAGAAAACTCATCCATTTTTCTGTTTATATCCTCTAAGGCTTTATCCTTGAAAACAAGCTTCCTTATAATAGTGTCATTAACTCTAGCCTGCTCTACGATTATATCTCTAAAAGGCATTTGCTTAAAATGGGAAGAATTGAAATTTTCTGAGGACTTACCTTGATAACTGGAGTGTTGATTCCATCCTTGCTTTTGTAGTGTAGAAGAGTTGTTGATGATGTTCGCATTGTCCTCTTTGTTCTCTTCACTTCTAGTCTGAGCATCGAATGCATCTTGAATAGCTTGACGATCTCTTTTTTATTTCTCGCGTTGGTCTAACCATCCTAGTAACACATCCATCTTTGTTGTCAGTGCCTTCACTTCTTTTGGGGCTTCTTCCATCTGGTGACAGCGTTGATTCTTGTCTTGTTTCCAGCTCTGATTCTCAGCTATCTTCTCCATAAGGACTTCAGCTTTCCCAGGAGTAAGTGACATAAATGATCCTCCAGCAGTAGCACCTAGTTGCTCACGTGACTTTTGAGTGAGTCCACTGTAGAATCCATGCATGAGCAACCAATCTTCCATTTCATGGTGCAGGCATTCTGAAATGTAATCTTGAAAGCGATCCCAAGCTTCTGGAATGGTTTCTCCTTTCTGCTGTTGAAAACTTCTAATCTTTCCTCTTAAGGCATTGGTTTTGCCTATAGGGAAAAACCTCGATAGAAAAGCTTCTGAACATTTGTCCCATGTGTTGATGTCTTCCTTATTAGCGTAGAACCACTGCTTTGCTCTTCCCTCCAGTGAGAATGGGAATAACCGAAGAAGTATGATGTCTTGGGCAATGTTCTTGATGATGATGGTGCTTCCGATCTCCAAGAAATCCTGCAGATGGGCAGTAGCATCTTCTTGTGCTTTTCCACTTAATGTAGTAGCTTGGACTAGGTTGATAAGGCTTAGCTTGAGCTCAAACTCTAAGTTATCCGTCTGGAGTGTTGGTCCAGTCCGAATGGTTCCAATGTTGGGAGCAGAGAACTCTAGCAAAGTCTTGTTGGCCATCGTCTTCACTACTTGACTCGATCTTCTTCTAGGTTGAGTTGCTTTTTGATAGAACAGTGATTGATCACAACTGAACCTGTATTACCCTGTATAAGATATAAACAAAAGTAGAACAAGGGTAATCCTGTAAAGACAGAGGTGATGATTCTTATCTAAAGTATATATGTTCGATGAATTCTTCTGTAGCCATATAAAAGTCCCTGAAAGCTCCCCGACAACGGCGCCAGAAATGCTTGTTTGCATTTCTTAACATCGCTACCAAAAGTAGGTTAGACTCTACCCCCGGTACTAATGCCAAGAAATGTGGGTAGACATCTCATAGCATCACTCTAACGCTAGGCTGTCACCACTAGCAGGAACACTGGAGATGTGATCGTATTTATAGCATGACACTTTGATAAGATATGAAATCAAGGTTATCTGCAAGCGCAGAGATAAAATACACCCGTTGTAGCATTTCACCCAGGAATGTTCCAGGTATCGTTATTTATAATTCTACCATCGGGAGCTTAACAGGGTTAAGAATAAAAATGATATGGCTTTAGAATTGCAAACATATATAATTAGACATGAATCTAATTACTCACCTCTCGTCTAATACAGGGGTAAGGCAAAAGGATATGATAAAGATAATGATAAATAAGGTAAATAACAGAGACTAGCAGGGAATTCATAATTAGAGAGAGAGAGAGACTCATATGATCAAGCAGAATTGAGAACTAATCGATACGTTAAGAGATTAGACTCCTAACTTATGTTACTTCTATTAAGTCTAAGTTAGTCCTAGCATATGATATCATCTATAGCATAATTAATCATCCACCCATACATAAGGAACATTACGAAAGAAGTTTATATCCAGAGTAATTCCTTCAGTGTAACCAGGTTCTACTTGTCCTAGACTCGGGGATTGGACTACAAAGGACTCAACGAGGCTATAAGAGTCACCCTCACGATCTACCACTTGTTGGCCCGGAGAATAGGGTGCATTCGTAGGTAAACATAATCTAAGCACCACACCTACATTATATCGACCACTTAATCCAATCCGAAATCGAACTAAGCGCTTTACAAACATATGTATGAACTTACTATCAATTAGAACTATATCAAGCATACAACTAGAATAAACTAAGAACGAAATAAAGAGAAACATAATGATAATTGAAATAGCACAAAGTCAAATACAAGAATTACCAGAACTCCTGATGACGATCCGGAATCCTGAGCCGCGCTCAACTCTACTTGTTTCTACCTAATTCTAATTCTAATCTCAAAGTAGAGCTCTAATCTAATCTCTAATCTCTGAATCCCTAACTATGTCTCTCTAATTGCCTGATGAAGATAGATCTCATCAATATGATTGAGGATTGCCTCAGGGAGGGGGGGTCTGGGGCTGCTTATATAGCCTTCGGATCAAACCGACCTTTATCAAGGGCTTAGATGCGTCGAGGAGGTCGATTAGGTCACGCTCCACCAAGATGGGCCAAGGAGGGACCTGGCCCAGGCCGGCCGGCCCCACCTGTCATCCTCCAAGTGTTTGCTTCGCCGTGACGTCTTCTGGGACCTTCCTTATTGCCCTAATGCGTCTTTCCATCCGTTTGCACGATTTGTCTTGTTGGAGAAGGATTCAATCTCTTTCCATCTTCTGTAAAACTCCCTGGAAAATAGTAGTTCACCAACGCTGTCGAATCTGTCAATTTAGTCCCCGTATTATGTTGCTTGGTGATCACTTCAGGTTGTTCTAGAAGCTTCCATGTCGTAGCCAATGGGGACTCTCTCGTCGGGACTCCAAATATAGCAAACCATATGTCTGTTTCGATCGTCTCGACGAGCTCTTTGCAATGGTATGATCCAATTCATCACTTGAGATACTTTTATGTAGTGAAATATTGATGTTCCTGTAAAACAAGTGAGAACTACACAACTCGTGGAACTTGTTTGAATCAAACCCTACAACTATGCATTGTCACATGTTTATCATTGTTTTATGCAGTAGTTGATGGTATAATGTTGACTGTAAGGACCATCAACATAGCCCACTATGATTTAGAATTACATCAGATGGATGTAAAGACAACATTCTTGAATGGGGATTTAGAAGAAAACATTTACATGGCACAACCAAAAGGTTTTGTCGTAAACGGAAAAGAAAATATGGGATGTCATTTGAAAAGATCAATCTACAGATTGAAACAAGCTTCAAGGCAGTGGTACTTGAAGTTTGATAGAACAATAAAGTGTTTTGGGAATAAGGAAAATGTCGAGGACAATTGTGTCTATATGAAATTCAAGAATGGGAAATATATATTCTTGATCCTATATGTGGATGATATCCTACTTGCTACTAGTGATGTCAATCTACTAATTGAAACAAAGAAATTCTTGTCCTCGAATTTTGACATGAAAGATCTTGGTGGAGCTTCATTCGTCTTGGGAATTGAAATTCACCGAGATAGAAGAAAAGGGGTCTTAGGATTATTACAGAAGGCATACATTGAAAAGGTATTAAAGAAATTTAGTATGCATGCGTGCAGTCCTTCACCTGCTCCTATAGTCAAGGGCGATAGATTTGGGGAACATCAGTGTCCCAAGAATCAATATGAAATCGAACAAATGAAAGCGGCAGTTGGAAGTTTGCAATATGCTCAAGTGTGTACTCGCCCTGACCTTGCTTTTGTGACCGGGTTACTTGGCAGATTCCAAAAGAATCCAGGAATTGAACATTGAATATTACTGAAGAAAGTCTTGCGTTATTTGCAAGGTACGAAAGGTCTCATGTTGACATATGAAAAATTAGATTCTCTCGAGATAGAGGGATATTCAGATTCTGATTATACGGGAGATGAAAGAAAATCCACGTCAGGATACATATTTACTCTCAATGGAGGAGCGATATCGTGGAAAAGCTCCAAACAGACTGTAACTACATCCTCGACTATGTATGCTGAGTTTGTAGCTTGCTATGAGGCCACGAGGCAGGTGAATTGGTTAAAGAAATTCATACTTGGATTGAAAGTGATAGAAAGAATACATGAACCACTGAGGTTGTATTGTGACAACAACCCAGCAGTGGAATATGCTCACAAGAATAGGTCAAGTGGTGCTGCCAAAGACATTGACATTAAGTATTATGTTGTGAAAGATAAAGTTCGGGATCATATCATAAATCTTGAGCACATACGAACTGAAAAGATGCTCGCGGACCCGCTTACAAAAGGCCTTCCACCTAGTGTCTTTAGAGGACACTTGGCCAGCATGGGTTTAAGGGAGAGCCTATGATTCCTGAACATGAAGGGCCCAGAAGAAGAAGGATGTTTTCGTTTCAAAACAGAAAGGTGTGTCATGGCTGTTAGTCTAACGACACTAATTGCTATGACGATGAGACATGCTCGATGCACTCGCCTGTGATGGAATGAAACAATTTTAGAAAATATTGAAAATTTGAATTTTGAAATGTCGAATAAGAAATTGAAGAATGAAAGAATGATGAGAGATCAAGGGGGAGAATGTTAGAATTGGATCTCCTACATGTTAGAAAGCCAGCGTGTGGAGAAAACCTCAAGCTCGTAACTATGTGCTTTGTCCGCCCTCATATCGAACACCGCAGTTCTGTGCCGCACTCTTCTTGTCCTTGTCTTTCGTATGGAACCTGTACCCCTTGATATCGTACCCTTGCACGTCGTGACTTGGCTTGACGGGCCTAGCACAAGCTTCTGCACGGTCTCCGTATTGTCATCATCAGGGCATCTTTCTTGGGGTACGTGTGCTCTTTGAGCCAGTCTATGAAACTGTTCCTGTGCTTGTTCAGGACCCATGGCTCTGTGCGTTGTCCATCATTAGCGGCGCGGATCTCTTCTATGTGCCACTCGACATATTTCTCCATGCTCACCAACTGATGAAGGATGCTATAATGAGCTTGTTCAACCTCCTTGTATGGTATATCTGTGCGTACTTTTCGGCCCGTGCACCCCATGCCCGCGGTTCTGCCCTCGTGCTGATGGACAGGCAACCCAATCACCCTCCCGTCTTTTATGTACCTCATACACCAGTTCACTGCCTCCTCGGTTGTGTACGCCTCGATCATAGAGGCCTCCGGGTGAGCACGGTTATGAACATATCTGTTGAGGGTGGACATGAACCGCTCGTACGTCCACATCTCATGTAGGTACACAGGGCCTAGTTGCTCGATCTGATCCACCATGTGCATCATCAGGTGTACCATAATATCAAAGTATGACGGGGGAAAGCACATCTCGAGCTGGCAAATGGTCTCCGCGATGAAGTCCTTCAGGGCAGGGAGGTTAGCCTTACCGATGACCTTCTGCATGATGCGGTTAAAGAAGTATGATATCCGAGTGACCACAGTCTTCACGTACTCTGGACCGATAACCCTTATCACTATTGGAAGGAACACCGTCAGCATGATGTGGCAGTCATGTGCGTTGTAGCCGGTCAATGTGAGGTCTTTCAAGGAGACGAGGCTCTTGATGTTGGAAGAGAAACTGGTCGACACCTAGATACCCCTGAGAAGCTTGAGCATAGCAGTCTTCTCGCCATGGCTTAGGTTGTAGGCCGCACCTGGAAGATCAACTTTACCATTATGAGGTGACCCACGGTGAAGGTCCTGCCTGATGCCCTGGTTGAGAAGATCCGTTTGTGACTTTAGACCATCCTTCGTCTTGCCCGGGATGTCCAGCAGGACAACGATCGTGCTATCGAAGACGTTCTTCTCAAGATGCATGCAATCGATGGCATGGGGTGTTTTCAGTGTCTTCCAATATGACAGGTACTCGAAGAAAATCGACCTCTTCTTGAAAGGAACAGAGGGGACAGCCTGCGACGCTTCCTCCGTCGTGTCTCGCTTTCGCTTCCTCGTTTGTTTTGTCCCCTCCTCTGGTGGCTTCTTCTTCTTCCCGAACTTGATCTGATCAATATCCTTCACCATCTCATACACCTTTCGCCCCCAACTAGTCTGCGCCGGTGGTTCACCCTATGGCTCGCCCTGATCATCGAACAATTGATTCATGACACTTCATCTATATTTGTGCCTTTTCGGAAGGAACCGCCTGTGCCTCATGTAGACCATCTTGTTCGATCCCTTGAGGTAAGTGTAGCATGTCCCGTCGATGCACATTACACAGCCGGTCTTCCCTTTGATCTGCCCCGACAGTGAGAAGAGGCCGGGGTAGTCGGTGATGGTGACAAAGATGATGGCTTTTAGGGTGAACTTCTCCTTGAGGGACGCATTCAACATATCGACCCCAACATCAAATAGCTCCGTCATTTCCTCCATTACTGGCTCCAGGAAAACATCGATATCGTTGTCGGGCTGCTTCGGTCCCGAGATAAGCATGGTCAGCAGAAGATACCTGCGCCTCTGACACAAATGGGGAGGTAGGTTGTAGATGGTCAGTACGACCGGCCAGGTGCTGTGGGAGCTACTCAGCTCGCCGAACGGATTCATCCCATCGGTGCTCAACGTGAACCGAACGTTCCTGGGATCTTTGCCAAATTTCGGGTAGGCCTTGTCGAAATCTTTCCACTACTGGCCATCGGAGGGGTGCCTCAACATGCCATCGTCCTTCAAGCGGTCAGTTGATGCATGCCAGGACATGAGCTTCGCATCCTCTGGGTTCCCAAATAGCGCACGCAGGCGGTCGATCACTGGCATGTACCACATCGACAATGCCGGACTTCTCCTCAGTGTGTAACCCTCTTCTTCCTCGTCCTGCTGATGAGCCGAGATGCGATTGGCTGCAATACTGCTCTTCTTGACACCCTTCTTCTACTTCCTCTGACCACCTCGCAAGGCCTCATCGTCGTTTGCATCCACGCGACAGCCAGCATTTCTCTTGTAGCGACTGGTGCCACAGTGCGGACAGCTCGTCAAATTCTCATACTATGTGCCTCGATAGAGGATGCAGTGGTTAGGGCAGGCATTGAACTTTCTAAGCTTCATCACCACTGGCCGGACAAGCTTCTTCGCCCGATACCTATTTGTTGGAATCTTGTTACTCGTCGGGAATGTTTTAGCTAGGTAACCTAATAGCTCATCAAAGCTACTATCTGACCACCCATGCCGAGCCTTCATCATCAACATGTGAAGGTTGAAACGAAGCACCGTGCAATCCTTCGGACATTCCCCGCCGTCCTTATATAAAGGATCAAGTGACGCCTGCTTCATCTCTCTGAAATTTTCCAGCCACTTCGGGGAGCCATACATGACGTCGTCTTCGTCGATGTCGTTGAGTAAATCCTGAAACAGCTGCACATCCACAGGGTCCTGCACCGTAGCATCCTCAACATTTCCACCACCATCATCTGTCATATCCTAGAGTACATCCTCCACAGCGATGTGGTCACGAGCACTACTGTCACTGAAGGCAGGCGCTACTATTGCTGATGAGACGTGCGCTCTAGGATCTTGGTTCACCGTCGTCGTCGACGCTGAGCTTACTCCAGATGTTGCCCCGACACTCAGATCGAATCTCTCACCATGATGAGTCCACACTGTGTAATCCTCCATGAAACCAAAACGAATCAAATGAGATTGCACTATGCCTTCGTCTTTGAAGGCTGTCAGATTCTTACAGCGATGACATGGACATATGATTGTCGTCTGGTTCAATCTCTCACGGTCAGCTTTCACAGCGGCAATAAACTTTCTCACTTCAACGAGATACCGTACATCAAATACTCTATTGATCTTATACATCTATTCTGACCGGTCCATTGTACCTGCGATCCTTAATTACACACATCATGAATCACAAAACAAAGATGAATTAGAAAAAAATAATAATTTATTATATTTATGTTAAATCTAGGGACAGAAATAACGACGACAAATAAAATTAATGCATCCATGATGAACTTAGAGAAACAAATATTAGTTTTCTCTCTCCTCCATGAAACTAGATCTAAAAAGGAGGCTAAAAAGAGAGGAAAAGAGAGGGGAAAGAGGGTGGAGATCATCTAGGTACCTCTTGTGGAGTATTTCTTCTCCAAATCAAACAAATAAACCTCAAAAACAAGTTATTTAGGGAAAAATTTTGGCAAAACTTCTCCCGGCGTTTTTGCCTAGAGGAAGAAGATGATCGACTTCGTTACTGCTGGCGGCGGCGGCTTAAATAGCCTGGAATAACCGAAGCGGGCAACGTAAGGAGCCCGCTGCGGTTAATCATCTTTAACCGCATTGGGCATCTTTAGAAGCCCGCTTAACCACAGCGGGCAACTAAGGACGCCCGATGCGGTTAAATAAGATTAACCACAGTGGGGCTTCTTACGTTGCCTGCTGCGGTTAATTATTAACAGCAGCGGGCGCTTCGGTGGCCGGCCGCTTGAGGCCAGCCACTGAATAACCGTGGCGGGCAAAAACTGTGCCCGCCACGGAGCCCATTTAGGCAATGCTGCGCATATTCAATTCTGTAGTAGTGCACGCCCTTGGATGGTGGAGCTCCTGGTTGTCTAGGCTACCTCTACTCTAATTGATTGATCAATGATCTAAGACTATGATTGGATTGGATGCCGGGGGGTCTGGGGTTTCTTATATAGCCCGGTGGGATGAACCGCAGCCCTCGGATCAAACCGACCTTGAATAATGGTTGAGATACGTCGAAGAGGTCGATTAGGTCACGCTACACGAAGATGGGTCATAGAGGAGCCTAGCCCAGGCCGGCCGGCCTAGGGGTGGGGCTGGCCGGCCCCACCTGGCAGCCCCCAGGTGGTTGCTTCGCCGAGAAGTCTTTTGGGACCTTCCTTCTTCGTCTTGAGTCCTTGTTCGGTTGGTTTGCGCAACGAGTCGTGGCGTGCATGGATTCCTTGTCGTCTTCTTCCTGTCTGGTCCCTGGATATTTCTAGTATTCTGTAGCGGTTGGAATCTTGTCAGTTACACCCTTGATCTTTGTATGGATAATGCTTCTAGAGGGTTCCAGAGTCTTCCTGGTCGTATTCATCGAGGACTTTCACTCCGGGGCTCCAAATATGGCAAGTGATATGTCCGTTGCGACCGTCTCGACGAGCTCGTCACAATGGTGTGCTCCGATTCTTCACTTGAGATACTTTCTTATGATGAAATATTGAATATCCTGCAAAACAAGTGAGAACTACACAACTCGTGGAACTCGTTAGAATCAAACCCTATAGCTACACTCTTTGAATCATTGTTGGTATAAATTAACACACACTTTACTTTATCCGCAAGCGCACTGATAAGATCTACCGATGTAGCACTTCACCGGAGTAACCCAGTTTTAATATCGAACCCAAAGGAACGGATAGTGTTAAGTCTATCCCCTGAGTAGCTAACAAGACGGAGAATCTAGAAGTATAGAGGGGATCACTAAGGCTATCTAATTCCAATTTAAGAGGGATATGTTTATATTATTCTTAGTGGGGAAGTTTCCATAAAAGGTCACAAACAGAGTATGAGTCTTTTATGCAAATGTATAATCCTACCGAGCCTACACACGGGTAAGTGGACTAGAGAAGAATCAACAAGGCTATAAGAGTCACCCTTGCGAACAACCACTACTACCGGCGTTATAGGAGGCATTTATGAGCTATCAAGTCTAAGCACCACGCTTACACTATCCAACTACTCTAACTCTAGAGCAACTTAGAATTAAAGTACTCAAAAGCGAGTCATTAAACCTTAAGAATAATAAGAACAATGGCTCAAACTTAAATATAGACGTTGATTACCGAAACAATCGCTGAAGCAAGTTGAAGATGAACTTGAATCCGCAGGTACAAGATGAAGAAGTTGATCCGACAGGCCGGAGCTCCTTCTTGATCTCTTCCTCTCTCTCTCTCTTCTAGTTCTAGTATAAGACTAGGTTCTAAACCTAACTAGAGGGGTAACTAGTCTTCTACTTGATAGCTGGCTCTTGATTACAACTAGATGAACTAGAAGAGATTCATCTAGAGGGACCTCTACTTCTAATTGAAACCCTAGTTTCTGATGTGGAGATGAATAATGAAGATGGAGATGCCTGGAGAGGGGGGGTCTGGGGTTGCTTATATAGCCCGAGGTGGAGTAGGGGGCAAGGAATCGCCATGTCATCGATCCGTGTCATGTTTATCGCCCACCGTTGGATCAAATTGACTTCAGGGATGGTGGAGATGCATCCTAGGAGGCCGTGGAGGAAGCTTGCAGAAGACGGAAGCCAGCGGGCCCGGGGGGAGACCGGTCGGTCTCCTGGTGGGACCAGTCGGTCCCACCTGGCAGGGTCCCGCGGTGCCCGACCTCTTGGTGTCTTCTGGTGTCCTCTGGAGTCTTCTAGAATATTCCCGACGTGCCGGTTGCGTTATCTCGCGTCGTTTTCCTTCTAGGGGAAGCAATTAGTGCTGGCTTCCTGGTTTAGTTCCTGCAGAATCACAATTCACCAAAACTCGTGGAATATTGTCAATTAAAACCCTAAACCTTTGTTGGTGACTGAATTCATGCCCTTTTCATATTTATTTATCCTTTAATTTTAATAGATAACCAGTGTCAACAATTCCCCCAAGCTTACCTTTTGCTAGTCCCTTAGCAAAACCAAAACTTAACAATGGATCAGGAGTTGCTACAATATCTTCACTTCCAACAAGTATACCTGCTATTAAACAAAAATTCTCCAAAATATATTATGTTATTCTTCATGGGGCTTATTACTTTTACCTTAGATCTTGAGTAGTTGAAAGATTGAACGATCAAATCAAGCACTATGTCTCTAGTTCTTTTACTTCACCGTTATCCCGGAGTTTTAATTGATTTTCAAAAGCTTTAATACATGTGTTGTCAAATTAAACAATGGATCCAAAGAGAAAGTCAACCAACCATTGAATGAAGAAGTGCATGTGTATAGAAAAATGGAGTCGGATGCTCTTTTGAATGTATTCACTCTCTTCTGTTTTATCAGAGACATATGACTATTAGGCTAATTCTACTATCGGGCACTTGCCCATTTTTTTCTGACATTTTTTTCTTCTCTTTTTTTCTTTTCGAGGTTCCGGACACTTGTCCCTTTTTATTTCCTCGGGATGTATCTTTTTGAGGTTTCGGACACTTGTCCCTTTTTATTTCTTCAGATTTTTTTTTTCTTTTCTCTCTTTTTTTCTCTTCTTTTTTTTTAATAGCCACATGCTTCCAACAAACTTCTGAGATGGTAGCAACAGATAATTATGAGCATTTATGCGAAAGATGAATGAAATGTGTAAGTGATCTCAATTCAATGGCAAGATAACATCTCACAGGGTCACAAAGCTTAATTTAACTCAATGCAATTATTAGTCATGTTTATATTTAGAAGTCTCCGGAACTCAAGTGTTGCTTAGAACAAGATAATAGCAGCTCAGATCATCACATGTCATATCCCAACTACCTAGACCTTAGATTAAGTATTTGTCAATCATGCATTTAATTTTATTTAAGGCATCATTATTAATGAGGAGAACTCATGCTTTGAAGACTAGGTACTTGAAAGAAATTAGATAGAGCAACTATTCATCATTTCCATGCAAAAGATTAGAGAGAGGGTTCTTCTTTAGTCATCAACTTCTTAAAACAAACTAGACACTATTTTATTTATTTAATCTAACACAGTTTAAGATAAAAGCTAATAATAGTAGTAGTAGCGATAATAATAATAATAATAATAATAATAATAATAATAATAATAATAATAATAATAATAATAATAAAGACATACCTGAATCGTGAAGATAACGGGGGTGTGTCTCCTCCAAGCTAGTTCCCTTAATAACGTTGAGCCTTCATGTGGCCAAATATTTTTGTCTCTTTTTTAATTAATGGTGAGCCTTCATGTGCTCACATTTTTTTTCTTTTCTTTTTAAGGGTGAGCCTTCATGTGCTCACATATTTTTGGTGTTTTCATTTTTAAGAGTGAACCTTCATGTGCTCACATATTTTTGGTGTTTTTGAATTTGTTTATATAATGAAAAACTTAAGATACTTACGGGGATACATGTGGGTGCCTTCCCCCAAGCTGAATGTTGACGTAGTCGTTCGATCTTGCAATGTATCAGACTGGCAGTGGATATGTCCTTCCTCTATCAGAGCTTTGATTGATGTTGATGTTTGTTGAGACGGTGCTCCAATAGTAGATGGAGCATTCACTTGCTTGTCAGCTTTTCTTGGCGTTTCAAATCCTGTGAAACTCAAATAGACAACAAAACTTGTGGAACAGATTAAGCGTTAGTGGTTGGCCACTTAAGCCTTAGTTGTCTAGAATTTCAGTAAGATCTCTTTCTTAATATTTTTGTATTTTATATTTTTATGATGCAAGAGAAAATGCACAGGATAAATGCATGCATATTTATTTTTATTATTATTTCTTTTTATGCCACCACGGTGAACATTCCTGTGGGTTTTTACACGCCATAGAATTATTCACATGGGGCTTTATGATGCAGTGAAATATTTTTATTTTATTTTCTGCAGAAATTAAAATGTGTTGTGAATTAAATATGATGATGCAAGAAAAGGTTATGGATTAAATATGAGAAATATGCAGCAAAGTAAATATAAAGATAACTACCGATTTTTACCTTTTGGCGAAGGTTCGGATATTTAGGTCCGACGAACCGGACCTTTCCTTCGTTCAGACCTCCCAAGGTATGTCAGACGTTTGGAAAGTTGTTATTGATTGTACCTCTTAGGTGCAGACATTTTCTCCCATACTTTCTTGGTCTGAGTCTTCACTTCCTGTGGTTCACTGTCTTGAGGTTTCTATCCTTTCTTTTCTGGGACAGTGTTGATAGCTTCTTCTTCATCATTGGCCTCTCTATTCTTGATAGTTTGTCTTCTTTGGCGTTGAGGGCGGCGTTTTTCACTTCTATTCTTCTTGGGTGCTTCATTGGGCATGTAGTTGATGAAGTTGCATCATACCTTTTCTCCAGGAAAGTGAAAATGGATTTCCTCTTGTAAATGATTGTACTTGTAGCGTAGAGGAATGATCTTCCTAGGATGAGGTGGACATCATCGTCTTCTCATGTCGAGGATCAAGAAGTCTGTGGGGACTTCATGACCTCTAATTCTGACTACGACATATTCCATCATTCCTTCTTGTTTATGCCTCTTGATTTGGTGTCACTCATGTTATTTGTTCGTCCAGCAGTTTGAAGTGAAGCATTAATTGTGGACGCTGGCTGCATCTTGCTCAGTGTGCATGTTCTTGTAGATCTAGGACCTTCACTCTGTAGAATTTGGGAGTGACTTCTCCATGTTTTACTCAAGAGTGTGTCCTGCTCATAAAGACGAGGTAGAGATCAAGTGCATGGGCTCTATTGGTGGAAAAACACCAACATAATCAAAAGTTTATTCTTCTCTAACCTTAGGCACATTGCACAAGATAAACTTTTTGTTTATGTGTCCTATTCAATCTTAACATGAGTGATAGGATCAGAGGATGAGCATGAAAGTAGCATCTTAAAATATTTAACAGATCAAGTTACTTAACCCAAGGAAGGATAATCTATGCATAAAGTGTCGATCTTTTCATAATTGAGATATATCATCTTCCAAAGGTTAGATGCACAACATTTTAGCTCATTTAGTTAAGACAGTGAGATTCAAGAGAGTAAAGCTATGAACAAGGATCTTTATTTATGTTCATACTAGAATCAAGAAGAAGCTTTTAAAGTGATGGTTACTTACCTTGAAATGTTACTTTGTGATTGAAGCGTGATGTGTCGAACCACCTTGTGGAAGCTTCTCTTGTCTAGCTGGTTGTTGTTTATGAATGACTTATCTTCTCTTGTTTGTCTCACAGTGTGCTTGAGAGGAGGAAGATCACAGTGGAATCATCTTTATAGGTATCGACCTTCCTTCTCTTGTGTCGACTTATCAGTGAAGGCGCATTGTTCTTTGAGTATGCTGACTGGGATCCCCTCTCTTTCTTGTATTAATTCTGTAGGGACAGTTCCGCATTCTTCTCTTGTCAACCTTTCTTGTTTTCCTTTAATCATTGGGTTGATAAGAGACTTGAAATTAGAGCTGCTACTCGAGTGCCTCTATGATAGTCTTTGTCTTGTAATGTCACAACTGAGATTTGTCCTCTCAACAGTGTCTAGATGATGGAGATCTTATCGGTTGTTCTTCTTGATTTGTTGGCTCAGGTACTATCTCTCCATCTTCTAACTCTTGTGGTGCAGTGACTTCATGATGCCCTCCTCAATTCTTGGCAGTTGGTTCTCCCTTCGACGTCTTCTCTTGGTTCTCTTTGGCTGCTCATAAGTGATGTAGATGTTGAAGATGCAGCGAAAGATCCAAAAGTTGACTTCTCCAGGTCCGACAAAGATGATAATATTGATGGTGTTCAAGAACGATCTTCCAAGAATGAGTGGTGGATCATATTCTTCTTCTGGACTAGGACAACATCTAGTGGTTTGTATTGATCAATGTGGTGAGTAGGAGATCAATATGTTTGAAGTTGGGTTTCTCCTTCCTCCCTTTGATTGTGAAACACATCTAGACAACAGCATTATCTCTCCCACGCTGGCTTGTGATGTAGATGGACTCCCAACAATATGTTCATGTGTTTGACTTGTAGATCTTGCTATTGTTGTAGTGGTACCATCTTGTCTCCCAAGCTAGATCTTGATTAGAAAAGAGGATAACTTCCCCCTTCTTGTCTTGATATCTTGGGCAATGATGGTTGCAAGCATAGGTTGTCTCATACGAGGTAAGTTGCATCCTGTTTGTCATCAGCGCCCAAGCAAGACTCAAAGCTAGGCTAGCACCATTTGTGATCTGAGAGTAGGTTTGTGTGTCTATGGTTTGGGTTTTGGATCTTCAGTGTTCAGACCAAACCATGGATGAACAAAATCTCTCTCCTGCATAACGTTAGTGGATATATATACCCGAAGGATCACAAGAATTTGAAACATGGGTTGTTATCCATAACTTATGTATTTTGCATCTATGCTAATAAAAAGATGTTTTTAGGATTGTTTTAGCATAGACTAGTAGTTCATGTGATGGCTGCACTTTAACATGATTCAAAGCAAAAGATAACTTGCAGTAGAAGACAAAATAAATAAACTTCGATACTCATAGTTCTTTCATCCATGATGAATGAGCTGAGTCTTCATTGTGCAAAGTTGTTAAAGTTCATGTATCTCTTCATCTCCAGTGTGAGTGCATCTCCGGACTTTCCCAAATTGATAATGAAAGTTTTCCTGCAGGGGTTAGTCCAACAAAATATCCAATATCTACTATAGCATACTATCAGTTCAGAAATCAACCTAGACTCCACGTCTAATTTGATCTAGGAAGGCATTTTAACCTAAGCACCATACTTAATTTAAAAGCCTTTAGAGGTAAAATCAGCACACCATTTAGCTCAAGAATCAAACCAGACACCATGTCTTATTTTAATTCATGAAAACAGTTAAACTAAGCTCCATGCCTAATTTAAAAGGTGTATGATAATACTTCAAAACCAAAGAATATACTATAGCAAATAAAGATAACATGTAAGCATTGTAGAGATTTATTTAGATGGTGATGAAAGAGTATGATTAGTATATGAGAATATCCTAAAGGTAGGGACAACCAACATAGCAACATGGCAAGAAATATTCTTAGAAAGTCTATTCCCCAAGCTTGGATTTTGTAAATCAAGATTGGATGAATGTAATTCAATGTTGCATGATGATTGGTGGGACATACCTTGTGTTTGTTGTTCCTTCGTTCTTTTCTGCTCCAGACCTAGAAAGGTTAGTGACAAGAATACCCGAAGGAATATTTTCATAATTATATTGGTAGTTCCTTCGTTCTTTTTGGAAAAATTGGTAGTTCTTAACTACACCTAGGATAGGGTAGCTAAAGTAGCTATCTACTAATGCCAAACGGGGTTGTCAGTCCCGACACTAGTAGGAGCTAACTAGCGAGAATGCAATCTACCAGGAGGAGATTCTGCAAGCGCACAGAACAATCGTAGTAGCACTTCCCTTGGAGTACCAGGTGTCGATTTATTTGATCCCAAAGGAAGGCTAGGGTGGTGTATGAGTCGAGTCAAGGAGGGGATGAGAGTCGAAGAATAAGAAAAGGGAAAAGGAGAGAGGAGAAGAGAGGAGATGAAAGGCTAGAAAGAGTATGAGTGGATAGGTAAGGATGAATGAAATGGCTAAGGTAATGTGGATAAATAGGTAGATGGATAGAATGGGATAACTAAGGACAACTAACTAATAAAGATAATTACTATTTACTCCTATATAACTACGAAGCAAGATAGGCAAAAGTCAATAAAGCAACCAAGTTAATACAGTTTTATTCCTATCTTATCAAGTACCGAGGCGTACTAGCCTTTACCACTGACTTAGGTTGAACGCTAACACAACGAGCCTTACTGTTAAACTGGGCCAACTACGTGGTGGAATTCAAGGCGCACAGGGCTGTCACCACCTGCTTGCTACCACAGCTATCCGGGGGTCCAGCCGTATCTGAAGGTAAGTCTATAACTAAGCACCACGCTTAATTATATTCTAACTATCTCTACCCTAGCTTTGAATAGAGACACCCTTGCGGACATCAGAGCAAATACTTGACTTAATAATATAAACACTAAACTAATTAAGCAACCTATTGGCAAAGATCAAACACTAAGCACACTAGAGATTAACTACTATGGCTAAGTGAATTGAACTGTAGGATAGCTAGGTACTCAAGCAATCAATCAAGTATACTACTCAATACTGTTAAGTAGAATAAAGTAATACTTGAAATGATGAAAAAGAATATAGTAAAGTGCTTGAGTAACAAGAGCAAAACCTGAACCGGAGATGAAGGAAGACTCTTCCCAACTCCAGGACCGATCACTCGCACGCTTCTACTCTTGAGCTAAGCCTTGAGCAGCGCTTCCGCGAGGGCAATGAGGCAAGGATGCCTTGCTCTACTATCTACCTACTTGCCTAAGCTTGGCTAAATCCTAAGCTATTAGCTCTCTGGCTCTAGCCTTGCTTTCTTTGCTTCCTTTCCTTCCTTGCTTGAAATGAAGTGACGCCTCCAGGGGGTATTTATAGCCTTGTGGAGTGAGGGGGGGTACTTATAGGGGCGAGGCAGCCGACCTAGGGCTGAGTCAGGTGGCGGGCACCAGCCCTAGGTGGCGGCCGCCACCCCTAACCGTCCGATTGAACCGCCATTCAACCGAGGGCATCCAGGGGGTCCTCCAAGGCGGTGGTTAGGTCAGTGGCTCAAACCCTAACTGCATCTTGTCCAATCTAGGGCACGATCCGCGTCACCCGCCTCCCGAGCCATCCGATTCAACCGACCTAGTGACCAAGGGCCAGAAATTGGCCTTGGGGAGGTCACACGGATCGATGACGTGGCAGGGAGTGGATTTGGGCCAACTCAAGTGGCGGGCGCCACCCCCCTGAGGCCCAATTGGGCCCTGCTGAGTGGGTTTGGCCTTTGGTGGTTCAAATATCCAAATTTGGTTCAAATCCTGCATTCAAATCAAAATCTATGGACATGTGGAATTCAGTTAGTTTGAAACCTATTTGACTACATTTCATGCCTTTTTGTGAATTTTAGGGTAAAATGTTGATGGTAAAACTGGTGTTTAAGGACCATCAACAAAAACAAAAATAATGAAAAGATTGGGACAAAAGGAAAAAGATAAAAGTATGATTACAAGGTTAAACTAAGACTTAAGATGATCTACCGTTCCCCGGCAACGGCGCCAGAAATGCTTGTTGGTATAAATTAACGCACACTTTACTTTATCCGCAAGCGCACTGATAAGATCTACCGATGTAGCACTTCACCGGAGTAACCCAGTTTTAATATCGAACCCAAAGGAACGGATAGTGTTAAGTCTTAAAGTCTATCCCCTGAGTAGCTAACAAGGACGGAGAATCTAGAAGTATAGTGGGGATCACTAAGGCTATCTAATTCCAATTTAAGAGGGATATGTTTATATTATTCTTAGTGGGGAAGTTTCCATAAAAGGTCACAAACAGAGTATGAGTCTTTTATACAAATGTATAATCCTACCGAGCCTACACACGGGTAAGTGGACTAGAGAAGAATCAACAAGGCTATAAGAGTCACCCTTGCGAACAACCACTACTACCGGCGTTATAGGAGGCATTTATGAGCTATCAAGTCTAAGCACCACGCTTACACTATCCAACTACTCTAACTCTAGAGCAACTTAGAATTAAAGTACTCAAAAGCGAGTCATTAAACCTTAAGAATAATAAGAACAATGGCTCAAACTTAAATATAGACGTTGATTACCGAAACAATCGCTGAAGCAAGTTGAAGATGAACTTGAATCCGCAGGTACAAGATGAAGAAGTTGATCCGACAGGTCGGAGCTCCTTCTTGATCTCTTCCTCTCTCTCTCTCTTCTAGTTCTAGTATAAGACTAGGTTCTAAACCTAACTAGAGGGGTAACTAGTCTTCTACTTGATAGCTGGCTCTTGATTACAACTAGATGAACTAGAAGAGATTCATCTAGAGGGACCTCTACTTCTAATTGAAACCCTAGTTTCTGATGTGGAGATGAATAATCAAGTAGATCGGGTTGATTTCGTTTTTGTGGCGCTTTTCGGTTCATCCTCCTCCCCTTTTGATTTCCCGGTGATTGACTCGATTTGAGCGGATGATTTCTTGGGGATAGTCTCCTAACTACTCCGTGATCATCCTCTCCAAGTTTGGGAACGTGGGATTTTGATTTGAATCAATTTGGAGAAGATTTGGGAGAAGGGCGATCAAAATCGCCCTCTTTGAGTGACCGCGGACAGTCCGCCACTCAGGGCGCGGACAGTCCGTGCGTCGGGGACGAGCCAGACCAGTGGCACTGTTCTTCGGCTGATTTGGTTTTTGTTTGAACAGCGGACAATCCGCAGTTCAAAGCCGCGGACAGTCCGGGAACGCCCAGGAGACTTACAGCAGCACTTCGGTTTTGCTCATTTGGCCGGCGGACAGTCCGCGACCTGAGCCCGGATAGTCCGCCACTGGGCAGACAGTCCGCGACCGTACTGGCGGACAGTCCGCGAATCGGCTGTTTGCTCTGGTTTAGCGCGTTTGCTCTCCCGGCTTGTTCGTTTGGTTTCCGAACTTCTCGTTTGGCCCTAGAGTTGACCAAGGAACCTCTCTAGGTATCTTTGCTACTTGTTAGCATAGGTATTTAGGAGTTTCTCGACGTAGCCGTCAATCTATGTTCGGGACTTGGTTTTTGGGGTGGTGTTCGAGCCGGAGCTTTTGGTGTTTGGTTTGCTATCTTCTTGTGGTGCCTCGCTGTGATCCTAGGGATCATCCACCCTCTTCCAAGGGTCGTGGGCATCACGGTTTCGGTCGCAGTTTCTCGGGGTTGATTTTGGGACATTTGGCCAAAGTTTCGAGAGAAATTTTTGAGCTCCCATTCACCCCCCCTCTGGTCGCCTTGCTAGTGCTTTCTCGGTCCTTCAGTTTTCTGTTTTTAAATAAAATTTGAAAATATATAGATATATTACCTCGGATAACGTGGAGCCTTTTCCCTCAAGCTAGATGCTTGCGTGTTCGTTCTCTTGGTAGCGTAGATGTACTTCACTCCTCTGGTCCTTAATGGAAGATTGTTACTTTAGTCTCTGCAGAGTGGATGAAGTTATCTGGCCTTCTTATTGATTCTTGCTAAACTCAAATAGACAACAAAGCTCGTGGCATTGATTAAGGGTTAGTGGTAAAACCATTTATGTCTTCTCGAGCCTTATAGATGTTTAAGCAGGCATGATTCAACAAGAGTTTAATATTTTTTTGGGTTTTCTATTTTTATATGCAGATACAAAAGTAAGAAATATATTTTTTTATGCCTCCATAGTAAACAATTGAATTATTCACATGAGGCTTAAAGAGTTTTTCTTTTTAGATGCAATATGATAATATGATTATTTTTATTTCTTTTTCTAATGCAATGTAGAAATTAAAATGCTTATGGATAATGTATGATGGTGCAATGATTAAATATGATGATGCAATAAATAACTAAGAATTAAATATGAAAAATATGCAGAAAAGTAAATATGAGGATAACTACCAATTTTACCTTTTGGCGAAGG
Source organism: Coix lacryma-jobi var. lacryma-jobi (assembly GCA_009763385.1). Taxonomy (NCBI): domain Eukaryota; kingdom Viridiplantae; phylum Streptophyta; class Magnoliopsida; order Poales; family Poaceae; genus Coix; species Coix lacryma-jobi. The sequence continues at coordinate 144,650,076 of CM019822.1, read as the reverse complement.
TTCGGATATTTAGGTCCGACGAACCAGACATTCTCTTGGTTCAGACCTCCCAAGGTGTGTCAGACGTTTGGACAGTTGTTTTTGATTGTTCCTCTTTAGGCGCTATCTTTTCCTTCCACACTTTCTTGGTCTGAGTTTTTACTTCCTGCTGGTCACTGTCTTGAGGTGTCTCTTCTTCTTTCTTCTCTGGGATGGTGTTACTAGCTTCTTCTTTGTGATTGGCCTCTCCATTCTTGATGGCTTGTCTTCTTTAGCGTTGATAGCGGCGTCTTTCACTTCTAATCTTCTTGGGTTCTTCATTAGGTATGTAGTTGATGAAGTATCATCGTACCTTCTCTCCAGGAAAGTGAAAATGGATCTCCCCTTGCTTCATGTAGATGATTGCACTTGTAGTGTACAGGAATGGTCTTCCTAGGATGAGGTGGACATCATCATCTTCTCCCATGTCGAGAACCAAGAAGTCTGTGAGGACTTCATGACCTCTAATTTTGACTACGACGTCTTCCACCCTTCCTTCCGAAAATCGAAATGTTTGGTCTGCCAGCTTTATCTGAAAGCATGTTGGTTCCAGTGGTGCATCACGAAATAAATGTTTATACGTTACCGTAGACATGATGTTGACACTCGAGCCGATGTCGCAGAATGTTTTGTAGAAGGTACTCTCCTTGATCATGCAGTCAATGGTAGGTACTCCTGGATCGTACAGCTTCTCAAGGCGTAGTGGAGGTTGAGTGGTGTCTTTTGGTGGTTCAACAGTGTTGACCATCCATACTGGTTCTTGCTCTTGTGGCTTCGTCTTGTTCCTCCTCCTTCTATTGTTGTTCTTCTTCTTCGGGGCAGCAGGTGCATCCTCGTACTCATATGATGTCTGTGTGTACACGAGTCTTTAGTGTGCGATTCTTGAAACTAGGCCTCTCCTTCCTATTGTTGATCGTGAAGCAGATCTTGGCGCTTTCGGTGTAAATGATGGCTTTAGTTGTACTTAGGAATGGTCTTCCCAAGATGATGGGTGCTCTTTCATCTCCTCCAGTTTCCACTATCACAAAATCTACTAGGACATAAGAGTGTCCAACTTGTACTTGAACATCTTCAAGAATTCCCTTGGGGTAGCAAAGTGTATGATCTGCAAGCTGCAAACACATGGTTGTGTACAACAATGGTTGACCATGAATTTTCTCATAGATTACCTTAGGCATAATGTTGACACTTGCTCCAAGATCACAGACGGCTTCGTCAAAGGTATGGGGTCCAATGGTGATCGGGATGACAGGTCTCCCTAGATCTCCTTTCTTCTCGGGCAGATTCGCATCTCCCCATCGTCTGTACTTTGGCCTTGGCAGAGCTGTGAAGTAATCTCCTGCATTGAAAATGTCTACAAGATTTGCAGTTTCTGATTCTTCCAGATTTCCCAGAATCTTACCTTTTTCAGTCACAGGTACAGAAGCGGCTAGCTGAAAAATTTGTGATTCTATCATCTTATTAAAGCTAAGCTGATTCTTAATAGCAGAAGTAAAGCTCTCTATTCTATTATTAATGGTTTCAAGTATTTTATCATTGGAAGCTATCTTTTTGGATATGTTATCAATAACTTTATTTTGATTAACAATTATTTCTCTTAAAGGCGGTTGGTTGAAATTATTACCTTGGTAATTACCTGAGTTGTTACCTTGGTAGTTGGGCCTCTGTTGCTGATTCCATCCTTGATTCTGTTGAGGACGATAGTTGTTATTGTTGATGTAGTTCAATCCTCTTGGACATCAGGACAGTTGCTTCCTGTGTGGCCAGTGCCTCCACACTCTTCATAAGTCATGTGAGAATCGTGGATGTGCATGACTTCCTTCTTCTCTTGGTGTCGTTCGTCGAGCTTCTTTATCAGTAGGTCCATCTGAGCAGACACCATGTCTACTTCTTTGAGTTGATGCATTCCTCCTCTCTTCTTCAGTTGAGTGTGTTCTTCGTTCCATCCTTGGTTGGAAGCTATCTTCTCAACAAGAGTAGTTGCCTCTTTGATAGTGAGTGACAAGAACGATCCTCCAGCAGCTGTATCGATATTATCACGGGCACTCGAAGTGAGCCCATGGTAGAATGTCTGCATAAGTAACCAATTCTCCATCCCGTGGTGTGGGCATTCTGATATGTTGTCTTGAAAGCGTTCCCATGCCTCAGGGACAGATTCATCATACTGTTGCTGAAAAGTTGAGATTCTCGCTCGTAGGGCATTCGTCTTGCCTACGGGGAAGAACTTTGCTAGGAAAGCAGTGGAGCAGATCTCCCATGTAGTGTTTTTGTCTTTGTTGATGTAGAACCATTGCTTCACTCTTCCCAAAAGTGAGAATGGGAATAGGCGGAGGTATATGGCATCCGTAGTGACTCCTTTGATAGTGAAAGTGCTGCAGATCTCCAGGAAGTGTTGGAGATGAGCACTCACGTCTTCATGTGCTTTCCCACAAAACTGGCTGGCCTACACCATGTTGATTAGAGATGGCTTGAATTCGAATCCCTCGGTTCCCACATTGACTGTTGGTCCAGTCCTGATGTTGGCAGTGGTTGGCGCAGAGAAATCATGGAGAGTCTTGTCAGCGATGTCTTCTAACACTGGTGTTAAGCTTCTTGCCTGAGTGTCTTCGATTAACGTGGTTGGTGGTTTCCTGAGCTTGGCGTTGGCTTTGGCTTTTCAGATCAAAACTTCAGGATCGTTAACGTAGTTTTCCGGTCAATCAAATCCAGTCATACATCACCCTGCAATAAGATATTCAAGAAATAGACAAAAGACAGGGTGAGCCTGTTTGAGAAAAGATCAATAGTGTGTCTCGATTATCATAAACATGTGTGTTAAATTTTCCTATGTATTCAACTTATATCCTATTATCTCCTGGTCTTAACTTAGAAACTTGGATAACTCAATGATATGGCTCCAGCAATGGGACTTCCTTAAGGGATTTCCCAAACATCGGGGAATGTGCTTTGCAATCACACATTCGGTTCCCCGGCAACAGCGCCAGAAATGCTTATTGACATCTCTTAGCATCACTTCAGATAACAGTGCTAGAAATGTAGGTAGACAAATCTAACAACATTACCTTTAACGCTAGGCTGTCACCACTAGCAGCGACACTAGAGACGTGGTTGGTATTTATGATCTTGCCCTTATAAAATATGAAATGAGATTATCCGCAAGCGCACAGATAAAATACATCTGTTGTAGCATTTCACCATGAAAAGAGTTTCCAAGGTATCGTTATTTATAACAGAGCAATGCATATCATGAGTTAACTGGTAGGAGACAAACATCTATAACTATGACACACACATGTATGATTATGATAAGAGTTCCACTAGATCTATACTCAACACAGGAATCAATCATAAATGATAAATAAGATAAATGCAATAGAACAGAGTAAACCATAAAAGAGTTCCAACAGAGCATTCCCACCCAAGGTCGGATCGTAGCTAAATCTAGAAAGAGACAGATTAACTTCCTAACATGGTTCTAACTATAGGTCATAGACTACGTCAATTAGTGCAATTATGTTTAGCAATCATGGTTAGAATAACTTATATTTATACGCAGGAGACATCACGCATGGAGGATCAGATCCAGAGTCTATCCCCTCCAGGTGACCAGGTCTTACTTGTCCTATATTTGTGGAGTGGACTACAAAGGACTCAACGAGGCTATAAGAGTCACCCTCGCAATCTACCACTTGTTGGCCCGGAATATACGGTGCATTCGCAGGTAAACAACGTATAAGCACCACGCTTACACAATGTTGACCACTCACCCTGCGATCGACAGAATGAGCGCTGTACGAACAAGAGCATAAACATAGAGATACCCTAGCTATGCTAGACATATAATCAAAGTAGACGATGAACATTATAGTTATGAACATGAAATAGTAACAAGTCATGACATGTATCAACTAGAACATAAACTAGAAGATGAATAAGAACTAGATGAACAATTAGAAATAGATTAGAACACAGAGATGAACTAGAGAGATAATTAGAACTAGATTAGAACACAGAGATGAACTAGAGAGATTAGAAGATGAACTAGAACACAATTAGAACACAAGATAATGAACTAGAAGACAATTAGACAATTATAAGAACAATTAAAAGAACAATGTTGATACAAGAGAGAAGACAAGGCTAATTACCTAGCTCCTCTTGACTAGATCCGAAATCTGAGCTTCCTCGACTCTTCTAATTCTATTCTAGCTACGCCCTTGGATGGTGGAGCTCCTGGTTGTCTAGGCTACCTCTACTCCAATTGATTGATCAATGATCTAAGACTAAGATTGGATTGGATGCCGGGTGGTCTGGGGTTTCTTATATAGCCCGGTGGGATGAACCGCAGCCCTCGGATCAAACCGACCTTGAACAATGGTCGAGATACATTGAAGAGGTCGATTAGGTCACGCTCCACGAAGACGGGCCGTAGAGGAGCCTAGCCCAGGCCGGCCGGCCTAGGGGTGGTGTCGGCCGGCCCCACCTAGCAGCCCCAAGGTGGTTGCTTCGCCGAGAAGTCTTCTGGGACCTTCCTTCTGCGTCTTGAGTCCTTGTTCGGTTGGTTTGCGCAACGAGTCGTGGCTGTTGATGGTCCTTAAACACCTATTTTACCATCAACAATTGACCCTAAAGTCCACCAAAAAGGCATGAAATGTAGTCAAATAGGTTTCAAACTAACCAAATTCCACATGTCCATAGATTTTTATTTGAATGCAGGATTTGGACCAAATTTGAAGAATGAACCCACCAGGAGATGAGCCCACGCACCAGGACCCATTTGGGCCCTAGTGGGGTGGCGCCCGCCACCCCCAGGTGGCGCCTGCCACAAGGGTGAAGCCCACATTCCCCCCTGCCACGTCACTGATCCGTGTGACCACCCCAAGGCAAATCTTGGCCCTTGGTCACTAGGTCAGTGGCATCGGATGGCTCAGGAGGGAGTGGCGTGGATCAAGACCGAATGGCGGATACTCAGACATGCAACCGACCTAACCACCGCCTCTCTGGAGCTCCTGGATGCCGTTGAAGCAAAGGCGGTGCATCCAACGGTTGTGAGGGTGGCGGCCGCCACCTAGGGCTGGCGCCCGCCACTAGGGTTAGCCCTAGGTCGGCTGGCTGCCCCCTATAAGTACCCCCCTCACTCCTCAAGACTATAAATACCCCCGTGAGGCATCACTTCAACACACACCACAACAACACTGAGAAGCAACACAAGCAAGAGAAGCAAGACTAGAGCTAGAGAGCTGATAGCTTAGGGGTTTAGCCAAGCTTAGGCAAGTAGGTAGCTAGTAGAGAAAGGCATCTGTGCCCTCGCGGTAGCGCTGCTCAAGGCTTAGCTCAAGAGTAGAGGCGTGCGAGTGATAGGTCCTGGAGCTGGGAAGAGTCTTCCTTCATCTCCGGTTCAGGTTTTGCTCTTGTTACTCAAGCACTTTACTATATTCTAGTTCATCATTTCAAGTATTACTTTATTCTACTTATAAGTATTGAGTGGTATACTTGATTGATTGCTTGAGTGCCTAGCTATCCTACAGATCAATTCACTTAGCCATAGTAGTTAATCTCTAGTGAGCTTAGTGTTTGATCTTTGCCAATAGGTTGCTTAGTTAGTTTAGTGTTTATCTTATTAAGTCAAGTATTTGCTCTGACATCCGCAAGGGTGTCTCTATTCAAAGCTAGGGTAGAGATAGTTAGAATATAGTTAAGCGTGGTGCTTAGTTATAGACTTACCTTCAGATACGGCTGGACCCCCGGATAGCTGTGGTAGCAAGCAGGTGGTGACAGCCCTGTGCGCCTTGAATTCCACCACGTAGTTGGCCCAGTTTAACAGTAAGGCTCGTTGTGCTAGCGTTCAACCTAAGTCAGTGGTAAAGGCTAGTACGCCTCGATACTTGATAAGATAGGAATAAAACTTTACTTAACTTGGTTGCTTGTTTGACATTTGCCTATCTTGCTTCGTAGTTATCTTGCTTTGTGGTTATCTAGGAGTAGTTATTAGTTAGTAGTTAGTTATCATTTGTTATCTTTAGTTATCCCATTCTATCTATCTATCTAGTTACCCACCTTACCTTACCATCCATTTCATCCTTACCTATCCACCCATATATTCTTTCAAGCCTTTCATCTCCTCTCTTCTACCCTTTTCCTTTTTCTTATTTCTTTGACTCTCATCCCCTCCATGACTCGACTCATACACCACCCTAGCCTTCCCTTAGGATCAAATAAATCGACACCTGGTACTCCCAGGCGAAGTGCTACTACGATAGTTCTGTGCGCTTGCAGAATCTCCTCTTGGTAGATTGCAATCTCTCTAGCTAGCTCCTACTAGTGTCGGGATTGACAACCCCACTTGACATTAGTAGATAGCTGCTTTAGCTTCACTCCTTTAGGTATAGTGACTGGACTTGCTTCACGCATTTCTGGCGCCGTTGCCAGGAATAGACTCCATAGTCTACTCCTAGTCACGACGTTGGTAAGAGTCAACAAGCATTTCTGGGCCGTTACCGGGGATAGTTCCTAGCTCTATCTTTAGTGAAGTTAAGAACTACCAACAAGCATTTCTGGCGCCGTTGCCGGGGAAGGCAATCGGTGTATCGGTTGAGTCCGTGTCGAATTTATGTTCGCTTAAGCTCCCGCTTAGCGAATCCCATATTACCCCCTTCTTTCTTTCCTTAGTCCTTCTTATCTTTTTCCTTCATCTTCTTCAACTTCTTTCTTTCGTATCTCGTTCTATCTTCACGATGGCCAACAAGGCCATTCGTGAGTTTTCTGCTCCTTCTGCCGCTAATGTAGCGATAGGACCAGACGTGATCGATGCCAACCTCAATTTTGAGTTGAAACCGGCTCTGATCATGATGGTCCAAGCTAGCCCGTTCTGTGGCAAAGCTCATGAGGATGCCAATGCTCATCTCCAACAATTCTTGGAGATTTGTGGCACCTTCACCATAAAGGGGATAACACAAGAAGCCATCCGTCTTCGTCTCTTTCCTTTCTCTTTCCAAGGAAAAGCGAAGCAATGGTTCTATACCGATCGCAACGCTGTAGACACATGGGACAATTGTTCCAATGCTTTTCTCACCAAATTCTTTCCGATGGGCAAGACAAACGCTCTTCGCAACAAAATCTCCAGCTTTACGCAACAAGCCGAGGAATCTATTCTCGAGGTTTGGGAGAGAATGCAAGAGTACGTCACTGCTTGTCCGCACCATGGTATGGAGGACTGGCTATTGATCCAGAACTTCTACCATGACCTAACCCCACTCTCTAGAAGCCATTTGGATGTCGCCGCCGGTGGTGCATTCTTTTCTCTGAATGTTGCAGATGCTAAGGCTCTCATAGAGAAGATGGTGTCAAACCAAGGATGGAATGACGAGAGACTGCAGCCCCGTAAGCGAGGTATACATTCCTTTAAGGAGGCCGACATGATCGTGGCCAAGATGGACCTGCTGGCAAAGAAGCTGGACAGCTGTGAGAAGATGAACCAACAAGAGAGTGTCCAATCTCTGGAATCCTACATGACTTGTGAAGTCTGTGGAGAAACCGGACATTCTGGGAACTACTGCCCCGAGCTACATGAAGATTTGAAATTCATCAACAACAATAACAGTTTCCGTCAACAGAATCAAGGATGGAATCAGCCTGCAAATTCTCAAGGTAACAATTCATTCCCCCGCTCTAATTTTCAGGATTCTGATAGTCTCTCATTCTTGAAAAATTTAGTTTACTCACAAGGTAGAACTACTGATTTCTTGAATAAGAGATTAATGTCGAATGATAAAACCCTTGAGAATATAAATGCTAAATTGGAAGATTTCTCATCTGCTTTGAAAAATCAACTTAGCTTTAATAAGATGTTAGAAACCCAATTAGCTCAACTTGCTGCTATCATACCTTCTTTTGAAACTGGCAAAATTCCGGCTAAACCTGACATGGAAACTGCAAATATGGTTGAAATAAAACATTTTAACTATTATTAAGATCAAACCATGACTGTTAAAAAGGGTGATCCTGGTAGTCCCATAATTAGATGCTCAATCTTTGGTGAAGTCTTTAAAAATGCCATGTGTGATTTAGGATCGAGTGTGAACATTTTATCTAAATATTTCTATGAAAACTCGTTCTTTCCACCCATGTCATCCACATCTGCCTATGTTGTGCTTGCTGATCAATCCACTTGCTATGTAGAAGGAATAGTTAATGATTTACCTGTTCATATTAGAGGTTCCTATGTTCTTACTGATTTCATAATACTAGATATGGGAAATAGGAAAGATGTGCCTCTAATCTTAGGTAGACCCTTCTTGAACACTGTTGATGCTTGCATATATGTGGGAAGTGGTAAAATGCAAATGACATTAGGAGGGAGGAAGGAAATATTCTCTTTCTCCCGAGGCCCCGCATATGCCGCTAACATGCAGGAAGCAAAACCCTTTTGTACCAAGAAGAGGAGCCCAAGAACAAGGTGGAGCAGAAAGAAAGAACCACCTCCTCCTGAGTTGTGTAATTCACATAACAAAGGAGAGGTGCCAAAAGAAGAAGAACTCGATGGAGTACTAAGAGAAGAAGTGCCTAAAGAAGAAGAAGATCCACCCGATAAGGATGAAACTCCATGGACCTAAGGTATGGTTTTACTTTTAATTTTTCCCTTCAATTTTCCCTTTTTCGAATAAATAACATATGTCATGCATGTAACTAAAAACAAAATCAGTTATCATTAGTTATATGCATAGGTATATGTTAACTTAGTTAGAACAATAAAATATCATAATAGGATAGTTTCCCTTTTCACAACATTAGATAGTTTCCCTTTTAATAAAATGAGAACAAGAGCTCCGACTAAGAAGAAGAAGATCTTTCACCAAGCAAGAAGCCAGCTTGGGGGAGACTCCCGCTCCAATAAGGTATGTCTCAAGCCTACACTTTATATTCAGTTCTTAAATTCTATATCTTTTGAATGTCACATGCTTGCCTAAATAACCATTCCATGAATAAAATTGATAAAATCTGCTTAAACAATTGAAACCTGAATAAGATTTGAAATATGTCATGCAAATGCTATTGTTATGGTTTCAATAACTGGTCTTATCTAAGTTGTAGCTTTTGTGGGTTGCACATGCTTAAACTGAAATCATGCTTAGTGAATAAAGTTAGTAAGAAATGGAGTAATTCTTTATACTTGCTAAGGTGAAATTAGGACCTAATCTGGAGGATTTCTTTTAAAAATTATGAAAACCGTGCTAAAAGTTCCTCCTAGATTTTATCCCATCCCACTAACAGCCAAATATTTGTTAGTTAAAACCACAGAGAGCTTTGTTTGTGTTGAGCTTTGTTAGACCTCATAGATCTTAGTAGAGAAGCTTATCATATCTTTTGATCAAGATACACACACACCCACCATATTGCTTACTTTCCACTTTGGAAGTTTGCAACCACCAAATAAATTGCTCATTCTCTACACTGGAGATATGCAATACCTTGCCAAACGTCCCATTGCTAGCCTTATGCTATTCCTACATTGGGAATAAGCATTTCTCTCCCTTCCCCTACTCATTTCAAAAATCCTTTCCTATAGAGCTAAAAAAAGATATGAGAAAAAGATATTGACCAAAGTAGCTCAAAAGAGGACTATGTCCTAGAAAATGTGAGGACACATTTTTGTCTACTCACAATGTATTAAAAAAAAGCAAAGTAGCTCAAGAGAGGACTATGTCCTAAGAAAATATGAGGAGGCATTTTTGTCTACTCACTATGTATCGAAAAAAGAGAGAGTTATCATTAGCTCTAGACCCCAGAAATTAACTAGGAAGGATTATGAAATATCTCTCTATACACTTCCACATAACCACACATGCACATCTTGATCAATTTTTATGATTTGCTGCTCCTTATGATCTGAGTGTCTAGCTTAGCAATAAACATTAGGCAATTTGCTCATGGTTCTTAGCCTTCCTATAACTCCACATATCATTCTTTAGAAGTAGGAGAGGCTACAATTTGGCCTAATTGAGGATTTAAACACCATTGAGTGACTGAGTCAATCTTGGAGGACTTAAGCAAGTTTTTATCTTTTGAAAACCTTAAAACCTCCAGAGAAAATCTTAGTCAAACCTAAGCAAGATAAAAGTTTCCTATCTACTACTTTATTTCACTCTTGCATGTTTCAAGTGAAAAAGCTATAAGCCCCACATTGCTATGATTAATGGTATATGCTAAGTTATTTCTCACTATACAATATGCACTTGCATACATCTTAAGTTGCTATCTATTTTATGCTCAGTGCTTAAACCGCATTGTTTCTCGAGGACGAGCAACATGTTAGCTTGGGGGAGCTTGTTGATGGTCCTTAAACACCTGTTTTACCATCAACAATTGACCCTAAAGTCCACCAAAAAGGCATGAAATATAGTCAAATAGGTTTCAAACTAACCAAATTCCACATGTCCATAGATTTTTATTTGAATGCAGGATTTGGACCAAATTTGAAGAATGAACCCACCAGGAGACCAGCCCATGCACCAGGACCCATTTGGGCCCTAGTGGGGTGGCGCCCGCCACCCCCAGGTGGCGCCCGCCACAAGGGTGAAGCCCACATTCCCCCAGCCACGTCACTGATCCGTGTGACCACCCCAAGGCCAAATCTTGGCCCTTGGTCACTAGGTCAGTGGCATCGGACGGCTCAGGAGGGAGTGGCGTGGATCAAGACCGAATGGCGGTTACTCATACATGCAACCGACCTAACCACCGCCTCTCTGGAGCTCCTGGATGCCGTTGAAGCAAAGGCGGTGCATCCAACGGTTGTGAGGGTGGCGGCCGCCACCTAGGGCTGGCGCCCGCCACTAGGGTTAGCCCTAGGTCGGCTGGCTGCCCCCTATAAGTACCCCCCTCACTCCTCAAGACTATAAATACCCCCCTGAGGCATCACTTCAACACACACCACAACAACACCGAGAAGCAACACAAGCAAGAGAAGCAAGGCTAGAGCCAGAGAGCTGATAGCTTAGGGTTTAGCCAAGCTTAGGCAAGTAGGTAACTAGTAGAGCAAGGCATCTGTGCCCTCGCGGTAGCGCTGCTCAAGGCTTAGCTCAAGAGTAGAGGCGTGCGAGTGATCGGTCCTGGAGCTGGGAAGAGTCTTCCTTCATCTCCGGTTCAGGTTTTGCTGTTGTTACTCAAGCACTTTACCATATTCTAGTTCATCATTTCAAGTATTACTTTATTCTACTTATCAGTATTGAGTGGTATACTTGATTGATTGCTTGAGTGCCTAGCTATCCTACAGATCAATTCACTTAGCCATAGTAGTTAATCTCTAGTGAGCTTAGTGTTTGATCTTTGCCAATAGGTTGCTTAGTTAGTTTAGTGTTTATCTTATTAAGTCAAGTATTTGCTCTGACGTCCGCAAGGGTGTCTCTATTCAAAGCTAGGGTAGAGATAGTTAGAATATAGTTAAGCGTGGTGCTTAGTTATAGACTTACCTTCAGATACGGCTGGACCCCCGGATAGCTGTGGTAGCAAGCAGGTGGTGACAGCCCTGTGCACCTTGAATTCCACCACGTAGTTGGCCCAGTTTAACAGTAAGGCTCGTTGTCCTAGCGTTCAACCTAAGTCAGTGGTAAAGGCTAGTACGCCTCGATACTTGATAAGATAGGAATAAAACTTTACTTAACTTGGTTGCTTGTTTGACATTTGCCTATCTTGCTTCGTAGTTATCTTGCTTTGTGGTTATCTAGGAGTAGTTATTAGTTAGTTATCATTAGTTATCTTTAGTTATCCCATTCTATCTATCTATCTAGTTATCCACCTTACCTTACCATCCATTTCATCCTTACCTATCCACCCATATATTCTTTCAAGCCTTTCATCTCCTCTCTTCTCCCCTTTTCCTTTTTCTTATTTCTTCGACTCTCATCCCCTCCTTGACTCGACTCATACACCACCCTAGCCTTCCCTTGGGATCAAATAAATCGACACCTGGTACTCCCAGGCGAAGTGCTACTACGATAGTTTTGTGCGCTTGCAGAATCTCCTCTTGGTAGATTTCAATCTCTCTAGCTAGCTCCTACTAGTGTCGGGATTGACAACCCCACTTGACATTAGTAGATAGCTGCTTTAGCTTCACTCCTTTAGGTATAGTGACTGGACTTGCTTCAAGCACTTCTGGCGCCGTTGCCAGGAATAGACTCTATAGTCTACTCCTAGTCACAACGTTGGTAAGTGTCAACAAGCATTTTTGGGCCGTTGCCGGGGATAGTGACTAGCTCTATCTTTAGTGAAGTTAAGAACTACCAACAGTGGCGTGGATGGATTCCTTGTCGTCTTCTTCCTGTCTGGTCCCTGGATATTTCTAGTATTCTGTAGCGGTTGGAATCTTGTCTGTTACACCCCTGATCTTTGTATGGATAATGCTTCTAGAGGGTTCCAGAGTCTTCCTGGTCATATTCATCGAGGACTTTCACTTCGGGGCTCCAAATATGGCAAGTGATATGTCTGTTGCGACCGTCTCGATGAGCTCGTCACAATGGTGTGCTCTGATTCTTCACTTGAGATACTTTCTTATGATGAAATATTGAATATCCTAAAAAACAAGTGAGAACTACACAACTCATGGAACTCGTTAGAATCAAACCCTATTGCTACACTCTTTGGATCATTGCGGGTCATTTATGAGGTTAGTTGACGGTTTAAAATAGGAGTTATCTATCGTCAACAAGCTCCACCGACGGCTTCTACACCATGGCTTTGGACGAGGAGGACCGCAAGTGCCAGGACAAGCACGCCGACACCGACGATGACGACGACGCTTCTGAGTTATCGAATTCTTCCCTTGTCGAGCGTCTTTCCGGTGAGCGTGATTCTTTGGTCGAGATAGTCCTCGCTCAGGACAAGCAGCTTAAGCATGCCGCTAGAGAGCGCAATGAGTTTAAGGCTAAGCTAGGCGAGGCGCTTAAGGAGCTTGAGAGTGCTAGGTCTAAGGTGAAGGTGACCAATGAGGAGGAGTGTGATGAGTGCACGATGCACATGACAAACTTTACCAGCCTGCAAACCAAGTATGCCTCTTTGATCGAGGTGTATGATGAGCTGAAGAGTAGGCTAGACTTGGTGGGTGATTGTAAAGAGTGTCCCTCCCTGAAGAAGGAGCTGGAGGAAGTGAAGGCGAGGCCTTCTTTGATGGGTGCATGCAAGTCTTGTCCAGACTTGTGAACTGAGTTGGCAGAAGTTAGTGCCATGTTTGTTGAAGCCTTGAAGGTCAGCTCAGTTAGCACCGTTTCCGCTCCATGTGAGCGATGTGAGGGGATGGAGCTTGAGATTGCCAACTGTCGGCATGACAGGATGCAAACCGTGGAGGAAAACACATACCTTCGGTCCATCCTGAGTTGGGTGTCGTGCAGCGAGCCGCAGTTGGGCATGATGATCAGTCAGTTCAAGAGGGGAACTGGCGGTCCGGGAGTTGGCTTTGCATCAGGTGGGAAGGGTGCTAGTACCTTTGGCAAGATCGGTGAGTTTAGCGGAGTCAACCCGAGTGAGAAACCATCCGCTATCCCTAAGCTTACCAAGATCACCCTACCTGAGCCTCCCAAGCCTATCACCAAGGATGGCATCCTTGATGAACCTGCCAAGGCTCCACCTCGCAAGCAAGTGTCGGTTCCCAAACCTAACCATCTTAGGAACACACTTGACAGCCTTCCTGACGTCTCTAGTGATCCCCTTCCGAGAGACAAGTAGCCAGCAAAAGTGAACAACCCTCGCAACCATAGGAACCAACAACCCAAGAGAGTGGTGAGGTTCGAGTGTGAGTATTGTCACTGCGAGGGTCACCTAGCCGAGTTTTGCTTTCAGAGGAAGAGAGACGCTAGGAAGGAGTTGGATTTGAACAACCAGGACGGGCACCACCCTCTCCATGGTGTGCAAGGTCAGGGATTTCAGAGGCAGAGGGCTAGGCCTGGAGGTGCACCCCCTAAGGTAGCTAGGCCCCAGGCAGCTAGACCATGGTGTGGTGGTCGTGCCCGTCGCGGTTCCAGTCGTCCTCAATACGATCGTGAGCCGGGTGTAAGAGGTTGTTGACGCAAAAATCCGGTCGAGAGCGCCAACACACTCGCTACACGGTACTCAGAGGGCGTACAGAGCAGAGTCCTGACCTCCTGAACCTTCAAAAGGTGGCGGTGCCGAATCTGGGTGAGAGCGATCTCGGACGTGCCAGTCAATTTGACCTATAATTTACAAGGAGAAGAAAAAGTTGTCAAATTATGGAACCTGCTGGTTTGGTGCCAGACAGTTCCAAGTTGTACGGCTCTAATATAGCGATTGTTTATAGGACATTGACTACAAAATCAACTCCCAAAAGATTGTATGAAGGCATTGGGGGAAAAACTCCTTTCAGGAACTGGCCATCAATTATCCCAGGTTCGAGGGATTGGTTGATCAAGGTAGAAAACAAGAAGAAATCAGATTGGATCCTTCGCAACTTGGACCAGTTTATCACTATGTCCTTAGCTGACATGAAGAGGAATGAATCGATGTTGAAGGCTGCCTGTTACTTTTGGTCTGGGACCTTCAATGCTTTCATGTTCAAGCTAGGGCCCATGACTCCAACTTTAGTCGATATACACATGCTGACTAGCTTAAACATCACTGGATCAATCAACACCCACAGTCTTCAAGTTAAACCCTCCATCAAGCTTGGAAATCTCAAGACTGGTGGTTGGTCCAGTTACATTGCCACTTTCAACACTTCTCAGTCTAGTGTTTCAGAATGAGAGCATACAATTTTTTTGAACATGTGGCTAGAAAAATATCTATTCTGTGGGAAGAGCTGTGGCCCAACTTCCATTTTCTTGGCTCTAGTAGAAAAATTGCCTGTGAACTCAGATATACCTCTGGGAAAGTATCTTCTGGGTGCCCTATACAATATGCTAAATAAAGTAGCTCAAAGCTTGATGGAAAACAAAGGCATCCCATCAATAACAGGTCTTTGGTGGTTGCTTCAGCTTTGGCTCAATCTCCACCTCCATAGATTGACCACCCCAGATCTGAGGACCTTATCTTTTCCCTCATTGTATTCAGATGGTCAAGAAAAGCTACTGGCTGATGATGCCAAAGTGAGAAGATGCACCTCATTTGGAGAAGCTGCTGCTATGATATTCATTGATGAAACAACCAGCTTCTTCTTCAAGATTTTCTATAAAGGATTCCCTTCAGCTATCTTCAATTGGTTTCAATATCCAGACATTGCAGATTTTGAGAATCCATACATTTTTAGATTTCATAGAGAATGTGATGATGAAGGTCTGAAAATCTTATGCAAAATAATGAAGCCTTGCCTCCTGCCCACTGAAATCAGGCATGGTAGGGAAAAACCTCCCATGTCTTATGAATTCTATCATCCTGTCATGGCAGCCAGGCAAATAGGTTTTCGCCAAGCGCCCCCAGCTCTCTATTTTGCTGATAAGCTCAGACCAAGGGAAGCAGTAGACTCTGCTTTAGAGTACAACAGAATATTTCAATTAGAGCAATCTTTTTCCCTAAAGATGGTCAAAGAATGGAACTGTCGACCCTTCTCCTCATCCTCTTTCCAAAACTGGTGGCAGCAATGGACCATTCATCTTTTTAATGAAGCTGTGGCCACCTATTGCCTCAAGCTAAATCCAGACTTTCAATTAACTGATGAGGTATGACTCAATTCTTCTCAAACTCCACATTCTTACTATTTGTTTTCTTCTGAGATCATATGGCAAATACTTGCAGGATTTAGTCACTCTGGACCCACCAAAAATAAACTACAATGTGTGGTGTCCAAATCTAAGGATTGGCTGTGATGCTCCTACTATAAAAACTTTAATGAAGAGGAAAGCTTCTGTCATCCCAGATGACCAAACTCTTAGTACCTGTTGATGGAAGTTATAGCATGTTTTACCTTATCAAAATACTGTCAACAGGCCTCGGTTTCAAGGAAATATAGCATATCATGAGCATATTTATCACTAATAAGTTCCACTTGTACTCTTAGCTTGTGAACTTGTAGGAGATGGCAAAATGAACAAAATGAGGCCAGGTGGGCCCACCAAGGGGGTCGGCCGACCCCACCTTGGGGCCACCTCGGCCAGAGGGACATGGCATGATCCAAGAGAAGCATGTTCAAGCCAATATCAACCCTTGGATCAAACATGTGCTTTTACTCAATGGTGCAAGATGAGAAGCACATGGATTCATGGGTCCACACCGAAACCAAATGCAACCATCATCACAAGACTTGCTCCATGACATGTGGGGTCACCAAGGGAGAGAAGAAGGTGGGCCAGCCCTGTCATAGGGGGTCGGCCGACCCCCCCTTGGTGGGGCCCATCTGCACTGTTCATTAGGATGACATCACCACCATCTAGAAGATGTACCCCGAGCCCACATGTCATAGAGTGGGGTCGGCCGACCCCATGGTGAGCTTCATCCAAGTCGGTGGCAAAGCACATGTTTCACACGTGAACAATATCCTAGCCATTCATCAAGGTCGGTTGCTATGACGGTTTTGATCCAATGGCCAAGGAAGGAGAGCACGCGGATCGCTGACATGGCACCGGAGTAGCCGCTACTCCACCTCCAAGCTATAAATACCCCCTAGAGCTCTTCATTTGTATGCACACCAAGGAGAAACTACTCTCTAGTTGTAGTACTATCAATCATAGGGAGAGAGTGAGGAGAGTGCGGAGGAAGTCATGGGTCTGTCGGGAGTCTCCTCCAAGCTGTGCCTCGGCGGATGCGGCCTTCTTTGTAAGTAAGCATTCGAGATTCTTTTATGGTTTTTGATCCTTAGTTCAAGTAAAGTATTTACTTTTGTTGTTCATTGGTTCACCGCCCTTAACCCAGTACTCTAGTCAATATCAACGGAATTCAGATTAGAGTAGTAAGATATAGTGTAGACGTGGTGTCTAGATTATACGCTTACCCGTGTCTGCGGCTTGTTCAACGGTTTGTTTGTGGTAGCTAGTAGGTGGTGACAGCCCTATCTAGCCTTTGATTCCACCACGTTTGGCCAAGTTATTAAAACGTAGGTCTTCTTGTGCTAGGTGGTTTAGCACCCTTCTCATCCCTTTCTGTTGCTAATCGGCTTAGTGACCCGAAGTGAACAACCTTTGTATCTACCTTACCTATCTAGTTTCATAACCATAGAGATCCTCTCAACCAAATATATCTTATACCCTTGTGTCATCATAGGATGAGCTTAGTTCTTTGTTAAGACCACTTCACGTTCCCTGTGGAAAATACGATACCTGGAATACTCCTGGTGAAGGCTACCTTGACAACCGTACGCTTGCGGTTTACCCGTTTGCCACTTTAGGTGTCAACAAGCTTTCTGGCGCCGTTGCCGGGGAATGGTAGCTATTCTTAATATAGAATTGAGTCGCCTATTTATCAATTTCATCAATTTCATTTACCTTTTACATCATGGATCAAACACCTCTCTTTCAATATGGTGCTCCAAAGGGCGCTAGTTTGGAGCCACCTAAATCATCCAAAGCCATCTTGGCTGTTCGCTATGAGCTTCGCCCTGGTTTCATAGCGATGGTTCAGGCAAATCTCTTTTCTGGGAGCGAAGATGAGAGTCCATATACTCATCTGCGTGAATTTGAGCAATTGTGCTCATGTCTTCATATTCAAGGCATGACACGAGATACCCTGAAATGGAAGCTATTCCCATTTTCTCTGACGGGGATAGCTAAACATTGGTATGCTCGCCATGTAGAGAGTGTACAAGGAGAATGGGAAACCCTTCAAACCAAATTTTGTGTAGCCTTCTTTCCCATTTCTCGTGTTGTCCATCTTCGAACGGAGGTCCTAACCTTTAAGCAAAAAGAGAAGGAGCCTCTAGGTGCATCATGGGTCTGTTTTACAGATCTTGTCTCTTCAGGCCCTGACCTTGCTATACCTGACCCAATGCTTTTACAACATTTTTATATGGGTCTTAGCAAGGACTCTGCACAATTCCTTAATATAGCCTCTGGAGAAGCTTTCCTTCATCTGTCCGCGAGTGAAGCGAGGTCCATTCTTGATAAAATCCTTGAAAACACTCCTTACACCGACATTCTTGAGGAGCTCCCAGAGTAGAAAAGGAATCATCTCCCAAGCAAGAAGAAGAGGTCCAAATAGTTGAATCACAACCACCCCAATTCCATGATTTAGATATCGCTCCTGAACCAAAAACACCACAAGACCTAACTCCTCTAAAGGAAGAAGAAATTCAACCTTTGGAATTCCCTTTTGAAATCGAGGATGATCTTTTCTCTGATTCTGATTATGGAAATACCTCGAATTTCCCCATGAAAAAGAGATCTTATGCATCATCTACTCCAAACCTTCATTCTCCAAGCTATCTTAAGGATACGATCAAAGAGCTAACATCCATCATGAGCAATGAGTGGCTTAAGGAGGTTGAAACTTCATCCGAAGTAATTCAGATCATTTCTCCCTCCACAACTATTCGTTGTTTCATGAAAGATGTTGCATTAGACTCTTTTTACAATCCCACCGTCGGAGTGAGCATCATGTCTGATTCTCTAGCATATGCCCTCTTTGCTGGTGATGAACCTCTGACTCCGACTGACAAACTTTTCAAAATTCCATCTGGAGAAGTCATAATATGTCATGGGCTTGCACGCATGGTCCCAATCACAATCAATGAAATCACAATTCTCTTAAACTTCTATATCTTCGAGATTTCTGATTTTGATCTTTTGATTGGGCATCCCCTTGAAAAGCTCCTACAAGAAGGTCAACATTCGGGGAGCCTTCATGTCAACCTCGATAAAAGTGTGAACCTTTCTATCCCCTTAACACAATCTACAAATTCAAAAGCAGAGTCAAATCCCGAGCGTATTCCAATGGAGGAAGTGATGACAACCTCTTTTCTAGAATCCTTTGAACCAAATCTTGAAGATGATGCTCAACATTTTATCCAAGAAGAGGACAACTTGGATGAACCCATAGATTTGAAGGAGTCCGAACCACCATGAAAACCTCCCATTGAACTCAAAGCCCTCCCCTCAGGTCTAAAGTATGTGTTCCTCAATGATGATCGAGAATCTCCCGTAATCATTAGTGATAAACTTTCTACTGAGGAGAACTTTAAACTCATCACTGTTTTGGAGAAATATTGATCTGTATTAGGCTACTCTCTTCAAGATCTCAAAGGGATTAGTCCCACTCTTTGTTCACATCGCATCCCTATCGATCCTGAATCCACACCTTCTAGGGAGCCTCAAAGAAGGTTGAACAATGCGATGAGAGAAGTTGTGAAGAAAGAAGTCTTAAAACTCTTACACGCAGGCATAATCTACCCTGTTCCAAATAGTGAGTGGGTTAGCCCAGTGCAAGTCGTGCCTAAAAAGGGAGGCATGACGGTTGTTCAAAATGATAAAAATGATTTGATCCCTCAACGAACCGTTATGGGTTGGAGGATGTGCATAGATTACCGAAGGCTTAACAAGGCTACAAAGAAAGATCACTTTCCGTTGCCCTTCATTGATGAAATGTTGGAACGGTTAGCAAAACACTCTATCTTTTGTTTCCTTGATGGTTATTCGGGTTATCATCAAATCCCCATCCATCCCAACGACCAAAGTAAGACCACCTTCACATGCCCTTATGGGACATATGCATATCGCCGTATGTCTTTTGGTTTATGCAATGCTCCCACTTCTTTCCAAAGGTGCATGATGTCCATCTTCTCTGACATGATCGAGCAAATCATGGAGGTATTCATGGATCATTTCTCTGTCTATGGAAATACCTTTGATGGTTTTCTCAAAAATTTGGACAAGGTCTTACAAAGATGTGAGGAAAAGCACTTAGTCCTAAATTGGGAAAAATGTCATTTCATGGTTCGGGAAGGCATAGTGCTAGGACATAGAGTGTCTGAGCGTGGGATCGAGGTGGATAGAGCTAAGATAGAAGTCATAGAACAACTTCCACCTCCCACGAATGTCAAGGGTGTTAGAAGTTTTCTCGGGCATGCTGGTTTTTATAGGCGCTTTATAAAAGACTTCTCTCAAATTGCTCGTCCTTTGACAAACCTGCTTGCTAAAGATGCACCCTTTGATTTTAATGATGAGTGCTTAAATGCTTTTTACATTCTCAAGAAAGCACTTGTCTCTGCGCCAATCATCCAACCCCCTGATTGGACGCTTCCTTTTGAAATAATGTGTGATGCGAGTGATTATGCTGTTGGTGCCGTTCTTGGTCAAACAAAAGATAAAAAGCATCATGCAATCTCTTATGCTAGCAAAACTTTGGCTGGACCTCAACTTAATTATGCAACAACTGAAAAAGAGCTCTTAGTGTTGTTTTTGCTATTGATAAGTTTAGATCTTACTTAGTTGGAGCAAAAGTAATTGTTTATACTGATCATGCTGCTTTGAAATACTTGCTGACTAAGAAAGATGCTAAACCACGTTTAATAAGATGGATCTTGCTACTCCAAGAATTTGACTTAGAAATAAAAGATAAAAAAGGAGTAGAAAATTTTGTTGCCGATCACTTGTCCAGAATGCAATTCCAAGACGCACAAGATCTGCCAATCAATGACTACCTCAGGGACGACACACTTCTCAAGATCACGGACTCCAACCCCTGGTATGCGAATATTGTGAATTTTATGGTTGCAGGACATGTACCACCAGGAGCAAACAAAAAGAAGCTCATACAAGAGAGTCGGGTACATCTTTGGGATGAGCCATACCTTTATAGAGTCTGCAATGATGGTCTTTTGAGAAAATGTGTCCCTAAAGTAGAATCAATCAAGATCATTGAGAGATGTCATGCCGCACCATATGGAGGGCACTATGGAGCATTCAGAACCTGTGCAAAGATTTGGCAAAGTGGCTTATTTTGGCCAACCATGTATGAAGATACAAAGAACTTCATCAAGAGATGTGTGAGGTGCCAAAAGCATGGGAACATCAATGCCCAAGATGCAATGCCACTAACAAACAACCTTCAAGTG
Source organism: Coix lacryma-jobi var. lacryma-jobi (assembly GCA_009763385.1). Classification (NCBI taxonomy): domain Eukaryota; kingdom Viridiplantae; phylum Streptophyta; class Magnoliopsida; order Poales; family Poaceae; genus Coix; species Coix lacryma-jobi. The sequence goes on along the minus strand of CM019822.1, from coordinate 144,629,081 downwards.
GAGCTCTTTGATGCATGGGGCATTGACTACATGGGACCTTTTCCCAAGTCTCGTGGCTGTGAGTACATCCTGGTGGCCGTGGACTATGTGTCCAAATGGGTTGAAGCAATGCCGTGCAAAGCAGCAGATGCCAAGAGCTCAAGAAGGACGTTTGAAGAAACCATATTTCCATGATTTGGAACCCCAAGGTTGGTGATAAGCGATGGGGGCTCTCACTTCATTGATGGGAGATTCCGACGGTTCCTAGAAGAGCAAGGCATCCAACATAATGTTGCAACTCCATACCATCCCCAAACAAGTGGACAAGCAGAAACATCAAACAAACAGATCAAGAACATCCTGCAAAAGACAGTAAATGAGATGGGGAAAGGATGGAGGGACAAGCTACCTGATGCACTTTGGGCATATAGGACAGCATTCAAGACACCCATTGGCATGTCACCATACCAGATTGTATATGGAAAGACTTGTCACCTCCTAGTCGAGTTGGAATTTCGATCACATTGGGCCATAAAGAAATGGAATATGGACCTACAAGCTGCTGGAAGGCATAGAAAAATGCAAATTTCAGAGTTAGAAGAATGGAGGGAGAAAGCATACCACAATGCCAAAATCTACAAGGAAAAAACAAAGAGATGACATGACAAGAGAATAAAGAAAAAGGAGTTCAAGCCAGGAGACAAGGTACTTATGTTCAACTCAAGAGTTAAGCTATTTGGACATGGAAAGCTTCGAAGCAAATGGGAAGGGCCATTTCAAGTCATCGACACTTCATCTCATGGAGCTATCACACTTCAAGATGATGAAGGTAAAATCTTTAAGGTAAATGGTCAACGTTTAAAAGTTTTCTTTGAACTAGACAAACTAGATGAGGAAATAGACATGATTGAATTCAAACTATTCCATGATCCAACTTAAAAAAAACATTCATCATGTTGTTTCTTGTTCACATGCCTATCCTTTCTCTATAACTTGTTTACTTTCCCCTCCATGTTTGTTTTATGCATTGCTCTATTTGAATAAATTTTGACTCTCTGGTGTTTCCCACCAGAAGAGTCCTTTGTGTTGTCACCTTTGTTGTCTATGAATAAAATCTAGGTACAACTTCGATGAAGTGTGGGGCGTCGGACGACCCCCAAATTTCATCACTGAACCACACTGAACCGCTGAGCACAGGCTGACACGGTGCAGTGCACAAAACAGAGGTAAGCAAGGGGTCGGGCGACCCCCGTTTTCTTGAATTTTTGAAAAGTGTTTTTGCAGATGTAAAACTGAATGGAGGAAAAAGCAAATGGCAACGAAAACCACCATTTGGTGGGGTCAGCCGACCCCACCATGGTGACCTGGGCCCACTAGCTCACCTCTGCACAGTAAGCTCAACACTGCTGTCTGGTTCGTTTCCCCTCTCTCCTCTCGGTTCAAGCAGTTTCACACTCATTCCATGTTCTGAATATAATAAAAAGCTACAAAGTAACTGGAGTTATGATATGCTAAGAATGCTAATGACATAAAACCATGTTCTTACATATGTTTATACTCATGGGTAAACTAAATTAGGAAACCATATTGACTAAGTTGTTGTTAAAAGTGAGATAAATCTTGGCTTAAGACTCAAACCTATTTTTATTTAAGGTTCTTAGAGATTTGTTTTTGAAAATATCTCAAAACCATAGTATCATTTACTCCTCTATATTGAGAAATAACTACCAAAACCATCCATATGCATACATGATCAAAACCTTTTACACACATGCTACTTGTTTTTGTCCTGAGTTTGGTCAAACCTTGTTGACCCTAGTCGAGAATTTTGTCATAACCCCAAGATCAAGATCACGTACACACCATTTATATATGCAACTTCTACACTGGAAATATGCCTGCACATGCCATTCATTTCCACTCTATAGATGCTCCGTACATTAAAGTTCTACAATATCTCTCTCTCTAACTTTGGTTAGTAAAAAGAGACATTAAGGCTAAACAAAAGAAAAAAAAATGTGGACACATGAAGGTCCACTAAAAAAAAATTGGACACATGAAGGTCCACCAAAAAAAATATATAATATGGACACATGAAGGTCCATTGTTGAAAAAAATGCTAGCCATGTCTCAAGGTAAAATAAAGTAGAGAGAGATTATATTAAAGGAGCATTCTAGTCCACATACTTTCCACACACATGCACATCTTGATTTAGGATTATGACATTCTTCTCCTTGGATCCTTGTTTTGACTTTACAATATATGCAAAACAAGTATGATACTTTGTTTATCCCTACCGAGCTCCACATAAGCCTGATAGATTAGGATAACACAAAAATAAGGCAATCACATGCTATGCCTTGGTGAGGAACCAAACACTTATAAGAGTGTCTTGTGAGTACTATATGAGGAGTAAGCATGAACTATGTGTTTTCCTTTCAAACTATCCTAAAAACTCTAAGTACCAAGAACAAGAATTCAGGGAGATGACTTTGCTTTGAGATTTGTTCCTTTTCTCAACATCTAAAGGATATATGATAAACAGTACCACACAACCCATTTGTATAAACTATGTTAGGAATGATGCTTTATGATCATTATCATTTTAAGTATGTAATAATCACTTGTTCACTTTCTCTAACCTTTACTCGAGGACGAGCAAAGATTCAAGTGTGGGGGATCTTGTTGACGGAAGTTATAGCATGTTTTACCTTATCAAAATACCATCAACAGGCCTCGGTTTCAAGGAAGTATAGCATATCATGAGCATATTTATCTAATAAGTTCCACTTGTACTCTTAGCTTGTGAACTTGTAGGAGATGGCAAAATGAACAAAATGAGGCCAGGTGGGCCCACCAAGGGGGTTGGCCGACCCCACCTTGGGGCCACCTCGGCCAGAGGGACATGGCATGATCCAAGAGAAGCATGTTCAAGCCAATATCAACCCTTGGATCAAACATGTGCTTTTACTCAATGGTGCAAGATGAGAAGCACATGGATTCATGGGTCCACACCGAAACCAAATGCAACCATCATCACAAGACTTGCTCCATGACATGTGGGGTCACCAAGGGAGAGAAGAAGGTGGGCCAGCCCTGTCATAGGGGGATCGGCCGACCCCCCCTTGGTGGGGCCCATCTGCACTGTTCATCACGATGACATCACCACCTTCTAGAAGATTTACCCCGGGCCCACATGTCATAGAGTGGGGTCGGCCGACCCCATGGTGAGCTTCATCCAAGTCGGTGGCAAAGCACATGTTTCACACGTGAACAATATCCTAGCCATTCATCAAGGTCGGTTGCTATGACGGTTTTGATCCAATGGCCAAGGAAGGAGAGCACGCGGATCGCTGACGTGGCACCGGAGTAGCCGCTACTCCACCTCCAATCTATAAATACCCCCCTAGAGCTCTTCATTTGTATGCACACCAAGGAGAAACTACTCTCTAGTTGTAGTACTATCAATCATAGGGAGAGAGTGAGGAGAGTGCGGAGGAAGTCCTGGGTCTGTCAGGAGTCTCCTCCAAGCTGTGCCTCGGCGGATGCGGCCTTCTTTGTAAGTTAGCATTCGAGATTCTTTTATGGTTTTTGATCCTTAATTCAAGTAAAGTATTTACTTTTGTTGTTCATTGGTTCACCGACTTAACCCGGTACTCTAGTCAATATCATCAGAATTCGGATTAGAGTAGTAAGATATAGTGTAGACGTGGTGTCTAGATTATACGCTTACATGTGTCTGCGGCTTGTTCAACGGTTTGTTTGTGGTAGCTAGTAGGCGGTGACAGCCCTATCTAGCCTTTGATTCCACCATGTTTGGCCAAGTTATTAAAACGTAGGTCTTCTTGTGCTAGGTGGTTTAGGACCCTTCTCATCCCTTTCTGTTGCTAAACGGCTTAGTGACCCGAAGTGAACAACCGTTGTATCTACCTTACCTATCTAGTTTCATAACCATAGAGATCCTCTCAACCAAATCTATCTTATACCCTTGTGTCATCATAGGACGAGCTTAGTTCTTTGTTAAGACCACTTCACGTTCCCTATGGAAAATACGATACCTGGAATACTCCTGGTGAAGGCTACCTTGACAACCGTACGCTTGCGGTTTACCCGTTTGCCACTTTAGGTGTCAACAGTACCTTCATAAAAAAAGTTGGTTCTTCTAAGAAGCAAAAGACTAACAAGCCAACCACCAAAGTCATATCCAAGAAGAAGAGACGGCAGTCAATCCTTGATTGAAAATGTCAATATAGAGGTAAGAAAAATTGTCTTTTCTGCTCTCATTATCTAGTTTGTAACCTCTTCTGTCTTCTAATTTTCAGGAGCAGGTTGATACTCAGAATGTTGAATCTGAAATGCTCCCTTTCCCTGATATTGATCACGAGCCTCCCCAATCAGTTATAACTTTAGCCGATGATCTTATCTCTAAACATGTAACCTTGAATCCTGATGAAAATTCCTTTCAGATGTTCTCCCTGAGTCTTCATCGACTGCTCCTGAGCTTCAAATCATTCCATCTGACCAGGTACTTCAAACAATCATCATTCTTCCTTTTAACAGTCCTTTTTCACAACTATTCACATACTTAAATGTTTAGGAACAAAGACAGTCCTTTTCTCCTACCATCCCCTTCAATTTGGAAGATTTTGTGGATGAAGAAGAAACCCCTGTACCGGAGTCTCCTAGAAAGCTCTCTGAAGAAACCAAGGCTCGGCTCCAGCTGCTACTCACTCTTTTAGAGGTCAACATAGCCGATTTGGTACATGACGCAAAAGGAATCAGAGACATATTTGACTTGATCAAAAATGATATACCAGATAACCTCAACAAGGCTTTGGTTCCTATCGCCCACATAGAGTTCCTTCAGTCAGAATTTAACGAAGCCAAAGCTAAACTTATGGCACGTGAAGCCCAGGCTGATCTTCCAAACAAAGAGCAACAATGCATCTCTGACATGATGTCTACAAAGGATGCAATAGACCAATTGAACAATGATTCCACTGTCCTTATTGGTAGTTTATCCTCCCTGGAATCCGAGAGAGATCACCTGATAGAAAGGCTTCGAACCGTGGATGAACAGATTGCACTGAAGAAAGAGAATCTGGCTAGGATCTCAATCATGCTTCAAGATAAAAATAAAAATATGACTTCTCTTCGCAATGAGCTTCATCACATAGAGAACAAGAAGAAACTGATTCCAGGTTCAAGTGAAGAGGATCAAAAGAGGATAGCTGATATAGAAACCATCCGTTTGAATGCTCTGAGTGTATTAAAATTTGTACTGAACATGTAACTCTTGCCTGCCTGTAATCCTTGACTCTTGATCCTTTCTTGTAAACATTTATATTTCTCATTACTTAGTCTAGTGTTAAGATACTCTATCAGCTATTCCTTAGCCGTTGTTATCCATTCGTTTCACCCTTCATTGTTTAGTCGATCAGTATCTAAACGGCTCACTCATCATTTTAGTCGATTTACCTCAGGATCCAAATCCGAGGGCTCTCACGCCTCGTCGTCTCTTCGCTCCCTTATTTATTCATAAGTAAGAAACGCCGGCTTCCCGAACACACCACACATTCATCGCCTTACTCTTCGGCTTTTGCTCTCCTCAACCACCGACTGCTCTTCTTTCCCGAACAGTAACCAACGTCAATGACGTATGACCATGGTAAGCGCCCTGCCGAGGAGTCAGAATCTGTTGACGCCCCCGGCGATCCGCCGTCACGTGCTTGGGTAATCGTTTCCCCGATTATCTTTTCTATGCTCCAAAGCTTCTACTTTACTCAGGGAAAACCCTAACCTTTTTCGCAGTCCTTCTCCTCCGGCGGACGGCCAAGGTCCTAGCCGACCTCCGATGGGTCTTGGGTTGGCACTGGATGAGGACGCCTGGGCTTTCATCCGGTGTTACTCCAATACCTGGCGTCTCCTAGAGGAAGAGCGCTGCCGAGCCGCCCATGCCGAGGAGGAGCGAGAAATTCTCCGTGCTCGCCTCAATAACGTTCTAGAGAATTTAGAGGCATCCGACGCCAGGGTTGTTGGTATATCCTTTTCAGATCCTTTGACTCATTATTTTCAATCACCTTTGCAAAAACTGTTTAGTCAATCTTTGGCAAGCGTTTGTCTGAATATTTAGCTGATTCGTTCTTATACTTGATTAAATCAGCCATCTTTTAACTTCAATCTCATTGTAGAACTTCAACATCAGCTTGACTGGCTCCCAGGGCGGGCCACGTCAATTGCTGATTTCATGAACGCCCGAGGAGAAACTCTGAAGGCGCGTCTTGAAGACGTTGAGAGGTGCATCAGGGAGCTGGCCCTCCATGCCAATTGCCACGGCGCCACCTTTGCCCTCGCCGGAGCAGAGTTCAACGGTGCTGAGATCTCCGGGGAAGTCTCTCCCTCCTTCGTCGGCACCAGAACGAGGGAAGACTTCAGGGAGTTGGTGGTGGAGTTCCAACCTCTGGGGCTCGCCGTGACGGAGGTGTTGCACCTGGAGGATCTCCTGAACAAGCTCCACTTAGACTAGTTTTGCTTTTAATGTTTCCTTTGTAAATTCGGCTTCTTGGCCGAACAAACCAAACAGCTACAAGACTGTCCCTGCATCGTCAGGCTTGGATAATTTTGTTAAATATTTCTATCTGACATCTGCCATGCTGTTACCGAGTTTCCAAAATTTTTTCCTTGACTCGTTTCTTTATTGAATGTTCTAAAGGCGATACTTCCTTAGTATCAGCTATCACTTAGTCACTCAAAGACGATACGTACATATGGGCTATTTTTGTTCTAAAGGCAACACATCAGTGTCGGCTGCAAAGTCGAAACAAAGCTAAGCTCTGCTCAAACTCTTAAAAAGAAATATCTGACTATTTAAAAACTACATCGGCCTTAACTTGTTGCAACCATTCAGCTGATGCAAATCTTCTACTGATTGCACCAGACGCTTTGAGAAAGTCTCCTTCATGAATCTTCCTAGAAAAGCACTCCACGTTATCAAAGTTCCAAGCATCAGGATCAGAATAAGCAATGCTAACAGTCGAATCGGCTGGTACCACTTCCACAATGTCGCTGATCCACTGAATCACATTCTGATGCATGGTTGATGGAACACAACAGTTGGCATGAATCCAATCTCTCCCAAGAAGCACACTATATGATCCTTTAGCATCGACTACGAAGAAAGTAGTCGGCATACTTTTGCTGCCAACTGTTAGCTCAAGACACACAACACCCTTAGTAGCCGATACGTTGCCAGCAAAATCCGTCAACCTCATATTGGTCTGAGTTAAATCTTCTACAGTTTTTTCAAGCTTTCTAAAGGTAGCATATGGCATCAAATTGACAGCTGCGCCTCCATCAACTAACATCCTGTCCAGGGGCCTTCCATCGACAAACCCCTTTAAATATAAAGATTTAAGATGTGAATGCTTTTCAGGTTTTTGAAATGTAGCCCCTTCTGCTTGGTAGATCCACTGAGCAATTGCTTCTTCATCATCAGACTGTTCTTCAGAGGATCTGAACTCAACAGGTTGCATGAACAGAGCCGATATATTAGCCGATGATTCTCCTTTATCGGCTACTTGTTTAACCTGCCAGACTTTGGGTTTGTTTTTCTGAATTTCATCGTTCCTTAGTCTCTGAACCCACCATTTCTGGCTTTTAGTTAAACCACCAAGACACCATTGTCCCTCTTGCCAAGAATGATCATGATCGGCTAATCTTGCTCCAAGCCGATTATGAACACTTTCATTTTTTATGTGCCGATCTGTCTTTTCAAATCTTAACCTTTCATGTATAGATCGACGGTTGTCTCTTGACTGCCTATACTCCCAATACTGGTCACTGCATTCTGGGCAATCACAAAGAGTAGGAAGTTTTAAACCTTCATTCCAACAATGTCTGAAAAAAGGACAACCCCAATGATTCTTCTCTTCATCTCTGATATGCCTTTCCTCTTCACGAGATCTCCTGCATTCCTCCTCTTTGGGTCACTCTTGATACTCTTGCTCATCTCTTTCTCTTTGTGTTTGATTTCTTTCTTTCTGACGTTACCATTTATTCAACAAGATTCTGACAGTTGGACGTCTTCTTGCCTCACCAGCCCTTGAAGTCTCAGGTTGATCATGTTGATCAGTACTCTTCTTTCCTTTCATTTCCTGATAGTCCTTGGCTGTTAGCTGCCTGCTCGGATCGACTGTCCCAACTGCCTTGGCTTTGTCAGAAGTTAATACTTTGATCTCACTCCGAGGTGCAGGAGCTACCATGTTTTGTGGAAAAGGATGGCCATTGATGCTCATCCCCTTGGCCTTTTCTAAGCCAATTCTTCCTTTGACAATAGCTCTATGTATCATATCTCTGAAAACTCGGCAATCGTTAGTAGTATGAGTACCAGAGTTATGAAATTTGCAGTACCTTCTATTTTAAGCTCCTCAGCCAACGGGATATTGTGGTTCCCAGTTAACTTGATTTTACCTTTCTCTAACAAGTAGTCAAATATCTTATTGGCCTTAGAGATAGTCTGGAGGGAGGGGTGGCCTCTCCTTATATAGCCTAATACAATTATTCCCCTTCTACCCTTACAACTAATGAGCGAGCAGGCTAACCCTAAGGGTATTCCTGACCAACTCGAGGTTGATGTTGATCCGACGGCCATGCCCGCACATCTAGTAGATTCACATCGACGCGACTTCACCGGATGCCGCCACGTGCTGCCACTGTGCCGCTCGTCCTTTTCATGGACCTCCCCCCGGTTTTGAGGCTGAAACCGGGAAACTTGGGCCATCCACCGGTTTTGAGGCCGAAACCGGGAAACCTGTCGTCCGTCGCCTGAGTTTTGTGGCCAAAACTCAGAAACCCGCCAGCGCCCAGGTTTTGAGGCCCAAACTTGGAAACCATCCTCAGCCCGAGTTTTGTGGCCCAAACTCGGAAACCGACCGCACCCAGGTTTTGAGGCCCAAACATGGAAACCGTCCACTCGGTGGTTTTTCTGTGGCTCAACCACCAAACCGATGACGTAGAGGGATGCACCGCCCGTGCACACCGTCCACCCGCAAGTCTTCACTTGTCGCTGTCCCAGGCTGTCAGCCACCACGGCCGATCCTCAGGCCACCGGTCCGTCAGTCCAAGCCTCACGTCCGCCCTTCACCGCTCTGGGTCCATCGGCACGGCACGTCTCTACTTGACCTTCACCTTGCCTTCAATCACCGTCTCTGTGCTCGACACCTGCACAACACAAGCCAAAGAACATGCGCATCATACCAGTTGACAATCACTCATCATCTCAAGACCGGCATACACCAATGTATCCGCAATCTCCCCCTTGATGAGTGCATTATCAACTACCAACACAATTCATATGGAGTAGAAAGAAAGAAGGAAGAAGAAGGAAGCGAACTCAACCAATCAACCAAAAGCGAAGCAAAGCCAGAAGAAGTCGAATGGAGTGAGCGAAACAACTTGGTTCCCAAAGACATGGGCAACGGCTCGACGCAACCAAGCAAAGCAAAGCTAGCCCTCAAGAAGAGGCAGAACGGGCTCAACACCGCTAGCAAGAAAGTAGTCGGAGCAAAAGAGACAAAGATAGGCTAGTCCCTCTAGAAAGAGGCAAAGGCTCAACACAACTAGCAGAACCGCTCCAAACCAATTGAAAAACCACACAAGCTGGAAATCGCTCCAAACCAATTGACCAACAATACTTGTCAAATAAAACAAGTGAGCAAGCTCCCCCTTCAATAGTGCACACAACTAGGGACATGATTTGTCAAATTTCTCCCCCTTAGTTGAAAATGCACACAACAAGGCAAAATGCATATGAGTCACAAATGCAAGTTAGCAGCTTCAGGTATATAGTCGATGGAAAGAATAGATGCTCTAAAGAGTGCTGATCCAATGATTCAACAACAAGCATAAATACCAGCAAAGGCTCAAACTGATCACAGAGTATGAAATATGAACATATGAGCAAGGTGAGCAGTTTTAAGCCATTCAGAAAGGGTTTCACCATCAAAATAGCACCAAACATGTATAGACAGGAAGCTACACAAGTGCTAAACATGTATACAAGGTGAACGACCCCTAGTAAAGTTCAATCATCATGCTATAGAATGAAACATAGACTTGAGCTTTCAAAATTTTATCGGAGTTGCAGCGGTGAATACACAAGTTTGAAAGTTCAGCATGTGAGTGCGAGAGGTTGAAAACTTGACATTGCCTAACTTTTCAACGAGCTAAGCCTATGCATAAGCAATCAAAAGCTTGAAGCAACAGTTTCGGTCTTACACTACATGACTCAAGTTTGACTCAAAGTGCAATGAGAAACAGTCTCAATACCGTGATGTGCTGTCAAGTAATCCCATCTCGATCTTTTAATTCACTTAGATTTGGTTCAAATTTTAACAGAATATGAACAAACCCAGCACGTGAAGGACTCAGAACTAGAGACATAGCAACCTAGCATATATGAAAAGAATAAGTGACTTCAACACCTTCTACACATGCTAGTTGCCAAACTCAATGGTGAATCATGTTTCAGTTTTTATGTTGAATTATGCATATTCACAGTTCTGAAAATAGCTCAGCTCACAAAATGTTTCAGTGATAAAAAAGAGCCTAAGCTACATGCATCATCATATATCATTAGAGCATACACTAATTAGAGCATAGATTCATTCTACAAATTATAGACATGAAGCTCGAGAAGATAAAGATGCAAAAATTGATGAAAAAGCTAAAGCAAGAAATAAAAGAAGTCAGTCCATGATACAATAACCAAAATGTTTTCCCCAACTAAAAGGGAAGACACACACCAAGCTCACCTCTCAACCTGGCAAAGGTTGATTGGTCCAAAGGCTTGGTGAAAATATCAGCAAACTGAAGATGAGTATCGACATGGTGAAGGTCGATATCACCCTTCTCATAGTGGTCTCGCAAGAAATGAATGCGCACATCAATGTGTTTGGTCTTAGAATGCAACATGGGGTTCTTAGCAACGCTAATTGCACTCATGTTGTCACAAAGCAATTGAAGGACCGAAAATGCTAAAGCAAGGCGACCAGAGGGGGGGTGAATGGGAGCCTAAAAATTTCTTTCGAAATTCCAGCCTCTGTCCCAACAAAATCAACCCCAAGAGCAAAGCGGACACACGTGATGTCCACGACCCAAGAGAATGGGTGGATGTTTCCTAGGAACACAGCGGGACACCACAAAAGCTCCCTCACCCAAATCCACGTGAGTCAACTAGTGACAGGATGGAGTTTGGGTAACCTCAACCTCCCCCGAGCAACGCGAGGGGGATTCAGGCTTTTTCGCAAAGGGGAAGCCCTATTTCTGTAGAGCACAGAGTCGGGAATCCAACGCAAAAAGCGGATCTCAAATCGGAGCTCGAGCGCAAAAGATACAGACGAAAACGCGCGATCACTGCAGTGACCGGACTCTAGGCAGCGTCCGATCAACAGGGACCGGACGCGTCCGGTCAGTCAAAATCCTCTCTGGACCTTCTCTGTTTGTGACCGGACTCAGCACAGGGAGCGTCCAGTCAGATCAAACAAGCATCCGGTCACAGTGCACAAAACCTGATGAACAGTAACGGCTACGCGTCCGGTCAGGCTATCGCAGTGAGTCCGGTCAAGCTCGCGCAGAGTATCTCGCTCGGCCTTCAACGATCGGACGCACGAGGACAGCGTCCGGTCGGTTCGAGGCGTGCGTCCGGTCACCTCACGCGAACTAGACAGCGCGGGTGTTCAACGACCGGACTCTGAGTCGGTGCGTCCGATCGCTATTAGGCAGCGTCCGGTCACCCCGACCAGTCTCCTGTTCGTCCACCGAATCGACCCGATCTCCCTCAAATCAAAAGCACTAAGGCTCAAATTTCGTGTGAGGGGTCACAAGGACGTTAGTGAGCTACTCCTAAGAGATCATAGCTCGAACCTAACTCCAAATCGGTGAATCGAAGAAAACGGTGAGGAACGGGCAAGAACTTGATCCCAAAACTAAATCCGCCCGATCTGTGAGTTCGTGAGGTAATAGAGAAATTCCTTAGGTAGAAAGAAGACTCTCACGAAGCTACACAAGATGGTTCAAACGGATTTGCGAATCTTCCCTCGAAACAAAAATTCTCGTGAAGAACGAAAGAGGGGAAAACGTGCAAATGCGAAGAACAAAATCGCAAGACAAATCAAAGCACGAATTTGATCATTGGATTCAGATGAATGGATGATTGATTAATCACTTGGTGTTGGGCTACAAGCCACTCCTAGCAACACAAAGCTCGGATGGCGAAAAGCTCAAGAACAAGAGCCAACTCTCCTCTAACCCTAGCCTCCTCTCACACGAACAAAATGAGAGTGACGCCTCCAAGGATTCCCCCCAGGGATTGCTGCCCTAGCAGCCCCCTTCATCTATATATAGGCGCACGTCCGAAGACCAAAACACCCTTACATTAAGCACTCAACCCAAATACCCCCCAGGGGCAAAACTGTCCAACCCTAGCAGTTTCATCCGACGGCCACGCCAGCACATCCGGTAGCTTCGCCTCGACGCGACCTCCCTGATGCCGCCACGTGTCGTCATGTCGACCACCGCGCCTTCCTCGTGGATAGCTTCGCCGCCGCGACAGCCTCTCCACGCCGCCACGCGTGGACCGTCCTTTTGGACCTTCCCCCGGTTTTGAGGCCCAAACCGGGAAACCTGCCAGCCCAAGTTTTGAGGCCCAAACCTGGAAACCGTCCACCCCGAGTTTTGAGGCCCAAACTCAGAAACCCGCGAGCCCAGGTTTTGAGGCCCAAACCAGGAAACCGTCCATCCCGAGTTTTGAGGCCCAAACTCGGAAACCGGCCACCCGAGTTTTGAGGCCCAAACTCGGAAACCATCGATGGTAGCTTTTTGAGGCTCAGCTACCGAACCCGCACCGTAGACAGGATGTGGTTCACACACCCCGACCACCGGCACCGATGCCGATGCATGTCCAGCCTCCACGCCGGGCACAACGCCTTCGCCTTCCTTCTTGACTTGGCCGATGGCACTTGCGCTGCACGCAAGCTCGTGTCCGACCTCCGCCAAGTGCCACGACGCCATCGTCTTCCTCCCGACTCGGCCGATGCATCGCACATCCCCATGTGCTCTCGCTCGCCGATGCCACGTGCCAGCTACCATAGCTGGTCCACTAGCCCTCTGGTCCGTCAGTCCAAGCCTTACGTCCGCCCTTCACCGCTCTGGGTACATCGGCATGGCACGTCCGCCGCACGGCACGCCCATCCTTCACCGCTCCCGGTCCGTCGGCACGACACGTCTCTACTTGACCTTCACCTCGCCATTGACCACTGTATCCGAGCTCAACACCTGCACATCAACACAGCCATGAGACACATGTTGCACACGCACACCAACACAGAAACACCATAACTCAACGCCACCGGTTAGTCATAAGCATTAAGCACATAGCGAGATAATGACTCAACCGGGTAAAAGCCTCAAACCTTCCTCACAAAGTCAATCATTCATCATATATATTCTCAATCTCCCCCTTGATGAATGCATTGACTAAAAATAAAACCACAAAGGAAGGGTTTGAAGGCAAGCCTCATTCAAGTGCCCAAAAGTCAAGCAAAAGCAAACACAAGGCCACTTGATATGAGGAGGGGTCATGAAAACTCCAAATAAAAGCTCTCGGTCCCGAAAGAAATGGGAAAAGCGGGCAAAGCCTCCACACAACCGAAGAGTCAAGATAAAACAAGAGTTTCATGAAATCCCAAAAGGTACTCGAAAACCAATCTCAAATAAATAAATTGTCAAACAATCATCACAAAAGAAACCAAGGTACTTATCCACTTGGGTTCATTTGGGTCGAAATTTCTCCCCCTTTTTCTCCCCCTTGATGATTGAATTGACAAAAACTAGGCACAAGAGATGGTTTGAGGTACCAAAACAGAAAACTTGGTCCCCAAAGACATGGGCAACGGCTCAACGCAACCAAGCAAAGGATCGGAGCAACAACTCATCAAAGAGCAAAACTCGATCACACAGAGCGAATAACTTGGTTCCCAAAGACATGGGCAACGGCTCGACGCAACCAAGTCAAAAATGAGCTAGCCCTCAAGAAAAGGCAGAAAATCGCTCAACACCACTAGCTCAAGGCTCAATACCAATTGAGGCTGAATCAACGCATAAAAATGCAAAACTGCTAGTCCCTCAAGATAGAGGCATAGAGGCTCAACACAACTAGCAGAAAATTCGATACCAATCACAAACAGGCAAACATTGGTGAAAACAGCTAGTTCCTCAAGATAGAGGCACATAGGCTCGACGCAACTAGCTGAAGGGTCCATACCAATCAAAAATACCAAGCAAAAAACTGCTAGTCCCTCTAGACAGAGGCAAAAACGGCTCAACACGACTAGCAGGCTCGATACTGACTGAGAAAAACCACAAGAGAAGCTCAACACTAAATGGAGCACAAACACTCTGAGCACGCGGAGAAGCAGCAAGACAAAAGCGACTCCCCCTGAAAGCAAGCCCATATACAAAAGCTATGCAACAAAGCTCATGACACCAATTGCATTCCGTACCAAAAGATGGATACCAATTGAAACACATAAAAGAGCTATACCAATTTGAAGAAGGACATAAAAGAGCTAAATTCCTCCTTGCTCGAAGCTCTCCCCAAAATGCATGACTCTCCCCTTTGTGCCAACACATAAACTCCCCCTTGCAAACAGCTTCTCCCCCTTGACAAAAGGGAACATGTGAAGGACCGAAAATGCTATAGCAAGGCGACCAGAGGGGGGGTGAATGGGAGCCTTAAAAATTTCTTCTAGAAATTATGGCCTCTGTCCCAATAAAATCAACCCCGAAGACTTCGGACTCAAACGTGGTGCCCACGACCCTCGGAAGAAGGGTGGATGATCCCTAGGATCACAGCGAGGCACCACACAAGAGAGCAAATCAAAACTCTCAAAACCTCGAGACAAGTTCGTGCCTAAACAACCCACTCCCAAACGTAGATAGAGGGCTACATCGGAATTCCTCCAAATACCGATGCTAACTAGTAGCAAAGATACCTAGAGAGGTTCCTAGGTGAACTCTAGGAGCAAACGAGAAGTCCGGAGACAAAGCGGAAAAGCCGGGAGGGCCAACGCTCTAAAACTGCACAAGCTACAGATTCCCGGACAGTCCGCCGTCAGGCTCTCGGACTGTCCGGTGTGGGCCGGACTGTCCGCCGGCGAAAAACCCAAAACCGAACTGTTCTGCTACAGCCCTGGACAGATCCCGGACAGTCCGCGGTTTGCACGCCGGACTGTCCGCGGTTCACGTGAACAGTGAACACAGTGCGTCCGATGCCTGCCCGTAGTAGCGTCCGATGAAGACCCCGGACTGTCCGCGGGTCCTGGCGGACTGTCCGCCGGCTACCGAGCCAAAACAGCAACGCTGCTGCAAAGTCCCTGCTCGGGCCCGGACTGTCCGCGCCCAACACTGGCGGACTGTCCACCGGTCACCCGAGGGGAAAAGCGCCGAGGCAAACAGCCACTGAACCGGCTGGAACCCCGACCCGCGGACTGTCCGCGGCTGGAGGGGCGGACAGTCCACCACCACCCAGAACGCCCAAAAACGCCACGGGACAAAACCAAAATCGATTGGATCTTCACCAAATCGAACGAGGCTGCAAACTAACTTCACCCAAGTGTTCTTCTATGTGTTGGGAAGCTAATCCTAGGATATCATCGCTTCAACCCAACTAATCGATGAGAAATCTGAAGAACACTAGAAAAGGGGAAGAACGAAGAACAAAAACGATTTCGGCCCGATCTACTAGTTCGTGAGGGTAGGAATGAATTCCTTCGGTGGAAATGTTCTCCTCACTTCAAAGAACAAGTTGATTCAAAGGGAATCGCAAAAGACGCAGCGTAGAGGGAGATCGGGAGAGAGGAAAAACGTGGAGAAAAGAAGAACGCGAAGAACAAATTCAAAACGCGAATTCAACCACGAATTTGATCCTTGGATTCAGCAAGATGAATTGATTAAGCACTTGGTGTCGGGCTACAAGCCAATCCTAGCAACACAAAGCTTGGATGGCAAAAAGCTCAAGAACAAGAACCAACTCTCCCTAACCCTAGCCTACTCTCACAGGAACAAAATGAGAGAGACACCACCAAGAACTCTCCAAGGATAGCGGCTGCCCTAGCAGCCCCCCTCATATATATAGGCGCACGTCCGAAGACAAAAACGCCCTTACATTAAGCACTCAACCCAAATACTCCCCAGGGGTAAAACAGTCCAGACTTGACAGTTTCGATCCGACGGCCACGCCCGCACATCCGGTAGCTTCGCCTCGACGCGACCTCCCTGATGCCGCCACGTGCCGTCATGTCGACCACCGCGCCTTCCTCGTGGATAGCTTCGCCGCCGCGCCAGCCTCTCCACGCCGCCACGCGTCGACCGTCCTTTCGGACCACCCCCGGTTTTGAGGCCCAAACCGGTAAACCCGCCAGCCCAGGTTTTGAGGCCCAAACCTGGAAACCGTCCTCGCCGAGTTTTGAGGCCCAAACTCGGAAACCGGCCTCCCCGAGTTTTGAGGCCCAAACTCGGAAACCGTCGATGATAGCTTTTTGAGGCTCAGCTACCAAACCCGCACCGTAGACGGGATGTGGTTCTCACACCCCGACCACCGGCACCGATGCCGATGCATGTCCAGCCTCCACGCCGGGCACAATGCCTTCGCCTTCCTTCTTGACTTGGCCGACGGCACTTGCGCCGCACGCAAGCCCGTGTCCGACCTCCCGCCAAGTGACACGACTCCAGTGCCTTCCTCCCGACTCGGCCGATGCACCGCACATCCCCATGTGCTCTCGCTCGCCGATGCCACGTGCCAGCTACCACAGCTGGTCCTCTGGCCCTCTGGTCCGGCAGTCCAAGCCTCACGTCCGCCCTTCACCGCTCTGGGTACATCAGCATGGCACTTCCGCCGCACGGCACGCCCATCCTTCACCGCTCCCGGTCCGTCGGCACGGCACGTCTCTACATGACCTTCACCTCGCCATAGACCACTATATCCGAGCTCCACACCTGCACATCAACACAGGCAAGAGACACATGTCGCACACGCACACCAACACAGAAACGCCACACAACTCACGCCACCGGTTAGTCATAAACAATACGCGCATAGCGAGATATGGACTAAACCGGGTAAAAGCCTCAAACCTTCCTCATCAAAGTCAATCATTCATCATATGTGTTCTCAACATGCTGAGGGGTTTTGGATATTTTTCACAAAGTTGACATAAACACAAGACAAGTCATCCAAAAGCATATGGGGGCAATGAAAAGCACTGAAAGTGACCACAAAGTGTATCGGAGCTGGGGGTATGTACACTAAGCTAAAAAAGCATGATATGCACAATGCTGCAGCTTCAAGTGTATAGCAATCAGAATGAAAATATGCTCAAAAGGGTGCTGCCCTGAAAGTGTAGCAGTCAATACAAATGCTAGCAAAGGCTCAAACTGATCAAGTGAATACGAAATATGAACAATTAAGCATATGAGCAGTTTTAAGCCATTTGAAAAGGAGTTCACCACTAAAATAGTACTAAGCATGAATAGACAGGAAATCAAACATGTGCTAACTCAAGTATACAAGGTGAACTACCCCTAGCAAAGTTCAATCATCATGCCATAGAATGAAGCATAAACTTGTGTTATTTTTCACATTTTATCGGAGATTGCAGCAGTATTAACACAAGTTCAAAATCAAAGCATGTGATTGCGAAAGGTTAAAAGCATGGTCATTGCCTAACTTTTCACCGAGCTAAGCCTATGCAAGAAAAGCAATCAGAAGCTTAAAGCACCGGTTTCGGTCTTACACTACACGACTCAAGTTTAACTCAATTGTGCAATGAGAAACAGTCTCGATACCGTGAGGTGCTGACACATGCAATCCCATCTCGATCTTTTCATTTCACTTAGACTTGGATCAAATTTTAAGCACAAGGTAAATATGAACAATCCAAGGAAGTGAATGACTCAGTGCAAGAGACATAGCAACCTAGCATACAAAAGATAGCACAAGTGATCTCAACACATCCTACCCATGCTAGTTGCTACTCTCAATGGTGAACAAATTAAATATTTCATAGTTGATTAGTCAAGTTCACCATTTGCAAAAATACCTTAGCTCATAACATGTATCAAGTGATCAAAAAGAGCCTAAGCTACAAGCATCATCATGAATAAACAGGGCATACCAAAAAGAGCATAGCCTCATTCTCATTAATATATACATGAAGCTCTAAAAATGCAAGATATACATGATGAAATGCATGCAAAAGCTAGTCTATCAAAGACAAAGCAAAAACTAGCCTAAAAGGAAAACCCAAAACAAAACGGTATCGGAGAAGTCCAACTAAGATACAACAAGCAAAATGCTTCCCCAACTAAAAAGGGAAACACACACCAAACTCACAAGCGAAGAGCCAAGAAATGCTCAAGCGAACAGCCAGCAAAATCCACATCGAAAAGACCACACAGCAAAAAGAGGTCAAAGAAGAAGAGTACCAAAACCCGAACTCAGAAGTGTGTCGGAGGTACCTCATGAAGCGCATGACCGCCTGCTGGTGTGATACCCGAGGGGACGCCTGAATCTAGTCCATGGGCTCTCCGTCCTTGTCTTCATCCATCGCAACTGTCGTCGCCATGGGCGTCAAAAGAGGCTTGGCCTCACCCATGTCGAACCCATCATCCACATCTCAACCTTCCTGCTCATAAAATCTGCAAACTTGCCAACAAGACCATGAGAGGAGCCACCAAAGGTGATATCATCCACATCCATCTGAAATGAGTCAGAAAGTATGTGTCCAACATCTCTGGGCTCAAAAAGGGGCAGCAAAAGCAGAATGAGTGGAATGAGACACAGAAGGACCTGGACCGCATCTCGTGCTGGTCAATGTCGTCGTCCATCTGCAGAGGGGTGAATCTGCTAAAAGATCCAGGGCGCCTACCTTGTCGAAGTCATCTCCCCCTCGCCTGATGCTGTCGCTCCCACAGGTGCAGCTAGTGCTCGCTGGAGAGCTGCTCGAACAGAACCCCAAGTCGTGGAAGAAGTGGGATCGGGTCCGTGAGCCAAAATGCTCTCTCCAGGTTCCTGTTCTCCTGCACACTCAAAAGCAGAAGAAAGCACAAGGCATTGTCTCGTCCAGTGTGATCTCAAGGTCTCCACGAAAATGGTTAGTAACATAATAAGCATAAGGTGAACTCTCAACAAAAAGAGATCTACCTATGGATGATACCGCAAGGAGATCTGAACTCAAACTAGTCAAGACTACCATGCAACAGGATAAAGCACTGTAGCAAAATGCAGCCTAAAAACATGATCAACCCAAACACAGCCTAAACCTCAACACATGCTACAATGCAAGATAATGATAGCAATAGATCCAAAGGCATGTAACATGATAAAATTGTGGAAAGGCTAGTGCTCAAACTAAACATGTCAATAGGATACATGTAGCTAACCAAAACTAGCACCTGAAAAGTGATACCTAATGAACATCATACCTCTACAAGTAAAGGTCATGGAGAAGTATGGTAAAGCATGGCATAATGTTCATGAGGATCACAGACTAGCATGAAAAGTGACTAATCCACCAGGCTATACACAAAGCTAGCATGACATATGATATACAGGGTAGCACATGCTAGACACAAAGACAAAACATGATACACAGGAAAAATGTACATGTAAGAACTATACAAGTGAGCACATAAAAGACCATCTCATACCACAAGAGATAGATCATGGATGTACAAGGTATGAGTTTATATGAAAGCTCACCGGATAGCAAAAGCCTCTTTCGAGGCAAAACTAAGCGGGGTGTAGAGGACCATCAACTCTTGATCACATCTAAAAGATCAAGCTCCATCAGGCGCATGTTCTCCACCCCGTGTCCTCATATCTACACACAAGAGGACAAAGTAACCCGAGTCTTGGATCCCGAAGGGTTAGCAAGCATGTACTTGGGAACCCAAGACTTGGTCACAAATCTCAACTTATCTTGTGGGTTAGCATGATGCAAATGTTGGTTCAAATGCAATTGTGAAACACCCTTGGAAGCATTCCTCAAAAGGACAACTCGAGGAGAAGAATGAGTTGTACCACGGGAAAAGAGGCAAACATCT
Organism: Coix lacryma-jobi var. lacryma-jobi; assembly: GCA_009763385.1. Lineage (NCBI taxonomy): Eukaryota > Viridiplantae > Streptophyta > Magnoliopsida > Poales > Poaceae > Coix > Coix lacryma-jobi. The sequence goes on along the minus strand of CM019822.1, from coordinate 144,608,941 downwards.
TCCAAGGTTTTCGTAGAAGAACCAATAGAAGCATCATGAGAAGCATGACGTGGACCAAGAGTAGAAGCACTAGAGGCATGTCCACGATCATGACCTAACCCACTAGAAAAGGAGTCATAAAACCCATCAACAAAAAGGGGCTTCTTACTAGGAGCACAAGCGTTCATGCCATGAGAAGGGCTATGAACCACCATCTTCCTAGAAGAGTGAGCTTGGCGCAAACGTTTGGCACGCCGATAGCAAAAACTTTCTTGATGCCCATCTTTCTCACAAAAAGAGCAATGGTACAAAGGCCTATTGGAAGGCACACCATTCTCCGACAAGTGAGAAGTCCCTTGGGACTTAGAACAAGAAGCATCAACCACCAACTTGGTGCCAACACTAGGAGCACACGTGCCACGGGAAAGGCTACGCGGCTTCCTAAAAGCCTTAGCTCGAATACGCCGCTCGTGCTTGACACGGCGAAAGCAAAAATCGAATGAATGTCCATCCTTCTTGCAAAAGGTGCAATGGAAAACCGGATTGGGAGCACGAGTCCCAAAAATATGAGAAGCACCCTTATCAAGATAAGTCCCTTGGACATCACTCGAAGAGACATCAAGGTTAGGAGTAGCTATGAAAGAGCTATCCGAGACCTTGACACAAGTGCTATCGTCAAAAGACTCACGCGCAGCACAAGAACTCAACTCCGGTTGCAAAGATGCAAACTTAGAAATATCAACATCGGAGTTGGAAGAAATGCGTGACTCAAAAGACTTAGCACAAAGACTCTTGCATCTTTTGGCTAAAACCTCATTTTCAAACATGAGGCGATCACAAGTACCACAAGGAGCATTTTTCAGATTGTCCATCTCCTCTCTAATGCACTCGACATATGTGGTACGCAAGAGTTCAATCTCTTTTTCAAGGTTGGCACTCATATCATTGTGCTCAACCAACTTGGCGCTCATATCATCGCGCAAAGCTTTCAAAGCCAAAACTTCTTTCTCTAAATCAATGCATGATGTGCACATGAAATCGGTGGAAGAAACATCACCATTCACATCAAGCGAAGAATCATGAATAGCACTAGAAGCATGGCAAGCATTTTTATTCAAAGAGCATGAGCTACAAGGCCTAGCATTTATCTCATCAATTTCAGCCCTAGCATGCTCAAGTTCATCTACACATGTGATGTGAGTCAATTTTAATTCATTAATTTCAGCATGCAAAGACTCACATGAAACACATGGTAAAGAAGCTTTTGACCTAAGCAAGGCTATTTTAGATTTAGCATAAACAAGGTCCTTGCACAAATCAAAGCAAACAAGACATTTGATTTCAACATTTCATTTTCAGATTTTAAGCTAGCAAGAGAAAAGCATAGCTCATCATTCTTCCTAACCATGTCATTACAAGAGGTGCAAGGTAAAGATGCACTAGACTTCCAATGAAAAATGCCACATTTTAACCTAGTGATGGAGCATTTTAATTTCTTGATCTTTCTATGCAAGGTATCACAAAGCTCATCATATCTCAGGTTATCATCGCAACAAGCTTCAAAATGTTGGGACAAAATCCCAAGACTAGCGAGAAGTGTACCTTTCTTGGCCTTGCCAAGTTCACGTATACGATCCTCCGTTGAATGCTCATCATCTCCTAGGAAGTCCAGCAAAGCTTCCACCTCACGTTCCGCCTCAAGAGCCGCACTCCTTCTTGCCAAAGTGTTGTCCTCAATCGCATGTCCAAGACTCAAACCTAAGGACAAAGACACACAAGAAGAAGAACTTGGTGCCATTTCTAAAAGCACCGTTAGTGTTAGCCAAAACACAAGCTCAACACCTCGACAAGCAAAGTTGGAAACACAACTGCTCTCAAAAGGTCGCCTTCGCGGATCCAGAACCGGTTAAGGTAGAGAGATCCTTAACTGGCTTCGATACCAATTGAAGGACCGAAAATGCTAAAGCAAGGCGACCAGAGGGGGGGGGGGGGTGAATGGGAGCCTAAAAATTTCTTTCGAAATTCTGGCCTCTGTCCCAACAAAATCAACCCCAAGAGCAAAGCGAACACACGTGATGTCCACGACCCAAGAGAATGGGTGGATGTTTCCTAGGAACACAGCGGGACACCACAAAAGCTCCCTCACCCAAATCCACGCGAGATTCAGGCTTTTTCGCAAAGGGGAAGCCCTATTTCTGTAGAGCACAGAGTCGGGAATCCAACGCAAAAAGCGGATCTCAAATCGGAGCTCGAGCGCAAAAGATACAGACGAAAACGCGCGATCACTGCAGTGACCGGACTCTAGGCAGCGTCCGATCAACAGGGACCGGACGCGCCCGGTCAGTCAAAATCCTCTCTGGACCTTCTCTGTTTGTGACCGGACTCAGCACAGGGAGCGTCCAGTCAGATCAAACAAGCATCCGGTCACAGTGCACAAAACCTGATGAGAAGTAACTGCTACGCGTCCGGTCAAGCTCGCGCAGAGTATCTCGCTCGGCCTTCAACGATCGGACGCACAAGGACAGAGTCCGGTCGGTTCGAGGCGTGCGTCCGGTCACCTCGCGCGAACTAGACAGCGCGGGTGTTCAACGACCGGACTCTGAGTCGGTGCGTCCAGTCGCTATTAGGCAGCGTCCGGTCACCCCGACCAGTCTCCTGTTCGTCCACCGAATCGACCCGATCTCCCTCAAATCAAAAGCACTAAGGCTCAAATTTCGTGTGAGGGGTCACAAGGATGTTAGTGTGCTACTCCTAAGAGATCATAGCTCGAACCTAACTCCAAATCGGTGAATCGAAGAAAACGGTGAGGAACGGGCAAGAACTTGATCCCAAAACTAAATCCGCCCGATCTGTGAGTTCGTGAGGTAATAGAGAAATTCCTTCGGTAGAAAGAAGACTCTCACGAAGCTACACAAGATGGTTCAAACGGATTTGCGAATCTTCCCTCGAAACAAAAATTCTCGTGAAGAACGAAAGAGGGGAAAACGTGCAAACGCGAAGAACAAAATCGCAAGACAAATCAAAGCACGAATTTGATCCTTGGATTCAGAGGAATGGATGATTGATTAATCACTTGGTGTCGGGCTACAAGCCACTCCTAACAACACAAAGCTCGGATGGCGAAAAGCTCAAGAACAAGAGCCAACTCTCCTCTAACCCTAGCCTCCTGTCACAGGAACAAAATGAGAGTGACACCTCCAAGGATTCCCCCCCGGGATTGCTGCCCTAGCAGCCCCCTTCATCTATATATAGGCGCACGTCCGAAGACCAAAACGCCCTTACATTAAGCACTAAACCCAAATACCCCCCAGGGGTAAAACTGTCCAACCCTAGCAGTTTCATCCGACAGCCACGCCCGCACATCCGGTAGCTTCGCCTCGACGCGACCTCCCTGATGCCGCCACGTGCCGTCATGTCGACCGCCGCGCCTTCCTTGTGGATAGCTTCGCCGCCGCGACAGCCTCTCCACGCCGCCACGCGTCGACCATCCTTTTGGACCTTCCCCCAGTTTTGAGGCCCAAACCGGGAAACCTGCCAGCCCAGGTTTTGAGGCCCAAACCTGGAAACCGTCCACCCCGAGTTTTGAGGCCCAAACTCGGAAACCCGCGAGCCCAGGTTTTGAGGCCCAAACCTGGAAACCGTCCATCCCGACTTTTGAGGCCCAAACTCGGAAACCGGCCACCCGAGTTTTGGGGCCCAAACTCGGAAACCGTCGATGGTAGCTTTTTGAGGCTCAGCTACCGAACCCGCACCGTAGACGGGATGTGGTTCGCACACCCCGACCACCGGCACCGATGCCGATGCATGTCCAGCCTCCACGCCGGGCACAACGCCTTCGCCTTCCTTCTTGACTTGGCCAACGGCACTTGCGCCGCACGCAAGCCCGTGTCCGACCTCCGCCAAGTGCCACGACGCCATCGTCTTCCTCCCGACTCGGCCGATGCATCACACATCCCCATGTGCTCTCGCTCGCCGATGCCATGTGCCAGCTACCACAGCTAGTCCTCTGGCCCTCTGGTCCATCAGTCCAAGCCTCACGTCCGCCCTTCACCGCTTTGGGTACATCGGCATGGCACGTCCGCCGCACGGCACGCCCATCCTTCACCGCTCCCGGTCCGTCGGCACGACACGTCTCTACTTGACCTTCACCTCACCATTGACCACTGTATCCGAGCTCAACACCTGCACATCAACACAGCCAAGAGACACATGTTGCAGACGCACACCAACACAGAAACACCACAACTCAACGCCACCGGTTAGTCATGAGCATTAAACACATAGCGAGATAATGACTCAACCGGGTAAAAGCCTCAAACCTTCCTCACAAAGTCAATCATTCATCATATATATTCTCAGCAATGGAACTCGAGAAAAGCTCAGACCAAAATCACGCAAAGTGGCCATAATCCACAACAACTAGGAACGACACCTAGCTGCAACAACATATTCAGCCTCTGTGGTAGACTGTGCGACACTAGACTCCTTGCGAGAGGACCAAGATATAAGAGAAGAACCCAAAAACTGACAAGTCCCAGAAGTGGACTTGCGCTCAAGTCGGCAACCAGCAAAATCAGCATCCGAGTAACCGCAAAGGGAGAGGGTGGAAGAAGCAGAATACCAAACCCCGAACTCAGGTGTGAAACATAAGTACCTCATAATGCGCTTGACCGCCTGACGATGAGAAGTGCGCGGAGATGCCTGAAAGCGCGCAGAGGCACACTGCGAACTGAATGTCCGGGCATGTCGCCGTTAGGTACAGCAGCGACCCGATCATACTCCGGTACTCCTTCTGGTCCACAGCTTCTCCATCCTTGTCCGCATCCAGGGCCGTCGTGGTCGACATGGGTGTTGGAAGAGGCTTGGCCTCACCCATATCGAACTTCTTCAATATGTCCTTGGTGTACTTGCCCTGGTGCACGAATGTCCCCTCTCGGGATTGCTTGATTTGCAACCCGAGGAAAAACGTCAACTCGCCCATCATGCTTGTGACAGAACCTCCTAAATTAATAAGGCCCACGAGTACCTGTCCTTGTCCTACAGACCTCAGACAGTCATACCCTGTGCCCCATAACCCAAAAGACCCATCACGTGTCATCGGGTAACCCGACTCATCCACGTTTCCTTACATTCCCAGGATCATTGCAAGAGTCATGCAGTATTACAACATTTTACAAATAATATACATCAGAGATAAAAGTGCGGAAGTATTACACCATAAGTTTTACAAACCAGTTGTTCAAACTCGCGTTGTTATTACAAACCATAGTTTCAAACTTCACCCTAGGTAGTGGAAGCAACATTAATATAACTGTATTTCACACAACCAACCCCGCCTAAGGGTTGCATTACTCCTCCCCGGACACGTCCTCCTCAATGACGGTCACGCAACAAGCCTCAAAGCAAGGCTGCTCGTGAACGTCACCTGCAACAGGGGTTTAACAAACCCTGAGTACAAAGGTACTCAACAAGGCTTAACCGACAAGATAGGAGAAGGAACAGATATGCTGGTTTGGATAGGCTCAACTGTACTTTTCATTCGCATAAAAGCTTACTAAAGTAATCCTAGATCCAAATTTTACTTAATCATTTAAGTATATGGTAAGAACTGAAATTGAACACTAGTGAAATATCATTATCATTCTTTCTTAAACAAGTTCCATTTTATTCTACGATGTGGGTCGAAAGATTGAGTCTCCTTAACCGAGGAGCACGACGATTCGAACCGATTAAACCAGATCTGGGAGTTTTCCACGATCATACGATATATGTGGACCCTGGATCACAGATATACCAACCCCAGCCTCGGATCCTCCAAACAAGACCGGGTTCGCGCCACCCGAGAGTACTTGTACACCTCCAATCCGGGACTTTAACCCACGAGGGTAGCTAGTACTCCCGCCATCTCTCCACTCCCAGTGCGCGAGTAGCCGTTCTCATCTAAGAATCACCAAAGTAGGGCTTACCGTAGCATATGATCGGTACTTCACAGTTTCTCAATCTAGCAGGCCAACAACGGTTAACTCTATCCCGACACATCCGGGTCACCCTACACCAACCCAAGGTTCGATGCATGTGCCCGTCTGGTCTTAACCATCATTCTTTCTCATTATCATTCCAAAACGATAAGTATCGAAAACATTTATCAAAAGCTTCATAAAGCAAGGCTAAGCATTTCTATCATTTGCATAAAGCAGGTATCAAGGAATGATATATCGATAACAAGGTTGATCATGCATCAACAGGTTTAAAGCATTTATTTGATAAACATCTAGTGCATCAGGTTATCGAAAGTAAGTGTAATTGTAAATCCAAGGAAATGGTTAAATGAACCGGGGCTTGCCTTCGTTGACCGAAAAAGTCGGGAACTCCTGATATTCCGGATCAACTGGACACTCCGAACTTCCTAGACCAACCTCGTCCGGACAATCGACCCCTTCGGAAACTACGCGATAAAAGAGTGCATGCTTGATGAGATGCTCACGTCATGATCATGGTAAAGATGGAAATTTACTAAGTTATAAACACTTGACTTGCAACAACTTTCCCTCACGGTAAAGTTGCAAGCCAACAAAACCAACTTGCATAAACATACATGGTTTATATGAGCAACACTTGCCTGCATCAAGCAGCAGATCAAGATAATTCATTTATCTTAACCTTCAAATCTATCATAAAGAAACTTAGGTTTTCATATTTAACAACACTATTTATTTATAAAGAGAGCAATTTAATTAGCAAGAATTATAAGGCATAATTTTTACTGTAGATCCGTATACAGAAACATGCATATATTATATTTTTCATAAAAACTACACATCTCAGAGAACATGTACAAATTTTTGCATGATTTTTGGATCAACAGATTAATTCATACAAAAATAACAAAATCAGCATTGCATTCCCATAAGAAGAAAATAGATTAAAGCATTTGAATAAAGAAAAACCCCGTTAGGCCGAAACCGGCCCGCTCGGCCCAACTCACATACAAACCGGCCCAACTCGGGCCTGCCCGCGCTGCACAGCCAGTTTTGCAGAAAAACCCTTTGGCTTTCACCAAACTACAACTAAGCCCTTGACACTGTTGAGCACTATTCATCTGAGTCATAGACTTTGCACCTAGGCCCTCGGGTTTAGTCGAATTCCAAACGACAGGTCCCCGACTCCAAGGCTGCCGGCGGCGAGCTCGGCTCGCGCACGCCGGAGCAACGCTACCTCCTCCAGCCAAACCAACCAGCTCAGCACCTTCCCCTTGCCCTCATGACTCTGCTGAACCCTCAAACTCCCTCCCTCGACCTCTCTCTCTACGACGACGACAGCGGCGGACGCGGCGGCACGGCGGCGACACGCCGGCCAACTGGGAGTGTTACCGACCCTACGGACATGCGCATCAGCACCAGAGGCTCACCACGATTCCAACGGGCTAGATCTCCGAGGCTGATGCGGCTCCGAACGGTGAGGACGACGACGACGGCGGGTTCCAGCGGTGCGGCTCGACGGCGACGGCCTGTTCCGGCTGAGATAGAGGGAGAAAAGGTCAAGGACCTGGTGTTAGACCATCAGGAAGAGATGAGAAAGCGAGAACAAGGCTCAGGTGAAGACGAACGAACTCCGAGTGCGCTGACCACGGTGAGGGCGTCGATGGCGGCTTCCGGGACCGGAGACGAAGACGACGAGCACGTCGGGCGGTTGCGGGGGCGAGAGAGGCTACGACCTAGCTCTACAGCTTCGCAACGGCGAGGCGAGCTTGTTGGTGTGGTCAAACGGAGCGGACGAGCGCTCAAACGGCCGGCGTAGCTAAGCGGAGGGAAGACGGCGGCGGCAAGCGAGCAGAGGAGAAAGGTGAGACACGGCGCTCTGAGGGACGAGAGAGATGAAGGAGAGGGCCGCGGGGTGTCGCACGCGCGCGCGAAGCTAGCAGGCATCTCGTTGGCGCGGCGCATGCGCCCCAGCGCGAGCTCTGCACAGGGGAAGCAGCTCGCTGGCGAGCTCCAGGCGCTTCCCCCCCTTCAGCACTGTTCCTTGCTTCTCTCCCCTTTCTGAATTTTCGAAATTACTTTTGAAAATTGAACTACACTTCAAGATTTGTCAAAATATGAAATGTAGAGTTTGAAAAGTTGTACAACTTTGCTTTAACACTCTTTGGCTGATTTCAAATGGAAATAGGTCAATTTGATCGAAACAGTTCAAATCGATTTCAAATTGGAAATTTGAAAAGGGGACAGAACTAGGGTTTTGCAGTAGAAGCAAAATTACTTTTGATTTTGCATTGACACTTGAAAAATGGTCAATGTATGAAATGTTCATTTTGAAATTCTCTACAACTTTGATGTAGATCTCAGACTCATATTTCAAATAGTTTTTGAAATGCAAGTTTAAAGTCAAAAGGGGACCATTTCTAGGGTTTGAGTAAATTCAAAATTACTTTAAATTTTGTACAGAAACTTTGAAAACTTTGAATACCAAAGTTGTACCTCTCCTCAAGATCTACCAAAAAGCTTTTAGGGTCAACCCCTAATTATGCATAGATTTTGAGATAACTAGAAAGGGCTAATTAACTTATATAGGAATTTGATGATTTTCCCATTTTTAAGCTAAATAAATTTTATATTCTTTTGCATTGCTGAACTTGGATTCATGCCTTTACATGACTTTAGTCAAATGGAAATGAACACAAGTTACTTCATAATGACATTCCAAATTAGGTTTTTGAGCTGCATCACAAGCATATAAACAAAGATGCTCACATAGCAGGAATTAAACTTATTTTAGTGAATGCATCTCAAGGTGAGCTAGCACATGATGCTATGAAATGCTTATGATGACATGGCAACATTTTATTCATGTAAACACCTGAGGTGTTACATCCTTTCCCCCTAAAAGAAATCTCGACCCGAGATTTAACCACAAACCAAACTAATTATTAAAGTTGTGGGATACGGGGATAAAGATTACAGACTTTTTATAAAAACTAAGAACACGTTCTGTCTGTCAACTTCTTTTACTGTCCTGATTGCATGGTTGCATAGAATTCAGGAAACTGCTCTATCAGAAATTCTTCGGTTTCCCAAATCGCTTCTTCCTCAGAATGCTGACTCCATTGAACTTTATAGAACCTGTGAGTGTGTCGTCGAGTCACTCTATTTCGCTGATCGAGAATTCTGATGGGATACTCTGAGTAAGTCATATCAGGCTCAAGTTGTACCCCTTCAACATCAACCACCTGGTCAGGAACTCGCAGACACTTCTTCAGCTGAGAGATGTGAAACACATTATGAACCTCTGACAGATGAGCTGGTAGTTGAATACGATATGCCACTTTGCCACACTTGGCTAGGACTTGAAATGGTCCGATGTAACGGGGAGCAAGCTTTCCTTTGACCCCGAAACGATGAACACCCTTGGTGGGTGACACCTTCAGATATACAAAATCCCCTTTGGCAAACGTCAAAGGCCTACGCCTTTCGTCTGCATAGCTTTTCTGTCGGGATTGTGCTATCTTCATATTCCTTTGTATGAGTTTGACTTTCTGTTCGGTCTCTTGAACTAAATTGACACCAAAGAACCATCTTTCACCAGGTTCGGACCAATGTAAAGGAGTCCGACATCTTCTGCCATATAAAGCTTCAAATGGTGCCATATGGATACTCTCTTGATAGCTATTGTTGTATGAGAACTCCGCTAATGGTAAGCACTCATCCCACTTAAATGGAAAGTTAAGAGCACATGCCCTGAGCATATCTTCTGTCTGTGGATGGTAAGCTGTGCTGTGTAAGAGTTTAGTGCCCAGAGACTCATGTAGACTTTCCCAAAATTTTGAAACAAACTGAGTACCCCTATCTGAGACAATAGTCTTCGGAACTCCATGCAAACTCATAATCCTCTGAAAGTATATCTTGGCATATGTTGATGCCGGGTAGACGGTCTTGACTGGTATAAAGTGTGAAACCTTGGTCAGACGATCTACTATAACCCAAATAGAGTCGTAGCCCTTGGATGTTCTTGGCAAACCAACAATAAAGTCCATACTGATGTCCTCCCATTTCCAAGCAGGAATTGGCAATGGCTGCAGTTCACCAGCTGACTTAAGATGGATGGCTTTCACTTTCTGACAAGTATCTCATCTGGCTACATACTTTGCAATTTCGATCTTCATCTTAGTCCACCAGAATCTCTGCCTAAGATCCTGGTACATTTTTGTACTCCCCGGATGAATCACAAACGGGGTAAGATGAGCTTCATCAAGAATTTGCTTCCTCAACTCAGGATTCTTTGGAACGACCAGTCTATCTTTTAACCAGACCACTCCTGCTTCATCAACTCGGAAGCAAGAAGCTTTGTCTGCCTTGGCTTTCTCTTTGAGGTGAACAATACCCTTGTTTTCTTTCTGAGCAGCTACAATCTGGTCTTTGATAGATGACTGAATTGATATATTAGACAAACTGCCCTGAGTGATCATCTGAATACCCAGTTTTTCTAACTCAGAACAGAGAGCAAGATCTACTGGTCTGACCGTGGTACAGTTGCAATGAACCTTCCGACTAAGAGCATCGGCTACCACATTTGCCTTTCCAGGATGGTAATGCACTTCAAGATCATAATCTTTGATTAGCTCTAACCACCTCCGTTGTCGCATATTCAGCTCTGACTGAGTGAAAATATATTTCAGACTCTTATGGTCGGTGTATATGTGACATGTGTTGCCCAAGAGGTAATGACGCCAAATCTTTAAGGCATGGACAACTGCTGCTAACTCTAAGTCATGAGTTGGATAGTGTTCTTCATGCCGCTTCAACTGCCTGGATGCATAAGCTATTACTCTGCCCTCTTGCATCAAAACACAACCAATCCCGATACCAGAAGCATCACAATACACATCGAACGGCTTCTCAATATTGGGTTGGGCTAAGACTGGAGCTGTAGTCAAAAATTCCTTTAGCTTCTGAAAAGCTTCTTCACATTTATCTAACCAGACAAACTTAACTTCATTCTTTAACAACTCAGTTATGGGTTTGGCAATTTTGGAGAAGTCTGGAATAAACCTGCGGTAATAACCTGCCATACCCAGAAAGCTACGAACTTGATGGACAGTCCTGGGGGACTTCCAATCAAGGATTTCTTGTACCTTGCCTGGATCCACAGCCACACCTTCAACCGATAACACATGACCCAGAAATGGAACTCTGTCTAACCAGAACTCACATTTACTAAACTTTGCATATAGCTGATGGTCTCTCAGACGGCCCAACACTACTCTGAGGTGTTCAGCATGTTCTTGTGGATTCTTGGAATATATCAGAATATCATCAATGAATACCACTACAAACTTGTCTAGCTCAGGCATGAATACGGAGTTCATCAGGTACATGAAGTGAGCTGGAGCATTAGTCAACCCAAAGGACATGACTAAGTACTCATACAGGCCATATCTGGTGGTGAAAGCAGTTTTAGCAATATCTTCAGGCCTTATTTTTATCTGGTGATACCCAGATCTCAGATCTATCTTGGAAAATACCTCGGCGCCCGTGAGTTGATCAAACAGAAGATCAATCCGCGGCAATGGGTACTTATTCTTCACTGTTACTTCATTGAGCGAACGATAGTCCACACATAGCCTTAATGTTTGGTCTTTCTTTTTGACAAACAAAGCAGGACAGCCCCATGGTGATGAACTAGGTCTGACATAACCTTTATCAAGTAATTCTTGCAACTGAATTTTCAATTCTGCCAGTTCTTTAGGTGGCATTCTATAGGCTCGTCGAGATATTGGTGCTGTTCCTGGCTTTAGCTCTATGCTGAACTCAACATCACGGTCTGGTGGTAACCCCGGCAAGTCTTCAGGGAACACATCCGGGAACTCACAGACTACTGGAATATCCTGAACCTCTTTAACTGTTGTTGCACAGACGCTGCCGCACATCTGGTCAACGGTTTTCTTTGGAATCGGAAGTTGGATAAAGAGTTCAGAAGTACTATTAGGTATGATCAACCTGACTGTTCTATGCAAGGCATCTAATACTGCCTTTTGCTGGTACATCCAGTTCATCCCTAGGATCACATCTATATCCGGATCCTTGATTACTATCATATTAGTGGGATAAGTATGCCCGGCAAACTCTACGGGCACTTGATGCGCCACTTCCTTTGTGCATAAACGACCTCCAGGTGTGTGTATAAGGAAATTTTCTTGTGTTTCCCCAGTTGGTATATGTTGTTTTTCAACAAATCTCTTACTGATAAAGGTATGCGATGCACCACAATCAAATAGTAATACGGCAGGATGGTGAGCGACTGAAAACATACCCATCATGACGGGTTCCCCTTCAGGAATATGTGCTGCTTGCGCATAATACACCCAGGCAATCTTCTGGACGGTCTTATTCTTCTGATTATCATTGCGGCTTTGATTCTGCTGTGGCTGTTGCTGTGGCCGCTGCTGGGAATTCTGACTACCTTGTCCTTGCGGAGTATTTGGAGTACTCTTCCTGGGATACGGGCAGTTACGGGAGAAATGACCCGGTTTCCCACAGTTATAGCATGGGTAGTTGTGGTTCTGGGGAGTTTGGGTTCGAATGCCAGGGGCATTCAGCTGTCGTGGATAGTTAGAGTTCACAACAGTTCTAGCAGATGACTGCTGTGAGCTGGCTTGTTGTTGCTGGGGTGGACGGTACGGTAGACGGTTATGCTGGACTGGGTGGTAGATGATACGCTGGCGCTTCTTATTGCCACCAGACGATCCGGTCGAACTCCCACCCTTCCTCTTCTTAGCTTCAAGATGCTTGAAATGCTTCTCTTCTGCGGATATAGCTTTATTCACTGCATCATTGAAGGATATATTATCGTCACACATTGCCAGCATGTTCTGCATCTTCGTATTCAGCCCCCTCATGAAGCAATTGCGCTTCTTATCATCGGTGTTCACGTGATCCAGAGCATACTGAGATAGATGATTAAACTTCCCAATATACTGTTGTACTGGTTGATCCCCCTGCCTGAGGGCTAAGAACTCTTCGGTCTTCATCCGCATCACACCCGCTGGAATGTAGCTTTGAAAGCTCTCGAGAACTCATCCCAGGTAATGCGGTGTCCTGGAGCTTGGGCAGCTTCAAAGTTTGCCCACCAAGTCCCCGCAGCTCCCCTCAACTGCTGGGCTACGAAGGATGGCTTCTGAGTTTCAGTGCAGTGGATTAGCTTAAACTTCTGATTCATAGTACAGAGCCAATCTGCAGCTTCTAAAGGCTCCTCAGCCTTTATGAATACCGGCGGCCTGGTTTCTGTAAAATCCTGATAAGTACTCTCCTAGACCTGATGATGATGCCGACCACGCTGCCCATGTGGTGCATTCTAAACTAGGCCCTGTAGCAGACGTGCATTGTCTGTTGTGGCACGCATGAGCGCAGCAATGGCTTCTGCCAGTGTTGGTGGAACTGGGGGTGCGTCGGGAACACCCTCCCCATCATGAGGCGAACCAGTCCCATCAGCAGCACGGGTACGAGGCATCTGCTCATAAACAAACCAAACTTTATTGATTTCTGGGTTATGATACAAAAATAGTATCTGCTTACACACTCATGTTACATTATTCATGCATAACAGAACTGATACATGGTTCAGCTAGCTTAGGATTATGAGAAGCTAAACTAGTACACAGCCCCTACCCCCTAGGGTTCCAGATCCACGCTTGACACTCTAGTGGGAGATGACTCACTCGTCACCCTCACTCTCACTATCGCTGTCATCAGCAGACTCAACCACATCAGGATCTTCCTCACTCTGCCCATCTACCTCTCCATCATCAATGATCGTACCCATCTCATCTTCAGCTGCATCTGGAGGTGGAGGTGGATGGAGTTGATCATATAGCACATGGACTTCCCCATGCAACAGGTCATTGAATGCTTCTATATCTGTCACATACGCCTCCAGCTCATGCAAACGGGCTAAAGCGGCATCTTCTCGCTGCCAAGCTGTGTTTCTTTCTCCAAGCATGTCAGTCATGGCTTTTTCTGCATTGACCACGCTTCTGTTGGCCTTTTCCAGCTTGATTTTCATACCTCCAGCTTTGGCAAGTGCCAAGCTCTTCTCCCGAGAGGTGGCAGCCAACTGGGATTTCAGCTCATGGACCTCTGCCCGTAAGTCCTCATTGATCCTCTGACTACTGCTGGACCCTTCCTCCTTGCGGGATGCGAGTTGGTGCATGGGTACACCATGAGGACCCGTACTCTTGCGAGCTGTCTGCTTGCTGCGCGGCATCCTAGTGAGATAAGATTTTGAATTAGGCAGATAAAGGAAAATACTTTTTGGATAGCAAGAAAGGATTGGATTCTAACCCTTACCCATCTATACCATATACCACAATTTGCTTAAGCATGATGCATGAAACGTACCTACGCATAAAGCATATAAAATTTAAATTATACTCCATTACATAAGAGTAGGAATTTAACAACAATTTCAAATTAAGGCTTAACTTAACATGCTGCTCCACTTAACAATCTACGATCTACTGCTTAAGACAGAACATAGATCGAATAGCAGGAATAGGGTAAGTCAAAAGCAATTTGAACCAAACTAAATTTGCAATTAGTTTTGACTCAAATCAGGTTGAAGTTTTGCAACAATACTCCAAGACTGCTGCAATGATCGCTCTGATACCAGCTGTGACAGAACCTCCTGAATTAATAAGGCCCACGAGTACCTGTCCTTGTCCTACAGACCTCAGACAGTCATACCCTGTGCCCCATAACCCAAAAGACCCATCACGTGTCATCGGGTAACCCGACTCATCCACGTTTCCTTACATTCCCAGGATCATTGCAAGAGTCATGCAGTATTACAACATTTTACAAATAATATACATCAGAGATAAAAGTGCGGAAGTATTACACCATAAGTTTTACAAACCAGTTGTTCAAACTCGCGTTGTTATTACAAACCATAGTTTCAAACTTCACCCTAGGTAGTGGAAGCAACATTAATATAACTGTATTTCACACAACCAACCCCGCCTAAGGGTTGCATTACTCCTCCCCGGACACGTCCTCCTCAATGACGGTCACGCAACAAGCCTCAAAGCAAGGCTGCTCGTGAACGTCACCTGCAACAGGGGTTTAACAAACCCTGAGTACAAAGGTACTCAACAAGGCTTAACCGACAAGATAGGAGAAGGAACAGATATGCTGGTTTGGATAGGCTCAACAGTACTTTTCATTCGCATAAAAGCTTACTAAAGTAATCCTAGATCCAAATTTTACTTAATCATTTAAGTATATGGTAAGAACTGAAATTGAACACTAGTGAAATATCATTATCATTCTTTCTTAAACAAGTTCCATTTTATTCTACGATGTGGGTCGAAAGATTGAGTCTCCTTAACCGAGGAGCACGACGATTCGAACCGATTAAACCAGATCTGGGAGTTTTCCACGATCATACGATATATGTGGACCCTGGATCACAGATATACCAACCCCAGCCTCGGATCCTCCAAACAAGACCGGGTTCGCGCCACCCGAGAGTACTTGTACACCTCCAATCCGGGACTTTAACCCACGAGGGTAGCTAGTACTCCCGCCATCTCTCCACTCCCAGTGCGCGAGTAGCCGTTCTCATCTAAGAATCACCAAAGTAGGGCTTACCGTAGCATATGATCGGTACTTCACAGTTTCTCAATCTAGCAGGCCAACAACGGTTAACTCTATCCCGACACATCCGGGTCACCCTACACCAACCCAAGGTTCGATGCATGTGCCCGTCTGGTCTTAACCATCATTCTTTCTCATTATCATTCCAAAACGATAAGTATCGAAAACATTTATCAAAAGCTTCATAAAGCAAGGCTAAGCATTTCTATCATTTGCATAAAGCAGGTATCAAGGAATGATATATCGATAACAAGGTTGATCATGCATCAACAGGTTTAAAGCATTTATTTGATAAACATCTAGTGCATCAGGTTATCGAAAGTAAGTGTAATTGTAAATCCAAGGAAATGGTTAAATGAACCGGGGCTTGCCTTCGTTGACCGAAAAAGTCGGGAACTCCTGATATTCCGGATCAACTGGACACTCCGAACTTCCTGGACCAACCTCGTCCGGACAATCGACCCCTTCGGAAACTACGCGATAAAAGAGTGCATGCTTGATGAGATGCTCGTGTCATGATCATGGTAAAGATGGAAATTTACTAAGTTATAAACACTTGACTTGCAACAACTTTCCCTCACGGTAAAGTTGCAAGCCAACAAAACCAACTTGCATAAACATACATGGTTTATATGAGCGACACTTGCCTGCATCAAGCAGCAGATCAAAATAATTCATTTATCTTAACCTTCAAATCTATCATAAAGAAACTTAGGTTTCCATGTTTTACAACACTAGTTATTCATAAATAAAGCAATTTAATTAGCATAAAATTAAGTTGTGAAGCAAACTATGCTTAAACTAGTTCAAACTTCTCACACAGATTGGTTATGACTCAAACAGTGCACAAAATAAATTTCAGCATTTTTGGAGTTAAACTAAATTTTATAAAAATCATGGAACAATGATTCAAGAATTATAAGGCATAATTTTTACTGCAGATCAGTATACAGAAATATGCATATATTATATTTTTCATAAAAACTACACATCTCAGAGAACATGTACAAATTTTTCCATGATTTTTGGATCAATAGATTAATTCATACAAAAATAACAAAATCAGCATTGCATTCCCATAAGAAGAAAATAGATTAAAGCATTTGAATAAAGAAAAAACCCGTTAGGCCGAAACCGGCCCGCTCGGCCCAACTCACATACAAACCGGCCCAACTCGGGCCTGCCCGCGCTGCACAGCCAATTTTGCAGAAAAACCCTCCGGCTTTCACAAAACTACAACTAAGCCCTTGACACTGTTGAGCACTATTCAACTGAGTCATAGACTTTGCACCTAGGCCCTCGGGTTTAGTCGAATTCCAAACGACGGGTCCCCGACTCCAAGGCTGCCGGCGGCGAGCTCGGCTCGCGCACGCCGGAGCAACGCGACCTCCTCCAGCCAAACCAACCGGCTCAGCACCTTCCCCTTGCCCTCACGACTCTGCTGAACCCTCAAACTCCCTCCCTCGACCTCTCTCTCTACTCCGACGACGACAGCGGCGGACACGGCGGCACAGCGGCGACACGCCGGCCAACTGGGAGCGTTACCGACCCTACGGACGTGCGCATCAGCACCAGAGGCTCACCACAATTCCAACGGGCTAGATCTCCGAGGCTGACGCGGCTCCGAACGGTGAGGACGACGACGACGGCGGGTTCCAGCGGTGCGGCTCGACGGCGACGGCCTGTTCCGGCTGAGATAGAGGGAGAAAAGGTCAAGGACCTGGTGTTAGAGCATCAGGAAGAGATGAGAAAGGGAGAACAAGGCTCAGGTGAAGACGAACGAACTCCGAGTGCGCTGACCACGGTGAGGGCGTCGATGGCGGCTTCCGGGACCGGAGACAAAGACGACGAGCACGCCGGGCGGTTGCGGGGGCGAGAGAGGCTACGACCTAGCTCTACAGCTCCGCAACGACGAGGCGAGCTTGTTGGTGCAGTCAAACGAAGCGGACGAGCGCTCAAACGGCCGGCGTAGATGAGCGGAGGGAAGACAGCGGCGGCAAGCGAGCAGAGGAGAAAGGTGAGACACGGCGCTCTGAGGGACGAGAGAGATGAAGGAGAGGGCCGCGGGGTGTCGCACGCGCGCACGAAGCTAGCAGGCAGCTCGCTGGCACGGCGCATGCGCCCCAGCGCGAGCTCTGCACAGGGGAAGCAGCTCGCTGGCGAGCTCCAGGCGCTTCCCCCCCTTCAGCACTGTTCCTTGCTTCTCTCCCCTTTCTGAATTTTTGAAATTACTTTTGAAAATTGAACTACACTTCAAGATTTGTCAAAATATGAAATGTAGAGTTTGAAAAGTTGTACAACTTTGCTTTAACACTCTTTGGCTGATTTCAAATGGAAATAGGTCAATTTGATCGAAACTATTCAAATCGATTTCAAATTGGAAATTTGAAAAGGGGACAGAACTAGGGTTTTGCAGTAGAAGCAAAATTACTTTTGATTTTGCATTGACACTTGAAAAATGGTCAATGTATGAAATGTTCATTTTGAAATTCTCTACAACTTTGATGTAGATCTTAGACTCAGATTTCAAATAGTTTTTGAAATGCAAGTTTAAAGTCAAAAGGGGACCATTTCCAGGGTTTGAGTAAATTCAAAATTACTTTAAATTTTGTACAGAAACTTTGAAAACTTTGAATACCAAAGTTGTACCTCTCCTCAAGATCTACCAAAAAGCTTTTAGGGTCAACCCCTAATTATGCAAAGATTTTGAGTTAACTAGAAAGGGCTAATTAACTTATATAGGAATTTGATGATTTTCCCATTTTTAAGCTAAATAAATTTTATATTCTTTTGCAGTGCTGAACTTGGATTCATGCCTTTACATGACTTTAGTCAAATGGAAATGAACACAAGTTACTTCATAATGACATTCCAAATTAGGTTTTTGAGCTGCATCACAAGCATATAAACAAAGATGCTCACATAGCAGGAATTAAACTTATTTTAGTGAATGCATCTCAAGGTGAGCTAGCACATGATGCTATGAAATGCTTATGATGACATGGCAACATTTTATTCATGTAAACACCTGAGGTGTTACAATGCTCATCTCAAATTCCCTGCTCATAATATCTACAAATTGGCAACCAAAGCATGTGTTGGGAGCACACTTGCCTTACCCCCGCACACGTGCAGGGGAGTGGCGTAGGTGGCCGATCATCAAACCAAACGCGAAGGTACAAAGAAACGGGAACAAAGATGTTGTAGCTCTATTCCCCAAAAACCATCCGTATTACACTGTTCATCCCGTGGTATTTATAGGGAATACCAAGGGGCACTGACCAAATTACAAAAGAGCACAAGAAAAATTCCTTTACGCTGTACAACGGAAGGGCAGAATCGTACAAACACAGATGGTACAGAAACCCTAGCTAGCCCTCCATATGTCCGCCGCCACCCGGCTCGCGCTCACCCTCGCGAGAACGCGAGGGTTGACCTTCGGCTCGTGAAAACATCCCTCCAGTCACGAGGTCCGCGCCCGCTCGCCACCCGTTGAGCCTAAGCCTCCTGGCGAAGGTGTGCGAGACACGCGAGGGTTGCTTCCAGTGTCCTTCACGCCTTTTGCCTGCAAGAACTGTTAAACATTCCGAGGGTCGGGCCAGTACTCGAGGGTTAGAAAGGTGACTCGAGGGACTTAACAAAATGATCAGGGGCATTCACGAAGGTGCGCGGGGCACTCGAGGGTCGTTCCCTGATTCAGCCTGCACGACGTCACTGCCGAGGGTCCCTTCCCCCAACAGTAGCCCCTCGATGGCTTGGATCTAAAAAACGATCTTTAGGCCCAAGCAGCGCCTTTGTTTGGAATTGAACAGTGTCCCTCGGCAGCAACGCCCGCGGCTGCTTGTGGGCTGGGTCGTTGTATTTTATTTGTGACGTTGGGGTCCATCTCGTTTTTTGCGCCGTGGTTTTCGGGGTCCGAGCCGATTTTGTTGGGCTAGATGCATCGTGCCTTGGCCTATAAATAGGTGGGGTTGGTGGATGGTTTGAAACTGTGCCATTCTCTTGATATAGCCGTCCTGCTGCTGCGTTTTGCTTGTTGCGAGGGTTTTCTTGTTTTGTTTGCGAAGGTTGGGTGAGTCGCTTGTCGTGCGAAGGTTGTGAGCTGGAGAGATGGCTAGGTTGTAACAGACTACTCGCGTTGCGTCTCCGACTGCCGCGGATGAGGGGATAACCTTCTAGTTTGGACTTAGCCGAGTCTGCAGTTCGGATCTGGCATCTTATGTCAAGCGAGGTTGGATTGAGGATGGAAAGGCGAGGAGCAGTGCTGGAGAGACTGTTCCGAAGCCGGAGGCTGACGAGGTTCTTTTATTCGAGGAGTTCTTTGCAGCTGGTCTGCGTTTTTTGGCTGCTTCCTTTGTGTCTTCTGTTCTGGAGAGGTTCAATTTGAGGTTTCATCAGCTCACACCATCATGCTTCACGAAGCTTTCAGTATATGTGTGGGCGTGTCATTCTCAGGGCGTTGTCCCTCACGTCGAGGGTTTTGTCCGAACTCATCGTGTGCATATGCAGCCTCGCAAGATTGAGGATGGCGAAGGTAACACCAGTCTCGGTCAGTTCACGGTGTACACCTTTTGCCATCGGGCCGAATCGGAGTTGCCGGTGCAAGCTCAGAAGAATAAGTGGACTAGTGGGTGGCAAGAGTTTTGGTTCTACTACAAGCTTAGCGGCGCCACTGAGCTTTGCGGCGAGCTTCCGCCTCTTGGTGACGTAAGTGCCATAGCTAAAATGAGTGCCGAGGCGCATGCCGCGGTTGATTGTCTGAGGGTGGTTGCGCGTTCTCAGTGTGCTCGCAATTTGGTCGAGGAGTATTGCTGTGCTAAAGTGTGGCCCCTTAGCCGGAGACAAGTCTGGTTTGCTGTTGAGGATGACCCGAAGTACGAGGGTAGGGGTTTGAAGAAGCCTAAGTTGGAGTTGAACAGGGTTTGGGAGGCTGTCCTTAAGAAGTTTCCCAAACGTGAAGATGGTGTCGAAGTGATTTATAAGCGGGATCAGCAGAGAGCGGAGGACCTTGTTGGTAAGCTCTCTACACTAGAAGTTAAGGCTATCCACAACTCGGTGGGTAGCGAAGGTCGAGTTAACAGACTGTTTGATATGCTTGGGATTTCGTATCCTGATTGGCCCGCACCTTCGAGCGAGGATGCGCCAAAAAAGAGAAAACGCGCGTCCGCGAAGGAGAAGGGGGTTGTCTCACGGCCGAAGAGGGGTCATGGTCGGGGCCGCGGCAGCGCTATCGGTCGAACCAAGACACTGGCGACGAAGGTTGCTATGGCGTTAGGCGCTGCCGGCACTTCCTCTTCCTCGCCATCATATCGGTGACGGGTGGCCGAGGTGTTGCTAAGGTCGGGGGGCGTGTACCGCGCGTCGGTGGGATTGGAGCTTTGATCCAGATATCTGCTGACGAAGATTCCTCTGATGATGAAGAAAAGGAGGAGGAGAGGGAGGCAGAGAAAGAGGCCGGCACTGACGATTATTCATCTGATGAAGGTAGTGACACCTCTGGCAACGAGGGCGACTCAGACAAAGAAGTGTCCATCGGTGACGACCGTGGGAAAGCAATAGTCTCGTCGAGCGCTGACGCTGAAGATGCCCGAAGTATTGATGAGATGCTACGGGACCTCGAGCCTGAGAGCCCCGAACGAGGGCTAGTGCCCGAGTTCGCGGGGTCACACATCTGGGTTGACGGTTTTGAGGTGAGGGGTGAACTTGAATCTGAATGACATCCTAGTAAGGGGCCATATGGCGAAGCTAGCCGGTCTAGCCTTCCTTACTTCGCCAAGAAGGTTGGAGTTTTGGATCCGGCTACAGAGCTTTTCACGAGTCCCGACCTTCGAGAGTGCCATTTGCAATGCGCTCTGGAGGAACGGCGTTTTCTTGGACATGTGTTTGGTCGGGTTTGTGTGCCGGAAGCCGAGCTTCGATTAGTCAACCAACCATTGGATGAGCTTCATGATGATATTGACGTTAAGTTGGCTGAGTTGATGCTTCTCAGTCGCTCTGTGCGCCGAAGGGCTGGTATAAACGATGATTTTTTAAGGAGATGGTTGGCCGAGGTTGAGAAAGAAAATAAAGACCTCCGGCGAAGTTTGGAAAACAAAGAAATCGAGCTTAAGGGAGCTTTTGAGAAAGTTAAGAAAACCCGAGAGGAAGCGCACGAGGTTGTGAGCCGTAATGCTGAGTTGTTGTCTGCCTGCCGTGCTATGGACAAAGACTTGATCTCCGCAAAGAGCCACATAGAGGATCTGACCTCGGAATTGGCTTCTCGATCAGAGGCATGGCAGAAACGCATGGGGAAAATTAAGGGCAAAGTTGACACCTGCTTGACTGAAGCCGGTGGCTCTGCCGGGGAGCCACTACCTGCTGCTAACGTGGAAGCCTTCGAAGGTTGGCTATGTAATGAGCTTGATGTTTTTAGTTCATTAGTTGGAAACGCAGCCGACTTTGGGGGCTATGCCGGAGCTTTAGCTATGGCCGGTACACTTCGCCAAGCTGACTGCGAGCACCTTCCAAAGATCAGGAAACCGAGCCACGTTTTCCCGACGGTTTACGAAGTGCGCAAAATGAAGGTTGATGATGCAGAGGTTCGGAATTGTGCGATGCGCTTGCTTCGCAGGTTCTGGATTGCTGGTGGGGGCCGTGCACTTGCCTTCGAAGAGGCTGCCGAAGCTACACGTCAGGTTTGAGATATCGAAATAAATTTTAATTTGTTGGTTTATTTGTGTAAGAGATTGTTAGTTATTCATCTCTATGTTCCCCCTCTTGCCTTTTGCAGGCTCGAAGAGACGCGATGCCTTCGCCGTCTGCGATTGATGATGTTGCTGGTTGCTCCAAGGCCGCACCTACGCACAGCTCCGCGGACGTTCCTCCGGCTGAAGAGGTTCCCTCGGCCGAGGAGGCCCCCGCCACTATGGTGTCTACTATTGAGGAAGCAGCTGAAGTCGAAGCTACTGCTGCTGACCAGGCGATGGCGGGGGCTGCTGCTACTGGCGAGGATGCTGCTACTGGCGAGGCTGCTGCTACCGACGAGGCTGCGGCGGAGGAAAGTGAGGATCCCGAGCAGGTGTGAGCTGATGGGGACGATTGTAAAAGGTCATTTTGTAACTTTTTGCGAGGGGAGCGTGCTGATGTAAAATACTGAGAATTTGTTTGTCTGTTTGACGATGCAGGTTCCTGATGGAACCGTGTTTGAGGTGTTTGATGTGACGCCTGTCACGTTAAATTATCAGGATACTTTTATAACTGGTGAATCGTGGGCTCGAGCTAAATTCAAACACCCTTCGCTATCCTTTGAGCGTTTTTGGTGATCTAAGGTGCGAAGGTACGATCTAAAGAACAGTCGAGCGAGCTGCTTTTGGCGTGACGCGGAATATACGCATCGGCAAGCTACGCGTTTTTTGTTTGGTTCTTCTTCACAGCCTGTTGTTGAAGATGATATTGATGAGAACACGACTTTGGATTTTTTGTTTGGGCGTAGCAATCTTGATCTGGGTCCGGATGGTTCCCTTGTAGTTCCGAAGGAGGAGCTTTCAGAGATTGGTGACATAGGTCGTAGATATATGCACAGGGCGAGGGTATTGTCCGGTGAACTGCCCATTGTGCCTGCGGCTCCTTCGCTATGGGGACCTTTTGTCCCGGTTGAGATTGGATTTGAAGGTGGGCACGAGGGTTGTGAAGATGTAAAGTTGATTGAGGATGGTGATGGTTCCTTGTAATTTCATAATTTCTGGTGAGTGTGTAACATACTGCGGTTGATTTGTACTTAAGCGAAAAAGTTGTAAGATTGTTTTGTGCAGATGCGGCTCATTTTTGTAATTTGACGAAAGAAGGCAATTGACCCTCGCTGTCATTTGGCAAGGCTCGCTTGTTGTTTATGTAAGATTATTGTTTGTGTGAGATGTTTAGTAAAACAGCGACGCCCCCTTTTCTTTTTAGCGAGGCTCGCTTTTCGCTTAAGAGAGATTTTGAGTAAAACAGCGACGCCCCCTTTTCTTTTTAGCGAAGCTCGCTTTTCGCTTAAGAGAGATGTTTAGTAAAACAGCGACGCCCCCTTTTCTTTTTAGCGAGGCTCGCTTTTCGCTTAAGAGAGATGTTTAGTAAAACAGCGACGCCCCCTTTTCTATTTAGCGAGGCTCGCTTTTCGCTTAAGAGAGATGTTTAGTAAAACAACGACGTCCCCTTTTCTTTTTAGCAAGGCTCGGTTACGGGCTTGTTATTACGATTTTCTCGTAGTGAAAAGTGGAGGCAGTGTTTCCCTTTTGAGCCCCCGGCTTGTCTTGCGAGGTTGTTCGACTTTTTTTATACTTCGCGCCTCCCCTTGTCTGAGGTGGGGGTTAAGTTTGCTTTGCGAGCCCCTGGCGTGTTTTGCGAGGTTGTTCGACTCTTTTATACTTCGCGCCTCCCCTTGTCTGAGGTGGGGTTTATGTTTGCTTTGCGAGCCCCTAGCGTGTTTTGCGAGGGTGCTCGACTTTTTTGGACTTTGCGCCTCCCCTTGACTGAGGTGGAGGTGAAGTTTGCTTTGCGAGCCCCTGGCGTGTTTTGTGAGGGTGCTCGACTTTTTTGGACTTCGCGCCTCCCCTTGTCTTGGGTGGAGGTGAAGTTTGCTTTGCGAGCCCCTGGTGTCTTTTTGCGAGGGTGCTCGACTTTTTTGGACTTCGCGCCTCCCCTTGTCTTGGGTGGAGGTGAAGTTTGCTTTGCGAGCCCATGGCGTTTTTTGCGAGGGTGCTCGATTTTTTTATACTTCGCGCCTCCCCTTGTCTTAGGTGGAGGTGAAGTTTGCTTTTCCCAAGTTTGCTTCGAAAAAATTTGTGTTTCGAAGCAATCTTCGGGGGTTTTCATCGATTATAAGCGCTCTTGATGAAGAGTTGCTTTTTTGATGTTTATGGAGAAAAAGAAACGATTTGGAGTTTTGCTTTTTTTGGGGGTTGTTGTTTGTATTAAGGATTTGGATGCTGCCTCGTTAAAAAGCCTTACGCCCCTTCGTAAGGAAAAAGAGTGCAGCTCCCTGTTACAAGCATGGTACTGAAAAAGACAAGAGAGAAAAAGGCAAATTACATGTTGCGAGAGCTCGCTAAGGCTCCGCTATGGATAGTATTTGCGAAGGTCGTCAACATTCCAGGTGTGAGGCAGGCGGTTTCCTTCGCTATCAGAGAGGTGATAGGACCCAGGACGATTGCATTCTACTATCAGGTATGGACCCGTCCATTCTGGCTGAAATTTTCCCGCCATGTTGGCGTTTTGTTTCCGAATGAGGACGAGGTCACCCTTTTTCAAATCTTTGATTCTCACCTTTTTGTCTCTCCATTTTTTGGTTTCTTCTTGATACTTGCGAAGGTTGTGCACTGCGTTGCATCTCGTTTCCTCGAGCAAATCTTTATCAAGCAGCTGGTTTTGTTCATCTGATTCGATGGTTGTTCTGAGAGAGCCATATTTTAATTCTTTTGGTAACACAACTTCTTCCCCAAATAGGAGCCTAAAAGGTGTGAATTTGGTAGCTCTGCATTCCGAAGTGTTATGGGACCAGGTGACCGAGGTTAGCTCTTCCGCCCACTTTCCCTTGGGCCTGCCTTGTAGCTTTTTGGATATGGCTTGGAAAATTGTTGCATTATCTCTTTCAACTAGGCCGTTGGATTGAGGGTGCCGGACTGAGGCGAAGCACAAGATTGTTCCGATTTGAGTGCAGAATTCCTTGAAGACTTCGCTGTCAAACTGAGTACCATTGTCGACGGTTAGGTGTTTGGGAAATCCGAATCGACAAACTATTTGCTGCCAGAAAAACCTTTTCACGGCTAGAGAGGTGATGGAAACCAACGGTCTAGTTTCAATCCACTTCGTGAAGTATTCCACAGCTACCACTGCGTAGCGAAGGTTTCCTGGAGCTGTTGGTAGTGGACCGACGAGGTCCATTGCCCATCTTTGCAGGGGCCATGTTGGGCATATCTCTGAAGAGGCGTTTTGTGTTTTTCCAGAAGATATTGTCCTGGGCCTTGGCGGTAAGCTTTTCAAACTAGCGCCCTTGGGCCATTATGGGAGCCACAGATACCTTCGTGAATGAGTTTGAGTATGTCCTTTCCTTGGTCCTGTGCCACGCATTTTAGCCATGGAGAGGTCACCGAGGCTTTGAACAAAGTTTTGTCCACAATTTTGTACCCTCGGGCTCTTTGGCTGAGTCTGTTTTCTTCTTCTTTGGAATCGGGCTCGTGCAATCCGTTGATATAGGCCATGATTGGGGCTCTCCAATCTTCGCTCTGAATTGCATTGACCAGCTTCGTTGTTTTGTCAGTGGCTTCGACGGCTGACTGTGTTGCTGCTTCATAGAAGACGTCTGGTGGCAACTGTAGTTGTTGTGCTGCTGCTTTGGCCAGGTTGTTTGCCTCGCTGTTCTCCGATCTCGGTATTGCTTTTACTGTTATGCCGAGGAAGAAAGATTCTAACCTTCGGACATATTGCAAGTACTTTTGCAGCTCTACATCTTTTGCTTTGTAATTTTTCTCAATGTGACCCGCAATGACTTGGGAGTCTGTGTTGATGACCGCCCTTCGGACTGATAATGCTCGAAGCCTTGAAATCGCCAGTATTACAGCTTCATATTCTGCAGAATTGTTTGTGCATTTGAAGTTGAGTCGCTTTGCGTAGCGTAGCCTCGATCCAGATGGCGAAACTAGGATAGCCGAGGCTCATGCTCCAGCTGCTCCCCAAGCTCCATCGACATACATTGTCCAAAATGGATCTGTTTCGGCTCTGTCTCTGCGAGGGTCTGGAGTCCATTCGGCTATGAAATCTGCTAGGGCCTGTGATTTGATCGCTGTTCTTCCCACGAAGGTTATGGTGTAGCTGTTCAATTCGACTGCCCATTTTGCTATTCTGCCGACTGCCTCATTGTTCTTGAAAATGTTTTCGAGGGGGTATGCTGAGGGTACTTGGATCTCATGTGCCTGAAAATATTGTTTTAGCTTTCTTGACGCCATGACCACGGCGTATGCTATCTTCTCGAGCTCTGAGTAGTTTCGCTTGGGACCCTCGAGGGTTTCTGATACATAGTATATTGGGGCTTGCCTTGATTTGCTGTTTTCGTGCGATTCTTTGACTAGCACTGCGCTGGCTACATGAGGCGAGGCTGCGATGTATAGCAGTAGCAGGTCCCCTTTGATTGGGCTTGTTAAGACGGTCAAGTTGGTGAGATATCTTTTCAAATCCTCGAAAGCTTTCTGCTACCGAGGTCCCCAATTGGATGGGGCGGTGCTTCTCAAGGTTTTGAAAAAAGGTAAGCCTCGCTCCGCTGACCTTGAGATGAATCTGCTAAGTGCTGCTAAACAGCCTGACAGACGCTGAGCTGCTTTTTTGGTTGTCGGTGGTTCCATGTTGATGATGGCATCAATCTTCTCGGGGTTGGCTTTGATTCCCCTTGCTGAGACGATGCAGCCTAGCAGTTTTCCTTCGCTTACCCCAAAGACACATTTTTCGGGGTTTAGTTTCAATCCAGCTAACCGAAGGTTATTGAACACTCTTGCCAAGTATGGTATGTGGTTTTCCTTTTGTTCGCTTTGAACGATCAAATCATCGACGTAGGCAGAGACGGCATGTTCATCTTTGAAGACTTCGAATGTCATGCGAGCGAAGGTAGATCCTGCGTTTCTCAAGCCTTCTGCCATTCTTCGAAAGCAATAGGTGCCCGAAGGTGTGATGAAGCTTGTTTTTTCTTCGTCTTCTTCATTCATCCAGATTTGATGGTACCCCGAAAAACAGTCGAGTAGAGAAAGCATTTGGCAACCGGCTGCTCTGTCGACCAAGGTGCTTATGTTTGGTAGGGGAAAGTCATCCTTCGGGCAAGCTTTGTTTAAGCACGTGAAGTCTACACACATTCTCCACTTTTTGTTCTTCTTTTGGACTAGGACCACATTTGAGAGCCATGTTGGATATTTGACTGGGCGGATGACCCTTGCATCCAAGAGTCTTTTTACTTCTGCCCTCGCTGCCTCTTTCCTTTCTTCTGACATTTTGCGGAGCTTTTGCTTAACTGGGCGATAACCTTGCTTTATGTTTAGGCTATGCTCGATCAAAGTTCTGTTTACCCCTTTGAGGTTCTCTGCAAACCAAGCGAAGGTGTCGGAGTTTTCTTTGAGGAAACAGACGAGGTTGTTTTTTGACTGGGGGTCTAAGCTGGCTGAGATGAATACCTTTCTTTCGGAGTTGCCCTCAAAGAGTTGGACTTGTTTGGTGTCTTCTTTGGGTGATGCTCTTTTTTGGTCACTGACTTCTTCAGCTTCGCTTTGAAGCTCTGATACTTGATGGTTTGTTAAGTTGTGCACATTGCGTTGACCAGGTGCTACGGTTCCTTCGGCGGCTCTTGCAATGTCTTGATCTCCGTATAATGCAACGACCCCCTTTGGGGCAGGAAGCTTCATGCAGAGGTATGCAGAATGGATGACGGCGTTGAAGGCATTGGTGACCCCTCGGCCAAATATTGCATTGTAAGGATAAAACATGTCAACCACGTCAAAGGTTATGTGCTCTGTTCTGCAGTTCACTTGGTCTCCGAAGGTTACTGGCAAAGATATTTTCCCAATAGCTCTTACTTGTTGACCGCCGAAACCGTATAGGGGGTTGCCAGCGGGTTGTAGGAGGTTTCTGTCAAGCTTCATGTTATCGAAGGTTGTTGCGAACAGAATGTCTGCGGAGCTTCCTGTGTCGACCAAGATTTTGGTGACTGTCCACCCTGCTAGATTAGTTTTGATCACCATAGCGTCAGTGTGAGGGTAGTCCCTTAACTTCATGTCACAGGGGTCGAAGGTTATTGGGATATGAGACCATCGTCCAAATTTGTGAGGTCCTTCGACGGCTACGTGGTGTACTCTTCTAGCATGCTCTTTCCTTTGCCTTTTGTTACCATGATCTTCGTTGGAGCCTCCGGTGATGGCAAGTATTACACCGAAGGTTGATGTTGGGTTGTTGATGGTTGTCTGGGTTTGGGCTTCGGATTTGACAGGTTGGGGGGCTGTCAGTGCTGGTATTGGTGGTGGTGGTGGTAAAGCGTTGCTCGTTTGTTGGTTGATTTGGGTTTGAGGGGTTGTTGGGAATGTGACAG
This sequence comes from Coix lacryma-jobi var. lacryma-jobi, assembly GCA_009763385.1. Classification (NCBI taxonomy): domain Eukaryota; kingdom Viridiplantae; phylum Streptophyta; class Magnoliopsida; order Poales; family Poaceae; genus Coix; species Coix lacryma-jobi. Next base: position 144,580,240 of record CM019822.1, on the reverse strand, counting down.
TGTATGGTGTGTTTTTTCGTTGAGGGATGGAGGTTGGTTGATATGAGGTGTGGTTGTAGTGTGGGTGATGAGCGTAGAATGGTTGATGCGAGGGTAAGCCGTAGTTGTATGGAGGATGGGTTGGGTTGTAGTTTGGCTTTCTGGTGTGATTGATTGTTCGGTTTTCTACCAATGTGGCTCTTTTGGATTTCTGGTACTCTTTTCCCTTGGCGAAGCACTCGCATTGTTTGGTGGTGTGCCCTTTCCCTGGACCACAAAAATGACAATACATTTTTGCGGGGTCCTTCTGTTGGTTTGTTTGGTCAGGCGGAGGTGGGAATCCTTGCGGATTTTGGTTGCTCGGAGGCTGAGTGCAAGGATTTTGGTCCTTCTCATGTAGTTCCTCAATTGTGTTTGCTGGCTTCCTTGCAAACTTCAAGGAGCAGGGTCCTGGGCGCAGACCGCTTACGGCTGCAAGGATTATGGCTTCGTCAGATATCCCAGATGTTCCTGCTCTGATTTGGATGAACCTTCGCCAGTAATCTTGCAGTGGTTCACGCTCTTCATGTTTGCAGTTGAACAGGTCAATAGGATTTGATGGGGCTGCTGTGATACCCTTGAAGTTTATGCAAAGCTTGTCTCTGAGGTTGGCCCAGGAATCCACAGTTCCGGGGCAGAGGTTGCTGTACCAAGTCTGGGCGATGTCGCGAAGTATAATTACGAAGGACTTCGCCATTGTTGATTCGTCTCCCCCTGCTGCGGCCACTGCCGCTTCATAGCTCATTATGAATTGGCGAGGGTCAGTGAGTCCGTCGTAACAGGGCAGATTTTGTGGATTGTAGCATGGTGGCCAGGGTTGGGTTTGCAGTATCTGGGAGAGTGGTGATCTTGGGTCGTAGGGCATCTGGTGTTGTTGGGCCCTTCGCTAAATGCGAAGGTTTGGCTCTCGCTCTTCTGGGTAAAGTTGGCGAAAATTTGGTGGTGGTGGGGGTGGTGGTGGCTGACGGGCGTTGCCCTGACCCAACTCCTCATTTCCCTCTTGAAGTGGCGGCATTTCTCTATCATTCCAACCCTTGGCTTCGGCCTCAGCTGCTGCGAGGGACTCCTCCATTCGGCAAAGCTGTTCCCTTGCTTCATCCGCTTTTATGCCTTTCATGCCGGTCTAGGCGCCTTTTCTTTTCCTGCAATTCGGCTTGAAGCCTGTCCAAAGCCTCGAGGCCCAACTCTTCTTCATCTCCTCTTCCACCTTCTCCGGAGGTGTGCTGGTGTGGCTGTGACACTAGCCGAGTCTGAGGGCCCGGGACCTCTGTCCCCGGAGTAACTTCTTCTTCTCCTGAGGGTTCCACATTTTCTTCCACGGGTTGAACCGTTACCGTGGCCTCTCTGGTTGTTCGATGGTCTCTGGTTGAGGATGCTCTTTTGTTTCCGGCCATCACCAAACTCCGATCCCCACGGACGGCGCCAAACTGTTGGGAGCACACTTGCCTTACCCCCGCACACGTGCAGGGGAGTGGCGAAGGTGGCCGATCGTCAAACCAAACGCGAAGGTACAAAGAAACGGGAACAAAGATGTTGTAGCTCTATTCCCCAAAAACCATCCGTATTACACTGTTCATCCCCTGGTATTTATAGGGAATATGAAGGTCCGAGAGGGCAACCAGAAAGCGACCAGAGGGGGTGAATGGGAGCTTCAAAATTTCCTACCAGAAACTTGTTGCCACTGTCCCGAGAATCACCCACAAGAGCAAACCCTAGAGCTCGTAAATGTCCACGACCCTAGAGGTAGGGTGGATGCTTCCAAGAAGCACAGCGAGACACAATACAACTCTAGAAACCCAACGCAAAAGCCAGAAATCTAAACCGACAACGGACGAACGAACCACGGACGAAACTGCGCGAAACAGCACTGACCGGACTCACCCTGCGTCTGGTCAACACCCACCGGACGCGTCCGGTCGAGCGAGAGCCGATTTGGGACCTTACTGGATTGGACCGGACTCTGGTAGACAGAGCGTCCGGTCGAAAACTTAGCGTCCGGTCAAAGTGACAAAAATGGTGAACAGTGTAAGAGGCGAGTCCGATCAGCTGAACAGGGAGAGTCCGATCGAACTTTACATAGAGGACACACGTGTCATTCAATGACCGGACTCACCAGCCAGCGTCCGGTCGACTCGACGTCAGAGTCCGGTCACCCCGAAAACTGCCTCTTCGTCCACCGATTCGACTCAATCTCAGCCAATACAAATCCTCTAGGGATCAAACTTGGTGAGAGGAGTCACAAGAAGGATAGTGAGCTATCTCTAAGAGATCATGGCTCGAACCTATCTTCAAATTGATGAATCGAAGAAATTCGGGGGAAGGGAGAAAAACTTGACCCGAAACAAAAATCGACCGATCTACTAGCTCGTGAGGTTAGAGGAGTATCCATTCGGAGAAAAGAAGTGCCTCACGGTCTAGAACAACTTGGTTCAAACGGATTTACAAAAGACGCACCAAGTGGAGAGATCGATCAACGGGAAAAACGTGGAGAAAAGCAATCCGCGAAGAACAAGAACAAAACACGAATCACAACCACGAATTTGCAACCGTGTGGCTACCACACGCTACAATAGTGAGATTATGGTCTCACTTCCTCAAAATCTTACGGACACAGAGGTATGGTTCTCTTCTCTGTGGATCTCAGTTCGCTACAGCAGGGGAATGGGAGAGCGGGAAAACCCAAGAAGCAAAGAGCAAATGACTGAGATCAATGGGGAGGTGGGTGTCTCCCCCTACTTATCCTAATTCTAATTCCCACTCTACCCCTAACTAATTACAGAGCGAACCAGCTAAACCCTAGGGTTATTCTGGACCAACTCGCGGTAGGTGGTGATCCGACGGCCACGCCCGCACAACTGGTAGCGTTGCCTCGACGCAACCTCACCGATTGCCGCCACGTGCCGCCACCGCTCTGCTTGTCCTTTTCCCGAACGTCGCCCCCGGTTTTGTGGCCCAAACCGGGAAACCAGCCTTCATAGCCAACCCTCGGTTTTGAGGCCCAAACCGGGAAACCAGCCGACCATCGCCTGAGTTTTGTGGCCCAAACTCAGAAACCCGCAGCTCCCAGGTTTTGAGGCCCAAACCTGGAAACCGTCCTCAGCCCGAGTTTTGTGGCCCAAACTCGGAAACCATCAGCGCCCAGGTTTTGAGGCCCAAACCTGGAAACCGTCCACTCGGTGGTTTTTCTGTGGCTCAACCACCAAACCGAGCCGTAGAAGGGATGCACCGCCCGTGCACCCCGACCACCCGCAAGTCTTTGCTCATCGCTGTCCCAGGCTGTCAGCCACCACAGCTGATCCTTAGGCCACCGGTCCCTCAGTCCAAGCCTCACGTCCGCCCTTCGCCACTCTCGGTCCATCGGCACGACACGTCTCTACTTGACCTTCACCTTGCCTTTGATCACTGTATCCGTGCTCGACACCTGCACAACACAAGCCAAAGAACATGCGCATTATCCCAGTTGACAATCACTCGTCACTCAGAGACTCGGCATACACCCATGTATCTGCAATCTCCCCCTTGATGAGTGCATTGTCAACTACCAACACAAATCATAATGGAATAGAGGAAGGAAGGAAGAAGGAGAGAGAACTCGACCAAATGACCCAAAAGCATAGCAAAGCCGAAGAAGGTCAAGTGGAAAGAGCAAAATAGCTTGATTCCCAAAGACATGGGCAACGGCTCGACGCAACCAAGCAAAGCAAAGCTAGCCCTCAAGAATAGATAGAACAGGCTCAACACCGCTAGCGAGAAAACTTGATACCAATTGAAGAGCTGAAAACGTTTGCTAGTTCCTCAAGAAAGAGGCAAATGCTCAACACAACTAGCAAACTCCCCCTCGAATAGTGCACACAACCCAGGGAGCTCACATGATTTGTCAATATTTTCTCCCCCTTAGTTGAAAATGCACCATCAAGCAAATATGTACAAGCACTCAAATTTCTCCCCCTTGACACAATATCTCCCTCCAAAAATGCATATGAATTAAAATGCAAGTTATCAGCTTCAGGAATATAATCAAGAGAGTGCAAAGATGCTCTACACAGTTCTGATCCAATGACTCAACAACATCCGTAAGAAGCTAGCAAAGGCTCAAACTGATCACTAAATACGAAATATGAACATGAGAGCAAAACGAGCAGTTTTCACCCAAAAAGGTATTCACCATCAAAATAGCACAAAATATGTATAGACAGGAAGTCAGACAAGTGCTAAACATGTATACAAGGTGAACTACCCCTAGCACAGTTCAATCATCATGCTATAGAATGAAACATAGACTTGTGCATCCAAATTTTATCGGAGTTGCAGCGGTTAAAATACACAAGTTTAAATTTCAGCATGCGATTGCGAGAGGTTGAAAGCTTGTCATTGCCTAACTTTTCAACTGTGCGAAGACTATGCAGAAGCAATCAGAAGCTTAAAGCAACAGTTTTGGTCGTACACAACACAGCTCAAGTTAAACTCAAAGTGCAATGAGAAACAGTCTCGAAACTGTGATGTGCTGACAAGCAATCCCATCTCGATCTTTCCAATTCACTTAACTTGGTTCAAATTTTAAAACAGAATATGAACATACCTAGCAAGTGAATGACTCAACACTAGAGACATAGCAACCTAGCATATATGAAGAGCACAAGTGATTTCAACACATTCTACACATGCTAGTTGCAAATCTCAATGGTGAACATTTTCAAGTTTTATGGTCATTAATCAAATTCACCATTCATAAAAATAGCTCTGCTCACAACATGTAATAGTGATCAGAAAGAGCATAAGCTACAGCATCATCATAAAACATCGGAGCAAATAGTATACAGAGCATAGTTACATTCTAAAGATTATATACATGAAGCTCTGAATGTAAATATGCAAGATGTAATGCAAAAATGCATGAAGAAACCAAATGAAAAACACAAAGTCAGTTTATAATACAAGAATCAAAATGTTTCCCCCATCTAAAAGGGGAAACACACACAAAGCTCACCTCTCAACCAAAGGCTTGGTGAAAAAATCAGCCAACTGATGATGAGTATCGATATGGCGAAGGTAGATATCACCCTTCTCATAGTGGTCTCGCAGAAAATGAAAGCGCACATCAATGTGTTTGGTCTTAGAGTGCAGCGCGGGGTTCTTAGCAACGCTAATAGCACTCGTGGTGTCACAAAGCAAAGGAACGCGAGAAAAGCTCAGACCAAAATCACGCAAAGTGGCCATCATCCAAAGCAACTGGGAACAGCAGCTAGCCGTAGCAACATACTCAGCCTCCGTGGTAGACTGGGCGACACTAGACTGCTTGCGAGAAGACCACGATACAAGAGAAGAACCAATAAACTGGCAAGTCCCAGAAGTGGACTTGCGCTCAATCCGGCAACCAGCAAAATTGGCATCGGAATAGCCGCAAAGGGAAAGAGTGGAGGAAGCAGAATACCAAATCCCAAACTCAGGAGTGAAGCATAAGTACCTCATAATGCGCTTGACCGCCTGACGGTGAGAGGTGCGCGGCGAAGACTGAAATCGCGCGCAAAGACACACCGCGAACTGAATGTACGGGCGTGTCGCCGTCAGGTATAGCAGCGACCCGATCATACTCCGGTACTCCTTCTGGTTCACTGCTTCTCCCTCCTTGTCCGCATCCAGGGCCGTCGTGGTTGACATGGGTGTTGGAAGAGGCTTGGCCTCACCCATATCGAATTTCTTCAGGATGTCCTTGGTATACTTACCCTGGTGCACAAACGTTCCCTCTCGAGATTGCTTGATTTGCAATCCGAGGAAAAACGTCAACTCGCCCATCATGCTCATCTCAAATTCCCTGCTCATAGTATCTGCAAACTTGGCAACCAAAGCGTGAGAAGAACCACCGAAAATGATATCATCCACGTAAATCTGGACCAAGAGAGTATCACTGCCTTGCTTGAGGAGAAAGAGCGTTTTATCCACACATCCCATTTTAAAACCCTTAGCAAGCAAAAAGGTTTTCAACCTATCATAACAGGCTCTAGGGGCTTGTTTCAAACCATACAAAGCTTTGTGAAGTTTAAAAACATGGTTTGGAAACTTGGGATTTTCGAAACCGGGGGGTTGTTTCACATACACCTCCTCTTCTATGTAGCCGTTTAAGAAGGCACTCTTGACATCCATTTGAAAAAGTTTAAACCCTTTGGATGCAGCAAAAGCCAAGAGTATCCTAATTGCCTCCAAACGAGCTACAGGAGCAAAAGTCTCCTCATAGTCTATCCCCTCCTTCTGACTATACCCCTGGGCTACAAGTCTGGCCTTGTTTCTCACAACACGGCCATCTTCTCCTTGTTTGTTTTTGAAAACCCATTTTGTCCCAATAGGGTGACACTCAGGAGGAAGAGGAACAAGAACCCAAACCCGATTTCTCTCAAAGTTCTCAAGCTCCTCATGCATGGCATTGACCCAATCTGGATCCGTCAAAGCGTGTCCAACATCTCGGGGTTCAAAATCAGCAACAAATACAGAATGAGCAAAGTGAGAGATTTGTTGTGACCTTGACCGAGTGACACGTTCGCCGATGTTGCCGATCATCTGTTGAGGCGGGTGTTGGCGCTGAATGTGGCGTGGCGCTTTCCGAGCTGAAGTAGCCTCCCCCTCAACAGCAGCTGGTGCCTCCTCGGGTACAAAAGGTATCGCTCGAGGTGGCGGATCCCACGGCCCCCAAGTCGAAGAAGAGGGATCGGGGCCGTGAGTCGTAGTAGAAGCCGCTCTTTGCGGCACAGCAGGTGGAGGAGGTGCTGGATCATCCATCCCTTCAGCACCCTCTTCCTCGTCATCAAAAAGAGGCTCGCCAACCTCATGGTCACCTGCACGCTCAAAATGAGAAGAAGGACAAACCATGGTTTCGTCGAAGGTGACATCGGATGTCTCCATGACTCGGTTAGTATCAAGGTTAAGTACACGATAAGCTCGAGTGTGAGTCCCATAACCCAAAAATACACCGTCAGAAGAACGAGACTCAAACTTGTCCAAGTTGCCCTTTTTGAGTATAAAACAATGGCAACCGAAAACTCTAAAATAACTCACTTTGGGCTGTTTTCCAAAATGCAACTCATAAGAAGTCTTTTTCAAGAAAGCTCAGAGAAAAATACGATTGGAAATGTAGCATGCCGTGCTCATAGCTTTGGCCCAATATCGCCTAGGAGTCCTATGCTCATCGAGCATCGTCCTGGCCATCTCTACAAGGGTCCGATTCTTCCTTTCTACAACACCATTCTGAGGTGGTGTGTAGGGAGAAGAAAACTGATGCTCTAAACCCAAAGAGTTACAAAACTTCTCAAAATCCAAGTTTTTGAACTCAGAACCATTATCACTTCTAATAGCTCGCATTGAGTTCAAAGGGAACTTATTCTGAAGACGCAAAATCAGATTGCGAGCAAAAGAGAAAGTCTTAGTTTTCTCAGCTAAAAAGAAAACCCACGAATATCTCGAAAAGTCATCAACAACAACAAGCACATACCACTTCCCCCCAACCGAGCTGACCCGAGCCAGACCAAGAAGGTCCATGTGCAAAAGCTCTCTAGGGCGCTTAGTCATGACCTGAGTCACTGGATGGTGGGGAGCGGCAACCATCTTCCCATGTCTACAAGAATGGCAAACAAGATCCTTCTCCATGCACAACTTGGGCAATCCTCGGATTAGGCCAAGTGAACCAAGCCTTGCAAGCAAGTCGAAGCTCAAATGTCCTAGTCTCCTATGCCACTTCCAAAGATCAGAGGAGGAGGGTTCAGCAAAAAGACAACGAGAAACTCCAAACGACTCCGAGAAATCCGCACGAAAGACTTTCCCAAAGGGTGAAATCCCACAAACAAGATTGCCCTGAGGATCCAAAATACGACTGAGATTCGGCTTAAAATGAATCTCATAGTCGTAATCAAAGAGTTGTGAAACAGAAAGAAGGTTAAAATGCAAGTTAGAAACAAGAGCAACATCGCGCAACACAAAGTGCTCATTAACTCGCACCGACCCACGAGACAACACTCTACCTTTGCTATTGTCGCCGAAGGTGATAAACTCCTTTCCGGCGACCGGACTAAGACTGGAGAACCACTTGGCGTTTCCGGTCATGTGCCTCGAGCAACCGGAATCCACCAACCAAACGTTCTCCAATCATTTTACCTACATCAATAAAAAGACATAGGGTGAGCATACGGTCCAACACTAGGGTTAGTGAAGTAAGGAGAATACCAGTGTTGGGAAGGCTGCTCAAAAGAACGGTTAGCAGAAAAACCATTCCTAGCACGCCTACGGGAAGAGCGATCACCACGTAGTGGAAAACGTGGTCCGCTAAGGGAGGAGCGTCCATCGCGATACTCAAAATGCGGTGGGGGAAAACGCTCAACTACAAAGCCACCGCCACGGGGTCCATAGCCCACAACTGCAGGCTCCCGATGGGCACGTCCTCTCCGCTGCCTAGGCCTAGGAACTTGAGGTTCTGGACCTCTAGACCTAACAGCACGCCTCTGAACATTCAACACATGTACATCATGGAAAGGATGGTACATGTCCGTGTTGTTCATCTCCTTTGCACGGCACGCCTCTCTCTTGCGCCGAAAGCAAAACTCACTCAAGTGTCCATTTCTCCCACAGTGCTCATAATGGTACCTCACCGCTCTCATAGGGGGTTGTTGGTACTCACGGTAGTGGGTATGGATCACTTTGCCCTTCTGTGGCATAAGCTCCTCCTGGATGGGTGGCATGGTGTCCAGCTTGCTCTTGAGGTGGTTTGGTTTGGGAGCCCATGATTGTTTCTTGGGTGGAGCTCTCGGAGGTTCAACAAAGACCCCATCCTTGGTGTTAGGCTTGAGAGGCTCTTTGGGTGGAATCTTGGTAAGCTTGGGAGTAGTGGTGGAGTTGGGCTTCTCACATGGGTTAAGAACACTCGACTCTCCAATCTTCCCAAAAGACGAAACATCAACACCCGGAGCAAAACCTACACCTGGACCTCCAGCAGCTTGCTTGAATTGGGAGATCATCATCCCGAGCTGTAGCTCACCACTAGACACCCATGACAAGATGGTCCGAAGGTATGTGTTTTCCTCCTCGGTTTGCATCTTGTCATGCTTCACATTTGCAATCTCCATCTCCAAACCCTCACAAAGAACACACCTAGCCACACATGTGCTACCCGAGTTGGCCTCTTCAAGAGACACAATCTTGGCATTCTTCTCTGCCAACTCAGATTCCAAGCCCGCACAGGACTTGCACGCACCCAACAGCGAGGATCAAGCCTTCAGCTCATCCACCTCTCCTACCAACACAGCATACTTGCTTGTCAAAGTGAGAAGATCAGTCATGTGTGTGGTACACATCTCACACTCCTCCTCATCAGTAACAACTACGGTGGACTTGACAGATTCAAGTTCCTTCACCGTATCCTCCCACTTCTGCCTAAACTCCTTGCGCTCTCTAGCAGCACGTCTAAGCAACTTATCCTGACTAAGGAGCGTGACAGTAAGTTTCTCGACCTCAGCGGAAAGCTCGTCGGGGGTCTGATATACCTGGGAGGTGTCGTCGTCGTCGTCGTCGTTCCTAGGGGTGTCCTCCAGCTCGCCGTCGACCTCCTTGCCGAGGGCCATGGTGCAGAAGCCGTCGTCGTCGGCGAAGAAGCAGAGGCCGTTGAGCTTGTCCTCGATCCTCTTCTTCTTCTCGGACTCGTCATCGCTTGAGGAAGCAGAGTCATCATCCGAGTCGTTGACGTCGCTGAGCGTGGCGAAGAACACACGCTGCTCAGCCTGGGCCTTCTCCAAGTACTTTGTCTTGATGTATTCCTTGTCGAAGCCACCCTTCCGCTTGTGCTTCGCAGGGACGTACTTCTCCTTGCGCTTGCCGGAGTCGTACTTGTGCCCATGATCCGCCTTGCCGAAGGTCTGCTTGTTCTTCTTCGGGCAATTCGCGATGAAGTGGTTGGGGTCGCCGCACTCGAAACATCCCGAGCGTCCACCTCCGCGGCGACGGTTCATGCGGTTGTTGTGGAACCGCGAGAACCAGTTGGCGAGCAAAGCCAACTCGTCATCCCCCATGAACTCCAGCTGCTCCTCTATGACAGAAACAAGAGAAGAAAGTGCAAAGCCTTCAGAGGGGTTAGCAGAAGAGCCAGAAACCAAAGCCATCGACGGGCCAGAAGGATTTTCATAAGAAGCCCTTGCCATGGCGTCAATCTCACTGGACTTGAGCTTACTGAAGAGCTCGTCGCATGTGAGGGTCTCATAGTTAGGTGATTCGATGATCGCCTGAACCTTTGAGTCCCACACCGATCGATCAAGAGTATGCAAAAGCTGCAAAGCTCTCTCATGATCATCGAAAGGCAACAACTCCTTGTTAGCCCTCATCCTGTTGACAATCACCTGAAAGCGAGCGAATAAACTCTCTATGCTCTCGCTAGGCATATGTCGAAAGTTCTCATACTCTCGCTTGAACGACTCGTACAGATGGGTTTTGACTTGAGTGGTTCCCTCATGGAAACGCATGAGGGTAGCCCAAATCTCCCGAGCCGTAGCGAGGTGAGAAACGCAATCAAACTCGGACATGCTCAAACAAGAGAAAAGAGCATTACGGGCTCGGCTATTGGCATCGCGCTCATCGATCTGACGCTGAGTCACACGACCAGCCAAGACCACGTAATCAGCAGAGTTGCAAATATCCCAAATGGAAGCACCAATACTCTGCAGATAGGCCGACATGCGTATCTTCCAATACGCATAGTTCGTCCCATCAAAGAACGGCGGTTTGCCCACGCCGCGATCCATGTCGTCTTCTGTGGATCTGGAACCGGCTAAGGTGGAAGATCCTTAACCTGCTCCGATACCAATTGAAGGACCGAGAGTGCAACCAGAAAGCGACCAAAGGGGGGTGAATGGGAGCTTCAAAATTTCCTACCGGAAACTTGTTGCCACTGTCCCGAGAATCACCCACAAGAGCAAACCCTAGAGCTCGTAAATGTCCATGACCCTAGAGGTAGGGTGGATGCTTCCAAGAAGCACAGCGAGACACAATACAACTCTAGAAACCCAACGCAAAAGCCAAAAATCTAAACCGGCAACGGACGAACGAACCGCGGACGAAACTACGCAAAACAACACTAACCGGACTCACCCTGCGTCCGGTCAACACCCACCGGACGCGTTTGGTCGAGCGAGAGCTGATTTGGGACCTTACTGGATTGGACCGGACTCTGGTAGACAGAGCGTCCGGTCAAAGTGACAAAAACTGTGAAGAGTGTAAGAGGCGAGTCCGATGAGTTGAACAGGGAGAGTCCTATCGAACTTTACACAGAGGACACACGTGTCATTCAACGACCGGACTCACCAGCCAGCATCCGGTCGACTCCACGTCAGAGTCCGGTCACCCCGAAAACTGCCTGTTCGTCCACCGATTCGACTCAATCTCACCCAAAACAAATCCTCTAGGGATCCAACTTGGTGAGAGGAGTCACAAGAAGGATAGTGAGCTATCTCTAAGAGATCATGGCTCGAACCTATCTTCAAATCGATGAATCGAAGAAATTCGGGGGAAGGGAGAAAAACTTGACCCGAAACAAAAATCGACCGATCTACTAGCTCGTGAGGTTAGAGGAGAATCCCTTCGGAGAAAAGAAGTGCCTCACGGTCTAGAACAACTTGGTTCAAACGGATTTACAAAAGACGCACCAAGTAGAGAGATCGATCAACGGGAAAAACATGGAGAAAAGCAATCCGCGAAGAACAAGAACAAAACACGAATCACAACCACGAATTTGCAACCGTGTGGCTACCACACGCTACAACAGTGAGATTACGGTCTCACTTCCTCAAAATCTCACGGACACAGAGGTATGGTTCTCTTCTCTGTGGATCTCAGTTCGCTACAGCATGGGAATGGGAGAGCAGGAAAACCCTAGAAGCAAAGAGCAAATGACTAAGATCAATGGCGAGGTGGGTGTCTCCCCCTACTTATCCTAATTCTAATTCCCACTCTACCCCTAACTAATTATAGAGCGAACCAGCTAAACCCTAGGGTTATTCTGGACCAACTCGCGGTAGGTGGTGATCCGACGGCCACGCCCGCACAACTGGTAGCGTTGCCTCGATGCAACCTCACCGATTGCCGCCACGTGCTGCCACCGCTCTGCTTGTCCTTTTCCCGGACGTCGCCCCCGGTTTTGTGGCCCAAACCGGGAAACCATTCTTCACAGCCAACCCCCGGTTTTGAGGCCCAAACCGGGAAACCAGCCGACCATCGCCTGAGTTTTGTGGCCCAAACTCAGAAACCTGCAGCGCCCAGGTTTTGAGGCCCAAACCTGGAAACCGTCCTCAGCCCGAGTTTTGTGGCCCAAACAGGGAAACCATCAGCGCCTAGGTTTTGAAGCCCAAACCTGGAAACCGTCCACTCGGTGGTTTTTCTGTGGCTCAACCACCAAGCCGAGCCGTAGAAGGGATGCACCGCCCGTGCACCCCGACCACCCGCAAGTCTTTGCTCGTCGCTGTCCCAGGCTGTCAGCCACCACAGCTGATCCTCAGGCCACTGGTCCCTCAGTCCAAGCCTCACGTCCGCCCTTCGCCACTCTCGGTCCATCGGCATGGCACGTCTCTACTTGACCTTCACCTTGCCTTTGATCACTGTATCCATGGTCGACACCTACACAACACAGGCCAAAGAACATGAGCATTGTCCCAGTTGACAATCACTCATCACTCAGAGACTCGGCATACACCCATGTATCCGCAGAATACCAAGGGGCACTGACCAAATTACAAAAGGGCACAAGAAAGATTCCTTTACGCTGTACAATGGAAGGGCAGAATCGTACAAACACAGACGGTACAGAAACCCTGGCTAGCCCTCCATATGTCCGCCGCCACCCGGCTCGCGCACACCCTCACGAGAACACGAGGGTTGACCTTCGGCTCGTGAAAACATCCCTACAGTCATGAGGTCCGCGCCTGCTCGCCACCCGTTGAGCCTAAGCCTCCTGGCGAAGGTGTGCGAGACACGCGAGGGTTGCTTGCAGTGTCCTTCATGCCTTTTGCCTGCAAGAACTGTTAAACATTCCGAGGGTCAGGCCAGTACTCGAGGGTTAGAAAGGTGACTCGAGGGACTTAACAAAATGATCAGGGGCATTCACGAAGGTGCGCGGGGCACCCGAGGGTCGTTCCCTGATTCAGCCTGCACGACGTCACTGCCGAGGGTCCCTTCCCCCAACAACATGAGAAGAACCACCGAAAATGATATCATCCACGTAAATCTGAACCAACAAAGTGTCATTGCCTTGCTTGAGGAGAAAGAGCGTTTTATCAACACATCCCATTTTAAAACCCTTAGCAAGCAAAAAGGTTTTCAACCTATCATACCAGGCTCTAGGGGCTTCTTTCAAACCATACAAGGCTTTGTGAAGTTTAAAAACATGGTTTGGAAACTTGGGATTTTTGAAACCGGGGGGTTGTTTCACATACACCTCTTCTTCTATGGAGCCGTTTAGGAAGGCACTCTTGACATCCATTTGAAAAAGTTTGAAACCTTTGGATGCAGCAAAAGCCAAGAGGATCCTAATTGCCTCCAAACGAGCTACAGGAGCAAAAGTCTCCTCATAGTCTATCCCCTCCTTCTGACTATACCCCTGGGCTATGAGTCTGGCCTTGTTTCTCACAATACGGCCATCTTCTCCTTGTTTGTTTTTGAAAACCCATTTTGTCCCAATAGGGTGACACTCAGGAGGAAGAGGAAGAAGAACCCAAACCCAATTTCTCTCAAAATTTTCAAGCTCCTCATGCATGGCATTGACCCAATCCGGATCAGATAAAGCGTGTCCAACATCTCGGGGTTCAAAATCAGCAACAAATGCAGAATGAGCAAAGTGAGAGATATCGATTTGTTGTGACCTAGACCGAGTGACACGTTCATGGATGTCGCCGATCATCTGTTGAGGAGGGTGTTGGCGCTGAATGTGTCGTGGCGCCTCCCTTGCTGAAGTGACCTCCCCCTCAACAGTAGCTGGTGCCTCCTCGGGTACAAGCGGTACAGCCCGAGGCGGTGGATCACACGACCCCCATGTAGTGGAAGAAGACGGGTTGGGTCCGCGAGCAGTCATGGTCAAAGTCGACCCAATCGGCACCGCAGGTGGAGGAAGTGCTGGATCATCAATTTCTTCAGCACCTTCTTCCTCATCATCAAAAAGAGGTCCGCCAACCTCGTGATCACCTGCACGCTCAAATCTGGAAGAAGGACAATGCATGGTCTCGTCGAAGGTGACATCGGATGTCTTCATGACTCGGTTAGTATCAAGGTTATGTACACGATATGCACGAGCATGATTACCATAACCCAAAAATACACCGTCAGAAGAACGAGACTCAAACTTGTCCAAGTTGCCTTTCTTGAGTATAAAACTTTGGCAACCAAAAACTCTAAAATAACTCACTTTGGGTTGCTTCCCAAACCGCAACTCATAGGAAGTTTTCTCCAAGAAAGCACGGAGAAAAATGCGATTGGAAATATAGCATGTAGTGTTTATAGCCTCAGCCCATTATCGCCTAGGAGTCCTATGCTCATCGAGCATCGTCCTGGCCATCTCTACAAGGGTCCGATTTTTCCTCGCTACAACACAATTTTGTGGCGCTGTGTAGGGGGAAGAAAACTGATGCTCCAATCCCATGGAGTTACAAAACTTCTCAAAATCCGAGTTCTTAAACTCGGAACCATTATCGCTACGAATAGCTCTCATCGAGTTCTTAGGGAACTCGTTCTGAAGTCGCAAAATTAGATTGCGAGTAAAAGCAAAAGTCTCAGTTTTCTCAGCTAAAAAGAAAACCCACGAATATCTCGAAAAATCGTCAACAACAACAAGCACATACCACTTCCCCCCAAACGAGCTCACCCGAGCCGGACCGACAAGGTCCATTTGCAAAAGCTCTCCAGGGCGCTTAGTCATAACTTGATTCAACGGATGGTGGGGAGCGGCTACCATTTTCCCATGTCTACAAGAATGGCAAACAAGATCCTTCTCTATGCACAACTTGGGCAATCCTTGGATTAAGCCAAGTGAACTAAGCCTTGCAAGCAAGTCGAAGTTCAGATGACCTAGTCTCCTATGCCACTTCCAAAGATCAGAGGAGGAAGGTCCAGCCAAAAGACAACGAGAAATTCCAAATGACTCCGAGAAATTCACACGAAAGACTTTCCCAAAGGGCGAAATCAAACACACAAGATTGCCCTGAGGATCCAAAATACGACTGAGATTCGGCTTAAAACGAATCTCATAGTCATCATCAAAGAGTTGCGAAACAGAAAGAAGATTAAAATGCAAGTTAGAAACAAGAGCAACATCACGCAACACAAAGTGCTCATTAACTCGCACCAACCCACGAGACAACACTTTGCCTTTGCTATTGTCGCCGATGGTGATAAACTCCTTTCTGGCAACTGGACTAAGACTGGAGAACCACTTGGCGTTTCCGGTCATATTCCTTGAGCACCTGGAATCCACCAACCAAACGTTCTCCAATCGCCTTTCCTACATCAATACAAAGACATAGGGTGAACATACGGTCCAACACTGGGGTGAGTAAAATGGGAAGTGTACCAGTGTTGGGCCGGCTGCTCAAAAGAACGGTTAGTAGCAAAACCATTCCTAGCACGCCTACGGGGAAAGCGATCACCACGCTGAGGAAAACGTGGTCCGCTAAGGGAAAAGCGTCCACCGCGATAGTCAAAACGCGGTGGGGGGTAACGCTCAACAACAAAGCCACCGCCACGAGTTCCATAACCTGCCAAAGCAAGCTCCCGCCGGGCACGACCTCCTTGTGGCCTAGGACCTTGAGGCATTGGACCTCTAGGCCTAGTAGCTCTCCTTTGAAACTTCTGCACATGTACATCATGGAAAGGATGGTACATGTCCGTGTTGTTCAACTCCTTTGCACGGCGCTCTTCTCTCTTGCGCCGAAAGCAAAACTCCCTCAAGTGTCCATCTCTCCCACAGTGCTCACAATGGTACCTCACCGCTCTCATAGGGGGTTATTGGTACTCACGGTAGTGGGTGTGGATTACTTGGCTCTTTTGTGGCATGAGCTCCTCATGGATTGGTAGCATAGTGTCTAGCTTGTTCCTGAGGTGGTTTGGTTTTGGAGCCCATGTCTGTTTCTTGGGTGGAGCTCTTGGAGGTTCCACAAATACTCCATCTTTGGTGTTCGGCTTGAGAGGCTCTTTGGGTGGAATCTTGGTTAGTTTGGGAGTAGTGGTGGAGTTGGGCTTCTCACTCAGCTTAAGACCACTAAACTCTCCAACCTTCCCAAAAGATGTAGCACTCTCCACACCATGAGCAAAGCCAACACCGGGACCTCCAGCAGCATGTTTGAATTGGGCAATCATCATCCCAAGCTGCGGCTCACCACTAAACAACACCCATGACAAGATGGTACGAAGGTATGTGTTTTCTTCCTCGGTTTGCATCTTGTCATGCTTCACATTCGCAATCTCCATCTCCATACCCTCACACAAAGCGCATCTAGACACACAAGTGCTATCCAAGCTGGCCTTCTCAAGAGACACAATCTTGGCATTCTTCTCTGCCAACTCGGATTGCAAGACTGCACAAGACTTGCACACACCCAGCAACCCTGGTCTAGCCTTCAACTCATCCATCTCTCCAACCAAAGCAACATACTTGCCCCTCAAAGTGAGAAGGTCAGTCATGTGCTTGGAGCACATCTCACACTCATCCTCCTCAGACACGACAATGGTGGACTTGACAGACTCAAGCTCCTTCACTGCGTCCTCCCACTTTGTCCTAAACTCCTTTCTCTCTCTAGCGGCAAGCCTAAGCAGTTTATCTTGACTAAGGAGAGCAGCACTAAGCTTGTCAACCTCAGCAGAGAGTTCGTCAGGAGTTTGAGATACCTGAGAGGAGTCGTTGTCGTCGTCGTTCCGAGGGATCTCCTCCAGCTCGTTGTTGACCTCATCGCCTAGGGCCATGGTGCAGAAGCCCTCTTTGTCGGCAAAGAAGCAAAGACCGTTTAGCTTGTCCTCGATCTTCTTCTTCTTCTCGGACTCGTCATCACTTGATGCAGCAGAGTCGTCATCCGAGTCGTCGATGTCGCTGAGCGTGGCGAAGAAGGCGCGCTGCTCGTCCTGGGCCTTCTCCAAGTACTTCTCCTTGATGTACTCCTTGTTGAAGCCGCCCCTCCGCTTGTGCTTGGCGGGGACGTACCTCTCCTTGCGCTTGCCGGAGTCATACTTGTGGCCATGATCCGCCTTGCCGAATGCTTGCTTGTTCTTCTTCGGGCAATTTGGCGATGAAGTGGTCCGAGCCTCCACACTCATAGCAGCCACCACGTCCTCCTCCGCGGCGACGGTTCATGCGGTTGTTGTGAAACCACGAGAACTGGTTGGCAAGCAGGGCCAACTCATCGTCCGCCATGAACTCCAGCTACTCCTCTGTGACAGAAAGAAGAGAAGACAATGCAAATCCTCCAGAGGGGTTAGCAGAAGAGCCAGAAACAAAAGCCATCGACGGGCCAGAAGGATTTTCATAAGAAGCCCTCGCCATGGCGTCAATCTCACTGGACTTGAACTTAGGGGGTGTTTGGTTCGCACCCCCTAGAGTTTAGCCACTAAAGTTTAGTCACTTTTAGTCACTAAAATTCCAAACACCCCCACTAAAAGTCACTTTTAACACTACAACTCTAGTCACCTCCACTAAACTTTAGTGACTAAACTCTAGGGGGTGGGAACCAAACACCCCCTTACTAAAAAGCTTGTCGCACATGAGAGTCTCATAGTTAGGCGATTCGATGATCACCTGAACCTTAGAGTCCCACACCGATTGATCGAGAGTGTGTAAAAGCTTGAGAGCCCTCTCATGATCGTCGAAAGGCAACAGCTCCTTGTTAGCCCTCATCCTGTTGACAATCACCTAAAAGCGAGCGAATAAACTTTCTATGCTCTCGCCAGGCATGTGTCGAAAGTTCTCATACTCTCGCTTGTGCGACTCGTAGAGATGGGTTTTGACTTGAGTGGTTCCCTCATGAAAACGCATGAGGGTAGCCCAAATCTCCCGAGCCGTAGTGAGGTGAGAAACGCGATCAAACTCAGACATGCTCAAACATGAGAAAGAGCATTACAGGCTCGGCTATTGGCATCGTGCTCATCAATCTGATGCTGAGTCACACGAGCAGCCAAGACCACGTAATCTGCAGAGTTGCAAATATCCCAGATAGAAGCAACCATACTCTAGAGATAGGCCGACATGCGTATCTTCCAATACGCATAGTTCGTCCCATCGAAAAATGGCAGTTTGCCCATGCCGCGATCCATGTCGCCTTCTGTGGATCTGGAACCGGCAAAGGTGGAAGATCCTTAACCCACTCTGATACCAATTGAAGGACCGAGAACTCTACCAGAAAGTGACCAGAGGGGGGGGCTGAATGGGAGCCTAAAAATTTCTTTCGAAACTATGGCCTCTGTCCCGAACATCAACCCCCAAAAGCTTCGAGTACATGCGTGATGCCCACGACCCTTGGAAGAGGGTGGATGATCCCTAGGATCACAGCGAGGCACCATCGAACGAGAGCAAGCCAAACACCGAAAACTCCGACTCAAGTTCAACCCCAAGAACCGACTCCCGAACGTAGATGGGAGGCTACGTCGGGAAATCCCCAAATACCTATGCTAACAAGTAGCAAAGATACCTAGAGAGGTTCCTTGGTTTACTCTAGGGCCAAACGACAAGTCTGAAAACCAAGACAAAAAGCCGGGAGAGCAAACGCACTAAAACTCAACACTCATCCAAATCCTGGACTGTCCGGAGTCCTAGTCCCGGACTGTCCGCGCCTACTGCAGACTGTCCGCGGATGGATGGCGGACTGTCCGCCGGCTGAAGTCCCCAAAACGTAGTGTTGCTGAAACCTCCCTGGGTGATCCCGGACTGTCCGCAGATCACAACAGTGGACTGTCTGCTTGTCAAAAAGAACTCAAGTCACCCGAGACACACAAACACTGGTCTAGCCGAGCCCGATGCGCAGACTGTCCGCGCCCTGAGTGGCGGACTGTCCGCGACCACTCAGGGAGGGCGATTTCAATCGCCCTTCTCCCAAATCTTTCCAAATTCGATCCAAATCAAAATCCCTCGATCCCAAACTTGGAGAAGATGATCACAAGATAATTAGGAGACTGTCCCCAAGAAATCATCCACTCAAATCGAATCAATCAATGGGAAATCGAAAGGGAAGGTGTAGGAACGAAAAAGTTGCCACGAAACTTGAATCGACCTGATCTACTTGTTCGTGAGGGTAGAGATAAATTCCTTCGGTGGAAACGTTCTCCTCACATCAAAGAACAAGTTGATTCAAGTGGATTTGAAAAAGACGCAGCGAGGAGGGAGATCGAGTGACGGGAAAATTCTGAAGAAACGAAGAACGCGAAGAACAACTTCAAAACTCGAATCACAATCACGATTTCCAGCCGAAATTCGTCCCCACGAGGAGACAACGGGAATCCAGTCCCGTTTCCGCAAAATCCAAATACACAGAGGTATTGTTCACCGTCTCTGCGGATCTCAGTAGCTACAACAGGGATTGGGAGAGCAGGAACCCTAGAATGAAAATAGCAATGGCTGAGATAGTCTGGAGGGACGGGTGGCCTCTCCTTATATAGCCTAATACAATTATTCCCCTTCTACCCTTACAACTAATGAGTGAGCAGGCTAACCCTAAGGGTATTCCTGACCAACTCGAGGTTGATGTTGATCCGACGACCACGCCCGCACATCTGCTAGCTTCGCCTCGACGCGACCTCACCGGATGCCGCCACGTGCTGCCACTACGCTGCTCGTCCTTTTCATGGACCTCCCCCCGGTTACGAGGCCGAAACCGGGAAAACTGGGCCATCCCTGGTTTTGAGGCCGAAACCGAGAAACCTGTCGTCCGTCGCCTGAGTTTTGTGGCCCAAACTCAGAAACCCGCCAGCACCAAGGTTTTGATGCCCAAACCTGGAAACCGTCCTCAGCCCGAGTTTTGTGGCCCAAACTCAGAAACCGACTGCACCCAGGTTTTGAGGCCCAAACCTGGAAACCGTCCACTCGATGGTTTTTCTGTGGCTCAACCACCAAACCGACGCCGTAGAGGGATGCACCGCCCGTGCACCCCGTCCACCCGCAAGTCTTCACTTGTCGTTGTCCCAGGCTGTCAGCCACCATGGCCGATCCTTAGGCCACCGGTCCGTCAGTCCAAGCCTCACGTCCGCCCTTCACCGCTCTGGGTCCATCGGCACGGCACGTCTCTACTTGACCTTCACCTTGCCTTCCATCACCGCATCTGTGCTCGACACCTGCACAACACAAGCCAAAGAACATGCGCATCATACCAGTTGACAATCACTCAACATCTCAAGATCCGGCATACACCCATGTATCCGCAGTTATTGAAGATTGTATTGCTTTCAAGGAGTGGTTGCAAAGAGCTGTAGATGAAGGGAGATTGGCTCTCAAACCTGAAGCAAGAAATCCTGATTATCACACCACGAACATAGTGTTCATACAACAAATTGATGAAGAGGATGAGGAAGAATATTGGGTTCCACTTTCTCAAGTGGAGCAACAGTTGGATAGATTTAAACTTGCACTGGTACGTCATGATATTGGACAGGGGGCATGGAGGCAGGTGCAACAAAGGCATCCTCCAAAACGTCAAAATGTGTATCAATCACGTACCTTATCAGCTCTGGTGCAAACTAAGAGATACATGCCGAGTTGGCGGCGCATGCCCCCTCGATTTGTTCCAAAGTCTGAGGGAGATGAGTCTTTTCCCTGAGTTACGCGGATTCGCCCAACACTAGGACAATTCTTACCTAAGACCTGGCTGAAACCATGTGAGGCAGAAGATGAGGAACCATTACAAGGGGAAGTATCATCCACACACATTGCAACGTGCAGTGCCATAGTCACAAAAGGAGAAGAGGAGAACTCTGAATCAGAGGTTGCAGTCACACCTGAAGAGCGTGAAACCTTGAAAGTAGAGACATCACCTGGTGGAGAAACCGAAATAGAAGAAGTTAATATGAACTTACGAGGGGGCAAAGTCTTGCCCAAGCCAACAAAGCCACGATTGCACTCTGCTGAAAAGGCTAAGGCTGTCCAACACACTGAAAATCCTAAGCAGGACCTCCCACAAGCATCGTCATCAAATAAACAACCCAAAGATGAAGAAGTGGAGTACAATGTCATTGCTCACTTAAAGCGCATCCCCGCACTACTTAGTGTTTATGATAAGTTGATGTTAATGCCAGAGCTTCAGGAGGCCTTGATTAAAGCTTTGCAAAGCCCCCAGTTATATGAAACAGCAATGCCTAAGCATAGGCTACTTGCTAGTTTTTCTGAAGTTAATGAGATCTCATTTTCAGAAGAAGACAAAATGGTGGAGAGCAATAATCATAATCGTCCACTCTATATTGAAGGGAATATTGGAGGTGCACATCTTCGAAGAATCCTCATAGATCCTGGCTCTGCTGTGAATCTTCTACCCATTCACAGTTTGACACGAGCCGACTATACCATGAATGATCTTGAACCAACCAATGTGGTGATATGTGGTTATGATAGCAATGGTAGTCAAGCGTTGGGCTCAATTACATTGAAGCTCCAGATGTCTACCTTCATATTCAGAGTTAAATTCTTTGTGATTGAGTTTGTCATGTCATACTCAGCATTGTTAGGGAGGCCATTGCTCCACAAATATCAAGTGATTCCCTCCACACATCACCAGTGCTTCAAGTCATTGATGGTAAAGGAGAACAACAACGGATTATTGGGAATCTCTCCCCATACACAATTCAAGAAGTACACCATGCTGATGCTAAATATTTCTTTCCTAACACTCGAGAGGAAAGTCGATTTGCCCGCTCCAATCCTCCAATGGATGCATTGGTCACACCGAGTTCATCTGCATCCGCTACAGAAATGGAATTCCTAATTACGCCATGCTCCAGCTATTCTGGAAAGAGAGAATCATACCCACGACTCCATGGAGATAGAAACACGGGAAGGTCGCGGGCATACACATCCTTGCCCTGAGAGACAATGAAGGTGAATAATGGCGAACCGCTTTGGAGTTGGAATGTTGCGCTTCCTCCGCCTACAAAACCATGTACATCGGCAAATGACAAATGTGCCTCACCATCCGTGACTGGCATAAGAACAGAAACTAAGTCATCCATGCCTCGAGAGACAATGAAAGTGAATGATAGTGAAGCATTTTGGAGCTGGAGACATAGCCACCCGCCATCCAGAAAACCATGTGCATCGACCAGTGATGATCCTGCCACACCACCCACAACTAGTATAAGGTTAGAAACTAAGTATTCAAGAGAGGTGCCTCCCACTAAAGTAGTAGGAGATATTACACCTCCAACACCTTCCAAATCTAATACTAATTCCAATCAACTTTTCACAGTGATGCATGAGGGCCATCTCGCCCCGCTAACGATTGCGTCGCAAGTGGACCCGACAATAAATAAAAAGGTGCCTCTATGCGACCAGTCCTGGGAGGAGGAAAAGTGAAGAAAATGGTGGCTGAAATAGAGAAGGTGTGCTCAACTTGTCTAATACAACCTACGTCACTTTACACCTCTGTTGCCGTGCCTTTAGAGGTTTGGGCCATCCCTGATCCACAAGGATGTTACTGCCCGAACCTTTTTTATAAAGTACCACAAACTCACCTGACGGACCAGGATGTCAGAGATATCATCAGAAGATGATTACTCCGAATAATCCCGGATGGCACGGGAGATCTGAAGACTTGATACAAAGCGTACTTGGATTATGACTCTCACTATAACTTAGTCGAGTTCTTAAAGGAAGTCTTGTAATTAGAATAGGACTCATCCGTTGTAACTGAATAGGACTCGGTCTGCGCTATGCTTCACCCGGATATATAAGGGGAAGCAGGCGCAGGCTCCTATCAATCGAATCATAATCATACACAAGGCACACGCCGCACTGGACGTAAGGTATTACGCTATTTAGCGGCCCGAACTAGTATAAATCGCTGTCCCTGTGTACTCGCCGAGTCCTACGGACGCCGATCCCCACCGAACAAATCGTCTGAGATTACTCAAGACGAGTTGCCGGTTAACAAACACCAACAGCTGGCGCGCCAAGTAGGGGCTTTCGGCGATTCGACGACCAAGAGCCCGGCGAACCACGACAACATGTTCTCGGCGGGATCAATTTTCGTTTTTGGCTCATGGACTTGCGTCGCGGACGATCAAGGAAAGCTGCATTGACAACTTCACACTGATCTAGAAGCGCAAGCCACACCAAAGATGAATGACCTCACCCAGAACCTAGCAAACCTTGCAATCCAAGATCCGCAAGATTCTGAAGACCAACCTGAAGCATCCGACTCCTACTCAAACTCAAATTCTGAGAACAAAATGGACTCGGAGACCAAACATGGCATCACCTTCGGACTGCGGAACTCGGCTGAAAACTTCCAAGACCTGATCGACACAAGATTCAAAGAGTATCAAAAATACCTTTGACTGGAGCTCAACAAGGACTCGTTTTCAGCTCCACCAAGGAGGGTAACATTGTTCATTGGCCAATACAGCCAGCTCCGTTCACATCGTTTTCAGCTAGGCTGGTTGGCACAATCGACGAGCAACTTCCATACCAACACAGACATTAGCTCCCCTTTGAGGAACACGACACCTCAACAGAACTAATCTCCAGCACTTCTACTTTGGAGTCGGTCACGCTAGGATCAACAAACCAGGGCTACACCTGTGAAGTTTTCATGGCGGGGCATCAGTCATCTCTACGACCGCCAACCCCTCCAGATGTCTTCCAGGATGATGAAACTCTGAGTATGATATCTGACAATGACCCAGAAGGACCCGGAGAAACCGAGTCAATAAAGGCTGAGAGAATCAGAAAGAACCAAGCTAAAGAAGCTCGCAGAAGGCGAGCAAATCACCGCAAGGAAGCCGTAGACCGCTACAATGTACGACTCAAAGAATATAATACTCGGAGGCGCCTAAAAGAGGATGCGGAAAATCAAGCTCGTGCCCAACGTGATCAGGAGCATCAATCACAGAATGATCAGAATCGCCGACGAGCTGATTGCTCCCGCAACCTCGAGCCTGAGTTTATGAGAGTCGCTGGTCACAAGGTATTCCAGACACCCTACCAGAACATTATGGCCCTAGCTACAGAGATGGGAGCCAAGGACAACCGCACCCCTGATGAAGAGCGACGATTGATCATGCTTCAGACTACTGCGCTACAACTCCGGGGACGGAACCTTGAGTCTCTAGCTAATGAGCAAGTGTCATCCCACCCAAGCCAGAGGTGACCTGTTCAGGAGCGACTCGGCCGGGTTCCAGCAAGGAGTCGTCTGGGCCACCGAGTACCTGATCAAGCTGAAGGAGGAGCCGAATCTTCATACCGAGGAGTCGCAATTGCGGCATCTGACGCAGTCGATCGTTTCCCTTGCTTTTCCCAGAGGCTACGAGCAGTCCCGTTTCCACGAAAATTCAAACCCGGGAACTACTCAAAGTACGATGGGAAGACATAACCTAAACGGTGGCTCAGGCTGTACGCTCAAGCAGTCGAGTTAGCAGGAGGAAGCAACGACGTCAAAGCACTCTTTCTCCCAATGGCTTTAGAGACAATGCCACTCGCTTGGTTCGACAGGCCTAAGCCCGAGTCCATCGACTCCTGGGAACAACTCCATCGTATCTTCATAGAGAACTTTGCGGGTGTCCCCGAGAGATCAGATCCCCGGACTAAGCTCAGGACCTGCAAGCAACAGAAAAAAGAGTCAATACGGGAGTACTATAGGCGTTCTCAGAGATCCGCTCCACAGTATCTGACATTACAGACAGAGAAGTAATTGATCTTTTTGGCAATGGAATTTGTGAAAGGTACAATTACAAAGATTTCATCAAGCAGGACCCGACCACTGCCGACGAGTTCCATCGAGCCATAAATTCCATGATGGCAACAGAAGAACGCACTCAGGAACGCTTCCCCGAGAGGAACATGCAGGGCGATCTAGGGAACAATCAGAGAGGCAACCAGGCACCACAGCAAAATACCCGCAAGAGAACAGGAGACAATACTGTTGCTGCCATGGAGCCTCAGAAGAACGGAAATAACCATTTACCTTTGATGACTTACTCGACGGACCGTGCCCTTTCCATCCTAAAGGAGGACATCAGGCTAGGCATTGTCGACAACTCAAGGAGAGAGGCTTAAACTCCGACTTCAATAAAAACAAGAAAGACAAGGGGAAAAAAGCAGCCGAAGACCCTCAGCAGGACGCTGGTGGTTTCCAGCACCCCAATGGGACCATCAACGTCATATTTGGGGGAGTAACTACCAGCTATAATAAAAGGCTCCAGAAGCTTTCCCTACGAGAGATCATGTCTACAGAACCAGCAATTCCTAGATATCTTGACTGGTCTGAGCACCCGATTAATTTCTCCCGAGCGGACCAATGGACCAGCGTCTCCAATGCAGGGCATTACCCACTAGTCCTGGATCCTACGGTCGCCGGGTTTACATTAGGAAGAGTACTCATCGATGGAGGGGCAGGACTTAACGTCATCTTTGCAGGCACCCTACGCAAGATGAATCTGGATCTCGCAACCCAGCTCACACCATCAAGTGCCCCCTTCTACAGCATAGTACCCGGAAAGGCGGCTGTACCACTCAGAAGGATCATACTACCCGTCACTTTTGGAACTCAGATCAATTACCGGACTGAGTACATCAGTTTTGAGGTAGCCGACTTCGAATCATTGTACCACGCCATATTTGGACGACCAGCCATCGCCAAGTTTATGGCAGTGCCTCATTACCCGTACCTTCTACTGAAGGTGCTGGGTCCTAAGGGAATCCTAACCTTCAGGGGTGACTTGAAGCGATCATTCGATTGTGACATAGAGGCTGTTCAAATCGCTGAAAAAGCTCAACTCGCTCTGGAAGTACAAGAACTCGTTCAGATGGTGCATAATACCAAGCTTGGAGATTCAGAAATCCCAACCAAGAAGGCGGGTACTATCCAACCATCAGCAGAAGTCTCTACAAAAACCATTGACCTGGAAATCGGTGATCCCTCCAAGACAGTGGTTATCAGTGCTCACCTATCTGAAGAATAGGAACTCGCGCTCACCAAGTTCCTTAGAGAAAACAAAGATATATTTGCTTGGAAACCGGCTGATATGCCAGGAGTCCCAAGGAATTTGGCTCAGCACAAATTGGAATTAAAAGAAGGATCTAGACCTATCAAGCAAAGACTACGACGATTCTCACCAGAGAAGAAAGAGGCAATCAAGAAAGAGATAGCCAAACTACTCGCGGCCGGATTCATCAGAGAAATCCTTCACCCCGAGTGGTTAGCTAACCCAGTGGTAGTCAAGAAGAAGAACTCTGCTGAGTGGCGCATGTGTGTCGACTACACAGACCTCAACAAACACTGTCCAAAGGATCTGTTTGGATTACCAAGGATAGATCAAATAGTTGATGCCACCGCAGGCTCTGCTCTATTATCCTTTCTGGATTGCTACTCCGGGTACCACCAGATTGCTCTCAAAGAAGAAGATCAACCCAAGACATCGTTTATAACTCCCTTTGGCACCTACTGTTATAAAACCATGTCCTTTGGGCTGAAGAATGCAGGGGCCACTTATCACCGAGCTATCCAAGATTGCTTGGGCGATCAGATTGGCCGCAACGCAGAAGCTTATGTCGATGATGTGGTCATAAAAACAAAAGATCCGACTACTCTCATATCAGACCTAGAGGAAACCTTCAACCACCTGCGCGCATACCAATGGAGACTCAATCCCACAAAGTGCGTTTTTGTAACACCTCTGGTGTTAATCTGTAATTAACCTGACATGTCATCATCATTAGTCTTAATCATTCTCTTCATACTTGTGTGTCTCCCTTATGCATGTGCATTTGTCCCCTTTTGTGTGTAGTGTTTCCCTTTTCAAAAACCCTAAAAGCCCTCACCTTCCTTTAAGGGCAAAATGGTAATTTCACCTCTGTGTCTAGCTTGGTGTATTTCTTTTTCCTTTGTTGTCTTGTAGATATGTTGTGTTGACCAAAGATCAAAAATCAGAATTTGATTTCAAATCCCTTTTGAAAAGCCCTAGTTTCCAAACCCTGGTTTTTACCCCTCGTTTATTAATTTAAAAACTATTCAAAATTTTGACTTGGTCCAAAAAGCAAAGTTGCAGATCTCGTCAAGAGGAACAACTTTGGTGTTTGCAGATTTTCAAGTTCCAATGCAAAATCTGAAGTAATTTCAAATTCCTTCAAAACTTCAATTTTGTCTCTTTTTCGGTTTTCAAAATTATCTCAAAAACTTTTGAGTTTCAGAAAAGGTTTATGTTGACAAAGTTGTAGGTCTCAAAATTTTAAGCAACTTTGGTGTTTTGAGTTTTCTTTGAGTAGTTCCACTTTTGGGAGTAATTTCAAAAGTTCAGAAAGGGGAAGTTTTGCTTTAAATATCGTCACTGTGCACGAACTCTAAAGTCAGGGGGCCCCGACCTCCGGCAAGGCCGCCGCGCCGCGCGCGAGCCTCGCCGCCCCTGCCGAGCCCGGCTGACCCGCGCCCGTGCCGCGCGCGGCCAAGCGCTGGCGCTCGCTCTCTCTCTCCGGCCCCTACCTACCGCCTGCCTTCGCCGTTCCCTAACCCTCCATCTTCCCCTCGGCCGCGGACAGCGCGCAGTTGTCGGCCGCCGGCAACCGCCCCGTCGCGCGCAGTCGCCCGACCGCACCGAGCCGCCCTACCGTGCTCCCTACCTTCTTCAATGCCGTCCGAACACTCGCACTCCTCGCCCGGACCCCTCCCTGGCTCCACCCGCGACTATAAGAAGCCGCCGAGTCCGCCATTCCTCCGCCATCGGCGAGCTCCGTGAGCCCGAGTCTCCAGACCACCCCAGCACCAGCCGAGCCCGCCGCTACCATCGCCTGGAGCTGCTCCACCTTCCCGAGCAACCAATTTCACCCCTCCGCTCCTCCCCTCGCCGGCGCAGAAGCTTCTTCCTCGACTCCGGCATACGGCCGCGTTTCGGCCGCACGAGAAATTCGCCGCCGTGAGTTTCCCTCCCGTCCCACCGACCCCTGCCCTTTGTTCCTCACCTCCGTGCGCTCCTAACCGCTCCTCGGTGATCCCTTTCGGTGGACAGAGCCGCCGGACGTCGTTCGTCGCCAGAGAGCTCCGCCGGAGCACCTCCACCGTCGAACTCCCGTCTCCGACCCCGCACCGCCTCGCCGAGACTACCATCCGACTCACGGTGAGCCCCCGAATCTTTTCCCGCCCTCGGCCTTCCCAGCGCAAGTCCCGAGCAGCCGGACCGCCGTCCGCCTCGCCTGCGATTCGCCCGAACCTCCCAGCTCGAGCACACGTTCACTGTTAACTCGAGCCACACCCTCGAGCAGACGCGCATCTCCGCTTCGCCCGAGCCAGGCCTCGGCAAGCGCACGACCCTCCGCTTCGTCGAGCCCAGCCTCGAGCAAACACACCCTCCGCTTCGCCGAGCCCAGCCTCGAGCGAACCTGCGTTTCCCGTTTCGCCCGAGCCTCCCGGCCAGGCCTCGGACGGACGAGCGATAGTCTCCGTCTCGCCCGAGCCTTTCCGCCAGGCCTCGAGCGGACGATCGTTTCCGATTCGCCCGAGCCCGTTTCGCCCGAGCCCTTGCACAGTGCTCTTTTTCTTTTTTTGAAAAGCTGTGAACAGTGTTCTTATTTCATCTTTTTGTATGATTTTCTGTGTTGCTCTAAAAATTCTGAAAATTTTACAGTTGACTCTTTATACTGTGTAGTATTTTATAAAAATAAGAAACTTGACTTTTCTGCAACAATTAAAAAATGAAAAATCCTCCTTTTAATTAATAAATGGATAGTTTTAGATTTTTAGAAAATCATGCTTAACTCCAAAAATTATGAAATTTGTTTTGACATCTAGTTACACCATGATGAACCTATGAGTTTAATTTGGTAAATTTTGGAGCAACTGTACAACACAACCTTTTAAAATAAATTAGGAAAAATAGAAAAGTATTTAGGAATCGTGTTGTATGGTGTGACCTTTCGGATTGTTTGCTGTTCATAGACCCCCCACCCGTCTGGTCTATGATGTTGTGATGCCATGCCTTGGTCTATGCTTAGGTTAAGTCAATAATGCTTAAAAGGTTTAACTAATCTTGCCTAAAAGTAAAGATAGGTAACTCTGTGTCTACTCTGGAATAAGTAGTTTTGTCTTGTGCTTTTGTTCATGTCAGCATCCTCATAAGCATACATCATTGCATCCGTGTAGTGACTGAAGGAGAAGGTGTCAAGGTCGAGGCAGCTGCTGACGGACTGACCCCCGAGACGACTCCGAGCTCCGACGACTGCCCCGTCGCCCTCGAGCCTGCCCTTTTTGCTGTTCAAGGCAAGCCCCGGTGCATTTAACCCTTCCTTGAATTTATAAAATGATTTCCTTAAATGCTTTTGAGTTAAATTATTGCATTAGGTTTATAGGAGTTGTGTGCTATCCTAATTGATGCACTATCCACCTTGACCACTGCTACACCCGATACCTACTTTTCAAAAGTATTTGAAAAATGCTTAGCAATGCTCATTGAATTAGACTTTGCAATAAAAATGCCAATTTCAAAAGTGTGATCACAGAGATGAATTATATCAAGGGTTTTGGTTATACTTCCCGATCGATGACGGCTTGCCTAGCTAGCATGTGGTCATTGTCGAGAAGGGGTTGTCCGCGCGTACGGTGCCGTCATGTTGTAGTCCGGGACACAACAGTTGACACCGACCGGGACAGGGTTTTAAAAACCAACAGGACCTGTACTCTCGGGTTAGAGTCCCGAGGTGCTTGTTGCTGGAGGAAAACCGACAGGACCTGTACTCCCGGGTTAGAGTCCCGAGGTGCTTGTCGCTGGCGGAAAAATGTAGGGACCATCCGTATGGGGGCCTGCTGGTCAAGACTTGTAACTATCCACATACTTCGGAAAGCTCTGGCTCCGAGAAATCCTTTATTGGACCGACAACCGCGCACTGGGAGTGGAGAGATGGCGGAAGTAGCATGTACCCACGTGGGTTAGAGTCCCGGATTGGAGTGGTGTACTGTACTTCCGGGTGGCGTAGGACCGGGCCCAATCTTGGAGGAATCGTGGTAGACGAGTTGGCATATGCAAGCTTGGGTGCTACATATGCAGTGTGGATAGGGATCCTCAGCTGAGTATTATTTATCCGGATTAACGTTGCTCCTCGGTTATGGAGACTTGGTCCACTGACTGTCAACGGAGAGTGGTTCTCAACTAGGAATGTTTTGAAATGTAAAATGAATCATGAACGGTGAAGAATTGAGGAATACTGAATCTTTCCAAAAATAAAATAAGGTTTACAAAAATGCTTTTCTGCAAAATACTTGATCTTGCTTAAGCCTTACCTTGACTACCCTAAGCCTCTCATTCCTGAGTCTTCTCCCTTTTTCTTAGTCGGGTAAGTCTTGTTGAGTACCCCAGTACTCAGGGTTTGTTACCCATGTTGCAGGTGTGTCAGAAACCCCGATGTGTCTTGCACCCTGCTGTGTGACCATCGTCCAGGAAGAGGCCGATGAGGCCGAAGAATAGTTGTACACCCTCGGGCTGGGTGATTATAAGTATCTTTGCTGTTCTCCACTATGTTGCCTATGTCTATTTCTATTGTCAGAACTTGGTTTGTAATAACTGCACCTTAATTTCTATTTGAAACCCTGTTTTGTAAAACTAATGTTATTTAAGTCTTCCGCTCTTTATTCCGATGTTATTTGTAAAAGTATGCAATGCTGTAACCGAATTGTGAGATGATCCTGCGGACATTGGGCACTGATGTAGCCCGGTGGCGAACAGGTCTTAATCACATGGAACATGGGTTCGGCTGTCAGAGGTTGACAGGGACATGTGGGCCATGGGATTAGGGTCGTTCCGTCACAGTTTTCGGAGTACCCTCAAGCCAGCTACTCGGATTTCTTGTTAGCCATCGGGGCATCGAGGCTAGCCAAAAGCAGATCACAGCTATCATCAACATGAAGCCACCTACCTCAGTCAGGGATGTTCAGAAGCTCACCGGGTTCATGGCCGCGCTAAATCGATTTATTTCGCGGCTGGGAGAAAAGGGACTCCCTTTCTTCAAATTACTCAAGGCTGGCGATAAATTTCAGTGGACGGAAGAAGCGGACAGGGCCTTTGAACAACTCAAAGGATACCTTACCAATTCACCTATACTGACGCCACCAGAACCTATGGAGCCAATGATGCTTTATATCGCAGCTACCACACACGTTGTAAGCACAGCGATCGTAGTGGAGCGCAAGGATGACAAGCACATCTACCACACCCAGCGACCAGTATATTACATCAGCGAGGTACTCTCCGATTCAAAGGTCAGATAACCGCAAGTATAGAAATTACTCTACGCTCTACTCATATCATCAAGAAAGCTACGGCATTACTTCGAAGCCCATGAGATCATAGTTGTAACGGATTTTCCTTTGGGAGAAATCCTTCACAATCATGATGCAACTGGAAGAATTTCCAAGTGGGCAGTCGAGTTGGGGACACTCAACATCAAGTTCACTCCCAGGAAAACAATCAAGTCACAGGCTCCAGCTGATTTCGTCGCCGAGTGGACAGAAATACAGCAGATCCAAGACAACGCTATTCCCGATCATTGGAAGATGTACTTCGATGGGTCCCTAAAACTCGGAGGAGCAGGAGCCGGAGTACTACTTGTATCACCCGCTGGCGAGCAGCTCAAGTACATTCTGCAGATATTGTGGCCCGCTACCAACAATGAAGCAGAATACGAAGCACTACTCCACGGACTCAAGCTAGCAGTCGCATTGGGCATCAAGCGACTCCTAGTCTACGGTGATTCTTCCGTGGTAATTCACCAAGTCAACAAAGACTGAGATTGCACCAAGGAAACAATGAACGCTTATTGCGCTGAAGTCCGCAAGCTAGAAAAACACTTTTCAGGACTGGAACTCATTCATGTTACCCGGGATCTTAACGTGGCAGCAGACATCCTGGCAAAATTGGGTTCTGACAGAGCCCTGGTTCCCAGCGGTACCTTCGTACATGAGTTATCCAAGCCTTCAATCCAAGAGAAGGAAGAGGTTGAACCAGCACCCTCTGCTCAGATTCTAGCTCTAGCACCCGACTGGACACAAGTCTTCATCGACTACTTCAAAGAGCATAAACTGCCAAATGACAAAACTGCCGCAGAGCAAGTCACCAGACGTAGCAAAAAACTATGTTCTAGTAGGGGACAGGCTATATCGACGCGGAGCTTCGTCAGGAGTCCTCCTCAAGTGCATCTCACCAGAAGAAGGCAGGGAAATCTTAAATGAAGTTCACTCCGGGTGTTGTGGCAACCATGCAGCATCAAGGACAATAGTCAGAAAAATCTTTAGATCAGGGTACTATTGGCCCTCAGCCTTGAAAGATGTAGAAGACTTAGTCCGCCGCTGTCAATCATGCCAGTTCTTTGCCAAACAGTAGCATGTACCTGCACATGAATTGATCTGTATTCCTCCGTCATGGCCTTTCTCATGCTGGGGACTCGACATGTTGGGTCCTCTTAAGCGTGCTCCAGGTGGATTCGAGTACATCTACGTCGCAATCAACAAATTCACCAAGTGGATTGAGTACATGCCATTGGTCAAGTTCAATGCATCCAAGTCAGTACAATTCATGCAGAGCATTTTTCACCGTTTTGGGATGCCACATAGAATTATCACCGACCTCGGGTCCCCTTTCACGGCTATCGAGTTCAAGTCATGGGCCAGCGACTGTGGAATCAAGATAGACTACGCATCAGTAGCCCATCCACAATCCAACGGTCAAGTTGAACGAGCAAATGCCCTAATTCTTGCTAGATTAAAACCAAGGCTATTTGACCTTCTAAACGATCACGGCGGAAAGTGCGTTGAAGAGCTGCCTAAGGTAGTCTGGGGGCTACGGACACAACGAAGTCGGGCAACAGGCCAAACTCCTTTTTTCTTGGTATATGGCACTGAAGCAATCCTCCCGGCTGACTTAATCTGGAGCTCCCCATGAATAGAGCAGTACAATGAAGGCGAAGCTGATGATACCAGGCGGCTAGAAGTCGACAGCCTTGAAGAAGCCCGATTAACCGCACTCTTTCAGTCAGCAAGATACCTTCAAGGGATGAGGCTCTACTATGATAAAAACGTCCATCACCGCACCTTCCAAGTAGGCGACCGGGTCCTAAAGAAAATTCAGAATACCACAGGACGCCAGAAGCTCATGAGTACATGGGAGGGGCCCTACATAGTATCTAAAGTAACAAGACCCGGGTTATTTGAGCTAGTCACTGAGGATGGTTCTCCGTTGCCAAATTCATGGAATATTGAGCATTTGAAGAAATTCCATACCTAAGGACTAAGCTACAAATCTGACTCAGGGCAAATGTACTCATTTCTTAGATATTAATAAAGTTTGATGTTCATCAGAAATGAAAGCTTTATGACTTATCTTTTATTACACTTCATCACGACTACTCAGTCGGATAAGGTCCTTTAATGATACAATAAGCTTCAGCTATTGTATCTCACCGACTAATACTTATTAGTACTCGAACAAATTGGTTCAGCGGCAACCATACTCGACTTACGAGCTCCGAGCTCAATACAACTCAAAAGATAGTACGGTTTAATACCCGGCTATCAGCCTATAGTGAATATGGTATCTACAAAAGTAGATACTAGTTCCTATAAGGCATAACAAGGGGAGTAATACTCACCCTGTTATATACTAATTGGACAGAGGTCCGCTTACTTTCGCACTCAAGCTGCGACCACCAAGAGGATATGATTCACCCAACAGGAACCATCGTTCGGTCCTATAGAGGTGCTTGATCAAAATTATCCCTTGGACAAAGGTACTAAGAGTAGTACCAGGGCAGACTAAGTTCTCTATAAGATCAGTAAAGACTATTAGAGAAACGATGTCATATGACCCAAAACTTAAGTGCTAGAGAGCACTCGGATAGACCCGTCTAATAAGGCGCCTGGTCCCACATCCATACCAAACAAAACGACCCATTAACAAGACATTCCTTGCAATGTCGAGTCGACTATACACGAGATACACAAGATTCAAAAGTAACTAATATTTTGATTCTTTTTGCTTAACATTAATTGTTTACAAGGAATACAAGTTACGACCAAAAGAACCAAGGAGGCTAGACTACTCTATAAGATCAAGAATCTGAGAGTACTCCTCCGCTATGGGAGTAACTTCCTCCTGCATCGCCACAAGGTCCTCATCACTCTTGCCTTCGGGGAGCGTCAGGATGGACGACAGATCGAAGGTTGGCAGATGCAGCCGCAGCGTCGCCAGAAGGCCCTGCACCACTGAAGTCGCCATGTCCTTGATGTACTGAGCCAGTCGCCCGGGTGCTGCCTTGGCCCGATCAACCAAGGACTCGTCGGTACCTTCAGGGCGAGGGATCATATCCAGCACGGGCGAGAGGTAGCGATATGTTTGATTGGTGGAGAACTCGACATTGGCGATCCGGCTTCAAATCAGACACGATTCGAACCCTGCAACCGTTACACCACTGCTCTGTTGGTTATCAACCAAGCACAACTTGATTGACCTCGCCAAGAAGGCTATTCCTGCAAGCGAATCGAAGAACACAAGCAAGAGGGTAAAAACACGCAATCTGAAATTGCAGATATGAATTGATGCGAATATCAATAGAGGGTTCAAGAACTCGGTTCCAAAGGACTAATCGACACAGTGGAGGAGATCAAGAACGGGGGCCCTGGATCACTGTAAAAGGATTCGACACCACAGTTACAATGAACGATTCAGTTTCTCGATGGAAAACTAAACTCTAAACAAAACCCAAGACCTAACAACGACGACAGCGGCTAATTATAGGGTTTAGGATGTCATCTATGCTGGACGTGCCCCCTAATGGGCTCTATGACGATACACGGCCCAACGGACCAAAATACGGTGACGCAGCACCCTGGCAGATTCTGGACGCTGACTTGTTTTGATGATTCCTGTTGACTCCGGATGTATTTTGACGTGATTCCAAAGCCATTGGTTAGCTTATCAAATTATCTTTCCAAGCATATCTGGTTCGTCCAAAACGGAGTCCGTATGCGTCCGGGGCGTTGATTTTATCCGGGACTGCTCCTGAATTCCGAGGGTGACGAGGTAGCTGAGTTGGAGACAGATTGTAACTTGGGGAAGACCATGGCGTCGGTGTGTCCAGCGTGGCGATGTCCTCATCATCCTCCCCTTCTTGAATTGGAGTTGTCCTCGACTCCATCTTGGCGATGTCCTCATCATCCCCTCCTTCTAGAATTGGAGTCGTCCGCGACTCCATGTCATCTCCAAGCTCCTGCAAAAGGTTAGTGACCGCACAATACGAAACACAAGGAATAGGATCATGTGCAGCAACACTAACATGTCGACAAAGCATAGTATAACAAGGAGCACTATTAGTATCACATAACGCAGCAGTAGAAGAAGTTGTAGCAAGAAAAGCACCTCCTTTTAACTTAATCTCATTATTGTTAGCAATGTCTGTTGGAGGTTTATTTTTATTTTTAATCTCTTTAGCATGTTTAATAATATCCGTAGGAGACAAAGGCAGCAAAGTAATTTGCTTGTCCTTATGTATGATAGTGTATGTATTAGTTCTACCATGGTGTAAAGCATCATTATCAAATTCCCATGGGCGACCTAACAAAATGGAACAAGCTTGCATAGGGACAACATCAAAATCAGCAGTATCATGATAAGAACCTGTGAAAAAGCTAATGTGTGCTGATTTAGTTACCTTAATCATACCATTATTATTGAACCATTGAAGTTTATACGGATATGAATGCTGTCGTGTGGTCAAGCCAAGCTTCTCAACCAAATCCGAACTCACCAAGTTGTTGCAACTCCCGCTATCAATGATGGTGAGAACACGACAACCCTGCACAATGAGATACATGTGGAACAAATTGTGGCGTTGGATCTTCATCTCTTCTTCTTCATGTCCCACACGTGTACTCAACACTCGCTGCACAAGAAGACTAGGATAGTCCGCAGCAGCAGCCACAGAGTCAATGATGATGGTCTCCTTGTCTTGATCGTCCTCGGTGGAATCTGCAGCAATGTTAGCAGCAAGAGCTATATCATCTTCAACATCACTAGTACTTACATATCCATCCTCGGTAGCAATGAAAGCACGACGACTGGGGCAATCCTTCATGACATGTCCCATGCCTTTGCATCGGTGGCAAATGATTGTAGAGCTAGACGAGGAAGATCTAGTAGAAGCACCCGAAGTGGCACCTTTCTTGAACTGTGGAATCTGCACATTAGACAATTTATTTACCTCGGAAGGTGTAGACGGCTGTGGTGCAGCCGGGAGCTTGGGCGTCTCCAGCTCGGAACGTTGCTGAAAAGTCCTCCAAGTGTTATACCTGAAAGGCTGATGTTGTAGTTTGCGGCCCTGTAATACGCGTTCAACTTTAAGAGAAAGATGATATAATTGGTTGAACCTGTTCCAATCTTTGTAATCAAGAATATCCTGGATATCATGATTCAAACCACCAAACAATCTAGCAGTAGCATCATTATCATCTTCATGTATACCACAACGTGCTAAACCAATAAGCAATTCTTGATAATATGCCTCTACGCTTTTATCACCTTGTTTTAAAGTTTGCAATTTTAAACGCAAATCACGTTGATAATAAAGAGGAACAAAACGAGATTTCATACGTTGCTTTAAAGCATTCCAAGTTTGAGGCACAGCAGCAACATTATTAGCATTACAAAGATCGCTCTACCAAAACAAGGCAAAATTAGTAAACTCACTAGTAGCAAGTCTAACTCTATGCTCAGCAGGAACATTATGAGAATCAAATTTTTGTTGAACAACAAGTTCCCAATCTAAATATGCCTCTGGATCCATATTACCAGCAAAGGAAGGTAGGCTAAATTTAATTTTAGCAAAAGGATCATTATTATGATTATTATCTCCCATACCGCGACGATTGAAGTTGAGACGGCGACGGGCACCACCGTCAGCATCCGCATCTTCATCACCAAAATCATCGACATCTTCATCACCAGGGCGAT
This sequence comes from Coix lacryma-jobi var. lacryma-jobi, assembly GCA_009763385.1. Taxonomy (NCBI): domain Eukaryota; kingdom Viridiplantae; phylum Streptophyta; class Magnoliopsida; order Poales; family Poaceae; genus Coix; species Coix lacryma-jobi. Next base: position 144,543,055 of record CM019822.1, on the reverse strand, counting down.
GAGGTGGTCGTTGCTCAAGCTGCGTAATGCGGTTGACCAGATTGTTCACGTTGCGTGTCAGCTCGGTCATAAGATTGCGTTGTTCATTCATGAATGTCGTAAGCTCGCCTTTGGACACACACTCATTGAAGTCCGTCGGAATTCCTGCCATTGTTAGAAGATAGAAAAAGACAACAGCAAAGGATTATCCCTATCAACTAAAGGAACCAAGTGGTGATGGTAGAAGTGGAAGTGGAATGCAAAATCACAAGCGACTTACCACCGTCTTGCCTGTATTCTTACCAACGCCAAACAAGATCAAACCAAAGTGATGAAGCAATCTGTTGTTGAGCATGGGTAACAGTTGCAAGATGAACCTGTGCTGACAGAAGTATATGTGGAGCTATGGGAAGGCACAATATGACAGCAAGGATGAGCAATTAACGAAAGCAGATTAGCAAAGTTCAATAAGTATCCAAAGCACAACTCACAATTGCTGGCTAAGACGTGTGTAGACATAGTGCAACAAGATGAAACAAAGAACAATGGAAAGGACTCACGGAACAATCAAAGGAGCTGAATTTTTCTTTTTCGTGAATTTTCCCTTGATTTTCCAAAAAGGTACTAGTACGAATCAAACTTTTTTATTTTTTCACTATTTTTTTATATTTTTCTCTGAACAAGGATCACAAAAGATACAACCACAAAAATTGACACCTTCAACTGAAGTCGGATGTGGTCTACACAAAATCTGCAAGTTCTCTGAAAAGCGTGCAGAAACCTTGACAATTTTTTTTCTTTATTTTCCCGATTTTTTTTGGCAATTTTGAGAGGACCAAACGGGGTCAAGAATCTCTACAAAAAATTTCAGATTTTTCTGACAAACGAGCGAAAAGTTATGCCTGTTTTACCGAAGGTACCTCAAGTTATGGTTTTGGAAAGGCACCACACGAAAACGACAAATAGAGCAACTCGGCAGCGGCAGTTAGGGCAAAGCGACCCTAAACTCCAACAACGATCACAAGAGCAAGCGTCCTTGTGATTAACAGCAGTAGGTATGCGCCAGATGATGTAAGGAGGGCTGCGATGCAGGCAAAAATTAGGGCGGTTGACAACCTATCTAGGGTTTGCGCGGCGGCGAGAAGTTACACAAGGCGGCTAGCGGGCAAGTCGAGTAATGTGGTGGCTTCGACTTGTTGTTTAGGAACGGTGGATGGAATGGCGGCGGAAACAAAGAAACAGCAACGGGCACGTTGAACTACGACGACGATCACAACCTAAACCAGCAACAAGACTCGACCACGGACACAAACTCAACAATGTGAATCTGAAACGAAATTGCAAAGGCACAAAGGGCGATGGGACAGCGGAAATTGAAATATTTTTTTAGGCTTTTTGTGGACTCTAGGTAATGAACAAATATGAATCTAAGGCAAACGAGATTATACCTCGCGGGAAACCTGAAATATCCGATACCAATTGATGAGGGACGACCCGATCTTCCGAGAGGTAGCGATACGTTCGATTGGTGGAGAACTCGACGTTGGTGATCCGGCTTCAAATCAGACACGATTCGAACCCTGCAACCGTTACACCACTGCTCCGTTGGTTATCAACCAAGCACAGCTTGATTGACCTCGCCAAGAAGGCTATTCCTGCAAGCGAATCGAAGAACACAAGCAAGAGGGTAAAAACACGCAATCTAAAATTGCACATATGAATTGATGCGAATATCAATAGAGGGTTCAAGAACTCGTTTCCAAAGGACTAATCGACACAGTGGAGGAGATCAAGAACGGGGGCCCTGGATCACTGTAAAAGGATTCGACACCACAGTTACAATGAACGATTCAGTTTCTCGATGGAAAACAAAACTCTAAACAAAACCCAAGAACTAACGATGACGACGTCGGCTAATTATAGGGTTTAGGACGTCATCTATGCTGGACGCGCCCCCTAATGGGCTCTAAGACGATACACGGCCCAACGGGCCAAAATATGGTGACGAAGCACCCTGGCAGATTCTGGACGCTGACTTGTTTCGACAATTCCCGTTGACTCTGGATGTATTTTGACGTGATTCCAAAGCTATTGGTTAGCTTATCAAATTATCTTTCGAAGCATATCTAGTTCGTCGAAAACGGAGTCCGTATGCGTCCGGGGCGTTGATTTTACCCGGGACTGCTCCTGAATTCCGAGGGTGACGAGGTAGCTGAGTTGGAGACGGATTGTAACTTGGGGAAGACCATGGCGTTGGTGTATCCAACGTGGCGATGTCCTCATCAACTTGGATTAGGACTCTCACTGTAACTTAGTTGAGTTCTTAAAGAAAGTCTTGTAATTAGAATAGGACTCCTCCGTTGTAACCGACTTGGACTCGGTCTACGCTATGCTTCACCCGGATATATAAGGGGAAGCAGGCGCAGGCTCCTATCAATTGAATCATAATCATACACAAGGCACACGCCGCACTGGACGTAAGGTATTATGCTATTTAGCAGCCTGAACCAGTATAAATCGCTGTCCCTGTGTACTCACCGAGTCCTACGGACGCCGATCCCCACCGAACAAATCGTCAGAGATTACTCAAGACGAGTTGCCGGTTAACAAACACCGACATCACCCTTATGATGTCTCCTTAAATTTTTCTAATGCAGAAAGAGAAGGAGATGAAGTCATGTCTACTTTGAAGGTTGAACCAAACATGGTTCCCTTGCTTGAGAAGGCTGGGATAAAGCTAAGAAGAAATCAGCGGTTACTGTAACACCATTGGTGTTAAGCAACCCTAAATGCATAACTTGACATCTCATGAGCATAAAGCATCATCATATGTTCTTTCTTTTATGTAAAGTGTCATTTCATGTGCTATGATGCTACTGATCATGCATTGGTGTGATGCTTGTTTGGCTTGTTTTTGGAGTAGTTGAGTTCCTAAGTAGTGTAACCTTGCTGAGGAGTCAAAATGAAGCCAAGTTTATGTTGGTCATTTTGGCTAACCAAGTCTCTAACCCTAGTTGCCCTAATAGAGCCCTAGGAGTCCTTTTGTTTGACTAACAAGGACCTCTATGATAACAGTTTGTATGGATAAGTGCCCTATAACAAAAGTGTATAGATTTTAGAATAGAACAAAAGTTGTTTTTGGGTCAACTCATGAAAATGAGTCTAACATTGTGTTTTGAGGCCCACAAGGCAGAATTGGGACAGTTAGACTTGGTAAATTTTCCTAAGTCCTATAACTATCGAAACTGAAGGACCGAGAATGCAATAGCAAGGCGACCAGAGGGGGGGTGAATGGGAGCTCAAAAATTTCTCTCGAAACTTTGGCCTTTTGTCCCCAAAATCAACCCCAAAGGCTTCGATCGAAACCGTGATGCCCACGACCCTTGGAAGAGGGTGGATGATCCCTAGGATCACAGCGAGGCACCACAAAGCGATAGCAAGCCAAACGCCAAAAGCACCGGCACAAGTTCGACCCCTAAAAACCGAGTCCCAAACGTAGATTGAAGGCTACGTCGGGAAATCCCCAAATACCGATGCTAACAAGTAGCAAAGATACTTAGAGAGGTTCCTAGGTGAACTAAAGGACCAACCGAGAAGACCGGAAACCAAGCGAAGAAGCCGGGAGAGCAAACGCACGAAAACTGAACACACAGCCGATTCCTGGACTGTCCGCGGGTACGGTCCCGGACTGTCAGCAGTAGTCCCGGACTGTCCGCGAAGAAGGGGCGGACTGTCCGCCGGCAACTTCACCAAAACAGCAAGTCTGCTGAACCTCCCGGGTCGGCTCGCGGACTGTCCGCGACCGACTACGGCGGACTGTCTGCCGGTGAAACCGTGTCAGCACAGCCGAGCCACACGACCACTGCCTCGGTCGGAGCCCGACGCACGGACTGTCCGCGGGTACAACGGCGGACTGTCCGCGAGTGCCCAGAGAGGGCGATTTCGGTCGCCCTCAACTCAAATCCTCCCAAATCCAATTCAAATCCAAATCCCTTGATCCCAAACTTGGAGAAGATGATCACGAGGTAGTTGGGAGATTATCCCCAAGAAATCATCCACTCAAATCAATTAAAACACCGGGAATCCGAGAGGGAAGGAGTATGAACCGAAAAAGCACCACGAAAACGAAATCAACCCGATCTACTTGTTCATGAGGAGTTAGATGAATTCCTTCGGTGGAAATGATCTCCTCACTATAAAGAACAAGTTGATTCAAACGGATTTCAAAAAGACGCAGTAGAGAGGGAGATCGAGTGACGGGAAAATCGCGGAGAAACGAAGAACATGAAGAACACGAACAAAACGCGAATCAACACATCGATCTGCAACCGTGTGGCTACCACACGCTACAACAGTGAGATTACGGTCTCACTTCCTCAAAATCTCCAGTACACAGAGGTATGGTTCTCTGCGGATCTCAGTTGCTATAGCAGGGGATTGGGAGAGCAGGAAAACCTAGAAGGCAAAGAGCAAATGACTGAGATAGGATGAGAGGTGGGTGTCTCCCTCTACTTATCCTAATTCTAATTCCCACTCTACCCCTAACTAATGACAGAGTGAATCAGCTAAACCCTAGGGTTATTCTGGACCAACTCGAAGATAGTTGTGATCCGACGGCTACGCCCGCACAACTAGTAGCGTTGCCTCGACGCAACCTCACCGATTGCCGCCACGTGCCGCCACCGCTCGGCTTGTCCTTTTCCCAGACTTCTCCCTGGGTTTTGAGGCCCAAACCGGGAAACCAGCCTTCACGACCAACCCCCGGTTTTGAGGCCCAAACCGGGAAACCAGCCGTCCATCGCCTGAGTTTTGAGGCCCAAACTCAGAAACCCATAGCACCCAAGTTTTGAGGCCCAAACCTGGAAACCATCCTCAGCCCGAGTTTTGTGGCCCAAACTCGGAAACCATCGGCGCCCAGGTTTTGAGGCCCAAACCTGGAAACCGTCCATTCGGTGGTTTTTCTGTGGCTCAACCATCAAACCGAGCCGTAGAGGGGATGCACCGCCCGTGCACCCCATCCACCCGCAAGTCTTCACTCATCGCTGTCCCAGGCTGTCAGCCACCACAGCTGATCCTCAGGCCACCGGTCCCTCAGTCCAAGCCTCATGTCCGCCCTTCGCCACTCTCGGTCCATCGGCACGGCACGTCTCTACTTGACCTTCACCTTGCCTTTGATCACTGTATCCGTGCTCGACACCTGCACAACACAAGCCAAAGAACATGCGCATTATCCCAGTTGACAATCACTCGTCACTCAGAGACTCGGCATACACCCATGTATCCGCAATCTCCCCCTTGATGAGTGCATTGTCAACTACCAACACAAATCATAATGGAATAGAGGATGGAAGGAAGAAGGAGAGAGAGAACTCGACCACATGACCCAAAAGCATAGGAAAGCCGAAGAAGGTCAAGTGGAAAGAGCAAAACAACTTGGTTCCCAAAGACATGGGCAACGGCTCGACGCAACCAAGCAAAGCAAAGCTAGCCCTCAAGAAGAGGTAGAACAGGCTCAACACCGCTAGCGAGAAAGCTCGATACCAATTGAAGGATCAACTGAAATTCAAGCAAAACAGAGCTAGCCCTCAAGAAGAGGCAGAACGGGGTCAACACCGCTAGCGAGGAAGCTCGATACCAACTGAAGAAAGCTTGATATCAACTGAAGAGCATAAAAGCAAAGGTGCTAGTTCCTCAAGAAAGAGGCAAAGGCTCAACACAACTAGCTACCAAAAATGCTCCGAACCAACTGTTACCAGCTCAGAAACTCAGCAACGAGCAAACTCCCCTCAAATAGTGCACACAACCAGGAAATCTCCCCTTAAGTTCAACTCGGAAAGCAAAGAATTGAAGATATTTTATCCCCCCTAAGTCAAACACAGAGAGCACACATGATTTGTCAATATTTTCTCCCCCTTAGTTGAAAATGCACCATCAAGTATCTCCCCTCCAAATGCATATGAGTCAAAATGCAAGTTAGCAGCTTCAGGAATATAGTCGATAGAATGAGAAGATGCTCGACAGAGTGTTGATCCGATGACTCATAAAATGCATAGAATGCTAGCAAAGGCTCAAACTGATCACCAAATACGAAATCTGAACATTGGAGCAAAATGAGCAGTTTTCAGCCAAAAAGGTATTCACCATCAAAATAGCACTAAGCATGTATAGACAGGAAGCCAAACAAGTGCTAAACATGTATACAAGGTGAACTACCCCTAGCAAGGTTCAATCATCATGCTATAGAATGAAACATAGACTTGTGTATCCAAAATTTTATCGGAGTTGCAGCGGTTAAATTACCCAAGTTCAAATTTCAGCATGTGACTGCGAGAGGTTGAAAGCTTGTCATTGCCTAACTTTTGAACTGCGTGAAGCCTATGCAGAAGCAATCAGAAGCTTAAAGCAATAGTTTCGGTCATACACTACACAGCTCAAGTTTAACTCAGAGTGCAATGAGAAACAGTCTTGAAACTGTGATGTGCTGACAAGCAATCCCATCTCGATCTTTCCAATTCACTTAACTTGGTTCAAAATTAAAGCAGAACATGAACATACCAAGCAAGTGAATGACTCAGAACTAGAGACATAGCAACCTAGCATATATGAAGAGCACAAGTGATTTCAACACATTCTACACATGCTAGTTGCATATATTAACGGTGAACATTTTCAAGTTTTTATATTTATTAAGCAAATTCATCATTCATAAAATAGCTCAGCTGACAACATGTATCAGTTATCAGAAAGAGCATAAGCTACAAGCATCATTATAAAGCATCGGAGCAAACACTGTACAGAACATAGTCACATTCTAAAGATTATATACATGAAGCTCTGAATGTAAATATGCAAGATGAAATGTAAAGATGCATGATGAAACCAAATGAAAAGCACAAAGTCAGTATATAATACAAGAGTCAAAATGTTTCCCCCATCTAAAAGGGGAAACACACACCAAGCTCACCTCTCAACCTAGCAAAAGATGATTGGTCTAAAGGCTTGGTGAAAATATCAGCCAACTAATGATGAGTATCGACATGGCGAAGGACGATATCACCCTTCTCATAGTGGTCTCGCAGAAAATGAAAGCGCACATCAATGTGTTTGGTCTTAGAGTGCAACACGGGGTTCTTAGCAATGCTAATAGCACTTGTGCTGTCACAATGCAAAGGAACGCGAGAAAAACTTAGACCAAAATCACGCAAAGTGGCCATCATCCAAAGTAACTGGGAACAACAGCTAGCTGCAGCAACATACTCAGCCTCCGTGGTAGACTGGGCAACACTAGACTGCTTGCGAGAAGACCACGATACAAGAGAAGAACCAATAAACTGACAAGTCCCAGAAGTGGACTTGCGCTCCAGACGGCAACCAGCAAAATCGGCATCAGAATAACCGCAAAGGGAGAGGGTGGAGGAAGCAGGATTCCAAATCCCAAACTTAGGAGTGAAGCATAAGTACCTCATAATGCGCATGACCGCCTGACGGTGAGAGGTGCGCGGCGAAGACTGAAATCGCGCGCAAAGACACACCGCGAACTGAATGTCCGGGCGTGTCGCCGTCAGGTACAGTAGCGACCCGATCATACTTCGGTACTCCTTCTGGTCCACAGCTTCTCCATCTTTATCCGCATCCAGGGCCGTCGTAGTCGACATGGGTGTTGGAAGAGGCTTGGCCTCACCCATATCGAACTTCTTCAGGATATCCTTGGTATACTTACCCTAGTGCACAAACGTTCCCTCTCGAGATTGCTTGATTTGCATTCCGAGGAAAAACGTCAACTCGCCCATCATGCTCATCTCAAACTCCCTGCTCATAGTATCTGCAAACTTGGCAACCAAAGCATGAGAAGAACCACCGAAAATGATATCATCCACGTAAATCTGGACCAAGAGAGTATCATTGCCTTGCTTGAGGAGAAAGACCGTTTTATCCACACATCCCATTTTAAAACCCTTAGCAAGCAAAAAGGTTTTCAACCTATCATACCAGGCTTAGGGGCTTGTTTCAAACCATACAAGGCTTTGTGAAGTTTAAAAACATGGTTTGGAAATTTGGGATTTTCGAAACCGGGGGGTTGTTTCACATACACCTCCTCTTCTATGTAGTCGTTTAAAAAGGCACTCTTGACATCCATTTGAAAAAGTTTAAACCCTTTGGATGCAGCAAAAGCTAAGAGGATCCTAATTGCCTCCAAAGAGCTACAGGAGCAAAAGTCTCCTCATAGTCTATCCCCTCCTTCTGACTATACCCCTGGGCTACAAGTCTGGCCTTGTTTCTTACAACATGGCCATCTTCTCCTTGTTTATTTTTGAAAACCCATTTTTTCCCATTAGGGTGACATTCAGGAGGAAGAGGAACCAGAACCCAAACCCAATTTCTCTCAAAGTTTTCAAGCTCCTCATGCATGGCATTGACCCAATCCGGATCCGTTAAAGCGTGTCCAACATCTCGGGGTTCAAAATCAGCAACAAATGCAGAATGAGCAAAGTGAGAGATTTGTTGTGACCTTGACCGAGTGACACGTTCGCCGATGCTGCCGATCATCTGTTGAGGCGGGTGTTGGCGCTGAATGTGTCGTGGCGCCACCCAAACTAAAGTAGCCTCCCCCTCAACAGCAACTGGTGCCTCCTCGGGTACAAAAGGTACCACTCGAGGTGGCGCATCCCACGGCCCCCAAGTAGTCGAAGAGGAAGGGTCAGGGCCGTGAGTGGTGGTAGAGGCCGCTCTTTGCGGCACAGCAGGTGGAGGAGGTGCTGGGTCATCCATCCCTTCAGCACCCTCTTCCTCGTCATCAAAAAGAGGCTCGCCAACCTCATGATCACCTGCACGCTCAAAACGAGAAGAAGGACAAACCATGGTCTCGTCGAAGGTGACATCGGATGTCTCCATGACTCGGTTAGTATCAAGGTTAAGTACACGTGAGAACACAAGGTTGATATGTACCCTTGTGGTTCCCTTCCTGAGTGATGAGTGATTGATCAACGGGCAACATGTCTCTTGGCTGTGTTGCGTGCAGGTGCAGAGCTCGGACAGTGGTTGAAGGTAAGGTGAAGGTCACGTAGGGACGTGTCGTGCCGACGGACCGGGAGCGGTGAAGGGCGGACGTGGAGCTTGGACCGATGGACCGGGAGACCTGAGGACCAGCTGTGGTAGCTAGCACGTGGCGTTGACAAGCGAGAGCACATGGGGATGTGCGGTGCATCGGCCGAGTCGGGAGGAAGGTGATGGCGTCGTGACACTTGGCGGGAGGCCGAGAAGGATGGCGAATGCACTGTGCCCGGCATGGAGGCTGCTCCGGCATCGGTGCTGGAACTCGGGGTGTGCGAACCACATCCCGTCTACGGCATGGGTTCGGTAGCGGAGCCTCGAAAAGCTACCATCGAAACTCGGGGTGGCTGGTTTCTGAGTTTGGGCCTCAAAACTCGGGGTGGCTGGTTTCCGAGTTTGGGCCTCAAAACTCAGCGCGGACGGTTTCCAGGTTTGGGCCACAAAACCTGGGTGCGCGGGTTTCTGAGTTTGGGCCACAAAACTCAGCCTGAGGACAGGTTTCCCGGTTTCAGCCTCAAAACCGAGGGAAGGCCCAGGTTTCCCGGTTTCGGCCTCAAAACCGGGGGGGAGGTCCGCAAAAAGGACGGTCGACGCGTGGCGGCATGGAGAGGTTGGTGCGGAGGCGAGGCTATTAACGAGGTAGGCGCGGCGGTCGACTGGGCGGCACGTGGCGGCATCCTGAGGCTTGCGTCGAGGCGAAGCTAAGGGTGAGGAAGGCGCGTGGCCGTCAGATCAGCCATCAGCAGAGTTGGACCGGGATACCCCTAGGGTTGGCCGCTTCGCTCTTGTATCTAGGGGTAGAAAGGGGATTATTGTTTTAGGCTATAAATGAGAGAGGCACCCCTCCTCTCTCTCTATCCTAGCAGTCATTTGTTCCTGAGCTCTATCTCTCTAGCCCTCGCTTAGGTTCTAATCATACCTCGCTGCTAGCGATCCGCAGAGACGGGAATCATACCTCTGTGTATTTGGATCTTTTGAGGAAACGAGACCGTATTCTCGTTGTCTCCTCGTGTGGAGGAATTTCGGCTGAAATCGAATCGAATCGTGTCTTGTGTTTTGTGTTCTTCATGTTTTGGTTTTTCATCTCCTGGGGATTTGCCTCGTTCTCCCTCTTTGTGAGATGATTTTCGATTCCACTTGAATCAATTTGTTCTTGGTCGTGAGCTCCTTCTTTCTACCGAAGGAATTCTCTCCTAACCTCACGAATCCATAGATCGGGTTGATTTCGCGTTCGTTCTTCGTTCTTTCCCCCTTTTCCGGTGATCCTCGGATTTCTCTTGATAGACTTGGTTTGGTGCGATGATTTCTTAAGATTAGCATCCCAACACGTAGAGGAACATCTGGAAGGAGTTTGATCGAAGTTTCTTTCGAATTAATTGAGATCGAATCGAATTTGGTATTGAACCCGAGCAGTTTTGTGCTTTTTGGGTGTTGGCGGACAGTCCGCGCCCTTGACGACGGTCATGGCCACGTCAGTCAGGCACAGTCCCCTGACTGTTCACTGTCGAGTGAAAGGCAGACAGTCCGCGGTACAAACCCGCGGACAGTCCGGGACCTGTCCAGCAGACTTGCAACACTGTTTGGTTTCTGCGTTTTGGCCGGCGGACAGTCCGGCACTCAGTCCCGGACAGTCCGGGATTCAACGGCGGACAATCCGGGACTCTGACCCCGGACAGTCCGCGAATCTGCAGACTTTGCTGTTTTGCTCTAGGGCTTTGGCAGTTGGTTTTGGGGTTTCTCCGGGGGTTCCGCTGTACCACTTGGACATCTCCTAGGGTATCCACCTACTCGTAGGTCGTGAACTCTTCGGTTGTCTCGAGTCTTTACTTTTGGGGTGATTCTCTGGGACAAGGGCCATTCTATTCACGAGTTGAATTTGAGGCTCCCATTCACCCCCCCTCTGGTCGCTAATCCGGTCCTTCAATTGGTATCGGAGCCGGTTAAGGATCTTCTCTACCTTAATCAGTTTCGGATCCTATGGGCGACATGGATCGAGGGAACAGCAAGGCTCCTTGGTTCGATGGAACGAACTACTCCTGTTGGAAGATTCGGATGCGTGCTTACCTCAACAGCATCGGATCTTCTGTCTGGGAGATATGCGAGAATGCTGAGTACGTAGTCCTTGCGGCTCATGTGGGTCAGATCCAGATTGACCAGCACGAGGCCAACTCCAAGGATGGTAATGCTCTTTTGGCCAGCATCTCCCTTTCTGAGATCGAACGTGTCTCTGAGCTTGAGACGGCACGAGAGATCTGTGTGAAGCTTCAAAGCTATCACGAGGGTACCGCCCATGTCAAGACCAGACTCTTCGAAACGTACAAGCGCGAGTACGAGAACTGTTTTCAGTTGGAGGGAGAGACGATTGACGCCTTGTTCGCTCGTTTCCAAACGATTGTGAACAAGATGCGTGTCAATCAGGCTAACCTACCCTATGACGATCATGAGAGGGCGCTCAGGTTACTATATGCCCTGGATCGGAGGGTATGGGAGGTGAAGGTGTCAACTATCATTGAGTCTCCATCTTATGACACCCTCACCGTGGACGAGCTGTTCAGCAAGCTCAAGTCCAACGAGATCGATCACCTGACTCAGGCCAAGCTGAAGAACCCATCTTCACATTCCATTACTTTGGTCTCAGGCATGAGTGGATCGACTCTCTCTGCTAACGCTGCACCTCCTTTTTTTGCTTTGTCTTCTTTGCATACAGTCATGGAGGAGCAGTTGGAGGTACTTGGAGACAATGAGCTCGCCCTCGCCATCACCCGGTTCTCGCGGTTTCACAACAACCGCCTGAATCGCCGGCGTGGTGGCGCACACGAGGGCTGCTACAAGTGTGGTGATCTAGACCACTTCATGGCGAACTGTCCCAAGAACAACAAGAAATCTTCCGACAAGACTCGCAACTTCAGGCGCAAGGGCAAGCCGGAGTACAAGACCGAGAAGAAGAAGACAAGGACACCTTTCGCCGGGAGGATGTGGAGAAGGCTTTCGACGCCGATCGGCGTGCTCTCTTCGCCACCAAAAGCGATGAAGACAAGACCTCCGACAGCGACTCCAGCGACGACGGGTCCGAGCACAAGACGGAAGATCGCTTCAACGGACTCTGCTTCTTCGGCAACTCCTCCAAGGGCCTATGCACCAGGGCCCTGGATGAAGAGGACCGCAAGTGCCAGGCGAAGGACGCTGATGATGCCAACAACAACGACGACGACGATGATGCTTCTGAGGTATCAAACTCGTCTCTTGTCGAACGTCTCACCGATGAGCGTGATGCCTTTGCTGAGTTAGTTTTGGGTCTGGAGAAGAAACTCACGTCTGTCAACCGAGAGCGTAGTGAGTTTAAGGCTAAGATGAAAGAGGCGCTTAAGGAGCTTGAGTCTGTTAGGTCCGAAGTGAGGGTGGTTGATGAGGAGGAGTGCGATGAATGCACAACACACATGGAAAACTTTTCCACCTTACAAACCAAGTATGCCTCTTTGATCGAGGTGTATGACGAGCTGAAGGGTAGGCTAGACTTGGTGGGTGAGTGCTGTGTGTGTGCCTCCCTGAAGAAGGAGCTGGAGGAAGTGAAGGCAAGACCTTCTTCGCTGGGTGCGTGCAAGTTTTGTTCAAACTTGCGAACTGAGTTGGCAGAAGTTAACGCCAAGCTTGCTGAAGCCATGAAGGCCAGCTCAGTTAGCACCTTGTCCGCTCCATGTGAGCGATGCATGGGGATGGAGCTTGAGATTGCCAACTGTCGGCATGACAGGATGCAAACCGAGGAGGAAAACACATACCTTCGGTCCATCCTGAATTGGGTGCCATCAGTGAGCCACAGTTGAGCATGATGATCAGTCAGTTCAAGAGGGGAACTGATTGCTCGGGAGTAGGCTTTGATTCAGGTGGGAAGGGCACTAGTATCTTTGGCAACATCGGTGAGTTTAGCGGAGTGAACCCGAGTGAGAAGCCATCCGCTATCCCTAAGCTTACCAAGATCACCCCACCTGAGCCTCCCAAGCCTATCACCAAGGATGGTATCCTTGATGAACCTCCCAAGGCTCCACCTCGCAAGCAAGTGTGGGTACCTAAACCTAACCATCTTAGGAACACACTTCACACCCTTCCTGACGTCTCTAGTGATCCCCTTCTAAGAGGTAAGCAGCCAGCCAGAGTGAACAACCCTCGCAACTTTAGGAACCAACAACCCAAGAGAGTGGTGAGGTTCGAGTGCGAGTACTGTCACCGTGAGGGTCACCTAGCTGAGTTTTGCTTTCAGAGGAAGAGAGACGCTAGGAAGGAGTTGGAGCTGAACAACCAGGCCAGGCACCACCCTCTCCATGGTGTGCAAGGTCGGGGAGTTCAGAGGCAGGGCGCTAGGCCTGGAGGTGCACCTCCTCAGGTAGCTAGGCCCCAGGCAGCTGGACCACGGGGTGGTGGTCGTGCCCGTCGCGGTTCTGGTCGTCCTCAATACGATCATGAGCCGGGTGTAAGAGGTTTTGCTGCTCGGTCCCATAGCGGACCACCTTTTCAGTATGGTGGTGATCGCTTTGCTCAAATGGGACAAGTAGGTCAGTTTGGAGGTTTTTCGTTCCATAGCGGACCACCCTTTTAGGTTGGTGGTGATCGCTATCCACCCATGGGACGAGGACAGCTTGGTGTTGCTACTAACACTTTTTCTGGGCCTATGACACAGCACTGGTATCCTTCTCAGTATACTAACCCCAGTGTTGTGCCATATGCTCACTTCCTGCCTTTCTATTGATGCAGGAACTTCGGTTGGAGAACATGTGGCTCATGGATTCCGGGTGTTCGCGCCATATGACCGGAAAGAAGGAATGGTTCTCCAGCCTTAGCCCCGTGATGCACAAGGAGTACATCACTTTCGGGGATAATAGTAGAGGTAAGGTTGTTTCTCATGGAGCTATTCGGCTCAATGAGAACTTTGTTCTCAAGGATGTTGCTTTGGTTTCAAACTTGCATTACAATTTGCTTTCTATTTCGCAACTCCTTGAAGACGATTGTGAAGTGCCTTTTAAGAAGGGTTTGAGTCGTGTTTTAGACCCTCGGGGAGATCTTGTTTGTCGGATCGTCCCTTTTGGCCGTGTTTTCAGAGCCGATTTTTCTCGTTCTTTTGGCTCTGCTAGATGCTTGATGGCTGGTCCTTCTTCTGATTTGTGGAAGTGGCATAGGAGGGTCGGTCACTTGAGTTTTGACTTGCTAGCAAGACTTAGCTCACTTGGCCTAATCCAAGGATTGCCCAAGCTTAAGTTTCAGAAGGATCTTGTTTGCCATCCTTGTCGTCACGGGAAGATGGTTGCTGCTTCCCACCCACCTGTTAATCAGGTGATGACCAAGCGACCCAGCGAGCTTTTACACATGGACACAGTTGGTCCAGCTCGGGTTTGCTCAGCGGGTGGGAAGTGTTACGTTCTAGTGATCGTTGACGATTTTTCGAGGTACTCTTGGGTGTTTTTCAAGGAGGGTAAGGATGAAGCTTTTTCTTTTGCTCGTGATTTGATCTTGAGGTTGAAAATTGAGTTTCCCCCTGATACTATTAGAGCTATCCGTAGAGATAATGGTACTGAGTTTGATAACTCACAGTTTGCCTCTTTCTATTCTTTTAATGGAATCGAGCATCAGTTTTCTTCTCCTTATGTCCCTCAGCAGAACGGTGTTGTTGAGCGCAAGAACCGGACCCTTGTTGAGATGGCCAGGACGATGCTCGATGAGCATAGGACTCCTAGGCGTTTTTGGGCCGAGGCGATCAACACTGCTTGCCATGTCTCAAATCGCATCTTTCTTCGTGCGTTCGTGAAAAAGACTTCTTATGAGTTGCAAGGTGACTCATTTTCGGGTGTTTGGGTGCAAGTGTTTCATCCTGAAGCAAGGCAATTTGGATAAATTTGAATCTCGCTCTGCTGATGGCGTGTTTCTTGGTTATGCTTCTTATTCACGTGCTTATCGAGTTCTTAACCTGGAAACTAACCGGATAGTGGAGACCTGCGAGGTCACATTCGACGAGACTATGCCTTGTGTTTCTTCTGCTTTTGATGTTGCAGGAGAACAGGAGCTGGGAGAGACCATCTTTGTGGAGGAGGAGTAGGAGAATGCCGATTGGGGTGATCCCGAGCCAACTCCACTGGCTGCCCCCGTCAACCCTGCGACGACTACTTCAGCTCGAGGACCCGATCCCACGACGTCTTCTTCTTGGGGTCCTCTAGAGCCACCTCTCCAGCGAGCACCCGCTGCACCTGAGGGAGCAACAACATATGGCGAGGGGGAGGCGACTTCAGCGAGGCAAGCGCCCCGTAGCGTTCAGCAAGTTCACCCTCCGCGTCAGATGATCGGCGTCATCGACCAGCGAGTCACGCGGTCGCAAGCGTATGAAATCTCACAGTTTGCTCATTCTGCATTCGTTGCTTCTTTTGAGCCCAAAGATGTTGGACACACACTTTCAGATTCTAACTGGGTCAATGCCATGCATGAGGAGTTAGAAAACTTTGAGCGAAACCAAGTTTGGACCCTAGTTCCACCTCCACCAGAATGCCACCCTATAGGTACCAAATGGGTTTTCAAAAACAAAGAGGGTGAGGATGGGATGGTAGTGAGGAACAAGGCTAGACTAGTAGCCTAGGGTTTCTGCCAAAAAGAGAGGATAGACTATGAGGAAACCTTTGCCCCTGTAGCCCATTTAGAAGCCATTAGAATCCTTCTAGCCTTTGCTGCTTCAAAGGGTTTTAAGCTTTACCAGATGGATGTCAAGAGTGCCTTCTTGAATGGGTATATAGAGGAAGAGGTTTATGTTAGGCAACCCCCTGGCTTTGAGGATCCCAAGTTTCCAAACCATGTTTATAAACTTTCAAAAGCTTTGTATGGTTTGAAACAAGCCCCGAGAGCATGGTATGATCGTTTGAAAACCTTTTTACTCTCCAAGGGTTTTAAAATGGGACGGGTCGATGGAACTTTGTTTCTCCTCAAGCAATGCAACGATACCCTGTTAGTCTAGATTTACGTGGATGACATCATCTTTGGTGGCTCCTCTCACGCGCTTGTTGCCAAGTTTGCAGATACTATGAGCAGGGAGTTTGAAATGAGTATGATGGGCGAGTTGACTTTCTTCCTCGGGTTGCAAATTAAGCAAACCTGAGACAGGACATTTGTGCATCAAGGAAAATACACTAAGGACATCCTGAAGAAATTCGACATGGGCGAGGCCAAGCCTCTTACGACGCCCATGCCGATGACTGTGGCGATGGACGCGGACCAGGACGGAGAGCCGGTTGATCAGAAGGAGTACAGAAGTATGATTGGCTCGCTTCTGTACCTGACGGCGACGAGGCCGGATATACAGTTTTCTGTGTGTCTGTGCGCTCGCTTTCAGGCATCCCCTAGGACTTCCCACAAGCAAGCGGTCAAGCGCATCATGAGGTACCTCCGATACACTCATGAGTCCGGACTTTGGTATTCCTCTTCTTCGAACCTCTCGCTTTGTGGTTATTCCGATGCGGATTTTGCCGGCTGTCGGCTTGAGCGTAAGTCTACTTCTGGGACGTGTCAGTTTCTTGGCTCTTCTTTGGTTTCGTGGTCTTCTCGTAAACAGTCGAACGTAGCCCAGTCTACTACAGAAGCCGAGTACATTGCCGCTGCTTCTTGTGCTTCGTAGCTTTTATGGATGGTTGCTACATTGCATGACTTTGGTCTAGATTTCAGTCGGGTCCCTTTGCTTTGTGACAGCACTTCTGCCATTAGTGTAGCAAAGAACCCTGTTCTTCACTCCAAGACCAAACACATCGATGTTCGCTTTCACTTTCTTCGTGATCACTATGAGAAAGGAGACATTGATCTTAGGCATGTAGACACCCATAACCAGGTTGCGGATATTTTCACCAAGCCTTTGGATCTCTCAACTTTTGCTTGGTTGAGAGGTGAGCTTGGTGTGTGTTTCCCTTTTTAGATAGGGGAAGCATTTTGCTTGTTGTACAATAAACTGACTTTCTGATCCTTTTGTTTTTGGGTCTTGAGTCTTTCTAGTTTTGTTTTGGCTTCGATTCTGACTTCATCTTGCATACATCTTGCATTTTCGAGCTTCATGTCTATATTCCTTAGAATGAAGTTATGCTCTGATTAGTGTATGCTTCGATGATATATGATGATGCTTGTAGCTTAGGCTCTCCTTGATCACTGCTACATTTTGTAAGCTAAGCTATTTTTCAAAATGATGAACATGTTTAATGAACTTAAAATTTGATACATGTTCACCATTGAGATTGGCAACTAGCATGTGTAGGATGTGTTGAGGTCACTTGAGCTATTTCATATATGCTAGGTTGCTATGACTCTAGTTCTGAGTCTTTCACTTGCTTGGACTATTCATATTCTCCTTAAAATGAACCAAGTGTTAGTGAATTGAAAAGATCAAGATGGGATTGCTTTGTCAGCACATCACGGTATCGAGACTGTTTCTCATAGCACTTTGAGTTAAACTTGAGCCGTGTAGTGCAAGACTGAAACCGATGCTTTAAGCTTCTGATTGCATATGCATAGGCTTAGCACGGTTGAAAAGTTAGGCCATGACAAGCTTTCAACCTCTTGCAATCACATGCTGAATTTAAACTTGTGTTAATAACCGCTGCAATTTCTCCGATAAAATCTAAAAACACAAGTCTATGTTTCACTCTATAGCATGATAGTTGAACTTTGCTAGGGGTAGTTCACCGTGTATACATGTTTAGCACTTGCTTGACTTCCTGTCTATACATGTTGTGTGCTATTTTGATGGTGAAACCCCTTTCTGAACGGCTTAAAACTGCTCACTTGGCTTATGCATTCATATCTTGTATTCGGTGATCAGTTTGAGCCTTTGCTAGCATTTTTGACTGTTGCTTTGTAGTTGGATCAGCACTCTTTAGAGCTTTTCTTCACTCTTTCGAGTATATACCTGAAGCTGTTAACTTGCATTTTTCACTCATGTGCATTTGCTTGACTCCGATAGGCATGACCTAGCTCCGTTTTACTTACTTGAGTCCTTTTCCCCTTTCTTTTGATTGCAAATTGCCCCCAAGGGGGAGAATGTTTCCAAGGATGAGTTTTTTAGGCTTTCTGTGGTGCCAATTTGCAATTTATGCTTCACTTGCTGAGGGGGAGTTCTTTGAGTGAGGGGGAGTTTTTCTGCCAATGCTGCTCCGAGTCAGTTCTTGTTTGATATCGATCTTTTCAGCTAGTTGCGTTGAGCCTCTGTGCCTCTATCTTGAGGGACTAGTAGTAGCTGCCTCTGATGCAGTCTTCAGTTGGTATTCGAGCTTTCAGCTAGTGGTGTTGAGCCCTTTCTGCCTCTTCTAGAGGACTAGCTTGCTTCTAACTTGGTTGCATCGAGCCTTTGCCCATGTCTTTGGGAACCAAGTCTTGTGCTCTGATTTTGATCGAGTTTTGCTCCTTGATGAGTTGTTGCTCCGATTTCTTGCTTGGTTGTGTCGAACCGTTGCCCATGTCTTTGGGGACCAAGCTTCGCTTATTTCAATTTGATCCTTTTCGGCCTTCTCTCTGGCTTTTGGACATCTCGAGTGAGTTTTCTCCTTCTACCCAATTCTGTTTTCTTTTTCTTTTTGATTATGGTTACTATGAGTTGACGATGCACTCATCAAGGGGGAGATTGAGAACACAAGGTTGATATGTACCCTTGTGGTTCCCTTCCTGAGTGATGAGTGATCGATCAACGGGCAACATGTCTCTTGGCTGTGTTGACGTGCAGGTGCGGAGCTCGGACAGTGGTTGAAGGTAAGGTGAAGGTCAAGTAGGGACGTGTCGTGCCGACGGACCGAGAGCGGTGAAGGGCGGACGTGGAGCTTGGAGCAACGGACCGGGAGACCTGAGGACCAGCTGTGGTAGCTGGCACGTGGCGTCGACAAGCGAGAGCACATGGGGATGTGCGGTGCATCGACCGAGTCCGGAGGAAGGTGATGGCGTCGTGACACTTGGCGGGAGGCCGAGAAGGATGGCGAATGCACTGTGCCCGGCGTGGAGGCTGGACATGCTCCGGCATCGGTGCTGGAACTCGGGGTGTGCGAACCACATCCCGTCTACGGCACGGGTTCGGTAGCTGAGCCTCGAAAAGCTACCCTCGACGGTTTCCGAGTTTGGGCCTCAAAACTCGGGGTGGCCGGTTTCCGAGTTTGGGCCTCAAAACTTGGCGTGGACGGTTTCCAGGTGTGACAGAACCGACCAATTTATACCAGATTAAGCACCGAACCCCCGCTTTCGCAGAGATTGACAGGTACTTAAGCTCGTACAAACCCGGTAGTCCGGAAATCTTGAAGGATTTCAAATCATTCAACTTTAGCCAAGATCGTAATAGATTAGCGTACATGTCCAAGAGGTACATTCAGTTCGCACATAGTTCAAATACATCAGAGTTCAACAGTTATTACAAACCATAGTTCAAAATTCGAAAGCGGAAGCAACATAGTTTTAAACATAAGTTCTCAGTTCACAATACGGTGCCATTGCCTGATCAGTCCACAAAAGCATCAGGAGAGGATAAGAGATGACCATGCCCATGGTCTAATCACCACCCTCGACGGGGTACAGATAGTTCTCGCAATAGCCGTAGAAGCATTGCCCATCTGCAACAACAAGGGATAAAACCCTGAGTACGAGAAGGTACTCAGCTAGACTTACCCGTCAAAACCAGAAATAAACGACACCAAGGAGTATGCAAGGTTGTATCTGGGTTTGGCCATACTTACCCTTTTGCATAAAAGCATTTTCATTATTAAATAATCATCAATATAGTATTTAGCAGTCAATTTTATGTAATGACCTGATTAACTAGATTTGCACCTGATCTAGAGCAATCACTTGGCTACTTAATCAAGCAAGAGTGACTATTTCATCAATAGCCTTTCAGATTAAACATCATAACCATCTTTAGTTCCATAAGTTACTACGGTAACACATGCCCAGTCAAGTTACTCACTATCCAGGAGTGATGGCGATTATAATCGATTCCTACCCAGCTGGGGACAAAGATGTTGCACACTCGCCCGATCACACCTTGCCAGGCAGCCGTCGGCGACCGCTTCAGGAAATTCGAGAACACAACACGCGGGACGGTCATGGGCCCTTCTACACCGGGGGTTATCTCAATGCCAGGTCGCTCAAGCTATAACTGCCCACGGTCATGTCAGGTCAATCAGGCCCCGCCTGTCCACGGACCATGTCAGGTTGCTCAGAATAGTTGCCCACGGTACATATAAGGCCCTGGGTGTTAGGCGTCAACATCTCCATCATCGGCTCGAATAGCCTTACTCGGCTTCACGGGAGGTACTCTGACCTACTCCGTTAAGTGATTGACGTCTTCAAAATGACTGAGGTGTGCCTTCGTCGGGTCCTAATCGACACAGACGAGAGACTACTAGCACACAGAACCCATGTCCTGCTGCTCCTACATCCCGCCCAGTCTCAAATTAATTATCACATGGTTATATTCCACGATAGCACGAGGCTAGTCATGATCAGTATCCACCTATATGCGGGAGACAGGAAATCACCCGACTTTTACCGGTCTAAGCAGACTAAGCAGAAACGAGCCTAGACTTAACAGGGATATTAAGACAATAATTGCAGGTGGACAAGGTAAGTAATTAATGCAGCAACGCTATCACTCAACTCCTATAACCTAATGCAACAAACATATCAGGTTAATTTTGTAATTGCATTTGCAAACCGTAGGAGTGGGATGCTCCGGGGCTTGCCTCGTTCAAAGTCGGAGGGTCGATGGTCGCGGCACTCAGGCAGGTCCTCGACGTCTCCTTCTTCGGTCCTCTCGTCCTGGGTCTCCTCCGGACACGGTTCCTCCAATGGCTGCGGGTTCTGGATCTCCACTACCGATCCTGTATGATGCATAACACGTATAAGTAAAAATGAATGCACATGGGATGCAACATAGAATAAGATAACTCACGAGATAAGCACATGTCATCTACTGCGTTCTATTCAACAGGGTAGTCAACATCAAACTAGTGATTACAAAAGACCTTAACATCCAACCAATCAATTAACCTACCTAATTAGTTGGTTAGAATTTATAATTACCACAACAAGCACTTTACTTAATTAATTTATTCTCCTTTAATTACTCGCTGAAATAAATCCATTTAATCAAGCCTATAACAGCAACCCATCCTAGACAGCTTCAGAAAAATCCACAGAAATTACTGGAAGTTAACAACACATAATCTAGTCCTCTGTCTAAATTTCAACCCAATTCGACTTAAACTCTATCCTCTATGAAAAAGACAAATATTAACAAGAAAAGGTGCTTTGAACTACACACCCTAACAAAAAGTGTCAAACAACAAATTTCCCATTTTTCTACTGAACTTCTTAGCACAAGAGCAATGTATCAAAATTCTCAGGTTCATATTCCTCATATTTTAATTACTACAATTTAAACAAGAAAGCAGCATTTAATCACTTTAATTGCTACTGCCAAAATATTCCACAGAACAACATCATATTACATTGTTCCTAGAAACTATTCATCAATACAAACCTAACAAAACAAGAATCACATTTTTCTGAGCAATACACAGATTACTATGCATTTAACAAGATTTCAGCCTAAACATAATTTAAATATAACTACACATAAATTTATCACAAACTAGACATATTATATTTTTCATGCATAGAACTCATCACAACAAACTTAATAAAACTTATTTCACCTTTTTAGCATTTACAGAATGCAAGATATGAATTAAACAAGCCACATAAGCATTTCTGAAACTAATTAAACAAAACACTGAAAAATCTTTACCCTAAACTGCTACACGCACCCGAACTACTGCACCCGAGACACTGACAGCCGGGACCCGAGCCACTGACTTGCGGGCCCCCGAGTCAAACCGGCCCCACCTGTAAGCCACACAGAAGCAGGGGAAGGGTTGACCGCGGCGGAGCTCGCCGGCGGCGACCTCCCCGGCGAAACGGACACCACCGTTCTACTCCTCTCCTTCTTCCGCACCCGACGGTACCACTCTTTAGTCCAGCGCACGCACGGATCGAGCTCACCGTCGACTATGGCGGACACGGCGGCGCGGCCATGCTACGCCGGCCGGCTCCGGTCATCCCGAGCTAAACCAACTACCGATTCCTACTCCGGCGACCTTCACAACCCTAACCCAAGGCTCAGGAGCCAGGGTTCTCACTCCGAGCATCCGCGACCACGACCATGCCGACTCCGGCCACCATGGCGAACGGCGGACGGCGGCGTACCGTCACTACCAAACCCTAATCGGCTAAACCAACACCACCAACGTCTTCTACGGGTCAAGGTGACTCGTGAACGCTAGCTAGGACAAACGGACGGGCACGGAAAGGGGGTTGGCCACGGCGGACCGAGCTCGCCGGCCATGGCGGACACGGCGGACGCGGCGTACCGTGGTCACCAAACCCTAACCGGCCAAACCGTCACCTTCTACCTCTTCCACGAACCTCACTGACCCTCGAACGTGAGCTAGGGCGACACGAAACCACGGGAAAGAGGCCGGCCATGGCGAACCGAGCTCGGCGGCGGCTCATCCCTGGGCTTGCCTAGGGTTTTCTACGGGGCGCTAAGGGTAGCAAGAGGTGCGGGGGCTCACGGCGAAGCTTTGTGGGTGGTTGGGCTTGCGGCGAGGCGGCCGGACGGCGGTGAACGGCGGCGGCGCTTACTTTTCCCCCCTTTCCGCCCGAGCGCCGGCGAGAGCGAGAGAGATAGAACGGAGGGAAGTGGACAGCTTCGGTCAGTGCGGGGGCGAGCAGGCGACTTGAGCTCGCCACGCCGCGCGCGAACGCTGGCTCGGCCGGCCGCGGCACGCCACGCGGCGGCCAAGCTCTGGCGCGGTCAGCCACGACCACGGCCGATTCAAACTGAATCGCCGGGTTCAGGCGCTGATGGTCGACTGACGGCTGGATTTTGGACGCGATTATCTCCTAATCCACTCGATGAAACGCTAAACCACTTGTTCCATTGAGTAGAGCTATGTGCTGACTACAACTTTGGTTACAAGGTCAAGCTTTGGTTCGGCCTAGATTGCTCTCGAAAAAGCTCCAAAGATCACTAAGCAAAACTATTTCGGCAGTTAGGACTTAGAAGAATTTTTCGAAGTCTAATCTCCCCCATTTCTGCCTTGTGGGTCCTAAAACACCTTGTTAAACTCATTTTCATGAGTTGGCCCTTAAACACTTTTTGTTCTACTCTAAATTCTACACACTTTTGGTTAAGGGCCCACTACCATGTAAAGCTTCTATCAAGGAGGTCTTAGTTAGTCAAACAAAAGGACTCCTAGGGCTCTATTAGGGCAACTAGGGTTAGTGACTTGGTTAGCCATAATGACCAACACAAACCTAGCTTCATTTTGACTCCTTAACAAGGTTCAACTACTTAGGAGACTCACACACTCCAAAAGCAAGTCAAACAAGCATCACACTAAGCATTAACATTACAAGCCAAAACATGGAATGACACTTTACAAAAAGAATGCAACATGAGATGATGATGCTTTATGCTTATGAGATGTCAAGTTATGCATTTAGGGTTGCTTAACACCAGGGGTGTTACACCAGGTTTGGGCCTCAAAACCTGGGTGCGCGGGTTTCTAAGTTTGGTCCACAAAACTCAGCCTGAGGACAGGATTCTCGGTTTCAGCCTCAAAACCGGGGGAAGGCCCAGGTTTCCCGGTTTCGGCCTCAAAACGGGGGGGAGGTCCGCAAAAAGGATGGTCGATGCGTGGCGACGTGGAGAGGCTGGCGCGGAGGCGAGGCTATCCACGAGGTAGGCGCGGCGGTCGACTGGGCGGCACGTGGCGGCATCCTGAGGCTTGCGTCGAGGCGAAGCTAAGGGTGAGGAAGGCGCGTGGCCGTCAGATCAGCCATCAGCAGAGTTGGATCGGGATACCCCTAGGGTTGGCCGCTTCGCTCTTGTATCTAGGGGTAGAAAGGGGATTATTGTTTTAGGCTATAAATAAGAGAGGCACCCCTCCTCTCTCTCTATCGTAGCAGTCATTTGTTCCTGAGCTCTCTCTGTCTAGCCCTCGCTTAGGTTCTAATCATACCTCGCTGCTAGCGAGCCGCAGAGACGGGAATCATACCTCTGTGTATTTGGATCTTTTGAGGAAATGAGACCGTATTCTCGTTGTCTCCTCGTGTGGAGGAATTTCGGCTGAAATCGAATCGAATCGTGTCTTGTGTTTTGTGTTCTTCACGTTTTGGTTTTTCATCTCCCGGGGATTTGCCCCGTTCTCCCTCTTCGTGAGATGATTTTCGATTCCACTTGAATCAATTTGTTCTTGGTCGTGAGCTCCTTCTTTCTACCGAAGGAATTCTCTCCTAACCTCTCGAATCCATAGATCGGGTTGATTTCACGTTTGTTCTTCATTCTTTCCCCTTTTCCGGTGATCCTCGAATTTCTCTTGATAGACTTGGTTTGGTGCGATGATTTCTTAGGATTAGCACCCCAACACATAGAGGAACATCTGGAAGGAGTTTGATCGAAGTTTCTTTCGAATTGATTGAGATCGAATCGAATTTGGTATTGAACCCGAGCAGTTTTGTGCTTTCTGGGTGTTGGCGGACAGTCCGCGCCCTTGACGGCCGACAGTCCGCGCATCGGGTCTCGGCCAGGTCAGTCAGGCGCAGTCCCCTAACTGTTCACTGTCGAGTGAACGACGGACAGTCCGCGGTACAAACCCGCGGACAGTCCGGGACCTGTCCAGCAGACTTGCAGCACTATTTGGTTTATGCGTTTTGGCCGGCGGACAGTCCGGCACTCAGTCGCGGACAGTCCGGGATTCAACGGCGGACAGTCCGGGACTCTGACCCCGGACAGTCCGCGAATCTGCAGACTTTGCTATTTTGCTCTGGGGCTTTGGCAGTTGGTTTTGGGGTTTCTCCGGGGGTTCCGCTGTACCACTAGGACATCTCCTAGGGTATCCACCTACTCTTAGGTCGTGAACTCTCCGGTCGTCTCGAGTCATTACTTTTGGGGTGATTCTTTGGGACAAGGGCCATTCTATTCATGAGTTGAATTTGAGGCTCCCATTTACCCCCCCCCCCCTCTGGTCGCTAATCCGGTCCTTCAACATGATAAGCTCGAGTGTGAGTGCCATAACCCAAAAATACACCGTCAGAAGAACGAGACTCAAACTTGTCCAAGTTGCCCTTTTTGAGTATAAAACAATGGCAACCAAAAACTCTAAAATAACTCACCTTGGGCTGTTTTCCAAAACGCAACTCATAAGAAGTCTTTTTCAAAAAAGCTCGGAGAAAAATGCGATTGGAAATGTAGCATGCAGTGCTCATAGCTTCGGCCCAATATCGCCTAGGAGTCCTATGCTCATCGAGCATCATCCTGGCCATCTCTACAAGGGTCCGATTCTTCCTTTCTACAACACCATTCTGAGGCGGTGTGTAGGGAGAAGAAAACTAATGCTCTAAACCCAAAGAGTTACAAAACTTCTCAAAATCCGAGTTTTTAAACTCGGAACCATTATCACTTCTAATAGCTCGCATTGAGTTCAAAGGGAACTCATTCTAAAGACGCAAAATCAGATTGTGAGCAAAAGAGAAAGTCTCAGTTTTCTCAGCTAAAAAGAAAACCCACGAATATCTCGAGAAGTCGTCAACAACAACAAGCACATACCACTTCCCCCCAAACGAGCTCACCCGAGCCGGACCAACAAGGTCCATGTGCAAAAGCTCTCCAGGGCGCTTAGTCATGACCTGAGTCACTTTATGGTGGGGAGCGGCAACCATCTTCCCATGTCTACAAGAATGGCAAACAAGATCCTTCGTCATGCACAACTTGGGCAATCCTCGGATTAGGCCAAGTGAACTAAGCCTTGCAAGCAAGTCGAAGCTCAAATGTCCTAGTCTCCTATGCCACTTCCAAAGATCAGAGGAGGAAGGTCCATCCAAAAGACAACGAGAAACTCCAAATGACTCCGAGAAGTTCGCACGAAAGACTTTCCCAAAGGGCGAAATCACACAAACAAGATTACCCTGAGGATCCAAAATGCGACTAAGATTCGACACAAAGTTGCGAAACAGAAAGAAGGTTAAAATGCAAGTTAGAAACAAGAGCAACATCGTGCAACACAAAGTGCTCATTAACTCGCACCGACCCATGAGACAACACTTTACCTTTACTATTATCGCCGAAGGTGATAAACTCCTTTTCGGCAACTGGACTAAGACTGGACAACCACTTGGCATTTCCGGTCATGTGCCTCGAGCAACTGGAATCCACCAATCAAACGTTCTCCAATCGTTTTACCTATATCAATAAAAAGACATAGGATGAGCATACGGTCCAACACTGGGGTTAGTGAAGTAGGAAGAGTACCAGTGTTGGGCCGGCTGCTCAAAAGAACGGTTAGTAGAAAAACCATTCCTAGCACGCCTACGGGAAGAGCAATCACCACGTAGAGGAAAACGTGGTCCGCTAAGGGAGGGGCGTCCATCGCGATACTCAAAACGCGATGAGGGAAAACGCTCAACTACAAAGCCACCGCCACGGGGTCCATAGCCCACAACTGCAAGCTCCCGCCGGGCACGTTCTCTTCGCGGCCTAGGCCTAGGAACTTGAGGTTTTGGACCTCTAGGCCTAGCAACACGCCTCTATACATTTGGCGCATGTACATCATGGAAAGGATGGTACATGTCCGTGTTGTTCATGTCCTTTGCACGACGCGCCTCTCTCTTGCGCCGAAAGCAAAACTCACTCAAGTGTCCATCTCTCCCACAGTGCTCACAATGGTACCTCATCGATCTCATAGGGGGTTGTTGGTACTCACGGTAGTGGTGTGGATCACTTTGCCCTTCTGTGGCATAAGCTCCTCTTGGATGGGTGGCATGGTGTCCAGCTTGTTCTTGAGGTGGTTTGGTTTTGGAGCCCATGATTGTTTCTTGGGTGGAGCTCTCGGAGGTTCAACAAACACACCATTCTTTGTGTTAGGCTTTAGAGGCTCTTTGGTTGGTATCTTGGTAAGCTTGGGAGTAGTGGTGGAGTTGGGCTTCTCACTCGGGTTAAGACCACTAAACTCTCCAACCTTGCCAAAAGATGAAGCACACTCAACACCCTGAGCAAAGCCTAGACCTGGACCTCCAGCAGCACGCTTGAACTGGGAGATCATCATCCCAAGCTGCGGCTCATCACTAGACACCCATGACAAGATGGTCCGAAGGTATGTGTTTTCCTCCTCGGTTTGCATCTTGTCATGCTTCACGTTCGCAATCTCCATCTCCAAACCCTCACACAACGCGCATCTAGACACACACGTGCTACCCGAGCTGGCCTTCTCAAGAGACACAATCTTGGCATTCTTCTCTGTCAACTCGGATTGCAAGCCTGCACAAGACTTGCACGCACCCAACAGCGAGGATCTAGCCTTCAGCTCATCCACCTCTCCTACCAACACAGCATACTTACTTCTCAAAGTGAGAAGATCAGTCATGTGTGTGGAGCACATCTCACACTCCTCCTCCTCTGTGACAACAACGGTGGACTTGACAGATTCAAGTTCCTTCACCGTATCCTCCCACTTCTGCCTAAACTCCTTCCTCTCTCTAGCAGCGCGCCTAAGCAGCTTGTCTTGACTAAGGAGAGCGGCAGTAAGTTTCTCGACCTCAACAGAAAGCTCATCGGGGGTTTGAGATACCTGGGAGGTGTCGTCGTCGTCGTTGTCGTTCCGAGGGATGTCCTCCAGCTCGCCGTCAACCTCCTTGCCGAGGGCCATGCTGCAGAATCCCTCGTTGTCGGCGAAGAAGTAGAGGCCGTTCAGCTTGTCCTCGATCCTCTTCTTCTTCTTGGACTCGTCGTCGCTTGAGGAAGCGGAGTCATCATCCGAGTCGTCGATGTCACTAAGCATGGCGAAGAAAGCACGCTGCTCAGCCTGGGCCTTCTCCAAGTACTTCGTCTTGATGTACTCCTTGTTGAAGTCGCCCTTCCGCTTGTGCTTTGCGGGGACGTACTTCTCCTTATGCTTGCCGGAGTCGTACTTGTGCCCATGATCCGCCTTGCCGAAGACTTGCTTGTTCTTCTTCGGGCAATTGGCGATGAAGTGGTTGGTGTCGCCGCACTCGAAACATCCCGAGCGTCCTCCTCCGCGGCGACGGTTCATGCGGTTGTTGTGAAACCGCGAGAACCGGTTGGTGAGCAAAGCCAACTCGTCATCCCTCATGAATTCCAGCCGCTCCTCTATGACAGAAAGAAGAGAAGAGAGTGCAAATCCTCCAGAGGGGTTAGCAGAAGAGCTAGAAACCAAAGCCATTGACAGGCCAGAAGGATTTTCATAAGGAGCCCTTGCCATGGCGTCAATCTCACTAGACTTGAGCTTACTAAAGAGCTCGTCGCATGTGAGGGTCTCATAGCTAGGTGATTCGATGATCGCCTGAACCTTTGAGTCCCACACCGATCGATCAAGAGTATGCAAAAGCTTCAAAGGTCTCTCATGATCATCGAAAGGCAACAGCTCCTTGTTAGCCCTCATCCTGTTGACAATCACCTGAAAGCGAGCGAATAAACTTTCTATGCTCTCTCCAGGCATATGTCGAAAGTTCTCATACTCTCGGTTGAACGACTCGTAGAGACGGGTTTTGACTTGGGTGGTTCCCTCATGGAAACGCATGAGGGTAGCCCACATCTCCCAAGCCGTAGCGAGGTGAGAAACGCGATCAAACTCGGACATGCTCAAACAGGAAAAAAGAGCATTACGGGCTCGACTATTGGCATCGTGCTCATCGATCTGATGCTGAGTCACACGAGCAGCCAAGACCACATAATCAGCAGAGTTGCAAATATCCCAAATGGAAGCACCAATACTCTGCAGATAGGCCGACATGCGTATCTTCAAATACGCATAGTTCGTCCCATCGAAAAACGGCGGTTTGCCCACGCCGCAATCCATGTCGCCTTCTGTGGATCTGGAACCGGCTAAGGTGGAAGATCCTTAACCCGCTCCGATACCAATTGAAGGACCGAGAATGCAATAGCAAGGCGACCAGAGGGGGGTTGAATGGGAGCTCAAAAATTTCTCTCGAAACTTTGGCCTTTTGTCCCCAAAATCAACCCCAAAGGCTTCGATCGAAACCGTGATGCCCACGACCCTTAGAAGAGGGTGGATGATCCATAGGATCATAGCGAGGCACCACAAAGCGATAGCAAGCCAAACGCCAAAAGCACCGGCACAAGTTCGACCCCTAAAAACCGAGTCCCAAACGTAGATTGAAGGCTACGTCAGGAAATCCCCAAATACCGATGCTAACAAGTAGCAAAGATACTTAGAGAGGTTCCTAGGTGAAGTAAAGGACCAACCGAGAAGACCAGAAACCAAGCGAAGAAGTCGGGAGAGCAAACGCACTAAAACTCAACACAGCCGATTCCCGGACTGTTCGCGGGTACGGTCCCGGACTGTCCGCAGTAGTCCCAGACTGTCCGCGAAGAAGGGGCGGACTGTCCGCCGGCAACTTCACCAAAACAGCAAGTCTATTGAACCTCCTTGGTCGGCTCACGGACTATCCGCGACCGACTACGGCGGACTGTCCGCCGGTCAAACCGAGTCTGCACAGCCGAGCCAAATCCAATTCAACTCAAAATCCCTAGTTCCCAAACTTGGAGAAGATGATCACGAGGTAGTTAGGAGACTATCCCCAAGAAATCATCCGCTCAAATCAACTTAATCACCGGGAAATCGAAAGGAAAGGAGTATGAACGAAAAAGCACCACGAAAACAAAATCGACCCGATCTACTTGTTCGTGAGGAGTTAGATGAATTCCTTCGGTGGAAATGATCTCCTCACTATAAAGAACAAGTTGATTCAAACGGATTTCGAAAAGATGTAGTAGAGAGGGAGATCGAGTGACGGGAAAATCATGGAGAAACGAAGAACGCGAAGAACATGAACAAAACGCGAATCAACACATCGATCTGCAACCGTGTGGCTACCACATGCTACAACAGTGAGATTATGGTCTCACTTCCTCAAAATCTCCAGTACACAGAGGTATGGTTCTCTGCGGATCTCAGTTGCTACAGCAGGGGATTGGTAGAGCAGGAAAACCTAGAAGGCAAAGAGCAAAATGACTGAGATAGGATGGGAGGTGGGTGTCTCCCTCTACTTATCCTAATTCGAGCAGGAAAACCTCGAAGATAGTTGTGATCCGACGGCCACGCCCGCACAACTGGTAGCGTTGCCTCGACGCAACTTCACCGATTGCCGCCACGTGCCGCCACCGCTCCGCTTGTCCATTTTCCGGACTTCGCCCCCGGTTTTGAGGCCCAAACCGGGAAACCAGCCTTCACGACCATCCCTCGGTTTTGAGGCCCAAACCGGGAAACCAGCCGTCCATCGCCTGAGTTTTGAGGCCCAAACTTAGAAACCCGCAGCACCCAGGTTTTGAGGCCCAAACCTGGAAACCATCCTCAGCCCGAGTTTTGTGGCCCAATCTGAGAAACCATCAGCGCCCAGGTTTTGAGGCCCAAACCTGGAAACCGTCCACTCGGTGGTTTTCTGTGGCTCAACCACCAAACCGAGCCGTAGAGGGGATGCACCGCCCGTGCACCCCGTCCACCCCAAGTCTTCACTCGTCGCTGTCCCAGGCTTTCAGCCACCACAGCTGATCACCAGGCCACCGGTCCCTCAGTCCAAGCCTCACGTCCGCACAATTGATCAGCAGCTCCCATATCAACACGGACATCAGCTCCCCCTTGAGGAACTCGACACCTCAACAGAACTAATCTCCAGCACTTCTACCTTGGAGTCGGTCACGCCAGGATCAATAATCCAAGGCTACACCCGTGAAGTCTTCATGGCGGGGCATTAGTCATCTCTACGACCACCGACCCCTCCAAATGTCTTCCAGGATGACGAAACTCCAAGTATGATATCTGACAATGATCCTGAAGGACCAGCAGAAACCGAGTCCTTAAAAGCTGAGAGAATTAGACAGAATCAAGCAAAAGAAGCTCGCAGAGGGCGCGCAAATCACGGCAAGGAGGCAGTCGACCGCTATAATGTACAACTCGAAGAATATAACACTCGGAGATGCCTAGAAGAGGACGCGGAAAATCATGCTCGCGCCCAACGTGATCAGGAGCATCAATCACAAAATGATCACAATCGCCGACGAGCCAATTGCTCCCGCAACCTCGAGCCAGAGTTTATGAGAGTCGCTGGTCAAAAGGTTTTCCAGACACCCTACCAGAACATCATGGCCCTAGCCACAGAGATGGGAGCCAAAGACAATCGCACCCCTGAGGAAGAGCGACGATTGGTCATGCTTCAGACTACCGCGCTACAACTTCGGGGACGGAACCTCGAGTCTCTGGCTGACGAGCAAGCTTCCTCTCACACTAGCTAGAGGCGGCCTGTTCAAGAGCGACTCGGTCGAATCCCAGTAAGGAGTCGTCTGGGCCACCGAGTACCCGACTAAGCTGAGGGAGGAGCCGAATCTTCATACAGAGGAATCGCAGTCGCAGCATCCGACGCAATCGATCGCTTCCCTTGCTTCTCCCAAAGGCTAAGAGCAGTCCCGTTCTCGCCAAAATTCAAACCCAGAAACTATTCAAAGTACGACGAGAAGACAGAACCTAAACGATGGCTCAGGCTGTATGCTCAAGCAGTTGAGCTGGCCGGTGGAAGCAACGACGTCAAGGCACTCTATCTCCCAATGGCTTTAGAAACAATGCCGCTTGCTTGGTTCGACAGGCTTAAACTCGAGTCCATCGACTCCTGGGAGCAACTCCATCGTATCTTCATCGAAAACTTTGCGGGTGTCCCAGAGAGATCAGACCCCCGGACTAAGCTTAGAACCTGCAAGCAACAGAAAAACGAATCAATGCGGGAATACTATAGGCGTTTCTCAGAGATCCGCTCCACAGTATCCGACATCACAGACAGAGAAGTAATTGACCTCTTTGGCAACGGCATCTGCGAAAGGTACAATTACAAAGATTTCATCAAGCAGGACCCGACCACCGCTGACGAGTTCCATCGGGCCGTAAACTCCATGATGGCGACAGAAGAACGTACACAGGAGCGTTTCCCCGATAGAAACACGCAGGGTGATCGAGGGAACAACCAGAGAGGCAACCAGACACCGCAGCAAAACACCCGGAAAAGGGTAGGAGACAATACTGTTGCTGCCATGGAGCCTCAGAAGAAGGGGAACAAGCCATTTACCTTTGATGACTTACTCGACGGACCGTGCCCCTTTCATCCGAAAGCCGGACATCAGGCAAGGCACTGTCGACAACTCAAGGAGCGAGGCCTGAACTCCGACTTCAACAAAAACAAGAAGGACAAAGGCAAGAAGAAAGCTGAGGACCCTCCACAAGATACCGGTGGTTTCCAACACCCCAAATGGACTATCAATGTCATTTTCGGGGGAGTAACTACCAGCGACAGCAAGAGGCTCCAGAAGCTTTCACTACGGGAGATCATGTCTACAGAACCAGCGACTCCCAGGTACCTTGACTGGTCTGAGCACCCGATCATCTTCTCTCGAGCAGACCCATGGACCAGCGTCTCCAACGCAGGGCACTACCCGCTAGTCCTGGATCCCACGGTCGCTGGGTTTACATTGAGCAGAGTACTCATCGACGGAGGGGCAGGACTTAACGTCATTTTCGCAAGCACCCTACGCAAGATGAATCTGGATCTCGCAACACAGCTCACACCATCAAGTACCCCCTTCTACGGCATAGTACCCGGAAAGGCGGCTGTACCACTCGGAAGAATCATATTACCCGTAACTTTTGGTACTCAGATCAACTATCGGACTAAGTACATCAGTTTCTAGGTAGCCTACTTTGAGTCATCTTACCACGCCATATTTGGACGACTAGCCATCGCCAAGTTTATGGCAGTACCTCACTACCCATACCTTCTCCTGAAGAAGCCAGGTCCTAAAGGAATCCTAACTTTGAGAGGTGACTTGAAGCGATCATTTGATTGCGACACTGAGGCTATCCAGATCGCTGAAAAAGCTCAACTCACCCGGGAGTTACAAGAACTCGCTCAGATGGTGCATAATACCAAGCCTGGAGACTCAGAAATCCCAACCAAGAAGGCGGGTACTATCCAACCATCAACAACAGTCTCTACAAAACATATTGACCTAGAAACCGGTGACTCCTCCAAGACGGCAGTGATCAGCGGTCACCTATCTGAAGAATAGGAATTCGCGCTCACCAAGTTCCTTAGAGCAAATAGAGATATATTTGCTTGGAAACCGGCTGATATGCCGCGCGAGTCCCAGGGAACTTGGCTGAGCACAAACTGGAGCTAAAAGAAGGGTCCAGACCTATCAAGCAAAGACTACGACGATTTTCACCAGAGAAAAAAGAGGCAATCAAGAAGAAAATAGCCAAACTACTAGCAGCTGGATTCATCAGAGAAATCCTCCACCCCGAGTGGTTAGCTAACCCAGTGCTAGTCAAGAAAAAGAACTCCGCCGAGTGGCGCATGTGTGTTGACTACACAGACCTCAACAAACACTGTCCAAAAGATCCTTTCGGATTACCAAGGATAGATCAAATAGTTGACGCCACCGCAGGCTCCGCTCTTTTATCCTTTTTGGATTGCTATTCTGGTACCATCAGATTGCCCTCAAGGAAGAAGACCAACCCAAGACATCGTTTATAACTCCTTTCGGCGCCTACTGTTATAAAACCATGTCCTTTGGGTTAAAGAATGCAGGAGCCACTTATCAACGAGCCATCCAAGATTGTTTGGGAGACCGGATTGGCCGAAACGCGGAAGCTTATGTTGATGATGTGGTCATAAAGACAAAGGATCCGACTACTCTGATATCCGACCTAGAGGAAACTTTCAACCGACTACGCGCATACCAATGGAGACTCAATCCTACAAAATGCGTCTTCGGAGTACCTTCGGGACAATTACTCGGTTTTCTTGTCAGCCATCGGGGCATCGAGGCTAGCCAAAAACAAATCACAGCTATCATCAACATGAAACCACCTACCTCAGTCAGGGATGTTCAGAAGCTCACCGGGTGCATGGCTGCACTAAATCGATTTATCTCACGGCTAGGAGAAAAGGGATTACATTTCTTCAAAATACTCAAGGCTGGCGATAAATTTCAGTGGACGGAAGAAGCGGACAGGGCCTTTGAACAACTCAAAGGATACCTAACCAATTCACCTATACTGACACCACCAGAACTCAGGGAGCCGATGATGCTTTATATCGCAGCTACCACACACGTCGTAAGCACAGCAATCGTGGTTGAGCGCAATGATGACAAGCACATCTACCACACCCAGCAACCAGTGTACTACATTAGCGAGGTACTCTCCGATTCGAACGTCAGATACCCAAAAGTACAGAAATTACTCTATGCTCTACTCATATCTTCAAGAAAGCTACGACATTACTTCGAGGCTCATGAGATTACAGTCGTCACGGATTTTCCTCTCGGAGAAATCCTCCATAATCGTGACGCCACTAGGAGAATTTCCAAGTGGGCAATTGAACTAGGAGCACTCAACATCAAGTTCACTCCGAGGAAAGCAATCAAGTCACAGGCTCTAGCTGATTTCGTCGCTGAGTGGACAGAGATACAGCAGACCCAAGACAACGCTATTCCTGACCACTAGAAGATGTACTTCGACGGGTCCCTAAAACTCGGAGGAGCAGGAGCCGGAGTACTTCTAGTATCACCCGCCGGAGAGCAGCTCAAGTACGTTCTGCAGATATTGTGGCCCGCTACCAACAACGAAGCAGAATATGAAGCACTACTCCATGGACTTAAGCTAGCAGTCGCACTGGGCATCAGGCGACTCCTAGTCTATGGCGATTCTTCTGTAGTAATTCACCAAGTCAACAAAGACTAGGATTGCACAAAGGAAACAATGAAAGCCTATTGCACGGAGGTCCGCAAGCTGGAAAAACACTTTTTTGGGCTAGAACTCATTCATATTACCCGGGACCTCAATGTGGCAGCAGACATCCTAGCAAAATTAGGATCCGACAGAGCCTTGGTCCCTAGTGGTACCTTCGTACATGAATTATCCAAGCCATCAATCCAAGAGAAGGAAGAGGCCGAGTCTGCACCATCCATCGCGGTTCTAACTCTAGCACCCGACTGGACACAAGTCTTCATTGACTACTTCAAAGAGCATAAACAGCCAAATGATAAAACTGCCGCAGAGCAAGTCACCAGACGTAGCAAAAACTATGTTTTAGTTGGCGACAAGCTGTATCGACACAGAGCTTCATCAGGAATCCTCCTCAAATGCATCTCACCAGAAGAAGGCAGGGAAATCTTAAATGAAGTTCACTCTGGGTGTTGCGGTAACCATGCAGCTTCAAGGACTCTAGTCGGAAAAATCTTCAGATCAGGGTACTACTGGCCCTCAGCCTTGAAAGACGCAGAAGACTTAGTCCGTCGCTGTCAATCGTGCCAGTTCTTTGCCAAGCAGCAGCATGTACCTGCACATGAATTGATTTGTATTCCTCCATCCTGGCCTTTCTCATGTTGGGGACTTGACATGGTGGGTCCTCTTAAGCGTGCTCCAGGCGGATTCGAGTACATCTACGTCGCAATCGACAAATTCACAAAGTGGATCGAGTACATGCCCTTGATCAAGTTCAATGCATCCAAATCAGTACAATTCAAGCGGAGCATCTTTCACCGCTTTGGGATGTTGCACAGAATCATCACTGATCTTGGGTCCCCTTTCACGGCTACTGAATTCTAGTCATGGGCCAGCGACTGCGGAATCAAGATAGACTATGCATCAGTGGCCCATCCATAGTCCAACGACCAAGTTGAACGAGCAAACGCCCTGATTCTTGCAGGGTTAAAACCAAGACTATTTGACCTCCTAAAAGATCACGGCGGAAAGTGGGTCGAAGAACTGCCCAAAGTAGTCTGGGGGCTACGGACACAACGAAGTCAGGCAACAGGCCAAACTCCTTTCTTCCTGGTATATGGCACTGAAGCGATCCTCCCGGTTGACTTAATCTGGAACGCCCCACGAACAGAGCAGTATAACGAAGGCGAAGCTGATGACACCAGGCGGCTAGAAGTCAATAGCCTCGAAGAAGCCCGATTAACCGCACTCTTTCAGTCAGCAAGGTACCTTCAAGGGATGAGGCGCTACTACGACAATAACGTCCATCACCGCACTTTTCAAGTAGGCGACCTGGTCCTGAAGAAAATTCAGAATACTACAGGGCGCCACAAGCTTATGAGTCCATGGGAAGGACCTTACATTGTATCCAAAGTAACAAGACCCGGGTCATTTGAGCTAGTCACTGAAGATGGATCTCCAATGCCAAATTCATGGAATATTGAGCACTTTAAGAAATTCCATACTTAAGGACTACGCTACAAGTCTGACTCAGGGCATTTGTATTTATTAGTCGGATATTAATAAAGTTTGGAGTTCATCAGAAACAAGAACTTTACAAATTATCCATACTTTATCTACATCTCATCATGACTAATCAGTCACATAAAAATCTCTGCAATAACAGGGTTTACCACTGACTAATATTTAATATTACTCGGACGGATTGGTTCAGCGGTAACCATATTTGAGTTACGAGCTTCGAGCTCAATACAACTCACAAGGTAGTACGGCTTAACACCCGGCTATCAGCCTATAGTGAATATGGTATCTGCCATAGTAGATATTAGTTTCTATAAGGCATAACAAGGTGAAATAGTACCCACCCTGTTACATATTTACCGGACAGAGGTCCATCTACCTTCGCACCCAAGCTGCGATCATCAAGAGGATATGATCCACCCAGAAGGAACCACGGTTACGGTCCTTCAAGAGGTGCCTGATCAGAATTATCCCTTGAACAAGGGTACTAAGAGTAGTACTCGGGCAAGACCAAGTTCTCTACACAATCACTAGAGAAACAAAGTCGTACCACCCACTATAAAAGTGCTAGAGAGCACTCGGATAGACTCGTCTAATCAGACGCCTGGTCATACATCCACATAAAGTAAAATCAACCTATTGCCGAAGAAATTTCTCGCAATAAGGAGTTGATCATATATGAAATCCATGAGATTCAAAAGTAACCAATATTTTTGATATTTCATAATAATCGTTTGCAGGGGATACAAGCCGCGCTGGAAAGACTAAGGAGACTAAATTACTCTACAAGATCTAGAATCTGCGAGTATTCCTCGGCCGCGGTCTTCACCTCCTCTTGCGTCGATGCAAGGTCCTCGTCGCCTTTGCCTTCAGGGAGTGTCATCAGAGCAGACAGGTCGAAAGACGGCAGATGCAACCGCAGCATCGCCATCAGACCTTGCACCACAGAAATCGACATATCTTTGATATATTGAGCCAGCCGCCCAGGCGCAGCCTTGGCCCGATCAATCAAAGACTCCTCAACTCCTTCTGGCGCTGGAATCATGTTCAGGATGGGCTCGACGGCATGCTCCAAGGCCTGCAGAGAAGCTTGCGAAGACTCGAGGGCCTCCCGCGTCTCCTTCGTAGACTTCAGAGCCTGCAGAAGGTCCCGGTTAGCACCCTCACGCATCAATTGGGCTTCCTGAAGAGTACTTTGCGCATTAGCAAATACCTCCTCAAGCTCCGCCTGCTTCCGGTTGAATGCGCTCTGCCACCCAGAAGCTAGCTTATTCGCATCTGCATAAATATCAGTCGGTTATCATATAATCAGATTGACACTATGGAATCGACTGACACTGAAAACTACAAAGTTTACCCTCAAGATGCTTTTTGGAAGCCTTCTTCAGCTCCTTCATCTTTTGCTCCATAGAGGCGGCCTTAGCCATCAGCCCAACCTCACGGTCGTTTGCAGCATCGCGCTCCGCGACCACCTCCTTGAGGTTGCCTTGGAGTTCATTAATGCGGTTATGCAGAAGTTGGGTGGCTACCTTTTGACTGATTTGATCCTAGGCAATGTAGTCCCGGAGCTTCTGGTTCTCATGGGACATCTCCTGACGAATCCGGGTGACCTGATCCCTAACCTTGAAGTCAAAGGCCTACACAAAAGCAATACTGTGGGTACTCGGATGCGACTACAGTACAACAAGAAATTGAGAATCTTACCTCAACAAATTGGTGAAGAGCTTCAACAGGAGCCCTCACTTGATCACTCAGCTCCTTCAACCGGATAAGGTCCTGATTATACCCAGATACATCGAGAGTCGCACCGTGGCGCGAGGACTCGGGCGCATCTAAGGACCCTCCCTGTTGATGAGCTGAAGTTTCTGTGCAAATGTCCATCAGGACCATGTCCAGGGTTGGTTCATCTGGCTGTCGCGTACGGAAAAACCAGTCATTGAACACTTGGTCAAACTCCAGCTGGGCAGGAGAACGAAAGATGGAGAACGGCCAACCAACCTGAGGCAATGGGGGAACATCCGCATTAGGTGCCGCATCGGCCTGAGACTTGGACGGAGAGGAGCCAGGCAGCAGATCTACCTGGCTAAAGGTTGGCGGCACGCTGGAATAATCCTTGGCCAGCGACCCCGACTCCTCTACCGCCTGGGAATCAGGAACGGTACTCGAGGCTGTTGCATCCGGTTTCGTTTTCCTATAAACAGATGAGTACACATGTCAGTATCAGATATCTGCGAACACTCTACGAAAGCTGAATACTTACTTCACGAGCTTCAGAGGCTTCGGCAGCTTCAAGAGAGGCTGTTTCAGAAGCGGGTCCGAAGCCGAAGTTTCTTCAGGGACCGTGCTGCTAGAAGTCACTTGAACAGTTCCAGCATCTAATACAGCGACATATATAAGACAGGAGTTTATTAAAATCCAAAGGAATACAAAGTACTCGGGTTTCCCCTTACCAGGAGCACCCGGATTATAGTGTTTATCAGACAACTCTTGCGATAAAACAACTTTTCGACAAGCACGGCGATTACCGGTGCGAGCCTTCTTAAGGACGGGTCCTCCGGCTTCTTGATGCGGAGTTGGCGACCTCTTCCGGCTACCCTCAGCTTCTGGGTCTATAAGCAGGACATCAGAGTCAGTTGATTCTGTGTCAAGCCAGTCAAGATCTTCAGGAGAGCTTGGTTTATTGGGAAGATCCTCACTTC
Organism: Coix lacryma-jobi var. lacryma-jobi; assembly: GCA_009763385.1. Taxonomy (NCBI): domain Eukaryota; kingdom Viridiplantae; phylum Streptophyta; class Magnoliopsida; order Poales; family Poaceae; genus Coix; species Coix lacryma-jobi. Next base: position 144,503,949 of record CM019822.1, on the reverse strand, counting down.
GGATAGGACCCTCCAAACCTATGCCTCCACCTTCTTCAGTCGTCGGAGGCAGGGGAGGACAATAATTGTCATCTCTCCCCTGACCCTACAAGACAAAGAATATTTAGTCAAGTCAGAAGGATATCTATTCAGAATCTCGAAGGCATGACAAATCAATTACTCACTTGAGGAGGAGGGTTAACGGCAGAGAATGTTGTCAGGACTGGAGCAAGATGCTCATGGCTCTTAAGCAGCCGGTTCACCCTCCATAGGACTTCACAGTCTGACAATTGTTCGGCGGCATGACGTCCCGGGTCATTCTTGCCAAGGTACTCGAAGCCAAAATTGGCTCACTGTTGCAGAGGATGGATGCGTCGCGCAACAAAATCTTGGACGACAGAGTACCCGGTCAGGCCGTCGAGCTTTAATGCCTCTATAGAATCAATAAGAGGTCGGATAGCCTCTAATCTTTCAACAGTGATCTTTTCCTTCCATTCACGACACTTCTGCGGTGGCCATCCATCGTGACGACGAAGAGCTGGGGGTGGGTTACCCATGTAGAACCAGCCAGCAGCCCAATCTTTCACAGAATCCGACAACTCGACAGTTATATATTGACTAGCTACTTCCAATCTAAGCTGGATGCTAGCCCCTCCGACTACTTCGACGCTGGCATCACTAGGTTGACTCTTAACCCAGAAGAAATAGCGGAAAAGAGTAAAAGAGGGGCAAATTCCTAGAAAAGCTTCACAGAGATGGGTGAAGATCGCAATATGAAGAACTGCATTAGGAGTAATATGGTTCAGAGTCAAACCATAATAATGCAGCAACCCCTGCAAAAAATCCGCAAGGAAGGGCGAAGACCTAGTCCAACTAGGACTCTCCATGTAATCCTAGTAGTATTGCTACCTTGTAATCCTACTAGGACTCCTAAGATGTAACCGACTAGGACTCTAGCCTCCTGGACTATATAAAGAGAGGCAAAGCTCCATAGATCGGGACATAAGCAAGAGACACAAGGGGTCATGGTACATAACCTGACACCCCAAAGCGCAGGGTGCAATACTATTCCCCCACACTGGACGTAGGGATGCTATTCAGCAGACCGAACCAGTATAAATCCTTGTCTCTGCGTTTACCATCGAGTTCTGCATACGTCGATCCCCACCGAACAAATCGTCTGAGATCCCTCAAGACGAGTTGCCGGTTAACAAACACCGTCAGCTGGCGCGCCAGGTAGGGGCTTTCGGCGATTCGACGACCAAGAGCCCGGCGAACCACGACAACATGTTCTCGGCGAGATCAATTTTCGTTTTTGGTTCATGGACTTGCATCGCGGATGATCAAGGAAAGCTGCATCGACAACTTCACACTAATCCAGAATTGCAAGCCACACCAAAGATGCATGATCTCACCCAGAACCTAGCAAATCTTGCAGTCCAAGATCCACGAGATTCCGAGAACCAACCTGAAGCGCCCGACTCCTACTCGAACTCAAATTTTGAGAAGGAAAAGGACTCGGAGATCAGACATGGCATCACCTTCGGGCTATGGAATTCAGCTCGAAACCTCCAAGACCTAACTGACTCAAGATTCAAAGAGTATCAACAGATACCTTTGACGGGAGCTCAGCAAGGACTCGTCTTCAGCTCTACCAAGGAGGGAAACATCGTCCATTGGCCAATACAACCAGCTCCGGCCAGGCTGGTTGGCACAATTGATCAGCAGCTCCCATATCAACACGGACATCAGCTCCCCCTTGAGGAACTCGACACCTCAACAGAACTAATCTCCAGCACTTCTACCTTGGAGTCGGTCACGCCAGGATCAATAATCCAAGGCTACACCCGTGAAGTCTTCATGGCGGGGCATTAGTCATCTCTACGACCACCGACCCCTCCAGATGTCTTCCAGGATGACGAAACTCCAAGTATGATATCTGACAATGATCCTGAAGGACCAGCAGAAACCGAGTCCTTAAAAGCTGAGAGAATTAGAAAGAATCAAGCAAAAGAAGCTCGCAGAGGGCGGCAAATCATCGCAAGGAGGCAGTCGACCGCTATAATGTACGACTCGAAGAATATAACACTCTGAGATGCCTAGAAGAGGACGCGGAAAATCATGCTCGTGCCCAACGTGATCAGGAGCATCAATCACAAAATGATCACAATCGCCGACGAGCCGATTGCTCCCGCAACCTCGAGCCAGAGTTTATGAGAGTCGCTGGTCACAAGGTTTTCCAGACACCCTACCAGAACATCATGGCCCTAGCCACAGAGATGGGAGCCAAAGACAATCGCACCCCTGAGGAAGAGCGACGATTGGTCATGCTTCAGACTACCGCGCTACAACTTCGGGGACGGAACCTCGAGTCTCTGGCTGACGAGCAAGCTTCCTCTCACCCTAGCCAGAGGCGGCCTGTTCAAGAGCGACTCGGTCGAATCCCAGTAAGGAGTCGTCTGGGCCACCGAGTACCCGACTAAGCTGAGGGAGGAGCCGAATCTTCATATAGAGGAATCGCAGTCGCAACATCCGACACAATCGATCGCTTCCCTTGCTTCTCCCAAAGGCTAAGAGCAGTCCCATTCTCGCCAAAATTCAAACCCAGAAACTATTCAAAGTACGACGGGAAGACAGAACCTAAATGATGGCTCAGGCTGTACGCTCAAGCAGTTGAGCTGGCTAGTGGAAGCAACGACGTCAGGGCACTCTATCTCCCAATGGCTTTAGAAACAATGCCGCTTGCTTGGTTCGAAAGGCTTAAACTCGAGTCCATCGACTCCTGGGAGCAACTCCATCGTATCTTCTTCGAAAACTTTGCGGGTGTCCCAGAGAGATCAGACCCCCGGACTAAGCTCATAACCTGCAAGCAACAGAAAAATGAATCAATGCGGGAATACTATAGGCGTTTCTCAGAGATCCGCTCCACATTATCCGACATCACAGACAGAGAAGTAATTGACCTCTTTGGCAACGGCATCTGCGAAAGGTACAATTACAAAGATTTCATCAAGCAGGACCCGACCACTGCTGACGAGTTCCATCGGGCCGTAAACTCCATGATGGCGACAGAAGAACGTACACAGGAGCGTTTCACCGATAGAAACACGCAGGGTGATCGAGGGAACAACCAGAGAGGCAACCAGACACCGCAGCAAAACACCCGGAAAAGGCCAGGAGACAATACTGTTGCTGCCATGGAGCCTCAGAAGAAGGGGAACAAGCCATTTATCTTTGATGACTTACTCGACGGACCGTGCCCCTTTCATCCGAAAGCCGGACATCAGGCAAGGCACTGTCGACAACTCAAGGAGCGAGGCCTGAGCTCCGACTTCAACAAAAACAAGACGGACAAAGGCAAGAAGAAAGCTGAGGACCCTCCACAAGATACCGGTGGTTTCCAACACCCCAAAGGGACTATCAATGTCATTTTTGGGGGAGTAACTACCAGCGACAGCAAGAGGCTCCAGAAGATTTCACTACGGGAGATCATGTCTACAGAACCAGCGACTCCCAGGTACCTTGACTGGTCTGAGCACCCGATCAGCTTCTCCCGAGCAGACCAATGGACCAGCGTCTCCAACGTAGGGCACTACCCGCTAGTCCTGGATCCCACGGTCGCTGGGTTTACATTGAGCAGAGTACTCATCGACGGAGGGGCAGGACTTAACATCATTTTAGCAAGCACCCTACGCAAGATGAATCTGGATCTCGCAACACAGCTTGGGATGTTTGGAGCTTTCTTGAGTAAAACCTAGGACGAACCAATGCTTGATCATGTAATCAAAGTTGTAGTTGGCACATAGCTCTACCCAATAGAACAAATGGTTTAGCTTTTCACCGAATGGTTTAGGAGTTAATCGTGCGCAAAGATCGGTCGTCAGTCGGCTGATGACCGACTGAATCCATCGATTCAGTTTGAATCGACGACGGCAGTGGCCGACCGCGCCAAAGATGCTCCGCCGCGTGGCGCGCGAGGGCCGGCCGTGCCGCGTCCGCGCGCGGCGTGGCGAGCACAAAGCCTGTCCGCATGCATTCGCGCAAGCCAGAGCCACTCCACTTTTTTTGCCTGCATCCTCTTTGCTCTCGCCGGTGCCCGGGCGGAAAGGGGGAGAAACCGAGCGCTCGCCGTCGTTCGCCGCCGTCCCGCCGCTTCACCGCTAGCCCAACCACCCAGATAGCTTCGTCGTGAGCCTCCACACCTTTTGCCGTGTTTAGCGCCGCGTAGAAAGCCCTAGGTGAGCCCCGAGATGAGCTCCCGCCATGGCCGCCATGACCGCCGAGCTCGGTTCGCCATGGCCGACCTCCTTCCCGTGGGTTTCATGTTGTCCTAGCCCCCGTTCGAGGGTCGGTGAGGTCCGCGGAAGTAGAAGAGGGAGTTGGTTTAGCCGATTAGGGTTCGGTGACCGCGGTACGCCGCCGTCTGCCGCTCGCCATGGTCACCAGAGATGGCAAGTCATGGTCTCGGGTGTTCGGAGTAGGAACCCTAGCTTCCAAGCCTTAGGGTAGGTTCGTAGAAGTCACCGGAGTAGAAACCGAGGGTTGGTTTGCCTCGGGATGGCTGGAGTCGGCCGGCGTAGCAAAGCCGCACCGCCGTGTCCGCCATTTTCGACGGCGAGCTTCGTCCGTCGCAATGCCGGGCCAGTGACTAACACCAATCGACGCGGAAAAGTGAGAGGAGTCCGAGGGGGGTGATGGTTTCGCCGGAGAGGTCGCCGTCGGCGAGCTCCGACGAGGTTAACGACCTCCCCTGTTCTGTGTGTTTGACAGGTGGGGCCGGTTTGACTCGGCTGCCCGCTGGTCAGTCTCCCGTGTGCAGTCTCGCCGGGTGTAGCTAGCTGTTAGGTTTTAATGTTTTGATTTAATGTTTTTCAGAAATGTGTAAATGCTTGATTAATTCATATCTGGAGTTGCATTAGTCCAAATGAGGTGAAATAAATTTTGTTAGGTTTGTCTTGATGAGATCTATTTAGAAAAAATATGTTATGTCCAGTTTGTAATGATTTTATATGCAGTTATATTTAATTTATGTTTAGGCTGAAATCTTGTTAAATGCATAATAAATTGTGTATGGCTCAGAAAAATGGGATTCTTGTTTTGTTAAGTTTGTGTTGTTAGATAGAATCTGGAAAAATTATGATATGGATATGTTCTGTAGGAAATGTAGGCAGTGAGAATTAAAATGATTAAATGTTGTTTTCTTGTATGATTTTTAGTAAATAGAATATAAATAATATAAGCTTGTTAATTTTTACAGACTGCTCTTGTACTAAGAAGTTCAGTAAAAAAATGTGAAATTTGTTGTTTGACACCTTTTGCTAGGATGTGTAGTTCGAAGCACCTTTTCATTGTGATGTTTGTCTTTTTCATGGAGAATAGGATTTAAGTCCAAATAACATGAAATTTGGACAGTGGGCTGGATTTCGTACTGTCAGCTTCCAGTAATTTCTATAGATTTTTCTGAAGTTGTTATCTGAGGGTTGCTGTTATAAGCTTGATTAAATGATAAAGTGGTAGCAAGTAACTAATAGGTAGTAGGATGATATTGAATATCTTGTTGAAGAGAATGAAGTAGACGACATGTGCTTATCTCCTGATTTATCTTACTCCATGCTGCATCAACCATGCATCCCATTTGCATTCATCCTATTTATACATATCTGTGCATCATACAAGATCGGTAGTGGAGACCCAGAACCCGCAACCGCAAGAGGAGCCAAGTCCGGAGGAGACCCCAAACGAGAGGACCGAAGAAGGAGACGTCGAGGACTTGCCTGAGTGCCACGACCACCGACCCTCCGACTTCAAAAGAGGCAAGCCCCGGAGCATCTAACTCCTATGGTTTGCAAATTATTTCCTAAATTAACCGGATATGCTTGTTGCACTAGGTTTATAGGAATTGATTGATACCATTGATGCATCATTACTATACCTTGTCCACCGCAATTGACATCTTGATATCCCTATTTAAGTTTAGGACGATATATGCTTAGTCTGCTTAGACCGGTAAAAGTCAGGTGGTTTTCTGTCTCCCGCATATAGGTGGATACTGATCATGACTAGCCTGCTGCTATCATGGAGATAACCATATGGTAATTAAACTGAGACCGGGCGGGATGTAGAAGCAGCAGGACATGGGTTCTGTGTGCTAGTAGTCTCCCGTCTGTGTCGATTAGGACCCGACGAAGGCACACCTCAGTCATTTTGAACGCGTCAATCACTTAACGGAGCAGGTGTGGGTACCTCCCGTGAAGCCGAGTAAGGTTATTCGAGCCGGTGATGGAGATGTTGACGCCTAACACTCAGGGCCTCAGATGTACCGTGGGCAACTATTCTGAGCCACCTGGCATGGTCCGTGGACAGGCAGGGTCGGATTGACCTGACATGACCGTGGGCAGTTATAGCTTGAGCGACCTGGCATTGAGATAACCCCCGGTGTAGAAGGGACCATGGCCGTCCCGAGCGTTGTGTTCTCGAATTTCCTGAGTGGCAGCCGACGGCTACCTAGCAAGGTGTGATCGGGCGAGTGTGCGACATTTTATCCCCAGCTGGGTAGGAATCGATTATAATCGCCATCGCTCCTGGACAGTGAGTTACTTGACTGGGCATGTGTTACCGTAGTAACTTATGGAATTAAAGATGGTTATGGTACTGAATCTGAAAGGCTATTGATGAAATAGTCACTCTTGCTTGATTAAATTAGTCGAGTGATTGCTCTAGATCAGGTGCAAATCTAGTTAAGCAGGGATACTTATAAAAATGACTGCCAACACTTAAATTGAGTTTTTATCATAAGAAAGCTTTCATGCAAATTGGTATGTTTGGCCAACCCCAGATATAGCTTTCATGAACCCTTGGAGTCTCATTATTTCTGGTTTATGACGGGTAAGTCTAGCTGAGTACCTTCTTGTACTCAGGGTTCTTTCCCTTGTTGTTGCAGATGGACAGTGCTGCTTTGGCTGCTATGAGAACTGCCTGTACCCAGTTACGGGTGATGATTAGGCCATGGGCGTGGTCCACTCCTAGCCTCATTTGATGCTTTTGTTGGACCGATCAGGCATATGGCACTATATTGTGAACCAGTGAACTTGTATTTTAAAACTAAGTTGCTTCCGCTAGGATTCCAAAACTATGGTTTGTAATATTATTGAACTCCGATGTATTTGAACTATGTGCGAACTGAATGTATCTTGTGGACATGTACGCTAAACTATTACGATCTTGGCTGATGTTGAATGTTTGAAATCCTTCGAGATTTCCGGACTACCGGGTTTGTACGAGCTTAAGTATCTGTTAACCACTGTGGAAGCAGAGGTTTCGGTGCTTAATCTGGTATAAATTGGTCGGTTCTGTTACAGCTGGCATCGAAGCATGGTTAGGGCTACTGTTCATAAGTATATTTGAAAAAATAGTATTTTTCCAATAAGAATTGTATTTGCCAAAACTTATAGCTACAATAGGATCTGAAAATCTCAAGGATAAAAACTAAGGTGTGCCATTGATCAGGTCCTTATGCCATTAGGATTTTAGGTGGCTATTTAAGTACTAACTTGGGGGTCGTGCATCATGTTTAATTTCTGTTGTTTACTGTCGTCCATATGGCAAGAGTGAAATTGTATGGGTGCTATTCTCCAGAATAGTAATGTATGGATCAATTTGCCTCTACGCCAAGGTAATAAGTGAGTTATGTGAGCATGATTGGACAACCGCCAATCTAGGGGAGTGCTAGTTGGTACCGGAACATATATTCGTTACACACGAGTATATGTGAAAGTATTAATTGTGGGAGTATTCTTTTTTTTTATGGGTGCATATACTACTTACGTGTATACGGGGTGTGCACCTAAGTTAGTATTAGATTTAAATTCAGCAATGCATAATATTCATACTGTGGGCAGGGCTGAAATGATTTTCTGCAGGTACGCTAACTTGCGAACGTATAGTACGTTTAGTTAACGCTATGAGTGAACGTTGTATGCCACCGTCTAGCCGTTAGATTGTTAGTCAGTGAGGACGTATGTTACGCACATGCATCATGATCATACAATCTTGCCTTAATTTTACTTCCTTCCTTATGTTATCCGTCCCGTTTTCTTAATAAAAGTTGTTGTCAACTAATTAAAAACCTATGTGGATGAACTTCTTACAGATGGCCCGTACCAAGCGCACAGCTCGTAAGTCGACTGGGGGCAAGAGGCCTAATTACATGTTGGGACCGTGGACCGCTGAGGGATCTGAGGACTTCTTGGACGAGTTTAGCATGCCTACCATCCTTTGGAGGGTACTGCACTTGCTTGGATACCAGGAGGGTCAGGAGCCGCAGTATGACTAGCATCGCGTGCAGATTTCTAAGGACCGCCACATGTACACGGTAGAGGTGGACGTGCCTAGCCGTGGCGAGCAGGATCACGTCTGGTGCCGCCGGGTGTTCGCGTTGCAGGGGAGGACCCCATGGGATGGAGCTAACATAGTTGCCTACACCGTTCTCCGGGACATTATGGAGGACCACCCGGAAGTGGTTGCCCAAGCTACAGCCAGTATCTTCCTGACAGCAGATCCCTATCAGTCAGTGTGGCGTCAGCCAGGAGCTGCCGTACTTGAGGCCAGTTCGCTTGAGGGAGCATTGCGCGGAACCAGCCGGGAGTGCTATGGCTGCACTCATGGCTACTTATGGGTGTCTATCACGCAGCTATGATCAGTTGGACCATATCCTTAGTGAGGAGATGGCTACACAGCACCGGAGGCAGCAGGAGCATACCGCTGAGATAGACCGCCTCACAGCAGAGCTAGCACACATGACAGTGGAGAGGGATCAGGCACTTCAGAGAGAGCAGGAGACCGCCCATCAGCTCAGTCTTCAGCAGGAGTCTACGACCTTCTTGGCCCTAGTCATGAGGGAGACCGAGGAGGCTATTCGGGGTGTGTGTGTCGAGGGCATACGCGCTTCGGAGGAGAACAGGCTTTTGAGGTTGCGAGTAGGAGATCTAGAGCTGCAACTTCACCATCTTTAGGACTATAATGACTGTTTGTATGAGGAGATTCATCGCAGGCAGAATGAGAGGAACCCTATCTTTCCTCAGGAGGACCCGGATCCACGTGACTCTTCTAGTGATTCTTCGGACGTGTCTAGTGACGATGGCGACGATGGCGATGTCGCTAGGGAGTAGATCCGACCGTATGTTTTAGGGCTTCATGTTCTTTTGCGTTATGTTGTCAGGCCCGATCTTTTGTTGATGTTATGGGCTAGATGTAAGAATGAATAGTGAACTTATGTGCACATGGTGCGAGACCTTCGGAAAGTCCCATATGTATGGGCATTTATGGATGTTTATGTTGGCTTTTGCATATTATGTATTGAGCGATCTTATTATGTGGTGTTGCGATGTGGATCGAAATTTATTATGCCTCTGTGATTGTTTGGCGAATTCGTTTTCCGAATAAATTCAGTTGGCATGATTTATTGTTCTCTACAATGATTGCAACCTCACCTAATGATCACTTGCTATCCACATATGCAGATGCCGACAACTCGTAGTGGAGCTGGCGGTAGTGGCGGAAATGAGGACAACAGGGATAATCGCAATCCACCACTTCCTCCACCAGCCACTCCCGAGTAGCTTTTCGCCCAATTTCGGGGAAGCCAGCGCAATATCGAGGCCTTGCTGCGAGAAAATTTGGCACATGGCAATCAGCGCCCGGAACCAAATCAGTACAGTTCTTTCAAGGATTTCATGGATACCAGACCACCCATTTTCAAGGAAGCTACTGAACCTCTGGAAGCGGAGGAATGGTTGCATACCATGGATCAGAAGTTTCGACTATCAGGCTCACGGTAGAACTTAAGGCAGAATATGCTGCACATCAGTTGCAAGGACCGGCCGGAATCTGGTGGGGACATCACCGTACCACCTATCATGCCCGTACACCTGTTACTTGGAGGATGTTCTTGGAAGCTGTTCGAGGACATTATATCCCGCCAGGCTTAACTCAGATGAAGGTGGCAGAGTTCATGAACTTGACACAGGGGACTCGCTCAGTCACTGAGTATCACCATGCGTTCAACTCCTTATCTCGTTATGCTCCAGAGTTTGTGGACACTGATGCCAAAAAGATAGCTAGTTTCAAGAGAGGCTTGAATACCAAGATGGGAAAATCAGTGGGTACATCATCTCGTACGGTATTCAATTATTTTATCAACGACTGTTTGATCCAAGAGGACCACAACAACAAGCATGCTGCAAGTAAGGCCCGAAAGAGGACTTTTGATTCAGGACCATCTCAACCTAGGGGACCACCAGCTCAGCGTTCCCAATATCGACCACCAGCGCCGGGAGCACGTTTCAGGCCGACGCAGAAGAAAGGTCAGCCACAAGCTCCGCGCAACCAAAGGCCATATAAGATAGCTGCTACCCAAGCTCGAGGAGGCCAGAGCGGTTCAATCGGAGGGAAGCCTATGGTTCGGGGACCCTGCTTCAACTTCAACCAAGAGGGTGAAGGACCAAGAATGCAATAGCAAGGCGACCAGAGCGGGGGTGAATGGCAGCTCAAAAATTTCTCTCGAAACTTTGGCCTTTGTCCCAAAATCAACCCCCAAAAGCTTCGGCCGAAACCGTGATGCCCACGACCCTTGGAAGAGGGTGGATGATCCCTAGGATCACAATGAGGCACCACAAAGCGATAGCAAGCCAAACGCTAAAAGCACCGACACAAGTTTGACCCCTAGAAACCGAGTCTCGGACGTAGAATGAAGACTACGTCGGGAAATCCCCAAATACTCATGCTAACAAGTAGCAAAGATACCTAGAGAGGTTCCTAGGTGAACTATAGGGCCAACCGAGAAGTCCGAAATCCAAGCGAAGAAGTCGGGAGGGCAAACGCACTAAAGCTCAGCCTACAGCCGATTCCCGGACTGTTCGGACTCCCAGTCCTGGACTGTCCGCGCCAGGGGCGGACTGTCCTTGGCTCCCTGGCGAACTGTCCGCCGGCCAAAAACGGAAAACAACACAGCTGCTGAACACCCCCTGTTCGACTCCCGGACGGTCCGCAGATTCCTACTGCGGACGGTCCGCCGGTCAATCCGAGTCAACACAACCAAGCCGCGTGACCACTGCCTCGTCGGAGCCCGACGCGCGGACTGTCCGCGCCCCCAACGGCGGACTGTCCGCGAGTGCCCAGTGAGGGCGATTTTGGTCGCCCTGAACTCAAATCTCCCAAAATCCAATTCAACTCAAAATCCCTAGTTCCCAAACTTGGAGAAGATGATCACGAGGTAGTTAGGAGACTATCCCCAAGAAATCATCCGCTCAAATCAACTCAATCACCGGGAAATCGAAAGGAAAGGAGAATGAACGAAAAAGCACCACGAAAACGAAATCGACCCGATCTACTTGTTCGTGAGGAGTTAGATGAATTCCTTCGGTGGAAATGATCTCCTCACTATAAAGAACAAGTTGATTCAAACGGATTTCCAAAAGATGCAGTAGAAAGGGAGATCGAGTGACGGGAAATTCGCAGAGAAACGAAGAAGGCGAAGAACACGAACAAAACGCGAATCAACACATCGATCTGCAACCGTGTGGCTACCACATGCTACAACAGTGAGATTATGGTCTCACTTCCTCAAAATCTCCAGTACACAGAGGTATGGTTCTCTGCGGATCTCAGTTGCTACAGCAGGGGATTGGGAGAGAAGTTAAACCTAGAAGGCAAAGAGCAAATGACTGAGATAGGATGGGAGGTGGGTGTCTCCCTCTACTTATCCTAATTCTAGTTCCCACTCTACCCCTAACTAATTACAGAGCGAACCAGCTAAACCCTACGGTTATTTTGGACCAACTCGTGGTAGGTGGTGATCCGATGGCCACGCCCGCACAACTGGTAGAGTTGCCTCGACGCAACCTCACCGATTGCCGCCACCGCTCTGCTCGTCCTTTTCCCGGACTTTGCCCCCGGTTTTGAGGCCCAAACCGGGAAACTAGCCTTCACGACCAACCCCCGGTTTTGAGGCCCAAACCGGGAAACCAGCCGTCCATCGCCTGAGTTTTGTGGCCCAAAACTCAGAAACCCGCAGCGCCCAGGTTTGGAGGCCCAAACCTGGAAACCGTCCTCAGCCCGAGTTTTGTGGCCCAAACTCAGAAACCATCAGCACCCAGGTATTGTGGCCCAAACCTGGAAACCGTCCACTCGATAGTTTTTCTATGGCTCAACCATCAAATCGAGCCGTAGATGGGATGCACCGCCCGTGCACCCCGTCCACCGACACGTGTTCTCAGGTCCTCGACCCAAGCAACACCGTGCCCGCAAGTCTTCGCTCGTCGCTGTCCCAGGCTGTCAGCCACCATAGCTGATCCTCAGGCCACCGGTCCCTCAGTCCAAGCCTCACGTCCGCCCTTCACCGCTCTCAGTCCATCGGCACGACACGTCTCTACTTGACCTTCACCTTGCCTTCGATCACTATATCCGTGCTCGACACCTGCACAACACAAGCCAAAGAACATGTGCATTATCCCAGTGGACAATCACTCATCACTCGAGACTCGGCATACACCCATGTATCCGCAATCTCCCACTTGATGAGTGCATTGTCAACTACCAACACAAATCATAATGGAATAGAGGAAGGAAGGAAGAAGGAGAGAGAACTCGACCAAATGACCCAAAAGCATAACAAAGCCGAAGAAGGTCAAGTGGAAAGAGCGAAACAACTTGGTCCCCAAAGACATGGGCAACGGCTCGACGCAACCAAGCAAAGCAAATCTAGCCCTCAAGAAGTGGTAGAACAGGCTCAACACCACTAGCGAGAAAGCTCGACACCAATTGAAATACCAATTGAAATTCAAGCAGAATAGAGCTAGCCCTCAAGAAGAGGCAGAACGGCTCAACACCGCTAGCGAGAAAGCTCAACACCAATTGAAATACCAATTGAAGTTCAAGCAGAATAGAGCTAGCCCTCAAGAAGAGGCAGAACAGGCTCAACACCGCTAGCGAGAAAGCTCGATACCAACTGAAGAGCATAAAGGCAAAGTCGCTAGTCCCTCAAGAAAGAGGCACAGAGGCTCAACACAACTAGCACAAAAAGCTCTGAATCAATTGGAAAATCCAAAATCCGAAAAATCCAAGCCAGCTCAAGCTCCCCCTCCAATAGTGCACACAACCAAGATAATGTTTCTATCCCTTATGATTTGGAAAATTTCTCCCCCTTAGTTGAAAATGCACTATCAAGTATCTCCCCTCCAAATGCATATGAGTTAAAATGCAAGTTAGCAGCTTCAGGAATATAGTCAATAGAATATGAAGATGCTCGACAAAATGTTGATCCGATGACACAACAATATGCACAGAATGCTAGCAAAGGCTCAAACTGATCACCAAATACGAAATTTGAACATTGGAGCAAAATGAGCAGTTTTCAGCCAAAAAGGTATTCACCATCAAAATAGCACTAAACATGTATAGACATGAAGTCAAACAAGTCCCAAACATGTATACACGGTGAACTACCCCTAGCAACGTGCAATCATCATGCTATAGAATGAAACATAGACTTGTGTATTCAAATTTTATCGGAGTTGCAGTGGTTAAATTACACAAGTTCAAAATTCAGCATGTGATTGTGAGAGGTAGAGAGCTTGTCATTGCCTAACTTTTCAACTGTGCGAAGCCTATGCAGAAGCAATCAGAAGCTTAAAGCAATAGTTTCGGTCATATGCTACACAGCTCAAGTTTAACTCAAAGTGCAATGAAAAATAGTCTCGATACTGTGATGTGCTGACAAGCAATCCCATCTCGATCTTTCCAATTCACTTAACTTGGTTCAAATTTAAAGTAGAATATGAGCATACCAAGCAAGTGAATGACTCAGAACTAGAGACATAGCAACCTAACATATATGAAAAGCATGAGTGAATTCAACACATCCTACACATGCTAGTTGCATATCTCAATGGTGAATAATTTCAAGTTTTATGTTCATTAAGCAAGTTCACCATTTACAAAATAGCTCAGCTCACAACATATATCAGTGATCAGAAAGAGCATAAGCTACAAGCATCATCGTACAGCATCGGAGCAAAACTAGATAGAGCATAATCACATTCTAAGGATTATATGCATGAAGCTTGAAAATGCAAAGATGCATGATGAAATGCACAAACGAAAAGAGAAGAGTCAGTCTATGATACATAAGAATCAAAATGTTTCCCCCAACTAAAAGTGGAAACACACACCAAGCTCACCTCTCACCCTAGCAAAAGTTGATTGGTCCAAAGGCTTGGTAAAAATATCTGCCAACCGATGATGAGTATCGACATGGCGAAGGTCGATATCACCCTTCTCATAGTGGTCTCGCAGAAAATAAAAGCGCACATCAATGTGTTTGGTCTTAGAATGCAGCACAGGGTTCTTAGCAACGCTAATAGCACTCGTGTTGTCACAAAGCAAAGGAACACGAGAAAAGCTCAGACCAAAATCACGCAAAGTGGCCATCATCCAAAGCAATTGGGAACAGCAGCTAGCCGCAGCAACATACTCAGCCTCCATGGTAGACTGGGCAACACTAGACTGCTTGCGAGAAGACCACGATACAAGAGAAGAACCAATAAACTAATAAGTCCTAGAAGTGGAATTGCGCTCAATCCGGCAACCAGCAAAATCAGCATCAGAATAACCGCAAGGAGAGAGGGTGGAGGAAGCAGAATACCAACTCCCAAACTCTGGAGTGAAGCATAAGTACCTCATAATGCGCTTGACCGCCTGATGGTGAGAGGTGCGCGGCGACGACTGAAATCACGCGCAAAGACACACCGCGAACTGAATGTCTAGGCGTGTCGCCGATAGGTACAACAGCGACTCGATCATACTCCGGTACTCCTTCTGGTCCACAGCTTCTCCATCCTTGTCCGCATCCAGGGCCGTCGTGGTCGACATGGGTGTTGGAAGAGGCTTGGCCTCATCCATATCGAATTTCTTCAGAATATCCTTGGTATACTTACTCCTAGTGCACAAACGTTCCCTCTCGAGATTGCTTGAATTGCAACCCAAGGAAAAACGTCAACTCACCCATCATGATCATCTCAAACTCCCTGCTCATAGTATCTGCAAACTTGGCAACCAAAGCATAAGAATAACCACCGAAAATGATATCATCCACGTAAATCTGGACCAAGAGAGTGTCATTGCCTTGCTTGAGGAGAAAAAGCGTTTTATCCACACGTCCCATTTTAGAACCCTTAGCAAGCAAAAAGGTTTTTAACCTATCATACCAGGCTCTAGGGGCTTGTTTCAAACCATATAAAGCTTTGTGAAGTTTAAAAAGATGGTTTGGAAACTTGGGATTTTTGAAACCGCGGGGTTATTTCTCATACACCTCTTCTTCTATGTAGCTGTTTGTAACACCCCTGGTGTTAAGCACTAATTAAAATCTTAATTAATATGTTTAGTATGCATAATCATTTGGCATCATGGCATAAAAGCATTTCATGTTTTAAGCATAGTTGTGATGCTTTACATGCTTTAATATAAGTGTTGCATAATCTTGTGTGATGCTTTTCATAAAGTGATGAGGTTAGGTGTTACATGAAATGACAAGTGTGAGTAGAAAACCTTAATTTTCTATGTCCTTTTTATCCCCTTTTCAATAAGTCAAAAGTATGTCAAATTCAAAAGTGATTTCAAAAGCAAAGTTGTAGCTCTTGTTGAGATGTACAACTTTGGTATTTAAAGTTTTCATAGTTTCTGTACAAAAGTTTGAATAAAGTTGAAATCTTTCAAACCATAAATTTTATCCTTAAACTAGATTTCAAAAACTAAAAAGAATTAGACTTTGATCCTTTAACAAAAGTTGTAGAGGAGATTAAAATAAACAACTTTTATTAAGGTAGATTTTCATGTTTTTAAGGAAAATCCAAAATAATTTGTAAAACAAGTTTGATTTAGTTTTAAATTGAAAATCAATTTCCAAAATCAGTTTTACCCCTTTTTCCATACTTTGAAAATTTAGCATAATTTTGATATATGACCAAAAACAAAGTTGTATATAATTTAATAAGGAACAACTTTTATATTGGTAAAATTTGAAGTTGTTCAGAAAATTCAAAAGTAATTTTGAGTCCAAGTTTGAGGTCATTTCAAATTCAAAAGGTGATTTCAAAATCTAAGCAGATTTTGGGTGTGCTCCTTAAATGAAAGTTGCAGATCCTAGTTTTTGCAACAACTTTTATATTGGGATATTTTGATGTTCTGTTGTAAAATCAAAAGTAATTTTGAAATTCAGTTTGGTCCAAATTTGAATTTGAACTCCATTTCAAAATCTAAACCGAATTTGACTTTGGTTCCTTAAGCAAGTTTGTAGAGCACAAAATTTGGAGCAACTTTTGTTTTGGGAGCTTTTGCCGTGCAGTACAAAAATCTTGAGAAAATAGAAAGGGGGTGAATCTGCTCCTGTAGCTACAGGAGGGGGGTTGCATCTGCCGGAGCAGAGCATGGCCGCCGCGTGCGCCGCCGCCGTGGCCTTGCCGCCTCCACGCCGCTCCGCGTGTCCGGCCACGCAGCTAGCTTCCTATCTGCTTCACTTAGCGCGCTGGCGAGCTTTGACGAGCCTCTGGTCCTTCTACCGTCAGAAATCGCCACCTCAATTTCTTCTTCCTCTGTTTCTTGGTCAAGCTCCGGCGAGCTCGATCGCCGCCGTCGCTGCGTCCCTGTACCCTCCAGCTCCTAGATAGCTCTGCCTGAATCCCTTGTTTCCCCTCAGCCAGCTAGCGTGAACCCAAGAGCTTCCATTTGCCCTCGCCACGGTCTTCTTCCTCGCTGCCGGCAGGGAGCCGCCGCGGGCACCTTGGCCGTGGCCATGCCAAGCCACAGCCCCTCCGGTCAAACCGACTAGTGCTTTAGCTTCGTGCTTTGTTTTGGGTCATGATCGTCTCGCTCTTGAGGCCTCTACCGCTCCGTATTGTCCAGGCCGCGAGGTTTGCCGTGGGCGCAAGCTCTGCTTTCACCACCGCCATGGCCAACCTTGGTTCGGTGCTTCTCCTGCGAGCCTAGCGCGCGCATCGTGGCCAGGATGAGCGCCTAAGTATGTTGCGCCCCTTAGCTAGGTCTCTACCGCGCTATCTTAGGCGGTCCGCGTGGGTTGCCATCGGCGCGCGCACCCGCCATGGACGCCACCGTAGTCCGCCTTGCTCCAAGCCTCCCCGAGAATGTTTGGGTGCGCATCTTGGTCGCTACAAGTTCCTGAGTATGAAGCCACCCTCATCTAGGTCGCTACCGTGCCCTTTTGTCTCGAACGCCGCGTCACCGCCGTGCTCGGCGTAGCCGAGCCGCCATGGTCGCGACCGGCTTGTGGTCGGGTGCTTTCAAGGTCTAGCTTAGGGTGGAGTTGGTGCGTGAGGTCAAGCCGGGGGCGCTGAGGCCCGGAGACCTCGCCGGTGCAGAGGCCGGAGGCCAGTCAACGAGGGCGGGTGGTCGGTCAAGGCGCAGTCGAGTTCTGGTCTAGGCATGGGGGAGAAGAAGGCGCTGACGCCTGGGGTCCGCTGTCAGTGAGAGAAGGAAGTTTTTCCTTTTTCCAGTTTAAGGGAATAGTGTTAGAGATTGTCTTTTTCATATCTTTTTCTAGGAAGCTCCAAAATTTGTGCAAATTTTTGTGCAGCTTTCTCAAGATGTCTAGTATTTACGAAAAATATGAAACTTGAGTTTTGAACAAATTTTGAAACTGATTTAAATAGGCCTTTTAATTAATAAATGATCTTTGATGATTTTTGTAGGCTTATTTAAATGTCCAAAAATCTTGAAACTATTTTTGTCACTGTTTTTAACTGGAAATGTATCTTCACAAAAAATTTGAGCTCTGTTGGAGAAAATAAATTTTATTCTTATTTCTATGCCTTATTTAATTATTTAAATGTTATAATTTGATTTATTTCTGCAGGTTTATTTGTTTGTCCAAAAATTATGATATTTATTTTGCAACTGTTATTTTTTATATAATTAATCATCTCAAAAAGTTTGGGCTCAATTTGACAAGTTTTAGTTTAACTCTTTTTCCTATGTTTTCTTAATAAAGAAATAGTTAAAAGAGTTTTGTTTAGATAATTAGGTAATTAAGTGTTTATAAGAAGTCATGGTTAATATTTGTATCTTCAATAATCTTTTAGTTAATGGTTATGTTTCATGTATCTAGTTAATCATGTTTAGTCATGTTATAGATCAAGTTATGCATTTAAGTTTTCATGCATTTTGTTGGTATATAGTTGCTGAACCAGTCCACTTTGAGGGACTGTTTCTTGAATAAGTTTATGTTTTCTGTAAATGAGTTGTATACAAAAGTTGTAGTTAACGTCTGTCTCCAGCTTGTTCTAAAATTTCATGATTTTATACCTGTTAAATTAGGAGATATAATTTTTGTAAGTCAACAGGTCAGATCTGCCCTACCTTTTGCATAGATCTGAGGTTTTGTGCTGTTTGAGCCTTTTAAGTTGTAAACCACCTTTTGGCCCTAATAGGAAACTTTTAGAGTTTTTCATAAGCTTTCTAGATTGTCAAGGATCACTCTTTTTGGTGACCCTGAGCTCCAGTTATGGGTGTTGGAAGTTGGGTAAGCAAATCTATCCTAGCTCTGGACAGCAATGTTTATCCAAGTTAGTTGACCTAGTTGCCAAAAGAACCAACCCTGGGTGATATTAGAAAGTTTATAGACAGTTTGATAAGCTTTTCAAATTGTCTAGGATCACCTCTTTTGGATGTTGGGAGCTCTGTTTATGGCTTGATTAGTATAGAACATGTAAGCTGTCCAAAGTTTGGGCAGCAGTTTTACTTGTGTGATTTTGGATCCTTGTTTGAAGACCATGGGACATCCTCACCCCGTTGTCACATGGCTTGGTTGATGCTTTGATAAACCTTAGTTACCATAGTTAACCCACCTAAAGGTGCTTGGTGGAAGTTATATGTGTAACCAGGAATCTTAGTTGGTAAGTTGCAAGTTGGTTTTGTTGGTTTGCAACTTTACCGCGAAGGAAAGTTGTACTCGACTTTCCTTAGCTTGTTTAACTTCTTTTATGCATTTTAAATTATCCTGCACCTTAGCATGCATCACATGGCATCATGCTAAAGCATATATCATTTATCTACGTGTAGTATTCGAGAGTGAGAAGTTTGGGTTGATCAAGCTCCGGATCGAGAAGGTCCAGTTGATCGAGCCTCGGAAGAGGAGCCTTGGAGGACAAGCTTCCGAGGGAGCACTTTCACTTCAAGATGATGGAACTAACTTCTTGGATCCTATCTTCCCTGCAACACAGGCAAGCCCCGGTGCATTTAACCTTTCTATTTTGATACAAATGTTTATTCACACTTAAGTCTAGTGCTTTATGCATTAAGTGAATAGGAGTTGAATGAAACCATAGTTGCATGATTACCTTGGTTATCCTGATATCCCATCAGTAGAGATAAGACGATCTCATATGCTTAGCAATGCTTAGATCGGTAGAAGTCGATCGATGGCTTCATTGATCGCGAGATTTAGGTTTTTACCTTTCCTCTCTCATTGACTCTATGGTTGGGTCATGAGAATCTTAATATGATAATAAATTAAGACCGGGCGGGTAACTTGCATCTGGAATGGAGTCCTGGTGTAGTGTTTCCGTCTGTATCGCTTAGGAACCGTCCGTTGTTGGCCCTTGGAGCAAGATCATGTTATAGTACTAGCCGCATGCAATGGTAAGCCTGTTCCGAGGAATCTTTTATTGGGAGGATTATTCGCGCACTAGGAAGTCATAAGATAGTGAGGGTAGCGGTATGTCCACACTAATCTGGAATGGACGGAAGCATTCGGGCTTGGCAATGGGTTAGTGGAGTATCATACTCTCAGGTTGCGCGAACCCGTTCCAATAAAAGAGGATTCGTGAGATTTTGTTGATATATGTAAGTTAGGTCTTGCATATGTCGTGCGGATGGGAAGCCCCAGCTGGGTAGAGAAAGCGGTTCGAATCGTCGTGCTCCACGATAAAGGAGACTTGATCCTCGCACCATCAACGTAGTTAATTTATGGAATATCCTTATTTAAATCTAATGTTGAGATGCTTAATCAAGTGCATGAATTAGATAGGTGCAAACTAGATTCTGGATAAATAACTTGATTCACCGCTAAAACTTGCAAATAGGATCAACTAGTAGTAAGCTTTTCTGCAAATCTTTTCTCTTTTGATAGTCTCGTTACATCCTTTAAAGCTAGCAGGACCCTGGAGTTTTTTTTCCTTTGTCGGATAAGTCTTGCTGAGTACCGAATGTACTCAGGGTTTGTTAATTCCCCTGTTGCAAGTTTCTAACAGGTGTTGTTGATCACGATCATGTCAGTGGGCTTGATATGATCTGGTTACTTCTTCTCCAACTTAGGTGCTCCGCCTAAGTGTAGTTCTATAATACTATTCTACTTCAGCAATACCAGTTATATTTATGTAAAAAGTAACTTGTTCATGGTTTTGTAAAGTTTATATCTCTTGCTTCTGCACTCCGATTGTATTTTGTATGAACTGTTGTAATGTTGTAATTGTTTCACCTAAAGACAAGACGATCCTGTAACTCATGGATTATTCGGGGTTCTTTCGGGAACACCCGAAAGTTCTTTCTAGTAATGTGTTTCATTTGCACTGTCATTGGGCTTCTTATAACGATGACGTGTGCATATGGGCCACATTATCGGGAGGTTCTACCACAGATTGGTATCAGAGCAGGATTGTCTTGGGGGAGGGGGAAACATATGCAACATTACTTTTGAAAAACTTCAAAATGATTTCATAATCTAAAAGTTTTTGAAAGTAACAAGTTAAAAATGATCTTTCCTCAACTTTTCTTGCTTTGCTGGAAGACTTTGTGAAGACTTTACTAGTGACTTCAACGAAAGTAACAAGAAGATGTCCACCTGTCTACTGAAGGTCAATGGAGAGTCAACCACCTCCCAAAACGCGACGGAAAAACTATTCAACACCTGCACCAAGTCAGCGAAGTTAGTATATACAGTATAGCCCTATACCTAACTAACAGGTGAAGGCAGAGATCTCCTAACAGTGAGAGGTCGTATAGGACGAGCATATCTTATATCATGCATAATGAAATGAAATGATAAAATAATATGTTGTGCTAAACTTTCTCCTCCAATTCTGAGAGTAGTTATGATCCCCTGATAGTGGTTCGTCTCAAGATTCTGCTACCCTTGGTAATTCTTGCTCCATAAGTTCTGATGCTTGGGAACTTTTGGATATCTTTCATACATTCCACCACATAAAAATCTAGAATCATGGTAAAGTCCTTGGTTCTTCTGGAGTGCGCGTGTCATGCCTTGAATTGGCACGTACTAGTTGCTTGGTGTCGTGAAAACAACAAATGGTGGTCGAAAGTTGCTGAAATTGTGTTCTTTGAAGGGACCATGATCCGTGGACCGGATAAAAGCGTGGGAACCTGGAGTCACCTATGGACGACCACCGTAGGGTGTTACTACCGGGTGCTCGCTAATATCCAGGCCTATAGTCTTGATTCTTTCTATAGTTCACCGTTAAAGTACTTTCGATTCTGGACGCCCAAAAGGGAGTTCCAAGCCACTTTCCTTGTAGTTATAACCAACCCTTGCTTTTGGTTATAATTTCCCCTCTTTATGAGATGAGAGTTATAGAAGTTGTGCTCTATTGTGGTGCCATGGTTGGTGACCACGGTGCCGCGTCGAAACCTAGGGAATCTCGTATGTCCGGATCACACCAGTTTCTGCTAGGCGCGCACAGGTATCAAGGTCTACAGTTATGATCCATTATAGCCCGCAACTAATGTACGCTCTCTCTTAGTTCTTGATAATCTTTCTTGCTCCACTTAAATGTCTTCTACCTTGTTCCTTGCAACCGTGTTTTGATCTCGGTTGTAATCGCCACCCAACCTCAGCTGCCTTGTGAACTTCTTGCGAGTGAACATGTGTGACACATTTGCTTTTCCATTACTTAACCCCAGCCTTTAAATGCTTCTTAAATCTCGGGACAAGATTTCTTTAAGGGGGAAGGGGCTGTAACACCCCTGGTGTTAAGCACTAATTAAAATCTTAATTAATATGTTTAGTATGCATAATCATTTGGCATCATGGCATAAAAGCATTTCATGTTTTAAGCATAGTTGTGATGCTTTACATGCTTTAATATAAGCGTTGCATAATCTTGTGTGATGCTTTTCATAAAGTGATGTGGTTAGGTGTTACATGAAATGACAAGTGTGAATAGAAAACCTTAATTTTCTATGTCCTTTTTATCCCCTTTTCAATAAGTCAAAAAGTATGTCAAATTCGAAAGTGATTTCAAAAGCAAAGTTGTAGCTCTTGTTGAGATGTACAACTTTGGTATTTAAAGTTTTAATAGTTTCTGTACAAAAGTTTGAATAAAGTTGAAATCCTTCAAACCATAAATTTTATCCTTAAACTAGATTTCAAAAACTAAAAAGAATTAGACTTTGATCCTTTAACAAAAGTTGTAGAGGAGATTAAAATAAACAACTTTTATTAAGGTGGATTTTCCTGTTTTTAAGGAAAATCCAAAATAATTTATGAAACAAGTTTGATTTAGTTTTAAATTGAAAATCAATTTCCAAAATCAGTTTTACCCCTTTTTCCATAGTTTGAAAATTTTGAATAATTTTGATATATGACCAAAAACAAAGTTGTATATAATTTAATAAGGAACAACTTTTATATTGGTAAAATTTGAAGTTGTTCAGAAAATTCAAAAATAATTTTGAGTCCAAGTTTGAGGTCATTTCAAATTAAAAAGGTAATTTCAAAATCTAGGCAGATTTTGGGTGTGCTCCTTAAATGAAAGTTGTAGATCCTAGTTTTTGCAACAACTTTCATATTGGGATATTTTGATGTTCTGTTGAAAAATCAAAAGTAATTTTGAAATTCAGTTTGGTCCAAATTTGAATTTGAACTCCATTTCAAAATCTAAACCGAACTTGACTTTGGTTCTTTACGCAAGTTTGTAGAGCACAAAATTTGGAGCAACTTTTGTTTTGGGAGCTTTTGCCGTGCAGTACAAAAATCTTGAGAAAATAGAAAGGGGGTGAATCTGCTCCTGTAGCTACAGGAGGGGGGTTGCATCTGCCGGAGCAGAGCATGGCCGCCGCGTGCGCCGCCGCCGTGGCCTTGCCGCCTCCGCGCCGCTCCGCGTGTCCGGCCACGCAGCTAGCTTCCTATCTGCTTCACTTAGCGCGCTGGCGAGCTTTGACGAGCCTCTGGTCCTTCTACCGTCAGAAATCGCCACCTCAATTTCTTCTTCCTCTGTTTCTTGGTCAAGCTCCGGCAAACTCGATCGCCGCCGTCGCTGCGTCCCTGTACCCTCCAGCTCCCAGATAGCTCCGCCTGAATCCCTTGTTTCCCCTGAGCCAGCTAGCCTGAACCCAAGAGCTTCCATTTGCCCTCGCCACTGTCTTCTTCCTCGCTGCCGGCAGGGAGCCGCCGCGGGCACCTTGGGCGTGGCCACGGCAAGCCACAGCCCCTCCGGTCAAACTGACTAGTGCTTTAGCTTCGTGCTTTATTGTGGGTCATGATCGGCTCGCTCTTGAGGCCTCTACCGCTCCTTATTGTCCAGGCCGCGAGGTTTGCCATGGGCGCAAGCTCTGCTTTGACCGCCGCCATGGCCAACCTTGGTCTGGTGCTTCTCCTGCGAGTCTAGCGCGCGCATCGTGGCCGGGATGAGCGCCTAAGTATGTTGCGCCCCTTAGCTAGGTCTCTACCGCGCTATCTTAGGCGGTCCGCGTGGGTTGCCATCAGCGCGCGCACCCGCCATGGACGCCACCGTAGTCCACCTTGCTCCAAGCCACCCCGAGAAAGTTTGGGTGCGCATCTTGGTCGCTACAAGTTCCTGAGTATGAAGCCACCCTCATCTAGGTCGCTACCGTGCCCTTTTGTCTCGAACGCCGCGTCACCGCCGTGCTCGGCGTGGCCGAGCCGCCATGGTCGCGACCGGCTTGTGGTCGGGTGCTTTCATGGTCTAGCTTAGGGTGGAGTTGGTGCGTGAGGTCAAGCCGGGGGCGCTGAGGCCCGGAGACCTCGCCGGTGCAGAGGCCGGAGGCCAGTCAACGAGGGCGGGTGGTCGGTCAAGGCGCAGTCGAGTTCTGGTCTAGGCATGGGGGAGAAGAAGGCGCTGACGCCTGGGGTCCGCTGTCAGTGAGAGAAGGAAGTTTTTCCTTTTTCCAGTCTAAGGGAATAGTGTTAGAGATTGTCTTTTTCATATCTTTTTCTAGGAAGCTCCAAAATTTGTGCAAATTTTTGTGTAGCTTTCTCAAGATTTCTAGTATTTACGAAAAATATGAAACTTGAGTTTTGAACAAATTTTGAAACTGATTTAAATAGGCCTTTTAATTAATAAATGATTTTTGATGATTTTTATAGGCTTATTTAAATGTCCAAAAATCTTGAAACTATTTTTGTCACTGTTTCTTACTGGAAATGTATCTTCACAAAAATTTTGAGCTCTGTTGGAGAAAATAAATTTTATTCTTATTTCTATGCCTTATTTAATTATTTAAATGTTATAGTTTGATTTATTTCTGCAGGTTTATTTGCTTGTCCAAAAATTGTGATATTTATTTTGCAACTGTTATTTTTATATAATTAATCATCTCAAAAAGTTTGGGCTCAATTTGACAAGTTTTAGTTTAACTCTTTTTCCTATGTTTTCTTAATAAAGAAATAGTTAAAAGAGTTTTGTTTAGATAATTAGGTAATTAAGTGTTTATAAGAAGTCATGGTTAATATTTGTATCTTCAAAAATCTTTTAGTTAATGGTTATGTTTCATGTATCTAGTTAATCATGTTTAGTCATGTTATAGATCAAGTTATGCCTTTAAGTTTTCATGCATTTTGTTGGTATATAGTTGCTGAACCAGTCCACTTTGAGGGACTGTTTCTTGAATAAGTTTATGTTTTCTGTAAATGAGTTGTATACAAAAGTTGTAGTTAACTTCTGTCTCTGGCTTGTCCTAAAATTTCATGATTTTATACCTGTTAAATTAGGAGATATAATTTTTGTAAGTCAACAGGTCAGATCTGCCCTACCTTTTGGACAGATCTGAGGTTTTGTGCTGTTTAAGCCTTTTAAGTTTTAAACCACCTTTTTGGCCTAATAGGAAAGTTTTAGAGTTTTTCATAAGCTTTCTAGATTGTCAAGGATCACCCTTCTTGGTGACCCTGAGCTCCAGTTATGGGTGTTGGAAGTTGGGTAAGAAAATCTGTCCTAGCTCTGGAAAGCAATGTTTATCCAAGTTAGTTGACCTAGTTGCCTATAGAACCAACCCTGGGTGATATTAGAAAGTTTATAGACAATTTGATAAGCTTTTCAAATTGGAACATGTAAGGTGTCCAAAGTTTGGGCAGCAGTTTCACTTGTGTGATTTTGGATCCTAGTTTGAAGACCATGGGACATCCTCACCCCGTTGTCACATGGCTTGGTTGATGCTTTGATAAACCTTAGTTACCATAGTTAACCCACCTAAAGGTGCTTGGTGGAAGTTATATGTGTAACCAGGAATCTTAGTTGGTAAGTTGCAAGTTGGTTTTGTTGGTTTGCAACTTTACCGCGAAGGAAAGTTTTACTCGACTTTCCTTAGCTTGTTTAACTTCTTTTATGCATTTTAAATTATCCTGCACCTTAGCATGCATCGCATGGCATCATGCTAAAGCATATATCATTTATCTACGTGTAGTATTCGAGAGTGAGAAGTTTGGGTTGATCAAGCTCCGGATCGAGAAGGTCCAGTTGATCGAGCCTCGGAAGAGGAGCCTTGGAGGACAAGCTTCCGAGGGAGCACTTTCACTTCAAGATGATGGAACTAACTTCTTGGATCCTATCTTCCCTGCAACACAGGCAAGCCCCGGTGCATTTAACCTTTCTATTTTGATACAAATGTTTATTCACACTTAAGTCTAGTGCTTTATGCATTAAGTGAATAGGAGTTGAATGAAACCATAGTTGCATGATTACCTTGGTTATCCTGATATCCCATCAGTAGAGATAAGACGATCTCATATGCTTAGCAATGCTTAGAATCGGTAGAAGTCGATCGATGGCTTCATTGATCGCGTGATTTAGGTTTTTACCTTTCCTCTCTTATTGACTCTATGGTTGGGTCATGAGAATCTTAATATGATAATAAATTGAGACCGGGCAGGTAACTTGCATCTGGAATGGAGTCCTGGTGTAGTGTTTCCGTCTGTGTCGCTTTGGAACTCTCCGTTGTTGGCCCTTGGAGCAAGATCATGTTATAGTACTAGCCGCATGCAATGGTAAGCCTGCTCCGAGGAATCTTTTATTGGGAGGATTATTCGTGCACTAGGAAGTCCTAAGATAGTGAGGGTAGCGGTATGTCCACACTAATCTGGAATGGACGAAAGCATTCTGGCTTGGCAATGGGTTAGTGGAGTATCATACTCTCAGGTTGCGCGAACCCGTTCCAATAAAAGAGGATTCGTGAGATTTGGTTGATATATGTAAGTTAGGTCTTGCATATGTCGTGCGGATGGGAAGCCCCAGCTGGGTAGAGAAAGCGGTTTGAATCGTCGTGCTCCACGATAAAGGAGACTTGATCCTCGCACCATCAACGTAGTTAATTTATGGAATATCCTTATTTAAATCTAATGTTGAGATGCTTAATCAAGTGCATGAACTAGATAGGTGCAAACTGGATTCTGGATAAATAACTTAATTCACCGCTAAAACTTGCAAATAGGATTAACTAGTAGTAAGCTTTTCTGCAAATCTTTTCTCTTTTGATAGCCTCGTTACATCCTTTAAAGCTAGCATGACCCTAGAGTTTTTTTCCTTTGTCGGATAAGTCTTGCTGAGTACCGACAGTACTCAGGGTTTGTTAATTCCCCTGTTGCAGGTTTCTAACAGGTGTTGTTGATCAGGATCATGTCAGTGGGCTTGATATGATCTGGTTACTTCTTCTCCAACTTAGGTGCTGCGCCTAAGTGTAGTTATGTAATACTATTCTACTTCAGCAATACCAGTTATATTTATGTAAAAAGTAACTTGTTCATGGTTTTGTAAAGTTTATATCTCTTGCTTCCGCACTCCGATTGTATTTTGTATCAACTGTTGTAATGTTGTAATTGTTTCACCTAAAGACAAGACGATCTTGTAACTCGTGGATGATTTGGGGTTCTTTCGGGAACACCCGACAGTTCTTTCCAGTAATGTGTTTCATTTGCACTGTCATTGGGCTTCTTATAACGATGATGTGTGCATATGGGCCACATTATCGGGAGGTTCTGCCACACCGTTTAGGAAAGCACTCTTGACATCCATTTGAAAAAGTTTAAACCCTTTGGATGCAGCAAAAGCCAAGAGTATCCTAATCGCCTCCAAACGAGCTACAGGAGCAAACGTCTCCTCATAGTCTATCCCCTCCTTCTGACTATACCCCTGGGCTACAAGTCTGGCCTTGTTTCTCACAACATGGCCATCCTCTCCTTGTTTGTTTTTGAAAACCCATTTTGTACCAATAGGGTGACACTCAGGAGGAGGTGGAACCAAAACCCAAACCCGATTTCTCTCAAAATTTTCAAGCTCCTCATGCATGGCATTGACCCAATCCGGATCAGATAAAGCGTGTCCAACATCTCGGGGTTCAAAATCAGCAACAAATGCAGAATGAGCAAAGTGAGAGATTTGTTGTGACCTTGACCGAGTGACACGTTCGCCGATGCTGCCGATCATATGTTGAGGTGGGTGTTGGCGCTGAATGTGTCGTGGCGCCTCCTGAGCTGAAGAAACCTCCCCCTCAACAGCAGCTGGTGCCTCCTCGGGTTCAAAAGGTACCGCTTGAGGTGGCGGATCCCACGGCCCCCCAAGTAGTCGACGAAGAGGGGTTGGGGCCGTGAGTCATCATAGTAGAGGCTGCTCTTTGCGGCACAGCAGGTGGAGGTGGTGCTGGGTCATCCATCCCTTCAGCACCCTCGTCCTCATCATCAAAAGGAGGCTCTCCAACCTCATGATCACCTGCACGCTCAAAACGAGAAGAAGGACAAACCATGGTCTCGTTTTAGGTGACATCAGATGTCTCCATGACTCGGTTAGTATCAAGGTTAAGTACACGATATGCTCGAGTGTGAGTGCCATAACCCAAAAATACACCGTCAGAAGAACGAGACTCAAACTTGTCCAGGTTGCCTTTCTTGAGTATAAAACAGTGGCAACCAAAAACTCTAAAATAACTCACTTTGGGTTGTTTTCCAAAACGCAACTCATAAGAAGTCTTTTTCAAGAAAGCTTGGAGAAAAATGCGATTGGAAATATAGCATGCAGTGTTCATAGCTTCGGCCCAATATCGCCTAGGAGTCCTATGCTCATCGAGCATCGTCCTGGCCATCTCTACAAGGGTCTGATTCTTCCTCTCTACAACACCATTTTGTGGCGGTGTGTAGGGAGAGGAAAACTGATGCTCCAAACCCAAGGAGTTACAAAACTTCTCAAAATCCAAATTCTTGAATTCGGAACCATTATCACTCCGAATTGCTCGCATTGAGTTCATAGGGAACTCATTCTGATAACGCAAAATCAGATTGCGAGCAAAGGAGAAAGTCTCGGTCTTTTCAGCTAAAAAGAAGACCTACGAATACCTCGAAAAATCGTCAACAACAACAAGCACGTACCACTTCCCCCCAACCGAGCTCACCCGAGCCGGACCAACAAGGTCCATGTGTAAAAGCTCTCCAGGGCGCTTGGTCATGACCTGAGTCACTGGATGGTGGGGAGCAACTACCATCTTCTCATGTCTACAAGAATGGCAAACAAGATCCTACTCCATGGACAACTTGGGCAATCCTCGGATTAAGCCAACTGAGCTAAGTCTTGCAAGCAAGTCGAAGCTCAGGTGACCAAGTCTCCTATGCCACTTCCAAAGAACAGAGGAGGAAGGTCCAGCCAAAAGACAACGAGAAATTCCAAACGATTCCGAGAAATTCGCACGAAAGACTTTTCCAAAGGGCGAAATCAAACATACAAGATTGCCCTGAGGATCCAAAATGCGACTAAGATTCAGTTTAAAACGAATCTCATAGTCATCATCAAAAAGTTGCGAAACAGAAAGAAGGTTAAAATGCAAGTTAGAAAGAAGAGCAACAACACGCAACACAAAGTGCTCATTAACTCGCACCGACCCACGAGACAACACTTTACCTTTGCTATTGTCGCCGAAGGTGATAAACTCCTTTCCGGCGACCGGACTAAGACTGGAGAACCACTTGGCGTTTCCGGTCATGTGCCTCGAACAACCGGAATCCACCAACCAAACATTCTTCAATCGTTTTACCTACATTAATAAAAAGACAGGGTGAGCATACGGTCCAACACTGGGGTTAGTGAAGTAAGAGGAATACCAGTGTTGGGCCGGCTGCTAAAAAGAACGGTTAGCAGAAAAACCATTCCTAGCACGCCTACGGGAGGAGCGATCACCACGTAGAGGAAAACGTGGTCCGCTAAGGGAAGAGCGTCCATCGCGATACTCAAAACGCGATGGGGGAAACCGCTCAACTACAAAGCCACCGCCACGGGGTCCATAGCCCACAACTGCAGGCTCCCACCGGGCACGGCCTCCTCGCGGCCTAGGCCTAGGAACTTGAGGTTTTGGACCTCTAGGCCTAGCAGCACGCCTCCGAACATTCGGCACATGTACATCATGGCAAGGATGGTACATGTCCATGTTGTTCATCTCCTTTGCACGATGCGCCTCTCTCTTGCGCCGAAAGCAAAACTCACTCAAGTGTCCATCTCTCCCACAGTGCTCACAATGGGACCTCAGCGCTCTCATATGGGGTTGTTGGTACTCATGGTAGTGGGTATGTGTTGACAGTTACTAACGTCGCTACCAAGAGTAGAGATAAACACTATCCCTGGCAACGGCACCAGAAATGCTAGTTGGTATAAATTAACGCACACTCTACTTTATCCGCAAGCGCACAGATAACATCTACCGATGTAGCACTTCACCGGAGTAACCCAGTTTTAATATCGAACCCAAAGGAATGGATAGTGTTAAGTCTTTAGGTCTAACCCCTGAGTAGCTAACAAGGACGGAGAATCTAGAAGTATAGAGGGGATCATTAAGGCGGTCTAATTCCAATTTAAGAGTGATATGTTTATATTATTCTTAGTGGGGAAGTTGCCATAAAAGGTCACAAACAGAGTATGAATCTTTTATGCAAATGTATAATCCTACCGAGCCTACACACGGGTAAGTGGACTATAGAAGAATCAACAAGGCTATAAGAGTCACCCTTGCGAACAACCACTACTACCGGCGTTATAGGAGGCATATATGAGCTATCAAGTCTAAGCACCACGCTTACACCATCCAACTACTCTAATTCTAGAATGACTAGAATTAAAGTACTCAAAAGTGAGTCACAAACCTTTAAGAATAATAAGAACAATAGCTCAAACTTAAATATAGACGTTGATTACTAAAACAATCGCTGAAGTTGACGATGAACTTGAATCCACAGGTACAAGATGAAGAAGTGGATCCGACAGGCCGGAGCTCCTTCTTGATCTCTTCCTCTCTCTCTCTCTCTCTCTTCAGGTTCTAATATAAGACTAGGTTCTAAACCTAAACTAGAGGGGTAACTAGTCTTCTACTTGATAGCTGGCTCCTGATTACAACTAGATGAACTAGATCTAATTCTAGATGAACTAGAAGAGATTCATCTAGAGGGACCTCTACTTCTACATTGGAACCCTAATTTCTGATGTGGAGATGAATAATGAAGATGGTGATACCTGGAGAGGGGGGTCTGGGGCTGCTTATATAGCCCTGAGGGATCAACCGCGGCCGTTGGATCAAACCGACTTAAGGTACGGCTAAGATGCATCCTAGAGGTCGGTGGAGGAAGCTTGCAGAAGACGGAGACCAGCGGGCCCAGGGGGGACCGACCGGTGGGTCCAGGGGACCGGTCGGTCCCACCTGGAGGTGGACCGCGGTGCCCTTTCTCGTGGTGTCTCTATGTGTTCTCTGGAGTCTTCTAGAAGTATCCCGACGTGGCGGTTGCGTTATCTCCCGACGGTTTCCTTCTATGGGAAGCAATCAGTGCTGATTTCCTAGTTTAGTCCCTGCAGAATCATAACTCACCAAAACTCGTGGAATATTGTCAGTTGAAACCCTAAACCTTTGTTGGTGATCAAATTCTTGCCCTTTTCATATTTATTTATCCTTTAATTTTGATAGATAACTAGTGTCAACAACTCCCCCAAGCTTACCTTTTGCTAGTCCCTTAGCAAAACCAAAACTTAACAATGGATCAGGAGTTGCTACTATATCTTCACTTCCAACAAGTATACCTGCTGTTAAACAAAAATTATCTGAAACATATCATGTTATTCTTCATGGGGCTTATTACTCTTATCTTAGATCCTAAATAATTGAGAGATTGAACAATCGAATCAAGCACTATGTCTCTAGTTCTTTCACTTCACATTTATCCTGGAGTTTTAATTAATTTTCAAAAGCATTAATACATATGTTGTCAAATTAAACAATGGATCCAAAGAGAAAGTCAACCAACCATTGAATCAAGAAGTGCATGTGTATGAAAAAATGAAGTCGGATGCTCTTTTGAATATATTCACTCTCTTCTGTTTATCAGAGACATATGGCTATCAGGCTAATTCTACTGTCGGGCATGTGCCCATTTTTTCTGACATTTTTTTTTCTTTTCGAGGTTCCGGACACTTGTCCCTTTTTATTTCCTCGGGATCTATCTTTTTGAGGTTTCGGACACTTGTCCCTTTTTATTTCCTTGGATCTTTTTTTTCTCTCTTTTTTTTAATAGCCATATGCTTCCAACAAACTTCTGAGAGGGTAGCAACAGATAATTATGAGCATTTATGCGGAAAATGGATGAAATGTGTAAGTGATCTCAATTCAATGTCAAGATAACATCTCACAGGGTCACAAAGCTTAATTTAACTCAATACAATTATTAGTCATATTCATATTTAGAAATCTCCGGAACTTTAGTGTTGTTTAGAACAAGATAATAGCAGCTCAGATCATCACATGTCATATCCCAATTACCTAGACCTTAGATTAAGTATTTGCCATCCATATATTTAATTTTATTTTAAGGCGTCATTATTAATTAGGAGAACTCATGCTTTGAAGGCTAGGTACTTGAAAGAAATTAGATAGAGCAACTATTCATCATTTCTATGCAAAAGATTAGAGATAGAGGGTTCTTCTTTTATTATTAACTTCTTAAAACAATCTAAGCAAACTTAACATAGTATTTATTTAACCTAACACACTTTATTATAAATAACTAAGATAATGAATAAGACATACCTGGATCACGAAGATAACGGGGGTGCGTCTCCCCCAGGCTGTTTCCCTTAATAGTATTGAGCCTTCATGTGCTCATATATTTTTGTCTCTTTTTTTAATTAATGGTGAGCCTTCATGTGCCCACATATTTTTTTCTTTTTTTTTCTTTTTAAGGGTGAGCCTTCATGTGCTCACATATTTTTGGTGTTTTTATTTTTAAGAGTGAAAAACTTAAGAGGATAAAGATACTTACGGGGATACATGGGGGTGCCTTCCCCCAAGATGAATGTTGACATAGTCGTTCGATCTTGCAATGGAGCAGACTGGCAGTGGATATGTCCTTCCTCTATCGGAGCTTTGATTGATGTTGATGTTTGTTGAGACAGTGCTCCAACAGTAGGTGGAGAATTCACTTGCTCGTTAGCTTTTCTTGGCCTTTCAAATCTTGTGAAACTCAAATAGACAACAAAACTTGTGGACAGGATGAATGCATGCATATTTATTTTTATTATTATTTATTTTTATGCCACCACTGTGAATATCCTTGTGAGTTTTTACACACCATAGAATTATTCACATGGAGCTTTATGGTTTATTATATAGTGTGACAATTGCAACATTTTTATTTTCTTTTCTAATGCAATGTAGAAATTAAAATATTTGTGAATTAAATATGATGATGCAATGATTAAATATGATGATATAATAAATGACTAAGAATTAAATATGAGAAATATGCAGAAAAGTAAATATGAGGATAACTACCGATTTTACCTTTTGGCGAAGGTTCGGATATTTAGGTCCGACGGACCTTCCCTTGGTTCAGACCTCCCAAGGTTTGTCAGACGTTTAGAAAGTTGTTATCGATTGTACTTCTTAGGTGCAGACATTTTCTTCCATACTTTCTTGGTCTGAGTCTTCACTTCCTGTGGCTCACTGTCTTGAGGTTTCTCTCCTTTCTTTTCTGGGACAGTGTCGATAACTTCTTCTTCATGATTGGCCTCTCTATTCTTGATAGTTTGTCTTCTTTGGCTTGAGGGCGGCGTCTTTCACTTCTGTTCTTCTTGGGTGCTTCATTGGGTATGTAGTTGATGAAGTTGCATCATGACTTTTCTCTAGGAAAGTGAAAATGGATTTCCTCTTGTAGATGATTGTACTTGTAGCGTAGAGGTATGGTATTCCTAGGATGAGGTGGACATCATCGTCTTCTCCCATGTCGAGGATCAAGAAGTCTGTGGGGACTTCATGACCTCTAATTCTGACTACGACGTATTCCATCATTCCTTCTTGTTTATGCCTCTTGATATGGTGTCACTCATGTTCGTTCGTCCAGCAGTTTGAAGTGAAGCGTTAATTGTGGAAGCTGGCAGCATCTTGCTCAGTGTGCATGTTCTTGTAGATCTAGGACCTTCACTCTGTAGAATTTGGAAGTGATAAACTTCTCCATGTTTGCTCAAGAGTGTGTCCTGCTCATAAAGACATGGTAGAGATCAAGTGCATGGGCTCTGCTGGTGGAAAAACACCAATAGAACCAAAAGTTTTGTTTATTCCTCTCTAACCTTAGCCACATTGCACAAGACAAACTTTTTGTTTATGTGTTCCATTCAATCTTAATATGAGTGATAGGATCAGAGGATGAGCATAAAAGTAGCATCTTAAAATATTTTACAGATCAAATTACTTAACCCAAGAAAGGATAATCTATGCATAAAGTGTCGATCTTTTCATAACTGAGATATATCATCTTCCAAAGGTTAGATGCACAACATTTTAGCTCATTTAGTTAAGACAGTGAGATACAAGAGAGTAAAGCTATGAACACGGATCAAAGGACTGAATATGTTGAGTTGATTAGGTTGGATCAAGTGAGGTGCAACTTAAACATATTTAGTTCTTTATTTATGTTCATACTAGAATCAAGAAGAAGCTCTTAAAGTGATGGTTACTTACCTTGAAATGTTACTTTGTCATTGGAAAGTGATTGTGCTGAACCACCTTGTGGAAGCTCCTCTTGTCTAGCTGGCTTGTCTTTTCTTGTTTGTCTCACAGTGCGATTGAGAGGAGGAAGATCACAGTGGAATCATCTTTAGAGGTATCAGTCTTCCTTCTCTTGTGTTGACTTATCAGTGAAGGCGCATTGTTCCTCGAGTATGTTGACTAGGACCCTCTCTCTTTCTTGTATTAATTCTGTACTATGAGGATGTAGGGACAATTCCGCGTTCTTCTCTTGTCAACCTTTCTTGTTTTCCTTTAATCATTGGGTTGGCAAGAGACTTGAATTTAGAGCTGCTACTCGAGTGCCTCTATGAGAGTCTTTGTCTTGTAATGTCACAACTGAGACTTGTCCTCTCAACAGTGTATCAGCTGTTCTTCTTGATTTGCTGGCTCAGGTACTATCTCTCCATCTTCTAACTCTTGTGGTGCAGTGGATTCATCCTTCATGATGCCCTCCTCAATTCTTGGCAGTTGGTTCTCCCTTCGACGTCTTCTCTTGGTTCTCTTTGGCTGCTCATAAGTGATGTAGTTGTTGAAGAATCAGCAAAAGATCCAAAAGTTGACTTCTCCAGGTCCGTCAAAGATGATAACATTGATGGTGTTCAAGAACGATCTTCCAAGAATGAGTGATGGATCATACTTCTCTTCTTGATTGGGGCAGTATCTAGTGGTTTGTACTGATTAAAGTGGTGGGTAGAAGATCAATATGTTTGAAGTTGGGTTTCTCCTTCCCCCCTTTGATTGTGAAACACATCTAGACAACGGAATTGTCTCTCCCAGGCTGGCTTGTGATGTAGATGGACTCCCAACAACATGTTCATGTGTTTGATTTGTAGATCTTGCTATTGTTGTAGTGGTACCATCTTGTCTCCCAAGCTAGCTCTTGATTAGAAAAGATGATAACTTCCCACTTCTTGTCTTGATGTCTTGGACAATGATGGTTGCAGGCATAGGTTGTCTCATACGTGGTAAGTTGCATCCTGTTTGTCATCAGCTCCCAAGCAAGACTCAAAGCTAGGCTAGCACCATTTGTGATCTGATAGTAGGTTTGTGCGTCTATGGTTTGGGTTTTGGATCTTCAATGTTTAGACCAAACCATGGATGAACAAAATCTCTCTCCTGCTAATGTTAGTGGACATATACCCGAAGGATTGCAAGAATTTGAAGCATGGGTTATTGTCCACAACTTATATATTTTGCATCTATGCTAATAAAAAGATGTTTTTAGGATTATTTTAGCATAGACTAGTATTTTATGTGTCGGCTGCACTTTAACATGATTCAAAGCAAAAGATAACTTGCAGTAGAAGACAAAATAAATAAACTTCGATACTCACAGTTCTTTCATCCATGATGAACGAGCTGAGTCTTCATTGTGCAAAGTTATTGAAGTTAATGTGTCTCTTCATCTCCGGACTTTCCCAAATTAATAATGAAAGTTTTCCTGCAGGGGTTAGTCCAACAAAATATCCAATATCTACTTATAGCATACTATCAATTCAGAAATCAACCTAGACACCACGTCTAATTTGATCTAGAAAGGCATTTTAACCTAAGCACCATACTTAATTTAAAAGCCTTTAGAGGTAAAATCAGCACACCTTTTAGCTCAAGAATCAAACCAGACACCATGTCTTACTTTAATTCATGAAAACAGTTAAACTAAGCTCCATGCCTAATTTAAAAGGTGTATGATAATACTTCAAAACCAAAGTATATACTATAGCAAATAAAGATAACATGAAAGCATTGTAGAGATTTATTCAGATAGTGATGAAAGAGTATGATTAGTATATGAGCATATCCTAAAGGTAGGGACAACCAACATAGCAACATGGCAAGAAATATTCTTAGAAAGCCTATTCCCCAAGCTTGGATTTTGTAAATCCAGATTGGATGAATGTAATTCAATGTTGCATGATGATTGGTGGGACATACCTTGTGTTTGTTGTTCCTTCGTTCTTTTCTGCTCCAGACCTGGAATGGTTAGTGACAAGAATACCCGGAGGAATATTTTCATAATTATATTTTTATGCTCATTACAAGGACAGTGCAGCAGAAAGGTAGGCATAGCTCATAACCAGGTATTATGATGAGGTATAAGGATTCTACTGGTTATAGCTTGCTCATGGGGTAGTGATAGATAAGAGTGGAATTCAAAAACAACATTCATAAGAATGAAAACAAAAATAATAAAAAGACTGGGACAAAAAGGAAAAAGATAAAAGTATGATTACAATGTTAAACTAAGACTTAAGTTGATCTACTGTTCCCCGGCACCGGCGCTAAAAATGCTTGTTGACACTTACTAACGTCGCTACCAAGAGTAGAGATAAACTCTATCCCCGGCAACGGCGCCAGAAATGCTAGTTGGTATAAATTAACGCACACTCTACTTTATCCGCAAGCGCACAGATAACATCTACTGATGTAGCACTTCACCGGAGTAACCCAGTTTTAATATCAAACCCAAAGGAACGGATAGTGTTAAGTCTTTAGGTCTAACCCCTGAGTAGCTAACAAGGACGGAGAATCTAGAAGTATAGAGGGGATCATTAAGGCGGTCTAATTCCAATTTAAGAGTGATATGTTTATATTATTCTTAGTGGGGAAGTTACCATAAAAGGTCACAAACAGAGTATGAATCTTTTATGCAAATGTATAATCCTACCGAGCCTACACACGGGTAAGTGGACTATAGAAGAATCAACAAGGCTATAAGAGTCACCCTTGCGAACAACCACTACTACCGGCGTTATAGGAGGCATATATGAGCTATCAAGTCTAAGCACCACGCTTACACCATCCAACAACTCTAACTCTAGAATGACTAGAATTAAAGTACTCAAAAGTGAGTCACAAACCTTTAAGAATAATAAGAACAATAGCTCAAACTTAAATATAGACGTTGATTACCGAAACAATCACTGAAGTTGATGATGAACTTGAATCCACAGGTACAAGATGAAGAAGTGGATCCGACAGGCCGGAGCTCCTTCTTGATCTCTTCCTCTCTCTCTCTCTCTCTCTTCTAGTTATAATATAAGACTAGGTTCTAAACCTAAACTAGAGGGGTAACTAGTCTTCTACTTGATAGCTGGCTCCTGATTACAACTAGATGAACTAGATCTAATTCTAGATGAACTAGAAGAGATTCATCTAGAGGGACATCTACTTCTACATTGGAACCCTAATTTCTGATGTGAAGATGAATAATGAAGATGGAGATGCCTGGAGAGGGGGGTTTGGGGCTGCTTATATAGCACTGAGGGATCAACCGCGGCCGTTGGATCAAACCGACTTAAGGTACGGCTAAGATGCATCCTAGAGGTCGGTGGAGGAAGCTTGCAGAAGACGGAGACCGGCGGGCCCAGGGGGGACCGACCGGTGGGTCCAGGGGACCGGTCGGTCCCACCTGGAGGTGGACCGCGGTGCCCTTTCTCGTGGTGTCTCTATGTGTTCTCTGGAGTCTTCTAAAAGTATCCCGACGTGGCGGTTGCGTTATCTCCCGATGGTTTCCTTCTATGGGAAGCAATCAGTGCCAATTTCCTGGTTTAGTCCCTGCAGAATCATAACTCACCAAACCTCGTGGAATATTGTCAGTTGAAACCCTAAACCTTTGTTGGTGATCAAATTCTTGCCCTTTTCATATTTATTTATCCTTTAATTTTGATAGATAACCAGTGTCAACAGTATGGATCACTTTTCCCTTCTGTGGCATAAGCTCCTCTTGGATAGGTGGCATTGTGTCTAGCTTGTTCTTGAGGTGGTTTGGTTTTGGAGTCCATGACTATTTCTTGGGTGGGGCTCTCGGAGGTTCAACAAACACCTCATCCTTGGTGTTAGGCTTGAGAGGCTCTTTGGGTGGAATCTTGGTAAGCTTGGGAGTAGTGGTGGAGTCAGGCTTCTCACACGGGTTCAGACCACTCGAGTCTCCAATCTTCCCAAAAGATGAAGCGCACTCAACACCCTGAGCAAAGCCTACACCTGGACCTCCAGCAGCACGCTTGAATTGGGAGATCATCATCCCAAGCTGCGGCTCACCACTAGACACCCATGACAAGATGGTCCGAAGGTATGTGTTTTCCTCCTCGGTTTGCATCTTGTCATGCTTCACGTTCGCATTCTCCATCTCCAAACCCTCACACAGAACGCACCTAGTCACACAAGTGCTACCCGAGCTGGCCTTCTCAAGAGACACAATCTTGACATTCTTCTCTGCCAACTCGGATTGCAAGCCCGCGCAAGACTTGCATGCACCCAACAGCGAGGATCTAGCTTTAAGCTCATCCACCTCTCCTACCAACACAACATACTTACTTCTCAAAGTGAGAAGGTCAGTCATGTGTGTGGAGCACATCTCACACTCCTCCTCCTCGGTGACAACAACAGTGGACTTGACAGATTCAAGTTCCTTCACCGTATCCTCCCACTTCTGCCTAAACTCCTTCCGCTCTCTAGCAGCACGCCTAAGCAACTTATCTTGACTAAGAAGGGTGGCAGTAAGTTTCTCGACCTCAGCAGAAAGCTCATCGGGGGTCTGAGATACCTGGGAGGTGTCGTCGTCGTCATCGTTCCGAGGGAACTCCTCCAGCTCGCTATCGACCTCCTTGCCTAGGGCCATGGTGCAGAAGCCCTCATTGTCGGTGAAGAAGCAGAGGCCGTTCAGCTTGTCCTCGATCCTCTTCTTCTTCTCGGACTCATCGTCGCTTGAGGAAGCGGAGTCGTCATCCGAGTCATCGACGTCGCTGAGCATGGCGAAGAAAGCACGCTGCTCAGCCTGGGCCTTCTCCAAGTACTTCGTCTTGATGTACTCCTTGTTGAAGCCGCCCTTCCGCTTGTGCTTCGCGGGGACGTACTTCTTCTTGCGCTTGCCGAAGTCGTACTTGTGCCCATGATCCATCCGCCTTGCCGAAGACTTGCTTGTTCTTCTTCGGGCAATTGGCGATGAAGTGGTTGGGGTCACCGCACTCGAAACAACCCGAGCGTCCTCCTCCGCGGCGACGGTTCATGCGGTTGCTGTGGAACCGCGAGAACCGGTTGGCGAGCAAAGCCAACTCGTCATCCCCCATGAACTCCAGCTGCTCCTCTGTGACAGAAAGAAGAGAAGAGAGTGCAAAGCCTCCGGAGGGGTTAGCAGAAGAGGCAGAAAGCAAAGCCATCGACGGGCCAGAAGGATTTTCATAAGAAGCCCTCGCCATGGCGTCAATCTCACTGGACTTGAGCTTACTGAAGAGCTCGTCGCATGTGAGGGTCTCATAGTTAGGTGATTCGATGATCGCCTAAACCTTTGAGTCCCACACCGATCGATTAAGAGTGTGCAAAAGCTTCAAAGCTCTCTCATGATCGTCGAAAGGCAACAGCTCCTTGTTAGCCCTCATCCTGTTGACAATCACCTGAAAGCAAGCGAATAAACTCTCTATGCTCTCGCCAGGCATATGTCGAAAGTTCTCATACTCTCGCTTGTGCGACTCGTAGAGACGGGTTTTGACTTGAGTGGTTCCCTCATGGAAATGCATGAGGGTAGCCCAAATCTCCCAAGCCGTAGCGAGGTGAGAAACGCGATCAAACTCCGTCATGCTCAAGCATGAGAAAAGAGCATTATGGGCTCGGCTATTGGCATCGTGCTCATCGATCTGATGTTGAGTCACACGAGCAGCCAAGAACACATAATCAGCAGAGTTGCAAATATCACAGATGGAAGCACCCAAACTCTGAAGATAGGCCGACATACGTATCTTCCAATACGCATAGTTCGTCCCATCGAAAAACGGCGGTTTGCCCACGCCGCGATCCATGTCGCCTTCTGTGGATCTGGAACCGGCTAAGGTGGAAGATCCTTAACCCGCTCCGATACCAATTGAGGGACTGAGAATGCAATAGCAAGGCGACTAGAGGGGGTGAATGGGAGGTCAAAAATTTCTCTCGAAACTTTGGCCTTTGTCCCAAAATCAACCCCCAAAAGCTTCGCCCGAAATCGTGATGCCCACGACCCTTGGAAGAGGGTGGATGATCCCTAGGATCATAGCGAGGCACCACAAAGCGATAGCAAGCCAAACGCTAAAAGCACCGACACAAGTTCGACCCCTAGAAACCGAGTCCCGGACGTAGAATGAAGACTACGTCGGGAAATCCCCAAATACCGATGCTAACAAATAGCAAAGATACCTAGAGAGGTTCCTCGGTGAACTATAGGGCCAATCGAGAAGTCCGAAATCCAAGCGAAGAAGTGGGAGAGCAAACGCACTAAAGCTCAGCCTACAGCCGATTCCCAGACTGTCCGGACTCCTAGTCCCGGACTGTCCGCGCCAGGGGCGGACTGTCCGCGGCTCCCTGGCGGACTGTCCGCC
Organism: Coix lacryma-jobi var. lacryma-jobi; assembly: GCA_009763385.1. Taxonomy (NCBI): domain Eukaryota; kingdom Viridiplantae; phylum Streptophyta; class Magnoliopsida; order Poales; family Poaceae; genus Coix; species Coix lacryma-jobi. Next base: position 144,463,294 of record CM019822.1, on the reverse strand, counting down.
GGCCAAAAACGGAAAACAACACAGCTGCTGAACACCCCCTGTTTGACTCCCGGACTGTCCGCGGATTCCTACTGCGGACTGTCCGCCGGTCAATCCGAGTCAACACAGCCGAGCCGCATGACCACTGCCTCGGTCGGAGCCCGACGCGCGGACTGTCCGCGCCCTCAATGGCGGACTGTCCGCGAGTTCCCAGTGAGGGCGATTTCGGTCGCCCTCAACTGAAATCTCCCCAATTCCAATTCAACTCAAAATCCCTAGTTCCCAAACTTGGAGAAGATGATCACGAGGTAGTTAGGAGACTATCCCCAAGAAATCATCCGCTCAAATCAACTCAATCACCAGTAAATCGAAAGGGAAGGAGTATGAACGAAAAAGCACCACGAAAACGAAATCGACCCGATCTACTTGTTCGTGAGGAGTTAGATTAATTCCTTTGGTGGAAATGATCTCCTCACTATAAAGAACAAGTTGATTGAAACGGATTTTGAAAAGATGCAGTAGAGAGGGAGATCGAGTGACGGGAAATTCATGGAAAAACGAAGAACGCGAAGAACACGAACAAAACGTGAATCAACACATCGATCTGCAACCGTGTGGCTACCACACGCTACAACAGTGAGATTACGGTCTCACTTCCTCAAAATCTCCAGTACACAGAGGTATGGTTCTCTGCGGATCTCAGTTGCTACAGCAGGGGATTGAGAGAGCAGGAAAACCTAGAAGGCAAAGAGCAAATGACTGAGATAGGATGGGAGGTGGGTGTCTCCCTCTACTTATCCTAATTCTAGTTCCCACTCTACCCCTAACTAATTACAGAGTGAACCAGCTAAACCCTAGGGTTATTCTGGACCAACTCGTGGTAGGTGGTTGTGACACCCCAATTTTAAGAACAAAATTGGAGCACAATATATGTATGCCAGGATCAATTTTCATACATATATCCACATCATAGTAAATATCAAAACAATGCTTTATTAATAATATCGAACTTTATTACATAAATGACCCTCGGGTCTGAAATAAAAAGGTACAGACTCTCATGATAACGGACTCTAATGAAGACGCTAATGTAGATGCGGAAATCTGGACTCCATCTCCACAGGAAGGTCGACCGGGGGTAGCGCCATCCTAGTACAGGTCGTCAGGGTCATAGCCTCCGTCTTCTGGATACTCCTGCTCCTCGTACGCGTAGTCTCCAGCGTCTGGGTGGGGTAGCAGGGGGACAAAGAGGAAGGGTGAGCACATCGAAATGTACTCCGCAAGTGTAGGAAATATATGCTTATGAGGCTAATAACAAAGGTAGGCTGACTTTGTTTGACTCAAGCGCCTAAAGCGACACACCCTATTAATCCTATCAATCCTATGCACCTATTTACTAGGTTATAGACAGACTCTGTAGAAAAGTATCAACACTCGGAGTCGCACCGAGCAAACCACACTCGGAGTCACACCGAGCAACCAACACCTGAAGTCCATCAGGCAACCACACCTGAAGTCCATCAGATGACCCGAACCCAAAACCGACCAGTAGCCAACTAATCTCGAAGAAGTCCAAGCCGCTCGTGACCGTGAGCACGGCTGATATATCAGTTTTACACTCTGCAGAGGTTGCACATCGTTACCCATGAGTCGTGCAGATCCCGTCACGCTAAACACTGCCAAGGTGCTTAGCAGGTTGCACTGCAAGGCTTTTACAAAGCCCCTCCAAGTCTGTGTTACACGTACTCTAAGGTTTCTCCCCTGTCCATAAGTCAACGACCCCAAGGGACCCCTCTTGAGCCACTATACCAACCCCGTGTAGCATAACTTAGAGGAAACTAATTAATTAGCCAGGTCCAGCCCATCCAGATCTCATGGTTGCGCTGTTAAGCCGGGTTACAGGCTTCGAGAACCGGGTCCTAGGGATCCAGGCAGGATATGTCTAGCACGAGCCCCGAACCAAAAACCAAAAGCAGCTGCCGAGTCCCACGGCACAAAACCACCAATACGGGTCCATCCTGCCGGATTTACCTAATATCCATGTTACTACAAAATTACCATGTCCACATTCGTTTCATAAATCATTAATCAAGATTATAAACATTATAGCTCCCATCCCAAACATGACTGCAGGGCTAAGCAAAACACCTACCCGAACATCCCAAAACAGGTGACAAGGATAACATATACAAATTCTAGTAAACCCTAACATGGGATTCAAATTAATGACAAGCATGCATCTACAAGATCTAACTACTCTAGTACCAAAAGTAAAATAAAGTAGGTGCAAGATGTTCAAGGACACTTGCCTTCGGACTGGGTCGAATCAACTGGGTCGCAAGGATGGTCTGGAGCGTCCTCGAACTCCGCACTCTCTGGCCCAATCAACATACATGGCACATACAAAGCGAAATGAATAACAGTACAACAAACAGTATGAAAACGGTAAAATAATAGATCTACTGCGTAGAGAACGAAATTATGAAACTAACGCAAGTTGAATGGGTCAATTCGGAGTTAAAACGTGAAAATTATGAGCATTTGAAGTTGAATGGCAAAACTGTAAATAATTCAAACTCATTTTCGTATTTTAAATAAATCAAAGCTGAATTTAAAAGAGCTCTGGACCGGGCCTCATTTCCGGAAAAGCTCGGGGTTTAATCTGCAAGTTTCAATAGACCCAAGGCACAGTGGGGATGGACGGCGGGTTGGTTTCCAAAAAATAGGAGGACTTAAGTGAAAATGTGCCCCGGCCGATTGGCCTGGCTGCGCAGCTGCTGACTCGGCGCCACGTGGCGTTGCGCCACTCGTCAGGTGTACCACGTGGCACGCGGTTCGGATGACGTGGCGACGGTGGACCGCGTCCAGGGGCCTATGGACTTGGTCCATACCCTTTCGATCTGCGTTCTAATCTCAGCCGTCCGCCGGGATCTGAACGGCTTACGAAGAAAAGGGGAGGAGTTGGCCGCCAGGGGCGGCGCGGCGCACGGCGGCGGTGTGTGGCGGGCGGCGGCGCCATGACTGGAGCGCTCGGAAACTAGGCTAGAGCCTGGTAGAGGCAGCGGGAACGGGCGAGACCGACTGAGGGTCCTACCCCGAACCCAATGGTAGGGTTCTAGTCGCGGATCAGGGCCGGAGAGGAGCAAGCCCGCGGCGGCGCCCTGTGGTGCACGGCGGCGCCATGGTTGGCGTTCTCGGGGTGAGGGCTAGAGGGTAGTAGCGACGAAAGGGAGGGGTGGGATCAATGAGGAACCTTACTGCGAACCCGATGAAGGAGTCGGTGGCGCCGAATTTGGCCTGGAGGCAGCCGGGTCGGTGTGGGCGAATGGCGGCGCCCAGGTCTCCGGTGAGGCCGTCGGACAGCGTTTCCTAGCGCCAATTTCCACCAAGGTCGGGTCCTCTGGATGCGTCGCGGCCTTGCGGAGTCGGCGATGTGCAGAGGAAGGGAGTTGGTGGCCTGTTCAGGTTGGAGACGAGATTGCCCGAGCTCGGCGATGGCGATGGTGTTGGCGGCTGGAAGGAGGGGGAGGAGAGAGCGGCGCCACGGAGGGTGCTTTTGTAAGCTGAGGAGGGTCGGTGGCGGCGCTGCGTATACTTCGGATCGAGCTCCGGAGGCTACGGAAGAGATGAGGGAGGCTCGGTTGACGCGTAGATGGCGGGGCGGTCTGGTGCGGAGGGTTCGAGCAGGGCGTCGCGCGAGAGGTTGGGGAAGGGGCCTGACTTGTGGGAGGGAGGCGGGGTGCGGTGCGGTGATGGCCGAGCGGCTCGCTGGGCCGTTGCGCAGTGAGGAGAGCGAGGGGCACGGGCGTGCGGTGGTGGGCCGGTGCGAGGGCTCGGCCCGAGCGGGGTGAGGGGAGAGAGGGAGGGAGAGGGTGTCGGGCCGGCCAGCGCTGAGGGCCGAGGGGAGGGAGAGGGGAGTGTGTGGGCCGAAGGGGTGCGCTGGGCCGCGGCTTGCGCTGGGCCGCGGGAGAGGAGGGCGCGGCTGCGCGTGGGGAGCGGGGCGCGGGATGGGCCGCTGCGGCTGGCTTGGGCCGGTCGGAAGAGGGGTGAGGTCCAGTTTGCTTTTTTTTTTCCTTTTTGTTCTCTTCTCCAAATTCTTTTGAACCCAAATTCAAATCAGTTTGAAACAAAACTAAGTTGCAAACTTTTCAAAATATTTTCCCTAGGTTTTGCAAATAAAATTTGACTTTGAATTTGTACAATTTTGTAAACCTTTTTATTTAATTTTGAAATAGAATAAATTCGACTCGCCCTATTCGGGTTTAATAAATCATTTACCACACAAAAAAAAAATATGCAATGGCATGAATGCAACATGAAAATGATAAATCAATTTTATTTTCCTCCTCTAATAAACTAGCCAACCTATTTAGTTTCTAATTCCTTTTATTAAATTGGGGAAAATTAAATCAGGGTGTTACAAACCTACCCCCCTTATAAGAATCTCGTCCTCGAGATTAGGAAGAGTCGGCGAAGAGGTGAGGAAAATCTGCCCGAAGATCATCTTCCTTCTCCCATGTTGCTTCTTCTTCGGAGTAATGCTTCTATTGCACCCTGCAAATTTTAATCCTCTTGTTGCGAGTACCTCGTTCCATCGTGTCTAGGATCTTGATCGGCTCAGAGAATGTCAGATCATCTCTCAGATCAAGCTCCTCAAGTGGCAACTGCTCCTCTGGAACTCGGAGGCATCTCTTCAGCTGGGATACATGGAACACATTATGAATACCTGCCAGACGTGCAGGCAACTCCAGCTGATAAGCAACTGCACCTTTCTTGTCAATCACCTTGAAAGGGCCAATGAACCTCGGAGATAGCTTTCCTTTGACATTAAACCTCCGAAGACCTCTGAAGGGTGACACCTTCAGATAGACATAGTCCCCAATCTGGAACTCCAGCTCACGTCGTCTGACATCTGCATAACTCTTCTGTCTAGACTGAGCTGTCTTCAGGTTGCTTCGGATCTGTCTGACCTGTTCTTCAGCTTCCTCTATAGACTCGGGGCCAAAGACTTTCCTTTCTCCAACCTGATTCCAGAACAGAGGAGTTCTGCACTTCCTGCCATACAGTGCTTCAAACGGTGACATCTTCAGACTGGCCTGATAGCTGTTGTTATATGAGAACTCTGCATATGGCAGACTCACATCCCAACTCTGGCTGTTCTGAAGCGCACTGGCTCTCAACATATCCTCCAGAATCTGATTCACCCTCTCTGTCTGACCATCAGTCTGAGGGTGATAAGCCGAACTGAAACTGAGGCGAGTGTCCATAGACTCATGCAACCGCTTCCAGAATCTGGATGTGAACTGTGTACCTCTGTCACATACTATGATCTTAGGTACCCCATGCAAGCAAACAATGCGGGACATGTACAACTCTGCAAGTCTATCTCCCTTATATGTTTCCTTGACAGGAATGAAGTGAGCCACCTTGGTCAAACGATCAACTATGACCCAGATAGAATCATATCCCGACTGGGTCCTGGGCAAACCAGTGATGAAATCCATGCTGATCTGCTCCCATTTCCACTCTGGAATCTGCAGAGGCTGTAACAAACCAGCTGGTCTCTGATGTTGGGCCTTAACCCTCTGACATGTGTCACACAAGGCCACATACTCTGCTACTTCTCTCTTCATCCCATACCACCAGTAATACTGCTTCAGATCCTGGTACATCTTGGTACTGCCTGGGTGAAGAGAGTAGGCTGAATCATGAGCTTCTCTCAAGATCAACTCCTTGATAGCCTTCACATCTGGAACACAGATTCTGCCTCTGAACCATAAGACACCCTGATCATCCTCTGTGAACCCTGGGGCTTTGTCCTCCTTGATCGACTGTCTGATCTCCAGAAGATACTCATCAGTGAGCTGTCCTGCCCGGATATCATGCTCAAGTGTCGAATCAACCTCCATGGCTACTGCATCAGTGTGGCCAAGAATACCCAAGTTGAGCTTCACAAACTCCTCATGCAACTCGGGCTGCTGCTCCTTGATCTCAAGCACATTACAGTAGACCTTCCTGCTCAAGGCATCTGCAACAACATTCGCCTTGCCTGGATGATAGTTGATACTCAGATCATAGTCTTTGATCAACTCGAGCCATCTCCGTTGGCGAAGATTCAGATCTGGCTGGGTGAAAATATACTTCAAGCTCTTATGATCAGTGTATATCTCTGTCTTCTTGCCCATCAGATAGTGCCTCCAGATCTTCAGAGCATGAACAACAGCTGCCAACTCTAGATCATGTGTAGGGTAATTCAGCTCATGCTTCCTGAGCTGTCTCGAGGCATAAGCAATCACCCGACCTTCCTGCATAAGCACACATCCCAGACCCTGACGCGAAGCATCACAATACACCGTGAAGTTCTTCTGGACATCTGGCATGACAAGAATAGGAGCAGAGGTCAACCTCGCCTTCAGCTCCTCGAAACCAGTCTGGCATTCAGGGGACCATACAAACTTGGCACCCTTCTCAGTCAGTCTCGTCATTGGCTTCACGATCTTGGAGAATCCTTCAATGAAGCGGCGATAATATCCAGCCATACCGAGAAAACTCCGAATCTCAGTAACGCTCTCAGGTACCTTCCAGTCCAATATATCTTGGACCTTGCCAGGATCTACTGATACACCACCCTCTGAGATGATATGCCCCAAATATGCAACCTTCTTCAACCAGAACTCGCATTTGCTCAGCTTTGCATACAACCGATGCTCTCTGAGCTTCTGCAGCACTAACCTCAGATGCTTCTCATGTTCTTCTTCAGTCTTCGAGAATATCAGGATATCATCAAGGAACACCACGATGAACAGATCTAAAAACTCCATGAAGACCTTGTTCATCAGATACATGAAGAAAGCTGGGGCATTAGTCAAGCCGAAGGACATCACTGTGTACTCATATAGCCCATATCGAGTCACAAACGCCGTCTTCGGGATATCAGCTTCACGAATCTTCAGCTGGTTATAACCTGTTTGCAGGTCAATCTTCGAGAACACATGAGCACCCTTCAACTGATCAAACAGATCATCAATGCGAGGAATCGGGTACTTGTTCTTGATGGTAGCTTCATTCAATGCGCGGTAATCAACGCACATCCGCAGGCCTCCATCCTTCTTCGGAACAAATATCACAGGAGCTCCCCACGGGGATGTACTAGGACGAATATGCCCCTTCTCTAACTGCTCTTGGATCTGCGTCTTCAGCTCGGCTAGCTTTTCGGCATCCATTCTATATGGTCGCCTGTATATAGGTGCAGTGCCAGGAACTAAATCAATAGAGAACTCAATCTCACGATCAGGTGGCATACCTGGCACCTTCTGGAAGACATCTGGGAACTCCTTGACAACTCGAATTTCAGGTACCACGACAGCCTCATATGCTCTGGCTTCTTCTATCATCTTCGTCGGTGCCTGATACACAATCTCCGTGCCATCTGGATGCTTCACGGTGATGATCCTCTGAGCACAATCAATGACTCCCTGGTACTCGCGTAGCCAATCCATCCCCAGAATGACATCAATGCCTTGGGAATCCAGAACAATAAGAGAGGTGGGAAAGACTACACCCCTTATGGTTAAGCTCACATTCGGGCACACATGCCTCGATATCAGTTCTCCTCCAGGAGAATTCACTAGCAGATGCTTTTTCATCAACACTCTATTCATATTATATTTAGATGCGCAGGGTGCTGATATGAACGAATGAGATGCTCCAGAATCAAACAAGACTGTAACTGGGTGAGAGTCAACAAGGAACGTACCAAACACCACATCTGGTGCTGTCTGAGCAGACTCCGCTGACACGTGGTTCACACGACCACGAGTGTAGCTCTGGGGCTGGCCTGCGGGACGTGACTGCGGTGGAGCCGGCTGCCTCAGTGGACACTTGTTGGCGAAGTGTCCCATCTGGTTGCACTTGTAGCAGGGACCAATCTGACCTGCCCCCTGCGCTGGACGGGGCTGCTGCGGAGCTGGAAGACCCTGGCGAGGTGCCTGAGCCTGGCGTGGCTGCTGCTGCTGCTGGGGTGGAGCCTGGTACTGTGGAGCTGGGTGCCTGTACTGAGGAGCGGGCTGCCGGTGCTGGGGCGGGCGGTACTGCTGCTGCTGGGGAATCTGCCTGGAAGCTGAGGCAGGTGGAGCGTAGCGGGGACGGGTAGAGCTGCCGGAGGACTGTCCCTGGAACGTCATCTTCCTCTTGCGATCTGCATCGAGGTCCTTCCGTTCCTTCTCCACCGCGAAGGCACGGTCAACCAGCTTCTGAAATGAGGAATACTCATTTGAAGCTAGGGCATAGCGGAGTCCTGGGTTAAGCCCATGCCTGAAACACTCCTGCTTCTTATCGTCCGTGTCCACGTCATCTGGGGCGTAACGAGACAGCTGGCTGAACTGCGTGAGATACTCACGCACTGTCATCGCGCCCTGCCTGAGGTCCTGAAACTCTCGGCGCTTCACCCTGATCTCGCCGAAAGGGACGTACTGGTCGCGGAATGCCTTACGGAAGTCCTCCCAAGTGATCGAGTTGGCGTCCGCATGAGCTGCGGTGTAGGCAGTCCACCAGTTCTTCGCCGGGCCCTGAAGCTGGTGCGCGGCGTAGAGGGCCTTATCAAGGTCCCCGACATGGGCAAGCTGCAACTTGCCTGTAATTGTCTCGAGCCAATCATCTGCATCCATTGGCTCGATGGCGTGGTGGAACACTGGAGGACGCGTCGTCATGAAGCTCCTGAGAGTGTCATCCAGTCGGGGTGGCTGTGCAGCTCCTGCACCCTGAGCACCCTGGGCACCCTGGGCCATATGCTGCATGTACTGCATGATCTGGGCCATGTTCTGCATCATCTCATTCTGCACCTGGGCCATCTGGAGCGGGTCGTACGGAGGCGGAGGTGGAGGTGGATGGGGATGAGGCGGCTGGTTGCCACCTGCCCCGCTCCCGCCAGCGTTACCGGCGTTACCCGCGCTGCTCCTGGTGTCAACCATCTGTTACATTTTCCAGGAGTAAGAGTGAGATGTGATAGATAGATATATAACAACCCTAATTTGGTTAATTAATTCGATTAGTAAAACATTTTAACAAATGATGTCGCCGCAACCTGACGGTCGCAACACACCAACAATCATTACAAAGAACCAAAACATTACATATGCATAAGTACATGTCATTCAACGACCTACGAGATCACATAATTATGGCGGGCTTCTTACGAGTTTGGAGGACCTACTTTTAAACAAAATTTGAATTTTCAGCAGACACAGGCTACAGAAGTGGGAAAAAGGGGTCAGACTTTGTAAAAATAGTTTTGTAAATTCGACGACTGACTAGGGTAGCGTCCTACGGTCAACACGGCTCTGATACCACTCTGTGACACCCCAATTTTAAGAACAAAATTGGAGCACAATATATGTATGCCAGGATCAATTTTCATACATATATCCACATCATAGTAAATATCAAAACAATGCTTTATTAATAATATCGAACTTTATTACATAAATGACCCTCGGGTCTGAAATAAAAAGGTACAGACTCTCATGATAACGGACTCTAATGAAGACGCTAATGTAGATGCGGAAATCTGGACTCCATCTCCACAGGAAGGTCGACCGGGGGTAGCGCCATCCTAGTACAGGTCGTCAGGGTCGTAGCCTCCGTCTTCTGGATACTCCTGCTCCTCGTACGCGTAGTCTCCAGCGTCTGGGTGGGGTAGCAGGGGGACAAAGAGGAAGGGTGAGCACATCGAAATGTACTCCGCAAGTGTAGGAAATATATGCTTATGAGGCTAATAACAAAGGTAGGCTGACTTTGTTTGACTCAAGCGCCTAAAGCGACACACCCTATTAATCCTATCAATCCTATGCACCTATTTACTAGGTTATAGACAGACTCTGTAGAAAAGTATCAACACTCGGAGTCGCACCGAGCAAACCACACTCGGAGTCACACCGAGCAACCAACACCTGAAGTCCATCAGGCAACCACACCTGAAGTCCATCAGATGACCCGAACCCAAAACCGACCAGTAGCCAACTAATCTCGAAGAAGTCCAAGCCGCTCGTGACCGTGAGCACGGCTGATATATCAGTTTTACACTCTGCAGAGGTTGCACATCGTTACCCATGAGTCGTGCAGATCCCGTCACGCTAAACACTGCCAAGGTGCTTAGCAGGTTGCACTGCAAGGCTTTTACAAAGCCCCTCCAAGTCTGTGTTACACGTACTCTAAGGTTTCTCCCCTGTCCATAAGTCAACGACCCCAAGGGACCCCTCTTGAGCCACTATACCAACCCCGTGTAGCATAACTTAGAGGAAACTAATTAATTAGCCAGGTCCAGCCCATCCAGATCTCATGGTTGCGTTGTTAAGCCGGGTTACAGGCTTCGAGAACCGGGTCCTAGGGATCCAGGCAGGATATGTCTAGCACGAGCCCCGAACCAAAAACCAAAAGCAGCTGCCGAGTCCCACGGCACAAAACCACCAATACGGGTCCATCCTGCCGGATTTACCTAATATCCATGTTACTACAAAATTACCATGTCCACATTCGTTTCATAAATCATTAATCAAGATTATAAACATTATAGCTCCCATCCCAAACATGACTGCAGGGCTAAGCAAAACACCTACCCGAACATCCCAAAACAGGTGACAAGGATAACATATACAAATTCTAGTAAACCCTAACATGGGATTCAAATTAATGACAAGCATGCATCTACAAGATCTAACTACTCTAGTACCAAAAGTAAAATAAAGTAGGTGCAAGATGTTCAAGGACACTTGCCTTCGGACTGGGTCGAATCAACTGGGTCGCAAGGATGGTCTGGAGCGTCCTCGAACTCCGCACTCTCTGGCCCAATCAACATACATGGCACATACAAAGCGAAATGAATAACAGTACAACAAACAGTATGAAAACAGTAAAATAATAGATCTACTGCGTAGAGAACGAAATTATGAAACTAACGCAAGTTGAATGGGTCAATTCGGAGTTAAAACGTGAAAATTATGAGCATTTGAAGTTGAATGGCAAAACTGTAAATAATTCAAACTCATTTTCGTATTTTAAATAAATCAAAGCTGAATTTAAAAGAGCTCTGGACCGGGCCTCATTTCTGGAAAAGCTCGGGGTTTAATCTGCAAGTTTCAATAGACTCAAGGCACAGTGGGGATGGACGGCGGGTTGGTTTCCAAAAAATAGGAGGACTTAAGTGAAAATGTGCCCCGGCCGATTGGCCTGGCTGCGCAGCTGCTAACTCGGCGCCACGTGGCGTTGCGCCACTCGTCAGGTGTACCACGTGGCACGCGGTTCGGATGACGTGGCGACGGTGGACCGCGTCCAGGGGCCTATGGACTTGGTCCATACCCTTTCGATCTGCGTTCTAATCTCAGCCGTCCGCCGGGATCTGAACGGCTTACGAAGAAAAGGGGAAGAGTTGGCCGCCAGGGGCGGCGCGGCGCACGGCGGCGGTGTGTGGCGGGCGGCGGCGCCATGACTGGAGCGCTCGGAAACTAGGCTAGAGCCTGGCAGAGGCAGCGGGAACGGGCGAGACCGACTGAGGGTCCTACCCCGAACCCAATGGTAGGGTTCTAGTCGCGGATCAGGGCCGGAGAGGAGCAAGCCCGCGGCGGCGCCCTGTGGTGCACGGCGGCGCCATGGTTGGCGTTCTCGGGGTGAGGGCTAGAGGGTAGTAGCGACGAAAGGGAGGGGTGGGATCAATGAGGAACCTTACTGCGAACCCGATGAAGGAGTCGGTGGCGCCGAATTTGGCCTGGAGGCAGCCGGGTCGGTGTGGGCGAATGGCGGCGCCCAGGTCTCCGGTGAGGCCGTCGGACAGCGTTTCCTAGCGCCAATTTCCACCAAGGTCGGGTCCTCTGGATGCGTCGCGGCCTTGCGGAGTCGGCGATGTGCAGAGGAAGGGAGTTGGTGGCCTGTTCAGGTTGGAGACGAGATTGCCCGAGCTCGGCGATGGCGATGGTGTTGGCGGCTGGAAGGAGGGGGAGGAGAGAGCGGCGCCACGGAGGGTGCTTTTGTAAGCTGAGGAGGGTCGGTGGCGGCGCTGCGTATACTTCGGATCGAGCTCCGGAGGCTACGGAAGAGATGAGGGAGGCTCGGTTGACGCGTAGATGGCGGGGCGGTCTGGTGCGGAGGGTTCGAGCAGGGCGTCGCGCGAGAGGTTGAGGAAGGGGCCTGACTTGTGGGAGGGAGGCGGGGTGCGGTGCAGTGATGGCCGAGCGGCTCGCTGGGCCGTTGCGCAGTGAGGAGAGCGAGGGGCACGGGCGTGCGGTGGTGGGCCGGTGCGAGGGCTCGGCCCGAGCGGGGTGAGGGGAGAGAGGGAGGGAGAGGGTGTCGGCCCGGCCAGCGCTGAGGGCCGAGGGGAGGGAGAGGGGAGTGTGTGGGCCGAAGGGGTGCGCTGGGCCGCGGCTTGCGCTGGGCCGCGGGAGAGGAGGGCGCGGCTGCGCGTGGGGAGCGGGGCGCGGGATGGGCCGCTGCGGCTGGCTTGGGCCGGTCGGAAGAGGGGTGAGGTCCAGTTTGCTTTTTTTTTTCCTTTTTGTTCTCTTCTCCAAATTCTTTTGAACCCAAATTCAAATCAGTTTGAAACAAAACTAAGTTGCAAACTTTTCAAAATATTTTCCCTAGGTTTTGCAAATAAAATTTGACTTTGAATTTGTACAATTTTGTAAACCTTTTTATTTAATTTTGAAATAGAATAAATTCGACTCGCCCTATTCGGGTTTAATAAATCATTTACCACACAAAAAAAAATATGCAATGGCATGAATGCAACATGAAAATGATAAATCAATTTTATTTTCCTCCTCTAATAAACTAGCCAACCTATTTAGTTTCTAATTCCTTTTATTAAATTGGGGAAAATTAAATCAGGGTGTTACAGTGGTGATCCGATGGCCACGCCCGCACAACTGGTAGCGTTGCCTCGACGCTACCTCACCGATTGCCACCATGTGCCGCCACCGCTCTGCTCGTCCTTTTCCCGGACTTCGCCCCTGGTTTTGAGGCCCAAACCGGGAAACCAGCCTTCACGACCAACCCCCAGTTTTGAGGCCCAAACTGAGAAACCAGCCGTCCATCGCCTGAGTTTTGTGGCCCAAAACTCAGAAACCCGCAGCGCCCAGGTTTTGAGGCCCAAACCTGGAAACCGTCCTCAGCCCGAGTTTTGTGGCCCAAACTCGAAAACCATCAGCACCCAGGTTTTGAGGCCCAAACCTAGAAACCGTCCACTCGATTGTTTTTCTGTGGCTCAACCATCAAACCGAGCCGTGGAGGGGATGCACCGCCCGTGCACCCCGTCCACCGACACGTGTTCCCAGGTCCTCGACCCAAGCAACACCGTGCCCGCAAGTCTTCGCTTGTCGGTGGACTTATCTTGTACTCTGACTATAGAAGACCTATCTAGGATTCCAGTTGTCTGCGATTTCCCAAATGTCTTCCCGGACGAGTTACCAGGATTACCACCCAAGTGGGCAGTGGAGTTTGCAATTGAGTTGTTACCTGGAACCACGCCGATCTCTAGGAGGCCCTACCGTATGCCGCCCAATGAGCTAGCTGAGCTCAAAACCCAGATCAAAGAACTTTTAGGCAAGGGGTTCATTCAACCTAGTGTGTCAGAATGGGGTTGCCCCGCCATGTTTGTTAAGAAGAAGGATAAATCGTTTCGGATGTGTGTGGATTATCGGCCGCTAAATGCCGTGACAGTTAAGAACAAGTATCCGTTGCCACGGATAGACATTCTGTTTGACCAGTTATCTAGAGCCAAGGTGTTTTACAAGATCGATTTGAGGTCAGGATATCATCAGATTAGAATTCGACCACAAGATATTCCAAAGACTGCTTTCTCAACCAGATATGGGCTATATGAGTACCTTGTTATGTCTTTTGGATTGACCAATGCTCCAGCATACTTCATGAGTTTGATGAACTCAGTGTTTATGCCAGAATTGGATAAGTTTGTAGTAGTGTTCGTTGATGATATTCTGGTATATTCTGAGAACGCGGACGACCATGCGGAACATTTGAAGGTTGTTCTGACAAGGCTTCAAGAACATAAGCTTTATGCTGAGTTTAGCAAATGTGAGTTTAGGTTGAAGAAGGTGCATTTCCTTGGTCATATTCTATCGGAAGAAGGAATTTCTGTGGACCTCGGTAAGGTGCAAGAAGTGATGGATTGGAAAGCTCCTACCTCGGTTGGTGAAATTCGAAGTTTTCTCGGCTTAGCAGGATATTATCGCCGTTTCATTCCCGACTTTTCCAAGGTTGCAAAACCAATGACAAGCTTGTTACAGAAGGACCAGAAATTTGAGTGGACAGAGGAGTGTGAAATAGCTTTCGGTACCCTACGGAAACTATTAACCACTGCTCCTGTTTAGCTCAACCAAACATCGAGAAGCCCTTTGATGTCTTTTGTGATGCATCGAAAGTTGGTTAAGGTTGTGTCCTTATGCAGGAAGGCAGAGTGATTGCTTATGCTTCTCGTCAATTGAGAAAACATGAAATAAATTATCCTACACATGATTTGGAATGAGCTGCTGTGGTGCACGCTCTGATAATTTGGAGGCATTATCTGCTTGGTAATGCTTGTAATATTTACACGGACCACAAAAGTCTCAAGTATATCTTCACTCAACCTGAGTTGAATATGAGGCAAAGGAGATGGCTTGAGTTAATCAAGGACTATGATTTGCAGATACATTACCATTCGGGAAAGGCAATGTGGTTGCCGATGCTCTGAGTCGGAATTCACATTGCAACAACCTTAGATTACTGCCAGAAGATGAGTTCAGTCTTGTACACTCTATAATTCTACACAACATCAAGCTGCAGGGCACGTTAATTGACCAAATTCTTGAAGGGCAGAAAACAGACAAAGGGATTTATCATATCAAGGAGAAGCTGAAAACAGCAACGGAACCGATAAAGCATTTTCGGGTTCATGACAAGGGAGTTTTATGGTTTGACAAGCGCTTAGTAGTACCCAAGGACAGGGGCTCAAGAATCGGATCATGGATGAAGCTCATTTATCCAAGTTATCTATTCATCCTGGAAGCACCAAGATGTATCAAGAGTTGCGTCCAACATTTTGGTGGACCAAGATGAAGAAGGAAATTGCTGCTTATGTAGCCAGGTTGGACACGTGTTGTCGAGTAAAAGCAATTCACCTGAAGCCAGCCGGAATGCTTCAACCCTTACCGATACCCGAGTGGAAATGGGAAGAAGTAAGTATGGATTTCATCACCAGTTTGCCAACCACCCAAAGAGGAAATGATTCAATTTGGGTGATAGTTGACCGTCTCACCAAGACCGCGCATTTCATACCCGTCAAAACTTGTTATCGAGCACCGGACTATGCGGAGATTTATGTCAATCAAATTGTTCGACTACATGGTATCTTGTAGATCATAGTTTTGGATCGTGGATCGCAGTTTACTGCACCATTTTGGGAGAAACTGCAGAAAGAGTTAGGCACAAAACTAGTCCGTAGTTCTGCCTATCATCCCCAAACGTTAGGGCAAACAGAAAGAGTGAACCAAGTTCTGGAAGACATGTTAAGAGCCTGTGTAATTTCAGCAAAAGGTTCTTGGGAGAAATGGTTACCTTTAGCAGAGTTCGCATACAACAACAGTTACCAAGAAAGCATACAGATGGCACCCTTTGAGGCCCTATATGGTAGAAGATGCAGAACACCGGTGAATTGGGTTGAACCAGGAGAACGTCGATATTACGGAATTGATTTCATTAACGAAGCAGAAGAACAAGTTAGAATAATTCAACAACACATGGCAGCTGCGCAGTCTCGATAGAAGAGCTATGCAGACAAGCGAAGAAAACCACTTGAGTTTAGTGAAGGTGATTATGTGTACTTGAAAGTGTCACCCATGAAAGGTGTCAGACGCTTTGGAGTAGAAAGCAAATTAGCGCCAAGATTTGTGGTTCCATACATGATTGTGGAAAGGAGGGGAGAAGTGGCTTATCAGCTACAGCTGCCGGAACATCTGAAGGCTATATTCCCTATATTCCATGTTTCGCAGTTAAAGAAATGTCTTCGAGTACCAGAGGAAGAAGTACAGCCAACAAATATCAAGTTACAATCCGATCTCACTTACTCTGTTAAGCCGCACCGAGTGCTGGATGAAAAAGAAAGAGTAACTCGCTGGAGAGCAGTGAAGCAATACAAAGTATCTTGGAGTGAGCAAGATGACCGAGATGCCACTTGGGAAACAGAAGACTATTTAAAAGAAGTGTATCCACAATTTTACAAAGACTGGTTAGTAACTCAAATCTCGGGACGAGATTCCTTTAAGGAGAGGAGGGCTGTAACACCCTTGGTGTTAAGCAACCCTAAATGCATAACTTGACATCTCATGAGCATAAAGCATCGTCATATGTTCTTTCTTTTATGTAAAGTGTCATTTCATGTGCTAAGATGCTACTGATCATGCATTGGTGTGATGCTTGTTTGGCTTGTTTTTGGAGTAGTTGAGTTCCTAAGTAGTCTAACCTTGCTGAGGAGTCAAAATGAAGCCAAGTTTATGTTGGTCGTTTTGGCTAACAAAGTCTCTAAACCTAGTTGCCCTAATAGAGCCCTAGGAGTCCTTTTGTTTGACTAACAAGGACCTCTATGATAAAAGCTTTGTATGGATAAGTGCCCTAAACCAAAAGTGTATAGATTTTAGAATAGAACAAAAGTTGTTTTTGGGTCAACTCATGAAAATGAGTCTAACATAGTGTTTTGAGGCCCACAAGGCAGAATTGGGAGAGTTAGACTTGGAAAATTTTCCTAAGTCCTATAACTGTCGAAACAGTTTCATCTTGGGATGTTTGGAGCTTTCTTGAGTAAAACCTAGGCCGAACCAGTGCTTGATCCTGTAATCAAACTTGAAGTTGGCACATAGCTCTACCAATAGAACAAATGGTTTAGCTTTTCACCGAATGGTTTAGGAGTTAATCGCGCGCAAAGATTGACCGTTAGTCGGCTGATGACCGACTGAATCCATCGATTTAGTTTGAATCGACGACGGCAGTGGCCGACCGCGCTAGAGATGCTCCGCTGCGTGGCGCGCGAGGGCTGGTCGTGCAGCGTCCGTGGGTGGCGTGGCGAGCACAAAGCCCGTCCGCACGCATTCGCGCAAGCCAGAGCCGCTCCACTCCTTTTGCCTGCCTCCTCTTCGCTCTCGCCGGTGCCCGGGCGGAAAGGGGGAGAAACTGAGCGCTCGCCGCCGTTTGCTGCCGTCCTGCCGCTTCACCGCTAGCCCGACCACCCAGATAGTTTCGCCGTGAGCCTCCACACCTTTTGCCGTCTTTAGCGCCCCGTAGAAAGCCCTACTAGGCGAGCCCCGGGATGAGCTCCCGCCATGGCTGCCATGACCGCCAAGCTCGGTTCGCCATGGCCGACCTCCTTCCCGTGGGTTTCATGTTGTCCTAGCCCCCGTTCGAGGGTCGGTGAGGTCCGCGGAAGTAGAAGAGGGAGTTGGTTTAGCCGATTAGGGTTCAGTGACCGCGGTACGCCGCCGTCTGCCGCTCGCCATGGTCGCCAGAGATGGCAAGCCGTGGTCTCGGGTGTTCGGAGTAGGAACCCTAGCTTCCAAGCCTTAGGGTAGGTTCGTAGAAGTCGCCGGAGTAGAAACCGAGGGTTGGTTTGCCTCGGGATGGCTGGAGTCGACCGGCGTAGCAAAGTCGCACCGCCGTGTCCGCCATTTTCGACGACGAGCTTCGTCTGTCGCAATGTCGGGCCGGTGACTAGCACCAATCGACGCGGAAAGGTGAGAGTAGTCCGAGCGGGGTGATGGTTTCGCTGGAGAGGTCGCCATCGACGAGCTCCGACGAGGTCAACGACCTCCCCTGTTTTGTGTGTTTGATAGGTGGGGCCGGTTTGACTCGGGGGCTCGCTGATCAGTCTCCCGTGTGCAGTCTGGCCGGGTGTAGCTAGCAGTTAGGTTTTAATGTTTTGGTTTAATGTTTTTCACAAATGTGTAAATGCTTGATTAATTCATATCTAGAGTTGCATTAATCCAAATGAGGTGAAATAAATTTTGTTAGGTTTGTCTTGATGAGATCTGTTTAGGAAAAATATGTTATGTCCAGTTTGTGATGATTTTATATGCAGTTATATTTAATTTATGTTTAGGCTGAAATCTTGTTAAATGCATAATAAATTGTGTATGGCTCAGAAACATGTGATTCTTGTTTTGTTAAGTTTGTGTTGTTAGATAAAATCTTGGAAAATTATGATATGGATATGTTCTGTAGGAAATGTGGGCAGTGAGAATTAAAATGATTAAATGCTATTTTCTTGTATGATTTTTAGTAAATAGAATATAAATGATATAAGCTTGGTAATTTTTACAGACTGCTGTTGTACTAAGAAGTTCAGTAGAAAAATGTGAAATTTGTTGTTTGACACATTTTGCTAGGATGTGTAGTTCAAAGCACCTTTTCATTGTGATGTTTGTCTTTTTCATGGAGAATAGGATTTAAGTCCAAATAACATCAAATTTGGACAGTGGGCTGGATTTCATACTGTCAGCTTCCAGTAATTTGTGTAGATTTTTCTGAAGTTGTTATCTGAGGGTTGCTGTTATAAGCTTGATTAAATTATAAAGTGGTAGCAAGTAACTAATAGGTAGTAGGATGATATTGACTATCTTGTTGAAGAGAATGAAGTAGACGACATGTGCTTATCTCCTGATTTATCTTACTCCATGGTGCGTCAACCATGCATCCCATTTGCATTCATCCTATTTATACATATCTGTGCATCATACAGGACCGGTAGTGGAGACCCAGAACCCGCAACCACAAGAGGAGCCAAGTCCGGAGGAGACCCCGAACGAGAGAACCGAAGAAGGAGACGTCGAGGACTTGCCTGAGTGCCACGACCACCGACCCTCCGACTTCGAAAGAGGCAAGCCCCAGAGCATCTAACTACTATGGTTTGCAAATTATTTCCTAAATTAACGTGATATGCTTGTTGCACTAGGTTTATAGGAATTGAATGATACCGTTGATGCATCATTACTATACCTTTTCCACCGCAATTGACATCTTGATATCCCTATTTAAGTTTAGGCCGATATATGCTTAGTCTGCTTAGACCGGTAAAAGTCGGGTGATTTCGTGTCTCCCGCATATAGGTGGATACTGATCATGACTAGCCTGGTGCTATCATGGAGATAACCATATGGTAATTAAACTGAGACCGGGCGGGATGTAGGAGCAGCAGGACATGGGTTCTGTGTGCTAGTAGTCTCCCATCTGTGTCGATTAGGACCCGACGAAGGCACACCTCAGTCATTTTGAACACGTCAATCACTTAACGGAGCAGGTGCGGGTACCTCCCATGAAGCCGAGTAAGGTTATTCGAGCCGGTGATGGAGATGTTGACGCCTAACACTCAGGGCCTCAGATGTACCGTGGGCAACTATTCTGAGCAACCTGGCATGGTCCGTGGACAGGCGGAGCCTGATTGACCTGGCATGACCATGGGCAGTTATAGCTTGAGCGACCTGGCATTGAGATAACCCCCGGTGTAGAAGGGCCCATGGCCGTCCCGAGCGTTGTGTTCTTGAATTTCCTGAGTGGCAGCCGACGGCTACCTGGCAAGGTGTGATCGGGCGAGTGTGCGACATTTTATCCCCAGCTGGGTAGGAATCGATTATAATCGCCATCGCTCCTGGACAGTGAGTAACTTGACTGGGCATGTGTTACCGTAGTAACTTATGGAATTAAAGATGGTTATGGTACTGAATCTGAAAGGCTATTGATGAAATAGTCACTCTTGCTTGATTAAATTAGTCCAGTGATTGCTCTAGATCAAGTGCAAATCTAGTTAAGCAGGGATACTTATAAAAATGACTGCCAACACTTAAATTGAGTTTTTATCATAAGAAATCTTTCATGCAAATTGGTATATTTGGCCAACCCCAGATATAGCCTTCATGAACCCTTGGAGTCTCATTATTTCTGGTTTATGACGGGTAAGTCTAGCTGAGTACCTTCTTGTACTCAGGGTTCTTTCCCTTGTTGTTGCAGATGGACAGTGCTTCTTTGGCTGCTGTGAGAACTGCCTGTACCCAGTTACGGGTGATGATTAGAACATGAGCGTGGTCCACTCCTATCCTCATTTGATGCTTTTGTTGGACTGATCAGGCATATGGCACTATATTGTGAACCAGTGAACTTGTATTTTAAAACTAAGTTGCTTCCGCTAGGATTCCAAAACTATGGTTTGTAATATTATTGAACTCCGATGTATTTGAACTATGTGCGAACTGAATGTATCTTGTGGACATGTACGCTAAACTATTACGATCTTGCCTAATGTTGAATGTTTGAAATCCTTCGAGATTTCCGGACTATCGGGTTTGTACGAGCTTAACTATCTGTTAACCACTGTGGAAGCAGAGGTTTCGGTGCTTAATGTGGTATAAATTGGTCGGTTCTGTTACAGCTGGCATCGGAGCATGGTTAGCGCTACTGTTCATAAGCATATTTGAAAAACAATATTTTTCCAATAAGAATTGTATTTGCCAAAACTTATAGCTATAATAGGATCTGAAAATCTCAAGGATAAAAACTACGGTGTGCCATTGATCAGGTCCTTATGCCATTAGGATTTTAGGTGGCTATTTAAGTACTAACTTAGGGGTCGTGCATCATGTTTAATTTCTGTTGTTTACTGTCGTCCATACGGCAAGGGTGAAATTGTATGGGTGCTATTCTCCGGAATAGTAATGTATGGATCAATTTGCCTCTACGCCAAGGTAATAAGTGAGTTATGAGAGCATGATTGGACAACCGCCAATCTAGGGGAGTGCTAGTTGGTACCGGAATATATATTCGTTACACACGAGTATATGTGAAAGTATTAATTGTGGGAGTATTCTTTTTTTTTGATGGGTGCATATACTACTTACGTGTATACGGGGTGTGCACCTAAGTTAGTATTATATTTAAATTCAGCAATGCATAATATTCATACTGTGGGCAGGGCTGAAATGATTTCTGCAGGTACGCTAACTTGCGAACGTATAGTACGTTTAGTTAACGCTATGAGTGAACGTTGTATGCCACCGTCTAGCCATTAGATTGTTAGTCAGTGAGGACGTATGTTACGCACATGCATCATGATCATACAATCTTGCCTTAATTTTACTTCTTTCCTTATGTTATCCATCCCGTTTTCTTAATAAAAGTTGTTGTCAACTTATTAAAAACCTATGTGGATGAACTTCTTACTGATGGCCCGTACCAAGCGCACAGCTCGTAAGTCGACTGGGGGCAAGAGGCCTAATTACATGTTGGGACCGTGGACCGCTGAGGGATCTGAGGACTTCCTGGACGAGTTTGGCATGCCTACCATCCTTTGGAGGGTACTGCACTTGCTTGGATACCAGGAGGGTCAGGAGCCGCAGTATGAATGGCATCGCGTGCAGATTTCTGAGGACCGCCACATGTACACGGTAGAGGTGGACGTGCCTAGCCGTGGCGAGTAGGATCACGTTTGGTGCCGCCGGGTGTTCGCGTTGCAGGGGAGGACCCCATGGGATGGAGCTAACAGAGTTGCCTACACCGTTCTCTGGGACATTATGGAGGACCACCCGGAAGTGGTTGCCCAAGCTACAGCCAGTATCTTCCTGACAGCAGATCCCTATCAGTCAGTGTGGCGTCAGCCATGAGCCGCCGTACTTGAGGCCAGTTCGCTTGAGGGAGCATTGCGCCGGACCAGCCGGGAGTGCTATGGCTGCACTCATGGCTACTTATGGGTGTCTACCACGCAGCTATGATCAGTTGGACCATATCCTTAGTGAGGAGATGGCTGCACAGCACCAGAGGCAGCAGGAGCATACCGCCGAGATAGACCGCCTCACAGCAGAGCTAGCACACATGATAGTGGAGAGGGATCAGGCACTTCAGAGAGAGTAGGAGACCGCCCATCAGCTCAGTCTTCAGCAGGAGTCTGCGACCTTCTTGGCCCTAGTCATGAGGGAGACCGAGGAGGCTATTCGGGGGGTGTGTGTCAAGGGCATACGCGCTTCGGAGGAGAACAGGCTTTTGAGGTTGCGAGTAGGAGATCTGGAGCTGCAACTTCACCATCTTCAGGACTATAAAACTGTTTGTATGAGGAGATTCATCGCAGGGAGAATGAGAGGAACCCTATCTTTCCTCAGGAGGACCCGGATCCGCGTGACTCTTCTAGTGATTCTTCGGACGTGTCTAGTGACGATGGCAACGATGGCGATGTCACTAGGGAGTAGATCCGGCCGTATGTTTTAGGGCTTCATGTTCTTTTGCGTTATGTTGTCAGGCCCGATCTTTTGTTGATGTTATGGGCTAGATGTAAGAATGAATAGTGAACTTATGTGCACATGGTGCGAGACCTTCGGAAAGTCTCATATGTATGGGCATTTATGGATGTTTATGTTGGCTTTTGCATATTATGTATTGAGCGATCTTATTATGTGGTGTTGCGATGTGGATCGAAATTTATTATGCCTCTGTGATTGTTTGGCGAATTCGTTTTCCGAATAAATTCAGTTGGCATGATTTATTGTTCTCTACAATGATTGCAACCTCACCTAATGATCACTTGCTATCCACATATGCAAATGACGACAACTCGTAGTGGAGCTGGCGGTAGTGGCGGAAATGAGGACAACAGGGATAATCGCAATCCACCACTTCCTCCACCAGCCACTCCCGAGTAGCTTTTCGCCCAATTTCTGGGAAGCCAGCGCAATATCGAGGCCTTGCTGCGAGAAAATTTGGCACATGGCAATCAGCGCCCGGAACCAAATTAGTACAGTTCTTTCAAGGATTTCTTGGATTCCAGACCACCCATTTTCAATGAAGCTACTGAACCTCTGGAAGCGGAGGAATGGTTGCATACCATGGATCAGAAGTTTTGACTGCTCAGGCTCACGGTAGAACTTAAGGCAGAATATGTTGCACATCAGTTGCAAGGACCGGCCGGAATCTGGTGGGGACATCACCGTACCACCTATCGCGCCCGTACACCTGTTACTTGGAGGATGTTCTTGGAAGCTGTTCGAGGACATTATATCCCGCCAGGCTTAACTCAGATGAAGGTGGCAGAGTTCATGAACTTGACACAGGGGACTCGCTCAGTCACTGAGTATCACCATGCGTTCAACTCCTTATCTCGTTATGCTCCAGAGTTTGTGGACACTGATGCCAAAAAGATAGCTAGTTTCAAGAGAGGCTTGAATACCAAGATGGGAAAATCAGTGGGTACATCATCTCGTACGGTATTCAATGATTTTATCAACGACTGTTTGATCCAAGAGGACCACAACAACAAGCATGCTGCAAGTAAGGTCTGAAAGAGGACTTTTGATTCAGGACCATCTCAACCTAGGGGACCACCAGCTCAGCGTTCCCAATATCGACCACCAGCGTCGGGAGCACGTTTCAGGCCCCCGCAGAAGAAAGGTCAGCCACAAGCTCGGCGCAACCAAAGGCCATATAAGATAGCTGCTACCCAAGCTCGAGGAGGCCAGAGCTGTTCAATCGGAGGGAAGCCTATGGTTCGGGGACCCTGCTTCAACTGCAACCAAGAGGGTGAAGGACCAAGAATGCAATAGCAAGGCGACCAGAGGGGGGTGAATGGGAGCTCAAAAATTTCTCTCGAAACTTTGGCTTTTGTCCCAAAATCAACACAGCTGCTGAACACCCCGTGTTCGACTCCCGGACTGTCCGCGGATTCCTACTGCGGACTGTCCGCCGGTCAATCCGAGTCAACACAACCAAGCCGCGCGACCACTGCCTCGGTCGGAGCCCGATGCGCGGACTGTCCGCGCCCCCAACGGCGGACTGTCCGCGAATGCCCAGTGAGGGCGATTTCGGTCGCCCTCAACTCAAATCTCCCCAAATCCAATTCAACTCAAAATCCCTAGTTCCCAAACTTGGAGAAGATGATCACGAGGTAGTTAGGATACTATCCCCAAGAAATCATCCGCTCCAATCAACTCAGTCACCGGGAAATCGAAAGGAAAGGAGTATGAACGAAAAAGCACCACGAAAACGAAATCGACCCGATCTACTTGTTCGTGAGGAGTTAGATGAATTCCTTCGGTGGAAATGATCTCCTCACTATAAAGAACAAGTTGATTGAAACGAATTTCGAAAAGATGCAGTAGAGAGGGAGATCGAGTGACGGGAAATTCGCAGAGAAACAAAGAACGCGAAGAACACGAACAAAACGCGAATCAACACATCGATCGGCAACTGTGTGGCTACCACACGCTACAACAGTGAGATTATGGTCTCACTTCCTCAAAATCTCCAGTACACAGAGGTATGGTTCTATGCGGATCTCAGTTGCTACAGCAGGGGATTGGGAGAGCAGGAAAACCTAGAAGGCAAAGAGCAAATGACTGAGATAGGATGGGAGGTGGGTGTCTCCCTCTACTTATCCTAATTCTAGTTCCCACTCTACCCCTAACTAATTACAGAGCGAACCTGCTAAAGCCTAGGGTTATTCTGGACCAACTTGTGGTAGGTGGTGATCCGACAGCCACGCCCGCACAACTGGTAGCGTTGCCTCGATGCAACCTCACCGATTGCCGCCACGTGCCGTCACCGCTCTGCTCGTCCTTTTCCCGGACTTCGCCCCCGGTTTTGAGGCCCAAACCGGGAAACCAGCCTTCACGACCAACCCCCGGTTTTGAGGCCCAAACCGGGAAACCAGCCGTCCATCGCCTGAGTTTTGTGGCCCAAAACTCAGAAACCCGCAGCGCCCAGGTTTTGAGGCCCAAACCTGGAAACCGTCCTCAGCCCGAGTTTTGTGGCCCAAACTCGGAAACCATCAACACCCAGGTTTTGAGGCCCAAACCTGGAAACCGTCCACTCGATGGTTTTTCTGTGGCTCAACCATCAAACCGAGCCGTAGATGGGATGCACCGCCCGTGCACCCCGTCCACCGACACGTGTTCTCAAGTCCTCGACCCAAGCAACACCGTGGCCACAAGTCTTCGCTCGTCGCTGTCCTAGGCTGTCAGCCACCACAGCTGATCCTCAGGCCACCGGTCCCTCAGTCCAAGCCTCACGTCCGCCCTTCACCGCTCTCAGTCCATCGGCACGACACGTCTCTACTTGACCTTCACCTTGCCTTCGATCACTGTATCCGTGCTCGACACCTGCACAACACAAGCCAAAGAACATGTGCATTATCCCAGTTGACAATCACTCATCACTCGAGACTCGGCATACACCCATGTATTCGCAATCTCCCCCTTGATGAGTGCATTGTCAACTACCAACACAAATCATAATGGAATAGAGGAAGGAAGGAAGAATGAGAGAGAACTCGACCAAATGACCCAAAAGCATAACAAAGCCGAAGAAGGTCAAGTGGAAAGAGCAAGACAACTTGGTCCCCAAAGACTAGGGCAACGGCTCGACGCAACCAAGCAAAGCAAAGCTAGCCCTCAAGAAGAGGTAGAACAGGCTCAACACCACTAGCGAGAAAGCTCGACACCAATTGAAATACCAATTGAAATTCAAGCAGAATAGAGCTAGCCCTCAAGAAGAGGCAGAACGGGCTCAACACCGCTAGCGAGAAAGCTCGACACCAATTGAAATACCAATTGAAGTTCAAGCAGAATAGAGCTAGCCCTCAAGAAGAGGCAGAACAGGCTCAACACCGCTAGCGAGAAAGCTCGATACCAACTGAAGAGCATAAAGGCAAAGTCGCTAGTCCCTCAAGAAAGAGGCACAGAGGCTCAACACAACTAGCAGAAAAAGCTCTGAATCAATTGGAAAATCCAAAATCCGAAAAATCCAAGCCAGCTCAAGCTCCCCCTCCAATAGTGCACACAACCAAGATAAGGTTTCTATCCCTTATGATTTTGCAAATTTCTCCCCCTTAGTTGAAAATGCACTATCAAGTATCTCCCCTCCAAATGCATATGAGTTAAAATGCAAGTTAGCAGCTTCAGGAATATAGTCAATAGAATATGAAGATGCTCGACAAAATGCTGATCCGATGACTCAACAATATGCACAGAATGCTAGGAAAGGCTCAAACTGATCACCAAATACGAAATTTGAACATTGGAGCAAAATGAGCAGTTTTCAGCCAAAAAGGTATTCACCATCAAAATAGCACTAAACATGTATAGACATGAAGTCAAACAAGTCCTAAACATGTATACACGGTGAACTACCCCTAGCAACGTGCAATCATCATGCTATAGAATGAAACATAGACTTGTGTATTCAAATTTTATCGGAGTTGCAGCGGTTAAATTACACAAGTTCAAATTTCAGCATGTGATTGTGAGAGGTAGAGAGCTTGTCATTGCCTAACTTTTCAACTGTGCGAAGCCTATGCAGAAGCAATCAGAAGCTTAAAGCAACAGTTTCGGTCATACACTACACAACTCAAGTTTAACTCAAAGTGCAATGAAAAACAGTCTCGATACTGTGATGTGCTGACAAGCAATCCCATCTCGATCTTTCCAATTCACTTAACTTGGTTCAAATTTAAAGTAGAATATGAGCATACCAAGCAAGTGAATGACTCAGAACTAGAGACATAGCAACCTGGCATATATGAAAAGCATGAGTGAATTCAACACATCCTACACATGCTAGTTGCATATCTCAATGGTGAATAATTTCAAGTTTTATGTTCATTAAGCAAGTTCACCATTTACAAAATAGCTCAGCTCACAACATATATCAGTGATCAGAAAGAGCATAAGCTACAAGCATCATCGTACAGCATCGGAGCAAAACTAGATAGAGCATAACCACATTCTAAGGATTATATGCATGAAGCTTGAAAATGCAAAGATGCATGATGAAATGCACAAACGAAAAGAGAAGAGTCAGTCTATGATACATAAGAATCAAAATGTTTCCCCCAACTAAAAGGGGAAACACACACCAAGCTCACCTCTCAACCTAGCAAAAGTTGATTGGTCCAAAGGCTTGGTAAAAATATCTGCCAACTGATGATGAGTATCGACATGGCGAAGGTCGATGTCACCCTTCTCATAGTGGTCTCGCAGAAAATGAAAGCGCACATCAATGTGTTTGGCCTTAGAATGCAGCACAGGGTTCTTAGCAACGCTAATAGCACTCGTGCTGTCACAAAGCAAAGGAACACGAGAAAAGCTCAGACCAAAATCACGCAAAGTGGCCATCATCCAAAGCAAATGGGAACAGCAGCTAGCCGCAGCAACATACTCAGCCTCCATGGTAGACTGGGCAACACTAGACTGCTTGCGAGAAGACCACGATACAAGAGAAGAACCAATAAACTGACAAGTCCTAGAAGTGGAATGGCGCTCAATCCGGCAACCAGCAAAATCGGCATCAGAATAACCGCAAGGAGAGAGGGTGGAGGAAGCAGAATACCAAATCCCAAACTCTGGAGTGAAGCATAAGTACCTCATAATGCGCTTGACCGCCTGATGGTGAGAGGTGAGCGGCGACGACTGAAATCACGCGCAAAGACACACCGCGAACTGAATGTCCGGGCGTGTCGCCGTCAGGTACAGCAGCGACCCGATCATACTCCGGTACTCCTTCTGGTCCACAACTTCTCCATCCTTGTCCGCATCTAGGGCCGTCGTGGTCGACATGGGTGTTGGAAGAGGCTTGGCCTCACCCATATCGAATTTCTTCAGAATATCCTTGGTATACTTACCCTGGTGCACAAACGTTCCCTCTCGAGATTGCTTGAATTGCAACCCAAGGAAAAACATCAACTCACCCATCATGCTCATCTCAAACTCCCTGCTCATAGTATCTCTAAACTTGGCAACCAAAGCATAAGAAGAACCACCGAAAATGATATCATCCACGTAAATCTGGACCAAGAGAGTGTCATTGCCTTGCTTGAGGAGAAAAAGCGTTTTATCCACACATCCCATTTTAAAACCCTTAGCAAGAAAAAAGGTTTTTAACCTATCATACCAGGCTCTAGGGGCTTGTTTCAAACCATATAAAGCTTTGTGAGGTTCAAAAAGCTGGTTTGGAAACTTGGGATTTTCGAAACCGGGTGGTTGTTTCTCATACACCTCTTCTTCTATGTAGCCGTTTGTAACACCCCTGGTGTTAAGCACTAATTAAAATCTTAATTAATATGTTTAGTATGCATAATCATTTGGCATCATGGCATAAAAGCATTTCATGTTTTAAGCATAGTTGTGATGCTTTACATGCTTTAATATAAGTGTTGCATAATCTTGTGTGATGCTTTTCATAAAGTGATGTGGTTAGGTGTTACATGAAATGACAAGTGTGAGTAGAAAACCTTAATTTTCTATGTCCTTTTTAT
Organism: Coix lacryma-jobi var. lacryma-jobi; assembly: GCA_009763385.1. Classification (NCBI taxonomy): domain Eukaryota; kingdom Viridiplantae; phylum Streptophyta; class Magnoliopsida; order Poales; family Poaceae; genus Coix; species Coix lacryma-jobi. The sequence continues at coordinate 144,435,003 of CM019822.1, read as the reverse complement.
CCCCTTTTCAATAAGTCAAAAAGTATGTCAAATTCGAAAGTGATTTCAAAAGCAAAGTTGTAGCTCTTGTTGAGATGTACAACTTTGGTATTTAAAGTTTTCAAAGTTTCAGTACAAAAGTTTGAATAAAGTTGAAATCTTTCAAACCATAAATATTATCCTTAAACTAGATTTCAAAAACTAAAAAGAATTAGACTTTGATCCTTTAACAAAAGTTGTAGAGGAGATTAAAATAAACAACTTTTATTTAGGTGCATTTTCCTATTTTTAAGGAAAATCCAAAATAATTTGTAAAACAAGTTTGATTTAGTTTTAAATTGAAAATCAATTTCCAAAATCAGTTTTACCCTTTTTCTATAGTTTGAAAATTTAGCATAATTTTGATATATGACCAAAAACAAAGTTGTATATAATTTAATAAGGAACAACTTTTATATTGGTAAAATTTGAAGTTGTTCAGAAAATTCAAAAGTAATTTTGAGTCCAAGTTTGATGTCATTTCAAATTCAAAAGGTGATATCAAAAGCTATGCATATTTTGGGTGTGCTCCTTAAATGAAAGTTGCAGATCCTAGTTTTTGCAACAACTTTCATATTGGGATATTTTGATGTTTTGTTGAAAAATCAAAAGTAATTTTGAAATTCAGTTTGGTACAAATTTGAATTTGAACTCCATTTCAAAATCTAAACCGAATTTGACTTTTGTTCTTTAAGCAATTTTGTAGAGCACAAAATTTGGAGCAACTTTTGTTTTGGGAGCTTTTGCCGTGCAGTACAAAAATCTTGAGGGGGTGAATCTGCTCCTGTAGCTACAGGAGGGGGGTTGCATCTGCCGGAGCAGAGCATGGCCGCCGCGTGCGCCGCCGCCGTGGCCTTGCCGCCTCCGCACCGCTCCGCGTGTCCGGCCACGCAGCTAGCTTCCTATCTGCTTCACTTAGCGCGCTGGCGAGCTTTGACGAGCCTCTGGTCCTTCTACCGTCAGAAATCGCCACCTCAATTTCTTCTTCCTCTGTTTCTTGGTCAAGCTCCGGCGAGCTCGATCGCCGCCGTCGCTGCGTCCCTGTACTCTCCAACTCCCAGATAGCTCCGCCTGAATCCCTTGTTTCCCCTGAGCCAGCTAGCCTGAACCCAAGAGCTTCCATTTGCCCTCGTCACGGTCTTCTTCCTCGCTGCCGGCAGGGAGCCGCCGCGGGCACCTTGGCCGTGGCCACGGCAAGCCATAGCCCCTCCGGTCAAACCGACTAGTGCTTTAGCTTCGTGCTTTGTTGTGGGTCATGATCGGCTCGCTGTTGAGGCCTCTACCGCTCCGTATTGTCCAGGCCGCGAGGTTTGCCATGGGCGCAAGCTCTGCTTTGACCGCCGCCATGGCCAACCTTGGTCTGGTGCTTCTCCTGCGAGTCTAGCACGCGCATCGTGGCCGGGATGAGCGCCTAAGTATGGTGCGCCCCTTAGCTAGTTCTCTACCGCGCTATCTTAGGCGGTCCGCGTGGGTTGCCATCGGCGCGCGCACCCGCCATGGACGCCACCGTAGTCCGCCTTGCTCCAAGCCTCCCCGTGAAAGTTTGGGTGCGCATCTTGGTCGCTACAAGTTCCTGAATATGAAGCCACCCTCATCTAGGTCGCTACCGTGCCCTTTTGTCCGGAACGCCGCGTCGCCGCCGTGCTCGGCGTGGCCGAGCCGCCATGGTCGCGGCCGGCTTGTGGTCGGGTGCTTTCATGGTCTAGCTTAGGGTGGAGTTGGTGCGTGAGGTCAAGCCGAGGGCGCTGAGGCCCTCGCCGTCGCCGGAGACCTCGCCGGTGCAGAGGCCGGAGGCTAGTCAACGAGGGCGGGTGGTTGGTCAAGGCGCAGTCGAGTTCTGGTCTAGGCATGGGGGAGAAGAAGGCGCTGACGCTTGGGGTCCGCTGTCAGTGAGAGAAGGAAGTTTTTCCTTTTTGCAGTTTAAGGGAATAGTGTTAGAGATTGTCTTTTTCATATCTTTTTCTAGGAAGCTCCAAAATTTGTGCAAATTTTTGTGTAGCTTTCTCAAGATGTCTAGTATTTACGAAAAATATGAAACTTGAGTTTTGAACAAATTTTGAAACTGATTTAAATAGGCCTTTTAATTAATAAATGATCTTTGATGATTTTTATAAGCTTATTTAAATGTCCAAAAATCTTGAAACTATTTTTGTCACTGTTTTTAACTGGAAATGTATCTTCACAAAAATTTTGAGCTCTGTTGGAGAAAATAAATTTTATTCTTATTTCTATGACTTATTTAATTATTTAAATGTTATAGTTTGATTTATTTCTGCAGGTTTATTTGTTTGTCCAAAAATTGTGATATTTATTTTGCAACTGTTATTTTTTATATAATTAATCATCTCAAAAAGTTTGGGCTCAATTTGACAAGTTTTAGTTTAACTCTTTTTCCTATGTTTTCTTAATAAAGAAATAGTTAAAAGAGTTTTGTTTAGATAATTAGGTAATTAAGTGTTTATAAGAAGTCATGGTTAATATTTGTATCTTCAATAATATTTTAGTTAATGGTTATGTTTCATGTATCTAGTTAATCATGTTTAGTCATGTTATAGATCAAGTTATGCATTTAAGTTTTCATGCATTTTGTTGGTATATAGTTGCTGAACCAGTCCAATTTGAGGTACTGTTTCTTGAATAAGTTTATGTTTTCTGTGAATGAGTTGTATACAAAAGTTGTAGTTAACTTCTTTCTCTAGCTTGTCCTAAAATTTCATGATTTTATACCTGCTAAATTAGGAGATATAATTTTTGTAAGTCAACAGGTCAGATCTGCCCTACCTTTTGGACAGATCTGAGGTTTTGTGCTGTTTGAGCCTTTTAAGTTGTAAACCACCTTTTGGACCTAATAGGAAAGTTTTAGAGTTTTTCATAAGCTTTCTAGATTGTCAAGGATCACACTTTTTGGTGACCCTGAGCTCGAGTTATGGGTGTTGGAAGTTGGGTAAGCAAATCTGTCCCAGCTCTGGACAGCAATGTTTATCCAAGTTAGTTGACCTAGTTGCCTATAGAACCAACCCTGGGTGATATTAGAAAGTTTATAGACAATTTGATAAGATTTTCAAATTGTCTAGGATCACCTCTTTTGGATGTTAGGAGCTCGGTTTATGGCTTGATTAATATAGAACATGTAAGCTGTCCAAAGTTTGGGCAGCAGTTTTACTTGTGTGATTTTGGATCCTTGTTTGAAGACCATGGGACATCCTCACCCCGTTGTCACATGGCTTGGTTGATGCTTTGATAAACCTTAGTTACCATAGTTAACCCACCTAAAGGTGCTTGGTGGAAGTTAAATGTGTAACCAGGAATCTTAGTTGGTAAGTTGCAAGTTGGTTTTGTTGGTTTGCAAATTTACCGCGAAGGAAAGTTGTACTCGACTTTCCTTAGCTTGTTTAACTTCTTTTATGCATTTTAAATTATCCTGCACCTTAGCATGCATCACATGGCATCATGCTAAAGCATATATCATTTATCTATGTGTAGTATTCGAGAGTGAGAAGTTTGGGTTGATCAAGCTCCGGATCGAGAAGGTCCAGTTGATCGAGCCTCGGAAGAGGAGCCTTGGAGGACAAGCTTCTGAGGGAGCACTTTCACATCAAGATGATGGAACTAACTTCTTGGATCCTATCTTCCCTGCAACACAGGCAAGCCCCGGTGCATTTAACCTTTCTATTTTGATACAAATGTTTATTCACACTTAAGTCTAGTGCTTTATGCATTAAGTGAATAGGAGTTGAATGAAACCATAGTTGCATGATTACCTTGGTTATCCTGATATCCCATCAGTAGAGATAAGACGATCTCATATGCTTAGCAATGCTTAGAATCGGTAGAAGTCGATCGATGGCTTCATTGATCGCGAGATTTAGGTTTTTACCTTTCCTCTCTCATTGACTCTATGGTTGGGTCATGAGAATCTTAATATGATAATAAATTGAGACCGGGCGGGTAACTTGCATCTGGAATGGAGTCCTGGTGTAGTGTTTCCGTCTGTGTCGCTTAGGAACCGTCCATTGTTGGCCCTTGGAGCAAGATCATGTTATAGTACTAGCCGCATGCAATGGTAAGCCTGCTCCGAGGAATCTTTTATTGGGAGGATTATTCGCGCACTAGGAAGTCGTAAGATAGTGAGGGTAGCGGTATGTCCACACTAATCTGGAATGGACGGAAGCATTCTGGCTTGGCAATGGGTTAGTGGAGTATCATACTCTCAGGTTGCGCGAACCCGTTCCAATAAAAGAGGATTCGTGAGATTTGGTTGATATATGGAAGTTAGGTCTTGCATATGTCATGCGGATGGGAAGCCCCAGCTGGGTAGAGAAAGCGGTTTGAATCGTCATGCTCCACGATAAAGGAGACTTGATCCTCGCACCATCAACGTAGTTAATTTATGGAATATCCTTATTTAAATCTATTGTTGAGATGCTTAATCAAGTGCATGAATTAGATAGGTGCAAACTGGATTCTGGATAAATAACTAAATTCACCGCTAAAACTTGCAAATAGGATCAACTAGTAGTAAGCTTTTCTGCAAATCTTTTCTCTTTTGATAGCCTCGTTACATCCTTTAAAGCTAGCATGACCCTGGAGTTTTTTTTCCTTTGTCGGATAAGTCTTGCTGAGTACCGATAGTACTCAGGGTTTGTTAATTCCCCTGCTGCATGTTTCTAACAGGTGTTGTTGATCACGATCATGTCAGTGGGCTTGATATGATCTGGTTACTTCTTCTCCAACTTAGGTGCTCCGCCTAAGTGTAGTTCTGTAATACTATTCTACTTCAGCAATACCAGTTATATTTATGTAAAAAGTAACTTGTTCAAGGTTTTGTAAAGTTTATATCTCTTGCTTCCGCACTCCGATTGTATTTTGTATCAATTGTTGTAATGTTGTAATTGTTTCACCTAAAGACAAGACGATCCTGTAACTCGTGGATGATTCGGGGTTCCTTCGGGAACACCCGAAAGTTCTTTCCAGTAATATGTTTCATTTGCACTGTCATTGGGCTTCTTATAACGATGTCGTGTGCATATGGGCCACATTGTCGGGAGGTTCTGCCATGGATTGGTATCAGAGCAGGATTGTCTTGGGGGAGGGGGAAACATATGCAACATTACTTTTGAAAAACTTCAAAATGATTTCATAATCTAAAAGTTTTTGAAAGTAACAAGTTAAAAATGATCTTTCCTCAACTTTTCTTGCTTTGCTGGAAGACTTTGTGAAGACTTTACTAGTGACTTCAACAAAGGTACCAAGAAGATGTCCACCTGTCTGCTGAAGGTCAATGGAGAGTCAACCACCTCCCAAAACGCGACGGAAAAACTATTCAACACCTGCACCAAGTCAGTGAAGTTAGTATATAAAGTATAGCCCTATACCTAACTAACAGGTGAAGGCAGAGATCTCCTGACAGTGAGAGGTCGTATAGGACGAGCATATCTTATATCATGCATAATGAAATGAAATGATAAAATAATATGTTGTGCTAAACTTTCTCCTCTAATTCTGAGAGTAGTTATGATCCCCTGATAGTGGTTCGTCTCAAGATTCTGCTACCCTTGGTAATTCTTGCTCCATAAGTTCTAATGCTTGGGAACTTTTGGATATCTTTCATACATTCCATCACATAAAAATCTAGAATCATGGTAAAGTCCTTGGTTCTTCTGGAGTGCGCGTGTCATGCCTTGAATTGGCACGTGCTAGTTGCTTGGTGTCGTGAAAACAACGAATGGTGGTCGAAAGTTGCTGAAATTGAGTTCTTTGAAGGGACCATGATCCGTGGACCGGATAAAAGCGTGGGAACCTGGAGTCACCTATGGACGGCCAACGTAGGGTGTTACTGCCGGGTGCTCGCTAATATCCAGGCCTATAGTCTTGATTCTTTCTATAGTTCACCGTTAAAGTACTTTCGATTCTGGACGCCCGAAAGGGAGTTCCAAGCCACTTTCCTTGTAGTTATAACCAACCCTTGCTTTTGGTTATAATTTCCCCTCTTTATGAGATGAGAGTTATAGAAGTTGTGCTCTATTGTGGTGCCATGGTTGGTGACCACGGTGCCGCGTCGGAACCTAGGGAATCTCGTGTGTCCGGATCACAACAGTTTCTGCTGGGCACGCGCAGGTATCGAGGTCTACAGTTATGATCCATTATAGCCCGCAACTAATGTACGCTCTCTCTTAGTTCTTGATAATCTTTCTTGCTCCACTTAAATGTCTTCTACCCTGTTCCTTGCAACCGTGTTTTGATCTCGGTTGTAATCTCCACCCAACCTCAGCTGCCTTGTGAACTCCTTGCGAGTGAACATGTGTGACACATTTCCTTTTCCATTACTTAACCCCAGCCTTTAAGTGCTTCTTAAATCTCGGGACGAGATTTCTTTAAGGGGGAAGGGGTTGTAACACCCCTGGTGTTAAGCACTAATTAAAATCTTAATTAATATGTTTAGTATGCATAATCATTTGGCATCATGGCATAAAAGCATTTCATGTTTTAAGCATAGTTGTGATGCTTTACATGCTTTAATATAAGTGTTGCATAATCTTGTGTGATGCTTTTCATAAAGTGATGTGGTTAGGTGTTACATGAAATGACAAGTGTGAGTAGAAAACCTTAATTTTCCATGTCCTTTTTATCCCCTTTTCAATAAGTCAAAAAGTATGTCAAATTAGAAAGTGATTTCAAAAGCAAAGTTGTAGCTCTTGTTGAGATGTACAACTTTGGTATTTAAAGTTTTCAAAGTTTCTGTACAAAAGTTTGAACAAAGTTGAAATCTTTCAAACCATAAAGTTTATCCTTAAACTAGATTTCAAAAACTAAAAAGAATTAGACTTTGATCCTTTAACAAAAGTTGTAGAGGAGATTAAAATAAACAACTTTTATTAAGGTGCATTTTCCTATTTTTAAGGAAAATCCAAAATAATTTGTAAAACAAGTTTGATTTAGTTTTAAATTGAAAATCAATTTCCAAAATCAGTTTTACCCCTGTTTCTATAGTTTGAAAATTTAGCATAATTTTGATATATGACCAAAAACAAAGTTGTATATAATTTAATAAGGAACAACTTTTATATTGGTAAAATTTGAAGTTGTTCAGAAAATTCAAAAGTAATTTTGAGTCCAAGTTTGAGGTCATTTCAAATTCAAAAGGTGATTTCAAAATCTATGTAGATTTTGGGTGTGCTCCTTAAATGAAAGTTGCAGATCCTAGTTTTTGCAACAACTTTCATATTCGGATATTTTGATGTTCTATTGAAAAAATAAAAGTAATTTTGAAATTTAGTTTGGTCCAAATTTGAATTTGAACTCCATTTCAAAATCTAGACCAAATTTGACTTTGGTTCTTTAAGCGAGTTTGTAGAGCACAAAATTTGGAGCAACTTTTGTTTTGGGAGCTTTTGCCGTGCAGTACAAGAATCTTGAGAAATTAGAAAGGGGGTGAATCTGCTCCTGTAGCTACAGGAGGGGGGTTGCATCTGCCGGAGCAGAGCATGGCCGTCGCGTGCGCCGCCGCCGTGGCCTTGCCGCCTCCGCGCCGCTCCGCGTGTCCGGCCACGCAGCTAGCTTCCTATCTGCTTCACTTAGCGCGCTGGCGAGCTTTGACGAGCCTCTGGTCCTTCTACCGTCAGAAATCGCCACCTCAATTTCTTCTTCCTCTGTTTCTTGGTCAAGCTCCGGCGAGCTCGATCGCCGTCGTTGCTGCGTCCCTGTACCCACTAGCTCCTAGATAGCTCCGCCTGAATCCCTTGTTTCCCCTGAGCCAGCTAGCCTGAACCCAAGAGCTTCCATTTGCCCTCGCCACGGTCTTCTTCCTCGCTGCCTGCAGGGAGCCGCCGCGGGCACCTTGGTCGTGGCCACGGCAAGCCACAGCCCCTCCGGTCAAACCGACTAGTGCTTTAGCTTCGTGCTTTGTTGTGGGTCATGATCGGCTCGCTCTTGAGGCCTCTACCGCTCCGTATTGTCCAGGCCGCGAGGTTTGCCATGGGCGCAAGCTCTGCTTTGACCGCCGCCATGGCCAACCTTGGTCCGGTGCTTCTCCTGCGAGTCTAGCGCGCGCATCGTGACCGGGATGAGCGCCTAAGTATGTTGCGCCCCTTAGCTAGGTCTCTACCGTGCTATCTTAGGCGGTCCGCGTGGGTTGCCATCGGCGCGCGCACCTGCCATGGACGCCACCGTAGTCCGCCTTGCTCCAAGCCTCCCCGAGAAAGTTTGGGTGCGCATCTTGGTCGCTACAAGTTACTTAGTATGAAGCCACCCTCATCTAGGTCGCTACCGTGCCCTTTTGTCCGGAACGCCGCGTCGCCGCCGTGCTCAGCGTGGCCGAGCCGCCATGGTCGCGACCGGCTTGTGGTCGGGTGCTTTCAAGGTCTAGCTTAGGGTGGAGTTGGTGCGTGAGGTCAAGCCGGGGGCGCTGAGGCCCTCGCCGTCGCCGGAGACCTCGCCGGTGCAGAGGCCGGAGGCTAGTCAACGAGGGCGGGTTGTCAGTCAAGGCGCAGTCGAGTTCTGGTCTAGGCATTGTGACGGAACCTCCTGGATTATTAAGGCCCACGTATACTTGTCCTTGTCCTACAGACCTCGGACAGTCATATACTGTGCCCCAATAGCCCAAAAGACCCACCACGTGTCATCGGGTAACCCGACTCATCCACGTTTCCTTACCTTCCCAGGATCATTGCAAGAGTCATTGCAGTATTACAACATTTCACAAATAATATACATCAGAGATGAAAGAGCGGAAGTATTACACCATAAGTTTTACAAACCAGATGTTCAAACTTATGTCGTTATTACAAACCATAGTTTCAAACTTTGTTCTAGCTAGTGGAAGTAGCATTACTAAAACTGTATAACACACAAACAACCCCGCCTAAGGGTTGCACTACTCCTCCCCGGACAAGTCCTCCTCAAAGACTGTCACGCAACAAGCCTCAAAGCAAGGCTGCTCGTGAACGCCACCTGCAACAGGGGATTAACAAACCCTGAGTACGAAGGTACTCAACAAGGCTGACCCGACAAGAGAAGAGACGAAACAGGTATGCTGGCTTGGGTAGGCTCAACAGAATTTTTCTTTTGCATAAAAGCTTACTAAAGTAGTCCTAGATCCAAATTTTACTTAATCCTTTAAGTACTTGGTAAGAACTGAAAGTGAACATTAGTGAAAGGTCATCATCATTCTTTCATAAACCAGTTCCATTTTCATTCTACGGTGCGGGTCGAAAGATTGAGTCTCCTTAACCGAGGAGCACGACGATTCGAACCGATTCAACCAGATCTGGGAGTTTTCCACGATCATACGATATATGTAGACCCGTGATCACACATATACCAACCCCAACCTCGGATCCTCCAAACAAGACTGGGTCCGCGCCACCCGAGAGTACTTGTACACCTCCAATCCGGGACTTCGACCCACGAGGGTAGCTAGTACTCCTGCCATCTCTCCACTCCCAGTGCGCGATTAGCCGTTCTCATTTAAGAACCACCAAGGCAGGGCTTACCGTAGTATATGATCGGTACTTCACAGTTTCTCAATCTAGCAGGCCAACAACGGTTAACCCTAATCGACACATCCGGGTTACCCTGCATCTAATCCAAGGATCGACGCAGGTGCCCGTCTGGCCTTAACCATCATTCTTTCTCATTATCATTCCAAAACGATAAGTATTGAAAACATTTCGCAAAAGCTTTATGAAGCAAGGCTAAGCATTTCTATCAGTGGCCTAAAACAGGTATCAAGGAATGATATATCGATAACAAGGTTGGTCATGCATCAACAGGTTTAAAGCATTTATTTGATAAACATTTTATGCATCAGTTTATCGAAATAAGTGTAATTGTAAATCCAAGGAAAGGTTAAATAAACCGGGGCTTGCCTTCGTTAAACGGGAGAGTCTGGAACTCCTGGTAATCCGGATCAATTGGATACTCTGAAGTTTCCGGACCAACCTCGCTCGGACACTCGATCACTTCGGAAGCTACACGATAATAGAGTGCATGCTTAAAGGAATGCTTATGACATGATCATGGTAAAGATGAAAATTTTCTAAGCTATGATATATAACTTAAAACAATTTTCTCTCACGGTAAAAATTTATTTTCTCCAACAGAGCTCAAAATTTTTGTGAAGATATATTTTCACCTAAAAACAGTGCCAAAAATAGTTTCATGATTTTTGGACATTTAACTAGGCCTACAAAAACATCAAAGTCCATTTATTAATTAAAAGCCATATTTAAATCAGTTTCAAAATTTGTTCAAAACTCAGGTTTTATATTTTTCTTAAATATTAGGCAGCTTGAGAAAGCTACACAAAAATTTTCACAATTTTTGGAGCTTCCTACAAAAAGATATCAAAAAGACAAAACTCAAAACTATACCCAAAAACTGGAAAAAGAAAAACACCTTTCTCTCACTGACAGGGGACCCCAGACATCAGGTTCTCTTACTCCGCTTCGCCCGAGGCCAGCAGGTTCCCCTTCTCCGCCTCGCCCGAGGCCTTCTCCGCCTCGCCCGAGGCCTTCTCCGCCTCGCGCCGAGGCCTTCTCTGCCTCGCGCCGAGACCTTTGCTGCCTCGCGCCGAGACCAGCTGCCAAATGCTTTGACTTAACGCGCGCTCACGTTGACCGACCTCCAACCTCATCGCCGACGAGACCTCCGGCGACGGCGAGGCCTTCCACATCTTCGCCTGGATCTCGCGCACCGATTCCACTCTTTTCCCGACCTCGCACTCACTCGATTCCGAGCGGACGACGGCCATGGCGGCTCGGCCATACCGAGCACAGCGGCGACACGGCGCTCCGGCTGCTAGGGCTCGGTAGCGACCTAGCCGAGGGTGGCATCGCACTTGGGCACTTACCGCGACCGTGATGTGCACCTAAACTTGCTCGGAGACGGCTCCAAGCAACCTGGCCCATGCTGGCGGCCATGGCGGCGCTTGCGCCGACGGCAAGCCACGCGGACCGATCACGGTGGCCCGGTAGAGACTAAACTAGGAAGCGCAACACAACAAGGAGATCAGACGACTACGGTTGCCTCACCTTGCCTTGCTTCGAGGAGCACTGGACCAAGGTTGGCGACGGCGGCGGTGATGGCGGAGCTATTGTTACCGCGCGGAAACCGTCGAGGACTGGTCAAGCCCGAGCGGTAGAGACCTCAGGAGCGAGCCGACCGTGACCTACACACCAGACGAAGCTAAGCACTACTTGATTTGGCCGGAGGAGAGCTATGGCTGGACCGCGACCACGACCAAGGTACCTGTGATGGCTCCCGGCCGGTGACGAAGAAGATGACTGTGGCGGCGGCGATTGCAAGCTCTCGGGTTTGGGTTAGCTAGCTCAGGAGTAGCAAGGGATGCAGGCGAGCTATTGGGAAGATGGAGAGTGCGGGGACGCAACGACGAGAGTGTGAGAGCTCTCCGGAGCTTTGCCAGAACCAGAGCAGGAGAGGAGGAGGTGGCGGGCGAGGTGAAGAGAGGGTTGGGGGAGTTCTCGGAGCTTGACACCGCACGGAGTAAAGCAAGCGGCAAGCAGCTGCGCCGCCGGACACGCGGGAGACGGGCTGAGGTGCCCAGGCTACGGCGGCGGCGACGCGGCGGCCCCTGCTGCTCCGGCAGGTACTTCCCCCCCTACTGTAGCTACAGGAACAGATTTACCCCCTTTCACAAAACTCTAGATTTTTGTACTGCACGACCAAAACTCCAAAAACCAAAGTTGCTCCAAACTTTGCATTCTACAAGTTTGCTTTAAGAACCAAAGTCAAATTCTGCCTGAATTTTGAAATATAGTTCAAACTCAAATTTGGATCAAACTGAATTTCAAAATTACTTTTGAATTTTCTGAACAACTTCAAATTTCACCAAAATATGAACTGTAGAGCTTCAAAAGTTGTACAACTTTGCTTTAAAACACTTGGGCTGATTTCAACTGGAAATAAGTCAATTGGATCAAAACAGTTCAAATTGACTTCAAATTAGAAATTTGAAAAGGGGACAGATTTAGGGTTTTGCAGTAAAAGCAAAATTACTTTTGATTTTTCAATGACACTTGAAAAAAGGTCAATGTATGAAATGTTCCTTTTGAAATTCTCTACATCTTTGATTGTAGATCTCAAACTCAGATCTCAAGTAGTTTTTGAAATGCAAGTTTAAAATAAAAAGGGGACCATTTCAGGGTTTGAATAAACTCATAAATACTTGGAATTTTGTACAGAAACTTTGAAAACTTTGAAAACCAAAGTTGTACCTCTTCTCAAGATCTACCAAAAAGCTTTTAGGGTCAACCCCTAAATAGGTATAGATTTTGAGTTAACTAAAAAGGGCTAGTTAACTTATATAGGAATTTAATGATTTTCCCACTTTAAGCTAAATGAATTTTACATCCTTTTGACTTGTTGAACTTGGTTTCATGCCTTTACATGACTATAGTCAAATAGGAATGAGCACAAGTTATTTCATAATGACATTCCAAATTAAGGTTTTGAGTTATAACACAAGCATAAACAAAGATGCTCACATTAGGAATTAAACTCATTTTAGTGAATGCATCTCAAGGTGAGCTAGCACATGATGCTATGGAATGCTTATGATGGCATGACAATATTTTATTCATGTAAACACCTGAGGTGTTACATCCTTTCCCCCTAAAAGAAATCTCGACCCGAGATTTCACCACAAACTAAACCAACTACTAAAGTTGTGGGGTACGGGGATAAAGATTACAAACTTTTACAAAACTAGGAACACGTTCTAATGTCAACCTCTTTCACTGCCCTGACTGTATGGTTGCATAGAACTCAGGAAACTGCTCTATCAGAAATTCCTCGGTTTCCCAAGTTGCTTCCTCCTCAGAATGCTGATTCCATTGAACTTTATAGAACCTGTGAGTGTGTCGTCGAGTTACTCTATCTCGCTGATCAAGAATTTTGATGGGATATTCTGAGTATGTCATATCAGGCTCAAGTTGTACCCCTTCAACATCAACCACTTGGTCAGGAACTCGTAGACACTTCTTCAGCTGAGAGATGTGAAATACATTATGAACCTCTGATAGATGAGCTGGTAGTTGAATACGGTATGCCACTTTGCCACACTTGGCCAGGATTTGAAATGGCCCAATGTAACGGGGAGCAAGTTTTCCTTTGACCCCGAAACGATAAACACCCTTGGTGGGTGACACCTTTAGATACACAAAATCTCCTTTGGCAAACGTCAAAGGTCTACTCCTTTTGTCTGCATAGCTTTTCTGTCGAGATTGTGCTATTTTCATATTTCTTTGTATGAGTTTGACCTTCTGTTCGGTCTCTTGAACTAGATTGACACCAAAGAACCATCTTTCACCAGGCTCGGACCAATGTAAAGGAGTCCGACACCTTCTGCCATATAAAGCTTCAAATGGTGCCATACGGATACTTCTTGATAGCTATTGTTGTATGAGAACTCTGCTAATGGTAAGCACTCATCCCACTTAAATGGAAAGTTAAGAGCACATGCCCTGAGCATATCTTCTAATATTTGATTTACTCTTTCAGTCTGACCCCTGTTTGTGGATGGTAAGCTGTACTGTGTAAGAGTTTAGTGCCCAGAGACTCATGTAGACTTTCCCAAAATTTGAAACAAACTGAGTACCCCTATCTGAGACAATAGTCTTAGGAACTCCATGCAGACTCATAATCCTCTGAAAGTATATTTTGGCATAAGTGGACGCTGAGTAGATGGTCTTGACTGGTATGAAATGTGAAACCTTGGTTAGACGATCTACTATAACCCAAATAGAATCGTAGCCCTTGGATGTTCTTGGTAACCCAACAATAAAATCCATACTGATGTCCTCCCATTTCCAAGCAGGAATTGGCAATGGCTGCAGTTCACCAGCTGACTTAAGATGAATAGCTTTGACTTTCTGACAAGTATCACATCTGGCTACATACTTTGCAATCTCAATTTTCATCTTAGTCCACCAGAATCTTTGCCTAAGATCCTGGTACATTTTTGTACTTCCCGGATGAATCGCAAACGGGGTAAGATGAGCTTCATCTAAAATCTGCTTCCTCAATTCAGGATTCTTTGGAACGACCAGTCTGTCTTTGAACCAGACCACTCCTGCTTCATCGACTCGGAAGCACGAAGTTTTGTCTACTTTGACTTTCTCCTTGAGGTGAACAATACCCTTGTTTTCTTTCTGAGCAGCTACAATCTGGTCTTTGATAGATGATTGAACTGATATATTAGACAAACTGCCCTGAGTAATCATCTGAATACCCAGTTTTTCTAACTCGGAACAGAGAGTAAGATCTACTGGTCTGACAGTGATACAGTTGCAACGAACCTTCCTACTAAGAGCATCGGCTACAACATTTGCCTTTCCGGGATGGTAATGCACTTCAAGATCATAGTCCTTGATTAGCTCTAACCACCTCCGTTGTCTCATATTTAACTCTGACTGAGTGAATATATACTTCAAACTCTTGTGGTCGGTGTATATGTGACATGTGTTGCCCAAGAGGTAATGACGCCAAATCTTTAAGGCGTGAACGACTGCTGCTAACTCTAAGTCATGAGTTGGATAGTGTTCTTCATGACGTTTTAGCTGTCGGGATGCATAAGCTATCACCCTGCCCTCTTGCATCAAAACACAACCAATCCCAATACCAGAAGCATCACAATACGCTTCTGAAAAGCTTTTTCACATTTATCCGACCAAACAAACTTGACTTCATTCTTTAACAACTGAGTTATAGGTTTGGCAACTTTGGAGAAGTCTGGAATAAACCTGCGGTAATAACCTGCCATACCCAGAAAACTGCGAACTTGATGAACAGTTCTGGGAGACTCCCATTCAAGAATTTCTTGCACCTTGCCTGGATCCACAGCTACACCTTCAGCCGATAACACGTGACCCAGAAATGGAACTTTATCTAACCAGAACTCACATTTACTGAACTTTGCATATAGCTGATGGTTTCTCAAACGATCCAACACTACCCTAAGGTGTTCAGCATGTTCTGGTGGAGTCTTGGAATATATCAGAATGTCATCAATGAATACTACCACAAACTTGTCTAGCTCAGGCATGAATACTGAGTTCATCAGGTACATGAAGTGAGCTGGAGCATTGGTCAACCCAAAGGACATGACCAAATACTCATATAGGCCATATCTGGTGGTGAAAGCAGTTTTAGCAATATCCTCAGGCCTTATCTTTATCTGGTGATACCCAGACCTCAGATCTATCTTGGAAAATACCTTGGCGCCCGCGAGTTGATCAAACAGAAGATCAATCCGCGGCAAAGGGTACTTATTCTTCACCGTTACTTCATTGAGCGGACGATAGTCCACACATAGCCTCAATGTTTGGTCTTTCTTTTTGACAAACAAAGCAGGACAGCCCCATGGCGATGAACTAGGTCTAACATAACCTTTATCAAGCAGTTCTTGCAACTGAATTTTCAATTCTGCCAGTTCTTTAGGTGGCATTCTATAGGCTCGTCGAGATATTGGTGCTGTTCCTGGTTTTAGCTCTATGCTGAACTCAACATCACGGTCTGGTGGTAACCCCGGCAAGTCTTCAGGAAACACATCCGGAAACTCACAGACTACTGGAATATCCTGAATCTCTTTAACGGTGGTTGCACAGACACTGCCGCACATCTGGTCAACGGTTTTCTTGGGAATTGGAAGTTGAATGAAGAGCTCAGAAGTACTATTAGGTATGATCAACCTGACTGTTCTATGCAAGGCATCTAATACTGCCTTCTGCTGGTACATCCAGTTCATTCCTAGGATCACATCTATATCCTGATCCTTGATTACTATCATATTAGTGAGATAAGTATGCCCGGCAAATTCTACGGGCACCTGATGCACCACTTCCTTTGTATATAAACGACCTCCCGGTGTGTGTATAAGGAAATTTTCCTTTGCTTCCCCAATAGGTATATGATGCTTTTCAACAAAACTCTTACTGATAAAGGTATGCGATGCACCAGAATCAAATAATAATACGGCAGGATGGTGAGCAACTGAAAACATACCCATCATGACGGGTTCCCCTTCAGGAATATCTGCCGCTTGTGCATAATATACCCGGCCAGTCTTCAGAACGGTCTTATTCTTCTGATTGTTATTGTGGCCTGGATTCTGCTGTGGCGGTTGCTGTGGCCGCTGCTGGGAATTCTGACCACTTTGCCCCTGTGGAGTATTTGAGATGCTCTTCCTGGGATACGGGCAATTACGGGAGAAATGGCCCGGCTTCCCACAGTTGTAGCATGGGTAATTGTGGTTCTGGGGAGTTTGGGGTCGAATGCCAGGGGCATTCGGCTGTCGTGGATAATTAGAGTTCACAACAGTTTTAGCAGATGACTGCTGTGAGCTGGCTTGTTGTTGCTGGGGTGGACGGTACGGTGGACGGTTATGCTGGACTGGATGGTATATGATACGCTGGCGCTTCTTATTGCCACCAAACGATCCAGTTGAACTCCCACCCTTCCTCTTTTTAGCTTCGAGATGCTTGAAATGCTTCTCCTCTGCAGATATAGCTTTATTCACCGCATCATTGAAGGAGATACCATCGTCACACATTGCCAGCATCTTCTGCATCTTTGTATTCAACCCCCTCATGAAGCTACTGCGCTTCCTTTCATCGGTGTTCACGTGATCCAAAGCATACTGGGATAGATGATTAAACTTGCCAATATACTGCTGTACTGGCTGATCCCCCTGCCTGAGGGCTAAGAACTCTTCAGTTTTCATCCGCATTACACCCGCTGGAATGTAGTGAGCTTTGAAAGCTCTCGAGAACTCATCCCAGGTAACGCGGTGTCCTGGAGCTTGGGCAGCTTCAAAATTTGCCCACCAAGTTCCCGCAGCTCCCCTCAACTGCTGGGCTGCGAAGGCTGGCTTCTGAGTTTCAGTACAGTGGATTAGCTCAAACTTCTGATTCATAGTACGGAGCCAATCTGCAGCTTCTAAAGGCTCCTCAGCCTTAGTGAATACCGGTGGCCTGGTCTCTGTGAAGTCTTGATAAGTACTTTCTTGGGCCTGATGATGATGTCGGCCACGCTGTCCATATGGTGCATTCTGAACTAGGCCCTGCAGCAGACGTGCATTGTCTGCTGTGGCACGCATGAGTGCAGCAATAGCGTCTGCCAGCGTTGGTGGAACTGGGGGTGCATTGGGAACACCCTCCCCATCATGAGACGAACCAGCCCCATCAGTAGCACGAGTACGAGAGCATCTGCTCACAACAAACCAAACTTTATTGATTTCTGGGTTATGATACAAAAACAGTAACTGCTTACATACTCATGTTTCATTATTCATGTATAACAGAATTGATACATGATTCAACTACTTAGGATCATGTTAGCTAGACTATTACACAGCCCTTACCCCCTAGGGTTAAAGATCCACACCTGACACTCTAGTGGGAGACAATTCACTCGTCACCCTCACTCTCACTGTCGCTGTCATCAACAGACTCAACCATATCAGGATCTTCCTCACTCTGCCCTTCTACCTTTTCCTCATCCGTGAGTGTACCCATCTTATCTTCAGCTGCATTTGGAGGTGGAGGTGGATGGAGTTGATCATACAGCACATGGACTTCCTCATGTAACTGGTCATTGAATGCTTCTATATCCGTCACATATGCCTCCAACTCATGCAGACGGACTAACGCGGCATCTTCTCACTGCCAGGCAGTGTTCCGTTCTTCAAGCATTTTAGTCATGAGCTTTTCTGCATTGACTACGCTTCTGTTGGCCCCCTCCAACTTGAGTTTCATGCCTCCAGCTTTGGCAAGTGCTAAACTCTTCTCCCGAGAGGTGGTGGCCAACTGAGATTTCAACTCACGAACCTCTGCCCGTAAGTCCTCATTGATCTCCGGACTCCTGCTGGACTCTTCCTCCTTGCGGGATGCGAGTTGGTGCATGGGTACACCATGAGGACCTGTACTCTTGTGAGGTGTTTCCTTACCGCGTGGCATCCTAGTGACATAAGATTTTGAATTAGACAGATAAAGGAAAAAATACTTTTTGGATAGCAAGACAGGATTGGATTCTAACCCTTACCCAACTATACCATATACCACAAGTTGGTTAAGCATGATGCATGAAGCGTACTTACGCATAAAGCATATAAAATTAAATTAAACTCCCTTATAGAGGAGTAGAAATTTAACAACAATTTCAAGTTAAGGCTTACTTAACATCTATGATCTACTACTTAAGACAGAAACATAGATCGAATAGCATGAACAAGGTAAGTCAAAAGAATTTTGGATCAAACTAGATTCAAATAGTTTTGACTCAAATCATTTTGAAGTTTTGCAACAATACTACAAGACTGCTGCAATGATCGCTCCGATACCAGCTGTGACGGAACCTCCTGGATTATTAAGGCCCACGTATACTTGTCCTTGTCCTACAGACCTCGGACAGTCATATACTGTGCCCCAATAGCCCAAAAGACCCACCACGTGTCATCGGGTAACCCGACTCATCCACGTTTCCTTACCTTCCCAGGATCATTGCAAGAGTCATTGCAGTATTACAACATTTCACAAATAATATACATCGGAGATGAAAGAGCGGAAGTATTACACCATAAGTTTTACAAACCAGATGTTCAAACTTATGTCGTTATTACAAACCATAGTTTCAAACTTTGTTCTAGCTAGTGGAAGTAGCATTACTAAAACTGTATAACACACAAACACCCCGCCTAAGGGTTGCACTACTCCTCCCCGGACAAGTCCTCCTCAAAGACTGTCACGCAACAAGCCTCAAAGCAAGGCTGCTCGTGAACGCCACCTGCAACAGGGATTAACAAACCCTGAGTACGAAGGTACTCAACAAGGCTGACCCGACAAGAGAAGAGACGAAACAGGTATGCTGGCTTGGGTAGGCTCAACAGAATTTTTCTTTTGCATAAAAGCTTACTAAAGTAGTCCTAGATCCAAATTTTACTTAATCCTTTAAGTACTTGGTAAGAACTGAAAGTGAACATTAGTGAAAGGTCATCATCATTCTTTCATAAACCAGTTCCATTTTCATTCTACGGTGCGGGTCGAAAGATTGAGTCTCCTTAACCGAGGAGCACGACGATTCGAACCGATTCAACCAGATCTGGGAGTTTTCCACGATCATACGATATATGTAGACCCGTGATCACACATATACCAACCCCAACCTCGGATCCTCCAAACAAGACTGGGTCCGCGCCACCCGAGAGTACTTGTACACCTCCAATCCGGGACTTCGACCCACGAGGGTAGCTAGTACTCCCGCCATCTCTCCACTCCCAGTGCGCGATTAGCCGTTCTCATTTAAGAACCACCAAGGCAGGGCTTACCGTAGCATATGATCGGTACTTCACAGTTTCTCAATCTAGCAGGCCAACAACGGTTAACCCTAATCGACACATCCGGGTTACCCTGCATCTAATCCAAGGATCGACGCAGGTGCCCGTCTGGCCTTAACCATCATTCTTTCTCATTATCATTCCAAAACGATAAGTATTGAAAACATTTCGCAAAAGCTTTATGAAGCAAGGCTAAGCATTTCTATCAGTGGCCTAAAACAGGTATCAAGGAATGATATATCGATAACAAGGTTGGTCATGCATCAACAGGTTTAAAGCATTTATTTGATAAACATTTCATGCATCAGTTTATCGAAATAAGTGTAATTGTAAATCCAAGGAAGGTTAAATGAACCGGGGCTTGCCTTCGTTAAACGGGAGAGTCTGGAACTCCTGGTAATCCGGATCAATTGGATACTCTGAAGTTTCCGGACCAACCTCGCTCGGACACTCGATCACTTCGGAAGCTACACGATAATAGAGTGCATGCTTAAAGGAATGCTTATGACATGATCATGGTAAAGATGAAATTTTCTAAGCTATGATATATAACTTAAAACAATTTTCTCTCACGGTAAAAATTTATTTTCTCCAACAGAGCTCAAAATTTTTGTGAAGATATATTTTCACCTAAAAACAGTGCCAAAAATAGTTTCATGATTTTTGGACATTTAACTAGGCATACAAAAAAATCAAAGTCCATTTATTAATTAAAAGCCATATTTAAATCAGTTTCAAAATTTGTTCAAAACTCAGGTTTTATATTTTATTAAAACAGGCAGCTTGAGAAAGCTACACAAAAATTTTCACAATTTTTGGAGCTTCCTACAAAAACATATCAAAAAGACAAAACTCAAAACTATACCCAAAAACTGGAAAAAGAAAAACACCTTTCTCTCACTGACAGGGGACCCCAGACATCAGGTTCTCTTACTCCGCTTCGCCCGAGGCCAGCAGGTTCCCCTTCTCCGCCTCGCCCGAGGCCTTCTCCGCCTCGCGCCGAGGCCTTCTCCGCCTCGCGCCGAGACCAGCTGCCAAAGGCTTTGACTTAACGCGCGCTCACGTTGACCGACCTCCAACCTCATCGCCGACGAGACCTCCGGCGACGGCGAGGCCTTCCACATCTTCGCCTGAATCTCGCGCACCGATTCCACTCTTTTCCCGACCTCGCACTCACTCGATTCCGAGCGGACGACGGCCATGGCGGCTCGGCCATACCGAGCACGGCGGCGACACGGCGCTCCGGCTGCTAGGGCTCGGTAGCGACCTAGCCGAGGGTGGCATCGCACTTGGGCACTTACTGTGCACCTAAACTTGCTCGGAGACGGCTCCAAGCAACCTGGCCCATGCTGGCGGCCATGGCGGCGCTTGCGCCGACGGCAAGCCACGCGGACCGATCACGGTGGCCCGGTAGAGACTAAACTAGGAAGCGCAACACAACAAGGAGCTCAAGACGACTACGGTGCTCACCTTGCCTTGCTTCGAGGAGCACTGGACCAAGGTTGGCGACGGCGGCGGTGATGGCGGAGCTTGTACCGGCGGCAACCGTCGCGGACTGGTCAAGCCCGAGCGGTAGAGACCTCAGGAGCGAGCCGACCGTGACCTACAACACCAGACGAAGCTAAAGCACTACTTGATTTGGCCGGAGGAGCTCTGGCTGACCGCGACCACGACCAAGGTACCTGTGATGGCTCCCGGCCGTGGACGAAGAAGATGACTGTGGCGGCGGCGATTGCAAGCTCTCGGGTTTGGGTTAGCTAGCTCAGGAGTAGCAAGGGATGCAGGCGGAGCTATTGGGAAGATGGAGAGTGCGGGGACGCAACGACGAGAGTGTGAGAGCTCTCCGGAGCTTTGCCAGAAACCAGAGCAGGAGAGGGAGGAGGTGGCGGGCGCAGGTGAAGAGAGGGTTGGGGAGTTCTCGGAGCTTGACACCGCACGGAGTAAAGCAAGCGGCAAGCAGCTGCGCCGCCGGACACGCGGAGACGGGCTGAGGTGCCCAGGCTACGGCGGCGGCGACGCGGCGGCCCCTGCTGCTCCGGCAGGTACTTCCCCCCTACTGTAGCTACAGGAACAGATTTACCCCCTTTCACAAAACTCTAGATTTTTGTACTGCACGACCAAAACTCCAAAAACCAAAGTTGCCTCCAAACTTTGCATTCTACAAGTTTGCTTTAAGAACCAAAGTCAAATTCTGCCTAAATTTTGAAATAGAGTTCAAACTCAAATTTGGATCAAACTGAATTTCAAAATTACTTTTGAATTTTCTGAACAACTTCAAATTTCACCAAAATATGAACTGTAGAGCTTGAAAAGTTGTACAACTTTGCTTAAAACACTTGGGCTGATTCCAACTGGAAATAAGTCAATTGGATCAAAACAAATCAAATTGACTTCAAATTAGAAATTTGAAAAGGGGACAGATTTAGGGTTTTGCAGTAAAAGCAAAAATTACTTTTGATTTTTCAATGACACTTGAAAAATGGTCAATGTATGAAATGTTCCTTTTGAAATTCTCTACATCTTTGATGTAGATCTCAAACTCAGATCTCAAGTAGTTTTTGAAATGCAAGTTTAAAATAAAAAGGGGACCATTTCCAGGGTTTGAATAAACTCATAAATACTTGGAATTTTGTACAGAAACTTTGAAAACTTTGAAAACGAAAGTTGTACCTCTTCTCAAGATCTACCAAAAAGCTTTTAGGGTCAACCCCTAAATAGGTATAGATTTTGAGTTAACTAAAAAGGGCTAGTTAACTTATATAGGAATTTAATGATTTTCCCACTTTTAAGCTAAATGAATTTTACATCCTTTTGACTTGTTGAACTTGGTTTCATGCCTTTACATGACTATAGTCAAATAGGAATGAGCACAAGTTATTCGTAATGACATTCCAAATTAAGGTTTTGAGTTATAACACAAGCATAAACAAAGATGCTCACATTAGGAATTAAACTCATTTTAGTGAATGCATCTCAAGGTGAGCTAGCACATGATGCTATGGAATGCTTATGATGGCATGACAATATTTTATTCATGTAAACACCTGAGGTGTTACAGGCATGGGGGAGAAGAAGGCGCTGACGCCTGGGGTCCGCTGTGAGTGGGGGAAGGAAGTTTTTCCTTTTTCCAGTTTAAGGGAATAGTTTTAGAGTTTGTCTTTTTCATATCTTTTTCTAGGAAGCTCCAAAATTTGTGCAAATTTTTGTGTAGCTTTCTCAAGATGTCTAGTATTTACGAAAAATATGAAACTTGAGTTTTGAACAAATTTTGAAACTGATTTAAATAGGCCTTTTAATTAATAAATGATCTTTGATGATTTTTGTAGGCTTATTTAAATGTCCAAAAATCTTGAAACTATTTTTGTCACTGTTTTTTAACTAGAAATGTATCTTCACAAAAATTTTGAGCTCTGTTGGAGAAAATAAATTTATTCTTATTTCTATGCCTTATTTAATTATTTAAATGTTATAGTTTGATTTATTTCTGCAGGTTTATTTTGCAACTGTTAATTTTTATATAATTAATCATCTCAAAAAGTTTGTGCTCAATTTGACAAGTTTTAGTTTAACTCTTTTTCCTATGTTTTCTTAATAAAGAAATAGTTAAAAGAGTTTTGTTTAGATAATTAGGTAATTAAGTGTTTATAAGAAGTCATGGTTAATATTTGTATCTTCAATAATCTTTTAGTTAATGGTTATGTTTCATGTATCTAGTTAATCATGTTTAGTCATGTTATAGATCAAGTTATGCATTTAAGTTTTCATGCATTTTGTTGGTATATAGTTGCTGAACCAGTCCATATTGAGGGACTGTTTCTTGAATAAGTTTATGTTTTCTGTAAATGAGTTGTATACAAAAGTTGTAGTTAACTTCTGTCTCTAGCTTGTCCTAAAATTTCATGATTTTATAACTGTTAAATTAGGAGATATAATTTTTGTAACTCAACAGGTCAGATCTGCCCTACCTTTTGGACAGATCTGAGTTTTTGTGCTGTTTGAGCCTTTTAAGTTGTAAACCACCTTTTGGCCCTAATAGGAAAGTTTTAGAGTTTTTCATAAGCTTTCTAGATTGTCAAGGATCACCCTTTTTGGTGACCCTGAGCTCCAGTTATGGGTGTTGGAATTTGGGTAAGCAAATCTGTCCTAGCTCTGGACAGCAATGTTTATCCAAGTTAGTTGACCTAGTTGCCTATAGAACCAACCCTGGGTGATATTAGAAAGTTTATAGACAATTTGATAAGCTTTTCAAATTGTCTAGGATCACCTCTTTTGGATGTTAGGAGCTCTGTTTATGGCTTGATTAGTATAGAACATTTAAGCTGTCCAAAGTTTGGGCAGCAGTTTTACTTGTGTGATTTTGGATCCTTGTTTGAAGACCATGGGACATCCTCACCCCGTTGTCACATGGCTTGGTTGATGCTTTGACAAACCTTAGTTACCATAGTTAACCCAGCTAAAGGTGCTTGGTGGAAGTTATATGTGTAACCAGGAATCTTAGTTGGTAAGTTGCAAGTTGGTTTTGTTGGTTTGCAACTTTACCGCGAAGGAAAGTAGTACTCGACTTTCCTTAGCTTGTTTAACTTCTTTTATGCATTTTAAATTATCCTGCACCTTAGAATGCATCACATGGCATCATGCTAAAGCATATATCATTTATCTACGTGTAGTATTCGAGAGTGAGAAGTTTGGGTTGATCAAGCTCCGAATCGAGAAGGTCCAGTTGATCGAGCCTCAGAAGAGGAGCCTTGGAGGACAAGCTTCTGAGGGAGCACTTTCACTTCAAGATGATGGAACTAACTTCTTGGATCCTATCTTCCCTGCAACATAGGCAAGCCCCGGTGCATTTAACCTTTCTATTTTGATACAAATGTTTATTCACACTTAAGTCCAGTGCTTTATGCATTAAGTGAATAGGAGTTGAATGAAACCATAGTTGCATGATTACCTTGGTTATCCTGATATCCCATAAGTAGAGATAAGACGATCTTATATGCTTAACAATGCTTAGAATCGGTAGAAGTCGATCGATGGCTTCATTGATCGCGAGATTTAGGTTTTTACCTTTCCTCTCTCACTGACTCTATGGTTGGGTCATGAGAATCTTAATATGATAATAAATTGAGACCGGGCGTGTAACTTGCATCTGGAATGGAGTCCTGGTGTAGTGTTTCCGTCTGTGTCGCTTAGGAACCGTCCGTTGTTGGCCCTTGGAGCAAGATCATGTTATAGTACTAGCCGCATGCAATGGTAAGCCTGCTCCGAGGAATCTTTTATTGGGAGGATTATTCGCGCACTAGGAAGTCGTAAGATAGTGAGGGTAGCGGTATGTCCACACTAATCTGGAATGGACGCAAGCATTCTGGCTTGGCAATGGGTTAGTGGAGTATCATACTCTCAGGTTGCGCGAACCCGTTCCAATAAAAGAGGATTCGTGAGATTTGGTTGATATATGTAAGTTAGGTCTTGCATATGTCGTGCGGATGGGAAGCCCCAGCTGGGTAGAGAAAGCGGTTCGAATCGTCCTGCTCCACGATAAAGGAGACTTTATCCTCACACCATCAACGTAGTTAATTTATGGAATATCCTTATTTAAATCTAATGTTGAGATGCTTAATCAAGTGCATGAATTAGATAAGTGCAAACTGGATTCTGGATAAATAACTTAATGCACTGCTAAAACTTGCAAATAGGATCAACTAGTAGTAAGCTTTTCTGCAAATCTTTTCTCTTTTGATAGCCTCGTTACATCCTTTAAAGCTAGCATGACCCTGGAGTTTTTTTTCCTTTGTCGGATAAGTCTTGTTGAGTACCGATAGTACTCAGGGTTTGTTAATTCCCCTGTTGCAGGTTTCTAACAGGTGTTGTTGATCACGATCATGTCAGTGGGCTTGATATGATCTGGTTACTTCTTCTCCAACTTAGGTGCTCCGCCTAAGTGTAGTTGTGTAATACTATTCTACTTCAGCAATACCAGTTATATTTATGTAAAAAGTAACTTGTTCATGGTTTTGTAAAGTTTATATCTCTTGCTTCCGCACTCCGATTGTATTATGTATCAACTGTTGTAATGTTGTAATTGTTTCACCTAAAGACAAGACGATCTTGTAACTCGTGGATGATTCGGGGTTCTTTCGGGAACACCCGAAAGTTCTTTCCAGTAATGTGTTTCATTTGCACTGTCATTGGGCTTCTTATAACGATGACGTGTGCATATGGGCCACATTATCGGAAGGTTCTGCCACAGATTGGTATCGGAGCAGGATTCTCTTGGGGGAGGGGGAAACATATGCAACATTACTTTTGAAAAACTTCAAAATGATTTTATAATCTAAAAGTTTTTGAAAGTAACAAGTTTAAAATGATCTTTCCTCAACTTTTCTTGCTTTGCTGGAAGACTTTGTGAAGACTTTACTAGTGACTTCAACAAAGGTACCAAGAAGATGTCCACCTGTCTACTGAAGGTCAATGGAGAGTCAACCACCTCCCAAAACGCGACGGAAAAACTATTGAACACCTGCACCAAGTCAGTGAAGTTACTATATAAAGTATAGCCCTATACCTAACTAACAGGTGAAGGCAGAGATCTCTTGACAGTGAGAGGTTGTATTGGACGAGCATATCTTATATCGTGCATAATGAAATGAAATGATAAAATAATATGTTGTGCTAAACTTTCTCCTCTAATTCTGAGAGTAGTTATGATCCCCTGATAGTGGTTCGTCTCAAGATTTTGCTACCCTTGGTAATTCTTGCTCCATAAGTTCTGATGCTTGGGAACTTTTGGATATCTTTCATACATTCCACCACATAAAAATCTAGAATCATGGTAAAGTCCTTGGTTCTTCTGGAGTGCGCGTGTCATGCCTTGAATTGGCACGTGCTAGTTGCTTGGTGTCGTGAAAACAACGAATGGTGGTCGAAAGTTGCTCAAAATGTGTTCTTTGAAGGGACCATGATCCGTGGACCGGATAAAAGCATGGGAACCTGGAGTCACCTATGAACGGCCACCGTAGGGTGTTACTGCCGGGTGCTCGCTAATATCCAGGCCTATAGTCTTGATTCTTTCTATAGTTCACCGTTAAAGTACTTTCGATTCTGGACGCCCGAAAGGGAGTTCCAAGCCACTTTCCTTGTAGTTATAACCAACCCTTGCTTTTGGTTATAATTTCCCCTCTTTATGAGATGAGAGTTATAGAAGTTGTGCTCTATTGTGGTGCCATGGTTGGTGACCACGGTGCCGCGTCGGAACCTAGGGAATCTCGTGTGTCCGAAGCACACCAGTTTCTGCTGGGCACGCGCAGGTATCGAGGTCTACAGTTATGATCCATTATAGCCCGCAACTAATGTACGCTCTCTCTTAGTTCTTGATAATCTTTCTTGCTCCACTTAAATGTCTTCTACCCTGTTCCTTGCAACCGTGTTTTGATCTCGGTTGTAATCGCCACCCAACCTCAGCTGCCTTGTGAACTCCTTGCGAGTGAACATGTGTGACACATTTCCTTATCCATTACTTAACCCCAGCCTTTAAGTGCTTCTTAATCCGGTACGAGATTTCTTTAAGGGGGAAGGGGCTGTAACACCCCTGGTGTTATGCACTAATTAAAATCTTAATTAATATGTTTAGTATGCATAATCATTTGGCATCATGGCATAAAAGCATTTTATGTTTTAAGCATAGTTGTGATGCTTTACATGCTTTAATATAAGTGTTGCATAATCTTGTGTGATGCTTTTTATAAGTGATGTGGTTAGGTGTTACATGAAATGACAAGTGTGAGTAGAAAACCTTAATTTCTATGTCCTTTTTATCCCCTTTTCAATAAGTCAAAAAGTATGTCCAATTCGAGAGTGATTTCAAAAGCAAAGTTGTAGCTCTTGTTGAGATGTACAACTTTGGTATTTCAAGTTTTCAAAGTTTCTGTACAAAAGTTTGAATAAAGTTGAAATCTTTCAAACCATAAATTTTATCCTTAAACTAGATTTCAAAAACTAAAAATAATTAGACTTTCATCCTTTAACAAAAGTTGTAGAGGAGATTAAAATAAACAACTTTTATTAAGGTGGATTTTCCTGTTTTTAAGTAAAATCCAAAATAATTTGTAAAACAAGTTTGATTTAGTTTTAAATTGAAAATCAATTTCCAAAATCAGTTTTACCCCTTTTTCTATAGTTTGAAAATTTAGCATAATTTTGATATTGACCAAAAACAAAGTTGTATATAATTTAATAAGGAACAAATTTTATATTGGTAAAATTTGAAGTTGTTCAGAAAATTCAAAAGTAATTTTGAGTCCAAGTTTGAGGTCATTTCAAATTCAAAAGGTGATTTCAAAATCTATGCAGATTTTGGGTGTGCCTTAAATGAAAGTTGCAGATCCTAGTTTTTGCAACAACTTTCATATTGGATATTTTGATGTTATGTTTGAAAAATCAAAAGTAATTTTGAAATTTAGTTTGGTCCAAATTTGAATTTGAACTCCATTTCAAAATCTAAACCAAATTTGACTTTGGTTCTTTAAGCAAGTTTGTAGAACAAAAATTGGGAGCAACTTTTGTTTTGGGAGCTTTTGCCGTGCAGTACAAATCTTGAGAAAATAGAAAGGGGGTGAATCTGCTCCTGTAGCTACAGGAGGGGGTTTGCATCTGCCGGAGCAGAGCATGGCCGCCGCGTGCGCCGCCGCCGTGGCCTTGCCGCCTCCGCGCCGCTCCGCGTGTCCGGCCATGCAGCTAGCTTCCTATCTGCTTCACTTAGCGCGCTGGCGAGCTTTGACGAGCCGCTGGTCCTTCTACCGTCAGAAATTGCCACCTCAATTTCTTCTTCCTCTGTTTCTTGGTCAAGCTCCGGCGAGCTCGATCGCCGCCGTCGCTGCGTCCCTACCCTCCAGCTCCCAGATAGCTACGTCTGAATCCCTGTTTCCCCTGAGCCGCTAGCCTGAACAAGAGCTTCCATTTGCCCTCGCCACAGTCTTCTTCCTCGCTGCCGGCAGGGCGCCGCCGCGGGCACCTTGGCCGTGGCCACGGAAGCCACAGCCCCTCCGGAAAAGACTAGTGCTTTAGCTTCGGCTTGTGTGGGTCATGATCGGCTTGCTCTTAGGCCTCTACCCGCTCTGTATGTAAAGGCCTCGAGGTTGGCCATGGGCGCAAGCTCTGCCTTTGACGCCGCATGGCCAACCTTGGTCCGTGCTTCTCCTGCGCGTCGTCTTAGCCGCGCAGCGTGGACGGGATGAAGCCGCCTAAGTATGTTGCGCCCCTAGGCTATGTCTCTACGCGAATATTTAGGCGGTCCGCGTGGGTTGCCATCGGCGCGCGTGCGGATACATGGGTGTATGCCGAGTCTCTGAGTGATGAGTGATTGTCAACTGGGATGATGCGCATGTTCTTTGGCTTGTGTTGTGCAGGTGTCGAGCACGGATGCAGTGATCAAAGGCGAGGTGAAGGTCAAGTAGAGACGTGCCGTGCCGATGGACCGAGAGTGGCGAAGGGCGGACGTGAGGCTTGGACTGAGGGACCAGAGGCCCGAGGATCAGCTGTGGTGGCTGGCAGCCTGTGGGCAGCGACAAGCGAAGACTTGCGGTCATGTGTTGCCTGAGTCGTGGACTTGGGGACACGTGTCGGTGGACGGTGTGCACGGGAGGTGCATCCCATCTACGACGTCGGTTTGGTGGTAGAGCCAGGGAAAAACCATCGGGTGGACGGTTTCCAGGTTTGGGCCTCAAAACCTGGGTGCGGATGGTTTCCGAGTTTGGCCACAAAACTCGGGCTGAGGACGGTTTCCAGGTTTGGGCCTCAAAACCTGGGCGCTGAGGGTTTGCCTCAAAACTCAGATGCTGGTGGGCTGGTTTCCCGGTTTGGGCCTCAAAACCGGGGGTTGGCTGGAAAAGGCTGGTTTCCCGGTTTGGGCCACCAAACGGGGGGTGCAGAGCGAGGGCGGCACGTGGCGGCAATCGGGAGGTTGCGTCGAGGCAACGCTACGAGTTGTGCGGGCGTGGCCGTCGGATACACCTACCACCGAGTTGGTCCAGAATAACCTTAGGGTTTAGCTGGTTCGCTCTGTAAGTAGTTAGGGGTAGAGTGGGAATTAGGAATAGGTTAGAATTAGGATAAATAGGGGGAGACACACCACCTCCCATTCATCTCAGTTATCATTCAGTCATTTGCTCTTTGCTTCTAGGTTTTCCTGCTCTCCCTCCTCTCTGCTGTAGCGAAGCTGAGATCACAGAGAAGAGAACAATACCTCTGTGTACTGAGATTTTGAGGAAGTGAGGCCGTAACCTCACTGTTGTAGCGTGTGGTAGCCACACGGTTGCAAATTCGTGGTTGTGATTCGCGTTTGTTCGTGTTCTTCGCGGAATCCTTTTTCTCCACGATTTTCCCGTCGCTTGATCTCTTTGCTCGGTTCATCTTTTGCAAATCCGTTTGAACCAAGTTGTTCTAGATCGTGAGGCACTTCTTTCCACCGAAGGAATCTCCTCTAACCTCACGGTCTAGGAGATCGATCGATTTGATTTCGGGTCAAGTTTTTCTCATTTCCCCCGAATTCTCGATTCACCGATTTGGAGATAGGTTCGAGCCATGATCTCTTAGGGATAGCTCACTATCCTCCTTGTGACTCCTCTCACCAAGTTTGATCCCTAGAGGATTCATTTGGGTGAGATCGAGTCGATTCGGTGAACGAACTGTGAAATCGCGGGGTGACCGGACGGACGCTTGGGAGGGGGGTGACCGGACGCACCAACGGCAGACAGTCCGGTCGTTGAATGTCTTCACTGTTGTTTTCGTGACTCGACCGGACGCTCAAGACCGGACGCTGGTTCCTGGATCGACCGGACGCTCGCTTGCACTGTTCACTATCCGCATTTCTAGTGACAGGAGCTCGAGGTGTGACCGGACCCTTAGTTGACCGTGAGTCGGTCGGTCCCAACTCAGAGAGGTCCGAAATCTGATTTCGTCTGACCGGACGCGTCCGTGTCTCTGCGACGGACGCAGGCCAGAGTACGGTCAGTTCAGTTTCGCGCTGTCCGTTCGCAGCTTGTTCGTTCGTTGTGGATTTGATTCCGTCTTTTGCGTTGGTTTCTAGAGTGTGTAGTGTGCCCGCTGTGCTTCTTGGAAGCATCCACCCTACATCTAGGGTCGTGGACACTAGCAAGCTCTAGGGTTTGCCTTTGGGGTTGATTTTTGGGACAGTGGCAACAAGTTTCCGAAAGGAATTTAGGAGCTCCCATTCACCCCCCTCTGGTCGCCTTGCTAGTGCTTTCTCGGTCCTTCAATTGGTATCGGAGCGGGTTAAGGATCTTCCACCTTAGCCGGTTCCAGATCCACAGAAGGCGACATGGATCGCGGCGTGGGCAAACCGCCGTTTTTCGATGGGACGAACTATGCGTATTGGAAGATACGCATGTCGGCCTATCTGCAGAGTTTGGGTGCTTCCATTGGGATATTTGCAACTCTGCCGATTACGTGGTCTTGGCTGCTCGTGTCTCTCAGCTTCAGATCGATGAGCACGATGCCAATAGCCGAGCCCGTAATGCTCTTTTCTCATGTTTGAGCATGAGTGAGTTTGATCGTGTTTCTCACCTCGCTACGGCTCGGGAGATTTGGGCTACCCTCATGCGTTTCCATGAGGGAACCTCTCAAGTCAAAACCCGACTCTACGAGTCGTTCAAGCGAGAGTATGAGAACTTTCGACATATGCCTGGCGAGAGCATAGAAAGTTTATTCGCTCGCTTTCAGGTGATTGTCAACAGGATGAGGGCTAACAAGGAGCTGTTGCCTTTCGACGATCATGAGAGAGGCTTTGAAGCTTTTGCATACTCTTGATCGGTCGGTGTGGGACTCCAAAGTTCAGGCGATCATCGAATCACCTAACTATGAGACCCTCACTTGCGACGAGCTCTTCAGTAAGCTCAAGTCCAGTGAGATTGATGCCATGGCGAGGGCTTCTTATGAAATCCTTCTGGCCCATCGATGGCTTTGGTTTCTGGCTCTTCTGCTAACCCCTCTGGAGGCTTGCTCTTTCGTCTCTCTTTTCTGTCACAGAGGACCAGCTGGAGTCTTTGGGGGATGACGAGTTGGCAATGCTCGCCAACCGGTTCTCGCGGTTTCACAACAACCGCATGAACCGTCGCCGCGGAGGAGGACGCTCAGGATGCTATGAGTGCGGCGACCCCGATCACTTCATCGCCAACTGTCCCAAGAAGAAGCATTCATCTGGGAAGGGCGATCATGGGCACAAGTACGACTCCGGCAAGCGCAAGGAGAAGTACGTCCCCGCGAGGCACAAGCGAAGGGGCGGCTTCGACAAGGAGTACATCAAGAAGAAGTACTTGGAGAAGGCCCAGGCTGAGCAGCGTGCGTTCTTCGCCACGCTCAGCGACGTCGACGGCTCGGATGACGACTCCGCTTGCTCAAGCGACGACGAGTCCGAAGAAGAAGAAGAGGATCGAGGACAAGCTGAACGGTCTTGCTTCTTCGCCGACGACGACGGCCTCTGCACCATGGCCCTCGGCAAGGAGGTCGACGGCGAGCTGGTGAACTCCCCTCGAAACGACAACGACGACGACGACACCTCCCAGGTATCTCTCACCCACGATGAGCTTTCTGCTGAGGTTGAGAAGCTTACTGCCGCCTTGCTTAGTCAGGATAAGCTGCTTAGGCGTGCCGCTAGAGAGCGCAAGGAGTTTAGGCAGAAGTGGGAGGATACGGTGAAGGAACTTGATTCTGTCAAGTCCACCGTAGTTGTTACAGATGAGGAGGAGTGCGAGGCGTGCACCACGCACATGACTGATCTTCTCACTTTGAGAAGTAAGTATGTTGCGTTGGTAGGAGAGGTGGATGAGCTTCGGGCTAGGCCCATGCTGTTGGGTGCGTGCAAGACTTGTCCTGTCTTGCAATCCGAGTTGGCAGAGAAGAATGCCAAGATTGTGTCTCTTGAGGAGGCCAGCTCGGGTAGCACTTGTGTGACTAGGTGCGCTTTGTGCGAGGGTTTGGAGATGGAGATTGCCAATGTGAAGCATGACAAGATGCAAACCGAGGAGGAAAACACATACCTTCGGACCATCTTGTCATGGGTGTCTTGTGGTGAGCCACAGCTCGGGATGATGATTCCCAATTCAAGCGAGCTGCTGGAGGTCCCGGTCCCGGTAGGTTTGCTCCGGGTGTTGATTTTCTGCTTTTGGGAAGATTGGAGAGTCGAGTGGTTTGAACCCGAGTGAGAAGCCCAACTCCACCACTACTCCCAAACTAACCAAGCTTCCACCCAAAGAGCCTCTCAAGCCTAACACCAAGGATGGGGTGTTTGAGGAACCTCCGAGAGCTCCACCCAAGAACCAAGTGTGGCATCCCAAACCCAACCACCTAAAAACAAGCTTGATGCTATGCCACCTATCCAGGAGGAGTTGCCACAGAAGGGCAAGGTGATCCACACCCACAACCGTGAGTACCAACAACCCCCTTTGAGAGCGGGTGAGGTACCACTGTGAGCACTGTGGGAGAGATGGACACTTGAGCGAGTTCTGCTTTAGGCGCAAGAGAGAGGCGCGCCGTGCTAGGGAGATGAACAACCCGGACATGTACCATCCTTTCCATGATGTACATGCGCCGAATGTTCAGAGGAGAGCACCGAGACGTGCTGCTAGGCCCAGAGGTCCAGAACCTCAAGTTCCCAGGCCTAGGCAGCAGAGAGCTCCGAGGAGAGACGCTAGGCCTAGAGGTGTTGAGCCTCAAGTCCCTAGGCGTAGGCCTCGTAGAGAGCGTGCCCGGCGGTGGCTTTGCAGTTGAGCGTTTTCCCCCACCGCGTTTTGAGTATCGCGATGGACGCTCCTCCCTTAGCGGACCACGTTTTCCTCAACGTGGTGATCGCTCCTCCCGTAGGCGTGCTAGGAATGGTTTTTCTGCTAACCGTTCTTTTGAGCAGCCGGCCCAACACTGGTATTCCCCTTACTTCACTAACCCCAGTGTTGGACCGTATGCTCACCCTATGTCTTTTTATTGATGTAGGTAAAACGATTGGAGAACGTTTGGTTGGTGGATTCCGGGTGTTCGAGGCACATGACCGGAAACGCCAAGTGGTTCTCCAGTCTTAGTCCGGTCGCCGGAAAGGAGTATATCACCTTCGGCGACAACAGCAAAGGTAAGGTGCTGTCTCGTGGGTCTGTGCGAGTTAATGAGCACTTTGTGTTGCGCGATGTTGCTCTTGTTTCTAACTTGCATTTTAACCTTCTTTCTGTTTCGCAACTTTTTGATGATGACTATGAGATTCGTTTTAAACCGAATCTCAGTCGTATTTTGGATCCTCAGGGCAATCTTGTTGTGTGATTTCGCCCTTTGGAAAAGTCTTTCGTGCGGATTTTCGGAGTCGTTCGGAATCTCTCGTTGTCTTTGGCTGGACCTTCCTCCTCTGATCTTTGGAAGTGGCATAGGAGACTAGGTCACCTGAGCTTCGACTTGCTTGCAAGACTTAGTTCACTTGGCTTAATCCGAGGATTGCCCAAGTTATCCATGGAGAAGGATCTTGTTTGCCATTCTTGTAGACATGGGAAGATGGTAGCCGCTCCCCACCATCCAGTGACTCAGGTCATGACTAAGCGCCCTGGAGAGCTTTTACACATGGACCTTGTTGGTCCGGCTCGGGTGAGCTCGTGTTGGGGGAAGTGGTATGTGCTTGTTGTTGTCGATGATTTTTGAGATATTCGTGGGTTTTTTTTTAGCTGAGAAAACCGAGACTTTCTCCTTTGCTCGCAATCTGATTTTGCGTCTTCAGAATGAGTTCCCTTTGAACTCTATGCGAGCAATTCGGAGTGATAATGGTTCCGAATTCAAGAATTCGGATTTTGAGAAGTTTTGTAACTCTTTGGGGTTAGAGCATCAGTTTTCTTCCCCCTACACACCCCCTCAGAATGGTGTTGTAGAGAGGAAGAATCGGACCCTTGTAGAGATGGCCAGGACGATGCTCGATGAGCATAGGACTCCTAGGCGATATTGGGCCGAAGCTATGAACACTGCATGCTATATTTCCAATCGCATTTTTCTTCGAGCTTTCTTGAAAAAGACCTCTTATGAGTTGCGTTTTGGAAAACTCCCCAAGGTGAGTTATTTTCGAGTTTTTGGTTGCCATTGTTTTATACTCAAAAAGGGCAACTTGGACAAGTTTGAGTCTCGTTCTTCTGACGGTGTGTTTTTGGGTTATGGCACTCACACTCGAGCTTATCGTGTACTTAACCTTGACACTAACCGAGTCATGGAGACATCCGATGTCACCTTCGACGAGACCATGGTTTGTCCTTCTTCTCGTTTTGAGCGTGCAGGTGATCATGAGGTTGGCGAACCTCTTTTCGATGATGAAGAAGAAGGTGCTGAAGGGATAGATGACCCAGCACCTCCTCCACCTGTGTGCCGCAAAGAGCGGCTTCTACGACGACTCACGGCCCCGACACCTCTTCTTCCTGGGGGCCGTGGGATCCGCCACCTCGAGCGGTACCCTTTGTACCCGAGGAGGCACCAGCTGCTGTTGAGGGGGAGGCCACTTCGGCCAGGGAGGCGCCACGACACATTCAGCGCCAGCACCCGCCTCAGCAGATGATCGGCAGCATCGACGAACGCGTCACCCGGTCAAGGCAAATCTCTCACTTTGCTCATTCTGCATTTGTTGCTGATTTTGAACCCCGAGATGTTGGACACGCTTTGACGGATCCTGATTGGGTCACGGGATTGGCGTCAAACATGCCATGCATGAGGAGCTTGAGAACTTGAGAGAAATCGGGTTTGGGTTCTAGTGTCTCCACCTTCTGAGTGTCATCCAATGGGACAAAATGGGTTTCAAAAACAAACAGGGAGAAGATGGCCATGTTGTGAAACAAGGCTAGACTTGTAGCCCAGGGATATAGTCAGAAGGAGGGGATAGACTATGAGGAGACATTTGCTCCAGTAGCCGTTTGGAGGCTATTAGGATACTCTTGGCTTTTGCAGCATCCAAAGGTTTCAAACTTTTTCAAATGGATGTGAAGAGTGCCTTCTTAAACGGCTACATAAAAGAGGAGGTGTATGTTAGACAAACCCCCGGTTTCGAAAATCCCAAGTTTCCAAACCATGTCTTTAAACTTCACAAAGCTTTGTATGGTTTGAAACAAGCCCCTAGAGCCTGGTATGATAGGTTGAAAACCTTTTTGCTTGCTAAGGGTTTAAAATGGGATGTGTAGATAAAACGCTCTTCTCCTCAAGCAAGCAGCAGTGATACTCTCTTGGTCCAAATTACGTGGATGATATCATTTTCGGTGGTTCTTCTCACGATTTGGTTGCCAAGTTCGCAGATACTATGAGCAGGGAGTTCGAGATGAGCATGATGGGCGAGTTGACGTTTTCCTCGGGTTGCAAATCAAGCAAACCCGGGAAGGAACGTTTGTGCACCAGGGCAAGTACACCAGAGATATCCTGAAGAAGTTCGACATGGGTGAGGCCAAGCCTCTTCCAACACCCATGGCGACCACGACGGCCCTGGATGCGGACAAGGAAGGAGAAGCGGTGGACCAGAAGGAGTACCGGGAGTATGATCGGGTCGCTACTGTACCTGACGGCGACACGCCCGGACATCCAGTTCGCGGTGTGCCTTTGCGCGCTTTCAGGCGTCGCGCCGCGCACCTCTCACCGTCAGGCGGTCAAGCGCATTATGAGGTACTTATCCTCTTCTCCAGAATTTGGGATTTGGTATTCTGCTTCCTCCACCTTTCCCTTTGCGGTTATTCCGATGCCGATTTTGCTGGTTGTCGTATTGATCGCAAGTCCACTTCTGGGACTTGCCAGTTTATTGGTTCTTCTCTTGTTTCGTGGTCCTCTCGCAAGCAGTCTAGCGTCGCCCAGTCTACCACGGAGGCTGAGTATGTTGCTGCGGCTAGCTGCTGTTCCCAGTTACTCTGGATGATGGCCACTTTGCGTGATTTTGGTCTGAGCTTTTCTCGTGTTCCATTGCTATGTGACAGCACGAGTGCGATTAGCGTTGCTAAGAACCCCGTGCTTCACTCGAAGACCAAACACATTGATGTGCGCTTTCATTTTCTCGCGAGACCACTATGAGAAGGGTGATATCGACCTTCGCCATGTCGATACTCATCATCAGCTTGCTGATATTTTTACCAAGCTTTGGACCAATCTACCTTTAATCGGTTGAGAGGTGAGCTTGGTGTGTGTTTCCCTTTTAGATGGGGAAACACTTTGGATTCTGTATGATACACTGACTTTTTGTTTCAGTTGTTTTTTTCTTTTTGATTTCTTCGTGCATCTTTTGCATTTTAGCATACGCTTTTATTCTGAGCTTCATATGTATAATCTGAAGAATGTAACTATGCTCTGTGTAGTTTTTGCTCCGATGCTTTATGTTGATGCTGTAGCTTATGCTCTTTCTGATCACTAGTACATACTATGAGCTGAGCTATTTTTGAATGGTGAATTTGATAATGAACTTAAAACTTGAAAATGTTCACCATTGAGATATGCAACTAGCATGTGTAGGATGTGTTGAAGTCACATGTGTTTTTCATATATACTAGGTTGCTATGTCTCTAGTGTTGAGTCATTCACTTGCTTGGTATGTCATATTCTGTTTAAAATCTGAACCAACTTAAGTGAATTGGAAAAGATCGAGATGGTTTTGCTTGTTAACACCTCACAGTTTCGAGACTGTTTCCCATTGCACTTTTGGGTTAAACTTGAGCTGTGTAGTGTATGACCGAAACTGTTGCTTTAAGCTTCTGATTCCTTATGCATAGGCTTCGCACAGTTGGAAAGTTAGGCAATAACAAGCATTCCAACCTCTCGCAGTCACATGCTGTTTTCTGAACTTGTGTAATTTCACCGCTGCAACTCCGATTAAAATCTGAAATCACAAGTATATGCCTAGATTGATATCAGCATGATGTTTGAACTGTGCTAGGGGTAGTTCACTTGGTATAAATGCTTAGCACATTTTTGACTTCCTGTCATACATGTCCTGTGCTATTTGATGGTGAATACCTTTTTTCGCTAAAACGCTCACATGTTCATATTTCATTCTTAGTGATCAGCTTGAGCCTTTGCTAGCATTCTGTGCATTTTTCTGAGTCATCGGATTTGAACTCTATAGAGCATCTTTTGCACTCTCTTGAGTATACTTTTGAGCTCCTAACTTGCATTTTGACTCATATGCATTTGGAAGGGGAGAACCTCTCTTGTTGGCACTTTTTGTTGGTGCATTTTCTGATGGGGAGCCGTGTGTCTTGATAAGGCATTTTAACTAAGGGGGAGAAATTGCAAATCATTACCCTCTGTTTCAGCTAAGGGGGAGCCTTCCTAGTGTTTGCACTATTTGAGGGGGAGTTTGTTTCCGGTTGAGTCTTTGACATTTCAATTGGTTTGGAGCGGTTTGCTAGTTGCGTTGAGCCTTAGCCTCTTTCTTGAGGGACTAGCATTTGCTTTTCAGATTTTCAATTGGTGTCGAACTCTTTTTGGTAACAGTCGGTATCGAGCTTTCTTTGCTAGTTGTGTTGAGCCTCTGTGCCTCTATCTTGAGGGACTATCATTTTGCTTCGATATTTTCGATTGGATTTGCTAGCGGTGTTGAGCTGTTCTACCTCTTCTTAAGGGCTAGCTTTGCTTGCTTGGTTGCGTCGAGCCGTTGCCATGTCTTTGGGGACCAAGTTCTTTCGCTCTTTCCACTTGACCTTCTTCGGCTTTGCTATGCTTTTGGGTCATTTGGTCGAGTTTTTCTCTTCTCCTTCTTCTTCTTCTCTTCCATTATGATTGTGTTGTTAGTTTGACAATGCACTCATCAAGGGGGAGATTGCGGATACATGGGTGTATGCCGGTCTCTTGAGTGATGAGTGATTGTCAACTGGGATGATGCGGATGTCTTTGGCTTTTGTTATAGGGTGTCGAGCACGGATGCAGTGATCAAAGGCGAGGTGAAGTCATGTAGAGACGTGCCGTGCCGATGGACCGAGAGTGCGAAGGGCGGACGTGAGGCTTGGACTGAGGGACCAGAGGCCCGAGGATCAGCTGTGGTGGCTGGCAGCCTGTGGCAGCTACAAGTGAAGACTTGCGGTTATGTGTTGCCTGAGTCGTGGACTTGGGGACACGTGTCGGTGGACGGGTGCACGGGAGGTGCATCCCATCTACGACGTCGGTTTGGGGTAGAGCCAGGGAAAAACCATCGGGTGGACGGTTTCCAGGTTTGGGCCTCAAAACCTGGGTGCGGATGGTTTCGAGTTTGGCCACAAAACTCGGGCTGAGGACGGTTTCCAGGTTTGGGCCTCAAAACCTGGGCGCTGAGGGTTTGCTGAGTTTGGCCTCAAAACTCAGATGCTTTGTGGCTGGTTTCCCGTTTGGGCCTCAAAACCAGGGGTTGGCTGGAAAAGGCTGGTTTCCCGTTTTGGGCACAAAACCGGGGGTGCAGAGCGAGGGCGGCACGTGGCGGCAATCGGGAGGTTGCGTCGAGGCAACGCTACGAGTTGTGCGGGCGTGGCCGTCGGATACACCTACCACCGAGTTGGTCCAGAATAACCTTAGGGTTTAGCTGGTTCGCTCTGTAAGTAGTTAGGGGTAGAGTGGGATTAGGAATAGGTTAGAATTAGGATAAATAGGGGGAGACACAAACCTCCCCATTTTCTCAGTTAGTCATCTCAGTCATTTGCTCTTTGCTTCTAGGGTTTCCTGCTCTCCCAATCCCCTGCTGTAGCTAGCTGAGATCCGCAGAGAACCATACCTCTGTGTACTGGAGATTTTGAGGAAGTGAGGCTGTAACCTCACTGTTGTAGCGTGTGGTAGCACACGGTGCAGATCGATGTGTTGATTCGCGTTTTGGTTCGTGTTCTTCGCGTTCTTCGTTTCTCCACGATTTCCTGTCACTCGATCTCTCTCCCTACTGCGTCTTTGCGAATCCGCTTGAATCAACTGTTTGTATTTGAAAGGAGATCATTTCCAGCAAAGGAATTTATCTATCTCCTTACGAACAAGTAGATCGGGTTGATTTCGTTTTCGTAGCGCTTTTTCGTTCATACTCCTCCCCTTTCGATTTCCGGTGTTTGAGTTGATTTGAGCGGATGATTTCTTGGGGATAGTCTCCTAACTACTCCGTGATCATCCTCTCCAAGTTTGGGAACGTGGGATTGTGAGTTGATTCGATTTGGGATGATTTGGGTGAAGGGCGAACAAAATCGCTCGAGTGACCGTGGTGCGGACAGTCCGCCACTCAGGGCACGGACAGTCCGCGCGTCGGGGACGAGCCAGACCAGTGGCACTGTCCTTCGCCTGATTTGGCTTTTGGTTGAACGGCGGACAGTCCGCAGTTCAAAGCCGCGGACAGTCCGGGACTGTCCAGGGGACTTGCAGCAGCACTTCGGTTTTGCTCTTTTGGCCGGCGGACAGTCCGCGACCTGAGCCCGGACAGTCCGCCACTGGGCAGACAGTCCGCGACCGTACTGGCGGACAGTCCGAAAATCGGCTGTTTGCTCCGGTTTAGTGCGTTTGCTTCCCGGCTTTTCGCTTGGTTTCCGGACTTCTCGTTAGCCCTAGAGTTGACCAAGGAACCTCTCTAGGTATCTTTGCTACTTGTTAGCATAGGTATTTAGGAGTTTCTCGACGTAGCCGACAATCTACGTTCGGGACTTGGTTTTTGGGGTTGTGTTCGAGCCGGAGCTTTTGGCATTTGGTTTGCTATCTTCTTGTGGTGCCTCGCTGTGATCCCAGGGATCATCCACCCTCTTTCAAGGGTCATGGGCATCACGGTTTCGGTCGCAGTTTCTCGGGGTTGGTTTTGGGACATTTGGCCAAAGTTTCGAGAGAAATTTTTGAGCTCCCATTCACACCCCCCCCTCTGGTCGCCTTGCTAGTGCTTTCTCGGTCCTTCACTTATTTGTAATTTTTCAACATTCCCATGATTTATTATGTGTTTCATAATTTTTAACCAGATTTGCTAATTAAACAAAAAAAACAAAAACTGTTTTGCATCTGAACCCTTCAGATCTGCAGAAAACAACCAAGGATCTATCATTAAATCTAATAAGTCATGGTACATTGCATAAAAACTCAACAAAAAGCTTCAACAACTTTATTAGATGGTTCTTCACCTTCTTCACGAGAAAATGACAGGAACCGCAGGGAGAGGCCGACATGGGGGAAAGGGAGGCCAGGCTAGGGTTGCTGGGGCTAGGCTTTGCTGCTGCCTTGGTTGCTGGGGCTGCTAGCCTGCTGCTCCTGCGCTGGACTGCTGCTGCCCTATAGCGGCGGACAGGAAAGGTCACGGCCAGAAAACGACGCGGCTTTGGAAGAAGCACACGATCACGGAAACAGCCTAGGAAGAAAGGGAAAGAGGAGGAGGAAGAGGGAACCTTGTTGCCCTACTGAAAGGTCTGAATTGCCTAGAGTGGGGTGAATTGCCTAATTAAAATTCTACAAAATCACTTAGGCAAATACTATTAGTATAACAAATGGTGAAGCTTCTTGCGCTAGCCTAATAGAGTGTTGCAAGCCACCTATCCACAATTATATCTAATATAACTATGGCACACAAGCAATTAGAGCTAGAAACTAATGCGGAATAAATAAAACTAGCTTTAGCACAACTATGATCAAGATGGTCTAAGATAAACAAGTGTGTGCAAAGATAAACTTATGTAAACCAATTACAACTAGCTACACAAGATATATGACAAAAGATGTACACCAAGTAATAGAATATAGACAAATGAAATAGCTCAAAGTAAATACTCAAAGTAAATGAGCTAGATAGTGGTGGTTTCACCGAGCCTTCGGGATCGCCTAGTAGAGAGCCAATTACCGGTGAAATCCACTCGTGAAGCCAGCCACCAAGAAGAATGCACAATCACAATAAGCACACGGGACATCAATATTTATCCCTAGGTTCACGTGCTTGCCGACACGCTACACCCGTTTTAGTCGACCAACACTAGGTGACCCGGAGCTAATTGGCACAAAGCCAAGCTCACAAAGAGCGCCACAAGAATCTACCGCTAGCGAGGTAGCTCAATGACACGAGCAATCCACTAAGGATGCCTCTTGTCGCTCCGGCGAGGTGAGGCTCCAAAACCTCTCACAATCTCGAACGATGGTGGCTAAGAACAATCTCCTTCTCTTGCCAACTCCACCTCAACACCTCCAAGCCGTCTAGGCACCGACAAATGCCAAGAGTAACAAGCAACTCAATGTCGATACGAAGAACTAGTGCCACTAGAATGAACTCTTTCAAATCTTAGCACTAATCACTCAATCTCACTAAGTTTGATCAAATCAACACTTGAGATGAGTTGGGAGGCTTGGCTATGCTCAAAGAATGCTTAGGGATCAAAATGTGCAAGAGAGAGCCCATGTGAGCCGGCCAAGCCACTTATATAGGCCACTCAAGTCGGCCTAGCCGTTGGGCTAAAAACGCGACCATCGGACACGCAGGAGTCGGGGCCATCGGATGCTGCCCCAGCGTCCGATTCTCCGATGAGCACCACGTGCCCTTCTGATACGAATTTGAGCCGCCCGATCCCAACGGTCATAACTCTTTGCGCCACGGTTTATTGTGACATCGGACACGCCGATGCCAGGCATCGGACGCTCCGATGCCACTATTTTTTTCAGCTCTTTTCTACGCCACATCGGACGCGCCGACACCATTACATGGGACGCTCAACCCCTGCGTCCGATGACCATGCAGAGAGGTTTCAGAACGCTCCCAAACACATCGGACGCGACCGATGGTTTGGCATCGGACGCAGACCAGCGTCCGATGCTCCCTGCAATCCTCGCTCGCGCCACGTCATCTCCATCGGACTCTGCAACAGTGTTTCCTCAGCGTCCGTTGCCAGCGTCTGATGCTTCTTTAGCATCAGTCTGTAGCTAGGGTTAGCCATCGGACGCTCAGCCCATCGCCCGATGCTGCCGCCTCTGCGGATACATGGGTGTATGCCGAGTCTCGAGTGATGAGTGATTGTCAACTGGGATGATGCGCATGTTGTTTGGCTTGTGTTGTGCAGGTGTCGAGCACGGATACAGTGATCGAAGGCAAGGTGAAGGTCAAGTAGAGACGTGCCGTGCCGATGCACCGAGAGTGGCGAAGGGCGGACGCGAGGCTTGGACTGAGGGACCGGTGGCCTGAGGATCAGCTGTGGTGGCTGACAGCCTGGGACAGCGACAAGCGAAGACTTGTGGGTGGACGGGGTGCACGGGTGGTGCATCCCCTCTACTGCTCGGTTTGATGGTTGAGCCACAGAAAAACCATCGAGTGGACGGTTTCCAGGTTTGGGCCTCAAAACCTGGGCGCTGATGGTTTCCGAGTTTGGGCCACAAAACTCGGGCTGAGGACGGTTTCTAGGATTGGGCCTCAAAACCTGGGCGCTGCGGGTTTCTGAGTTTGGGCCACAAAACTCAGGTGATGGATGGCTGGTTTCCCGGTTTGGGCCTCAAAACCGGGGGTTGGTCGTGAAGGCTGGTTTCCCGGTTTGGGCCACAAAACCGGGGGTGAAGTCTGGGAAAAGGACAAGCAGAGCGATGGCGGCACGTGGCGGCAATCGGTGAGGTTGCGTCGAGGCAAAGCTACCAGTTGTGCGGGCGTGGCCGTCGGATCACCATCACCTTCGAGTTGGTCCAGGATAGCCTTAGGGTTTGGCTGGTTCGCTCTGTAAATAACTAGGGGTAGAGTGGGAATTAGAATTAGGATAAGTAGAGGGAGACACCCACCTCCCATTAGATCTCAGTCATTTGCTCTTTGCCTTCTAGGTTTTCCTGCTCTCCCAATCCCCTGCTGTAGCAACTGAGATCCGCAGAGAACCATACCCTGTGTAATGGAGATTTTTGAGGAAGTGAGACCGTAATCTCACTGTTGTAGCGTGTGGTAGCTACACGGTTGGCAATTTCGTGGTGTGATTCGCATTGATGTGGTGTTCTTTGTGGGTTGCTTTTCTCCATGATTTTCCCGTTGATCGATCTCTTCACTCAGTGCGTCTTTTGCGATTCCATTTGAACTGAGTTGTTCTAGGTCGTGAGGTGCATTTTTCTACCGAAGGAATTCTTCCTTAACCTCACGAGCTAGTAGATCGGTCGATTTTCGTTTCGGATCAAGTTTTGCTTCTTTTTCCCCCAATTCTTCCGATTCACCGATTTGGAGTTAGGTTCGAGCCATGATCTCTTTGGGATAGCTCACTAACCTCCTAGGAACTCCTCATACCAAGTCTAAGCCTTAGAGCTTTTGATTCGGAGGAGATCGGGTTGAATCCGCGGAAGAACAGTGCAGTTTCGGGGACATCGGATGCTGACGTCGGGAGCATCGGATGCTGTGTTCATCACATCGGAAGCATCCGATGCCACGTGCCATCTGATAGTGCTTTTAAGGAGCATCGGACGCTGATCATCGGTGCGTCCGTTGCCATCGGCGCGTCCGGGGGTCGAACATCGGATGCTAGGGCTCCACTGTAGCCAGTATCCGATGCTAGTCCAGTAAGGTCCCACACTTGTTGATTTTGCATCGGAAGCTTCAGACGCCTGACCATCGGACGCAGGCCAGCGTCCGATGCAGGTTCTTCTGCACTGTCTCGTCCGCAGTTCGTTCGTCCGTTGTCGGTTTTGATTTCCGGCTTTAGCGTTGGGTTTCTAGAGTTATGTAGTGTCTCGCTGTGCTTCTTGGAAGAATCCACCCTACATCTAGGGTCATGGACACTCGCAAGCTCTAGGTTTGCTTTTGGGGTTGATTCTCGGACAATGGCAACAAGTTTCTGACAAGAAATTTTGAAGCTCCCATTCACCCCCCTCTGGTCGCTTTCTGGTAGCACTTTTGGTCCTTCAGCCTCCAACGTCCGATGCTGATAACTCAGCACCTTTCGCTTTCTAACTTCTACCCTTGCTCCCATGCGCCAACACCAAAGTGTTTCAACACTTGTGCACGTGTGTTAGCATTTTTCAAAGCATTTTCCAAAGGATTAGTTAGACTCTCACTCGGTCTAAAGCATCAATATGTTAGAGAACTCCTAGTGGCACTTGGACACCGCATAAGCCGTGAATTAACTCCTCTTAATAGTACGGCTACGTATCTAAATGTGATTACACTTGCTAAGTGTCTCGATCACCAAACAAAGAGCCCTATAGTTATACCTTTGCCTTCGGCCCTCTTGCTCATCTCTTCCCTTCTTCTCATGTTTCACCAATGGTAGATCACTTAATCACTTAGTTTCATGTAGCCATCACCATCCTCCATGGTTGCCAACTTGCTAGCTCCACCACTTGGCTTGGTCTCAATCCTTTCTTATAAGCTACACACATGCTTAGCAATAGGATTAGACCAAATAGGTTTCATCAATTAACCAAAACTAAACTAGGGCTTTCACCTGCTGCTCTTATGTAGGAGAGGAGGAGGAGGACAGGGAGGAGGCCAGCCATGGAGGAGAGAGCTCGAGCTTCTGTTGCCATGGACGACGTGAGGGAGAACGCGATGGAGAGAGACCAAAGAGGGAAAGGCTCAGTCCCCTTTTTTGCGCAAGGGGGAGGAAATCAGAGGTTCGGCCTTTGAAGGCATGGGTGCAAGGGGAAGGGAGACCACGGCAATTTATTCCCAAGGATTTTTTTTCC
Source organism: Coix lacryma-jobi var. lacryma-jobi (assembly GCA_009763385.1). NCBI lineage: Eukaryota > Viridiplantae > Streptophyta > Magnoliopsida > Poales > Poaceae > Coix > Coix lacryma-jobi. The sequence continues at coordinate 144,390,050 of CM019822.1, read as the reverse complement.
AATTTTGACTGTCCTCAAAAAGTTTTCCCTAATTTGCAAAATTGCGATCACTGACCAACTTCGAATCCGATAAAACATGTTTTATTGTCGTCATCTCGACAAGTACTCTAACTTTCGCTAAAGAAGCTTTGTCAAATTCTCAATCGTTTGTACAGTAATAATCATCGATGAAAGCTTCACGGTTGCAATTTTCACAGTCCAGAGTTAGCAAATTTTCGGAACGTGAAATCAGCACTGTATTCCATCTTGTGAGCTCCGTTTTGCTATTTTCATCACCGATCTAGGTCTTGACTATTGAACGAAGTTTGTTTCTCTCGATCTGTACTACAACATTTATTTAGGGCGCACTGACATGCAAATACTTGAAGAGGTCATTCAAAGCTGGTCAAAGTAGTACCCGATAAAGCTCCAAATTAGGGTTTCTCGTCGGTAGGGACATTTTCTGGCCATCTGCTCAACACAAACTCTTCATAACTTTTGTTTGTGAGTCTATATAGAGTTGATTGGGCAAGATTACAAGACTTGGTTGAACTCAAATATTCTCCTTCACTTAATAGGCCATTATAAGCAAAACTATGACTCATCATTTCATGTGACCTTTTGATTCCAAACTTCATGAAACTTTTCCACCGGTCACTATAGATTGGAACTGAGGTGGGACACATAAAAAGTCATGTTTAGCATTACTCATGAATATTCTTGAATAGGGCAATCAATATATAACCGGTTCTGTTAATCGTTTCCCGGATAATTTCCACCGGTCGGCGAGAGGAGGGCGTGGGGCCGTCTTAGCAGTGGGCGAGTGTTGCACTCTGATTTTAAGAATAAAATCGAGGGCACAATATATGTATGCCAGGATCAATTTTCATACATATATCAATATCATAGTAATATAAAAAACAATGCTTTATTAATATCGAACTTTATTACAAAAATGACCTCAGGTCCAAAAGAAAAGTACAGACTCTCAAACTAACTCTAATGTAGACTCGTGAAAACTGAACGCCATCTCCAAAGGAAGGTCGACCGGGGTTTGTACCAACCTAGTACAAGTCGTCTGGGTCGTATCCACCACCTTCTGGGTACAAGTTGTCGGGTGTGTATCTACTGTCTTCGGGGTACTCCTACTCCACGTCGTAGACTCCAACGTCTCGGTGGGGGAGCAGGGGGAAAAAGAGGAAGGGTGAGTACATCAAAATGTACTCCGCAAGTGTAGGAAATATATGCCATGGGGCTATTATCAAGGTAGGCTGACTCTGTTTGATTCAAGCACCTAAAGCGACTGTTGACACTCCTTAATGGAATCACTCTAAGAATGAACCTCATAAACAAAAACCTAGTGAAGGTACTAAGAAGTGTACGGGACACTACTAACTTCACTTAACGTCAAGTTGTCATCCCCAACATGAAGCTAGCAATGTGATTATATCAAAGCACTGGATCTAAAGATAAGTATTTACCCGCAAGCGCACAGATAATACACCCGTTGTAGAAGCATTTCACCCAAGCTAGTCTCAGGTATCGTTATTTATATATTAGCCTAGAGACTAATCACTTCAAAGTACGATGGTATTATACTAGTGAGGACTTAACAACAATTAATGTTTCACACACACTTATGATAAGACTGATAACACACTCATTACTCTAAACAAAGATCAGATAGTAAAGTAATGATAAATGATAATGATAAATGGTAACCGAGAGGCAGATCAATCAAAATAATCCTAGAAGCTTACTACCTAGCAAGTGATGATTAGAACAAGCATTAATAAGAAATATTCCTAAGGTATTCTAATTACAGGTCATAGCATACATTGATTAGTGCAAACATATCTGGCAATCAAAGGCTAGGTCATATCATATTTATAATCAACAAGAGCAACTCCATAGTAAAGGTGCCAAATAGAGTAACCCCTAAACGATGAGTTAACTGAGCCATACTGAACACTACATTCGGGAAGTGGAATACAAAGGACTCAACAGGAGAGTCACACACCCGCGATCTACCACTCTATCCGGAACGTAGGACTCATTCGCAGATATAGTGTATAGGCACCACGCCTACACACATCTATCTACCCACCCACCATGATCATTAGATGAGCGTTATACGAACATGAGTATAAACATAATGGTGAACTATCTATGCCAAATATATAATCAAAGCATACTATAAGCAATATAATTAAGAATATAATGGTTGATGTCTTACTCATATCAATTGTATTGCTATCATCTAGAACATAGAGATGAACAATAAGGTGAATTAGATCATTGAGAAGAACTATAGTACGAACTAGAACTGGATTATGATCTAGAAGATGAACTAGACGATGAACTAGAACTAGACGATGAACTAGAACAAAAATAATGATGAACAATGATGAACTAGAAAAGCAATTATGATGTAGATCCATAATGTTAATACAAGAGAGAAGATCTTGGGTTTACCGAGCCTTCTCGTGACTAGATCTGGAATCCAAGCGAAGCTTGCCTCCTCTAATCCTATTCTATCTAACTAATCTAGGTGGATGTATTCCTAGAGTTTCTGATTGATCTCCTTCTCTGGTGATAGCCTGATCTAATCGTGATGAATGATGCCTTGATCAAACCCTGATGCTGAATATCTGATCTGATGCTCTGGAGAGGGGGGGTCTGGGGCTGCTTATATAGCCCTGGGCAAGGAACCATGGCCATTGGATCAAACCGACCTTAGGTACGGCTGAGATGCATCCTCGTAGGCAGTGGAGCCAGCTGTGACAGAACCAACCAATTTATACCAGATTAAGCACCGATTCCTCACTTTCACAGAGATTAACAGGTACTTAAGCTCGTACAAACCCGGTAGTCCAGAAATCTCGAAGGATTTCAATCATTCAACAATAGCCAAGATCGTAATAGATTAGCGTACATGTCCACAAGGTACATTCAGTTCGCACATAGTTCAAAATACATCGGAGTTTAATAGTTATTACAAACCATAGTTCGGAATTCAAAGCGGAAGCAACATAGTTTTAAAACATAAGTCTTAGTTCACAATACGGTGCCATTGCCTGATCAGTCCACAAAAGCATCAGGAGAGGATAAGAGATGACCATGCCCACGGTCTAATCATCACCCGCGACGGGGTACAGACAGTTCTCGCAATAGCCATAGAAGCACTGCCCATCTGCAACAACAAGGGATAAAACCCTGAGTACGAGAAGGTACTCAGCTAGACTTACCCGTCATATACCAGAAATAAGGTGACACCAAGGAGTTTGCAAGGCTATATCTGGTTTGGCCATACTTACCTTTTTGCATAAAAGCATTTTATTATTAAATAATCATCATTAGAGTATTAGCAGTCAATTTTATGTAATCAACCTGGTTAAACTAGATTTGCACCTGATCTAGAGCAAAAACTTGGCTAATTAATCAAGCAAGAGTGACTATTTCATCAATAGCCTTTCAGATTCAGTACCATAACCATCTTTAATTCCATAAGTTACTACGGTAACACATGCCCAGTCAAGTTACTCACTGTCCAGGAGCGATGGCGATTATAATCGATTCCTACCCAGCTGGGGATAAAATGTCGCACACTCGCCCGATCACACCTTGCCAGGTAGCCGTCGGTGGCCACTTCAGGAAATTCGAGAACACAACGCGCGGGACGGTCATGGGCCCTTCTACACCGGGGGTTATCTCAATGCCAGGTCGCTCAAGCTATAACTGCCCACGGTCATGCCAGGTCAATCAGGCCCCGCCTGTCCATGGACCATGCCAGGTTGCTCAGAATAGTTGCCCACGGTACATATAAGGCCCTGGGTGTTAGGCGTCAACATCTTCGTCACCGGCTCGAATAACCTTACTCGGCTTCACGGGAGGCACCTGCACCTGCTCCGTTAAGTGATTGACGCGTTCAAAATGACTGAGGTGTGCCTTCGTCGGGTCCTAATCGACGCAGATGGGAGACTACTAGCACACAGAACCCATGTCCTGCTGCTCCTACATCCCGCCCGGTCTCAAATTAATTATCACATGGTTATCTCCATGATAGCACGAGACTAGTCATGATCGGTATCCACCTATATGCGGGAGACGGAAATCACCCGACTTTTACCGGTCTAAGCAGGGCTAAGCATAAACGAGCCTAGACTTAACAGGGATATCAAGATAATATTTGCAGGTGGACAAGGATAAGTAAGTAATGCATCAACGGTATCACTCAACTCCTATAACCTAATGCAACAAACATATCAGGTTAATTTTGTAATTGCATTTGCAAACCGTAGGAGTGGGATGCTCCGGGGCTTGCCTCTTTCGAAGTCGGAGGGTCGATGGTCGCGGCACTCAGGTAGGTCCTCGACGTCTCCTTCTTCGGTCCTCTCGTCCTGGGTCTCCTCTGGACACGGCTCCTCCGGTGGCGGGTTCTGGGCTTCCACTACCGATCCTGTATGATGCATAACACATATAAATAAAAATAAATGCACATGGGATGCATTGGCATGCAACATAGAACAAGATAACTCAGGAGATGAGCACATGTCATCTACTTCATTTTCTTCAACAAGGTAGTCAACATCATCCGATTATTACTTAACCATTTGCTACCATTTAATCATTTTGTTTAGCCTAGAACAGCAACCCTCAGTTAACAACTTCAGAAAAATCTACAGAAATTACTGGAAGTTCACAGCATGCAATCTAGTCCCCTGTCCAAATTTCACCCTATTTGGACTTAGACTCTCCTCTATGAAAAAGACAAATACTACCATGAAAAGGTGCTTTGAATTACATACCCTAACAAAAAGTGTCAAACAGAAATTTCCCATTTTTCCACTAAACTTCTTAGCACAAGAGCAGTGTATAAAAATTCTCATGCTCATAACTTTCATATTTTAATTACTACAATTTAAACAAGAAAACAACATTTAATCACTTTAATTGCTACTGCCAAAATATTCCTCAGAACAACATCATATTATATTTTTCCCAGGAACTATTCATCAATACTAACCTAACAAACAAGAATCACATTTTTCTGAGCAATACACAGTTTACTATGCATTTAACAAGATTTCAGCCTAAACATAATTTAAATATAACTACACATAAATTTATCACAAACTAGACATATTATACTTTTCATGCATAGAACTCATTACACAACAAACTTAACAAAACTTATTTCACCTTTTTAGCATTTACAGAACTCAAGATATGAATTAAACAAACCACCTAAGCATTTCTGAAATCTATTTAAACAAACCCTGAAAAACTCTTCAGCTTAAACTGCTACGTGCACCCACACTACTGCACCCAGGTTACTGACAACCGGGACCCAAGCGACTGACTGGCGGGACCCTGGGTCAAACCGACCCCACCTGACATCTTCACCGAAGCAGGGGAAGGTTTGACCGCGGTGAAGCTCGCCGGCGACGACCTCCCCGGTGAAACCACCACCACCATTCTACTCCTCTCCTCCTTCCGCACCCGATGGCACCACTATCTGACCCAGCGTATGCACAGATCGAGCTCGTCGTCGCCAATGGCGGACACGGCGGCGCGGCCTCGCCACGCCGACCGGCTCCGACCACGACGAGCTAAACCCCCCCGAGACCTACTCCTCCGACCTCCAGAGACCTAGCGCATGGCTTGGAAGCCAGGGTTTCCACCCTGAGCACCCGCGCCACTACCATGCCATCCCGCGCGACCATGGCGAGCGGCGGACGGCGGTGTACCGCGGTCACCAAACCCTAATCGACCAAACCGTCACCCTCTACCTCTTCCACGAACCTCACTGACCCTCAAACGTGAGCTAGAGCGGAAGGATTCGCACGGAGGGAGGGCCGACCACGGCGGACCGAGCTCGGCGGTCATGGCGGCCATGGCGGGAACTCACCCCGCGGCTTACCTAGGCGTTCTCGGCGAGCGCTAGCTAGAGCAGGCGATGCGGGAGGTGAAGGCGAGGCTGGCTGGGTGGTTGGGTTGGCGGTGAGGCGGCGGGACGGCGGTGAACGGCGGCGGCGCTCGGTCTTTCCCCCCCCCCCTTTCCGCCCGAGCAACGGCGAGAGCAAGGAGGAGACAAACGGAGGGAGTGGGCGGCTTCGGACAGTGCGGAGGTGAGCTGGCAACTTGAGCTCGCCACGCCGTGCGCGAGCACTGGCTTGGCCGACCGCGGCACGCCACGCGGCGGCCAAGTTCTGGCGCGGTCGGCCACGACCACGGCGTCGATTCAAACTGAATCGACCAATTCAGTCGCTGATGGCCGACTGATGGCCGGATTTTGGACGCGATTAACTTGCTAACCCTCGATGAAACAACACACCACCATTGTTCCTTTGGTTAGAGCTACATGCCGACTACAACTTTGGTTACAAGTTCCAGCTTTGGTTCGGCCTGGATTGCTCTCAAGAATTCTCCAAAGATCACCAGGCGAAACTGTTTCGGCAGTTAGGACTTGGAAGAATTTTTCTAAGCCAAATCTCCCCCATTTCTGCCTTGTGGAGTCCTAAAACACCTGTTAAACCCATTATTTCATGATTGGCCCTTAAACACTTTTGTTTCTGCTCTAATCTACACACTTTTGGTTAAGGGCCCACAGCCATGCAAAGCTTCTATCAAGGGGTCTTAGTTAGTCAAACAAAAGAGCTCCTAGGGCTCTATTAAGGCAACTAGGGTTAGGGACTTGGTTAGCCATAATGACCAACACAAACCTACCTTCATTTTGACCCCTCAACAAGGTTCAACTATTTAGGAGACTCAAACACTCCAAATAAGCCAACAACAAGCATCACACCAAGCACCACAGTAACTACCATCCCATGAAATAACACTTTATAGAAAGAATGCAACATGTGATGATGATGCTTATGCTCATGAGATGTCAAGTTATGCATTTAGGGTTGCTTAACACTAGGGGTGTTATAGAAGGTTCCAGAAGGCGGAGTCCAGCGGGCCTAGGGCCCGACCGACCGATCTAGTGGTGGGACCGGTCGGTCCCACCTGGCCGCCTCTCGGGGTGCCTGGCCTCCTGGTGTCTTCTTGTGTCCTCTAGATCCTTCTAGAATATTCCTGATGCGTCGGTTCGGTTATCTCCCGTCGGTTTCCTTCTAGGGGAAGCAATCTGTGTTGATTTCCTGGTTTAGTCCCTGCAGAATCACAGTTCACCAAAACTCATGGAATATTGTCAATTAAAACCTTAAACCTTTGTTGGTGATCGAATTCATGCCTTTTTCATATTTATTTATACTTTAAATTGTGATAGATAACTAGTGTCAACAACTCCCCCAAGCTTAACTTTTTGCTAGTCCCTTAGCAAATAGTCATGATGAATCAGGAATTGCTATTATGCTTTCATGCCTCAAAGGTACATATGTTCAAACAAAAATCTTCCCTTGGATAGAGATTAACTATTCTGACTTTCTCATATTACCTTTAACTATGGAGCTTTTGCCTTTACCTGGGTCTTTAAACAATTGAAAGATAGAACAATTAAGTTAAGCACTGTATCTCTAACTCTTTGATCAATGTTCCATTTCTGGAGTTTTTATATTTTCAAAATAAAAATCAGAGATTCTACTCTATGACACTCTCAAATCGCTCTTTATATTTTATGATTCCTCCACTGATGCATTTTCCTTCTTTTCTATGATATATATCTGGAGCTTTTTAAGAAGTGAATAGCATATCTTACCAAGTCAAAGTTCAAGTTAGGAGAAAGATGTCATACTCATAGATCAAGAACTTAGAACCTTTGAAATTTTGTCATCTCTTGCTGGCATATTGTAATTAGAGGGACCATGGGCTATCATTCTTTTTCTCTTTTCATATTTTTATCATAATTTTTTTTCTTTTGAGGTAGTCAGACACTTGTCCCTTTTTATTCCTCCTTTTATACTTTTGCATATCCCATGCCTCTAACACAATATACTTCGGAAGAGTGAATCTTTTAATAAAACATTCTTGATATCTAAAGCATGATAATTTCTCAACCATAACTAAAAACTTAGAACAAACAAGTAGCCTTATCTTAAGATCATATTAATGGCTCTGGGTAGGAATCATGTTATGTCATACAGGATCTCATCATGTGCTTTTAATCTTTTCAAAGTGTAAATCTCCAGAACTCTAGTATCTCTAGGAATTAGATAATAGCAGCTCAAACCTTTTTATATCATATCCCACAATTATCTAGTCTTTAGATCAAGCATTTGCAATCCACAGGTTTTAGGTTTAGAGTTTCGAGACAACTTTGTCTAAAACTCAAGAAAATTTAAGGTTGAACACTAGGTACTTGAAAAGAATTACGGCAGAGCAATTGTTCATCAATTTTCATCATGAGCAATTAAGTTTATATCCACCTAGACATTTATTTCATTGTATAATATCTTTATAGTTTTCTAATAGTTATTTATCTTTTTATGGATTTCTATGTTTATTGACATGATCTAACTAAACCGAACTAATAATAAAAATAGCCATAGTATGATACTTATCGTGATAACTGAGGGTGCTTTCCCAAGCTGGATCTTGACGTGGTCTTTTCCCCAGAAGATGAGTAGAACCGTTAGCGGTTTCTTGAGTCCTTCTCTTCTTCCTTCCTGCTGAATTCAAAATAGACAAACAACTAGTGGAACTTGATTAAGCGTTAGTGATAAATATTCCTTCCATTTGTCTAGTTGTCTTGAGCTCTTAAGATTATTTATGTTCTTCCTTTTCACTAAGCAGAGTTCAGCAATGTTTCATAGTGTCTTTTTTCGGATTTTTGTTTTTATGGATGAATGCAATGCAGAAGTAAATATGCAAATGTATTTTTACTCCCGAAAGTATAATACTCTCATGGGCTTAGATATTTTTATTTTATTTTCTAATGCAGATTTGATTGCTAAGAAGTAAATATGAATACTATAGTAAAATGATTATGCTAATCTACTAATTATGTAATGATGAATTTATGCTAATGAACATGGATAACTACCGAGTTACCTTTCAGCGAGGATTCGATGTTTATAGTCTATCGAACAAGACTCCTTGTACGCTCCTTATTCTTCCTTGGGTGCATCAGCAGATCCTGAGGAGGACATTGATGATTGCACGTCAGTAGAACTCTCTTTTTTCTTCCATACTTGCTTGACTGGTGGACTTGTCTCCTTTACTTTACCATCCTTCATTTCCTTTAATGGTATGTCTTCACTCCTGGTGACTTCTCCTTCATAGTCAACCCATCCATCCTTGATTGATCGGTTCTTGTTGCGTTGGGATGTTGGGTGCCTCCTCCTCGAGTGGTTCTTCTTTTCCTGTTCATTAGTGGCATAGCTATTAAAGTAACAGCGTACCTTCTCTCTTGGGAGCTGGAAGTGGATCTCTCCAGATCTCATGTAGATGATGGCACCAGTGGTGTTGAGGAAGGGTCTTCCTAGGATGATGTGGATATTGTCTTCTCTTCCCATGTCTAGTACCATGAAGTCAGTGGGAACGTAATAGTCTTCAATTTGGATCATTACGTCCTTTACTACTCCCTCCGGGAATCGATATGTTTGGTCCGCCAGCTGCAGCTGCACATGTGTCTGATACATAGGTCTATTTTTATATAAGTACTCATACACTACCTTAGACATTATTTTAACACTAGAGCTTATGTTGCAGAACGTCTTGTGGAATGTACTTCCCTCAATCTTGCAATCGATGGTGGGTACGCCTGGGTCATCTCTCTTGGCGAGGTATGGTGATGGAAGAAGGTGGTCACTCTCTGTTCGGACAGAGTTGACCATCCACACTGTGTCTTGAAGCGGTTGTGTCCTCTTGTTCTTCCTCCTTTTGTTCCTATTCTTCTTCTTTGATGATATAGCGTTTGCATCCTTGTAAGACATCTAAGGGTGGACTCGAGTAGTGAGTGTACATCTCTTGAAGCACAATCTTTCTTTGTTGCATGTGATTGTGAAACAGATCTTGACGCTGTCTACGTAGATGATGGCTTTGGTTGAGCTTAAGAACGGGCGCCCAAGAATGATGGGTGCTCTATCGTCTCCACCTGTTTCAATGATCACAAAGTCTACACACACATACGAGTGTCCCACTCGAATACAGACATCTTCTAGAATTCCCAATGGGTAGCACAGTGTCCGATCTGCAAGCTGCAAACACATATTTGTATATAACAGAGGTGCACCATGAATTTGTTCGTAAATTACCCTTGGCATAACGTTGACGCTTGCTCCAAGGTCGCAGACTGCTTCTTCAAAACTGTCAGGTCCAATGTGGATTGGAATGACAGGTCTTCCTGGATCTCCTTTCTTCGGGGCAATAGAGTCATCCTTCCACCCCCTCGATGGTCTAGCTGTGAGCTGCCCTGCATTATAAATATCTAGATTTGCAGTCTCTAGCTCTTCCTGACTTCCGGGAATCTTACCTTTTTCAGCCATAGGGACTAAAGCTGCTAACTGAGATAACTGAGATTCTATCATCTTATTAAAGCTATGCTGATTCTTTATGGCAGAAGTAAAGCTATCCATTCTAGTATTAATATTTTCAATCAGTTTATCAATGGAAGCTATCTTCTTAGACATATTATCAATAATCTTATTTTGATTAGATATCATCTCTCTCAAAGGTGGTTGGTTGAATGTATTACCTTGGTAGTTACCTGAGTAGTTACCTGAGTAATTAGGCCTTGATTGTTGGTTCCATCCTTGAGCTTCTTGAGGATGATAGTTGGTGTTGTTGTTGACGTACTTCGCATCCTCTTGAATCTCAGGACAGTTGCTCCCTAAATGACCCGTGCCCCCACATTCTTCACATGTCATGCGAGATTCGTAGATGTGCATGAAGTCTTCTTTCTTGGGAGTGTGTTCATCGAACTTCTTCATAAGTAGATCAAGTTTGGCAGACAGCATGTCTACTTCCTTTAGTTGATGTATTCCTCCCCTCTTGCATGGTTGAGAGCATTCCTCATTCCATCCTTGGTTAGAGGCCGTCTTCTCAATGAGTGTAGTAGCATTCTTGATAGTGAGTGACAAGAATGATCTTCCAGCAGTGGCATCCACATTCTCACGGGTACTTGAAGTGAGCCCGTGGTAGAAGGTCTGCATAAGTAGCCAATTCTCCATCCCATGGTGAGGGCATTCTGATATGTAATCTTGAAATCGTTCCCAAGCCTCTGGGATTGATTCTTCGTGTTGTTGCTAGAAAGTTGAAATCTTGGCACAGATGGCATTTGTCTTGCCCACTGGAAAGAACTTTGCTAGGAAGGCAGTTGAACAGATCGCCCATGAGGTGTTTTTGTCTTTGTTGGCGTAGAACTATTGTTTTGCTTTTCCCAAGAGTGAGAATGGGAACAAGCGAAGTAGAATAGCGTCTCTTTTGACTCCCTTGATGGTGAAAGTGCTACAGATCTCCAGAAAGTGTTGGAGATGAGCGCTTGCGTCTTCATGTGCCATTCCGCAAAACTGATTAGATTGCACCATGTTGATCAAAGCTGGCCTGAGTTCAAATCCATTGTCTCCCACATTGACTGTTGGTCCAGTCCTGATGTTGGCAGTGGTTGGTGCAGAGAACTCACGGAGTGTCTTGTCGGCCATGGTGTTCAACACTGGTGTTAAGCTTCTTCTTATCTGGTTAACTTCTGGAAGTGGGGATGAGGGTCCCTTGAGTTTGCGTCTTGTTTTCTTCAGTAAAGCTTCGGGATCCTCACGTAGTTATTCGGAAGTTGGAACCAGTCATACATCACACCCTGCATAAGATAAAGATAAACAAAGCCAGGGTAAGTCTGTTTGAGTAGAGATAAAAAACAATCAGTGCATTATCACATGTGTGTAAGTTGAATGATATGTTCTAGCTACCGTTTTAATGCTGCTAATGCAATGTCCTAACAGTGTTCATAATGATTTTAATAAATAACCCTAGGTACCATCCCTAAATTGAATTGATGTGTTCCCCGGCAACGGCGCTAGAAGCGACTGTTGACACTCCTTAATGGAATCACTCTAAGAATGAACCTCATAAACAAAAACCTATTGAAGGCACTAAGAAGTGTACGGAACACTACTAACTTCACTTAACGTCAAGTTGTCATCCCCAACATGAAGCTAGCAATGTGATTATATCAAAGCACTGGATCTAAAGATAAATATTTACCCGCAAGCGCACAGATAAATACACCCGTTGTAGAAGCATTTCACCCAAGCTAGCCTCAGGTATCGTTATTTATATTTAGCCTAGAGACTAATCAATTCAAAGTATGATGGTATTATACTAGTGAGGACTTAACAACAATTAATGTGGCACACACTTATGATAAAGACTGATAACACACTCATTACTCTAAACAAAGATCAGATAGTAAAGTAATGATAAATGATAATGATAAATGGTAACAGAGAGCAGATCAATCAAAGATAATCCTAGAACATTACTACCTAGCAAGTGATGATTAGAACATGCATTAATAAGAAATATTTGTAAGTTATTCTAATTACAAGTCATAGGATACATTGATTAGTGCAAACATATCTGGCAATCATAGGCTAGGTCATATCATATTTATAATCAAGAGGCAACTCCATAGTAAAGGTGCAAACAGAGTAAACCCCAAAACCATGAGTTAACTGAGCCATACTGAATACTACATCATGTGGTGGAATAAAGGAGTCAACAGGAGTGTCACACCCGCGATCTACCACTCTATCCGGAATGTAGGACGCATTCGCAGATAAATAGTGTATAGGCACCACGCCTACACAACATCTATCACCCACCCAATGATCATTAAGATGAGCGCTATACGAACATGAGTAAAACATAATGGTGAACTATCTATGCCAAATATATATCAAAGCATACTATAAGCAATATAATTAAGAATATAATGGTTGATGTCTTAGTCATATCGAATGTATTGCTATCTAGAACGTAGAGATGAACAATAAGGTGAATTAGATCATCGAGAAGAACTATAGTACGGACTAGAACATGAACTAGAACTGGATTATGAACTATAAGATGAACTAGACGATGAACAAGAACTAGACGACGAACTAGAACATAAACAATGATGAACTGGAAAAGCAATTATGAAGTAGATCCATAATGTTAATACAAGAGAGAAGATCTTGGGTTTACCGAGCCTTCTCGTTACTAGATCTGGAATCCAAGCGAAGCTTGCCTCCTCTAATCCTATTCTATCTAACTAATCTAGGTGGATGTAGTCCTAGAGCTTCTGATTGATCTCCTTCTCTGGTGATAGCCTGATCTAATTGTGATGAATGATGCCTTGATCAAACCCTGATGCTGATTATCTGATCTGATGCTCTGGAGAGGGGGGTCTAGGGCTGCTTATATAGCCCTGGCCGAGGAATCATGGCCGTTGGATCAAACCAACCTTAGGTACGGCTGAGATGCATCCTCGTAAGTGGTGGAGGAAGGTTCCAGAAGGCGGAGTGCAGCGGGCCTAGGGGCCGACCGACCGGCCTAGTGGTGGGACCGGTCGGTCCCACCTGGCCGCCTCTCGGGGTGCACGGCCTCCTGGTGTCTTCTGGTGTCCTCTAGATCCTTCTAGAAAATTCCTGATGCGTCGGTTCGGTTATCTCCCATCGGTTTCCTTCTAGGGGAAGCAATCTGTGTTGATTTCCTGGTTTAGTCCCTACAGAATCACAGTTCACCAAAACTCGTGGAATATTGTCAATTAAAACCTTAAACCTTTGTTGGTGATTGAATTCATGCCCTTTTAATATTTATTTATACTTTAATTGTGATAAATAACTAGTGTCAACAGCGACACATCCTATTATTCCTATTAATCCTATGCACCTATTTACTAGGTTATAACCACAGTCTCCAAAGAAAAGTAACAACACTTGGAGTCACACCGAGCAAAACCACACTCGGAGTTGCACCGAACAAAACCACACTCGGAGTCGCACCGAGCAACCGACACTTGGAGTCCACCAAGCAACCGCACTTGCAGTCACACCAAGCAAACCCACACCTGAAGTCCATCAGGTAAACCGTACCTGAAGTCCATCAGATGACCTGAACCAGACCCAACCAACTAATCTCAAAGAAGTCCAAGCCCGCTCGTGACCGTGAGCATGGCTGATATATCAGTTTTAATACTCTGCAGAGTTCGCACATCTTTACCCATGAGTCGTGCATTTCCCATTACGTTAAACACTGTCAAGGTGCACAGCAGGGTCGCAATACAAGGCCGTTACAAAGAGTCCTCCTATATGTACTAGTTCTCATATGTCACGACATAGAAGCTACCTTCCGTAATAACACCAGTTCTGGCGCCCGAGCCTGGGAGCCGGTCTCCCGTACCAAGCAGTATCCTGCGTAGAAGAAGCCTTTGTACCCATGACATATGAGACTAATAACCACATGAGGCTTCTCTAGTTACTTAGCCAGTCCTAGAGCCATATGGTTTGCGTTGTTTTCCCAGGTTACTTGTCCAAGAATCGGGTCCTAGGAATTCAGGCAGGATAACAAACCACAAACCCAAACCAACGCCAAGTGAAGGACTGAGAACTCTACCAGAAAGTGACCAGAGGGGGGTGAATGGGAGCCTGAAAATTACTTTCCAAACTTTGGCCTCTGTCCCGAAAATCAACCCCCAAAAGCTTCGAGTACAAGCGTGATGCCGACGACCCTTGGAAGAGGGTGGATGATCCCTAGGATCACAGCAAGGCACCACCAAACGAGAGCGAGTGAAAAACCAAAAAACCCCGGTTCAAGTTCAACTCCAAAAACCGACTCTCGAACGTAAATGGACGGCTACGTCGGGAAATCTCCGAATACCAATGCTAACAAGTAGCAAAGATACCTAGAGAGGTTCCTTCGTGAACTCTAGGGCCAAACGAGAAGTCCGAAAACCAAGCGGAAAAGCAGGGAGAGCAAACGCAATAAAACTCAACACACAGCAGAATCCCGGACTGTCCGCGGGTACGGTCCTGGACTGTCCGCCCTGTGCCGGACTGTCCGCGAATCAGTGGCGGACTGTCCGCCAGCCAAAAGCGAAAAACACAGTGTTGCTGAAAGTCCCCTGGACGTTCCCGGACTGTCCGCGAGTCCCAATGGCGGACTGTCCGCAGGTCAAATCAAGGCACTGTGCACCGAGACGTACAGCCACTGCTCGGTTAAGTCCCGATGCCCGGACTGTCCGTGCCCCAAACGGTGGACAGAGCAGATTTCGGTCGCCCCTCTCCCAAATCTCCTCAAATCCGAACCAAATCAAAATCCCTTGATCTCAAACTTGGAGGAAATGATCCTTAGGTAGTTGGAAGACTATCCCTAAGAAATCATCCGCTCAAATCAACTCAATCAACGGGAAATCGAAAGGGAAGGTATAAGAACGAAAAAGTTGCCACGAAACTTGAATCGACCTGATCTACTTGTTCATGGGTAGAGATAAATTCCTTCGGTGGAAATGTTCTCCTCACATCAAAGAACAAGTTGATTCAAGTGGATTCGAAAAAGACACAGCAAGGAGGGAGATTGAGTGACGGGAAATCATGAAGAAACGAAGAACGCGAAGAACAAGTTCAAAACACGAATCACAATCACGATTGCCAGCCGAAATTCGTCCCCACGAGGAGACAACGGGAATCCGGTCCTGTTTCCGCAAAATCCAAATACACAGAGGTATTGTTCACCGTCTCTGCGGATCTCAGTAGCTACAACATGGATTGGGAGAGCAGGAACCCTAAAATGAAAATAGCAATGGCTGAGATTGTCTGGAGGGAGGGTTTGCCACTCCTTATATAGCCTAATACAATTATTCTCCTAATACCCCTACTGCTAATGAGCGAGCAGGCTAACCCTAAGGGTATTCCTGACCAACTCGAAGTGTAGTCGTCGATCCGGTGGCACCACGCCCGCACATCAGGTAGCTTCCCTCGACCACGGCAACTCCTCACTTATTCAACCTGTGCCGCCAAGCGTCGCTCTTCCTTTTCATGGACCTCCCCCAGGTTTTGAGGCCGAAAACGGGAAACCTGGGCCATCCCCCGGTTTTGAGGCCGAAACCGGGAAACCTGTCGTCCGTCGCTTGAGTTTTGTGGCCCAAACTCAGAAACCCGCCAGCGCCTAGGTTTTGAGGCTCAAACCTGGAAACCGTCCTCAGCCCGAGTTTTGTGGCCCAAACTCGGAAACCGGCCGCGCCCAGGTTTTTAGGCCCAAACCTAGAAACTGTCCACTCGGTGGTTTTTCTGTGGCTCAACCACCAAACCGACGCCGTAGAGGGATGCACCGCCCGTGCACCCCGTCCACCCGCAAGTCTTCACCTGTCGCTGTCCCAGGCTGTCAGCCACCACGGCCGATCCTCAGGCCACCGGTCCGTCAGTCCAAGCCTCACGTCCGCCCTTCACCGCTCTGGGTCCATCGGCACGACACGTCTCTACTTGACCTTCACCTTGCCTTCGATCACCATCTCTGTGCTTGACACCTTCACAACACAAGCCAAAGAACATGCGCATCATACCAGTTGACAATCACTCATCATCTCAAGATCCGGCATACACCCATGTATCTGCAATCTCCCCCTTGATGAGTGCATTGTCAACTACCAACACAAATTGAAGGTAGAGGAAAGAAGGAAGGAGAAGTAAGAGAACTCAACCAATCGACCAAAAGTGAAGCAAAGTCAAAAGAAGTCGAATGGAATGAGTGATTCAACTTGGTTCCCAAAGACATGGGAAACGGCTCGACGCAACCAAGCAAAGCAAAGCTGGCCCTCAAGAAGAGGTAGAACAGGCTCAACACCGCTAGCAAGAAAGTAGTCGGAGCAAAAGAGACAATGACATGCTAGTCCCTCCAGAAAGAGGCAAAGGCTCAACACAACTAGCAGAACTAGCAGAACCGCTCCAAACCAATTGAAAAACGCTCCGAACCAATTGACCAACAAAACTTGTCAAATAAAACCAGTGAGCAAACTCCCCCTTCAATAGTGCACACAACTAGGGACATGATTTGTCAAATTTCTCCCCCTTAGTTGAAAATACACACACCAAAGCAAAATTCATATGAGTCACAAATGCAGGTTAGCAGCTTCAGGTATATAGTCGATAGAAAGAATAGATGCTTTAAAAAGTGCTGATCCAATGATTCAACAACAAGCATAAATGCCAGCAAAGGCTCAAACTGATCACAAATACGGAATATGAACATATGAGCAATGTGAGCAGATTTAAGCCATTCAGAAAAGGTTTCACCATTAAAATAGCACTAAACATGTATAGACAGGAAGTTACACAAGTGCTAAACATGTATACAAGGTGAACTACCCCTAGCAAAGTTCAATCATCATGCTATAGAATGAAACATAGACTTGTGCTTTCAAAATTTTATCGGATTTGCAGCGGTGATTACACAAGTTTGAAATTTCAGCATGTGATTGTGAGAGGTTGAAAACTTGACATTGCCTAACTTTTCAACCGAGCTAAGCCTATGCATAAGCAATCAGAAGCTTGAAGCAACGGTTTCGGTCTTACACTACACTACTCAAGTTTGACTCAATGTGCAATGAGAAACAGTCTTGATATCGTGATGTGCTGTCAAGTAGTCCCATCTCGATCTTTTCAATTCAAACTTGGTTCAAAATTTTAACAGAATATGAACACACCAAGCAAGTGAAGACTCAGAACTAGAGACATAGCAACCTAGCATATATGAAAAGCACAAGTTACTTCGACATATTCTACACATGCTAGTTGTCAATCTCAATGGTGAACAAGTTTCAAATTTTATGTTGATTAAGCATATTCATAGTTCTGAAAAATAGCTCAGCTCACAACATGTATCAGTGATCAAGAAGAGCCTAAGCTACAAGCATCGTCATATATCATCAGAGCATACACGAGTCAGAGCATAGATTCATTCTAAAGGTTATAGACATGAAGCTCGAAAAGATAAAAATGCAAATATGATGAAATGCAAAACTAAACAAGAACAAAATAAAGAAGTCAGTCTATGATACAAGAACCAAAATGTTTCCCCCAACTAAAAGGGGAAACACACACAAGCTCACCTCTCAACCTAGCAAAGGTTGATTGGTCCAAAGGCTTGGTGAAAATATGCCAACTAAAGATGAGTATCGACATGGTGAAGGTCGATATCACCCTTCTCATAGTGGTCTCGCAAGAAATGAAAGCGCACATCAATGTGTTTGGTCTTAGAAGCACGGGGTTCTTAGCAACGCGAATCGCACTCGTGCTGTCACAAAGCAATGGGACTCGAGAAAAGCTCATACCAAAATAACGCAAAGTGGCCATCATCCACAACAACTGGGAACAGCAGCTAGCCGCAGCAACATATTCAGCCTCTATGGTAGACTGTGCGACACTAGACTGCTTGCGAGAAGACCAAGATACAAGAGAAGAACCCCAAACATGACAAGTCCCAGAAGTGGACTTGCGCTCAAGTCGGCAACCAGCAAAATCAGCATCCGAGTAACCACAAAGGGAGAGGGTGGAAGAAGCAGAATACCAAATCCCGAACTCAGGTGTGAAACATATGTACCTCATAATGCGCTTGACCCCCTGACGGTGAGAAGTGCGTGGCGATGCCTGAAAGCGCGCAGAGACACACCGCAAACTAAATGTCCGGGCGTGTCGCCGTCAGGTACAGCAGCGACTCGATCATACTCCGGTACTCCTTCTGGTCCACAGCTTCTCCATCGTTGTCTGCATCCAGGGCCGTCGTGGTCGACATGGGTGTTGAAAGAGGCTTGGCCTCACCCATATCAAACTTCTTCAATATGTCCTTGGTGTACTTGCCCTGGTGCACAAACGTCCCTTCTTGGGATTGCTTGATTTGCATCCCGAGGAAAAACGTCAACTCGCCCATCATGCTCATCTCAAATTCCCTGCTCATAATATCTGCAAACTTGGCAACCAAAGCATGAGAAGAACCACCGAAAATGATATCAATCCACGTAAATCTGAACCAAGAGAGTGTCATTGCCTTGCTTGAGGAGAAAGAGCGTTTTATCTACACATCCCATTTTAAAACCCTTAGCAAGCAAAAAGGTTTTCAACCTATCATACCAGGCTATAGGGGCTTGTTTCAAACCATACAAAGCTTTGTGAAGTTTAAAAACGTGGTTTGGAAACTTGAGATTTTCAAAACTGGGGTTGTTTTCACATACACCTCTTTTCTATGTAGCCGTTTAGAAGGCACTCTTGACGTCCATTTGAAAAAGTTTGAAACCCTTGATGCAGCAAAAGCCAAGAGGATCCTAATTGCCTCCAAACGAGCTACAGGAGCAAAGTCTCCTCATAATCTATCCCCTCCTTCGGCTATACCCCTGTGCTACAAGTCTGGCCTTGTTTCTTACATGTGGCCATCCTCTCCTTGTTTGTTTTTGAAAACCCATTTTGTACCAATAGGGTGACACTCAGGAGGAGGTGGAACAAGAACCCAACCCGATTTCTCTCAAGTTTTCTAACTCCTCATGCATGGCATTAACCCAGTCTGGATCAGATAAAGCGTGTCCAACATCTCGGGGTTCAAAATCAGCAACAAATGCAGAATGAGCAAAGTGGGAGATTTGTTGTGACCTTGACCGAGTAACAAGTTCGTGGATGCCGCCGATTCTCTGTTGAGGTGGGTGTTGGCGCTGAATGTGTCGTGGTGCCTCCCTTGCTGAAGTAACCTCCCCCTCAACAGTAGCTGGTGCCTCCTCGGGTACAGGTACAGCCCGAGGTGGTGGATCGCACAGCCCCCAAGTAGTTGACGAAGAGGGGTTGGGGCCGTGAGTCGTCGTAGTCGAAGCCGATCCTAGCGGCACAGCAGGTGGAGGTGTGCTGCTTCATCTATCCCTTCAGCACCCTCTTCCTCATCATCAAAAAGAGTTTCGTCAACCTCGTGATCACATGCACGCTCAAATCTAGAAGAGGGACAATGCATGGTCTCGTCGAACGTGACATCGGATGTCTCCATGACTCGGTTAGTATCAAGTTTAAGTACATGATATGCACGAGTATGATTACCATAACCAAAAAATACACCGTCAGAAGAATGAGACTCAAACTTGTCCAAGTTGCCTTTCTTGAGTATAAAACAGTGCAACCAAAAACTCTAAATAACTCACTTTGTGGGTTGCTTCCAATCGCAACTCATAAGAAGTTTTCTTCAGGAAAGCACGGAGAAAAAATGCGATTGGAAATATAGCATGCAGTGTTTATAGCTTCGGCCCAATATCGCCTAGGTCCTATGCTCATCGAGCATCGTCCTGGCCATCTCTACAAGGGTCCGATTTTTCCTCTCTACAACACCATTTTGTGGCGGTGTGTAGGGGGAGAAACTGATGCTCTAAACCCAAAGAGTTACAAAACTTCTCAAAATCCGAGTTCTAAACTCGGAACCATTATCGCTATGAATAGCTCTCATCGAGTTCTTAGGGAACTCGTTCTGAAGTCGCAAGATTAAATTGTGAACAAAAATGAAAGTCTCTGTTTTCTCAGCTAAAAAGAAAACCCACGAATATCTCGAAAAGTCATCAACAACAACAAGCACATACCACTTCCCACTGACCGAGCTCACCCGAGCCGGCCGACAAGGTCCATGTGCAAAAGCTCTCCAGGGAGCTTAGTCATAACTTGATTCACCGGATGGTGGGGAGCGGCAACCATTTTCCCATGTCTACAAGAATGGCAAACAAGATCCTTCTCCATGCACAACTTGGCCAATCCTCGGATTAAGCCAAGTGAACTAAGCCTTGCAAGCAAGTCGAAGCTCAGATGACCTAGTCTCCTATGCCACTTCCAAAGATCAGAGGAGCAAGGTGCAGCCAAAAGACAACGAGAAATTCCAAATCACTCTGAGAAATTCGCACGAAAGACTTCCCAAAGGGCAAAATCAAACATACAAGATTGCCCTGAGGATCCAAAATACGACTGAGATTTGGCTTAAAATGAATCTCATAGTCATCATCAAAGAGTTGCGAGACAGAAAGAAGATTAAAATGCAAGTTAGAAACAAGTGCAACATCACGCAACACAAAGTGCTCATTAACTCGCACCGACCCACGAGACAACACTTCACCTTTGCTATTCTGGCCGAAGGTGATAAACTCCTTTCTGGCAACTGGACTAAGACTGAAGAACCACTTGGCATTTCTGGTCATATGCCTTGAGCACCCGGAATCCACCAACCAAATGTCCTCCAATTGTTTTACCTACGTCAATAAAAAGACATAGGGTGAGCATAAAAAGACATAGGGTGAGCATACGGTCCAACACTGGGGTGAGTAAAATGGGAAGTGTACCAGTGTTGGGCCGGCTGCTCAAAAGAACGGTTAGTAGCAAAACCATTCCTAGCACGCCTACGGGGAAAGCGATCACCACGTATAGGAAAATGTGGTCCGCTAAGGGAAGAGCGTTCATCGCAATAGTCAAAATGTGGTGGGGGGTAACGCTCAACATCAAAGCCACCGCCACGGGTTCCATAACCTGGCAAAGAAGGCTCCCGCCGGGCACGACCTCCTTGTGGCCTAGGACCTTGAGGCATTGGACCTCTAGGCCTAGCAGCTCTCCTTTGAACATTCGACACATGTACATCATGGAAAGGATGGTACATGTCCGTGTTGTTCAACTCCTTTGCACGACGCTCCTCTCCCTTGCGCCGAAAGCAAAACTCCGTCAAGTGTGCATCTCTCCCACAGTGCTCACAGTGGTACCTCACCGCTCTCATAGGGAGTTGTTGGTACTCACGGTAGTGGGTGTGGATTACTTGGCTCTTTTGTGGCATGAGCTCCTCATGGATTGGTGGCATAGTGTCTAGCTTGATCCTGAGGTGGTTTGGTTTTGGAGCCCATGTCTGTTTCTTGGGTGGAGCCCTTGGAGGTTCTACAAATACTCCATCCTTGGTGTTCGGCTTGAGAGGCTCTTTGGGTGGAATCTTGGTTAGTTTGGGAGTAGTGGTGGAGTTGGGCTTCTCACTCGGCTTAAGAGCACTAAACCCCCCAACCTTCCCGAAAGATCTAGCACTCTCAACTCCCTGAGCAAAACCAACACCAGGACCTCCAGCACCACGTTTGAATTGGGCAATCATCATCCCAAGTTGCGGCTCACCACTAGACACCCATGACAAGACTGACCGAAGGTATGTGCTTTCTTCCTCGGTTTGCATCTTGTCATGCTTCACGTTCACAATCTCCATCTCCAAACCCTCACACAAAGCACACCTAGACATACAAGTGCTACCCAAGCTGGCCTTCTCAAGAGACACAATCTTGGCATTCTTCTCTGCCAACTCGGATTGCAAGCCTGCAAAAGACTTGCACGCACCCAGTAACACGGGTCTAGCCCTAAGCTCATCCCCCTCTCCAACCAAAGCAACATACTTCCTCCTCAAGGTGACAAGGTCAGTCATGTGCTTGGAGAACATCTCAAACT
The DNA here is from genome assembly GCA_009763385.1 of Coix lacryma-jobi var. lacryma-jobi. NCBI lineage: Eukaryota > Viridiplantae > Streptophyta > Magnoliopsida > Poales > Poaceae > Coix > Coix lacryma-jobi. Next base: position 144,367,674 of record CM019822.1, on the reverse strand, counting down.
CATCCTCCTCAGACCCGACAATGGTGGACTTGACAGACACAAGCTCCTTCACTACGTCCTCCCACTTTCTCCTAAACTCCTTTCTCTCTCTAGCGGCAAGCCTAAGCAGTTTATCTTGACTAAGGAGAGCAGCAGTAAGCTTGTTAACCTCAGCAGAGAGTTCATCAGGAGTTTGAGATACCTCAGAGGATTCTTCGTCGTCGTCGTCGTTCCAAGGGATCTCCTCCAGCTCGCTGTTGACCTCATCGCCGAGGGCCATGGTGCAGAAGCCCTCCTTGTCGGTGAAGAAGCAAAGACCGTTCAGCTTGTTCTCGATCTTCTTCTTCTTCTCAGACTCGTCATCGCTTGATGCAGCGGAGTCATCATCCGAGTCGTCGATGTCGCTGAGCGTGGCGAAGAAGGCGCGCTGCTCGACCTGGGCCTTCTCCAAGTACTTCTCCTTGATGGACTCCTTGTTGAAGCTGCCCCTCCACTTGTGCATGGCGGGGACGTACTTCTCCTTGCGCTTGCCAAAGTCGTACTTGTGGCCATGATCCGCCTTGTCGAATGCTTGCTTGTTCTTCTTTGGGCAATTGGCGATGAAGTGGTCCGAGCCTCCACACTCGTAGCAGCCACTTCGTCCTCCTCCACGGTGATGGTTCATGCGGTTGTTGTGAGACCGCGAGAACCGGTTGGCAAGCAGGGCCAACTCGTCGTCCGCCATGAACTCCAGCTGCTCCTCTGTGACAGAAAGAAGAGAAGACAATGCAAATCCTCCAGAGGGGTTAGCAGAAGAGCCAGAAACCAAAGCCATCAACGGGCCAGAAGGATTTTCATAAGAAGCCCTCGCCATGGCGTCAATCTCACTGGACTTGAGCTTACTAAAAAGCTTGTCGCACGTGAGAGTCTCATAGTTAGGCGATTTGATGATCGCCTGAACCTTATAGTCCCACACCGATCAATCGAGAGTGTGTAAAAGCTTGAGAGCCCTCTCATGATCGTCGAAAGGCAACCACTCCTTGTTAGCCCTCATCCTGTTGACAATCACCTGAAAGCGAGCGAATAAACTTTATATGCTCTCGCCAGGAATGTGTCGAAAGTCTCCTCTCCTTATGCGACTCGTAGAGATGGGTTTTGACTTGAGTGGTTCCCTCATGAAACACATGAGGGTAGCCCAAATCTCCCGAGCCGTAGCGAGGTGAGAAAAGCGATCAAACTCAGACATGCTCAAACAGGAGAAAAGAGCATTACGGGCTCCGCTATTGGCATCGTGCTCATCAATCTGATGCTGAGTCACACGAGCAGCCAAGACCATGTAATCTGCAGAGTTGCAAATATCCCAAATAGAAGCACCCATACTCTCGAGATAGGCCCACATGCGTATCTTCCAATACGCATAGTTTGTCCCATCGAAAAACGGCGGTTTGCCCACGCCGCGATCCATGTCGCCTTTTGTGGATCTGGAACTGGCTAAGGTGGAAGATCCTTAACCTGCTCTGATACCAATTGAAGGACCGAGAACTCTACCAGAAAGCAACCAGAGGGGGGTGACTGGGAGCCAGAATTTTTTTTTTGAAACTTTGGCCTCTGTCCCAAAAATCAACCCCCAAAAGCTTCGAGTACAAGCGTGATGCCCACGACCCTTGGAAGAGGGTGGATGATCCCTAGGATCACAGCGAGGCACCACCAAACGAGAGCGAGTCAAAACCCAAAAACCCCGGTTCAAGTTCAACTCCAAAAACCAACTCTCGAACGTAAATGGACGGCTACGTCGGGAAATCTCCAAATACCAATGCTAACAAGTAGCAAAGATACCTAGAGAGGTTCCTTGGTGAACTCTAGGGCCAAACTAGAAGTCCGAAAACCAAGCAGAAAAGCCGGGAGAGCCAACACACTAAAACTCAACACACAGCAGAATCTCGGACTGTCCGTGGGTACGGTCCCGGACTGTCCGCGAATCAGTGGCGGCCTGTCCGCCGGCCAAAAGCGAAAAACGCAGTGTTGCTGAAAGTCCCCGGGACGTTCCCGGATTGTCCGCGAGTCCCAACGGCGGACTGTCCGCATGTCAAATCAAGGCACTGTGCACCACGACGAACAACCACTGCTCGACTGAGTCTCGATGCCCGGATTGTCCGCGCCCCAAATGGCGGACTGTCCGTGGCTGTGCAGAGAGGGTGTTTTCGGTCACCCCTCTCCCAAATCTCCTCAAATCCGAACCAAATCAAAATCCCTTGATCTCAAACTTGGAGGAAATGATCCTTAAATAGTTGGAAGACTATCCCTAAGAAATCAGCCACTCAAATCAACTCAATCAACGGGAAATCGAAAGGGAAGGTATAGGGATGAAAAAGTTGCCACAAAACTTGAATCAACCCGATCTACTTGTTCGTGAGGTAGAGATAAATTCCTCGGTGGAAATGTTCTCCTCACATCAAAGAACAAGTTGATTCAAGTGGATTCGAAAAAGACGCAGCAAGGAGGGAGATTGAGTGACGGGAAATCATGAAGAAACGAAGGACGTGAAGAACAAGTTCAAAACGCGAATCACAATCACGATTGCCAACCGAAATTCGTCCCCACGAGGAGACAACGGGAATCCGGTCCCGTTTCCGCAAAATCCAAAGACACAGTGGTATTGTTCACCGTCTCTACGGATCTCAGTAGCTACAGCAGGGATTGGGAGAGCAGGAACCCTAGAATGAAAATAGCAATGGCTGAGATAGTCTGGAGGGAGGGGTTGCCACTCCTTATATAGCCTAATACAATTATTTCCCTAATACCCCTACTGCTAATGAGCGAGCAGGCTAACCCTAAGGATATTCCTGACCAACTCGAAGTGTAGTCGATCCGACGGCCACGCCCGCACATCAGATAGCTTCGCCTCGACGTGGCCTCACCGGATGCCGCCACGTGCCACCAAGCGCCGCTCGTCCTTTTCACGGACCTCCCCCGGTTTTGAGGCCAAAACCGAAAAACCTGGGCCATCCCCCGGTTTTGAGGCTGAAACCGGGAAACCTGTTGTCCGTCGCATGAGTTTTGTGGCCCAAACTCAGAAACCCGCCAGCGCCCTAGGTTTTAAGACCCAAACCTGGAAACCCGTCCTCAGCCCGATTGATTTTGTGGCCCAAACTCGGAAACCGGCCGCACCCAGGTTTTGAGGCCCAAACCTGGAAACCGTCCACTCGGTGTTTTTTCTGTGGCTCAACCACCAAAACAACGCGCCGTAAGGGATGCACTGCCCGTGCACCCCGTCCACCCTCAAGTCTTCACTTATCACTGTCCCGGGCTGTCAGCCACCACGGCCGATCCTCAGGCCCCCGGTCCGTCAGTCCAAGCCTCACGTCCGCCTTCACCGCTCCGGGTCCATCGGCACGGCACGTCTCTACTTGACCTTGACCTTGCCTTCGATCACCGTCTCTGTGCTCGACACCTGCACAACACAAGCCAAAGAACATGCGCATCATACCAGTTGACAATCACTCATCATCTCAAGATCCGGCATACACCCATGTATCCGCACCAAGTCCATGTCAAACCGTAACGCCGAGTCACACGACAACCGTATGCCAAGTCCATGGCAACCACACCGCCACACGGTCCATCCTACCGGATATACCTAATCACCATACTACAACATTACCAGTTGTTGACACTTACTACCATCGCTACCAAGAGTAGAGATAAGCCCTAACCTTGGCAACGACACTAGAAAGGCTTAGGTATGTTATCAGAACACACTAGAGATAAATCTGCAAGCACACAGATTAGATATCCGCACTTCACCAGATGTAGACCTAGTTTTAATATCGCACCCAAAGGATCAGCATGATTGTCTTAAGTCTATTGCTTAAACCCTAAGCACTAGCAAAAGTGAGAACACAAAAGATAAAGGGGATAACTAGGGTTTCCAACTCTAATAATCTCAGGAAGCTATGCGATTATTATTCAACTGTGGATTACGTTGGGATACCACATCCAGATTATGCATGTTCCCAAGTAATATTCTCCTGCTCGGCCTATAGACGGGAGGTGGACTATAGAAGATTCAACAAGGCTATAAGAGTGACCCTTGCGAGCTACCACACGATCTGGAATATAGGGTACACTATGCAAGTAATCGAGTCTAAGCACCACGCTAAAACGACGATGATTCCTCTAATCCTAGAGCGACTAGAATTAGAGTACTCTAATTAGAGTTGGAAGCCAGAAGAATAAAGACAATAACGCTTATTGATAATTAGAAGTTGAAGACCGAAGAATATCCTGATCCAAGCTCTTGACGAACTTGAATCCGTAGGTACAAGCTGAAGGAGTAGATCCGACAGGCCGGAGCTCCTTCTAATCTCCCTCTAATACCTCTCTCTCTCTTCTAATCCTAGAGAAGACTAGATTTAATACCTAATTAGAGGGATACTAGGTTTCTAATTGCTAGATGGCTCTGATCCCCTCCTAAAGAATATGAACTAGAGTTTCTGTATTAGATCTGTTGCTTTGCCTCAGGGGGGTCAGGGGTTTCTTATATAGCCCTAGGGGATGAACCGTGACCCTACGATCAAACTGACCTTGAACAATGGTTGAGATGCGTCGAGGAGGTCAATTAGGGCACGCTCCATGAGGATGGGTCATGAAGTGCCCTGGCCCAGGCCGATCAGCCCCACCTGGCAGTGGCCAGGCGCCGTCTTCGCCGTGTTGTCTTTTGGAAGCCTCCTGGTTGCCCTAACGCAACTTTCAATCTGGTGCACATCCAATCATGTTGGATAAGGATTCTATCTCTTTCCATCTGCTGGAAACACACCCTGGAGAATAGAAATTCACATAGCTGTTGGTCTGTAAGTTTAGCCCTTAAATTATGTTGCTTGGTGATCACTCCAAGTTGCTTCTAGAAGCTTCCAAGTGGTAACCAATGAGGACTCTCTCGTCAGGACTCCAAATGTAGCAAACCATATGTCTGTTTTGATCGTCTCGACGAGCTCTTCGCAATGGTGTAGTCTGATTCATCACTTGAGATACTTTTATGTATTGAAATGTTGATATTCTTACAAAACAAGTGTGGCAGAACCTCCCGGTAATGTGGCCCACCGCACCCGTCATTATTATAAGAAGCCCAATGACAGTGCAAATGAAACACATCACTGGAAAGAACTGTCGGGTGTCCCCGAGAGAACCCCGAATCATCAACGAGTTACAGGATCATCTTGTCTTCGGGTGGAATCACATTACATACAGTGATTTTACAAAATACGTCGGAGTGCGGAAGCATGAGAGATAGACTTACAAAATCATGAATAAGTTACTTTTTTACATTAAATATAACGGTATTGCGGAAGCGAATAGTATTACAGAACCACACTTAGGGAAGCACCTAAGTTGGAGAAGAAGAACACCAGATCACGTCGAGCCCACTGCATGATCGTGATCGACAACACCTATTAAGAACCTGCAACAGGGAATTAACAAACCCTGATTCTGTCGGTACTCAGCAAGACTTTCTCCGAAAAAAAAAGAAAGAAACTACAGGGTCATGCTTGCTTTAAGGGATGTAGTGGGGCTAGCAAGAGGAGAGATTTGCAGAAAAAGAATTTTAACAAAACCTTCCTCTTTGCCTTAGTAGTTCCAAATATACCATTAGTACACTTTTAGAATGAAACATCATTTCCCAATGCTTTGGTTTTGAAAACTCTACGTTGAGGGTGCGAGATCGAGTCTCTTTATTTTATCGTAGAGCAACGATGATTCGAAACCGCTTTATCTACCCAGCTGGGGGTTCCCAATCACACAATATGGCAGGACTCTAACCTGCAACATATTGCACAACCACATGTGATTTGTATGGCAGGACTCTAACCTGCAACATACCAAAGCACCACGGGCGTTGTATGGCAGGACTCTAACCTGCAACATATCAACCGTATCCCGTCATTGGTACTATCATGCACCGATCAAGGGCCAACAACGGACGGTTCCTAATCGCACAGACAGGAACACTATAATCAGGATTCCATTCCAGATGCAAGTTACCCGCCCGGTCTGAATTCCATTTTTCATCCATTTATCAGTTTGTACCTGAGAGAGGTATCCTAACAGTGATGACTCACCATCCCTTAGTTTGCTCAAGGCCTAAGCGGAGGATAATCTCCATCACCGTGCATCTTGGCTAAGCATTTACAATTAATAGGTAACAAGGATAGGGTAAAGGTAACCAACTGGTAATGCCACTACTCTGGTGTCATTCAACTCCTATTACTTAATGCAGTGATAAATCATTGTATAAACTTTGCAATAAAACGGAAAGGTTAAATGCACCGGGGCTTGCCTTCGTTGCAGGAAGACTAGGATCCAAGAAGGATCCACAGAGGTTAGTTCCTTTCCAAAGCATGTTGAACCTTCTCGTGAACACGGACCTCCTCCCGAGATGTGATCAGCCAAACCTTCTTGATCCAAAACTGGATCAACCCAAACTTCTCACTCTCGAATACTACACGTATAAATGATATATGCTTAGTAGGATGTCATGAAATGCATGCTAAGGTGCAGGACAATTAATTGTATAACAAAAGATTAAACAAACAAGGAAATTCGAGTACAACTTTCCTTCGCGGTAGAGTTGCAAACCAACAAAACCAACTTGCAACTTACCAACTAAGACTCCTAGCCACATACACTTCCACCAAGCACCTTTAGGTGTTCTAGGATGACTAAGGTTTATCAAAACATCACTCAAGCCATAGGAGCACAAGATGAGGGGTGTCCCATGGTCTTCAAACAATAAATCAAAGTCATCCAAGACTCATATTTCTTTCTTACTTAAGGATGGCTACACCTAACTAAGCCAAACAACACAGAAAACTTGTGCAACATTTTGGACAGATCACACCTTCTATACTAATCAAGCCATAACCAGAGCTACTAACATCCAAAAGGGGTGATCCTAGACAATTTAAAAAGCTTATCAAATTGTCTACAAACTTCCTAATACCACCCAAGGTTGATTCTATAGGCAACTAGTTAACTAACTTGGATAAACATTTCTGTCCATGGCTAGGACAGATTTGCTAACTCAACTTCAAACAGCTATAACTGAGCTATGGGTCACCAAAAATGGTGATCCTTAACAATCTAGAAAGCTTATAAAGTTTACTACATCTTTCCTATTATGACCATCAGGTGATTCACAACTTAATTAGCTCAAAGAACTATATTACACAGATCTGTCCAGAAAATAGGGCAGATCTGACCTGCTGACTTGTAAAAACCATAACTCCTAATTTAGCAGGCCTAAAATTATGAAATTTTAGGAAAAGCTATATAGAAGTTTACAACAACTTTGATATACAACTCATTTATTGAAAACAGAATCACAATCATGAAAACAGTCCTTAACAAGAACTGATCTAGCAACCTCATCATTTCATCCATACAAGATCACATGCACTACACTACTTGAATCATTTCAAAGCTATACATGACAACTCCACATCATGACATTCAACATATCAAACAAAAGGTCACTAAAGTAACAAAGGTCAGTCCTAACCTCTTTCTAATCATCTTTGTTAATTAACTACTTAAACAAACTCCATTACTATACTTTATTAATTAATTATGGAAACTAGGGTTTAACCTATACTTTGCCAACTAAGCTCGGGCTTTTAGGGATGATTGGTTATTGTGAATAACAGTTGCAAAACAAATTTCATAAATCTTGGATCATTAATTTATCCTACACAAATTAGTTAAGTTTCATGCATTATTTAATTAATAAACAAAGCATAAAACTAGCATGAAACTTATTTTGTCCAAATGACTTCAAACTTTTTGTGAAGATTAATCACATGGTACAAACAGTATAAAAATTAGTTTCATATTTTTATGGACATATTTTTAAGCCTACAAAAAACATCAAAGTCTCATTTATTAATTAAAAGCCATATTTAACTCCCACCAAAATTTATTCAAACATCACTCATATTTTTTTTTTTTGATAGAACCCATCACAAGGATTACAAAAAAATTTATTTCACAAAATTTGGAGCATCAGAGAATTATCTAGGCATTAACCAAACATCAGTACAATTAATCATTTCCTGGAAAAGAATAAAACACTGGAAACCTTTTTATACTCTGCTTCTTCTTACCCTGGGTCACTGACTGGCAGGGGTCGGGGTCACAGACTCAGGCCAAGCCGTGACCATGGCCCTAACCATGGCGGCCATGGCTCCGGCCGACCGGCTTGCCGGTGGGGAGTCCCTCCCGACCACCCGACCAGGCTCTCGAGCGCCACCAAGACTAGGCGCAACCATAGGTTCAGTTGGGTAAAGGCGGAGGGTACCAGAGGACCACGGCCGATGGCCATGGCGGCCCGGCCGAGCACAACTGGCGCGCGGGGGCCGGCGGTCCGGCGAGAGGAGGTGGTTGGTAGTGACCTCGGGTTGGACCTACCTTAATAGCACCCGGGACTATCCAAGCTCCTCTGCGCACATAGCTAGTCGGGTTCAAGCCCAAAGAGAGGGGATCAAGAGGTCCTCAACAGGGAGTGGTGCAGCGGCTTACTTCACCGGCATGGTGGTGTTTCTGATGGAAGCAGAGCAGTAGGGTAGTGTTGAAACTAACAATCCTGGGAGATTAACTGGAACATGGCTAAACTCGGATGATGGTTATTTGGGGTTGGAGCTCAGTGGAGAGAGCTGGCCATGGTGGAGGTACCGCGGCGGTGCTGGCACCGGCCACGGGGAAGACACCGCGGCGTGGCTGCTCTCGGAGTTTAGAGCTATTTCTGGGTGGTTCGAAAGGGAGACAAGGGCATGGGGAACTCAACCACGGGGCTAGATTGGCCATGGAGCGAGCGACGGCGATGAACAAGCGCGGCGGCTGCGCTCTGCTCTTGCCGGAAGAAACAGAGGAGAGGGAAAGATGGAGACGGCGATGTGGGCTCGCGGTAGAGGTGGTGATGGCATGCTTGCCAGCTCCTATTGCTTCACTGCGTGTCCACGTGGCCACACGCACGTGGCGCACGCGGGCCGGATAGCCGGCCAAATGGCCACGGCAAGACGGCGGCGGCGGCCGGGTGCAAAGCACCGGCCCTGCTCTGCTCTTCCCCCTCCGATTATTGTAGCACAGAGACAAAAACGATCCTCTTTGCTCTAATTTTCCAAAAACTGCTAAGCAACAGGGAAAACTCCCAACATTAAAGTTGTTCCAAAAATTAGGATCTACAACTTTCATTTAAGGAGCACACTCAAATTCTAGCTAGAAATCAAAATCACATTTTGAATTTGAAATGCATTCAAACTTTGATTCAAAATTACTTTTAAACTTTCTGAACAACTTCAAATTTTACCAATATAGAAGCTGTTCCTTATGAAATTATCTACAACTTTGCTTTTGGTCCCATATCAAAATTATGCTTAATTTTTGAACTACACAAAAGGGGATAAAACTAGGTTAGAAATTAATTTCTAATTTGAAACCAATTCAACTAGTTTTCCAAATTACTTCAGATTTTATTTAGTAACATGAAAATCTATATTAAAAAGTTGTTGCTTTTAATCCTCTCTACAACTTTGATTAAAGCACCAAAGTCTAATTCTTTTTAGTTTTTGAAATCTAGTTTAGGGGTAAACTTTAGGGTTTGAAAGATTTCAAATTATTCAAATTTTTGTACAGAACCTTTGAAAACTTGAATACAAAGTTGTACCTCTCAAAAAGAGCTACAACTTTTCTTTTGAAACAATTTTGAAATTTGACATACTTTTGACTTATACAAAAAGGGAATAAAAAAAGAACATAGAAAATTATGGTTTTCTACTTATCATTTCATGTTACATAAACACTTATGTAAATCACACAAGATTATGCAACATCTACGGTAAACATGTAAAGCATCTCAACTATACTTAAAACATGAAATGCTTTTATGCCATGATGCCAAATGATTATGCATACTAAACATATTAATTAGGTTTTTAATTATTGCTTAACACCAGGGGTGTTACAGCTCCTTCCCCCTTAAAGAAATCTCGTCCCGAGATTTAAGAAGCACTTAAAGGTTGGGGTTGAGTAATGGAAAAGGAAATGTGTCACACTTGTTTACCCACAAGGAGTTCACAAGGTAACTGGGGTTGGGTTCGGGATTGGGATGGCAAGATCTAGGGACGAACATCTATCAGGGGATCACAGCTGCTCTCAGAATTAGAGGAGAAAGTTTAGCACAACATATTATTTTATAATTTCATTTCATTATTATGCATGATATGAGATATGCTCGTCCTATACGACCTCTCACTATTAGGAGATTTCTGCCTTCACCTGTTAGTTAGGTATAGGGCTATACTTTATATACTAGCTTCACTGACTTGGTGCAGGTGTTGAATAGCTCTTCTGTCGCATTTTGATGAAGTGGTTGACTATCCATTGACCTTCAGTAGAAAGGTTGAAAACTTCTCGGTGTCCCTTGTTGAAGTCACTAATAAAGTCTTCACGAAGTCTTCCAGCAAAGCAAGAAATTTGAGGCAAGATCATTTTTAACTTGTTACTTCCAAAAACTTTTAGATTACGAAATCATTTTGAAGTTTTTTAAAACTAATGTTGTATCTGTCCCCCCCTCCCCCAAGACAATCCTGCTCCGATACCAATCTGTGGCAGAACCTCCCGGTAATGTGGCCCACCGCACACGTCATCATTATAAGAAGCCCAATGACAGTGCAAATGAAACACATCACTGGAAAGAACTGTCGGGTGTCCCCGAGAGAACCCCGAATCATCAACGAGTTACAGGATCATCTTGTCATCGGGTGGAATAATTACAACATTACAACAGTTGATACAAAATACGTCGGAGTGCGGAAGCATGAGAGATAGACTTTACAAAATCATGAATAAGTTAGTTTTTACATAAACATAACCGGTATTGCGGAAGCAGAATAGTATTACAGAACCACACTTAGGGAAGCATCTAAGTTGGAGAAGAACAACCAGATCAAGTCGAGCCCACTGACATGATCGTGATCGACAACACCTATTAAGAAACCTGCAACAGGGAATTAACAAACCCTGAGTACTGTCGGTACTCAGCAAGACTTATCTGACAAAAGAAAAAAAACTACAGGGTCACGCTTGCTTTAAGGGATGTAGTGGGGCTAGCAAGAGGAGAGATTTGCAGAAAAAGAATTTTTAACAAAACCTTCCTCTTTGCCTTAGTAATTCCAAATATACCATTAGTACACTTTAGAATGAAACATCATTTCCCAAATGCTTTGGTTTTGAAAACTCTACGTTGAGGGTGCGAGATCGAGTCTCTTTTTATCGTAGAGCAACGACGATTCGAACCGCTTTATCTACCCAGCTGGGGGTTCCCAATCACACAATATGGCAGGACTCTAACCTGCAACATATTGCACAATCACAAGTGATTTGTATGGCAGGACTCTAACCTGCAACATACCAAAGCACCACGGCGTTGTATGGCAGGACTCTAACCTGCAACATATCAACCCGTATCCCGTCATTGGTACTATCATGCACTCGATCAAGGGCCAACAACGGACGGTTCCTAATCGACACAGACAGGAACACTACATCAGGATTCCATTCTAGATGCAAGTTACCCGCCCGGTCTGAATTCCATTTTTCATCCATTTATCAGTTTGTACCTAAGAGAGGTATCCTAACAGTGATGACTCACCATCCCTTAGTTTGCTCAAGGCCTAAGCGGAGGATAATCTCATCACCGTGCATCTTGGCTAAGCATTTACAATTAAATAGGTAACAAGGATAGGGTAAAGGTAACCAACTGGTAATGCAACTACTGGTGTCATTCAACTCCTATTACTTAAATGCAGTTGATAAATCATTGTATAAACTTTGCAATAGAAACGGAAAGGTTAAATGCACCGGGGCTTGCCTTCGTTGCAGGGAAGACTAGGATCCAAGAAGGATCCACAAAGGTTAGTTCCTTTCCAAAGCATGTTGAACCTTCTCGGTGAATACGGACCTCCTCCCGAGATGTGATCAAACCAAACCTTCTTGATCCAAAACTGGATCAACCCAAACTTCTCACTCTCGAATACTACACGTAGATAAATGATATATGCTTAGTAGGATGTCATGAAATGCATGCTAAGGTGCAGGATAATTAATTGTATAACAAAAGATTAAACAAACAAGGAAAGTCGAGTACAACTTTCCTTCGCGGTAGAGTTGCAAACCAACAAAACCAACTTGCAACTTACCAACTAAGACTCCTAGCCACATACAACTTCCACCAAGCACCTTTAGGTGGGTTAACTAAGATGACTAAGGTTTATCAAAATATCACTCAAGCCATAGGAGCACAAGATGAGGGGGGTCCCATGGTCTTCAAACAATAATCAAAGTCATCCAAGACTCACATATTTCTTACTTAAGGATGGCTACACCTAACTAAGCCAAACAACACAGAAAACTTGTGCAACATTTTGGACAGATCACACCTTCTATACTAATCAAGCCATAACCAGAGCTACTAACATCCAAAAGGGGTGATCCTAGACAATTTAAAAAGCTTATCAAATTGTCTACAAACTTCCTAATACCACCCAAGGTTGATTCTATAGGCAACTAGGTTAACTAACTTGGATAAACATTTCTGTCCAGGGCTAGGACAGATTTGCTAACTCAACTTCAAACAGCTATAACTGGAGCTATGGGTCACCAAAAATGGTGATCCTTAACAATCTAGAAAGCTTATAAAGTTTACTACATCTTTCCTATTATGACCATCAGGTGATTCACAACTTAATTAGCTCAAAGAACTATATTACACAGATCTGTCCAGAAAATAGGGCAGATCCGACCTGCTGACTTGTAAAAACCATAACTCCTAATTTAGCAGGCCTAAAATTATGAAATTTTAGGAAAAGCTAGATATAGAAGTTTACAACAACTTTGATATACAACTCATTTATGGAAAACAGAATCACAATCATGAAACAGTCCCTTAACAAGAACTGATCTAGCAACCTCATCATTTCATCCATACAAGATCACATGCACTACACTACTTGATTCATTTCAAAGCTATACATAACAACTCCACATCATGACATTCAACATATAAAACAAAAGGTCACTAAAGTAACAAAGGTCAGTCCTAACCTCTTTCTAATCATCTTTGTTAATTAACTACTTAAACAAACTCCATTACTATACTTTATTAATTAATTATGGAAACTAGGGTTTAACGTAAACTTTGCCAACTAAGCTCAAGCTTTTAGGGATGATTGGTTATGGTGAATAACAGTTGCAAAACAAATTTCATAAATCTTGGATCATTAATTTATCCTACACAAATTAGTTAAGTTTCATGCATTATTTAATTAATAAACAAAGCATAAAACTAGCATGAAACTTATTTTGTCCAAATGACTTCAAACTTTTTGTGAAGATTAATCACATGGTACAAACAGTATAAAAATTAGTTTCATTTTTTTTGGACATATATTTAAGCCTACAAAAAACATCAAAGTATCATTTATTAATTAAAATCCATATTTAACTCACCACCAAAATTTATTCAAACATCAAGTTTCATATTTTTATTTGATAGAACCCATCACAAGGATTACAAAAAAATTTATTTCACAAAAATTGGAGCATCAGAGAATTATCTAGGCATTAACCAAACATCAGTACAATTAATCATTTCCTGGAAAAGAATAAAACATTGGAAACCTTTTTATACTTTGCTTCTTCTTACCCTGGGTCACTGACAGGCAGGGGTCGGGGTCACAGACTCAGGCCAAGCCGTGACCATGGCCCTAACCATGGCGGCCATGGCTCCGGCTGACCGGCTTGCCGGCGGGGAGTCCCTCCCAACCACCCGACCAGGCTCTCGAGCGCCACCAAGACTAGGCGCAACCATAGGTTCGGTTGGGTAAAGGCGGAGGAGGGTCCAGAGGACCACGGCCGCTGGCCATGGCGGCCCGGCCGAGCACAACTGGCGGCGCGGCGGCGGTCCGGCGAGGAGGAGGTGGTAGTGACCTCGGGTTGGACCTAATAGCACCAGGGACTATCCAAGCTCCTTCTGCGCACCATAGCTATGTCGGGTTCAAGCCAAAGCTAGGGGCTCAGCGGACATGGCGGTGGCGGCGGCTTACTTCACCGGCATGGTGGTGTTCTGATGGAAGCAGAGCGGTAGCGTTGAAACTAACAATCCTGGGAGATTAACTGGAACATGGCTAAACTCGGATGATGGTTATTTGGGGTTGGAGCTCAGTGGAGAGAGCTGGCCATGGTGGAGGTACTCGCGGCGGCTCTGGCACCGGCCACGGGGAAGACACCGCGGCGTGGCTGCTCTCGGAGTTTAGAGCTATTTCTGGGTGGTTCGAAAGGGAGACAAGGGCATGGCGAACTCAACCATGGGGCTAGATTGGCCATGGAGCGAGCGACGGCGATGAACAAGCGCGGCGGCTGCGCTCTGCTCTTGCCGGAAGAAACAGAGGAGAGGGAAAGATGGAGACGGCGATGTGGGCTCGCGGTAGAGGTGGTGATGGCATGCTTGCCAGCTCCTACTTGCTCTTGACTGCGTGTCCAACAACGTGGCGCACGCGGATAGCCAGCCAAACGGCCACGGCAAGACGGCGGCGGCGGCCGGGTGCAAAGCACCGGTCCTGCTCTGCTCTTCCCCCTCTGATTACTGTAGCACAGAGACAAAAACGATCCTCTTTGCTCTAATTCTCCAAAAACTTCTAAGCAACAGGGAAAACTCCCAACATGAAAGTTCTTCCAAAAATTAGGATCTACAACTTTCATTTAAGGAGCACACTCAAATTCTAGCTAGAAATCAAAATCACATTTTGAATTTGAAATGCATTCAAACTTTGATTCAAAATTACTTTTAAACTTTCTGAACAACTTCAAATTTTACCAATATAAAAGTTGTTCCTTATAAAATTATCTACAACTTTGCTTTTGGTCCCATATCAAAATTATGCTTAATTTTGAACTACACAAAAGGGGATAAAACTAGGTTTAGAAATTAATTTCTAATTTGAAACCAATTCAAACTAGTTTTCCAAATTACTTCAGATTTTATTTAGTAACATGAAAATCTATATTAAAAAGTTGTTGCTTTTAATCCTCTATACAACTTTGATTAAAGCACCAAAGTCTAATTCTTTTTAGTTTTTGAAATCTAGTTTAGGGGTAAAATTTAGGGTTTGAAAGATTTCAAATTTATTCAAATTTTTGTATAGAACCTTTGAAAACTTTGAATACCAAAGTTGTACCTCTCAAAAAGAGCTATAGCTTTTCTTTTGAAACAATTTTGAAATTTGACATACTTTTTGACTTATACAAAAAGGGAATAAAAAGGAACATAGAAAATTATGGTTTTCTACTTATCATTTCATGTTACATAAAACACTTATGTAAATCACACAAGATTATGCAACATCTATGGTAAACATGTAAAGCATCTCAACTATACTTAAAACATGAAATGCTTTTATGCCATGATGCCAAATGATTATGCATACTAAACATATTAATTAGGTTTTTAATTATTGCTTAACACCAGGGGTGTTACAACAAGTGAGAACGACACAACTCATGGAACTGATTAGAATCAAACCCTTTTCTATGTTGATGGTCACTTTTATTCCCTTCTAGGTGACTTATTGATGGTATAAGATATGAGTTAGTGATGGTCAACAAGCTCCCCACACTAGGTCTTTACTCATCCCTGAGGAAAGTATAGCTTCACACTTACTATTTATAGAAAAACCAGCACTGCTGGGATTAGTAGTGTTGAAACAAATTTTATTATCTTTATCCTTCAGTCTTGTCAGATGAAGAGTTTTATAAGATTTTCTGAAAAACATAGCCTTCCTTCTCCTCCCTGTGGTACTCTAAGTGTCGCTCAAAATTCTTATTTCCTCTCGTGAGGCATTGCCTTCTTTTCAAGATTATTAATTATATCTAGAGCTTTAAGAAGTTTGTAGCACTCATCCTTTGATTATGTCACCAGGTCAACACTTAGAGCTAGGGAGAGAAGTGTCATACTCCTAATCAAGATTTTATTTTTGAAAACACTTGTCCTCTCTTGTTGGGCATTTTGTGTAAGAGACACCTTGAGCTATGAGGCTAATTCTACTGTTGAGCATGTGCCCATTTTTCTTTCTTTCTTCTTTTTTTAATCGAGGTTCTGGACACTAGTCCCTTTTTATTTCCTTGTGATCAATCTTTTTGGGGTTTCGAGCACTTGCCCCTTTTTATTTCCTCGGATATATATTTATCTTGCACAGCTCATGTCTCTTTCACAATAATACTTCTCAAGATGGACTTAACCTTTTTAAACGATCTTGATTTTTGGAATATGATAAATCTCTCAACCAAAGCCATAAAAGTTAACTTAGTATCATTACAAAGGTAAGTAGCTAGAATAACATAATGATGTCATGATTATTTAGGCTTGAGGAGGAAACATGTTTTTACCACTGAGAGAAGAATTGCTATTTGATTTTAAGCATTTGAAATAAATTCTCCAAGGACAAGACTTGTAGAGTCAGGTATTATGACAAGCAATTAATTATTCCCAATAGTAACAAGAGATTCTAAGAATAGTTCATGTGAGCTATCTCATGCTATTATCAAGTTTCATTCGGGACTTCATCTTAAATCTTGTTTCAAGTGGATTTCAATTTTTGATTTGGAATATGATGCAATATGAAGATAGAGAGTATGTGATACGTACTAGACCGTAGACAGACGAGAGTGTTTCATCATGTGTGGCCTTGTTGAGTGCTTCCGTTTTCCTGCGATTTTGTTGTCGATCTTCCATTTATTGATAGGTCCTCCCCCCACACTTGTTCCTGTTATACCTTTATGCACAACATGTGGAGACAAGACACATATCCAAAACAAAAGTAGAGAGAAAGAGTAGGTAACTTGCAAACACAAGGTTGATATGTCCCCTTGTGGTTCCTTTCCTGAGTGATGAGCGATCGGTCAACAGGCTCACCGGATGGGGTGAGTGGCAACATGTGTCTCTTGGCTGTGTTGATGTGCAGGTGTGGAGCTCGGAGACAGTGGTCGATGGCGAGGTGAAGGTCAAGTAGAGACGGGCCATGCCAATGGACCGGGAGCGGTGAAGGGCGGACGTGAGGCTTGGACCGACGGACCGAGAGGCCGGAGGACTAGCTGTGGTAGCTGGCACTTGGCATCCGCGAGCAGGAGCACATGGGGATGTGCGGTGCATCGGCCGAGTCGGGAGGAAGACGATGGTGTTGTAACACTTGGCGGGAGGTCGGACACGGGCTTGCGTGCGGCGCAAGTGCCGTCGGCTGAGTCAAGGAGGAAGGCGAAGGCATTGTGCCCGCCGTGGAGGTTGGACATTCATCAACATCGGTGCCGATGGTCGGGGTGTGCGAACCACACTCCGTCTACGGCGCAGGTTTGGTAGTTGAGCCTCGAAAAACTACCCTCGACGGTTTCCGAGTTTGGGCCTCAAAACTCGGGGTGGCCGGTTTCCGAGTTTGGGCCTCAAAACTCGGGGTGGACGGTTTTCCAAGTTTGGGCCTCAAAACCTGGGCTGGCGGGTTTCTGAGTTTGGGCCACAAAACTCAGCCGAGGACACAGGTTTCCCAGTTTTGGCCTCAAAACCAGGGGGAGGTTCCAAAAGGAACGGTCGACGCGTGGCGGCGCCAAGAGGCTTGTGTTGCAGCGAAGCTATCGGTGAGGAAGGCACGACGGTCGATGGGACAGCACGTGGTGGTATCCTGGAGCTTGCGTCGAGGCGAAGCAAAGGATGAGGAAGGCGCGAGGCTATCGGATCAAGACTTCTGCCTTGCTGGACCGGAATACCCCTAGGGTTAGACTGTTTGCTCTATGTATCTAGGGGTAGAAGGGGAATAAGTGTATTAGGCTATAAGTAGAGAGGCGGCCCCTCCTCTCATTCTATACTTGCAGCATTTCATTCTCTTAGCCCTCGCTAGGTTTTCTTCCACCTGCTGCATGTGATCCGTAGAGGCAGATACAATACCTCTGTGTACTTGTGATTTTGAGGAAACGGGACCGTAATCCCGTTGTCTCCTCGTGGGGACGAGTTCCGGCTGAAATCGTGATCGATTTGCGTTTTGGTATTGTGTTCTTCGCGTTTTGGTTTTTTGCCTCCTCAGAGATTTGCTTCGTTCTTCCTCACCGAAGGATGGTTTTGGATTTTGCTTGAATCACTTTGTGCTAGATCGAGAGTGTCATCTTTCCGCCGAAGGAATTGCTTCCTAATCTCTGGAGCACACAAATTGGGTTGAATTCGTGTTTGGATCGAGTTCTTGTTCGTTTGGCCTGGTTTACTTTGATTCACCGATTTGGAGTTAGGATAGAGCCATGATCTCCTAGTAGTAGCTCACTAACCTCCTTGTGACTACCCTCACCAAGTTTGAGCCTTAGTGCTTTCGATTTGAGGGAGATCGAGTCAAATCGGTGGACGAATAGATCAGTTTCAGGGTGACCGGACGCTTGGTACTTGGCGACCGGATGCTCGCCATTGAGTTTGGTCGTTGAAGGTTGTGCCTTTCAGTTTGCACAGACTTGACTAGATGCACCAGAGTTCGCTTGACCGGACGCACAGCTGACCCTGTTCACAGAATCGCGCTATGACCGGACACTCAGTTCATCTTGACTGGATGCTCCCTGGTGAAAAGTCCGGTTATGAACAGAGAGGTCCCAGAAGGGATTTTTCCTGACTGGACACGTCCGATCATGTCTGACCGGACGCACCCCTGAGTCCGGTCAGTGCTGTTCTGCACATTTTCGTTTTCAGTTTCGTCTGTGGTTTTGACATTTGGTTTTTGGCTTTCTCCGGTAGTTCCAATCTACCTCTAGGACATCCCTAGGGTATCCACCTACTTGTAGGTCGTGAACTTTCTGCTCGCTTGAGTCTTTGTCTTTTGGGGTGATTTTCTGGGACAAGGGTCATCTATTTCTCGAGAAGAAATTTGAGGCTCCCATTCAACCCCCCTCTGGTCGCTAATTCGGTCCTTCAATTGGTATCAGAGCCGGTTAAGGGGAACGATTAAGGTAAGGGAGCGATAGGTTCGATTTGTGGAAAACTCGACATTGGTGATCCGCCTTCAAATCAGACACAATTCGAACCCTGCAACCTATTACAAAACCGACCAATTTATACTAGATTAAGCACAGTAATCTCCGCTTTCATGATGATCGTCATGTACTTAAGCTCGTACAAACCCGGTAGTCCAGAAATCTCGAAGGATTTCAAACAATTCGAATTCAGCCTAGATCGTAATGAGTTTAGCGTACGTGCCAACAAGTTACATCATAGTTCGAACATAGTTTAAATCCATCGGAGTACGGAACAATATTACAAACCATAGTTTGATAAAAGAGTGGAAGCAACATAGTTTTGAAACACAAGTTCAGTTTGTTCATAATACGGTGCCATCAACCTGATCATGTCCACAAAAGCATTAGTGAAGGATAAGAAGGGACCATCCCATGGTCTAGTCATCGCCCATAACCGGGTACAGGCAGTTCTCACAGTAGCCAAAGAAGCTCTGAGCATCTGCAACAACAAGGGAATAAAACCCTGAGTACTAGAAGATACTCAGCTAGACTTACCCGTCATAAACCAGAAATAAAGTGGCACCAAGGATCATGCATGCCTGTATCTAGGGTTGGCTATACTTACCTTTTGCATAAAAGCATTTTTCATTGATAAAAACCATTATTAGCGTATGAGCAGTCAATTTTGTGTAATCAACCTGATTACTAGATTGACACCTGATCTAGAGCAATCACTTGTCTAATTAATCAAGCAAGAGTGACTATTTCATCAATAGCCTTTCAGATTCAACATCATAACCATCTTTAGTTCCATAAGTTCTACGGTAACACATGCTAGTCAATTACTCACTGTCCATGAGCGATGGCGATTATAATCGATTCCTACCTAGCTGGTGATAAAATGTTCCACACTCGCCCGATCACACCTCGCCAGGTAGTCGTCGGCTGCCACTCAGGAAATTCGAGAACACGATTCGCGGGACGGTCATGGGCCCCTCTACACTAGGGGTAATCTCAGTGCCAGGTCGCTCGACCTATACTGTCCACGGTCATGCTAGGTCAATCAGGCCCCGCCTGCCCACGGACCATGCCAGGTTGCTCAAAATAGTCGCCCACAGTACATCTGAGGCCCTGGGTGTTAGGCGTCAATATCTCCATCACCGGCTCGAATAACCTTACTCGGCTTCATGGTAGGTACCCGCACCTGCTCCGTTAAGTGATTGACGTGTTCAAAATGACTGAGGTGTGCCTTCGTCGGGTCCTAATCGACACAGATGGGAGACTACTAGCACACAGAACCCATGTCCTGCTGCTCCTAAATCCCGCCTGGTCTCAAATTAAGGATCACATGGTTATTCCACGATAGCACCAGGCTAATCATGATCAGTATCCACCTATATGCGGGAGACAGGAAATCACACGACTTTTACCGGTCTAAGCAAGATAAGCATACAATAGAGCCTAGACCTAGCACGGATATTAAGATAATAATTGCGGTGCACAAGGATAAGTAAGTAATGCAACAACGGTAGCAATCAACTCACATAACCTAATGCAACAAAATATAGCAGGTTAATTTGTAAATAATTGCAAACCGCAGGGAGTTAAATACTCCGGGGCTTGCCTCTTTCAAAGTCAGATGGCCGATGGTCCTGACACTCGGGCAGATCCTCGACGGCGGCCTCTTCGATCTTCTCGAACAACGCTTCCTCCTGGAGCTGCTCCTCCGACTGTGGTGGATTCTGGTTCTCCTCTAGCGATCCTGTATGGTGCATTGCAAGTATAAATATGATGAACGCACATAGAGTGCTTATGAGGTGCAAACATGAAGGAGAGACAATCATGAGATAAACACATGTCATCTACTGCATTCTCTTCAACAAGATAGTCTAACTCCTCATGCATGGCATTGACCCAATCCGGATCCGTCAAGGCGTGTCCAACATCGGGCTCAAAATTAGCAACAAAAGCAGAATGAGCGAAGTGAGAGATGTGTTGTGACTGGACCAAGTAACCCGTTCGTCGATGCTGCCGATCATCTGCTGAGGCGGGTGCTGGCGCTGGATGTGTCGTGGCGCTCCCGAGCTGAAGTAGCCTCCCCCTCAACAGCAGCTGGTGATCCCCGGGTACAAAAAGGTACCGCTCGGGTGGCGCATCCCACGGCCCCCAAGAAGAAGAGGTGTCGGGGCCGTGAGTCGTCGTCGAGGCCGCTCTTTGCGGCACGGCAGGTGGAGGGGGTGCTGGATCATCTATACCTTCAGCACCCTCTTCCTCGTCATTGAAAGAGGCTCACCAACCTCATGATCACCTGCACGCTCAAACCGAGAAGGACATACAAGAGTCTCGTCGAAGGTGACATCTGATGTCTCCATGACTCGGTTAGTGTCAAGGTTAAGTACACGATAAGCTCGAGTGTGAGTGCCATAACCCAAAACAACACACCGTCCGAAGAACGAGACTAAACTTGTCCAGGTTGCCCTTTTTCAAAATAAAACAGTGGCAACCGAAGACTCTAAAATAACTCACCTTGGGTAGGTGACCAAAACGCAACTCATAAGAGGTCTTCTTCAAAAAGGCTCTCAGAAAAATGCGATTTGAAATGTAGCATGCAGTGTTCATAGCTTCGGCCCAATAGCGCCTAGGAGTCCTATGCTCATCGAGCATCGTCCTGGCCATCTCAACAAGGGTCCAATTTCCTCTCTACAACACCATTTTGGGCGGGTGTGTAGGGGGAAGAAAACTGATGCTCCAAACCAAGGCGGTTACAAAACTTCTCAAAATCCAAATTTTTAAACTCGGAACCATTATCACTTCTAATAGCTCGCATCGAGTTCAAAGGGAACTCGTTCTGAAGACGCAAATCAGATTGCGAGCAAAAGAGAAAGTCTCAGTCTTCTCAGTCAAGAAGAAGAAAACCCACGAATACCTCGAAAAGTCGTCAACAACAACTAAACATACCATTGCCACCAACCGAGCTCACCCAGAGCAGGACCAACAAGGTCCATATGTAAAAGCTCTCCAGGGTGCGAGGTCATGACCTTAGTCACTGGATGGTGGGGAGCGGCAACCATCTTCCCATGTCTACAAGAATGACAGACTAGATCCTTCTCCATCGAAAGCTTGGGCAATCCTCGGATTAGGCCAAGTGAGCTAAGTCTTGCAAGCAAGTCAAAGCTAAATGACCGAGCCTCCTATGCCACTTCCAAAGATCAGAGGAGGAAGGATAGCCAAAAGACAGCGGGAAATGCCAAACGACTCCGAGAAATTCGCACGAAAGACTTTCCCAAAGGGCGAAATCAAACATACAAGATTACCCTGAGGGTCCAAAATACGACTGAGGTTCGGTTTAAACGAATCTCATAGTCGTCGTCAAATAGTTGTGAAACAGAGAGAAGGTTAAAATGCAAGTTAGAAACAAGAGCAACATCGCGCAACACAAAGTGCTCATTAACCCACACCGACCCGCGAGCAAAACCTTACCTTTACTATGTCGCCGAAAGGTAATGTACTCCTTTCCGGCAACAGGGCTAAGGCTGGAGAACCACTTGGTGTTCCGGTCATGTGCCTCGAACAACCGGAATCCACCAACCAAATGTCCTCCAACCGTCTTACCTACATCAATAGAAAGACATAGGGTGAGCATACGGTCCAACACTGGGGTTAGTGAAGAAAGGGGAATACCAGTGTTGGGCCGGTTGCTCAAAAGAACGGTTAGCAGAAAAACCATTCCTAGCACGTCTACGGGGGTAGCGATCACCACGCACAGGAAAACGTGGTCCGCTAGGGACGGAGCGCTCACGCGATACTCAAAATGCGGTGGGGGAAAGCGCTCAACTACAAAGCCTCCGCCACGGGGTCCATAGCCTACAACTGCAGGCTCCCGCCGGGCATGCTCTCTACAAGGCCTACGCCTAGGAATTGAGGTTCAGGACCTCTAGGCCTAGCCTCTCTCCTCGGAGCTCTCCTCTGCCTAGGCCTGGAAACTTGAGGTTCTGGACCTCTGGGCCTAGCAGCTCTCCTCTGGACGTTCGGCACATGCACACCATGGAAAGGGTGGTACATGTCCGGGTTGTCCATCTCCCGAGCACGGGCGCCTCTCTCTTGTGCCAAAAACAGAACTCACTCAAGTGACCATCTCTCCCATAGAAGTCACACTGGTACCTCACCGCACGCAAAGGGGGTTGTTGGTACTCATGGCTATGGGTATGGCTCACTTTGCCCTTCTGTGGCAACTCCTCCTGGATAGGTGTGTATCCAGCTTGTTCTTTAGGTGGTTGGGTTTGGGATGCCACACTTGGTTCTTGGGTGGAGCTCTCGGATGTTCTTCAAACACCCCATCCTTGGTGGTAGGCTTGAGAGGCTCTTGGGTGGAAGCTTGGTAAGTTTGGGAGAGAGGTCGATTGGAATCGCCTCTCTCCCAAATCTTCCCAAATCCGATTCAAAACCGAATCACTCATTCCCAAAATTGGAGAAGATGACAACTAGGTAGTTGGAAGACTATCCCTAAGAAATCATCTGCTCAAATCAACTCAAACTCTGGGAAATCGAAGAGATTGGTGCAAGAACAAAAAAGTCACCACGAAACTCAAATCGATCCGATCTACATGTTCGTGAGCTTTGAGTTTAATTCCTTCTGTGGAAATGATCTCCTCACAACAAAGAACAAGTTGATTCAAACGGATTCGAGAAAGTGGCAACGTAGAGGGAGATCGAGTGACGGGAAAAACGTGGAGAAAAGATGAACGCGAAGAACAACTCAAGAACGTGAATCACAACCACGAATTCCAGCCAAAAATCATCCCCACGAGGAGACAACGGGATTACGGTCCTCTTTCCTCAAAATCCAAATACACAGAGGTATGATTAGCATCTCTACGGATCTCAGTAGCTACAGCACGGAATGGGAAGCAGGAAACCCTAGAATGAGAATAGCAAATGTCTGAGATAGATGGGGAGGTGGGGTTCTCCCCCTTCTTATCCTAAACATTATTCCCACTCTACCTCTAATGATACATAGAGCGATCCAGCTAAACCCTAAGGCTATTCTGGACCAGCTCAAGGTAGATGTTGATCCGACGGCCACGCCCGCTCATCAGGTAGCTTCGCTCCTACGCGACCTCACCGAATGCCGCCACGTGCCGCCACTCGTCCACCGTCCATTTTCCTGGACCTCCCCCCAGTTTTGAGGTAGAAACCGGGAAACCTGTCCTCAGGCTGAGTTTTGTGGCCCAAACTCAGAAACCCGCCATCACACAGGTTTTGAGGCCCAAACTCGGAAATGGTCCAGCACCCAGGTTTTGAGGCCCAAACCTGGAAACCATCCCACCGGTGGTTTTTCTGGGGCTCTACCACCAAACCGAAGCCGAAGAGGGATGCACCGCCCGTGCACCCCGTCCACCCGCAAGTCTTCACTTGTCGTTGTCCCAGGCTGTCAGCCCCACGCCCATGGGCGATCCTCAGGCCACCGGTCCGTCAGTCCAAGCCTCACGTCCGCCCTTCACCGCTCCAGGTCCATCGGCACGGCACGTCTCTACTTGACCTTCACCTTGCCTTCGATCACCGTCTACGAGCTCGACACCTGCACAACACAAGCCAAAGAACATGCGCATCAAACCAGTTGACAATCACTCATCATCACAAGACCCGGAATACACCCATGTATCCGCAATCTGCCCCTTGATGAGTGCATTGTCCACTTCCAACACAAATCATATGAAATAGAAAGAAAGAAGAAAAAGCGAACTCATCCAAACGACCAGAAGCAAATCAAAGCCAAAAGAAGGTCAAGTAGAATAAGCAAGACAACTTGGTTCCCAAAGACATGGGCAGCGGCTCGATGCAACCAAGCAAAGCAAAGCTAGCCCTGCGGATACATGGGTGTATGCCGAGTCTCTGTGTGATGAGTGATTGTCAACGGAGATGATGCGCATGTTCTTTGGCTTGTGTTGTGCAGGTGTCGAGCACGGAGACAGTGATCGATGGCGGGTGAAGGTCAAGTTGCGACGTGCCGTGCCGACGGACCGGGCGCGATGAAGGATGGGCGTGCCGTGCGGCGGACGTACCATGCCGATGTATCGGACGGTGAAGGGCGGACGTGGACTTGGACTGATGGACTGGAGGCCGGAGGATCAGCTGTGGTGGCTGGCAGCCTGCGACAGCGACAAGCGGAGAAGTGCGATCATGTCGGTGGAAGGGGTGCACAGGCGGTGCATCCCCTCTACGACGCCGGTTTGTTGGTAGAGCCCGGGAAAAACCAACGGTGGACGGTTTCCAGGTTTGGGCCTCAAAACCTGGGTGCTGGGTTTCCAGGTTGAGCCACAAAACCTGGGCGTGACGGTTTCCAGGTTGAGCCTCAAAACCTGGGCGTGGGCCGGTTTCCGAGTTTGGGCCTCAAAACTCGGGCGCTGAGGGTTTCCGAGTTTGGGCCACAAAACTCGGGCTGGAGGCTGGTTTCCCGGTTTGGGCCTCAAAACCGGGGACTGATGGAAAAGGCTGGTTTCCCGGTTTGGGCCACAAAACCGGGGGTGCAGAGTGGTGGCGGCACGTGGCGGCGATCTGAAGGTTGCGTGGAGGCATCGCGGAAGACCGTGCGGGCGTGGCCGTCGGATCTACCTACCACCAGCGGGTGGACCAGATTAGCCTTAGGGTTTTCCTGGCCCGCTCTGTAATTAGAGTAGAGAGGGGTAGAGTAGGAAATAGACTTAGGCTAGGTTAGTATAAGTAGTCCAGGGGAGACACCCTCCTCCCCATCTCAGTTAGCGCAGTCATTTGCTTCCTAGCATTAGGGTTTCCACTCTCCCATCCCCTGCTTTAGCTAGTTGAGATCCGCAGAGAGACTCCACTCTGTGTACTGTTGATTTGAGGAAGTGAGGCCGTATCCTCACCTTGGAGCACTGATCGATGGCTTGATTTGCGTCCTTGATTCGAGTTCGTGGCTGTGATTTCCGTTTTACTTGTGTTCTTCGCGGAATCCTTTTGCTCCACGATTTTCCCGTCGCTTGATCTCTTTGCTCGGTTCATCTTTTGCAATTCCGTTTGAACCAAGTTGTTCTAGATCGTGAGGCACTTCTTTGCACCGAAGGAATCATCCTCTAACCTCACGGTCTAGGAGATCGATCGATTTTTCGTCTCGGGTCACTTTTCTTCCCTTCCCCCGAAATTCTTCGATTCACCGATTTGGAGTTAGGTTCGAGCCATGATCTCTTAGAGATAGCTCACTAACCTCCTTGTGACTTCACTCACCAAGTTTGATCCCTAGAGGATTTGTTTTGGGTGAGTTCTAGTCGAATCGGTGGACGAACAGTGAATTCACGGGGTGACCGGACGCTGCCTCGGGTTGACCGGACGCACGCTCAGAGAGTCCGGTCGTTGAACAGCTCGTCGCGTGGTTCACTGTAGACCGACCGGACGCTCGGCATTTTGTTTGACCGGACTCGCCTCAGTTACTGTTCACTGCGCGTGTTTGATTCTGACCGGACGCAGGTGAACCGACCGGACGCTCTATCTCACAGAGTCCGGTCAGTTCCAGAGAGCTCCGAAAATCGTTTTCGCACGACCGGACGCGTCCGGTGCTCACAGACCGGACGCAGGCAGAGTCCGGTCAGTGCTTTTCTGCGCAGTCTCGTGTGTTCTTGTTTGTCTCTGACCGGACGCGCTGTTCACGACCGGACGCTCCGTACCCGTGAGTCCGGTCGTTTCCAGAGAGCTCCCAGAGACGGTTTCTGACGACCGGACGCGTCCGGTCCCTGCTGACCGGACGCAGGCCAGAGTCCGGTCGCTGCTGTTTCGCGCGTTTTCGTTCGCGGCTCGTTCGTCCTTGATCGGATTTGAGTTCCGTCTTTTGGGTTGGCTGTCTAGAGTTGTCTAGTGTCCCGCTGTGCTTCTAGGAAGCATCCACCCTACATCTAGGGTCGTGGACATTAGCAAGCTCTAGGTTTCGCTTTTGGGGTTGATCTTGGGACAGTGGCATCTAGTTTCCGAAAGGAAATTTTGAAGCTCCCATTCACCCCCCCTCTGGTCGCTTTCGGGTAGCCTCTCGGTCCTTCAATTGGTATCGGAGCAGGTTAAGGATCTTCCACCTTAGCCGGTTCCAGATCCACCGAAGGTGACATGGATCGCGGCGTGGGCAAACCGCCGTTTTTCGATGGGACGAACTATGCGTATTGGAAGATACGCATGTCGGCCTATCTCCAGAGCATGGGCTCTTCTGTTTGGGAGATTTGCAACAACGCCAACTACGTTGTCCTGGCTGCTCGTGTCTCTCAGCTTCAGATCGATGAGCACGAAGCCAATAGCCGGGCGCGTAACGCTTTGTTCTCCTGTTTGAGCATGGGTGAGTTTGATCGCGTTTCTCACCTCTCTACGGCTCGGGAGATCTGGGACACCCTCATGCGTTTTCATGAGGGCACCTCTCAAGTCAAAACCCGACTCTACGAGTCGTTCAAGAGAGAGTATGAGAACTTTCGACATCAGCCTGGCGAGAGCATAGAAAGTTTATTCGCTCGCTTTCAGGTGATTGTCAACAGGATGAGGGCTAACAGAGAGCAGTTGCCATTTGACGATCATGAGCGTGCTTTGAAGCTTTTGCACACTCTTGACCGTTCGGTGTGGGACTCCAAGGTTCAGGCAATCATCGAATCGCCGAACTATGAGACCCTCACCTGCGACGAGCTCTTCAGTAAGCTCAAGTCCAGTGAGATTGATGCTATGGCGAGGGCTTCTTTTGAAAATCCTTCTCGCCCGTCCATGGCTTTGGTTTCCGGCTCTTCCTCTAACCCCTCAGCTGGCTTTGCGCTTTCTTCTCTCTTTTCTGTGACAGAGGACCAGCTGGAGTCTTTGGGAGATGACGAGTTGGCTTTGCTCGCCAACCGGTTCTCGCGGTTCCACAACAACCGCATGAACCGCCGTCGAGGAGGAGGACGCACGGGATGCTACGAGTGCGGCGACCCCGACCACTTCATCGCCAACTGCCCCAAGAAGAACAAGCACTTGGGCAAGGGCGAACATGGGCGCAAGCGCGACTCCAAGTACAAGGAGAAGCACGTCCCCCCATGACACAAGAAACGGGGCGGCTTCGACAAAGAGTACATCAAGAAGAAGTACTTGGAGAAGCAGCAAGCTGAGCAGCGCGCGTTCTTCGCCACGCTCAGCGACGTCGACGGCTCGGATGACGACTCCGCCAGCTCGAGCGATGACGAGTCCGAGAAGAAGAAGAGGATCGAGGACAAACTGAACGGCCTCTGCTTCCTCGCCGACGACGACGGCTTCTGCACCATGGCGCTGGGCGATGAGGTCGACGGCGAGCCGGAGCGTACCCCTCGGAACGACGACGACGACGACACCTCCCAGGTATCTCTCACCTACGACGAGCTTTCCTCCGAGGTTGAGAAGTTGACTGCTGCCCTCCTTAGCCAAGATAAGTTGCTTAGGCGTGCCGCTAGAGAGCGCAAGGAGTTTAGGCAGAAGTGGGAGGACACGGTGAAGGAGCTTGAGTTCGCTCGGTCCACCGTGGTAGTGTCGGAGGAGACGGAGTGCGAGTCGTGCACCGCGCACATGACTGACCTTCTCACTCTGAGAGGTAAGTATGCTGCGTTGGTTGGAGAGGTGGATGAGCTCCGTGCTAGGCCGCAGCTGTTGGGTGCGTGCAAGACTTGTCCTGTCTTGCAATCTGAGTTGGCAGAGAAGAATGCCAAGCTTGAGTCTTTAGAGAAGGCCAGCTCAGATAGCACTTGTGTCATGAGGTGTGCTTTGTGTGAGGGCCTGGAGATGGAGATTGCCAATGTGAAGCATGGCAAGATGCAAACCGAGGAAGAAAACACATACCTTCGGTCCATCTTGTCATGGGTCTCCAGTAGTGAGCCGCAGCTCGGGATGATGATCTCCCAATTCAAGCGAGCTGTTGGTGCCCCTGGTGTAGGTTTTGCTCAGAGTGTTGATCGTTCAGTTTTTGGGAAGATTGGAGAGTCTAGTGGTCTGAACCCATGTGAGAAGCCCAATTCCACCACTACTCCCAAACTTGCCAAGCTGCCACTCAAAGAGCCAGCCAAGCCTATCACCAAAGATGGTGTGGTTGAGGAACCCCCTAAAGTTCCTCCCAAGAACCCAGTTTGGGCACCCAAGCCAAACCACCTCAAGAACAAGCTTGATGCTATGCCACCCATTAGTGAGGAGTTGCCATCGAAGGGCAAAGGCAAAGTGAGCCACACCCACAGCCCTGGTCACCAACAACCCCCTGTGCGTGCGGTGAGGTACCAGTGTGATTTCTGTGGGAGGGATGGTCACTTGAGCGAGTTCTGCTTTAGGCGCAAGAGAGAGGCGCGCAGGGCTCGGGAGATGGAGAACCCGGACATGTACCATCCAGCTCATGGTGGACATGTACCGAAGGCCCAGGGGAGAGCAGCTAGGTCCGGACGTCAGGGTCCCAGGCCTAGGCAGGAGAGAGCTCCGAGGAGAGACGCTAGAGCAGTTGAGCCCCAGGCTCCTAGGCGTAAACCTCGTAGAGAGCGTACCCGACGGGGTCCTGCTTTTGCAGGTAATGGACCCCGTGGCGGAGGTTTAGTTGAGCGCTTTCCCCCACCGCAGTTTGAGTATCGCGGTGAGCGCTTCTTCCCCAGCGGACCACGTTTTCCTCAGCGTGGTGATCGCTTCCCTCGTAGACGTGCTAGGAATGGTTTTTCTGCTAACCGTTCTTTTGAGCAGCCGGCCCAACACTGGTATTACCCTTATTTCACTAACCCCAGTGTTGGACCGTATGCTCACCCTATGTCTTTCTATTGATGTAGGTAAGACGGTTGGAGGACGTTTGGTTGGTGGATTCCGGTTGTTCGAGGCACATGACCGGAAACACCAAGTGGTTCTCCAGCCTTAGCCCGGTCGCCGGAAAGGAGTACATAACCTTCGGCGACAATAGTAAAGGTAAGGTATTGTCTCGTGGGACGGTGCGGGTTAATGAGCACTTTGTGTTGCGCGATGTTGCTCTTGTTTCTAACCTGCATTTTAACCTTCTTTCTGTTTCGCAACTTTTTGATGATGACTATGAGATTCGTTTTAAACCGAACCTTAGTCGCATCTTAGATCCTCAGGGCGATCTTGTATGTCTGATTTCGCCCTTTGGGAAAGTCTTTTGTGCGAATTTCTCGGAATCGTTTGGTTCTTCTCGCTGTCTTTTGGCTAGTCCTTCTTCCTCCGATCTTTGGAAGTGGCATAGGAGGCTCGGTCATTTAAGCTTCGACTTGCTTGCAAGACTTAGCTCACTTGGCCTAATCCGAGGATTGCCCAAGCTTTCGATGGAGAAGGATCTAGTTTGCCATTCTTGCAGACATGGGAAGATGGTTGCTGCTCCCCACCATCCGGTGACTAAGGTCATGACCTCGCACCCCGGAGAGCTTTTACACATGGACCTTGTTGGTCCGGCTCGGGTGAGCTCGGTTGGTGGCAAGTGGTATGTTTTGGTTGTTGTTGACGACTTTTCGAGATATTCGTGGGTCTTCTTTTTAGCTGAGAAGACCGAGACTTTCTCATTTGCTCGCAATCTGATTTTGCGTCTTCAGAACGAGTTCCCTTTGAACTCGATGCGAGCTATTCGGAGTGATAAGAGTTTAAAAATTCGGATTTTGAGAAGTTTTGTAACCGCCTTGGTTTGGAGCATCAGTTTTCTTCCCCCTATACACCACCTCAAAATGGTGTTGTAGAGAGGAAGAATCGGACCCTTGTTGAGATTGCCAGGACGATGCTTGATGAGCATAGGACTCCTAGGCGTTTTTGGGCCGAAGCTATGAACACTGCATGCTACATTTCGAATCGCATTTTTCTGAGAGCGTTTTTGAAGAAGACCTCTTATGAGTTGCGTTTTGGTCGCCAGCCCAAGGTGAGTTATTTTAGAGTCTTTGGTTGCCACTGTTTTATATTGAAGAAAGGCAACCTGGACAAGTTTGAGTCTCGTTCTTCTGACGGTGTGTTTTTGGGTTATGGCACTCACACTCGAGCTTATCGTGTACTTAACCTTGACACTAACCGAGTCATGGAGACATCAGATGTCACCTTCGACGAGACTCTTGTTTGTCCCTCTTCTCGTTTTGAGCGTGCAGGTGATCATGAGGTTGGAGAGCCTCTTTTTGATGATGAGGACGAGGATGCTGAAGGTATAGATGATCCAGCACCCCCTCCACCTGCCGTGCCGCAAGGGCGGCCTCGACGACGACTCACGGCCCCGACACTTCTTCTTCCTGGGGGCCGTGGGATCCTCCACCTCGCGCGGTACCTTTTGTACCCGGGGTGGAACCAGCTGCTGTTGAGGGGGAGGTCACTTCTTCCCGGGAGGCGCCACGACATATCCAGCGCCAGCACCCCCCTGAACAGATGATCGGCGACATCGACGAGCGAGTTACTCGCTCCAGGTCACAGCACATCTCGCACTTTGCTCATTCTGCTTTTGTTGCGTCTTTTGAACCCCGAGATGTTGGACACGCATTGACGGATCCGGATTGGGTCAATGCCATGCATGAGGAGCTAGAGAACTTTGAGCGAAATCGGGTTTGGGTTCTAGTGCCACCACCTCCTGACTGTAAACCTATTGGGACAAAATGGGTATTTAAAAACAAGCAAGGAGAGGAGGGCCACATTGTGAGAAACAAGGCCCGGCTTGTAGCGAAGGGTTATAGTCAGAAGGAGGGGATAGATTATGAGGAGACCTTCGCTCCTGTAGCTCGTTTGGAGGCTATTAGGATACTCTTGGCTTATGCTGCATCCATGGGTTTCAAACTTTTTCAAATGGATGTCAAGAGTGCCTTCTTAAACGGCTACATTGAGGAGGAGGTCTATGTCCAGCAACCCCCCGGTTTTGAAAATCCCAAGTTTCCAAACCATGTCTTTAAACTCCACAAAGCTTTGTATGGTTTGAAACAAGCCCCTAGAGCCTGGTATGAGAGATTAAAAACCTTTTTGCTAGCTAAGGGTTTTAAAATGGGATGTGTTGATAAAACGCTCTTTCTCCTCAAGCAAGGCAAAGATACTCTCTTGGTCCAAATTTACGTGGATGATATCATTTTCGGTGGTTCTTCTCACGCTTTGGTTGCCAAGTTTGCAGATACTATGAGCAGGGAGTTCGAGATGAGCATGATGGGCGAGCTGACCTTCTTTCTCGGGTTGCAAATTAAGCAATCCCGAGAGGGGACGTTTGTGCACCAGGGCAAGTACACGAGGGACTTGCTGAAGCGGTTCGACATGGGTGAGGCCAAGCCTCTTCCGACGCCCATGTCGACGACGACTGCCCTGGATGCCGACACGGATGGAGAAGCAGTGGACCAGAAGGAGTACCGCAGCATGATTGGATCGCTGCTCTACCTGACGGCGACACGGCCGGACATTCAGTTCGCCGTGTGCTTGTGCGCGCGCTTTCAGGCTTCGCCACGCACTTCTCACCGTCAGGCGGTGAAGCGCATCTTCAGGTACCTTCGTTTCACGCCTGAGTTCGGGATTTGGTATTCTGCTTCTTCCACCCTCTCGCTTTGTGGCTTTTCTGATGCTGATTTTGCTGGTTGTCGCATTGAGCGCAAGTCCACTTCTGGGACTTGCCAGTTTATTGGGTCTTCTCTTGTATCGTGGTCTTCTCGCAAGCAGTCTAGTGTCGCTCAGTCTACCACGGAGGCTGAATATGTTGCTGCGGCTAGCTGCTGTTCCCAGTTACTCTGGATGATGGCCACTTTGCGTGATTTTGGTTTGAGCTTTACTCGAGTTCCTTTGCTTTGTGACAGCACGAGTGCCATTAGCGTTGCTAAGAACCCCGTGCTTCACTCGAAAACCAAACACATTGATGTGCGCTTTCATTTCTTGCGAGACCACCAGGAGAAGGGTGATATCGACCTTCGCCATGTCGATACTCATCACCAATTGGCTGATATTTTCACCAAGCCTTTAGACGAATCAACCTTTAATAGGTTGAGGGGTGAGCTTGGTGTGTGTTTCCCCTTTTAGATGGGGGAAGCATTTTGAGATGTACAGACTGACTCTTTTATTTTGAGGCTCTTTTCTTTTGAGTTTCTTGAGTCTTTCCAATTGGTATCTTCTTTCTTTCAGTTTTGTGTCGGGCATACGCATTTACATTCTGAGCTTCATGTCTATATTCACTAGAATGTAATTATGCTCTTGTTAGTATTGCTCCGATACTTATGATGATGCTTGTAGCTTATGCTCCTTCTGATCACTGTTACATGTTATGAGCGAGCTATTTTTGGAATGGTGAATTATGCCTAATGTATATAAATCTGAAAATGTTCACCATTGAGATATGCAACTAGCATGTGTAGGGTGTGTTGAGTCCATTCCTGCTTTTCATATATGCTAGGTTGCTATGTCTCTAGTTCTGAGTCATTCACTTGCTTGGTTGTTCATAACTTGCTTAAAATCTGAACCAAGTATTGTTGAATTGAAAAGATCGAGATGGGATTGCTTGTCAACACCTCATGGTATTGAGACTGTTTCTCATTGCACCTTGAGTTAAACTTGAGCCATGTAGTGTATGACCGAAACCGTTGCTTTAAGCTTCTGATTGCTTCGGCATAGGCTTCGCACGGTTGAAAAGTTAGGCATTGACAAGCTTTCAACCTCTCGCAATCACATGCTAAAAATGAACTTGTGAACTCCTTTACCGCTGCAACTCCGATATGAATTTGGAATCACAAGTATATGCTTCATTCCTATGCATGATGATTGAACTTTGCTAGGGGTAGTTCACCTTGTATATATGTTTAGCACTTGTTTGGATTCCTTCTATACATGTCTAGTGTTATTTTGATGGTGACTATCCTTTTTGGCTTAAAACTGCTCACATGCTCCTATGCTTCATATTTCGTATAAGTGATCAGTTTGAGCCTTTGCTATTTGAGTGCTTAATTGAGATGTTGGAGCTATACTGATTAGAGCATCTTTGCACTCTTTTGACTATATACTTGAAGCTCCTAACTTGCATTTTGACTTCATATGCATTTTGGAAGGAGATCTTGTGTTCAGAGGGAGTTTATGTGAAGAGAGTTGCTTCTCCGATACCTTTTGGCCTTGATAAGTGCATTTTCAACTAGGGGGAGAAATTTACGCAAATCATATGCCCTGAAAATCTTTTGTCCTAGTTGCTTGCATTTGTCGAGGGGGAGTTTGCTAGTTGTGTTGAGCCGTTGCCTCTGTCTTGAGGGACTAGCAAACGTTCCTAGCTTTTCATGAGCTTTCATAAGCCTTTCATGAGCTTTCATAAGCCTTTTCATTTGGCTTTCAATTGGTATCGTCTGGTGTGCTTTCCCATTTGGTTTGGGTTGATTTCCAATTGGTTCGGAGTGATTTTCTTGCTAGTTGTGTTGAGCCTCTGTGCCTCTTTCTTGAGGGACTAGCATTTTGCTTCTGTTGTCCTCCGATCTTCAATTGGTATCTGCTAGCGGTGTTGAGCCTGTTCTACCTCTTCTTGAGGGCTAGCTTTGCTTTGCTTGGTTGCGTCGAGCCGTTGCCCATGTCTTTGGGGACCAAGTTTTCGCTTCATCCACTTGACCTTCTTTGGCTTTTGTTAGGCTTTTGGGTCATTTGGTTGGGTTTTCTCCTCCCACTCCTTCCTACCTCCTTCTTCTTATTCATGATTTGTTGTGGAGTTGACAATGCACTCATCAAGGGGGAGATTGCGGATACATGGGTGTATGCCGAGTCTCTGTGTGATGAGTGATTGTCAACGGAGATGATGCGCATGTTCTTTGGCTTGTGTTGTGCAGGTGTCGAGCACGGAGACAGTGATCGATGGCGGGTGAAGGTCAAGTTGCGACGTGCCGTGCCGACGGACCGGGCGCGATGAAGGATGGGCGTGCCGTGCGGCGGACGTGCCATGTCGATGTATCGGACGGTGAAGGGCGGACGTGGACTTGGACTGATGGACTGGAGGCCGGAGGATCAGCTGTGGTGGCTGGCAGCCTGCGACAGCGACAAGCGGAGAAGTGCGATCATGTCGGTGGAAGGGGTGCACAGGCGGTGCATCCCCTCTACGACGCCGGTTTGTTGGTAGAGCCCGGGAAAAACCAACGGTGGACGGTTTCCAGGTTTGGGCCTCAAAACCTGGGTGCTGGGTTTCCAGGTTGAGCCACAAAACCTGGGCGTGACGGTTTCCAGGTTGAGCCTCAAAACCTGGGCGTGGGCCGGTTTCCGAGTTTGGGCCTCAAAACTCGGGCGCTGAGGGTTTCCGAGTTTGGGCCACAAAACTCGGGCTGGAGGCTGGTTTCCCGGTTTGGGCCTCAAAACCGGGGACTGATGGAAAAGGCTGGTTTCCCGGTTTGGGCCACAAAACCGGGGGTGCAGAGTGGTGGCGGCACGTGGCGGCGATCTGAAGGTTGCGTGGAGGCGTCGCGGAAGACCGTGCGGGCGTGGCCGTCGGATCTACCTACCACCAGCGGGTGGACCAGATTAGCCTTAGGGTTTTCCTGGCCGCTCTGTAATTAGAGTAGAGAGGGGTAGAGTAGGAAATAGACTTAGGCTAGGTTAGTATAAGTAGTCCAGGGGAGACACCCTCCTCCCCATCTCAGTTAGCGCAGTCATTTGCTTCCTAGCATTAGGGTTTCCACTCTCCCATCCCCTGCTTTAGCTAGTTGAGATCCGCAGAGAGACTCCACTCTGTGTACTGTTGATTTGAGGAAGTGAGGCCGTATCCTCACCTTGGAGCACTGATCGATGGCTTGATTTGCGTCCTTGATTCGAGTTCGTGGCTGTGATTTCCGTTTTACTTGTGTTCTTCGCGGAATCCTTTTGCTCCACGATTTTCCCGTCGCTTGATCTCTTTGCTCGGTTCATCTTTTGCAATTCCGTTTGAACCAAGTTGTTCTAGATCGTGAGGCACTTCTTTGCACTGAAGGAATCATCCTCTAACCTCACGGTCTAGGAGATCGATCGATTTTTCGTCTCGGGTCACTTTTCTTCCCTTCCCCCGAAATTCTTCGATTCACCGATTTGGAGTTAGGTTCGAGCCATGATCTCTTAGAGATAGCTCACTAACCTCCTTGTGACTTCACTCACCAAGTTTGATCCCTAGAGGATTTGTTTTGGGTGAGTTCTAGTCGAATCGGTGGACGAACAGTGAATTCACGGGGTGACCGGACGCTGCCTCGGGTTGACCGGACGCACGCTCAGAGAGTCCGGTCGTTGAACAGCTCGTCGCGTGGTTCACTGTAGACCGACCGGACGCTCGGCATTTTGTTTGACCGGACTCGCCTCAGTTACTGTTCACTGCGCGTGTTTGATTCTGACCGGACGCAGGTGAACCGACCGGACGCTCTATCTCACAGAGTCCGGTCAGTTCCAGAGAGCTCCGAAAATCGTTTTCGCACGACCGGACGCGTCCGGTGCTCACAGACCGGACGCAGGCAGAGTCCGGTCAGTGCTTTTCTGCGCAGTCTCGTGTGTTCTTGTTTGTCTCTGACCGGACGCGCTGTTCACGACCGGACGCTCCGTACCCGTGAGTCCGGTCGTTTCCAGAGAGCTCCCAGAGACGGTTTCTGACGACCGGACGCGTCCGGTCCCTGCTGACCGGACGCAGGCCAGAGTTCGGTCGCTGCTGTTTCGCGCGTTTTCGTTCGCGGCTCGTTCGTCCTTGATCGGATTTGAGTTCCGTCTTTTGGGTTGGCTGTCTAGAGTTGTCTAGTGTCCCGCTGTGCTTCTAGGAAGCATCCACCCTACATCTAGGGTCGTGGACATTAGCAAGCTCTAGGTTTCGCTTTTGGGGTTGATCTTGGGACAGTGGCATCTAGTTTCCGAAAGGAAATTTTGAAGCTCCCATTCACCCCCCCTCTGGTCGCTTTCGGGTAGCCTCTCGGTCCTTCAAGCCCTCAAGAAGAGGCGGAACAGGCTAAACACCGCTAGCGAGAAGGTCGGAGCAAAGAAGCCAAAAACTGAGTCAAACAGCTAGTCCCTCCAGAAAGAGGCAAAGGCTCAACACAACTAGCTGCAAACCACTCCATCGCAAGACCCGGAATACACCCATGTATCCGCAATCTGCCCCTTGATGAGTGCATTGTCAACTTCCAACACAAATCATATGAAATAGAAATAAAGAAGAAAAAGCGAACTCATCCAAACGACCAGAAGCAAATCAAAGCCAGAAGAAGGTCAAGTAGAATAAGCAAGACAACTTGGTTCCCAAAGACATGGGCAGCGGCTCGATGCAACCAAGCAAAGCAAAGCTAGCCCTCAAGAAGAGGCAGAACAGGCTAAACACCGCTAGCGAGAAGGTCGGAGCAAAGAAGCCAAAAACTGAGTCAAACAGCTAGTCCCTCCAGAAAGAGGCAAAGGCTCAACACAACTAGCTGCAAACCACTCCATCACAAGACCCGGAATACACCCATGTATCCGCAATCTGCCCCTTGATGAGTGCATTGTCAACTTCCAACACAAATCATATGAAATAGAAAGAAAGAAGAAAAAGCGAACTCATCCAAACGACCAGAAGCAAATCAAAGCCAGAAGAAGGTCAAGTAGAATAAGCAAGACAACTTGGTTCCCAAAGACATGGGCAGCGGCTCGATGCAACCAAGCAAAGCAAAGCTAGCCCTCAAGAAGAGGCAGAACGGGCTAAACACCGCTAGCGAGAAGGTCGGAGCAAAGAAGCCAAAAACTGAGTCAAACAGCTAGTCCCTCCAGAAAGAGGCAAAGGCTCAACACAACTAGCTGCAAACCACTCCAAACCAATGGAAACTCTCAAGATGAAAACTCGTCAAGCTCCCCCTGGACACAAACTCCCCCTTAGATAATGCACATAACCAACTCATCATGATTTGTCAAAAATTCTCCCCCTCAGTTGATAATGCACAAAGCAGGAATAGACAAAGGATCTTGAAAGAAAGCTAAGTGTATGCACAAGCTTCAAAAATAGGCTATCCAAAGTGATAAAATGCTCAATTTGCACAATTAAAAGGAAAAGAGCCCTAATGCTAGCATAAGCTCATCATGATCATATAGCTCAGCGAAAATGGCAAAGCAATTTTGGATTTGAAGTTTAAGTACAAGATCAAGCTCACCATAAAAATAGCATCTAGTATGAAAGAAGACATGTCATCAACTAGAGCTAACTAAGCCACACAGGTGAACTACCTCAAAGCAAGTGTCAAAACAGCAAGCCATATACAACTCATTTCATTTGAATTTAAGCAAGTTACACAAGAGTTATACATGTCAATTGACTACGAGGGGTTGAGAAAACCATAAAGCCTTACTTTTAAACCAAGCAAAGCCTAAGTCAAAAGACTATC
This sequence comes from Coix lacryma-jobi var. lacryma-jobi, assembly GCA_009763385.1. Taxonomy (NCBI): domain Eukaryota; kingdom Viridiplantae; phylum Streptophyta; class Magnoliopsida; order Poales; family Poaceae; genus Coix; species Coix lacryma-jobi. Next base: position 144,329,374 of record CM019822.1, on the reverse strand, counting down.
AGAAGCTTAAGGCAATGGTTTCGGTCATACACTACACTGCTCAAGTTCATCTCAAAAGTGAAGCAGTCTTAAAACAGTGAGGTGTTGTAGTGCAATCCCACCTCGATCTTTTATCTCTTAGCTTGGATTTCAGATTTTAGCATTAAAGCATTTCAGAGTATATATGATGGAAGCGATTTAAACTCCAAGCTAGAAACATAACAACCTAGTATGGCAAAGTAAGCTCAGGAAAGACATAATCTACTCATACTAGTTGCCAAAGAAAATGGTGAACTGTTTTTAGGTTTTGACAGTTATTACACAAGTTCATCATTGCAAAATCATACTTAGCTCATCAAGTTAAGTTACATGATCATAAAGAGCTTAAACTGCATAAACTAAGTATCATACAAGCATGTGAAAATAGATCATAGTATCACTTTAGATAGAATATAGATGAAGCTCAAAATGCAAGTATGATAATATGCAAATGCAGAAAGACTATGAAAGAACCTAGACTGTACATCATATGATACAACAAAGTGATCCCACATCTAAAATGGGAAACACACACCAAGCTCACCTCTCAACCTAGCAAAGGTTGATTGGTCCAGAGTCTTGGTAAAAATATCGGCCAACTGATGATGAGTATCAACATGTCGAAGGTCGATATCACCCTTCTCATAATGGTCTCGCAGAAAATGAAAGCGCACATCAATGTGTTTGGTCTTAGAATGAAGCACGGGGTTCTTAGCAATACTAATTGCACTCGTGCTATCACAAAGCAAGGGTAGTCGAGAAAAACTCAGACCAAAAGCATGCAAAGTGGCCATCATCCACAACAAATGGGAACAACAGCTAGCCGCAGCAACATACTCAGCCTCTATGATAGACTGAGCGACACTAGACTGCTTGCGAGAAGACCAAGAAACAAGAGAAGAGCCCAAAAACTGACAAGTCCCAGAAGTGGACTTGCGATCAAGTCGGCAACCAGCAAAATCAGCATCAGAGTAACCGCAAAGGGAGAGGGTGGAAGAAGCAGAATACCAAAGCACAAACTCAGGTGTGAAACGAAGGTACCTCATAATGCGCTTGACCGCCTGACGGTGAGAGGTGCGCGGCGACGACTGAAATCGTGCGCAAAAACACACCGCAAACTGAATGTCTGGGTGTGTCGCCATCAGGTACATCAGCGATTCGATCATACTCCCGTACTCCTTCTTGTCCATGGCTTCTCCATCCTCGTCCGCATCCAGGGCCGTCGTGGTCGACATGGGTGTTGGAAGAGGCTTGGCCTCACCCATATCGAACTTCTTCACTATGTCCTTTGTATACTTCCCTTGGTGCACAAACGTCCCTTCTCGGGATTGGTTGATTCGCAACCTGAGAAAAAATGTCAACTCGCCCATCATGCTCATCTCATAGTATCTGCAAACTTGGCAACCAAAGCATGAGAAGAACCACCGAAAATGATATCATCCACGTAAATCTGAACCAAGAGAGTGTCATTTTCTTGCTTGAGGAGAAAGAGAGTTTTATCCACACATCCCATTTTAAACCCTTAGCAAGCAAAAAGGTTTTCAACCTATCATACCACGCTCTAGGGGCTTGTTTCAAACCATACACCTCTTCTTCTATGTAGTCGTTTAGGAAGGCACTCTTGACATCCATTTGAAAAAGTTTAAACCCTTTGGATGCAGCAAAAGCCAAGAGGATCCTAATTGCCTCCAAACGAGCTACGAGAGCAAAAGTCTCCTCATAGTCTATCCCCTCTTTCTGACTATACCCCTGGGCTACAAGTCTGGCCTTGTCTCTCACAATGTGGCCATCCTCTCCTTGTTTGTTTTTCAAAACCCATTTTGTCCCAATAGGATTAGACTCAGGAGGAGGTGGAACTAGAACCCAAACCCGATTTCTCTCAAAATTTTCTAACTCCTCATGCATGGCATTGAACCAATCTAGATCAGACAAAGCGTGTCCAACATCTCGGGGGTTCAAAATCAGCAACAAATGAAGAATGAGCAAAGTGAGAGATTTGTTGTGACCTTGACCGAGTGACACGTTCGTTGATGTTGCCGATCATCTAATGAGGAGGGTGTTGGCGCTGAATGTGTTGTGGCGCCTCTCTAGCTAATGTGACCTCCCCCTCAACAATAGCTAGTGCCTCCTCAGGTATCACGGGCAAACCCCGAGGTGGTGGATCGACCTGCCCCCATGTAGTGGAAGAAGATGGATCGGGGCCGCGAGCAGTCGTGGTCAAAGTCAATCCCAAAGGAAAAGGAGGTTTGGAGGAAGATCTGGATCATCTATCTGTTCAGCTCCATCTTCCTCATCATCAAAAAGAGGTTCACCAACCTCGTGATCACTTGCACGCTCAAATCTAGAAGAAGGACAATGCATGGTCTCGTCGAAGGTGACATCGGATGTCTCCATGACTCGGTTAGTGTCAAGGTTAAGGACACGATATGCACGAGTATGACTACCATAACCCAAAAAGACATCGTCAGAAGAACGAGACTCAAACTTGTCCAAGTTGCCTTTCTTGAGTATAAAACAATGGCAACCAAAAACTCTAAAATAACTCACTTTGGGCTGCCTCCCAAAACCCAACTCATAAGAGGTCTTCTTCAAGAAAGCATGGAGAAAAATGCGATTGGAAATATAGCATGCAGTGTTTATAGCCTTGGCCAAATACCGCCTAGGAGTCCTATGCTCATCGAGCATCGTCCTAGCCATCACAACAAGGGTCCGATTTTTCCTCTCTACAACACCATTTTGTGGTGGTGTGTAGGGGAAAGAAAACTGATGCTCCAATCCCAAAGAGTTACAAAACTTTTCAAAGTCCGAGTTCTTAAACACGGTACCATTATCGCTACGAATAGCTCTAATCGAGTTCTTAGGGAACTCATTCTGAAGACGCAAAATCAAATTGCGAGTGAAGGATAAAGTCTCAGTTTTCTCTGCTAAAAAGAAAACCCAAGAATATCTCGAGAAGTCATCAACAACAACAAGCACATACCAGTTCCCACCAACCGAGCTCACCCGAGCCGGACCTACAAGGTCCATATGCAAAAGCTCTCCGAGGCGCTTGGTCATAACTTGATTCACAAGATGGTGGGGTGCGGCAACCATTTTCCCATGTCTACATGAATGGCAAACAATATCCTTCTCCATGTTTAACTTAGGCAATCCTCAGATTAAGCCAAGTGAACTAAGCCTTGCAAGCAAGTCGAAGCTCAAGTGACCTAGTCTCCTATGCCATTTCCAAAGATCGGAGGAGGATCCGGCCAAAAGACAACGAGAAATACCAAAAGACTCAGAGAAATTCGGACGAAAGACTTTCTCAAAGGGCAAAATCAAACATACAAGATTGCCCTAAGGATCTAAAATACGTCTGACATTCGGCTTAAAATGAATCTCATAGTCATCCTCAAAAAGCTGAGAAACAGAGAGAAGGTTAAAATGCAAGTTCGTAACAAGAGCAACATCACGGAACACAAAATGCTCATTGACTCGCACAGAACCACAGGATAGCACTTTACCTTTGCTATTATCACCGAAGGTGATAAACTCCTTTCCGGTGACTGGACTAAGACTGGAGAACCACTTGGAGTTTTCGGTCATATGCCTTGAGCACCCAGAATCCACCAACCAAACGTTCTCCAATCGACTTACCTACATCGATAAAAAGACATAGGGTGAGCATACGGTCCGACACTGGGGTGAGTAAAATGGAAATTGTACCAGTGTTGTCCCGGCTGCTCAAAATAACGGTTAGTAGAAAAACCATTCCTAGCATACCTACGGGGAAAGAGATCACCACGCACAGGAAAACGTGGTCCGCTAAGAGGAGAGCGCTCACCGCGATAGCCAAAATGCGGTGGGGGGGGGGGGTAACGCTCAACAACAAAGCCACCGCCATGGGGTCCATAGTCTACAAAACCAGGATCCCGCCGGGCAAAACCTCCTTGTGGCCTAGGACCTTGAGGCATTGGACCTCTAGGCCTAACAACCCTCCTTTGAACATTCGACACATGTACATCATGGAAAGGATGGTACATGTCTGTGTTGTTCATCTCCTTCGCACGACGCTCCTCTCTTTTGCGCCGAAAGCAAAACTCCCTCAAGTGTCCATCTCTCCCACAATGCTCACAATGGTACCTCACCGCTCTCATAGGGGGTTGTTGGTACTTACGGTATTGGGTTTGGATCACTTGGTTGTTTTGTGGCATGAGCTCCTCTTGGATTGGTGGCATGGTATCTAGCTTGTTCCTCAAGTGGTTTGGTTTTGGAGCCCATGTTTGTTTCTTGGGTGGAGCTCTTGGAGTTTCCACAAACACTCCATCTTTGGTGTTAGGCTTGAGAGGCTCTTTGGGTGGAATCTTGGTTAGTTTGGGAGTAGTGGTGGAGTTGGGATTCTCACTCGGCTTAAGACCACTAGACTCACCAATCTTCCCGAAAGAGGTAGCACTCTCCATACCCTGAGCAAAACCAACACCTGGACCACCAACAGCACGCTTGAATTGAGCAATCATCATGCCAAGCTGCGGCTCTCCACTAGAAATCCACGACAAGATGGTCCGAAGCTATGTGTTTTCTTCCTCGGTTTGCATCTTGTCATGCTTCACATTTGCCATCTCCATCTCCAAACCCTCACACAAAGCACATCTAGACACACTAGTGCTACCTGAGTTGGCCTTCTCAAGAGACTCAATCTTGGCATCCTTCTCTGCCAACTCAGATTGCAAGCCTGCACAAGACTTGCATGCACCAAGCAAAATGGGTCTTGCTCTAAGCTCATCCACCTCTCCAACCAAAGCAACATACTTCCCCCTCAAAGTGAGTAGGTCAGTCATGTGCTTGGAGCACATCTCACACTCATCCTCCTCGGTGACTACAATGGTGGATTTGACAGACTCAAGTTCCTTCACCGCATCCTCCCACTTCTTCCTAAACTCCTTCCTCTCTCTAGCAGCAAGTTTTAGCAACTTATCTTGACTAATAAGAGAAGTAGTAAGTTTCTCGACCACAGCAGAGAGTTCGTCGGGAGTTTGAAATACCTGGGGGAGATGTAGTCGTCGTCGTCATTCCGAGGGATGTCCTCCAGCTCGCTGTTGACCTCATCGCCAAGGGCCATGGTACAGAAGCCCTCGTTGTCGGCGAAGAAGCAAAGACCGTTCAACTTGTCCTCGATCTTCTTCTTCTCAGACTCATCGTCGCTTGATGCAATGGAGTCATTGTCCGAGTTGTAGACGTCGCTGAGCGTGGCAAAGAAAGCACGATGCTCGGCCTGGGCTTTCTCCAGGTACTTCTTCTTGATGTAGTCCTTGTTGAAGCCACCCTTCCGCTTGTGCTTGGCGGGGATGTACTTCTCCTTGTGCTTGCCGAAGTCGTACTTGTAGCCATGATCGCCCTTGCAAAAAGCTTGCTTGTTCTTCTTCGGGCAGTTGGCGATGAAGTAGTCGGAGTCGCCGCACTCATAGCATCCAGCTCATCCTCCTCCACGGTGACGGTTCATGCGGTTGTTGTGGAACCGCGAGAACCGATTGGCAAGCAAAGCCAACTCGTCATCTCCCATGAACTCCAGCTGCTCCTCTGTAACAGACAAAAGAGAAGAAAGATCAAAGCCTCCGGAGGGATTAGCAGAAGAACCAAAACCAAAGCCATAGACGGGCCAGAAGGATTCTCATAAGAAGCCCTCGCCATGGCATCAATCTCACTGGACTTGAGCTTATTGAAGAGCTCGTCGCAAGTGAGAGTCTCATAGTTAGGCAATTCGATGATCGCCTAAACTTTGGAGTCCCACACCGACCGATCAAGAGTATGAAGTAGCTTGAGAGCTTTCTCATGATCGTCATACGGCAAAAGCTCTTTGTTAGCCCTCATCCTCTTGATAATAACCTGAAAACGAGCGAATAAACATTCTATGCTCTCACCAGGCTTGTGTCGAAAGTTCTCATACTCACGCTTATGCGACTCGTAGAGACGGGTTTTTACTTGAGTGGTTCCCTCATGAAAGCGCATGAGAGTTGCCCAAATCTCCCGAGCCGTGGTGAGATGATAAACACGATCAAACTCAGTCATGCTCAATCACGAGAAAAGAGCATTACAGGCTCGGCTATTGGCATCGTGCTCATCGATCAGCTGTTGAGTCACACGAGCAGGAAAGACCACGTAATCGGTAGAGTTGCAAATCTCCCAAACTGAAGCACTCACACTCTGAAGATAGGCCGACATACGTATCTTCCAATACGTATAGTTCATCCCATCGAAGAACGGCGGTTTGCCCACGCCGCGATCCATGTCGCCTTCTGTGGATCTGGAATCGGCTAAAGTGGAAGATCCTTAACCCGCTCCGATACCAATTGAAGGACCGAGAATGCTATACCAAGGCGACCAGAGGGGGGTGAATGGGAGCCTAAAAATTTCTTTCGAAACTCTGGCCTCTGTCCCACAAATCAACCCCAAATGCTTTGAACACAAACGTGATGCCCACGACTCTCAGAAAGAGAGTGGATGATCCCTAGGATCACAGCGAGGCACCACCAAAGAGAGCAACCCAAAAGTCCAAGCCAAGTTCTTGCCCAAAAACCTACCACGGAGCGTAGATGGAAGGCTACGACGGGATGTCTCCAAATACCTATGCGAACAAGTGGCAAAGATACCTAGAGAAGTTCCTTGGTGAACTCTAGGATCAAGTGAGAAGTTCAGAAACGAAACAGAAAAACCGAGAGAGCAAACGTACTAAAATTCAACACTCAGCAGGGGCTCGGACTGCCCGCGGGTACGGTCCCGGACTATCTGCCTAGTGGCGGACTGTCCGCGGTCCCCTGGCGGACTGTCCGCCGGCCAACTCCGAAGAATAGCATTGCTGCTGAACACCCCCTGCTCGGGCTCGGACTGTCCGCGCCCTAGCACGGCGGACTGTCCGACGTTGTCCCGAGGCACAGTACACCGAGACGAATAGCCACTGCTCGGTTGAGTCCCAATGCCCGGACTATCCGCGCCCCCAGTGGCGGACTGTCCGCAGCTGTGCAGAGAGGTCGATTGAAATCGCCTCTCTCCCAAATCTTCCCAAATCCGATTCAAAACTGAATCACTCATTCCCAAAATTGGAGAAGATGACCACTAGGTAGTTGGAAGACTATCCCTAAGAAATCATCTGCTCAAATCAACTCAAACTCTGGGAAATTGAAGAGATTGGTGCAAGAAAGAAAAAGTCACCACGAAACTCAAATCGACCCGATCTACTTGTTCGTGAGCTTTGAGTTTAATTCCTTCGGTGGAAATGATCTCCTCACAACAAAGAACAAGTTGATTCAAACGGATTCAAGAAAGAAGCAACATAGAGGGAGGTCGAGTGATGGGAAAACGTGGAGAGAAGATGAACGCGAAGAACAACTCAAGAACGCGAATCAGAACCACGTATTCCACCCAAAAATCGTCCCCACGAGGAGACAACGGGATTACGTTCCCGTTTCCTCAAAATCCAAATACACAGAGGTATGATTAGCCATCTCTGCGGATCTCAGTAGCTACAGCAGGGAATGGGAAGCAGGAAACCCTAGAATGAGAATAGCAAATGACTGAGATAGATGGGGAGGTGGGTGTCTCCCCCTTCTTATCCTAAACATTATTCCCACTCTTCCTTTAATGATACATAGAGCGAACCAACTAAACCTAAGACTATTCTGGACCAGCTCAAGGTAGATGTTGATCTAGCGGCCACGCCCACTCATCAGGTAGCTTCGCTCCTACGCGACCTCACCAGATTCCGCCACGTGCCGCCACTAGTCCACCGTCCATTTTCTTGGACCTCCCCCCGGTTTTGAGGCTGAAATCGGGAAACCTGTCCTTAGGCTAAGTTTTGTGGCCCAAACTCAGAAACCCGCCATCACCCAGGTTTTGAGGCCCAAACCTGGAAACCATCCTTAGCCCAAGTTTTGAGGCCCAAACTAGGAAACCGGCCAGCACCCAGGTTTTGAGGCCCAAACCTGGAAACCATCCCACCGGTAGTTTTTCTGGGGCTCTACCACCAAACTGAAGCCGAAGATGGATGCACCGCCCTAGGCTGTCAGCCACCACAGCTGATCCTCAGGCCACCGGTCTGTCAATCCAAGCCTCACGTCCGCCCATCACCGCTCCAGGTCCATCGGCACAACACGTCTCTACTTGACCTTCAGCTTGCCTTCGATCACCGTCTCCGAGCTCGACACCTGCACAACACAAGCCCAAGAACATGCGCATCAATCCAGTTGACAATCACTCATCATCACAAGACCCGGAATACACCAATGTATCCGTAGTTCCCGTCGGTCATCCCGACCGGCATGACGGCGGGCGGGTGTGCGGCGGCCACGCGGTGGCAAGGCAGAAGGGAATAGGAGGGTTGGTCAGGTGAGTGCGAACGGCGCGCGAGGAGCGGTGGGCTGCGGTGTTTGGTGTTCGGCGGGTGAGGCAGCGAACAGTGGCGAGGCACCGGCGTACGGCGCACGCGAGCGAGCGGCGCGGCGCGCGCGCGGGGAAGGGAAGGAGGGGATGACAGGTGGGTCCCGTAGAGTTTAAACAAAAGAGGATTTGTCCATTTTCTTCCCTAATTTTTATCTCCCAAACTATGCCAAACTAGGAAAAGGTTCTAAAAGCAAATTTGCTTATAACTTCACAAGGAACAATTCATCTTTAAGTCTCAAGTCCAAATTCTGCCTGGAAAACTGAATTTCACTTCTAGCCGGATTTTCTAATGCAAGAATAAAATACTAAATGACCTTTTATGAAAAAGTACTTTTAAGCAAAGTTATTCCTTTTGCCCAGATCTACAACTTTGGTTTAAGGCACTTGGTCAGAAAAACAAAGCATCTACTAGCTACACTAGAGACCTAGTAAAGACTTAAACAACATACCACACAAGATGCACACTCCTTAAAGAAATCTCATCCCGAGATTTGAGTTACTAACCATTTCTGGTAAAATTGTGGATAAACCTCCCTTAAATAGTCATCTATTTCCCAAGTAGCATCTCGATCATCTTGCTCACTCCACGTTACTTCGTATTGCTTAACGATTCTCCCACGTGTTACTCTTTCTTTGGTGTCAAGTACTTGATGCGGCTTCATGGAGTAAGTGAGATCAGGTTGCAGTTTGATGTTTGCTGGTTATACTTCCTCTTCTGGTAATACAGGGAATATAGCTTTCAAATGTTCTGGTAATTGCAGCTGATAAGCTACTTCTCCCCTCCTTTCCAAAATTCGATACGGCTCCACAAACCTTGGTGCTAACTTTCTTTTAACTCCAAATCATTTAACACCCTTCATGGGTGAAACCTTCAAGTAGACGTAGTCACCCACATTGAATTCAAGCGGTCTTCTACGCTTATCTGCATAACTCTTTTGTCGAGATTGTGTTGCTGCCATATGTTGTTGAATTGTTCTAACTTGTCCTTCTGCTTCGTTCATGAAATCAATTCCATAATACCGACGTTCTCCCGGTTCCACCCAATTCACTGGTGTTCTGCATCTTCTACCATACAAAGCTTCAAAAGGTGCCATCTTAATGCTTTCCTGAAATCACACAGGCTCTCAACATGGTTTACTCTTTCGGTTTGTCCTGATGTTTGCGGATGATAGGCCGAACTACAGACTAGCTCTGTACCTAACTCCTTCTGCATCTTTTCCTAGAATGGTGCGGTAAACTGTGGTCCTCGATCTGAAATTATGGTTTTTGGTATACCGTGGAGTCGAACAATCTGATTGATGTAGATTTCCGCATAATCTGGCGCTCGATAGCGGGTCATGACCGGGATAAAATGTGTCACCTTGGTAAGACGATCTATAATTACCCAAATTGAATCATTTCTCTTCTGGGTAGTTGGTAAATCAGTGATGAAATCCATACTCCTTCCCATTTCCACTTGGGTATCGATAACGGTTGAAGCATTCCGGCTGGCTTTAGGTGAATGGCTTTCACTCAACAACAGGTATCACATCTGGCCACATTAGCAGCAAATTCTTTTTTTTCATTTTGGTCCACCAAAATCTTGGACGTAAATCTTGATACATATTGGTGCTACCCGGATGAATAGATAATTTGGACAAATGTGCTTCATCCATAATCCGATTTCTGAGTTCTCTGTCCTTAGGCACCACTAGGCGCTTATCAAACCATAGAACTCCCTTGTCATCTACTTGGAAATGTTTGTCTGGCTCAGCCGCAACTTTTATTTTCTCCTTGATATGATAGATTCCTTTATCTGTCTTCTGTCTCTCAAGGATTTGGTTGACTAACGAACTTCGCAGTTCGATGTTGAGCGAAATTGCAGGATGCATTAAACTGAACTCATCTTCTGATGTCAACTTTAGAGCGTTGCAATGCGATTTCTGACTCAAGGCATCGACAACCACATTCGCCTTTCCTGGGTGATAATGAATTTGCAGATTATAATCCTTGATCAATTCAAACCATCTTCTCTGCCTCATATTCAACTCAGGTTGAGTAAAGATATACTTGAGACTTTTGTGATCCGTGTACATATTGTAGACGTTACCAAGCATATAATGCCTCCAAATTTTCAGAGCATGTACGACTGCAGCTAATTCCAAATCATGTGTAGGGTAATTCACCTCATGTTTCCTTAGCTGACGAGAAGCGTAAGCAATCACTCTGCCTTCTTGTATAAGGACACAACCCAAACCAATCTTTGATGCGTCACAATAGACATCAAAAGGCTTTTTATTGTCCAGTTGAGCCAAAACAGGAGCAGTGGTCAACAGTTTCTGCAAGGTCTGGAAAGTGGTTTCACACTTCTCTGTCCAGTCAACCTTCTGATTCTTCTGCAACAAGCTTGTCATAGGTTTCGCAATCTTGGAGAGGTCGGGAATGAAACGGTGATAGTAACCTGCTAAACCAAGAAAGCTTCGAATCTCTCCAACAGAAGTAGGAGCTTCCCAATCCATCACTTCCTCTACTTTGCTGGGATCCACTGAGATGCCTTCTTCTGATAGGATATGTCCAAGGAAAGGTACTCTCCTCATCCAGGACTCACACTTGCTAAACTTGGCATAAACTTTGTGCTCTCTAAGTCTGGTCAAAACAACTCTCAAATGTTCAGCATGGTCCTCCGGGGTCTCAGAGTACACTAAAATATCATCAATAAACACCACCACGAACTTATCCAATTCCGGCATGAACACCGAGTTCATCAAGCTCATAAAATATGCTGGAGCATTGGTCAATCCAAAAGACATGACAAGATACTCATATAACCCATATCTGGTTGAGAAAGCTGTCTTCGGGATATCTTGCGGTCGAATTCTGATCTGGTGATAACCTGATCTCAGATCGATCTTGGAAAACACCTTGGCTCTTGACAGCTTGTCAAACAGAATGTCTATCCGGGGTAACGGATACTTGTTCTTAATGGTCACTGCATTAAGTGGACGGTAAAACACACACATCCGTAATGACTCATCTTTCTTCTTAACAAACAGGGCTGGACAACCCCATTCTGATATGCTTGGTTGAATAAACCCCTTGCCTAAGAGTTCCTTTATTTGAATCTTGAGTTCTACTAACTCGTTGGGTGCCATACTGTAAGGACTTCTCGAAATTGGTGCTGTCCCTGGTATCAACTCAATTGCAAACTCCACAGCCCTCTTGGATGGTAATCCTGGTAACTCATCCGGGAAGACATCCGAAATGTCACGAACAACTGGGATTTTTGAAAGATCCTCTATTGCAAGAGTGCAAGACAAGTCAACAAAATCGGTACCTCGAGGAAGAGATACTGGAAGTTTATTACTCGTCCGTCCATCAGATAAGGTAAGAGTCCTATTAGCAGTGTCTAACACCACGTTCCACATACTCATCCAACTCATACCCAAAACTACATCCAAACTTAGTCCGGGCAAAACTACTAGATTAGCTCCGAATTTATGCCCTCCAATATTGATGGTTACATTACGAACCATCTGTCTGGATAACACACTACTCCCCACGGAGCTCACATGAAACCCATAATCCATTTTAGACATTTCTTGGTTATGTTTTTGTGCAAATGCTTTGCTCATGAATGAATGCGATGATCCAGTATCAAACAAAACAACTACAGGATGATTGTTGACAAGACACATACCGGCAGTTATGGGTTCTCCTCAATGAGCTTCTTCAGCTGTCATATGATGTAGACGTGCGAGGTAGTTAGCCTGCTGCTTCTTCGAGTGTGGGCAATATCTTGTGAAGTGCCCTTCTTGATTGCAATTGAAGCACGGTCCATGAGCAATAGACTTGCCCCAAGTGGAACTTCCCTAGCCAACTCGAGCTTGTGCAGACGCCACCTTGTATGGCCTCTCATTACGTTGGTATTGCTGCTGATTCCTTTTCTGGTGTGGCCTTAAACAAGCTCCAGGCACTGGTGGACGATACTGGGAACGCTGAGCTGGTGGTCCCCTAGGCTGAGATGGTCCAGACTCAAGGGTTCTCTTCCGAGCCTTGTCTGTAGCATGTTTGTTGTTGTGGTTCTCTTGAGTCAAACAATCACTGATGAAGTCATTGAAAGTGGTAGGAGATGATGTACCCATAGACTTCCCCATCTTGGTATTCAGCCCTCTCTTGAAGCTGGCTATCTTCTTAGCTTCAGTGTTTACGAACTCCGGCGCATAGCATGACAAGGAATTGAACATGTGGTGATACTCCATAATTGAATGAGTTCCCTGGGTCAGACTCATAAACTCTGCTATCTTCATCTGAATTAATCCTGGTGGAATGTAATGCCCTCGAACAGCTTGCGAGAACATTTCTCAAGGGACAAGAGCACGGGCAGGATAGGTAGTGCGATGGTGCCCCCACCATATCCTAGCCGGTCCCTGAAGTTGATGCGTGACATACTCAGCTTTTAACTCTTCTGTGAGGCAGAGCAAACGAAACTTCTGGTGTAAGGTATGCAACCATTCTTCCGCCTCTAGAGGTTCCGTAGCTTTCTTGAAAATGGGCGGCTTGGTATCCAGAAAGTCCTTGAATGTGCTATACTGGTTTGGCTCAGGGCGTTGGTTGCCATGTCCCAAGTTCTCACGTAGCAACGCCTTGATGTTGCGTTGACTTCCCAAAAACTAAGCAAAAAGCTGCTCGGCTGTAGCTGGTGGAGGAGGTGGTGGATTGCGGTTGTCACGATTATCATCATTGCCACCACTACCGCCCGCTCCACTGCGATTCGTTGTCATCTGCATGTGTTGATAACAAGTGATCATTAGGTGATGTTGCAACAATTGTAGAGAATAATAACCCATGCCATATTGGATTTATTCGGAAAAATGAGTTCGCCAAACAATTACAGAGGCATAATATAATTCAATCCACATCGCAGCATCACGTAATAAAATTGCTCATTAACATCTCATGCAAAAGTCAACAAAAACATCCATAACTGCCCGAACATATGTGACTCTCCAAAGGTCTCGCACCAGGTGCACATAGATAACATCCCACATTACATCCAACTCACAAAGACAACAAAAGATCAAGCTCAAAGCGATATGAGACAGAAGATCGTTGTACTAGAGACACGCTATCTATCCTATCCTCTGGTGGTACCATCGTCACCGTCATCACTAGACATATCCGAAGAGTCACTAGAGGAGTCACGAGGGTCTGGATCCTCCTGAGGAAACATGGGGTTCCTCTCATTCTCCCGGCGATGAATCTTATGCAGGCGATCATTATAGTCCTGAAGATGGTGAAGTTGTAGCTCAAGGTCTCCTACTCGAAGCCTCAGAAGCCTGTTCTGCTCGGTAGCGCGCATGCCCTCAACACACACACCACGCAGGGACTCCTTGGTCTCAGCCATGATCGTGGCCATGAAAGTCGTCATCCCCTTCTGGTCACTAAGCTGCTATGCAAGCTCCTGCTCCCTATGAGTCGCCTGGTCCCTGTTAACAGTCATATGAGCCAACTCTGCAGTGAGACGATCTATCTCTATAGTGTGCTCCTCCTGCCTCCGGTGCTGTGCAGCTATCTCCTCACTGAGGATATGGTCCAAATGGTCGTAGCTGCGTGACAAACACCCATATGTAGCCATAAGTGCGGCCATAGCACTCCCGACTGGTCCGGCACAGTGCTCCCTCTCTAGCGAACTGGTCTCCAACACCGTGGCTCCAGGCTGGCGCCACACTGACAGGTAGGAGTCCGTTGTCGGAAAGATGCTAGCAGTGGCCTGCGCAACCACCTCCGGGTGATCCTCCATAATGTCCCGAAGAACAGTATAGGTGACCCTGTTAGCTCCATCCCACGGGGTCCTGCCCTGTAGTGCAAACACTTAGCGACACAACACCGGGTCCTGCTCGTCGCGACTGGCCACGTCCACCTCCACTGTATACATGTAGCGGTCCTCTGAAAGCTGCACATTGTGCCAGTCTTACTGTGGCTCCTGACCCTCCTGATAGCCGACCAAGTGCAGCACCCTCCAAAGGATGGTAGGCATGCCGAACTCGTCTAGGAAGTCCTCCGACCCCTCGGCAGTCCATGGCCCCAATAGGTAATTAGGCCTCTTGCCTCCAGCTGACTTACGAGCGGTACGCTTGGTACGGGCCATCTGAAAAAAGTTTATCCACATAGGTTTTAGTTAGTTGAGAACAACTTTTATTAAGAAAATGGAACAGATAACACAAGGAAGGAAGTAAGATTAATGCAAGGTGTTTGATCATGATGCATGCACGGAACATACGTCCTCACTGCCTAACAATCTAACGGCTAGACGGTGGCATACAACATTCACTCATAGCGTTAACTAGACAGACTACACGTTCGCAAGATAGTGTACCTACGTAAAATCATTTCAGCCCTGCCCACAGTATGAATATCATGCATTGCTGAAATTTAAATCTAGATACTAACATAGGTGTACACCCCATATACACGTAAGTAGTATATGCACCCATCAGAACAATATCATACCCACAATTGAATACCTTCACCGGCATTAGTGTGCTTACAAATACGGGTTCCAGTACCAAACTAGCTCTCCCCTAGACCAACCTTTGTTTGGTCATGCTCTCACAACTCACCTTACCTTGGCGTAGAGGCAAATGATCCATACATTACTATTCTGAAGAATAGCACCCATACAATTCCCCATTGCCGTATCGATGACAGTATTCAACAGAATCAAAACATGATGCAAACCCCCAAGTTAGTACATAAATAAGCCACCTAAGATCCTACTTGGCATAAGGATATGATCACTGGCACACCTTAGTTTTCAACTTTATGGTTTTCAAATCCTAATTATAACTATAAGTTGGCAAATACTGCTTTAACTTTTGGAAAATACTAGTTTTCAAATATACTCATGAACAGTAACGCTAAACTTGCTCCGATGCCAGCTGTGACAGAACCGACCAATTTATACCAGATTAAGCACAGAAATCTCCGTTTTCACGATGATCGTCATGTACTTAAGCTAGTACAAACCCGGTAGTCCAGAAATCTCGAAGGATTTCAAACAATTCGAATTCAGCCAAGATCGTAATGAGTTTAGCGTACGTGTCCACAAGTTACATCACAGTTCAAACATAGTTTAAATCCACCGGAGTACGGAACAATATTACAAACCAAAGTTTGATAAAAGAGCAGAAGCAACATAGTTTTGAAACACAAGTTTAGTTTGTTCATAATACGGTGCCATCAACCTGATCATGTCCACAAAAGCATCAGGGAAAGATAAGAAGGGACCATGCCCATGGTCTAGTCATCACCCGTAACCGGGTTCAGGCAGTTCTCACAGTAGCCAAAGAAGCTCTGATCATCTGCAACAACAAGGGAATAAAACCCTGAGTACAAGAAGGTACTCAGCTAGACTTACCCGTCATAAACCAGAAATAATGTGACACCAAGGATCATGCATGGCTGTATCTGGGGTTGGCTATACTTACCTTTTGCATAAAAGCATTTTTCATTGTTAAAAACCATTATTAGCGTATGAGCAGTCAATTTTATGTAATCAACCTGATTACTAGATTGGCACCTGATCTAGAGCAATCACTTGTCTAATTAATCAAGCAAGAGTGACTATTTCATCAATAGCCTTTCAGATTCAACATCATAACCATCTTTAGTTCCATAAGTTCTACGGTAACATATGCCAGTCAATTACTAACTGTCCAGGAGCGATGGCGATTATAATTAATTCGTACCTAGCTGGGGATAAAATGTCGCACACTCACCCGATTACATCTCGCCAGGTAGCCGTCGGCTGCCACTCAGGAAATTCAAGAACACGGTTCGCGGGACAGCCATGGGCCCTTCTACACCGGGGGTAATCTCAGTGCCAGGTCGCTCGACCTATACTGCCCACGGTCATGCCAGGTCAATCAGGCCCCGCCTGCCCACGGACCATGGCAGGGTCCTCAGAATAGTCGCCCATGGAACATCTGAGGCCCTGAGTGTTAGGGTCAACATCTCCATCACCGGCTCGAATAACCTTACTCGGCTTCATGGGAGGTACCCGGACCTACTCTGTTAAGTGATTGACGTGTTCAATTTGACCGAGGTGCGCTTCCTCAATGGGTCCTATGCGACACAGACGGGAGACTACTAGCACACAGAACCCATGTCCTGCTGCTCCTACATCCCGCCGGTCTCAAATTAAGTATCACATGGTTATTCCACGATAGCACCAGGCTAATCATGATCAGTATCCACCTATATGCGGTAGATAGGAAATCACCCGACTTTTACCGGTCTAAGCAGGCTAAGCATACAATCGAACCTAGACCTAGCAGGGATATTAAGATAATAATTGCGGTGGACAAGGATAAGTAAGTAATGCATCAACGGTAGCAATCAACTCCTATAACCTAATGCACCAAAACATAGCAGGTTAATTTGTAAATAATTGCAAACCATAGGGAGTTAAATGCTTCGGGGCTCGCCTCTTTCGAAGTCAGATGGCCGATGGTCCTGACACTCGGGCAGATCCTCGACGGCGGCCTCTTCGATCTTATCGAATAGCGCTTCCTACTGGAGCTTCTCCTCCGACTGCGGTGGATTCTGGTTCTCCTCTAGCGATCCTGTATGGTGCATTGTAGGTATAAATATGATGAATGCACATAGGATGCTTATGAGGTGCAAACATGAAGGAGAGACAATCAGGAGATAAGCACATGTCATCTACTGCATTCTCTTCAACAAGATAGTCACACAAACTAGTTAACTATTACTATCCTGCTAACACCCTATAACTTAGCATTCAACCTAACCCCATTTAAACAACTACCTAATATACATAATATAACAGAAACAACTTACTTATACAACACTACTTACCTATCCCCGTAATCTCTTTTAATTGATTTACTAAACAGGGTATAATTATCATCATACTGAAATAACTTCAGAAAATTCTCAAAATTTTGCACAGGCTACTACTAACCATCACTAGATTACCATAAAAATTTCAGCCCAAAACAGTAATCCTAACATGCAGTAAAAATTAATTCTATTAATGCATAAATCAAGCACTTTTCATAGTTTGTACTACCATCTTTGAAAACAGACCTACCTAACATTTTTCATGGCAACTTCATACTCTAACTTAGCTACACAAAAATTACCAAGCTCAGAATCTAAGCATTTCTATTTATTAAAATTACAGAAACAAAACAACATTTAATAACTTTAAATCCTTCCGCTAACATTTTCCACAGAGCATGCACATATTATATTTTTCCTAGATACTACTCATCAAGACAAACCCAACAAAATAAGAATCACATTTTTCTGAGCTATACAGAATTAGTTATGCATTTTTCAAGTTAACAACCATTTACCTAATTAAATAAAACTGCACATAAAAGTATCACAAAATATGCATCTAATAATTTTAACAGGTAGATCCATTTATCTCCAGCACAACAAAATTTGTTTCACACATTTTGGACTTAAAATGACCCTTGAATAAATTTTTGAAGTATATATACTATCTCTGGAAAACTGATTAAAAGAAACCCATCCTAAACTGCTATGGTCACCCGGGCTAACACACCTAGAGACATAACCCTAAACGCTACGCACACCCGTCCTTCCCGAGCTCTATTGCACCCAGGACTTCCTTCTCCTCTCTGCTTCTCTCTGCCAGTGGGCCCCGGGCGTCAGGCGACCTCACGCCCTCGGTCAACCGGGCCCACACGTCAGTTGCTTCTCCCCCGTCGGCGTTGACCGGCCAAAGCTCGCCGACGGTGAGGTTTCGGGTGACACCAACCCCACCTCTAGACTCACCTTCGCGAGGCGAACACGACCGACCTACTAGCTAGTCCAGAGGGACACCGGAGCAAGCTCGACGGTGGCCATGGCGACGCGGCGGCGCTGCGACACGGTGACGAGGCGGCTCCTAGCTATTCCGAGGCTCGACGAGGCGAGCATGAGCTGCAGCGAACCCTAGGCAGCCTATTGATGCGGCGCTCAAGCCACGCCAACCCCCGCATGGGTCGGTGCCACGCACGGCGATGGTCCGCGGCGAATGTCACCGTGGCAAGGTCTAGTTCCGGGGAAATACGACGCTAGGGGGCTCTCCATCTAGCCCTATGCTTTCACCGGGACGAGGAAGGCTAGAACGATGCTTGGTTCGAGGTGGTTTGGCCGGAGATGGCCAGACCACGTGAATGGTCATGGCGGCGGACATGGCGGGTGCCCGAGGATGGCACTCGGCATTCCGCCGGCTAGGTCGGGAAAGAGGGGAATCCAACCGGAGAAGAAGGCAAAGGGGATCAAGGCAGAGGCTTTGGCAGGAGGAATCGAATGGCGATGCGGTGGTTGGCGAACAATCACTCGCCGGAGCTCGGCGGGCAGCGCGGTGTTGGTGAACAGGGGAAGATGGAGCAGTGGAGGGAGTGAGTGAGCTTGGCTTCGGCCGGGCGCTTGCGGGAGAAGGGTGAAGCGCTGCGCGGTTGCTCGGTTCGTTGAACCTATCCGGTTCCCGTCGGTCGTCCCGACCGTCATGACGGCTGGCCGGTGTGCGGCGGCCACGCGGCGACAAAGCAGACGGGAACAGGAGGGTTGGTCGGGTGAGTGCGAACGGCGCGCGAGGATCGGTGGGCTGCGGTGTTTGGTGTTCGGCGGGTGAGGCAGCGAACAGCGGCGAGGCGCCGGCGTACGACGCACGTGAGCGAGCGGCGCGGCGCGCGCGGGGGGAAGGGAAGGACGGGATGACAGGTGGGTCCCGTAGAGTTTAAATAAAAGAGGATTTGTCTATTTTCTTCCCTAATTTTTATCTCCCAAACTAAGCCAAACTAGAAAAAGGTCCTAAAAGCAAAGTTGCTTATAACTTCACAAGGAACAATTCATCTTTAAGGCTCATGTCCAAATTCTGCATGGAAAATTGAATTTCACTTCTAGCCTGATTTTCTAATGCAATAATAAAATACTAAATTACCTTTTCTGAAAAAGTACTTTTAAGCAAAGTTATTCCTTTTGCCAAGATCTACAACTTTGGTTTAAGGCACTTGGTCAGAAAAACAAAGCACCTACTAGCTACACTAGAGACCTAGTAAAGACTTAAACAACATACCACACAAGATGCACATGAAATGATATGATGCTATGCTCATGAGATGCCAAGTTATGAAATTAGGGTTGCTTAACACCCGGGGTGTTACACAACCGTTACACCACTGCTCCGTTGGTTATTGTTGACATTTGTTAACGCAAAAAGAATATGAAAGATTCTGCAAGCGCACAGAACAACATTGTAGCATTTTACCAGGAGTATTCCAGGATCGTTATTTATATTTTACCACTGGGAAGCTAGAGTTAAGAATCTGATAATTCACTATCATGCATCTACTAACTCAGAGTACTAATTAGACTAAAGCAGGAGTAATTGATAAATGATATGATAATGAATGAAAGCACAATAATGATAAATGTATAGATAACTATAGTGGGAGGACAACGGGAGAGATCAAGGTTCCTATGCACTTCTCTATTACTTGGGTTCTAAGGTAACAAGGATGAAAAGTTATAGCAGTCATATAATAACACTTCAGGACATCAGAACACCAACCACGGAAAGGGATGAGAAGGGGGTTTGGGAAGTTCTGACTACGGTACTAGGAACATCAACCCGAATGTGGTGCAATACGTCGACCATCAGGGCTGTCACCACCTGGGGCTACCACAACTATCTGTGGGGTTGAGCGCAACCTCAGGTAACCTATAGACTAAACACCAAGTCTAATCTATCGATTACTACTCTAATTATTGCCTATAACTAGAGCACTCGATACGAGCGGAGATCCTATGCTAAAATATAACAACTATACTAATCATAATATGAAAGGCATAAAGTAAATAGAGAAGATAAATATATTAAAGCATAAGTCTTATAAAAAAAAGATACAAAGACATACCAAAACTCTGAAGAGTCCTTCGGAACCAGAGCGCAGCTTCGCTCTCCCTAACTCCCAGCTATAGCTAATCTATTACATTGGAAATTCTAGCCCTAATTCTCTAGAGAAGAGAGGTCATCCTTCGAGGGAACCCTCTATAACTCCATGATGGTCTGTTGCCTCGGGGGGTCTGGGGTTTATTATATAGGGACTCCTGGCCTTCCCTCCACCTTGAGCAACCAATGTGGTGCTAAATCCTTCGCCATATGCACTTGGGCCTTAATGGGCCAAAATACGTCAGAGAGGTCGGTTGGAAGCCGTCACACGAAGGAGGAGAGCCTTCTAGGTGGGCCCAAGCCGGCCGGCCTGGGGGTGGGGCCGGCCGGCCCCACTTGTCACCCGCCGAGCTCCGCCTTCGTTTGTTTGTCTTCTGGAACCTTCTTTATTTCCCTAATGCGACTTTCCG
Source organism: Coix lacryma-jobi var. lacryma-jobi (assembly GCA_009763385.1). Classification (NCBI taxonomy): domain Eukaryota; kingdom Viridiplantae; phylum Streptophyta; class Magnoliopsida; order Poales; family Poaceae; genus Coix; species Coix lacryma-jobi. The sequence goes on along the minus strand of CM019822.1, from coordinate 144,308,560 downwards.
TCTGTTTGCGCAATTCATCGTGTTGGAGTAGCACTCTACCTCTTTCCATCTGCTGGAAAACTCCCTGGAAAATAGTAATTCACCAAAGCTGTGGAATTCGTCAGTTTAACCCCTGGATTATGTTGCTTGGTGATCACTCCAGGTTGTTGTAGAAGCTTCCAAGTCGTATCCAACAAGGACTCTCTTGTCGGGACTCCAAATGTAGCAAACCATATGTTCATTTCGATCGTCTCGACGAGCTCTTCGCAATGGTGTTCTCCGTTTCATCACTTGAGATACTTTTATATGGTGAAATATTAATAATTCTACAAAGCAAGTGAGAGCAACACAACTCGTGGAACTTGTTAGAATCAAACCCTACAACAATGCTTTATGGTTTATTTAATATCATTCTATGCATTAGTTGATGGTATAATATTGACTATAAGGACCGTCAACAAGTTCCCCCAAGCTTACTATTTGCTAGTCCCTTAGCAAAGTCAAACTCAACAATTGATCAGGAGTTGCTGCAATATCTGCACTTCTAACCAGTACACATGCATTCAAACAAAAGTTCTAATTTGGATTAGAAAAAAGATATCATATTATTCATCACGGGGCTTAGTACTTTACCTTGAATCTTGATTAATTGGAAGGTAGAACGATCAAATCAAGCACTATGTCTCTAGCTCTTTCACTTCACCATTATCCCAGAGTTTTTATGACTTTTCAAAAAGCTTAAAAATATATGTTGCCAAATTAAACAATGGATCCAAAGAGAAAGTCAACCACACTATTGAATCGAGAAGTGCATGTGTATGAAAAATGGAGGCGGATGCTCTTTTGATTATATCACTCTCTTTTGTCTATTTGAGACACATGGCTATCAGGCTAATTCTACTGTTGGGCACATGCCCATTTTTTCTGATATTCATATTATTATTTTTTCTCTTTTTTTCTTTTTCTTTTTTTCGAGGATCCGGACACTTGTTCCTTTTTATTTCCTCGGGATCTATCTTTTTGAGGTTTCGGACACTTGTCCCTTTTCATTTCCTCAGAATTTTTTTTTCTTTTTTTTCAATAGCCATATGCTTCCAACAAACTTGTGAGATGATAAGAACAAATAATCATGAGCATTTATGCGAAAGATAGATGAAATGTGTAAGTGATCTCAATTCAATAGTCTGATAACTTCTCACAGGGTCAACAAAGCTTAAATTAACTCAATGCAAATATTTGCCATATTAATATTGGAAACTCTCCGGAACTCTAGTGTTGTTTTAGAACAAGATAACAGTAGCTCAAATCATCACATATCATATCTGTCAATTACCTAGACTCCGGATCAAGCATTTGCTACCCATATATTTAATTTCATTTTAAAGCATCATTAATTTTTTTAAACTTAGGAGAACTCATGCTTAAAGGCTAGGTACTAGAAAGAAATACAATAGAGCAACTATTCATCATTTCTATTTTAAGAAATTAGGGAGAGAGTTCTTCAGATTAGACATGCTTTATTTATTTAATCTAACACACACTATAACCTATTACTTAAAAAAACCACTAAGATAGTAGTAGGACATACCTGAATCATGAAGATAACGGGGGTGCGTCTCCCCCAAACTAATCCCTTTGATCGCATCAAGCCTTCATGTGCCCAAATATTTTTGTTCTTTTTTCTTTTTAAGGGTGAGCCTTCATGTGCTCACATTTTTTTATTTTGAATTTATTTATAGAAATAAAAACTTAAAAGGATAAAGATACTTACCTGGATACACGAGGGTGCATTCCCCCAAGCTGAATGTTATCGTAGTCGTTCGATTTTGCAATGTAGCAGACTGGCAGTGAAAATATTCTTCGTCTATCGAAGCATTGATTGATGTTGATGGTTGTTGAAATAGTGCTCCAACAGTGGATGGAACATCCACTTGCTCGTCAGCTTTTCTTAGTCTTTCAAATCCTATGAAACTCAAATAGACAACAGAACTTGTGGAACAAATTAAGCGTTAGTGGTTGGCCACTTAAGCCTTAGTTATCCAGAGTTTCAGTAAGATCTCTTTCTCAATACTTTTGTATTTTTATATTTTTTTTATGCAAGAGAAAATGCAATAGGATGAATGCATGCATATTTATTTTTTTATTTTTTTATGCCACCATGGTGAATATTTCATGTGGGTTTTTACAAACCACAGAATTATTCACATGGGGCTTCATGATTTATAATGTAGTGCAATAAGTAAAATATTTTTATGTTCTTTTTTATGCAATGCTAATGCAGAAAAGTAAATATGCTATGGAGAAATAATGATAGAAAGTAAATATGCAAAAATAGAAACTAATGTAGAAAAGATAAATATGGATAAGTACCGATTTTACCTTTCGGCGAGGGTTCAATATTTTAAGTCCTCTGAACAGGACTTCTCAACATGTTCATTCCTGAGGTGCATCATTTGATCCCAATATATAGACCTTGATAACTACACCTCTTGATATGGTGTCACCCATGTTCTTTGTTCGCCCAACAATTTGAAGTGAAACATTAATTGTGGAAGCTAGCAGCATCTTGCTCAGTGTGCATATTCTTGTAGATCCAGGACCTTCACTCTGTAGAATTTGGGAGTTGACAAACTCATCCGTGTTTGCTCAAGAGTGTGTCCTGCTCATAAAGACAGGGTAGAGATCATGTGCATGGGCTCTGTTGATGGAAAAACACCAACAAAACCAAAAGTTTTGTTTATTTTTCTCTAACCTTTGGCACATTGAACAAGATAAACTTGTTGTTTATGTGTTCTATTTAATCTTAACATGAGTGATAGGATCAGAAGATGAGCATGAAAGTAACATCTTAAAATATTTAACAGAACATATTACTTTTTTTTTGCGGGCAACAGATCACTTAACCCAAGGAAGGATATGTCGGTGTTTGTTAACCGACAACTCATCTTGGGGATTCCCAGACGATTTGTTCGGTGGGGATCGGCGTTCGTAGAACTCGTCGAGTATACAGGGACAGTGATTTATACTGGTTCAGGCCGCTTAATAGCGTAATACCTTACGTCCATTGGCGGCGTGTGCCTTGTGTTATGATTCAAGATTCAATGATAGGGGTATGCGCCTGCTTCCCCTTATATATTCTAGTGGAACTTAGCGCATACCGAGTCCTAGTCGGTTACAATAGAGGAATCCTATTCTAATTACAAGACTTCCTTTAGAAACTCGACTAAGTTACAAAGAGAGTCCTAATCCATGTAGACTTGGTATCATGTCTACGGATCTCCCGTGACACCAAGGACTACTCCGAGTAATCATCTTCTGATGATGTCTCTGACATCCTGGTCCGTCAAGCCCCTGAGCTCTTCAACATTTCTCTAAAATGTTATCTTCTGGTTTCCTTTGAGAATCTCCGAGTAATGTCTTGAGAAATCTTGAAGCGCTCTGTAGATGAAAGAATTCCATGGTGTGCACTTTTTCAGAAAAGTGCACCCATAGGGTGTAGCCCCCGAGCCTCTTGTTATTTTTAATAACTTTGAGGATCTTTGAGCCCTTTTTCCGAGTAATCCTTTAGTTAAGAAAAAACATTTCCTTAATCATATATACCCCATAGCCCCCGAGCCTGAGTTCCGAGTGCCCAAGTAGTTGGGACTTGGGGTCTTCAATATATCATCCGGGTAAATCTTATAAGAGGTTAATACATGACACTGATTTGATGTGTAATCCTTCCGAGTAATAATTGATCGGCTTCAGGTGGGTAATGTTTTCATCAAACATCCCTTTTCACCCCCACTGAATAAAGATTACTACAAAGGACAACAATAATTGACCAGTGACTGTATCACCTGTCCACATTGATGATTCCTTGTCGTTTTGTGCAACTATAACGCTTTTGTCTTTTTCTGCTTGAAACATGCACGTGAAGGATATTGCCGATCAGTGAGGCCAGGCTTCACATGTGTTACAGTACGCACATGGGTGCGTTTATTGAACTCTGCGCAATTGTATCTTTGAACTGAGTCCATAGACCAAGAGCAATCGCCTAAAATACTCTGCTTGTGAAGCAAGGATGTCACACCTTCCTGAGTATATGACTTCTATTATTCCCATGAGTGTTATAGTGTCCATAGCGGAGATGTCCGAGCCCCCGGGTATCTTCCTTATGTAGGCTAGTTGAAGTGTCTAGATAGGGTGGTTTCCAAGTGGTCGGGAGCAGAGGGATACAGAGTGGCGCCTAGAAGAACTCTTGTGACTCCCGCATCGCGGGCAACCTCGGGGTCATAGGTTGTTAAAAGGCATTTAGGGTTAAGGCTGACTATCAAGTTCCTTGTGTACTGGGGTAGAGCCTTAAACCCACCTTGGGATGCACTAAAAAGATAGTGTCTACCCAAGGTTCTGTGTCTGCTTTACTGTGACTCACTGAACCCGTGCCTTGGTGCACTGTGCATCAAGACTCTGTACCTTGATTATACTAGAGTAGTGTTCTACAGCCTGACCGAGCCTGTACTGGAGACTGTTGTAACTCAAGATGTAATCATGTATCTCTGTTGTAATTCCGAGTAATAACTGTTACAATCCGGGTACTTGGAATGTTTTCTGAGTCCTTTGTCTTTGCTTCCGAGTACTAAATGCATCCTTCGAAAATAATGTTGTCTGCTTGCCGGTTGCTTGTTTCTTATTACTGACGCCGTCTAAAAAAGCCTTCCAACCATTAGGGTTTTGGATGGTACCGTAACGCCATCTAGAAACTAAATGGTTTGCCGAAACAGATCTATAATAAGCCGCCATTTGCTTCGCAAATTCTTCACTTGTTCATCAAGCCCTTGCCTTTGAGAGAGAAAAAAATTCCTATAGTCCCGATAGTGGTGAAGGACCTAGAATGCTATACAAAGGCGACCAGAGGGCGGGTGAATGGGAGCTTTAAATTTCTTTTCAGAAACTTTTAGCCTTTGTCCCGAGAATCAACCCCAAGAGCAAACCTAGAGCTTGTCAGTGTCCATGACCCTAGATGTAGGGTGGATGCTCCCTAGAAGCCCAGCGAGACACTACACAAGTCTAGAAACCCACCGCAAAAACCCTAAATCAAATCTGAAGTCGGACGAGCAAACAGCGAACGAAATAGTGCAAAACCTGCAGCATCGGACACTGGCCTGCATCCGATGTCCAGGCACCGGACGCGTCCGATGCAAAATGCAGTGTTCTGGAACCTCACTGCATAGTCATCGGACGCTGCAATAGTGAACCCTCAGCGACCGATGTTCAGACCCCGGACGCGTCCGATGGACAACCGAGCGTCCGATGGTCAGTGTCCGGTGCTCCTTCAAAAATGTTGTTCTTTGACACGTGGCACCTGAGCGTCCGATGTGACGAACTCAGCGTCCGATGGCCCCGTGTCCAGCGTCCGATGCCGCCGAAACTGTACTGTTCTTCTGCGGATTCAACCCGATCTCCTCCGAAACAAAAACTCTAAGGCTTAGACTTGGTATGAGGAGTTCTGAGGATGCTAGTATGCTATCTCTAAGAGATCATGGCTCGAACCTAACTCCAAATCAGTGAATCGGAAAAGATTAAGGGCAAAGGAGAGAAAACCGATCCAAATGCAAAAACCAACGGATCTACTTGTTCATGAGGATAGATTCTAATTCCTTCGGTGGAAACAATCCCATCACGACAAAGAACAAGTTGATTCAAACGGTTTTCCAAATGGAGCAGCGTGGAGAGAGATCGATCGATGGAAAACTTGAGGAGAGAAGCAAAACGTGAAGAACCACACAAGAACGCGAATTACAACCTCAATTGCCAGCAGAAATTCGTCCCCACGAGGAGACAACGGGAATCCGGTCCCGTTTCCGCAAAATCCAAATACACAGAGCTATGATTAAACCGTCTCTGCGGATCTCAGTAGCTACAACAGGGATGTGGGAGAGCAGGAAACCCTAGAATGACAATAGCAATGGCTGAGATAGTCTGGAGGGAGGGGTGGCCTCTCCTTTTATATAGCCTAGTACAATTATTCCCCTTCTACCCTTACAACTAATGAGCGAGCAGGCTGACCCTATGGGTATCCCTGACCAACTCGAGGTTGATGTTGATCCGACGGCCATGCCCGCACATCAGGTAGCGTCGCCTCGACGCGACCTCACCGGATGCCGCCACGTGCCGCCACTGTGCCGCTCGTCCTTTTCACGAACCTCCCCTCGGTTTTGAGGCCGAAACCGGGAAACCTATCGTCCATCGCCTGAGTTTTGTGGCCCAAACTCAGAAACCCGCCAGCGCCCAGGTTTTGAGGCCCAAACCTGGAAACCGTCCCTAGCCCGAGTTTTGTGGCCCAAACTCGAAAACCGGCCACACCCAGGTTTTGAGGCCCAAACCTGGAAACCGTCCACTCGGTGGTTTTTCTGTGGCTCAACCACCAAACCGACGCCGTAGCGGGATGCACCGCCCGTGCACCCTGTCCACCCGCAAGTCTTCACTTGTTGCTGTCCCAGGCTGTCAGCCACCACGGCTAATCCTCAGGCCACCGGTCCGTCAGTCCAAGCCTCACGTCTGCCCTTCACCGCTCCGGGTCCATCGGCACAGCACGTCTCTACTTGACCTTCACCTTGCCTTTGATCACCGTATCCGAGCTCAACACCTGTACAACACAAGCCAAAGAACATGCGCATCATACCAGTTGACAATCACTCATCATCTCAAGATCCAGCATACACCCATGTATCCGCAATCTCCCCCTTGATGAGTGCATTGTCAACTACCAACACAAATCATATGAAGGTAGAAGGAAGAAGGAGGAAGAAGTAAGCAAACTCAACCAATCGACCAAAAGCAAAGCAAAGCCAGAAGAAGTCAAACGGAGTGAGCGAAACAACTTGGTTCCCACAGACATGGGCAACGGCTCGACGCAACCAAACAAAGGAAAGCTAGCCCTCAAGAAGAGGTAGAACAGGATCAACACCACTAGCAAGAAGGTAGTCGGAGCAAAAGAGAAAAAAACAAGCTAGTCCCTCCAGAAGGAGGCAAAGGCTCAACACAACTAGCAGAACCGCTCCAAACCAATTGAAAAACCACACAAGCTATTGAAAAACCACACAAGCTGGAAATCACTCCAAACCAATTGAAAAACTGCTTTGAACCAATTGACCCACAAAACTTGTCAAATAAAACAAGTGAGAAAGCTCCCCCTTCAATAGTGCACACAACTAGGGACATGATTTGTCAAATTTCTCCCCCTTAGTTGAAAGTGCACACAACAAGGCAAAATGCATGAGTCACAAATGCAAGTTAGCAACTTCAGGTATAGAATCTATAGAGTGAATAGATGCTCTAAAGAGTGCTGATCCAACTACTCGACAACAAGCACAAATGCCAGCAAAGGCTCAAACTGATCACAGAATACGAAGTATGAACATATGAGCAAAATGAGCAGATTTTAAGCCATGCAGAAAGGGTTTCACCATCAAAATAGCACCAAACATGTATAGACAGGAAGTTACACAAGTGCTAATCATGTATACAAGGTGAACTACCCCTAGCAAAGTTCAATCATCATGCTATAGAATGAAACATAGACTTGTGTTTTCAAAATTTTATCAGAGTTGCAGCGGTGATTACACAAGTTTAAATTTTCAGCATGTGATTGCGAGAGGTTGAAGACTTGACATTGTCTAACTTTTCAACCGAGCTAAGCCTATGCATAAGCAATCAAAAGCTTGAAGCAACGTTTTTGGTCTTACACTACACGGCTCAAGTTTAACTCAATGTTCAATGAGAAACAGTCTCGATACCGTGATGTGCTGTCAAGTAATCCCATCTCGATCTTTTCAATTCACGTAGAATTGGTTCAAATTTTAACAGAATATGAACACACCAAGCAAGTGAAGGACTCAGAACTAGAGACATAGCAACCTAGCATATATGAAAAGCACAAGTGACTTCACCCTCTTCGACACATGCTAGTTGCCAAGCTCAATGGTGAACATGTTTCAATTTTTATGATGAATTATGCATATTCACAGTTCTGAAAAGTAGCTCAGCTCACAACATGTATCAGTGATCAAAAGGAGCCTAAGATACATGCATCATCATATATCACTAGAGCATACACTAGTCAGAGCATAGATTCATTCTACAGATTATAGACATGAAGCTCGAAAAGATAAAGATGCAAAGATGATGAAATGTAAAAGGCCAAAACAAGAACAAAATGAAAGAAGTCAGTCTATGATACAATAACCAAAATGTTTCCCCCAACTAAAAAGGGAAACACACACTGAGCTCACCTCTCAACCTAGCAAAGGTTGATTGGTCCAGAGGCTTGGTGAAAATATCTGCCAACTAAAGATGAGTATCGAAATGGTGAAGGTCGATATCACCCTTCTCATAGTGGTCTCGCAAGAAATGAAAGTGCACATCAATGTGTTTGGTCTTAGAATGCAACACGGGGTTCTTAGCAACGCTAATCGCACTCGTGCTTTCACAAAGCAATGGAACTCGAGAAAAGCTCAGACCAAAATCACGCAAAGTGGCCATCATCCATAACAACTGGGAACAGCAGCTAGCCGTAGCAACATATTCAGCCTCTGTGGTAGACTGTGCGACACTAGACTGTTTACGAGAAGACCAAGATACAAGAGAAGAGACCAAAAACTGACAAGTCCCAGAAGTGGACTTGCACTCAAGTCGGCAACCAGCAAAATCAGCATCCGAGTAACCGCAAAGGGAGAGGGTGGAAGAAGCAGAATACCAAACCCCAAACTCAGGTGTGAAACATAAGTACCTCATAATGCGCTTGACCACCTGACGATGAGAAGTGCGCGGCGACGCCTGAGAGCGCGCAGAGGCACACCGCGATCTGCATGTCTGGGCGTGTCGCCGTCAGGTACAGCAGCGACTCGATCATACTCCGGTACTCCTTCTGGTCCACAGCTTCTCCATTCTTGTCCGCATCCAGGGCCGTCGTGGTCGACATGGGTGTTGGAAGAGGCTAATCCTCACCCATGTCGAACTTCTTCAATATTTCCTTGGTGTACTTGCCCTGGTGCACGAATGTCCCCTCTTGGGATTGCTTGATTTGCAACCCAAGGAAAAACATCAACTCGCCCATCATGCTCATCTCAAATTCCCTGCTCATAGTATCTGCAAACTTGGCAACCAAAGCATGAGAAGAACCACCGAAAATGATATCATCCACATAAATCTGAACCAACAAAGTGTCATTGCCTTGCTTGAGGAGAAAGAGCGTTTTATCAACACATCCCATTTTAAAACCTTTAGCAAGCAAAAAGGTTTTCAACCTATCATACCAGGCTCTAGGGGCTTGTTTCAAACCATACAAGGCTTTGTGAAGTTTAAAAACATGGTTTGGAAACTTGGGATTTTCGAAACCGGGGGGTTGTTTCACATACACCTCTTCTTCTATGTAGCCGTTTAGGAAGGCACTCTTGACATCCATTTGAAAAAGTTTGAAACCTTTGGATGCAGCAAAAGCCAAGAGGATCCTAATTGCCTCCAAACGAGCTACAGGAGCAAAAGTCTCCTCATAGTCTATCCCCTCCTTCTGACTATACCCCTGAGCTACAAGTCTGGCCTTGTTTCTCAAAACATGGCCGTCCTCTCCTTGTTTGTTTTTGAAAACCCATTTTGTCCCAATAGGGTGACACTCAGGAGGAGGAGAAAGAAGAACCCAAACCCGATTTCTCTCAAATTTTTCAAGCTCCTCATGCATGGCATTGACCCAATCCGGATCAGATAAAGCGTGTCCAACATCTCGGGGTTCAAAATCAGCAACAAATGCGGAATGAGCAAAGTGAGAGATTTGTTCTGACCTCGACCGAGTGACGTGTTCGTGGATGTCGCCGTTCATCTGTTGAGGTGGGTGTTGGCGCTGAATGTGTCGTGGCGCCTCCCTTGCTGAAGTAACCTCCCCCTCAACAGTAGCTGGTGCCTCCTCGGGTACAAGTGGTACAGCATGAGGTGGTGGATCACACGGCCCCCATGTAGTGGAAGAAGACGGGTCGGGGCCACGAGCAGTCGTGGTCGAAGTCGACCCAACCGGCAAAGCAGGTGGAGGAAGTGCTGGATCATCAATCCCTTCAGCACCTTCTTCCTCATCATCAAAAAGAGGTTCGCCAACCTCGTGATCACCTGCACGCTCAAATCTAGAAGAAGGACAATGCATGGTCTCGTCGATGGTGACATCGGATGTCTCCATGACTCGGTTAGTATCAAGGTTAAGTACATGATATGCACGAGTATGATTACCATAACCTAAAAATACACCGTCAGAAGAACGAGACTCAAACTTGTCCAAGTTGCCTTTCTTGAGAATAAAATAGTGGCAACCAAAAACTTTAAAATAACTTACTTGGGTTGCTTCCCAAATCGCAACTCATAAGAAGTCCTCTTCAAGAAGGCACGGAGAAAAATGCAATTGGAAATGTAGCATGCAGTGTTTATAGCCTCAGCCCAATACCGCCTAGGAGTCCTATGCTCATCGAGCATCGTCCTGGCCATCTCTACAAGGGTCCAATTTTTCCTCTCTACAACACCATTTTGTGGCAGTGTGTAGGGGGAAGTAAACTGATGCTCCAAACCCAAAGAGTTACAAAACTTCTCAAAATCCGAGTTCTTAAACTCGGAACCATTATCGCTACGAATAGCTCTCATCGAGTTCTTAGGGAACTCGTTCTGAAGTCGCAAGATCAAATTGTGAGTAAAAGCAAAAGTCTCAGTTTTCTCAGCTAAAAAGAAAACCCACGAATATCTCAAAAAATCGTCAACAATAACAAGCACATACCACTTCCCACCAACCGAGCTCACCCGAGCCGGACCGACAAGGTCCATGTGTAAAAGCTCTCCAGGGCGCTTAGTCATAACCTGATTCACTGGATGGTGGGGAGCGGCAACCATTTTCCCATGTCTACAAGAATGGCAAACAAGATCCTTCTCCATGCACAACTTGGGCAATCCTCGGATTAAGCCAAGTGAACTAAGCCTTGTGAGCAAGTCGAAGATCAGATGACCTAGTCTCCTATGCCACTTCCAAAGATTAGAGGAGGAAGGTCCAGCCAAAAGACAACGAGAAATTCCAAACGACTCCGAGAAATTCGCACGAAAGACTTTCCCAAAGGGCGAAATCAAACACACAAGATTGCCCTGAGGATCCAAAATACGACTGAGATTTGGCTTAAAACGAATCTCATAGTCATCATCAAAGAGTTGCGAAACAGAAAGAAGGTTAAAATGCAATTTAGAAACAAGAGCCACATCACGCAACACAAAGTGCTCATTAACTCGCACCGACCCATGGGACAACACTTTACCTTTGCTATTGTCGCCGAAGGTGATAAACTCCTTTCTGGCAACCAGACTAAGACTGGAGAACCACTTGGCGTTTCCGGTCATATGCCTTGAGCACCCGGAATCCACCAACCAAACGTTATCCAATCGTCTTACCTACATCAAGAAAAAGACATAGGGTGAGCATACGGTCCAACACTGGGGTGAGTAAAATGGGAAGTGTACCAGTGTTGGGTCGGCAGCTCAAAAGAACGGTTAGTAGCAAAACCATTCCTAGCACGCCTACGGGGAAAGCGATCACCACGCTGAGGAAAACATGGTCCGCTGAGGGAAGAGCGTCCATCGCGATAGTCAAAACGCAGGGGGGGTGTAACGCTCAACAACAAAGCCACCGCCACGGGGTCCATAGCCTACAAAAGCAAGATCCCGTCGGACAAAACCTCCTTGTGGCCTAGGCATAGGACCTTGAGGCATTGACATCTAGGCCTAGCAGCTCTCCTTTGAACCCTCGGCGCATGTACATCATGGAAGGGATGGTACATGTCTGAGTTGTTCATCTCCTTTGCACGGTGCTCCTCTGTCTTGCGCCGAAAGCAAAACTCCCTCAAGTGTCCATCTCTCCCACAGTGCTCACAATGGTACCTCACCTCTCTCATAGGGGGTTGTTGGTAGTCACGGTAGTGGGTGTGGATCACTTGGATCTTTTGTGGCATAAGCTCCTCATGGATTGGTGGCATAGTGTCTAGCTTGTTCCTGAGGTGGTTTGGTTTTGGAGCCCATGTCTGTTTCTTGGGTGGAGCTTTTGGAGGTTCCACAAACACTCCATCTTTGGTGTTAGGTTTGAAGGGCTCTTTGGGTGGTATCTTTGTTAGCTTGGTAGTAGTGGTGGAGTTGGGCATCTCACTCGGATTAAGACCACTCGACTCTCCAATCTTTTCAGAAGAAGTAGCACTCACCGACCCTTGAGAAAAACCTACACCAGGACCTCCAACAACACGCTTGAATTGGGCAATCATCATCCCAAGCTGCGGCTCACCAAAAGACACCCATGACAAGATGGTCCGAATTATGTGTTTTCTTCCTCGGTTTGCATCTTGTCATGCTTCACATTCGCAATCTCCATCTCCAAACCCCCACACAAGGCACACCTAGACATACAAGTGCTACCGGAGCTGGCCTTCTCAAGAGACACAATCTTGGAATTCTTCTCTGCCAACTCGGATTGCAAGCCTTCACAAGACTTGCACGCACCAAGCACGGAGGATCTAGCTCTATGTTCATCCACCTCTCCAACCAAAGCAACATACTTCCCCCTCAAGGTGAGAAGGTCGGTCATGTGCTTGGAGCACATCTCACACTCATCCTCCTCAAACGCGACAATGGTTGACTTGACAGATTCAAGGTCCTTCACCGCATCCTCCCACTTCTGCCTAAACTCCTTCCTCTCTCTAGCAGCATGCCTAAGCAGCTTATCTTGACTAAGGAGGGCGGCAGTGAGTTTATCAACCTCAGTAGAAAGCTCATCGGGGGTCTGTGATACCTGGGAGGTGTCGTCGTCGTCGTTCCGAGGGATCTCCTCCAGCTCGCCATTGACTTCATCGCCGAGGGCCATGGTGCAGAAGCCCTCGTTGTCGGCGAAGAAGCAAAGACCGTTCAGCTTGTCCTCGATCTTCTTCTTCTTCTCGGACTCGTCATCGCTTGATGCAGCGGAGTCGTCATCCGAGTCATCGACGTCGCTGAGAGTGGCGAAGAAGGCACGCTGCTCGGCCTGGGCCTTCTCTAAGTACTTCTCCTTGATGTACTCCTTGTTGAAGCCGCCCCTCCGCTTGTGCTTGGCGGGGACGTACTTCTCCTTGCGCTTGCCGGAGTCGTACTTGTGGCCATGATCCGCCTTGCCAAAAACTTGCTTGTTTTTCTTCGGGCAATTTGCGGTGAAGTGGTCTGAGCCTCCACACTCGTAACAGCCACCTCGTCCTCCTCCACGGCGACGGTTCATGCGGTTGTTGTGGAACTGCGAGAACCGGTTGGCAAGCAGGGCCAACTCATCGTCCGCCATGAACTCCAGCTGCTCCTCTATGACAGAAAGAAGAGATGACAAAGCAAAACCTCCAGAGGGGTTAGCAGAAGAACCAGAAACCAAAGCCATCGACGGGCCAGAAGGATTTTCATAAGAAGCTCTTGCCATGGCATCAATCTCACTAGACTTAAGCTTACTAAAGAGCTCGTCAGACGTGAGAGTCTCATAGTTAGGCGATTCGATGATCGCTTGAACCTTGAAATCCCACACCGACCGATCGGGAGTTTGTAAGAGCTTGAGAGCCCTCTCATGATCGTCGAAAGGCAACAGCTCCTTGTTAGCCCTCATCCTATTGACAATCACCTGAAAGTGAGCCAATAAACTTTCTATGCTCTCGCCAGGCATGTGTCAAAAGTTCTCATACTCCCGCTTGTGCGACTTATAGAGACGGGATTTGACTTGAGTGGTTCCCTCATGGAAACGCATGAGGGTCGCCCAAATCTCCTGAGCCGTGGGGAGGTGAGAAACGCGATCAAACTCAGACATGCTCAAACATGATAAAAGAGCATTACGGGCTCGGCTATTGGCATCGTGCTCGTCGATCTGCAGCTGAGTCACACGAGCAGCCAAGACCACATAATCATCCTTGTTGCAAATCTCCCAGACAGAAGCACCCATACTCTGAAGATAGGCCAACATGCGTATCTTCCAATACGCATAGTTCATCCCATCGAAAAACGGCGGTTTGCCCACGCCGCGATCCATGTCGCCTTCTGTGGATCTAGAACCGGCTAAGGTGGAAGATCCTTAACCTGCTCCGATACCAATTGAAGGACAGAGAATGCTATACAATGGCGACCAAAGGGGGGTGAATGGGAGCTTTAAATTTCTTTTCAGAAACTTTTAGCCTTTGTCCCGAGAATCAACCCCAAGAGCAAACCTAGAGCTTGTCAGTGTCCACGACCCTAGATGTAGGGTAGATGCTCCCTAGAAGCATAGCGAGACACTACACAAGTCTAGAAACCCACCGCAAAAACCCTAAACCAAATCCGAAGTCGGACGAGCAAACAGTGAACGAAACAGTGCAAAACCTGCAGCATCGGACGCTGGCCTGCGTCCGATGTCCAGGCACCGGACGCGTCCGATGCAAAATGCACTGTTCTGGAACCTCACTGCATAGTTATCGGATGCTGCAACAGTGAACCCTCAGCGTCCGATGCTCAGACCCCGGACGCGTCCGATGGACAACGGAGTGTCCGATGGTCAGCGTCCGGTGCTCCTTCAAAAACGCTGTTCTTTGACACGTGGCACCTGAGCGTCTGAGGTGATGAACTCAGCGTCCGATGGCCTCATGTCCAGCGTCCAATGCCCTGAAACTGTACTGTTCTTCCGCGGATTCAACCCGATCTCCTCCGAATCAAAATCTCTAAGGCTTAGATTTGGTATGAGTAGTTCTGAGGATGTTACTAAGCTATCTCTAAGAGATCATGGCTCAAACCTAACTCCAAATCGGTGAATCAGAAAAGATTAAGGGCAAAGGAGAGAAAACCGATCCAAATGCAAAACCCAACGAATCTCCTTGTTCATGAGGATATAGTCTAATTCCTTCGGTGGAAACAATCCCCTCACGACAAAGAACAAGTTGACTCAAACGGTTTTCCAAACAAAGCAGCATGGAGAGAGATCGATCGACGGGAAACTTGAGGAGAAAAGCAAAACGTGAAGAACAACATAATAACGTGAATTACAACCTCAATTGCGAGCCGAAATTCATCCCCACGAGGAGACAACGGGAATCCGGTCCCGTTTCCGCAAAATCCAAATACACAGAGGTATGATTAAACCGTCTCTGCGGATCTCACTAGCTACAGCAGGGATGTGGGAGAGCAGGAAACCCTAGAATGACAATAGCAATGGCTGAGATAGTCTGGAGGGAGGGGTGGCCTCTCCTTTTATATAGCCTAATACAATTATTCCCCTTCTACCCTTACAACTAATGAGTGAGCAGGCTAACCCTAAGGGTATTCCTGACCAACTCGAGGTTGATGTTGATCCGACGGCCACGCCCGCACATCAGGTAGCTTCGCCTCGACGCGATCTCACTGGATGCCGCCACGTGCCGCCACTGCGTCGCTCGTCCTTTTCATGGACCTCCCCCCGGTTTTGAGGCCGAAACCGGGAAACGTGGGTCATCCCCCGGTTTTGAGGCTGAAACCGGGAAACCTGTCATCCGTCGCCTGAGTTTTGTGGCCCAAACTCAGAAACCCGCCAGCGCCCAGGTTTTGAGGCCCAAACTTGGAAACCGTCCTCAGCCTGAGTTTTGTGGCCCAAACTCAGAAACCGGCCGCACCCAGGTTTTGAGGCCCAAACATGGAAACCGTCCACTCGGTGGTTTTTCTGTGGCTCAACCACCAAACCGACGCCGTAGAGGGATGCACCGCCCGTGCACCCCGTCCACCCGCAAGTCTTCACTTGTCGCTGTCCCAGGCTGTCAGCCACCACGGCCGATCCTCAGGCCACCGGTCCGTCAGTCCAAGCCTCACGTCTGACCTTCACCGCTCGGGGTGCATCGGCACAGCACGTCTCTACTTGACCATCACCTTGCCTTTGATCACCGTATCTGAGCTCAACACCTGTACAACACAAGCCAAAGAACATGCGCATCATACTAGTTGACAATCACTCATCATCTCAAGATCTGGCATACACCCATGTATCCGCAAGTTGATGCGTAGGAAATCCCTTGTCATCAACATGGGTCCAAAGAAGCAAACTCAGGAGGAGAAGAAGAAGAGGATTGTCGGCGGAAAGCCACGACACCCATGCCCTCCTACTGACATCCTTGCTTGGAAAGCACCCGACACCAAGGAAGTGGAGTTAGCTTTCCTCCATCAACAAGGATTACTTCGGTCGCAGCCGATACATGGATGGAGGGTCCCAGTGGATCATCGCGCTCCGGCCCCCAATACGACGGAGATCGTGATGTTCAATTCATTCGTTGAGCGTGGATTAGGTCTTCCAGCATCCGATTTCTTGAGTGGATTGCTGCATTATTATGGTTTGACCCTCAACCACATCACTCCAAATGCTTGCTTTCATATCGCAATTTTTTCCCACCTCTGCGAGGCTTTTCTAGGAATTTGCCCTTCTTTTACCCTCTTTCACTATTTCTTCTGGGTAAAGTGTCAACCCAGTGATGCGAGAGTGGAAGTAGTCGGAGGAGCTAGTATCCAGCTTAGGCTAGAAGTAGCTTCTCAATACATCTCTGTGGTATTGTCGGAGTCCGTCCGAGAGTGGGCTAGTGGATGGTTTTACATAGCCAACCCGCCACCAGCTCTTCGTCGTCATGATGGATGGCCACCCCAGAAGACCCGAGAATGGAAAGACAAGATCTCTTCCGAAGAGGTGGAAGCCATTCAACCTTTTGTTGATATGATAGCAGCTTTGAAGCTGAGTGGATTGACTGGTTATACCGTCGTCCAAGACTTTATTGCTCGTCGAGTCCATCCGCTGCAACAACGAGCCAATTTTGGCTTCGAGTATCTTGGCGTGAAAGACCCAAGTCGACATTCTGCCGAGCAGCTGTCCAATGAGGAAATTTTGAAGAGGATGAACCGGCTATTGAAGAGTCGTGAGGATCTTGTTCCGATGATGACAACTTTTTCTGCCATCAATCCGCCCATGGAGGTGAGTAGTTGTAATAGCCGTCATTTGGATTAGATATCATCTTAACTGAATATTACTCCCTTCTCCTATTTTGATAGACTGAAGGGCAGAATAACAACGATTGTCCACCTCTACCCCCGGCGTCAGAAGGGCGAGGAGGCATCATTCTCGAGGGTCCCATTCGAAGTGAGGACCTTCGCAATGAGTCAAGCTCCCCTGGTGATCTTGACTGGTTAGACTCAGATTCAACTGACTCTGATGTCATGCTCCTAGATTCCGAAGCCGAGAGTAACCTGAAGCGGTCGCCGAGTGCACTCCAGGAAGCCGAAGATCCAATTCTGATGAAGGCTCGCACTGGTAATCGTCGTGCTTGTCGAAAAGTTCTTTTATCAAAAGAGTTGGCTGAAAAGCACTGTAAACCGGGTGCTCCTGGTAAGAGAAAACCCGAGTACTTTATAGACTACGCTTTTGGTTTAATAAGCCCCTTTCTTATATCTTTGTTTGATACAGACGTCGAGGTGGCTCAGGGGGCTTCCAGTGGTGCTGCTCCTGAAGAGGCTCCACAGCCAAAAAAGCCGATCTTGAAGCTGCCATTGAACTTGAGGCTAGCCAAGTAGGTCTTGTTACCCCCCTTGTAAGATAATTTCTTGTTTTGGTACTGACATCAATACTTGTTCACTACAGGAAGGTGTAGCCCATCGATGCAACTTCAGGAAGTGCGTCTGAAACCCGGATGGGGGAAGAGTCGAAGCGCAAGGGAAAGCAGATTCAAGCATTCCTCCTATTAGCAGCCAGGTGAATACCATGCCAGACTCTTCTCCCTCCCGTACTCAAGTCGACAAAGTTCCTAAAGCCGATGCTCCTCCCTTGCCTCAGGTTGGTGTTCCCTTCTCCATCTTTCGATCTCCTGCCCAATTAGAGCTTCACCGGGTGATGAACGATTTGTTTTTTCATACCCGGCAGCCTGATGAACCCACTCTGGAGATGATCCAGGCTGAGATCAGTGCTGGAGGGAGGTTGAGACCTCGGTTCTACCGCAGACGGAGTTGCATGATGCCCCTGAGTCCTCCCGCCAAGGCTCGAAGCTTGAAGTTGTGGGGTACAACCTAGACCTCATCTGTCTGAAGGAGTTGGGTGAGCAAGTGATGACACTAGCCGAGGCGCTAAAGGAATTTATTGAGGTAATTCCTTGAAGTCCATTTTATACTGTATTACCGGATCCGAGTACTTATGTTATTGTCTCTGCGTAGGGTTTTGATGTAAAGGTGACCGAGTAGATTACTCGGATTCGTCAGGAGTTGTCTCTTGAGAACCAGCAGCTCAAGGATTATATTGCTCAAGATCAGATCAGTCAGAAGGTAGCCACCCAAGTGCTTCATAACCGCATCAACGAGCTTCAGCACAATCTTAAGGTTGTTGTTGATGAGCCCGATACGACCAATCATCGTGAGATTGAGCTACTCTCCAAGCATGCCACCTCAGAGCAAAAGCACAAGGAGGCCTTGAAAACTTCCAAGAAGCAACTCACTGGTTAGTAAAAAACCTTTCAAAGTCCTTGTAATTTTAAGCTGATGATACTCATCCGGTCCTTTATCTGTCATTTTTAGAATCGCAGAAACTGGTGACTGGATGGCAGAACGCTTTCAACCGGAAGGAGGTGGAACTTGAGGAGGTATTTGCTAATGCGCAAACCACTCTTCAAGAAGCCAAATTGATTCGTGAAGGTGCTGACCGAGACCTGCTGTAGGCTTTGAAGTTGATGAAGGAGTCGTGGGAAGCTCTGGAAACGGTTTAAGCGCAGCTGAAGGAGTCCCAAGACTCTTTGAAGACCTCTCAAGATTCTTTGAAGGCGTTAGAGCCGGCTATGGAGCCCGTCCTGGACTTGATTCCATGCCCCGAAGGAGCCGAAGAATCCTTGACTGATCGAGCTAAGGCTGCACCCGAGCGGCTTACTCAATACATCAAGGATATGGCGACTTCGGTGGTGTGTGGTCTTCTGGCTACTCTGCGTCTTCATATGCCGTCTTTTGATCTATCGTCCATCATGAGGCTTCCTGACAGAAAGAGTGATGAAGACCATGCGGCCGTGCAGGAGGAGGTCAAGGCCGTTGCGGAGGAGTACTCTCAGATACTGGATCTTGTAGAGTAGTAGTCCCTGGTCTTTGGCCAGAATTTTGTATCTCCTGTAAACAAGTATTATGATGGTTTTGAGCATTTTTATCTTATCGACTCGTCATTGCAAGATATATATTGTCAATGGGTCTTTTTGTTTTTGATGGATGTATGACCAGGCGTCTTAATAGACGGGTCTATCCGAGTGCTCTTGGGCACTTGATGTTGGGTCATACGACTTTGTTTCTCTTATGGTCTTTGGCGACTTGTTTAGAAAACTTTAGTCTTGCCCGAGTACTACTCTTAGTACCCTGTTTCAAGGGATAAATTTGATCAAGCACCTCTTGAGGACCAATACGATGGTTCCTGTCGGGTGAATCATATCCTCTTGATAGTCGCAGCTTGAGTGCGAAGTTGGACTCTCCTTTATCCGATTGGTAATCAACAGGGTGAGGAGTGCTCCCCTTGTTGTACCTTATAGGAACCAATATCTTCTCTGCAAGATATCGTATTCTCTATAGGTTTGTAGCCGGGTTTTTAAGCCATACTAGCGGGTGAGTTGTATTGAGCTCGTAGCTCGTAACTCAAATATGGTTACCTCTGAACCAAGAAGGGTCCATCCGAGTAATATTATATATTAGTCGGTGGGATACAATAGCTAGAGCTTATTGTATGCTGTGGAAGAATTTATCCGACTGAGTAGTCATGATAAACGTAATAGCTTGAAAAGGAGTTTGTGACACTCTGTGTTTCTGATGGAAACCAATCTTTATTAATATGTATAAGTAGATACAAAATTGCCCTGAGTCGTATTTGTAGTGTAGTCCTAGGTATAGTATCTTTTCAGATGCTCAATATTCCATGAATTTGGCAATGGAGAACCATCCTCAGTGACTAGCTCAAATGACCCGGGTCTTGTTACTCTAGATACTATGTAGGGTCCTTCCCATGGACTCATAAGCTTGTGGCGTCCAGTAGTATTCTGAATCTTCTTCAGGACCATGTCGCCTATTTGGAAAGTGCGGTGATGGACATTCTTGTCGTAGTAGCGCCTCATCCCTTGGAGATATCTTGCTGATTGGAAGAGTGCGTTTATTCGAGCCTCTTCAAGACTGTCGACTTCTAATCGCCTTGTATCGTCAGCCTCTCCTTCACTGTATTGCTTTGTTCGCGGAGAGTTCCAGATTAGGTCCGCTGGGAGAATTGCTTTTGTGCCATAGACCAAGAAGAAGGGAGTCTGCCCTGTTGCCCTGCTTCGCTGTGTCCGTAGCCCCCAGACTACCTTGGGCAATTCCTCGACCTACTTTCCGCCATGGTCTTTTAGAAGGATAAACAATCTTGGCTTTAGACTGCAGATACATGGGTGTATGCCGAGTCTCGAGTGATGAGTGATTGTCAACTGGGATAATGCGCATGTTCTTTGGCTTGTGTTGTGCAGGTGTCGAGCACGCATACAGTGATCGAAGGCAAGGTGAAGGTCAAGTAGGGACGTGCCGTGCCGATGGACCGAGAGTGGCGAAGGGCGGACGTGAGGCTTGGACTTTGGGACCGGTGGCCTGAGGATCAGCTGTGGTGGTTGACAACCTAGGACAGTGACGAGCGAAGACTTGCGGGCACGGTGTTGCTTGGGTCGAGGACCTGGGGACACGTGTCGGTGGACGGGGTGCACGGGCGGTGCATCCCCTCTACGGCTCGGTTTGGTGGTTGAGCCACAGAAAAACCACCGAGTGGACGGTTTCCAGGTTTGGGACTCAAAACCTGGGCGCTAATGGTTTCCAAGTATGGGCCACAAAACTCGGGCTGAGGACGGTTTCCTGGTTTGGGCCTCAAAACCTCGGTGCTGTGGGTTTTTGAGTTGGGCCACAAAACTCACGCGATGGACGGCTGGTTTCCCAGTTTGGGCCTCAAAACCGGGGGTTGGTCGTTGTTGGTAGTTCTTAACTTCACTAAAGATAGAGCTAGGCACTATCCCCGGTAACGGCCCAGAAATGCTTGTTGACACTAGCCAACGTCGTTACTAGGAGTAGACTATGGAATCTATTCCAGGCAACGGTGTCAGATGTGCTTGTAGCAAGTCCGGTCACTATACCTAGAGGAATGAAGCTAAAACAGCTATCTACTAATGTCAAGTGGGGTTGTCAATCCCGACACTAGTAGGAGCTAGCTAGAGAGATTGCAATCTACCAAGAGGAGATTCTGCAAGCGCACAGAACTATCGTAGTAGCACTTCGCCTGGGAGTACCAGGTGTCGATTTATTTGATCCCAAGGGAAGGCTAGGGTGGTGTATGAGTCGAGTCAAGGAGGGGATGAGAGTCGAAGAAAAGAGAAAAGGGAAAAGGAGAGAAGGGAAGAGAGGGGATGAAAGGCTAGAAAGAATATATGGGTGGATAGGTAAGGATGAAATGGATGCTAAGGTAAGGTGGATAACTAGAGGGTAACTAAGGGTAACTAAGATAACTACTACTAACTAATAACTACTCCTAGATAACCACAAAGCAAGATAACTACGAAGCAAGATAGGCAAATGTCAAACAAGCAACCAAGTTAAGTAAAGTTTTATTCCTATCTTATCAAGTATCGAGGCGTACTAGCCTTTACCACTGACTTAGGTTGAACGCTAGCACAACGAGCCTTACTGTTAAACTGGGCCAACTACGTGGTGGAATTCAAGGCGCACAGTGCTGTCACCACCTGCTTGCTACCACAGCTATCCGGGGGTCCAGCCGTATCTGAAGGTAAGTCTATAACTAAGCACCACGCTTAATTATATTCTAACTATCTCTACCCTAGCTTTGAATAGAGACACCCTTGCGGACGTCAGAGCAAATACTTGACTTAATAAGATAAACACCAAACTAACTAAGCAACCTATTGGCAAAGATCAAACACTAAGCTCACTAGAGATTAACTACTATGGCTAAGTGAATTGATCTGTAGGATAGCTAGGCACTCAAGCAATCAATCAAGTATACCACTCAATACTGATAAGTAGAATAAAGTAATACTTGAAATGATGAACTAGAATATAGTAAAGTGCTTGAGTAACAAGAGCAAAACCTGAACTGGAGATGAAGGAAGACTCTTCCCAGCTCCAGGACCGATCACTCGCACGCCTCTACTCTTGAGCTAAGCCTTGAGCAGCGCTTCCGCGAGGGCAAAGATGCCTTCCACTACTGGCTACCTACTTGCCTAAGCTTGGCTAAACCCTAGGCTATCAGCTCTCTGGCTCTAGCCTTGATTCTCTTGCTTGTTTTGCTTCTTGGTGTTGTTGTGTGGTGAAGTGATGCCTCAGGGGGGTATTTATAGCCTTGAGGAGTGAGGGGGGTACTTATAGGGGGCAGCCAGCCGACCTAGGGCTAACCCTAGTGGCGGGCGCCAGCCCTAGGTGGCGGCCGCCACCCTCACAACCGTTGGATGCACTGCCTTTGCTTCAACGACATCCAGGAGCTCCAGAGAGGCGGTGGTTAGGTCGGTTGCATGTCCAAGTAACCGCCATTTGGTCTTGATCCATGCCATTCCCTCCTGAGTCGTCTGATGCCACTGACCTAGTGACCAAGGGCCAGGATTTGGCCTTGGGGTGGTCACACGGATCAGTGACGTGGCAAGGGGGGAAGTTGGGCCTCTCCATGTGGCCGGCGCCACCTAGGGGTGGCGGGCGCCACCCCACTAGGGCCCAAATGGGTCCTGGTGCGTGGGCTCGTCTCCTGGTGGGTTCATTCTTCAAATTTGGTCCAAATTCTGCATTCAAATAAAAATCTATGGACATGTGGAATTTTGTTAGTTTGAAACCTATTTGACTACATTTCATGCCTTTTTGGTGGACTTTAGGGTCAATTGTTGATGGTAAAACAGGTGTTTAAGGACCATCAACAAGCTCCCCCAAGCTAACCTGTTGCTCGTCCTCGAGCAACAATGCGGTTTAAGCATTGAGCATGAAATAGATAGAAACTTAAGATGTATGCAAGTGCATATTGTATAGTGAGAAATAACTTAGCATATATCATTAATCATAGCAATGTGGGGCTTATAGCTTTTCACTTCAAACATGCAAGAGTGAAATAAAGTAGTAGATAGGAAACTTTTATCTTGCTTAGGTTTGACTAGGATTCTGTCTGAAGGTTTTTTTTCAAGGTTTTTAATAGATAAAAACTTGCTTAAGTCCTCCTAGATTCACTCAATCACTCAATGGTGTTTAAATCCTCACTTAGGCCAAAATGTAGCCTCTCCTACTTCTAAAGAATGATATGTGGAGTTATAGGAAGGCTAAGAACCATGAGCAAATTGCCTGATGTTTATTGCTAAGCTAGACACTCAGATCATAAGGAGCCGCAAATCATAAAAATTGATCAAGATGTGCATGTGTGGTTATGTGGAAGTGTATAGAGGGATATTTCATAATCCTTCCTAGTTAATTTCCGCGGTCTAGAGCTAATGATAATTCTCTCTCTCTCTTATTTTTTTTGGATACATAGTGAGTAGACAAAAAGATGTGTCCTCACCTTTTCTTAGGACATAGTCCTCTCTTGAGCTACTTTGCTCACTTTTTTTTTAGGACATAGTCCTTTCTTGAGCTACCTTGCTCATTTTTGTCTCTCTCTTTTTTTTAGCTCTAGATTTCCCCAGATTATCTATAGGAAAGGATTTTTGAAATGAGTAGGTAAAGGGAGAGAAATGCTTATTCCCAGTGTAGGAATAGCATAAGGGTAGCAATGGGACGTTTGGCAAGGTATTGCATATCTCCAGTGTAGAGAATGAGCAATTTATTTGGTGGTTGCAAACTTCCAAAGTGGAAAGTACGCAATATGGTGGGTGTGTGTGTATCTTGATCAAAAGATATGATAAGCTTCTCTACTAACATCTATGAGGTCTAAGAAAGCTCAACACAGACAAAGCTCTTTGTGGTTTTGACAAACAAATATTTGGCTGGTGGTGGGATGGGATAAAATCTAGGAGGAACTTTTAGCAAGGTTTTCATAATTTTTAAAAGAAATCCTCTAGATTAGGTCCTAATTTCACCTTAGCAAGTTTAAAGAATTACTCCATGGGCAAGGTGAGAACACCCCCTCTCTCTCTCACCCCCCTTCTAGGTCGCTACCGCTCTCCCCCTCTCTCTCTCACCCGGCCGAGCGCTATGGGCGCCGCCGCGGCCCTCTCACGCGGTCAAGCTCCTCTGGAGCCATCCGAGCCTATCCAACCCCCTCACTTAGCTCCCTAGGGTTCACAAAGCACAGCGCATCCGCCAATTTGGCCGGCGACCGCCAGAAACGGCATAGCCGTGCGTCACCGCCGTCGCCGTCCGCCATCGCTCGCCGCCGGCGAGCTACGGCTATGCGCTAGCCCAACCATCACCACCACTCGGTCCGCCTCGCCTTGGGGAACACGCCGAGCACCACCTCACCGCCGGCGACCTCACCGCCGGCGAGAATCGCACGGTCAACTCCTTCCCCTGCCTTGCTCTCTCTGACCAGTGGGTCCCATGCGTCAACCACCCCGCGGTCCATGGACCAAGTCCACGAAGTCATGCCGGGAAGATTTAAATGTTTTTCCTTTTTGTTTTATTTCCCAGAAAAGCTTATTATTTTTGTGTAGCACGATTTAAAAGTTCAAATGAGGTGCTTTTAGTTTTGGTAGCTTGCTCATGAGTAGATTTATCATGAAAAAATATGAAAGTATTTTTGGTGAAAGTTTATAGTACTATTTTTATTTAATTCAGCTTATGTGCTTTTGTTGAGATAAATGGATTTATATGTTTTCTGGTCGAGTTAATTCATGGTAAAATTTGTGTAGGTTCCTTATCATGTTAAGTACCTGTGAAAAATGTATGAGGCACTATTTGTGTAGAAAAAGTGTCTGTTAGGGTTTAAAGTCCTTTTTGGCTATTTTCTTAGAATAAGTGTTAAGGTGTTTTATATGTAAAAATAAAATATGGGAAATTTTGTGCAGTCTCTGTGTGTGATGTTCCAGTCAGGAAAAATATTAAGCATAGGTTGTTATATGGAAAAATGTGTAGTTGCTGTACAAATGTGCTTTTCTGTGCTTTTCTTGTAAAATTCATGTAGAAAAGAATATAATGTTTATGTTCATGGAACTTCCTTGATAAATATGAAATGTGGAATAGAACTTGAGAAAAATATGAAAATGAGCATGTCACCCTTTTCCAGTAGGGTTGTAGTTCAAATGGTTTATTTTGGAATAAAATTGTTTATTTTGTGTAGGTTGATATTTTCAGGCTTAGGCAGTGACTTTTCTACAGTAGAGTGGTTATGAATAGATGAAGCTAGGAAAAATATGAAACCTGCTGTTTGACACTTTTCATGAGAAGAGTTAGTTCAAAGTACCTTTTGACCAGTTTATTTCATCTTTTTGTACCTGCTGTTCTGCATTTTATTTCTTGCTGAAAATTGTTCAGTGAAGTCCAGTTAGTGTTAGTTACCCTCTGGAATTTTTGAGGATTTTTCTGAGTTAAGAAAAATGCACTTGCAGTTCAAACCTGAGTTCTGTTGAATTAATAAATAGGAAATAGTTGAAATAATGGTTTTGTTTTATGTGGTAATTAAGTAGTTACCTCGATGTCAAAAGTTGTTCAACAAGTTGGTTTTGTTGGTTTGCAAAAAATGATACTTTTCATACCAACATTTTGCATCTTGCATTATTTAATTATGTACCGCATTGCAAATAGGATCGACAGCCCCGGAGCCCAACCAGGAGCCGAAAGTAAACGACGAGCAGGAGATACCGGAGCTGCCCAGGACCGAGGAAGTCGACCCCGAGCCAGAAACTAACCTGCCTGAGTGCCCCGCTCACGAGGCCTCAGTCTTTTCCCAAGGCAAGCCCCGGAGCATCTTAAGTCTCCCAGTTTTACAATAAATTTAATTGAGTACTTTATATTGTGATGCATTTGGTATAGGAGTTGATTGGATCCTAATTGCTGGATTACTAGTCCTTGAATTATTGGTTATACCTGCCTTGAATACCCTGTTTACTTATTTACAATGTAGAATTGCTTAGTCTGCTTAATAAAAGTAGTAGTTAAGGATGTTTCCGTAATACCCCTGATGGGTATTCCGGATCACGGTTGGCTATATTTTGCTATCGTGGAAAAGAACCTGAGTAGTAATAAAATACGGTCAACTGGAAGGCAAGGCACAAGTTTGGAAACTTGGGCAGTACGTCCGTTGGGTCGTGTAGGTTTGTATCGATGTTGGCCCTCCTTCATTTTTGAACGCGCCCTTTTACTTACGGATATGTCGGTGCTGTAATCATCGACCCCAAAGGCGGTTAGAAGCTGTTCGGGCCGGTCTCAACCCGTGTCGCACCCTCTAGTATGGAAACACGATCTGCCTCGGAATGGCCATCGTATAGTTCTAATTGGGTGGTCCGTGCTTGAATCGCGACAATTAACACCACGAACAAGCATCGAGCAGTTACCCAATGCATGGACCCGACGGGGAAAGTGTGGGTTGGTATTAAAGGTCTTTCACCAGCTGGTTTGGAATTCGATTCGAGTCGCCGTCTCCCCCGGTTAGTGGAAAACTATGGCGAGCTTCACCACGATACAACTCCATGTGATGTTTTAAAGGTTCAACTAAAATATGGATAAGTCAACTGGATATGGTTATATTATTGCTTGTTAGACTCAAGTGGGTGTATTAGTTCAGGTGCAAACCTAGATTAAGAAGTAGGTATAAACTGACAGCTCATCAAAAATCATAAAATAATCCTTCCCTTAATTTTGAGCTTTTCGCAACTAAAGATCCCAGCTCCACCAAAAAGCTTTGCATACCCATGGTGTCTTTATTTTCAGTTGGACGGGTAAGTCTAGCTGAGTACATTCCCGTACTCAGGGTTTATCCCGTTGTTGCAGATGGCTAGGTGTACTATGGCTATTGTAAGCACTGCCTCTACCCGGTGGAGGGTGATGAGGAATAGGCCCAGGGCAGGGCCGTCAAGAAGCTTCCCCTTCTCTTTTGCCGGACTGAGACTCCTAGTGGCACACTATCTGAAAAAGGAGGAGTGAGTTGTGTTGGGTTAAGTGATTAAACAATGTTTTATTTGGACCACATGTGTGGTGGTCGTGCTTCAAAACTTATTTAAGCTTCCGCACTTTGAAACTCAGTATTGTAATAACTCTATTTCAATTTCGCACTCTGATGTTTAAATTCGGTTTCATTTAACTGTGATGTCTCCTTACGAATGTAATACTTGAACGATGCGATCCTGTATGTTGTACGATGTTTGAAATCCTTCGAGATTTTCGGACTATCGGGGTTATATGGCTTCAAGTGCGGGTCGAAGTCAGACGAATTTGACTAAGACGGTACTTGAGTTCTTATAATCAGGACGGTTCCGCGACAGCTGGTATCGGAGCATGGTTCAAGTGATTGCATTCAAAAGAAGCTATTTTTGAACTAAAATGGGTATTTCAAAACTATTTTCAAAACTATTTTCAATTACTAAGTGTGCCCAGTCTCGTCCTTAAGCCTATACTAGGATTCAGGTGGCTTAACTGCTAACAGGGTTCAGGGTTTTGCTTCATGCTGGATCTTTATTTGCTGGTCCATTCTCGAGGGAAAAGAGAATGCGTCGATCGCGAAAACATGCATAAAATGATTTTGTAAGATATGAGAGCGTGACCGTCCAACCGTCGGTCTAGGTGAGAGTTCTTATACCAAGTATGTGCGAGCTACACGCAAACACATACGAGGGTATCAATGTTTTTGGTATGTTTTATGGATTGCTGCATGGTGTTTAGTGTTGGCTTCTATGTATTCGTACATATGAGCCAATACTCCGTTGTCTTTATCATTGGGATTGCTTTGGGCTGAAATGAATCTTCTGCAGGTACACTAACTACGTGATCGAGTAGAACGAGTAGATAACGCATGAGAGATGGTTCTTGCTACCGACTAGAACGTTAGGACTTATGAGTCACTATTAGTGAGTGAGAACGTAAGTACGATCATGCATCATGTTTATATTCTTGCATTTACATTACCTCCCCTTAAATTAAAAGTTGTCTCTTTTCTATAAAATTTGCCAACTTAATATCCGTCTCACGAGAGTTCGAAACCCTTTTGTTTCTATAGATGGCCCGGACTAAGTTGACTGCTCGCAAGGCCACCGGAGGCAGAGGAGTTCCACATCACCGCTTGGCCACCAAGCTGGCCAGGAAGACGTTTTTGACCTACTTCGGGTTGCCGACCATCCTATGGAGGATTCTGCAGGCCGTGGGCTATGAGGAGGGACAGGAGCCCAAGTACTCCTGGCAGAAAGAGATCTATGGGCAGGATTCGTTGGTCATGGTGCAGATCAAAGACAAAGCCTTGCCTGCCAAGCCTCACTGGTCAGGATGGACAGAAATCACCAGGGGCAGTTGCGCCAAGGATGGAGCTAACCGGGCAGCATATCTAGTGCTGAAGGACATCATCGTCCGTTTTCCCGCCGATCTTGCTAGTGCGATGGCAGGAGTGTTCCCTCGTGGATCACCTTTTCCATTGCGCTGGGGGCAGACTTTGGAGTCAGTCCTGACAGGGAGTCCCGAGGAGAGGTTCTACTATGAGACGTCTGCCATGAGCGCCCCCGGAGCCTTGGTAGGTGTGTGCGAGAGTTTGGAGCGCAGTCTTGAGAGTGTATCCTTCACCCTCACCGCCACCTACCAGAGCAAGAGAAGGCTACAGGAGGAGTTTGACGCTGAGGTAGCCCGTCTACAGGAGAAGATCCATCAGATCACTCTTGATCGTGACGATGCCCGTGCCACAGCAGGAGCAGAGAGCACCGCCAGGACCCTCGCTGAGCAGATGTACCTGACAGCATCCTTACAGCGGGACGAGGCCCGCACAACGCTTGATCAGCTCAGAGAAGGCACCCATCAACTGATACAGCAGATACATCACCAGCAGGCCTACATCGATCAGCTCCATGAGGCAGTTCACCAGATGCATCACGCCGCACAGGAGGCCGCTGCCCCAGCAGCTGACGAGGCCCCTGCAGACGAGGCCCAGGAGCCCCAGGACGGGGTAGTGCTTGGTCCAGAGCCTTCTTCGGAAGACGAGGACCACGCCGACGAGCCGATGATAGACGCCGATGAGGAGGACGCCGCATCCGCCAATGGAAATGCCTGAGCGTTAGCTTCGCTAGGAGTCGTTTTCTTTTGTATAGCTTGAGCATGCTCGCTGATGATGTAACACCCAGACATGTGTTGGTTTCATGTTTAAGTTGTATCATGACATGTATGGCTTTTGGACAAAGTCTAGACTTCGATCTGGCACCTTTTTATGGAAATTCCGTCATTTGCATGTCTAATTTCGAGCAATTATTCTGTGATGTTGTATGGAAATGAGTAATTATACTTGGTCGTGTGCTAAATTTTCAAATTATGTACAACGCAGTATTTAATCATGATCAATGTGACATCACCTAATGACTGCTTATTAATGGGATATGCAGATGCCGGCACACACCCGTAGCCAACGTGGACAGGGGTCTGGACAGAAGGAGAATCTGCCACCACCCCCACAGGCACCCATGACGCCGGAAGCGTTTTTCGGCCAATTTCTGGGCAGTCAGAGGAACATGGAAGAAATGCAGAGGCACATGGAGGCCACCCTCCGCAACATCACTAACAACACTGCGCAACAGCATCAGCAGCGCCAAGGCCCAGAGCCCAACCAGTATAGCTCCTACCGTGACTTCTTGGACACTCGTCCCTCTGTGTTCAAGGAAGTCACCGAGCCGCTTGAAGCAGATGAGTGGCTCAACTCCATCACCCAGAAGTTCCGCCTGCTTCGCTTGACTGAAGAGCTTAAGGCGGAGTATGCCGCGCACATGTTGGAAGGACCCGCAGGGCTATGGTGGTCCCAGTACCGCGCATCCCTGCCAGCTAATGCACCGTTCACTTGGGACCAGTTTTGTACTGCTATGCGCAACCATTACATCCCTAGTGGTTTGATGGAAATGAAGGTCACAGAGTTTATGAGGCTATCCCAAGGAACCAGGTCAATGTCAGAATACCTCCATAGCTTCAACAACCTGTCTCGCTATGCTCCAGATTTCGTCAACACGGAATCCAAGAAGATCGCAAGTTTCAAGCGTGGAATGAGTGCCACCATGCTTTACAAGATGGGCAACAGTCACCGCACCACCTTCAGTGACTTTGTCAGTGACTGCCTTAACCAAGAGGCTAATGACAGCAGGCTGGCGACAGAAAACCGCCGTCGTGCAAACGTAGGAGGTTCGTCTCAAAAGAGGACCCCTTTTGGAGCACGCACCCCGTATCGCCCGCCAGTTGCAGGAGCAAGGTTCTGTCCCCCGCAGAGGAAGATAACAAACAACCGCTCCCGTCCGAGTTTCCAGAAGCCCTACACCGCTCCCATGATGCAGAACAAAGCAAAGACAGGATGTTCAGGAGGTGCCAAGACCCCGTACGTGATTGGACCGTGCTATAACTGTGGTCAGACCGGACACCTGTCACGTCAGTGCCCTCAGCCGAAGAAGCAGTACACCCAGCCTCGACCTCGCACCAGCCATGTGCACTTCACCACCGTTGAGGAAGTGCCATAAGGAGAACCTGTCACCGCTGGTACGTTTATTGTTAATCAGTACCCCGCAATTGTGTTGTTTGATTCCGGAGCATCGCATTCTTTCATAAGTGATAATTTTGCTATAAGAAGTAATCTCGGGTTAATAGAGTTGGATCGGGGATATCAGATAAGTTCCGCCGGAGCTGTTCTATCCGCCCGCAAAATGGCTAAAGGAGTGGAAATGACTTTTGGGGATAAAAAGGCCATAGTGGATCCCATAGTAATCCCTGGTCTAGGTTTGGATGTAATCTTGGGTATGGGTTGGATGAAACTCTGGAGGGTCAATCTTGACATCGCAGAGCGAGTAGTTTCTATGGTTAGTCCCTAGAATGGGTCTTCTTTCTGGTTTAAGTTACCCCGAAATCCCCATGAGATCGGAGTGTTGTTCAATATCACGGCGAAATAGATAGCGGAGATCCCAGTAGTGTGTGAGTTTCCAGATGTCTTTCCTGATGAGTTGCCAGGGTTACCACCGGATAGGGATGTGGAGTTTGCTATAGAGTTAATCCCTAGAACGGCACCCATTTCTCGGAGGCCGTATAGGATGCTAGCTAACGAGCTAGCAGAGCTCAAGGCTCAGTTGCAAGAACTTTTGGATAAAGGCTTGATAGGTCCTAGTTCGTCACCTTGGGGATGTCCCGCCATCTTCGTGAAAAAGAAGGATAAAACGTTAAGCATGTGTGTGGACTACCGACCGCTTAATGCAGTAACTATAAAGAATAAATACCCCTTACCTCGAATTGACATCTTGTTCGATCAGTTATCAAAGGCAAAAGTGTTCTCCAAGATTGACTTAAGGTCAGGATACCATCAGATCAAGATCAGAAGAGAAGATATAACAAAAACAGCTTTCTCCACCAGATATGGACTCTATGAATATTTAGTTATGTCCTTTGGATTAACCAATGCACCGGCACATTTCATGTATCTAATGAATTCTGTCTTCATGCCTGAGTTGGATAAGTTTGTTTTGGTGTTTATAGATGACATCTTGGTATACTCTGAAAATGAGAAGGATCATGACGAGCATCTACGAGTCGTCTTAGCTCGACTTCGAGAGCACAAGTTGTATGCTAAGTTTAGCAAGTGTGAGTTTTGGTTAAAGAAGGTACCCTTTCTTGGACATGTCCTTTCAGGGGAAGGAATTTCTGTGGATCCCACGAAAGTACAGGAAGTTATGGATTGACAAGCACCCACTAACGTACATGAGGTACGCAGCTTTCTAGGATTGGCCGGATACTACTGTCGGTTCATTCCGGATTTCTCAAGGATCGCAAAACCGATGACTCGTCTAACTCAGAAAAACAAGAAGTTTGAGTGGACTCCAGAGTGTGAGGCAACATTTCGCACTCTGCGAACCTTGTTGACTTCGGCGCCAGTTTTGGCTCAACCAGATTTGGAGGAACCTTTTGATGTGTTTTGTGACGCATCCAAGATTGGACTCGGATGTGTGCTTATGCAGAATGGGAAAGTTATAGCATATGCTTCGCGCCAGTTGTGACCACATGAAGAGAATTACCTGCGGTAGTTCATGCCCTCAAGATATGGAGGCATTATCTTATGGGTAACCTATGTCATGTGTACACAGATCACAAAAATCTCAAGTATATCTTCACCCAGCCAGAGTTGAATATGAGGCAGCAGAGATGGTTAGAGTTGATTAAGGATTACAACTAGAAGTGCATTACCACCCCGGAAAAAGAGAATGTTGTAGCAGATGCCTTGAGTCGCAAGACTCATTGCAACTCCCTACAACCACTGTTGGAAGATGGATTCAACCTTATGCACCCCGTTATGCTGAACAATATAACCATTCAGTGCACCCTGGAAAGTGACATCATTGAAGGACAAAGGACCGATGAAGATATCTGCCAAATCAAGAAGAGATTAGAAACCAGTAGTTCTTTGAACTTCAGAACGGATGAACAGGGAATTTTATGGTATAATCAGAGGTTGGTTGTTCCCCAGAACACGGAGCTGAAAGAAAGAATTTTGTATGAAGCCCGTAATTCTAAGTTGTCTATCCATCCAGGGAGCAGTAAAATGTACCAAGATCTGAGAACAAGGTATTGGTGGTAAAAGATGAAGAAAGAAGTTGCAGCTTATGTCGCAAAGTGCAATACTTGCTGCAGGATAAAAGCTATACACCTGAGACCTGCTGGATTGTTACAACCTTTGTCAATCCCAGAACGGAAATTGGAAGAGATTAGTATGGATTTCATCATAGGTCTCCCAACCACTCAAAAAGAACATGATTCTATCTGGGTTATCGTGGATTGGTTATCCAAAGTGGCTCACTTCATACCAGTTAAGACTACCCATCGGCCGCACCAGTATGCGGATTTGTACATTCAGAACATCTTGAGGTTACATGGGGTTCCTAAGAGGATTGTTTCTGATAGAGGGCCCCAGTTCATAGCGCGTTTTTGGGAACAATTGCACAAGGAGCTAGGGACCAAGTTGGTAAGAAGTTCCGCTTACCACCCACAAATCACAGGACAAACAGAAAGAGTGAATCAAATATTGAAAGATATCCTCCGAGCTTGTGTTTTATCCTCAGGAGAATCATGGGAGAAGTGGTTACCCCTCCCAGAGTTCTCATATAACAATAGCTATCAAGAAAGCATAAAGATGGCACCGTTTGAAGTTTTATATGGACGAAGGTGCAGAACCCCGGTAAATTGGGTTGAATCAGGAGATCGAGGATTTTATGGGTCAGATTATGTAAAGGATGCCGAGGAGATCGTGCAAACCGTACAGCAGCATATCAAGGCAGCTCAGTCCCGACAGAGAAGCTATGCAGACACGCGAAGAAGACCTTTGGAATTCCAAGTAGGAGATTATGTTTATCTCAAGGTCTCGCCCATGAGAAAGGTCCAACGTTTTGGAATTCAGAAAAAGTTAGCACCCCAATATGTAGGATCATATCAGATCATAGCCAGAAAAGGAGAAGTAGCCTATGAAGTGCAGTTACCTCCAGAGATGAGCGCAGTCTTCCTCGTGTTTCATGTATCACAGTTGAAAAAGTGTCTTCGAGTCCCGGAACAAGAAGAAGTTCGAATCTCAGATGTTGCTATCAGATGAGATCTGGAATACCATGAACAACCTTAGGAGATAATGGATACCAAGACATGAGAGACTCGAAACCGAACAGTGAAGACTTACAAGATTCTCTGGAGCAATCACGGACCCAATGATGCGACTTGGGAAACTGAGGAATACTTACGCGTGAACTATCCCGCTTTTGTTAAGAAATAGTACGTAACCCAAATCTCGGGACGAGATTTCTTTAAGGGGGGAAGGGCTGTGACACCCTAGTGTCAAGCACTGCATTAGGGACTACATTTAGCTACTAAAACCCATAAGCAATACATTGCATCATTTCATGTGCATGAAAGTGCTTTTTGTCCTTGTTTATTTATTTGGATTATTGATTTCTATTGGACTTGATGGTTTAAGTGGATTTCTGACTTGGCAAATAGTTTTATAAAATAGAGAATAATGAAAATAACTCTTTTTATATTGATACCTTGACCTAGTTCAAAGTAGTTTGGCAAATAAAAATGGGGTAAACAAAATGATTTATAGCTCAAAATTGGCTTTATTTATGTGGAGGTTGTAAACAATGATTTTCAGAAAAAGTGTCTTATATAAGAGTTGTAGAGAAAATTATTTTGAGCAACTTTTATTTTTTGGTCAAAGCCTAGTTTGGAGTTTTTGAAACTGTTTTTGAATGGTCAAAGTTTGAAAGGTTTTTGGAAAAAGAAAAAGGAAAAAAAAAACTTTTCTCCCGCGCCCTCACTTGCGGCCCACGCGGCCTTTCGGCCCAGCCCCGCACCCGTGCCGGCCCGCCTCCATGCTCGCCCGCGCCGCGCGCACCGCGCAGCGCCGCCCGCCTGACACCGCCCGCGCCGTACGCCGGCCCCGACCGCCGTGTGGTCGCCAAACCCTGCGCCATATCCCGCTCGCCCAATCCTCGCCCGATTCTTCCCCGCTCGATCACGCCACGATCGCGCGCGGCCACTCCTCGCTCGCCTCGCTCGCCGCGCCCACGCCAGCGCCTGCACACGCCTCGCCCGCCGCGACGGCGTGGCCCCCGCCACAACCACTGGCCGGCCAAGGCCACGGCTAAAACCCCGAGCACCTCTCCCGCTCCCTCACTCACCCGCACGCACACTCCCTCGCTCTCGCCCTCACTTCTTTCTCTCCGCGAATGAACGTGAGCGCGAACGCTCGTGCCCGCCGCCGTTCGACACCGTGAGGACGCCCCACCGTTCCGACCGCACCCGTCCACCACCGTCCGATTCCTCTCGCCAGCCACTCCGCCTTCGCCGTGCACACGCTGTGCGCGCGCCATCTTCCCCGACCAAGCCCCGTCGCCGCCGGAGGACGAAGTGTCCCCTTCAGTCCCCGTTCGCCACCGTAGAGCCCGCGTCATCGTTCCTCCCCGACCCGAGCTCCACCGTCCCCATCCTTCGTCAGCGAACCTCACCGAGCGAAGGCAAGGTGAGAACACCCCCCTTCTAGGTCGCTACCGCTCTCCCCCTCTCTCTCTCACCCGGCCGAGCGCCATGGGCGCCGCCGCGGCCCTCTCACGCGGCCAAGCTCCTCTGGAGCCATCCGAGCCTATCCAACCCCCTCACTTAGCTCCCTAGGGTTCACAAAGCACAGCGCATCCGCCAATTTGGCCGGCGACCGCCGGAAACGGCGTAGCCGTGCGTCACCGCCGTCGCCGTCCGCCATCGCTCACCGCCGGCGAGCTACGGCTATGCGCTAGCCCAACCATCACCACCACTCGGTCCGCCTCGTCTTGGGGAACACACCGAGCACCACCTCACCGCCGGCGACCTCACCGCCGGCGAGAATCGCACGATCAACTACTTCCCCTGCCTTGCTCTCTCTGACCAGTCGGTCCCTTTGACCAGCGGGTCCCATGCGTCAGCCACCCCGCGGTCCATGGTCCAAGTCCACGAAGTCATGCCGGGAAGATTTAAATGTTTTTCCTTTTTGTTTTATTTCCTAGAAAAGCTTATTATTTTTGTGTAGCACGATTTAAAAGTCCAAATGAGGTGTTTTCAGTTTTGGTAGCTTGCTCATGAGTAGATTTATCATAGAAAAATATGAAAGTATTTTTGGTGAAAGTTTATAGTACTGTTTTTATTTAATTCAGCTTATGTGCTTTTGTTGAGATAAATAGATTTATATGTTTTCTGATCGAGTTAATTCATGGTAAAATTTGTGTAGGTTCCTTATCATGTTAAGTACCTGTGAAAAATATATGAGGCACTGTTTGTGTAGAAAAAGTGTCTGTTAGGGTTTAAAGTCCTTTTTGGCTGTTTTCTTGGAATAAGTGTTAAGGTGTTTTATATATAAAAATAAAATATGGGAAATTTTGTGCAGTCTCTGTGTGTGATGTTCCGGTTAGAAAAAATGTTAAGCATAGGTTATTTTATGGAAAAATGTGCAGTTGCTGTACAAATTTGCTTTTCTGTGCTTTTCTTGGAAAATTCATGTAGAAAAGAATATAATGTTTCTGTTCATGGAACTTCCTTGATAAATATGAAATGTGGAATAGAACCCGGGGAAAATATGAAAATGAGCATGTCACCCTTTTCTAGTAGGGTTGTAGTTCAAATGGTTTATTTTGGAATAAAATTGTTTATTTTGTGTAGGTTGATATGTTCATGCTTAGGCAGTGAACTTTCTACAGTAGAGTGGTTATAAATAGGTGAAGCTAGGAAAAATATGAAACCTGCTGTTTGACACTTTTCATGTGAAGAGTTAGTTCAAAGTACCTTTTGAGCAGTTTATTTCATCTTTTTGTACCTGCTGTTCTGCATTTTATTTCTGGCTGAAAATTGTTTAGTGAAGTCCAGTTAGTTTTAGTTACCTTCTGAAATTTTTGTGGATTTTTCTGAGTTCAGAAAAATGCACTTGCAGTTCAAACCTGAGTTCTTTTGAATTAATAAATACGAAATAGTTTTAAATAATGGTTTTGTTTTATGTGGTAATTAAGTAGTTACCTCAATGTCAAAAGTTGTTCAACAAGTTGGTTTTGTTGGTTTGCAAGAAATGATAATTTTCATACCAACAATTTGCACCTTGCATTATTTAATTATGTACCGCATTGCAAATAGGATCGACAGCCCTGGAGCCCAACCAGGAGCCGGAAGTAAACGACGAGCAGGAGATACCGGAGCTGCCCAGGACCGAGGAAGTCGACCCCGAGCTAGAAACTAACCTGCCTGAGTGCCCCGCTCACGAGGCCTCAGTCTTTTCCCAAGGCAAGCCCCGGAGCATCTTAAGTCTCCCAGTTTTACAATAAATTTAATTGAGTACTTTATATTGTGATGCATTTGGTATAGGAGTTGATTGGATCCTAATTGCTGGATTACTAGTCCTTGAATTATTGGTTATACCTGCCTTGAATACCCTGTTTACTTATTTACAATGTAGAATTGCTTAGTCTGCTTAATAAAAGTAGTAGTTAAGGATGTTCCCGTAATACCCCTGATGGGTATTCCGGATCACGGTTGGCTATATTTTGCTATCGTGGAAAAGA
Source organism: Coix lacryma-jobi var. lacryma-jobi (assembly GCA_009763385.1). NCBI lineage: Eukaryota > Viridiplantae > Streptophyta > Magnoliopsida > Poales > Poaceae > Coix > Coix lacryma-jobi. The sequence continues at coordinate 144,271,352 of CM019822.1, read as the reverse complement.
ACCTGAGTAGTAAGAAAATACGGTCAACTGGAAGGCAAGGCACAAGTTTGGAAACTTGGGCAGTACGTCCGTTGGGTCGTGTAGGTTTGTATCGATGTTGGCCCTCGTTCATTTTTGAACGCGCCCTTTTACTTACGGATATGTCAGTGCTGTAATCATCGACCCCAAAGCCGGTTAGAAGCTATTCGGGCCGGTCTCAACCCGTGTCGCACCCTCTAGTATGGAAACACGATCTGCCTCGGAATGGCCATCCTATAGTTCTAATTGGGTGGTCTGTGCTTGAACCGCGACGATTACCACCACGAACAAGCATCAAGCGGTTACCGAATGCATGGACCCGACGGGGAAAGTGAGGGTTGGTATTAATGGTCTTTCACCAGCTGGTTTGGAATTCGATTCGAGTCGTCGTCTCCCCCGGTTAGTGGGAAACTATGGCGAGCTTCACCACGATACAACTCCATGTGATGTTTTAAAGGTTCAACTAAAATATGGATAAGTCAACTGGATATGGTTATATTATTGCTTGTTAGACTCAAGTGGATGTATTAGTTCAGGTGCAAACCTAGATTAAGAAGTAGGTATAAACTGACAGCTCATCAAAAATCATAAAATAATCATTTCCTTAATTTTGAGCTTTTCGCAACTAAAGATCCCAGCTCCACCAAAAAACTTTGCATACCCTTGGTGTCTTTATTTTTAGTTGGACGGGTAAGTCTAGCTGAGTATATTCCCTTACTCAGGGTTTATCCCGTTGTTGCATATGACTAGGTGTACTATGGCTATTGTAAGCACTGCATCTACCCGGTGGAGGGTGATGAGGAATAGGCCCAGGGCAGGGTCGTCAAGAAGCTTCCCCTTCTCTTTTGCCGGACTGAGACTCCTAGTGGCACACTATCTGAAAAAGGAGGAGTGAGTTGTGTTGGGTTAAGTGATCAAACAATGTTTTATTTGGACCACATGTGTGGTGGTCGTGCTTCAAAACTTATTTAAGCTTCCGCACTTTGAAACTCAGTATTGTAATAACTCTGTTTCAATTTCGCACTCTGATGTTTAAATTCGGTTTCGTTTAACTGTGATGTCTCCTTACGAATGTAATACTTGAATGATGCGATCCTGTATGTTGTACGATGTTTGAAATCCTTCGAGATTTCCGGACTACCGGGGTTATATGGCTTCAAGTGCGGGTCGAAGTCAGACGAATTTGACTAAGACGGTACTTGAGTTCTTATAATCATGACGGTTCCGCAACATTATTCATCCATGCTAATAAAAAAGATGATTTTAGAATTACTTTAGCATAGACTAGCGTTTATGTGTTGGCTGTATTTTAACATGGTTCAAGGCAAAAGATAACTTACAGTAGAAGATAGACTTAAATAAACTTTAATACTCACGAGTCTTTCATCCATGATGAATGAGCTGAGTCTCCTTTGTGCAGTTCATCATATGTCTTGCTTCATCTCTGATGTGAATTCATCTTAGGACTTTCCCAAATTGTACTTAGAGTTCTCTGCAAGGGTTAGTCTAACAAAATATCCAATGTCTACACAACCTAATTTCAGATCATTAATCAAACCAAACTTCGTGTCTAATTTGATTAAGGTAGACTATTTAACCTAAGCACCACGCTTAAATTAAAAAGCCTATGAAAATACCCATATGAAGTACATTCAAACAGAAAATATACTAGCATAGACATAGGTAGCATGAAAGCATAAAAGAGATTTATTAAAATAGAGATGACAAAGTATGATCACAATGAGGAATATATTTTTTCTCTTTTTTTCTTCTTTTTTTTAAATATATTTTTTATTTAGATGCAGATGACATGAATGCATGCAAGGAACTAAACATGATGAGGATTTGATAAAAGAAAACCTAAAGTAAATGGAGTGGATGCAAGGATGATTCAAAGTAAACATGCAGTGGAATGCAAGGAATTAAAAAGATAACTACTCATAAAATTTAAAGTCCATGAGCAAGACTGTCTCACCTTGATCATACTTACCATGGCTCACAACTGGGATCTATGAGTGACGCAGCGTAAATATCCGTCACATGGGATGGGAGTTGAATTCTTGTGACACTGACCTTTTGTCCAATCTACACATGGTTAGAATAATATATATGTATGTACACACAAACCTGTGAGATGGCAGGGTTCCAGAATTATGTTCTGGCACCCTGGGTTCTTCATTCTTGTGGAATCTTGCCATAAGGTTGAAATGACATCTGATGTCCTGTCTATTCCACACTCAACAAAACAAGGGGTAATCCTACTAAAGTATTGGTACACTAAATTAGCAGACATCAAGATCATTATCAAAATCTTTACACCAATTGCTTCCCCGGCAACGGTGCCAAAAATGCTTGTTGACGTTTGTTAACGCAAAAAGAATATGAATGATTCCGCAAGCGCACAGAATACCATTGTAGCATTTTACCGGGAGTATTCCAGGATCGTTATTTATATTTTACCACTGGGAAGCTAGGGTCAAGAAACTGATAATTCACTATCATGCATCTACTAACTCAGAGAACTAATTAGACTAAAGCAGGAGTAATTGATAAATGATATGATAATTAATGAAAGCACAATAATGATAAATGTATAGATAACTATAGTCGGAGGACAACAGGAGAGATCAAGGTTCCTATGCACTTCTCTATTACTTGGATTCTAAGGTAACAAGGATGAAAAGTTATAACAGTCATATAATAACACTTCGGGACATCAGAACACCAACCACAAAAAGGGATGAGAAGGGGGTTTGGGATGTTCTGTCTATGGTCCTATGAACATCAACCCGAACGTGGTGGAATACGTCGGCCATCAGGGCTGTCACCACCTGGGGCTACCACAACTATCTGTGGGGTTGAGCGCAACCTCAGGTAACCTATAGACTAAACACCAAGTCTAATCTATCGATTACTACTCTAATTATGGCATATAACTAGAGCACTCGATACGAGCGGAGATCCTATGATAAAATATAACAACTATACTAATCATAATATGAATGGCATAAAGTAAATAGAGAAGATAAATATATTAAAGCATAAGTCTTATAAAGAAAAGATACAGAGACATACCAAAACTCTGAAGACTCCTCTAGAACCATAGTGGAGCTCCGCTCTCCCTAACTCCCAGCTATAGCTAATCTATTACATTGGAAAGTCTAGCCCTAATTCTCTAGAGAAGAGAGGTCATCCTTCGAGGGAACCCTCTACAACTCCATGATGGTCTGTTGCCTCAGGGGGGTCTGGGGTTTATTATATAGGGACTCCTGGCCTTCCCACCACCTTGAGCAACCAATGTGGTACTAAATCCTTCGCCATATGCAAATGGGCCTTAATGGGCCAAAATACGTCGTAGAGGTCAGTTGGGAGCCGTCACGCGAAGGAGGAGAGCCTTCCAGGTGGGCCCAGGCCGGCGGGCCTAGGGGTGGCGCCGGCCAGCCCCACTTGTCACCCGTCGAGCTCTGCCTTCGTTTGTTTGTCTTCTGGAACCATCCTTATTTCCCTAATGCGACTTTCCGTCCGTTTGCGTAATTCGTCGTGTTGGAGTAGGACTCTACCTCTTTCCATCTGCTGGAAAACTCCCTGGAAAACAGTAATTCACCAAAGCTGTGGAATCTATCAGTTTAACCCCTGGATTATGTTGCTTGGTGATCACTCCAGGTTGTTCTAGAAGCTTCCAAGTCGTATCCAACATGGACTCTCTCGTTGGGACACCAAATGTAGCAAACCATATATCTGTTTCGATCGTCTCGACGAGCTCTTCGCAATGGTGTGCTCTATTTCATCACTTGAGATACTTTTATATGGTGAAATATTAATAATTCTGCAAAGCAAGTGAGAGCAACACAACTCGTGGAACTTGTTAGAATCAAACCCTACAACTATGCTTTATGGTTTATTTAATATCATTCTATGCATTAGTTGATGGTATAATATTGACTATAAGGACCGTCAATAGTTATCAACCAACCACAACTTGATTGACCTCGCCAAGAAGGCTATTCCTGCAACCGAATCGAAGAACACAAACAAAAAGGTAAAAACATGCAATCTGAAATTGCAAATATGAATTGATGCGAATATCAATGGAGGGTTCAAGAACTCGGTTCCAAAAAACTAATCGACATAGTGGAGTTGATCAAGAACGGGGCCCTGGATCACTGTAAAAAGATTCGACACCACAGTTACAATGAACGATTCAGTTTCTCGATGGAAAACTAAACTCTAAACAAAACACAAAACCTAATGACGGCGACGGCGCCTAATTATAGAGTTTAGGTCGTCGCCCCTGCTGGACGCGCCCCCCTAATGGGCTCTAAGACTATACACGGCCCATCGGACCAAAAGACGGTGTTGTAGCACCCTGGCAGATTCTGGATGCTGAATTGTTTTGACAATTCCCGTTGACTCCGAATGAATTTTAACATGAAACTAAAGCCATTGGTTAGCTTATCAAATTATCTTTCCAAGCATATCTAGTTCATCGAAAACAGAGTCTTTATGCGTCTGGGGCGTAGATTTTACCCGGGACTGCTCCTGGATTCCGATATGGACTCGGACTTGAGTTGGACTAGCCCTCTGTTGGTGGTTCTTAACTCACATTTTATACTGCCAACTTTCTTCGAAAACCTGCCATATCAAGAACCAAAACTTAGGATTAGGTATTAAACTCACAATTTCCACAAGTCTTGGATATATCTACTGTTTTGTAGGAAACACAGGAAAACCATATCTGAGATGGGCCAAAAGTGCATGCCAAATTCAACATGTCAGAGCCCAAAGCACTTTTCGACCCATCCAAATGAAGAGAATGAATCCCAAAGCCCATGACACTTTGCAACTGGGCTGGAAACCCACATAACCGACATCTGGGCCCAGTCAGCAGCCCACCACGCGAAGGCGGTGGCCAGAGGTGGGGCAAGGCTGTGGGCTACTTCCTCAAGTGTACTTCTACACTTAGCGGAAGGATTACCGGAATTGCCGGTATGACTTCACTTGTACCTCTACGGGTTGACATACTGTTTGGAGTATTAAGGTTCGTGTTTATCTTCGTTTATGCATTCTTATCGTGTTCTAGTTTATCGCTTGCGTAATCAGCTGGACCAGCCATTCACCTTCTGGTGGGTGCTCTAGTAAGAGGGTGCAAGCCCTAGCTACCGCTAGAAGTAGTGGCTCTTAGCGTAAATGCGGTGTTTAGGCTAAGTGTTCATAGGTTGGTTGCCTGGGTCTCCACAGTTGAGGAGGTAGGCGGCAGGTGGTGACAACCCTGTCCGTCCTCTGTAATGCACGCACGTTCGGGACTCCAGGTAGAGCTGTATCGGCATAGGTTGGGAAACCAACTTCACCCGTTGACCGAAGCAGGTTACGTTTAGCTAGAGCAAGATCACTAAAGAGTACGTTGCGTAGAGTAAACCTCGTTACCCTTAGGTCGTTCTTCTTCTCATCCTAAGCAGGGTGATCTATACCCAGAGACTATAGCACACCGTTCCCTGTGGAAAATATGATACCCTGATAATACTTCTGGGTGAAGTGCTACAACGGCACTTCCGTGCGTTTGCGGACTTTTCTGCTTACACTAAGAAATACCAACAAGCATTTCTGGCGCCATTACCAGGGAACGGTTGTCGCCTTTAGTCTCCGAACCTAGATCGCCGTGTATCCTTTGCATTCTATCTTTCTTTCTTTTTAGTTACCCTTACATATGGAGCCAACAACCGCCATCCAAAATATGTCCGCTCCACGGGCAGAGTTCTGCGAGCCACCACAGTCGTCAAAGCCAATCACAGCTTCTGGCTACGAACTCCGCCCTAGCTTTATAGCCATGGTGGGTTTGATAGTGAAAACCCCTATCACCACTTACGGGAGTTTGAGCAACTCTGTGCTTGCCTGACAATCGCAGACATGTCACAAGAAACTCTGTGTTGGAAGTTGTTCCCGTTCTCTCTTTCTAAGAGAGCGAAACAATGGTACAACAATAGCATAGCAAAAGTCAATGGAGATTGGAACGAATTGCAAAACAGATTCTGTATCGCATTCTTTCCTATATCTCATATAGCAAACCTACGACAAGAGATACTCAACTACCATCAACAAGAGAAGGAGTCGTTAGGTGCAGCCTGGGAACGATTCACCACTCTTTCACAATCAGGCCCAGACTTGTCGCTCCTGCGGATACATGGGTGTATGGCGAGTCTCGAGTGATGAGTGATTGTCAACTGGGATAATGCGCATGTTCTTTGGCTTGTGTTGTGTAGGTGTCGAGCACGGATACAGTGATCGAAGGCAAGGTGAAGGTCAAGAAGAGACGTGCCGTGCCGATGGACCGAGAGTGGCGAAGGGCGGACGTGAGGCTTGGACTGAGGGACTGGGGGACTGAGGATCAGCTGTGGTGGCTGACAGCCTGGGACAGCGACGAGCAAAGACTTGCGGGGACGGTGTTGCTCGGGTCGAGGACCTGGGGACACGTGTTGGTGGACGGGGTGCACGTGCGGTGCATCCCCTCTACGGCTCGGTTTGGTGGTTGAGCCACAGAAAAACCACCGAGTGGACGGTTTCCAGGTTTGGGCCTCAAAACCTGGGTGCTGATGGTTTCTGAGTTTGGGCCACAAAACTCGGGTTGAGGACAGTTTCCAGGCTTGGGCCACAAAACCTAGGTGCTGTGGGTTTCTGAGTTTGGGCCACAAAACTCAGGCGATGGACGGCTGGTTTCCCGGTTTGGGCCTCAAAACCGGGGGTTGGTCGTGAAGGCTTGTTTCCCGGTTTGGGCCACAAAACTGGGGGCGAAGTCTGGGAAAAGGACAAGCGGAGCGGTGGCGGCACGTGGTGGCAATCAGTGAGGTTGCGTCGAGGCAACGCTACCAGTTGTGCGGGCATGACCGTCGGATCACCACTATCTTCGAGTTGGTCCAGGATAGCCTTAGGGTTTGGCTGGTTCGCTCTGTAAATAACTAGGGGAAGAGTGGAAATTAGAATTAGGATAAGTAGAGGGAGACACCCACCTCCCATCCTATCTCAGTCATTTTGCTCTTTGCCTTCTAGGTTTTCCTGCTCTCCCTATCCCCTGTTGTAGCAAACTGAGATCCACAGAGAAGACAATCATACCTCTGTGTTCGTGAGATTTTGAGGAAGTGAGACCGTAATCTCACTGTTTTAGCGTGTGGTAGCCACACGGTTGCAAATTCGTGGTTGTGATTCGCGTTTTGTTTTTGTTCTTTGCGGGTTGCTTTTCTCCACGATTTTCCAGTTGATCGATCTCTTCACTCAGTGCGTATTTTACGATTCCATTTGAACTGAGTTGTTCTAGGTCATGAGGTACACCTTTCCATCGAAGGAATTTACCTCTAACCTCACAAGCTAGTAGATCAGTCGATTTTTGTTTTGGATCGAGTGTTGCTCCCTTTGCCTCCGATTCTTCCAATTCACCGATTTGGAGTTAGGTTCGAGCCATGATCTCTTTGGGATAGCACACTAACCTCCCAGGAATTCCTCATACCAAGTCTAAGCCTTAGAGCTTTTGATTTGGAGGAGATCGGGTTGAATCCACGGAAGAACAGTGCAGTTTCGGGGGCATCGAACGCTAACGTCGGGAGCATCGGATGTTGTGTTCATCACATCGGATGCATCCGATGCCACGTGTCATCTGACAGCGTTTTAAGGAGCATCGGACACTGACCATCGGAGCCTCCGTTGCCATCGGACGCGCCGGGGGTCTAGCATCAGATGCTAGGGCTTCACTGTAGCCAGCATCCGACGCCAGTCCAGTAAGGTTCCAGACTTGGCCTTTTCACATCGGATGCTTCCGACGCCTGACCATCGGACGCTGCCAGCATCCGATGCAGGTACTTTTGTGCTATTTCGTCCGTAGTTCGTTCGTCCGTTGTCGGTTTTGATTTCCGGCTTTTGCGTTGGGTTTCTAGAGTTGTGTAGTGTCTCGCTGTGCTTGTTGGAAGCGTCCACCCTACATCTAGGGTCGTGGACACTCACAAGCTCTAGGTTTGCTTTTGGGGTTGATTCTCGGGACACTGGTGACAAGTTTCTAAAAAGAAATTTGAAGCTCCCATTCACCCCCCCCCTCTGGTCGCTTTCTGGTTGCACTTTCGGCCCTTCAATTGGTATCGGAGCGGGTTAAGGATCTTCCACCTTAGCTGGTTCCAGATCCACAGAAGGCGACATGGATCGCGGCATGGGCAAACTGTCGTTTTTCGATGGGACGAACTATGTGTATTGGAAGATACGTATGTCGGCCTATCTTCAGAGTATTGGTGCTTCCATTTGGGATATTTGCAACTCTGCTGATTACGTGGTTTTGGCTGCTCGTGTGACTCAGCATCAGATCGATGAGCACGATGCCAATAGCCGAGCCCGTAATGCTCTTTTCTCATGCTTGAGCATGACGAAGTTTGATCGCGTTTCTCACCTTGCTACGGCTTGGGAGATTTGGGCTACCCTCATGCGTTTCCATGAGGGAACCACTCAAGTTAAAACCCATCTCTACGAGTCGCACAAGCGAGAGTATGAGAACTTTCGACACATGCCTGGTGAGAGTATAGAGAGTTTATTCGCTCGCTTTCAGGTGATTGTCAACAGGATGAGGGCTAAGAAGGAGTTGTTGCCTTTCGACGATCACGAGAGGGCTTTGAAGCTCTTGCACACTCTCGATCGGTCAGTGTGGGACTCGAAGGTTCAGGCGATCATCGAATCACCTAACTATGAGACCCTCACATGCGACGAGCTCTTCAGTAAGCTCAAGTCTAGTGAGATTGACGCCATGGCAAGGGCTTCTTATGAAAATCCTTCTGGCCCGTCAATGGCTTTGCTTTATGGCTCTTCTGCTAACCCCTCTGGAGGCTTTGCACTCTCTTCTCTTCTTTCTGTCACAGAGGAGCAGCTGGAGTTCATGGGGGATGACGAGTTGGCTTTGCTCGCCAACCGGTTCTCGCGGTTCCACAACAACCGCCTGAACCGTCGCCGCGGAGGAGGACGCTCGGGATGTTTCGAGTGCGGCGACCCCAATCACTTCATCGCCAATTTCCCAAAGAAGAACAAGCAAGTCTTCGGCAAAGCGGATCATGGGCACAAGTACGACTCCGGCAAGCGCAAGGAGAAGTACATCCCCGCGAAGCACAAGCAAAAGGGCGGCTTCAACAAAGAGTACATCAAGACGAATTATTTGGAGAAGGCCCAGGCTGAGCAGCGTGCTTTCTTCGCCACGCTCAGCGACGTCGACGACTCGGATGACGACTCCGCTTCCTCAAGCGATGACGAGTCCGAGAAGAAGAAGAGGATCGAGGACAAGCTGAACGGCCTCTGCTTCTTCGCCGACAACGAGGGCTTCTGCACCATGGCCCTTGGCAAGGAGGTCGACGGCGAGCTGGAGGACATCCCTCGGAACGACGACGACGACACCTCCCAGGTATCTCAGAACCCCGATGAGCTTTCTGCTAAGGTCGAGAAACTTACTGCCGCTCTCCTTAGTCAAGACAAGCTGCTTAGGCGCGCTGCTAGAGAGAGGAAGGAGTTCAGGCAGAAGTGGGAGGATACGGTGAAGGAACTTGAACCTGTCAAGTCCACCGTTGTTGTCACCGAGGAGGAGGAGTGTGAGATGTGCTCCACACACATGACTGACCTTCTCACTTTGAGAAGTAAGTATGCTGTGTTGGTAGGAGAGGTGGATGATCTTAGTGCTAGATCTTCGGTGCTTGGTGCGTGCAAGTCCTGTGCAGGCTTGCAATCCGAGTTGGCAGAGAAGAATTACAAGATTGTGTCTCCTGAGAAGGCCAGCTCGGGTAGCACTTGTGTGTCTAGATGCGCTTTGTGTGAAGGTTTGGAGATGGAGATAGCCAATGTGAAGCATGAAAAGATGCAAACCGAGGAAGAAAACACATACCTTCGGACCATCTTGTCATGGTTGTCTAGTGGTGAGCCGCAGCTTGGGATGATGATCTCCCAGTTCAAGCTTGCTGCTGGAGGTCCAGGTGTAGGTTTTGCTCAGGGTGTTGAGTGTGCTTCATCTTTTGGCAAGGTGGGAGAGTTTAGTGGTCTTAATCCGAGTGAGAAGCCCAACTCCACCACTACTCCCAAGCTTACCAAGATTCCACCCAAAGAGCCTCTAAAGCCTAACAACAAGGATGGTGTGTTCGTTGAACCTCTGAGAGCTCCACCGAAGAAACAATCATGGGCTCCAAAACCAAACCACCTCAAGAACAAGCTAGACACAATGCCACCTATCCAGGAGGAGCTTATGCCACAGAAGGGCAAAGTGATCCACACCCACTACCATGAGTACCAACAACCCCCTATGAGAGCGGTGAGGTACCATTGTGAGCATTGTGGGAGAGATGGACACTTGAGTGATTTTTGCTTTCGGCGCAAGAGAGAGGCGCATCGTGCAAAGGAGGTGAACAACACGGACATGTACCATCCTTTCGATGATGTACATGTGCCGAATGTTCAGAGGCATGCTGCTAGGCCTAGAGGTCCAAAACCTCAAGTTCCTAGGCCTAGGCCGCAAAGAGAACGTGCCCGGCGGGAGCCTGCAGTTGTGAGCTTTGGACCCCGTGGCGGTGGCTTTGTAGTTGAGCGTTTTCCCCCATCGCGTTTTGAGTATCACGATGGACGCTCCTCCCTTAGCGGACCACATTTTCCTTTACGTGGTGATCGCTCTTCCCGTAGGCGTGCTAGGAATGGTTTTTCTGCTAACCGTTCTTTTGAGCAGCCGGCCCAACACTGGTACTCTTCCTACTTCACTAACCCCAGTGTTGGACTGTATGCTCACCCTATGTCTTTTTATTGATGTAGGTAAAACGATTGGAGAATGTTTGGTTGGTGGATTCCGGTTGTTCGAGGCACATGACCGGAAATGCCAAGTGGTTCTCCAGTCTTAGTCCGATCGCCGAAAAGGAGTTTATCACCTTCGGCGACAATAGCAAAGGTAGAGTGTTGTCTCGTGGGTCGGTGCGAGTTAATGAGCACTTTGTGTTGCGCGATGTTGCTCTTGTTTCTAACTTGCATTTCAACCTTCTTTCTATTTCGCAACTTTTTGATGATGACTATGAGATTCGTTTTAAGCCGAATCTCAGTCGTATTTTGGATCCTCAGGGCAATCTTGTTTGTTTGATTTCTCCCTTTGGGAAAGTCTTTCGTGCGAATTTCTCGGAGTCATTTGGAGTTTCTCGTTGTCTTTTGGCTGGACCTTCCTCCTCTGATCTTTGGAAGTGGCATAGGAGACTAGGATATTTGAGCTTCGACTTGCTTGCAAGGCTTAGTTCACTTGGCCTAATCCGAGGATTGCTCAAGTTGTGCATGGAGAAGGATCTTGTTTGCCATTCTTGTAGACATGGGAAGATGGTTGCTGCTCCCCATCATCCAGTGACTCAGGTCATGACTAAGCGCCCTGGAGAGCTTTTACACATGGACCTTGTTGGTCCGGCTCGGGTGAGCTCGGTTGGGGGAAAGTGGTACGTGCTTGTTGATGTTGATGATTTTTCGAGATATTCCTGGGTCTTCTTTTTTTATGAGAAGACTGAGACTTTCTCTTTTTCTCGCAATCTGATTTTGTGTCTTCAGAATGAGTTCCCTTTGAACTCAATGCGAGCTATTCGTAGTGATAATGGTTCTGAATTCAAGAATTCAGACTTTGAGAAGTTTTGTGACTCTTTGGGTTTAGAGCATCAGTTTTCTTCTCCCTACACACCGCCACAGAACGGTGTTGTAGAAAGAAAGAATCGGACCCTTGTAGAGATGGCCAGGACGATGCTCGATGAGCATAGGACTCCTAGGCGATATTGGGCCGAAGCTATGAGCACTGCATGCTACATTTCCAATCGCATTTTCTCTGAGCTTTCTTGAAAAAGACATCTTATGAGTTGTGGTTTGGAAAACAACCCAAAGTGAGTTATTTTAGAGTTTTTGGTTGCCATTGTTTTATACTCAAAAAGGGCAACTTGGACAAGTTTGAGTCTCGTTCCTCTGACGGTGTATTTTTGGGTTATGGCACTCACACTCGAGCTTATCGTGTACTTAACCTTGATACTAACCGAGTCATGGAGACATCTGATGTCACCTTCGACGAGACCATGGTTTGTCCTTCTTCTCGTTTTGAGCGTGCAGGTGATCATGAGGTTGGTGAGCCTCTTTTTGATGATGAGGACGAGGATGCTGAAGGCATGGGTGACCCAGCATCACCTCCACCTGCTATGCCGCAAAGAGCGGCTTCTACTACGACTCACGGCCCCGATCCCTCTTCTCCGACTTGGGGGCCGTGGGATCCGCCGCCTCGGGCTGTACCGTTCGTACCCGGGGAGGCACCAGCTGCTGTTGAGGGGGAGGTATCTTCAGCTCGGGAGGCGCCATGACATATTCAGCGCCAACACTGGCCTCAACAGATGATAGGCAACATCGGCGAACGTGTCACTCGGTCCAGGTCACAACAAATCTCTCACTTTGCTCATTCTGCATTTGTTGCTGATTTTGAACCCCGAGATGTTGGACACGCTTTGACGGATCCGGATTGGGTCAATGCCATGCATGAGGAGCTTGAAAACTTTGAGAGAAATCATGTTTGGGTTCTTGTTCCTCTTCCTCCTGAGTGTCACCCCATTGGGACAAAATGAGTTTTCAAAAACAAACAAGGAGAAGATGGCATGTTGCGAGAAACAAGGCCAGACTTGTAGCCCAGGGGTATAGTCAGAAGGAGGGGATAGACTATGAGGAGACTTTTTCTCCTGTAGCTCGTTTGGAGGCGATTAGGATACTCTTGGCTTTTGCTGCATCCAAAGGGTTTAAACTTTTTCAAATGGATGTCAAGAGTGCCTTCTTAAACGGCTACATAGAAGAGGAGATGTATGTGAAACAACCCCCCGGTTTCGAAAATCCCAAGTTTCCAAACCATGTTTTTAAACTTCATAAAGCTTTGTATGGTTGGAAACAAGCTCCTAGAGCCTTGTATGATAGGCTGAAAACATTTTTGCTTGCTAAGGGTTTTAAAATGGGATGTGTGGATAAAACGCTCTTTCTCCTCAAGCAAGGCAATGACACTCTCTTGGTACAGATTTACGTTGATGATATCATTTTCGGTGGTTCTTCTCACGCTTTGGTTGCCAAGTTTGCAGATACTATTAGCAGGGAGTTTGAGATGAGCATGATGGGCGAGTTGACGTTTTTCCTCGGGTCGCAAATCAAGCAATCCCGAGAGGGAACGTTCGTGCTCCAGGGCAAGTACACCAAGGACGTATTGAAGAAGTTCGATATGCTTGAGGCCAAGCCTCTTCCAACACCCATGTCGACCACGACGGCCCTAGATGCGGACAAGGATGGAGAAGCTGTGGACCAGAAGGAGTACCAGAGTATGATCGGGTCGCTGCTGTACCTGACGGCGACACGCCCGGACATCCAGTTCGCGGTGTGTCTTTGCGCGCGCTTTCAGTCGTCGCCGCGCACCTCTCACTATCAGGCGGTCAAGCGCATTATGAGGTACTTATGCTTCACTCCTGAGTTTGGGATTTGGTATTCTGCTTCCTCCACCCTCTCCCTTTGCGGTTATTCTGATGCCGACTTTGCTGGTTGCCGAATTGAGCGCAAGTCCACTTCTGGGACTTGTTAGTATATTGGTTCTTCTCTTGTATCGTGGTCTTCTCGCAAGCAGTCTAGTGTCGCCCAGTCTACCACAGAGGCTGAGTATGTTGCTGCGGCTAGCTGCTGTTCCCAATTGCTTTGGATGATGCCACTTTGCGTGATTTTGGTCTGAGCTTTTCTCGTGTTCCTTTGCTTTGTGACAGCACGAGTGCTATTAGCGTTGCTAAGAACCCCGTGCTGCATTCTAAGACCAAACACATTGATGTGCGCTTTTATTTTCTGCGAGACCACTATGAGAAGGGTGATATCGACCTTCGCCATGTCGATACTCATCATCAGTTGGCTGATATTTTCACCAAGCCTTTGGACCAATCAACTTTTGCTAGGTTGAGAGGTGAGCTTGGTGTGTGTTTCCCCTTTTAGTTGGGGGAAACATTTTGGTTCTTGTATTATAAACTGACTTTGTGTTTTTCAATTGGTATCGTTTCTTTCATTTGATTTCATCATGCATCTTTGCATTTCATCTCGCGTATTTACATTCAGAGCTTCATGTATATAATCTTCATAATGTGACTATGCTCTGTATAGTGTATGCTCCGATGCTTTATGATGATGCTTGTAGCTTATGCTCTTTCTGATCACTAATACATGTGAACGGTGAATTTGCTTAATGAACATAAAAACTTGAAACTGTTCACCATTGTGTTGAATTCACTCGTGCTTTTCATATATGCTAGGTTGCTATGTCTCTATTTCTGAGTCATTCACTTGCTTCGTATGTTCATATTCTATTTTAAATTTGAACCAAGTTAAGTGAATTGGAAAGATCGAGATGGGATTGCTTGTCAACACATCACGGTATCAAGACTATTTCTCATTGCACATTGAGTTAAACTTGAGCCGTGTAGTGTATGACCGAAATTGTTGCTTTAAGCTTCTGATTGCTTTTGCATAGGCTTCGCACAGTTGAAAAGTTAGGCAATGACAAGCTTTCAACCTCTCGCAATCGCATGCTGAAATTGAAAATTGTGTAATTTAAACCGCTGCAACTCCGATAAAATTTGAATACACGAGTCTATGCTTCATTCTATAGCATGATGATTGAACTATGCTAGGGGTAGTTCACCTTGTATACATCTTTAGCACTTGTTTGACTTCCTGTCTATATATGCTTAGTGCTATTTTGGTGGTGAATACCTTTTTGGCTAAAAACTGCTCACTTTGCTCCAATGTTCAGATTTCGTATTTGGTCATCAGTTTGAGCCTTTGCTAGTATTCTGTGCATATTATTGAGACATCGGTTCAGCACTTTGTCGAGCATCTTCGTATTCTCTCGACTATATTCTTGAAGCTACTAACTTGCATTTTTACTCATATGCATTTGGAGGGGAGATTCTTGATAGTGCATTTTCAACTAAGGGGGAGAAATTTGCCAAATCATAAGGCGGATTCTCTCGAATCATAAGATCAACTAAGGGTCTCGAATCATAAGATCAACTAAGGGGGAGATTTCCTGGTTGTGTGCACTATTGGAGGGGGAGTTTGAGCTGGCTCGGATTTTTCGGATTTTGGATTTTCCAATTGATTCGGAGCTTTTCTGAAGTCTCTAATCGGTTCGGAGCATTTTTGGTAGCTAGTTGTGCCGAGCCTTTGCCTCTTTCTTGAGGGACTAGCGCTTTTGCCTTTGTGCTCTTCAGATTCGCTTCAGTTGGTGTCGAGCTTTCTCGCTAGTGGTGTTGAGCCTGTTCTACCTCTTCTTGAGGGCTAGCTTTGCTTTCCTTGGTTGCATCAAGCCGTTGCCCATGTCTTTGGGGACCAAGTTGTCTTGCTCTTTCCACTTGACCTTCTTTGGCTTTGTTATGCTTTTGGGTCATTTGGTCGAGTTCTCTATCTTCCTTCCTCCCTTCCTCTATTCCATTATGATTTGTGTTGGTAGTTGAAAATGAACTCATCAAGGGGGAGATTGCGGATACATGGGTGTATGTCGAGTCTCGAGTGATGAGTGATTGTCAACTGGGATAATGCGCATGTTCTTTGGCTTGTGTTGTGCAGGTGTCGAGCACGGATACAGTGATCGAAGGCAAGGTGAAGGTCAAGAAGAGATGTGCCGTGCCGATGGACCGAGAGTGGCAAAGGGCGGACGTGAGGCTTGGACTGAGGGACCGGTGGCCTGAGGATTAGCTGTGGTGGCTGACAGCCTGGGACAGCGACGAGCGAAGACTAGCGGGCATGGTGTTGCTCGGGTCGAGGACCTGGGGACACGTGTTGGTGGACGGGGTGCACGGGCGGTGCATCCCCTCTACGGCTCGGTTTGGTGGTTCAGCCCCAGAAAAACCACCGAGTGGACGGTTTCCAGGTTTGGGCCTCAAAACCTGGGCTCTGATGGTTTCCGAGTTTGGGCCACAAAACTCGGGTTGAGGACGGTTTCCAGGTTTGGGCCTCAAAACCTGGGTGCTGCGGGTTTCGGAGTTTCGGCCACAAAACTCAGGCGATGGACGGCTGGTTTCCCAGTTTGGGCCTCAAAACCGCGGGTTGGTCGTGAAGGCTGGTTTCCCGATTTGGGCCACAAAACCGGGGGCGAAGTCCGTGAAAAGGACAAGCGGAGCGGTGGCGGCACATGGCGGCAATCGGTGAGGTTGCGTCGATGCAACGCTACCAGTTGTGCGGGCGTGGCCGTCGGATCACCACTACCTTTGAGTTGGTCCAAGATAGCCTTAGGGTTTGGCTGGTTCGCTCTGTAAATAACTAGGGGAAGAGTGGAAATTAGAATTAGGATAAGTAGAGGGAGACACCCACCTCCCATCCTATCTCAGTCATTTTGCTCTTTGCCTTCTAGGTTTTCCTGCTCTCCCTATCCCCTACTGTAGCAAACTGAGATCCACAGAGAAGACAATCATACCTCTGTGTTCGTGAGATTTTGAGGAAGTGAGACCGTAATCTCACTGTTGTAGCGTGTGGTAGCCACACGGTTGCAAATTTGTGGTTGTGATTCGCGTTTTGTTGTTGTTCTTCGCGGGTTGCTTTTCTCCACGATTTTCCCGTAGATCGATCTCTTCACTCAGTGCGTCTTTTATGATTCCGTTTGAACTTAGTTCTTCTAGGTCATGAGGTACACCTTTCCACCGAAGGAATTTATCTCTAACCTCATGAGCTAGTAGATCGGTCGATTTCTGTTTCGGATCGAGTGTTGCTCCCTTTGCCTCTGATTCTTCCGATTCACCGATTTGGAGTTAGGTTCGAGCCATGATCTCCTTGGGATAGCTCACTAACCTCCCAGGAATTCCTCAAACCAAGTCTAAGCCTTAGAGCTTTTGATTCGGAGGAGATCGAGTTGAATCCGTGGAAGAACAGTGCAGTTTCGGGGGCATCGGACGCTGACGTCGGGAACATCGGATGTTGTGTTCATCACATCGGATGCATCTGATGCCACGTGTCATCTGACAACGTTTTAAGGAGCATCAGACGCTGACCATCGGAGCCTCCGTTGCCATCGGACGCGCCGGGGGTCTAGCATCGGATACTAGGGCTTCACTGTAGCCAGCATCCGATGCCAGTCCAGTAAGGTTCCAGACTTGGCCTTTTCACATCAGACGCTTCCGACGCCTGACCATCGGACGCTGCCAGCATCCGATGGAGGTACTTCTGTGCTATTTCGTCCGCAGTTTGTTCGTCCGTTATCGGTTTTGATTACCAGCTTTTGCGTTGGGTTTCTAGAGTTGTGTAGTGTCTCGCTGTGCTTGTTGGAAGCATCCACCCTACATCTAGGGTCGTGAACACTCACAAGCTCTAGGTTTGCTTTTGGGGTTGATTCTCGGGACAATGGTGACAAGTTTGTGAAAAGAAATTTGAAGCTCCCATTCACCCCCCCTCTGGTCGATTTCTGGTTGCACTTTCGGTCCTTCAGCTCCTTAACCACGTAATGTTACAACATTTCTGGTTGGGGATAAACAAGGAATCTATCCTACAGCTGGATATTTCCACCGGAGGTTCCTTTCTGCGCAAAACCACAGAGGAAGGAGAGGCTCTTCTAGACCTCATTCTAGAAAACACGCCCCTTCCTGATCCCCTCTTACCGGAAAGCGAACCACAGCATGAAGAGGTCTCTTCGGTTAAAACCGAACCTGAGATTCGAACTCAGAGACCCAAATTTCTGACGGAATATCCGAAGGAAGTTTTTCTTCCTTCAGACTTTCCGTTCTTCAAGGAGGAACATTATGGGGATTGTTTACACCAGATTTTGGACTGAGAAGTTTGATATTTTGTAAACATAAACGGCCGATTTATTAAGGAAAAGGATCGGCTTGGAAATATAAAAAGCTCGTATAAGTCGAAGGTGACCCGGAAGCTTCATGCGGACCAGCACGACGGGCTTCGAAGACATGTCGGACTCGACCAAGGAGTTCAAGATCGGGTCGTCTTTTATTTTTCCTTTTTTGTAATCTACTTGTATTAGGGCATGAGTCAACCGGGTTATAAATAGCTAAGAACCTAGATTTTGTAAAAGAATCCAATCAATCAAATACAACCGGCCCTCGGCCAAATCCCTAGGAGTAGGAGTAACGTAGATCTCAGCGAGACCTTGAATCAGGCAGGGCTGCATCGGCATCGACCGACCTCCGGTTTGCTTGTAAGTTTCACCAATGGCTTGTGTCATCGTGTAATAAGGCTGCATTGGCATCGACCAAACTCTTGTTAAGCTATGACATGGCTAGTTATCGGTCTAAGCTCGTCTTTTGTAAGACTGTCTTGACTCTGATCAATCTCTTACTTTAGTCGATCTTGACTAGTTATCGGCTCTATTGGTTTGGCAAGCTAATAGATTCATTAAGTTATAGATGTTGTTTTATGTTTTAATTTGTTTATTTACATTTTAAAACAATATCTTGCCCAATCAAGGTTGACAAAGTAGCCTACGTCTAAAGGATGCTTAGTATTGGCTGTTCTGAGGTTTACATGCTCATAACAGAGGAAATAGCCGATACAAGTCTCTCATCAGGTATTTTGCCAATCTTGGTTGTTACATGTTGTGCGTTCGAGATATTCGATAAAACCGCAATCTGATTTAAGAGCAGATAGATTGGATCTAGCATGTCTATTATGGCTGTATTTCCGAACCCCACTGATATATATGATAGATCAAGTCTGTTTATCTTAGATTAAATCATGCTTTTGTCGGGTAGATCTTGTTCGTGCCTCATGGACCCTGTATCGGCTAAAATAGTCGATTCAGTTATGCTTTCTTCATAATATGTTCTTTTAAGTGGTTTGGAATCAACAGATCTACTTTATGCATGAGACGTGATCTAGCTTGACCATCATCAAGGCTGCATGGAGACACCCCACTGTTGGTGTTTAAGTTATTTTATCGATCTATTTGTTATTACGGCTGTATGGAGACACCCCACTGTTAACGAATAGAACTGCTTGTGCATTTCGTCGATACGTTGGTTTCATGCCGCTTGAACGTACATATAGATTTTTATCTGTTAATATCTTTTAAGCTTATCGGCTGTCTGTTTGTTATAAGTATTCATCTCACCTATGTCATAGCCGTTATGCTTCATATCTTTTTCATCACTTTACATGCAATCTCATGGGAGTGGACTTTGTAGTCAATGTTCTAAAGACAAATGGCTATATCAAAGCCGCATAATTTGGAACTGTCTGGCACCAAACCGGCAGGTTCCATGATTTGATGATCTTTTTCTTCTCCTTGTCAATTACAGGTCAAATTGACTGGCACGCCTGAAGTCGATTTCGCTGAGAATCGACACCACCACTTGCTGAAGGTCCAGGAGGTCAGGACTCGCTCCGTACCCCTCTGAGGACCGTACGCACGAGTGTGTTGACGCATCCTGACCGAAAATTTGTGTCAACACATTCTTTTGGCACGCCCAGTGGGACCCAATCGTCTGAGTCATGACGTTTGACAATGATGAAGTACTGCACGTAAAGATGGAGGACCTCCCAGAGGAAACTCAGTGCTTAATAGGAGAAATTGTTGATCAATGCCGACACTTATGCTTACTGAGTTTCAGGAAGACCAGAGATAAGAAGATAGTTTAGAAAACTCACCTTCGAAGGGTGGTCTTTGATGGTCATGTTGACCCAATGGTCCAGGTCCAACACAACGCCATGCAAGAAGTAATCGGCAAGGAAATGTCTGCCACCTTGACGAATCATAATGAGGCTTTTCTCAATAGCCTCACAAATGCCATGAAGGAGGTTTTCAACATAAGTGGTGATAGAAGAGGTCCAACATATAATATTGGAAACAATCAAGGAGCTAAAACTTCTACTAGACCTCAGACCAATGGCCCAAATGGCAATGGAAACCAGATGATGATTAATCCTGGGGGCATGACACCGCAGCCAGTGCAACAACCGATTATGAGTAATAACATGTACTCATCGGCTACAAAAATAGCTCCTCAGGCAAGGCGCATCAAAAGAGACTTCAATACGCCACCATATCAAGGGAACGTAGCATCTGGTGATATTCCTCAGGGGTATCATTATGTCTCTGACTTCTATACTTTGGATCCTCAAGAAAACCCAGGGTATAATGGCAACACCTTCGGGGAGCAGAACATCGGCTATCAGAAGCCGGTGAGTCAGATTGACCAGTTGATGAATCGGGTAACTGACCTGGTTCAGAAGCAATTTGGCTTGACGCCAAAATCTACTGTGACTGGTTACAAAAAACTGTATCCAGAATGGTTTGATCAGGTTGTTCTTCCTCCAAGATATAGAATTCCTGATTTTACCAAGTTCACAAGAACTGGTTCGGTGTCAACCATGGAACATATAACCCAGTTCCTAGTCCAGATCGGAGAGATCGGTGATGAACAAGCACTCAAAGTCAGAATGTTCTCTCTCTCTCTATCTGGCTCGGCTTTCTCGTGGTTTTCATCTCTGCCACCCAATTCAATTCAGAGCTGGGATGACTTGGAAGATAAGTTCCATAAATATTTCGGCTTTGGGGTATTGGAAAAAGGTTTAGTAGATTTAATCGATACAAGGCAAACTAATAATGAGTCTGGATGCCAGTACCTCCAAAGATTCAGAGAGATGAAGAATCAATGCTATTCCTTGACGTTGCCAGATTCAAAGGTGGTTAACATTGCAATTCGAGGACTGATACCTACTATCAGAGAAAAAATCGGCTTCGGTTGTAACAATATGGCCAATTTAGCTAAAAAGGTGGCAAGTATTGATGCCCAAAATCGATACAATCAAGTCTTTAAGCCTAAGAAAATCTATAATGCAGAAAGCCATTTCTTCCTGGAGGATGGAAATAATAATTCAGAAGACGAAAGTGATGAAGAAGTGGCTGCTGTAGATTGGGTTTGGAAAAACAATGAATTCATGCCTTGGGCAAAAGTTAAAAGTACCGAGAGAGATGTAAAGTACAGCTTCGATATCACTAAGGCCGACAAGATATTTGACTACTTACTAGAGAAGGGTCAAATTAAATTGACTGGGAATCATGGTATCCCGTCGGCCGAAGAGCTTAAAAATAAAAGGTACTACAAATTTCATAATTCTGGTACCCATAGTACTAATGATTGCCGAGTTTTCAGAGATATGATACAAAGGGCAATCGTTAAAGGGAGGATTGGCCTAGAAAAGGCCAAAGGCATGGGCATCAACGGCCATCCTTTCCCACAAAACATGGTAGCTCCAGCACCTCGGAGTGAAATCTGGGTGTTGACTTTTGATAAAGCTAAGGCAGCTGGGACGGTTGATCCGAAGAAACAACTAACAACCAGGGAATATTAGGAGATGAAAGGAAACAAAGATCAACATGATCAACCTAAAACTTCAAGGGCTGGTGAAGCAAGAAGGCGCCCAACTGTCAGAATCTTATTGAACAAGTGGCAACGTCAGAAGGAAAGGAGCCAAATGCAAAAAGAGATGAACAAGAATATCAAGAATGGCTCGAAGAAGAAGAGTATAGGAGGGCTCGTGAAGAAGGAAGACGCATCAGAGATGAAGAGAAGAATCATTGGGACTGTCCCTTCTTCAGACATTGTTGGAACGAGGGTTTAAAACTTCCTACTCTTCGCAATTGTCCAGAATGCAGTGATCAATACCGAGAGTATAGGCAGTCGAGAGACAACCGCCGATCTGTATATGAAAGATTGTGGTTTGGAAATACAGATCGGCGCATAAAAAATAAAAATGTTCATAATCGGCTTGGAGCAAGATTAGCCGATCATGATCATCCATGGCAGGAAGGACAATGGTGCCCTGGTGGCTTGACCAGAAGCCAGAAGCGACGGGTTCAGAGGTTAAGAAACGATGAAGTCCAGAAAAAGAAATATAAAATTTGGCAAGTCAAGCAGATAGCCGATAAGGGCGAGTCATCGGCTAATATCGCTGCTCTATTCATGCTACCTGCTGAATTTAGATCCTCTGATCATGAAGAAGAATCTGATAATGAGGAAACCGTTGCTCAGTGGATCTATCAAGTAGAAGATGCTACATTTCAAAAACCCGAGAAGCATTCTCATTTAAAGGCTTTGTATTGGAAAGGGTTTGTTAATGGAAGACCTTTGAACAGGATGCTAGTTGATGGAGGGGCAACAGTTAACTTGATGCCATATGCCACTTTTAGAAAGCTTGGTAAGACTATAGAAGACTTGACTAAGACCGATATGAGGTTGACCTAATTTGCTGGCAACGTAACGGTTACTAAAGGTGCTATATGTGTTGAGTTGACAATTGGCAGCAAGAGTATGTCGACTACTTTCTTTGTAGTCGATGCAAAAGGATCCTATAGTGTGCTTCTTGAAAGGGATTGGATCCACGCCAATTGTTGCATTCCGTCTACCATGCATCAGAATGTGATTCAGTGGATCGGTGACACCGTGAAAGTAGTGCCAGCGGATTCGACTGTTAGTATTGCTTATTCAGACCCTGATGTTTGGAACTTTGATAACATGGAGTGCTTTTCCGGAAGGATTCTCGAAGAAGACTTTCTCAAGACAACCGACGAGAGTCAACAGCCGATCTAAGTAATCGGCTTCAAAAATATTCTAGAGGGTTAATTTGCTGGCAAGGATTCGCATCAACGCCAATAAACTAAGGCCGGTGTTGTGACAATCAAGATTGATTCTTTTAGAATTAGAACGGAAGATCGATTTGTTTGATTTTATAGCCGATACTAGTGTATCGCCTTTAGAACAAAAATAGCTGATATGTATGTATCGACTTTTGACTTTAATTGATAGCCGATACTAAGGAAGTATCGCCTTTAGAAGATTCATCAAAAGGAAAAGCTTTGGAAAGCTCAAGCAATGCAATGAAATGTCAGGCAAACGATGTTTAACAGAATTATTTAGCCTGGCGATGTAGGGGCAGACTTGTTGTTCAGATTTGTTCGGCCACCAGGCCGGATACACAAAAGGAACGTTAAAAACAAACTAATCTAAATGGAGCTTGTTCAGGAGGTCCTCCAGGTGCGACACCTCCGTCACGGCGAGCCCCAGGGGTTGGAATTCCTCCACCAGCTCCCGAAAATATTCCCTCGTCCTGGCGCCAACGAACGAGGGGGAGACTTCCCTGGAGATCTCAGCGCCGCTGAGTTCGGCTCCAGCGAGGGCGAAGGTGGCGCCATGGCAGATGGCGTGGAGGGCCAACTCTCTGACACGCGTCCCGACGTCATCCAGGCGTGCCCGCAGATTGTCTCCCCGTGCATTCACGAAGTCGGCAATCGCTGTGGCTCGCCCGGGGAGCCAATCGAGTTGCTGTTGGAGTTCTACAATTGGGTGGAAAAGATTGAGTATCAGAAAAATAGCCGATTTCGATCAAATCAAAAAACAAATCGGCTAGGTATTTAACAAACAGTTGCCAGCAGATTCACTAAATGCTGTTATACAAAAGGTAGTCAAAGTGGTGAGTTGGAAAATTTGGGAAAAATACTAGCAACCCTGGCGTCGGACGCCTCTAGGTGCTCGAGAGCACTGTTGAGGCGAGCGCGGAGGACTTCCCGTTCCTCCACCAGACGGGCGGTTCGACGGCGCTCCTCCTCCAGGAGGCGTCGGGTGTCAGCAACATTCCGGATGAAGGCCCATGCACCATCGTCCAATGCCAACTCATATTCTGACGGGGGTTGGCTGGGGCCTTGGCCGTCTGCCGGAGGAGGTGGACTGCGGAAAAAGTTAGGGTTTTTCCTCGAATAAATGAAGAATTTCGGAGCATAAAGAAGCGCTGAAGAGGAGAATCATTACCTGAGCACACGGCGATGGGTTGTCGGAGGGCCATCCACGGACTCCGATGCCTCCGCGGGGCGTTTGTCGCGGTTGTCTGCCATTGCTTCGACCGCCGAGTGGAGAAGAAAAGCAGTTGGTGAATGAGTAAAGCAATGAATGCGCGGTACGTTCGAGAAGTCGGCGTCTTGCATTTATGCATAAGACTCAAGAAGGTGAAAAGGCGTCGGCTCGGGGGCACCCTCGGATTTAGATCCTGAGGTGAATCGACTAAATAAGCCATTTTCATATCAATCGGCTAAAAGATAGGCCGTTCTGGTATTGATCGGCTAAAAGATAAGTTGTCTGGATGGCATCGGCTGAATAGCTGATGAAGTTACAGAGTGCCAAATAAATAATAGAGTGTTATGATGCCAGTCAACCAATGAAGAATGTTTACAGAGGAAGAGCTGAAAGTCAGAGATTACAGATAAGCAGAATTACATATTTAGTAAAGACTTCAGTGCATCCAGAGCAGTTAAACGAATAGCATCTATCTCATGAATCTCTTTCTGATCTTCTTCAATGGAGCCTGGGATCGGTTTCTTCTTGGCTTTCATATCCTGGAGCTCCCCATGAAGAATTGATACCTTTTTCTTATGCTCATGAAGGGCAACAGGGATGTTCTCCAGGCTATCCTACTTCAACTTGATCTGTTCATCGATAGCTTGAAGCCTGCTCAACAGTTCATTCCTCTCGGTTTCCAGAGATGACAGATTGTCGATAAGAATAGTAGAGTCTGAATTTAGTTGATCTATGCTCAACAGATCATTCCTCTCGGTTTCCAGAGATACAACCATATCAGAGATACAACACTGTTCGCGCACTGGCAGATGTATTTGAGCCTCTCGTGCCCTGAACTTGGCTTTGACCTTGGAGAACTTTGGTTAAATAAATTCTATATGAGCAACAGAAGACAAAATCTCCTTTAGGTCTTTGGGTATGTCATCTTTGATCAGATTGAAGATATCTCTGACTCCCTTTGCATCCTGCATCAAGTCGGCTGTGTTAACCTCCAGAAGGGGATTAATGTTTGAAGCCGAGTCTTGATTTCTTCAGGTAGACCTCCTGAGGATCTAGCTGCAGAAGCTTCTTCTTCATCCATGTAGTCATTCAAATTGAAAGGGATGACAGGAGAAGAGGGCTCTCCTTGCTCCAACATAGATAAGTAGATAAATAATCACAAATGGGAAGCTATTGGAAGGAGAAAGCAGTGTTGATTGGAGTACCTGATCAAGTGGGTTGATTTGAAGCTCAGAGAGGATAGGAGAAGGCTCAGGAAGTACATCTGAAAGAAATCTTTCGTTAGTTTCGAAAACATCCACTAAAGAAGATGGAGCTATCAGCCAAAAGATATACCTGGTGGGGGGGGGGGGTTTCTTGATCAATGTCAGGAAGAGGAGGTGCTTCAAGGTCTACATTTTGAGCATCCACGTGCTCCTGAGGCAACTCAACATTATGGGTGTTGGCCTGTTCTCAGAAATTAGAAGATAAGAAGATTACAGACTTGTTGATGGGAATAGGGAAAAGCAGATTTTTACCTCTGTATCGACATTCTTGATCAAGGATTGGCTGCTACTAGAAGTATCTTTCTTCTTCTTTTTGAATACAATCTTGGCAGTTGGCTTAGTAGTCTTTTGCTTCTTAGAAGAGCCAGCTTCCCTTATAAAGGTGCTGAGGGTTTGATCATCTGAAGCATCAGAAGCTTTCCTCTTCATTAAAGTCTTGATGGTGGGAGCATCACAGCCAATCCTTGGATTTGGGCACCATATGTTATAATTTATTTCTGGAGGATTCATAGTGACCAAATCCTGCAAAAATTTGGCATATATCAGAAGTGAGCAGGTGGTAAAGATGTGGAGTTTGAAGACGAGTTGAGTTATACCTCATCAGTTGCCTGAAAGTCTGAGTCCAATTTCAGACAGAAAGTGGCCACAGCCTCACTGAAAAGATGGGTGCTCCATTGCTGCCACCAATTCTGGAAGGAGATTGAAGAAAAAGGCCTGCAGTCCCATTCCTTGACCATCTTCTGGGAAACAGATTTTTCCAGTTGGAATATTCTGTCATACTCTAAGGCAGAGTCTACTGCTTCCCTTGGCCTGAGTTTATCAGCAAAATACAGGGATGGGGGCACTTGACCAAAACCAATTTGTCTGGCTGCCATGACAGGATGATAGAATTCATAGGACATGGGAGGTTTTTCTCTACCTGAAGGACCGAAAGTGCAACCAGAAAGCGACCAGAGGGGGGGTGAATGGGAGCTTCAGAATTTCTTTTTAGAAACTTGTTGCCACTGTCCCGAGAATCAACCCCAAGAGCAAACCTAGAGCTTCTGAGTGTCCACGCCCTAGATGTAGGGTGGATGCTTCCAAGAAGCACTGCGAGACACTACACAACTCTAGAAACCCAACACAAAAGCCAGAAATCAAAACCGACGACGGAGGAACGAACCGCGGACGAAAATGTGCTGAAGACGCAGCATCGGACGTTGGCCTGCATCCGATGGCCAGGCACCGGACGCGTCCGATGCAAAATGACCCTTACTAGAACCTTACTGGACTGACATCGGACGCTGCTACAGTGAAACCCTAGCGTCCGATGCTAGACCCTCGGCACGTCCGATGACAACGGACGCTCCGATGGTCAGCGTCCGATGCTCCTTTAAAAATGTTGTCAGATGACACGTGGCATCGGACGCGTCCGGTGTGATGAACACAGCGTCCGATGCCCCCGAAACTGCACTGTTCTTCCGTGGATTCAACCCGATCTCCTCTGAATCAAAAGCTCTAAGGCTTAGACTTGGTATGAGGAGTTCCAAGGAGGTTAGTGGGCTATCCCAAAGAGATCATGGCTCGAACCTAACTCCAAATCGGTGAATTGGAAAAATTTGGGGCAAAGGAGCAAAACTTGGTCCGAAACGAAAATCGACCGATCTACTAGCTCGTGAGGTTAGAGGTAAATTCCTTCGTTGGAAAGATGTTCCTCACGATCTAGAAGAACTCAGTTCAAACAGAATCGCAAAAGACGCACTGAGTGAAGAGATCGATCAATGGGAAAATCGTGGAGAAAAGCAACCCGCAAAGAACAACACCAAAACGCAAATCACAACCACAAATTTTCAACCGTGTGGCTACCACACGCTACAACAGTGAGATTATGGTCTCACTTCCTCAAAATCTCACGAACACAGAGGTATGATTGTCTTCTCTGTGGATCTCAGTTCGCTACAGCAGGGGATTGGGAGAGCAGGAAACCCTAGGTGGAAAATAGCAAATGACTGAGATCAATTTGGGAGGTGGATGTCTCCCCCTACTTATCCTAACTCTAGTTCCCACTCTACCCCTAACTAATTACAGAGCGAACCAGCTAAACCCTAGGGTTATTCTGGACCAACTCGAAGAAGATGCTAATCCGACGGCCAGGCTCGCACAACTGGTAGCGTTGCCTCGACGCAACCTCACCGATTGCCGCCACGTGCCGCCACCGCTCTGCTTGTCCTTTTTACGGACTCTGCCCCTGGTTTTGAGGCCCAAACCGGGAAACCAGCCTTCACGACCAACCCCCAGTTTTGAGGCCCAAACCGGGAAACCAGCCGTCCATCGCCTGAGTTTTGTGGCCCAAATTCAGAAACCTGCCAACGTCCAGGTTTTGAGGCCCAAACCTGGAAACCGTCCTCAGCTCGAGTTTTGTGGCCCAAACTCGGTAAACCCGCAGCACCCAGGTTTTGTGGCCCAAACCTGGAAACCGTCCTCCGATGGTTTTTCTATGGCTCAACCATCAAACCGACGCTATAGAGGGGATGCCCGTGCACCCCGTCCACCGACACATGTCCCCAGGTCCTCGACCTGAGCAACACTGTGCCCCGCAAGTCTCTGCTCGTCGTTGTCCCAGGCTGTCAGCCACCACAGCTGATCATCATGCCACCGGTCCCTCAGTCCAAGTCTCATGTCCGCCCTTCACCGCTCCCGGTCCATCGGCACGGCACGTCTCAACTTGACCTTCACCTTGCCTTTGATCACTGTGTCCGTGCTCGACACCTGCACAACACAAGCCAAAGAACATGCGCATCAAACCCGTTGACAATCACTCATCACTCGAGACTCGGCATACACCCATGTATCCGAAATCTCCCCCTTGATGAGTGCATTGTCAACTACCAACACAAATCATAATGAAGTAGAACAAGGAAGAAGAAGGAGAGAGAACTCTACCAAATGACCCAAAAGCATAACAAAGCCGAAGAAGGTCAAGTGGAAAGAGCAAGACAACTTGGTCTCCAAAGACATGGGCAACGGCTCGACGCAACCAAGCAAAGCAAAGCTAGCCCTCAAGAAGAGGTAAAACAGGCTCAACACCGCTAGCAGGAAAACTCGATACCAACTGAAGAATGCTGACTTAACAGCAGAAGAGCTCGATACCAATTGAGAATCACACTCATAACACGACACTGCTAGTCCCTCAAGATATAGGCACAGAGGCTCAACACAACTAGCATAAAATCGTTCCGAACCTATTGGAAAAAAGGCTCCATATCAAATGAAAAATTCAAAATTCATCAATCGAGCAAACTCCCCCTCAAATAGTCCACACAACTAGGATATGATTTAGGATATGATTTCTCCCCCTTATGGGATTTCTCCCCCTTAAGATTTGGTAGGAATTTCTCCCCCTTAGTTGATAATGCACTATCAAGCAAATTTCTCCCTTCTAAAATGCATATGAGTCAAAGATGCAAGTTAGCAGCTTCAGGAATATAGTCAATAGAATGAAAAGATGCTCTACAAAGTATTACTCCAAAGACTCAATAATAAGCATACATGCCAGCAAAGGCTCAAACTGATCACTAAATACGAAATATGAACATATGAGCAAAGTGAGCAGTTTTAGCCAAAAAGGTATTCACCATCAAAATAGCACTAAACATGTATAGACAGGGAGTCAAAACAAGTGCTAATCATGTATACAAGGTGAACTACTCCTAGCAAAGTTCAATCATCATGCTATAGAATGAAACATATACTTGTGATTTCAGATTTTAATCGGAGTTGCAGCGGTGAAATTACACAAGTTCAGAATTTAGCATGTGATTGCGAGAGGTTGAAAACTTGTCATTGCCTAACTTTTCAACCGAGCTAAGCCTATGCATATGCATTCAGAAGCTTAAAGCGTCAGTTTCGGTCATACACTACACGCCTCAAGTTTAACTCAATGTGCAATGAGAAACAGTCTCGATACCGTGATGTGCTGACAAGCAATCCCATCTCGATCTTTCCAATACACTTATCTTGGTTCAATTTTATAACAGTTTATGAACATACCAAGCAAGTGAATGACTCAGAACTAGAAACATAGCAACCTAGCATATATGAAAAGCACAAGTGAATTCAACACATCCGACACATGCTAGTTGCATATCTCAATGGTGAACAATTTCAAGTTTTTATGTTCATTAAGCAAATTCACCATTCATAAAATAGCTCAACTCATAACATGTATCAGTGATCAGAAAGAGCATAAGCTACAAGCATCATCATATAGCATCGGAGCATACTTAGATAGAGCATAATCACATTCTCAAGATTATATACATGAAGCTCAGAAAGTAAAGATGCATGATTAAATGCTAAGACTAACTTATCAGAAATGAAAACAAAACAAAGGAAAAGAGTCAGTCTATGATACAAGAACCAAAATGTTCCCCCCATCTAAAAGGGGAAACACACACCAAGCTCACCTCTCAACCAATTAAAGGTTGATTGGTCCAAAGGCTTGGTAAAAATATCAGCCAACTGATGATGAGTATCGACATGACGAAGGTCGATATCACCCTTCTCATAATGGTCTCGCAGAAAATGAAAGCGCACATCAATGTGTTTGGTCTTAGAGTGCAACACAGGGTTCTTAGCAACGGTAATAGCACTTGTGCTGTCACAAAGCAAAGGAACGCGAGAAAAGCTCAGACCAAAATCACGCAAAGTGGCCATCATCCAAAGCAACTGGGAACAGCAGCTAGCCGCAGCAACATACTCAGCCTCTATGGTGGACTGGGCGACACTAGACTACTTGCGAGAAGACCAAGATACAAGAGAAGAACCAATAAACTGACAAGTCCCAGAAGTGGACTTGCGCTCAAGTCGGCAACCAGCAAAATCGGCATCAGAATAACCACAAAGGGAGAGAGTGGAGGAAGCAGAATACCAAATCCCAAACTCATGTGTGAAACGAAGGTACCTCATAAAGCGCTTGACCGCCTGACGGTGAGAGGTGCGCGGCGAAGCCTGAAAGCGCACACAGAGACACACCGCGAACTGAATGTCCGGGCGTGTCGCCGTCAGGCAGAGCAGCGACCCAATCATGCTTCGGTACTCCTTTTGGTCCATAGTTTCTCGATCCTTATCTGCATCCAAGGCCATCGTGGTCGACATGGGTGTTGGAAGAGGCTTGGCCTCACCCATATCAAATTTCTTCAATATGTCCTTGGTGTACTTGCCCTAGTGCACAAACATTCCTTCTCGGGATTGCTTAATTTGCAGTCCGAGAAAGAATGTCAACTCGCCCATCATACTCATCTCGAACTCCCTGCTCATAAGATCAGCAAACTTGGCAAAAAAAGCGTGAGAAGAACCACCGAAAATGATATCATTGATGTCAATCTGGACCAAGAGAGCGTCTTTGCCTTGCTTGAGGAGAAAGAGCGTTTTATCCACACATCCCATTTTCAAACCCTTAGCAAGCAAAAAGGTTTTCAACCTATCATACAAGGCTCTAGGGTCTTGTTTCAAACCATACAAAGCTTTGTGAAGTTTAAAAACATGGTTTGGAAACTTGGGATTTTCAAAACCAGGGGGTTGTTTCACATACACTTCTTCTTCTATGTAGCCATTTAAGAAGGCACTCTTGACATCCATTTGAAAAAGATTAAACCCTTTGGATGCAGCAAAAGCCAAGAGTATCCTAATTGCCTCCAAACGAGCTACAGGAGCAAAAGTCTCCTCATAGTCTATCCCCTCCTTCTGACTATACCCCTGGGCTACAAGTCTGGCCTTGTTTCTCACAACATGGCCATCCTCTCCTTGTTTGTTTTTGAAAACCCATTTTGTACCAATAGGGTGACACTCAGGAGGAGGTGGAACCAAAACCCAAACCCGATTTCTCTCAAAAATTTCTAACTCCACATGCATGGCATTGACCCAATCTGGATCAGATAAAGCGTGTCCAACATCTCGGGTTTCAAAATCAGCAACAAAAGCAGAATCAGCAAAGTGAGAGATTTGTTGTGACCTGGACCGAGTGACACGTTCGTCGATGCTGCCGATCATCTGTTGAAGCGGGTGTTGGCGCTGGATGTGTCGTGGCGCCTCCCGAGCTGAAGAAATCTCCCCCTCAACAGCAGCTGGTGCCTCCTCGGGTACAAACGGTACAGCCCGAGGTGGCGGACCCACGGCCCCCAGGTAGTCGACGAAGAGGGGTTGGGGCCATGAGTTGTCATAGTAGAAGCCGATGCTTGCGGTACAGCAGGTGGAGGTGCTGCTGGATCATCTATCCCTTCAGCACCCTCATCCTCGTCATCAAAAAGAGGTTCTCCAACCTCATGATCACCTGCACGCTCAAATCTAGAAGAAGGACAAACCATGGTTTCGTCGAAGGTGACATCGGATGTCTCCATGACTCGGTTAGTATCAAGGTTAAGTACATGATATGCACGAGTATGAGTGCCATAACCCAAAAATACACCGTCAGAGGAACGAGACTCAAATTTGTCCAGGTTGCCTTTATTAAGTATAAAACAGTGGCAACCAAAAACTCTAAAATAACAAAATTTGGGTTGTCTTCCAAAATGCAACTCATAAGAAGTCTTTTTCAAGAAAGCTCGAAGGAAAATGTGATTGGAAATATAGCATGCAGTGTTCATAGCTTCGGCCCAATATAGCCTAGGAGTCCTATGCTCATCGAGCATCGTCCTGGTCATCTCTACAAGGGTCCGATTTTTCCTCTCTACAACACCATTTTGTGGCGGTGTGTAGGGGGAAGAAAACTGATGCTCCAAACCCAAAGAGTTACAAAACTTCTCAAAATCCGAATTCTTGAATTCGGAACCATTATCACTACGAATAGCTCGCATCGAGTTCATAGGGAACTCGTTCTGAAGACGCAAAATCAGATTGCAAGCAAAAGAGAAAGTCTCAGTCTTCTCAGTCAAAAAGAAGACCCACGAATATCTCAAAAACTCATCAACAATAACAAGCACATACCACTTCTCCCCAACCGAGCTCACCTGAGCCGGACCAACAAGGTCCATGTGCAAAAGCTCTCCAGGGCGCTTAGTCATGAACTGAGTCACTGGGTGGTGAGGAGCAGCAACCATTTTCCCATGTCTACAAGAATGGCAAACAAGATCCTTCTCCATGGACAACTTGGACAATCCTCGGATTAGGCCAAGTGAGCTAAGCCTTGCAAGCAAGTTGAAGCTCAAATGTCCAAGTCTCCTATGCCAATTCCAAAGATCAGAAGAGGAAGGACCAGCCACAAGACAGCGAGAAATCCCAAATGACTCCGAGAAATTCGCACGAAAGACTTTCTCAAATGGCAAAATCAAACAAACAAGATCGCCCCGTGGATCCAAAATACGACTGAGATTCGGTTTAAAACGAATCTCATAGTCATCATCGAAGAGTTGCGAAACAGAAAGAAGGTTAAAATGCAAGTTAGAAACAAGAGCAACATCGCGCAACACAAAGTGCTCATTAACTCGCACCGACCCACGAGATAATACTTTACCTTTGCTATTGTCGCCGAAGGTGATAAACTCCTGTGACGGAACCTCCTGGATTATTAAGGCCCACGTATACTCGTCCTTGTCCTACAGACCTCGGACAGTCATATACTGTGCCCCAATAGCCCAAAAGACCCACCACGTGTCGTCGGGTGACCCGACTCATTCACGTTTCCTTACACTCCCAGGATCATTGCAAGAGTCATTGCAGTATTACAACATTTCTCAATTAATATACATCAGAGATAAAAGTGCGGAAGTATTACACCATAAGTTTTACAAACCAGTGTTCAAACTTGCGTCGTTATTACAAACCAGTTTCAAACTTTACCCTAGGTAGTGGAGACAACATTAATAAAACAGTATTTCACACCAACAACCCCGCCTAAGGGTTGCATTATTCCTCCCCAGACAAGCCCTCCTCAACGACTGTCACGCAACAAGCCTCAAAACAAGGCTGCTCGTGAACGTCATCTGCAACAGGGAATTAACAAACCCTGAGTACGAAGGTACTCAACAAGGCTGACCCGACAAGAGAAGAAACGAAACAGGTATGCTGGCTTGGGTAGGCTCAACAGAATTTTTCATTTGCATAAAAGCTTACTAAAGTAGTCCTAGATCCAAATTTTACTTAATCATTTAAGTACTTGGTAAGAACTGAAAGTGAACATTAGTGAAAGGTCATCATCAATCTTTCATAAACCAGTTCCATTTTTATTCTACGGTGCGGGTCGAAAGATTGAGTCTCCTTAACCGAGGAGCACGACGATTCGAATCGATTCAACCAGATCTGGGAGTTTTCCACAATCATACGATATATGTAGACCCGTGATCACACATATACCAACCCCAACCTCGGATCCTCCAAACAAGACCGGGTCCGCGCCACCCGAGAGTACTTGTACACCTCCAATCCGGGACTTCGACCCACGAGGGTAGCTAGTACTCCCGCCATCTCTCCACTCCCAGTGCGCGATTAGCCATTCTCATTTAAGAACCACCAAGGCAGGGCTTACCGTAGCATATGATCGGTACTTCACAGTTTCTCAATCTAGCAGGCCAACAACGGTTAACCCTAATCGACACATCCGGGTTACCCTGCATCTAATCCAAGGATCGATGCAGGTGCCCGTCTGGCCTTAACCATCATTCTTTCTCATTATCATTCCAAAACGATAAGTATTGAAAACATTTCGCAAAAGCTTTATGAAGCAAGGCTAAGCATTTCTATCAGTGGCCTAAAACAGGTATCAAGGAATGATATATCGATAACAAGGTTGATCATGCATCAACAGGTTTAAGCATTTATTTGATAAACATTTTATGCATCAGGTTATCGAAAGTAAGTGTAATTGTAAATCCAAGGAAAAGGTTAAATGAACCGGGGCTTGCCTTCGTTGATCGAAAAAGTCGGAAACTCCTGAAAATCCGGATCAGCTGGACACTCCGAAGCTTCCGGACCAACCTCGCGCGGACACTCGATCACTTCGGAAGCTACACGATAACAGAGTGCATGCTTAATGGAATGCTCATGACATGATCATGGTAAAGAGGGAAATTTATTAGGTTATAAGCACTTGACTTGCAACAACTTGCCTCCACGGTAAAGTTGCAAACCAACAAAACCAACTGTATAACTATACATGGTTTACATGAATGACACTTGCCTGCCTCAAGCAGCAGATCAAGATAATTCACTTATCTTAACCTTCGAAATTATCAAAAAGAAACTTAGATTTTATGTTTCACAACATTGTTATGCATAAAGAAAGCCATTTAATTAGCCGGAAATTAAGTTGTGAAGCAAACTATGATCAAATTAGTCTAAACTTGGTACATAGATTGGTTATGATCCAAATAGTGCATAACATAAATTTTAGCATTTTTGGAGTTAAACTAGATTTTATAAAAAATCATTGAATCCTTATTCAAGAATTTAGAGGCATAACTTTTACTGCAAAACAAAATACAGAAACATGCACATATTATATTTTTCATAAAAACTACACATTTCATAGAACATGTACAAAAAATTTCATAATTTTTGGCTCAATAGATTAATTCATACAAAAAAAACAAAATCAGCATTAGCATGCACATAACAGGAAAAAGATTAAGACGTTTAAAAAAAACAAATACCCCAATGGGCCGAAACTGGCCCACTCGGCCCTTCCCGCGCGCAAGGCGGCCCAACTCGGGCCGGCCCGCGCCTGCACGACCGATCTTGCAGAAAAGCCATTCGGCTTTAACAAAACTACAACCAAGCCCTTGACACTATTAGGCACTATTCCTCTGAGTCTGGGACTTTGCACTTAGGCCCTCGGATTTAGTCGAATTCTCGTCGACACGTCCCCGATGCCAAGGCTGCCAGCGGCGAGCTTCGGCTCACGCACGCCGGAGCAACACAATCTTCTCCGGCCAAACCAACTAGCTCAACGCCTTCCCCTTCACCTCACGGCCTCGCTGAACCCTCAAACTCCCTCCCTCGACCTCTCTCTCTACCCCGACGACGACACAGGCGGACGCGGCGGCACGGCGGCGGCACGCCGGCCAACTAAGAGCTCTACTGAGGCTATAGACGTGCGCATCAGCACCAGGGGCTCACCACGACTCTAGCGGACTAGGTCTCCGAAGATGACGCGGTTCCGAACGGTGATGACAACGACGGTGGCGGATCTCAGCGGTGCGGCTCGACGGCGGCGACCTATTCCGGCTGAGACAGAGAGAGACAAGGTTAACGACCTGGTGCTAGAGCATCAGTAACAGATAAGGAAGAGAAAACGAGGCTCAGGTGAGGATGATAGGACCCCGAGCTCGCTGACCACGGCGGCGGCGTCGACGGAGGTGTCTGGGACCAGAGATGAAGAAGACGACCACGCCGGGCGGTTGCGGGGGCGAGCGAGGCTGCGACCTAGCTCTACGGGTCCACAACGACGAGGCGAACACGGTGACGCGGTTGAACGGGACGAACGAGCGCTCAGGTGGCCGGCGTAGCTAAGCAGAGGAACGGCGGCGACGGCGAGCGAGCAGAGGAGAAAGACGGAGCACGGCTCGTCTGGAGGGTGATAACGGTGAAGAAGAGCGGCGCGGGGTATAGCACGCGCGCGCGAAGCTAGCAAGCAGCTCGCTGGCGCGGCGCATGCGGCCCAGCGCAAGCGTGGCGCTGGGGAAGCAGCTCGCTGGCGAGCTCTGGAAGTTCTCCCCCTTTGCACTGTTCATTGCTCACTTTCCCCCTTTCTGAATTTTCGAAAATACTTTTGAAATTTGAACTAAACCTCAAGTTTTGCCAAAATATGGAATGTAGAGTTTGAAAAGTTGTACAACTTTGCTTTAACACCCCATGGCTGATTTCAACTGGAAATAAGTCAAATGGATCAAAACAGTTCAAAATCATTTCAAATTGAAAAATTTGAAAAGGGGACAGAACTAGGGTTTTGTAGTAGAAGCAAAATTACTTTGGATTTTGCAATAACACTTGGAAAATGGTCAATGTATGAAATGTTCCTTTTGAAATTCTCTACCACTTTGATGTAAACCTCAAACTCAGATTTCAAATAGTTTTTGAAATGCAAGTTTAAAATAAAAAGGGGACCATTTCCAGGGTTTGAATAGATTCAAAATTACTTAGAATTTTGTACAGAAACTTTGAAAACTTTGAATACCAAAGTTGTACCTCTTCTCAAGATCTACTAAAAAGCTTTTAGGGTCAGCCCCTAAATATGCACAGATTTTGAGTTAACTGGAAAGGGTTAATTAACTCATATAGAAATTAATGATTTTCCCATTTTTAGGCTAAGTAAACTTTGTAACCTTTTGAATTGGTGAACCTGGATTCATGCCTTTACATGACTCTAGTCAAAAGGGAATGAACACAAGTTACTACATAAAGACATTCCAAAATAGGATTTTGAGCTACCTCACAAGCAATAACAAAATGCTCACACATTAGGAATTAAACTCTTTTTAGTGAATGCATCTCAAGTGAGCTAGCATATGATGCTATGGAATGCTTATGATGGCATGACAATATTTTATTCATGTAAACACCTGAGGTGTTACAACTCCTTTCCGGCAACAGGACTAAGACTGGAGAACCACTTGGCATTTCCGGTCATATGCCTCGAGCCAGCGGAATCGACCAACCAAATGTCCTCCAATCGTTTTACCTACATCAATAAAAAGACATAGGGTGAGCATACGGTCCAACACTGTGGTTAGTGAAGTAGGAAGAATACCAGTGTTGGGCCGGCTGCTCAAAAGAACGGTTAGCAGAGAAACCATTCCTAGCACGCCTACGGGGAAAGCGATCACCACACACAGGAACCCGTGGTCCGCTAAGGAAAGAGCGCCCATAGCGATACTCAAAACACGGTGGAGGGAAACGCTCAACTACAAAGCCACCGCCACGGGGTCCATATCCTGCAAAACCAGGATCCCGCCGGGCACGTCCTCCTCGCGGCCTAGGCCTAGGAACTTGAGGCATTGGACCTCTAGGCCTAGCAGCACGCCTTTGAACATTCGGCACATGTACATCATGGAAAGGATGGTACATGTCTGTGTTGTTCATCTCCTTTGCACGGCGCTCCTCTCTCTTACGCCGAAAGCAAAACTCCCTCAAGTGTCCATCTCTCCCACAGTGCTCACAATGGTACCTCACCGCCCTCATAGGGGGTTGTTGGTACTCACGGTAGTGGGTGTGGATCACCTTGCCTTTCTGTGGCATAAGCTTCTCTTGGGTAGGTGGCATTGTGTCAAGCTTGTTTTTCAGATGGTTGGGTTTGGGATGCCACACTTGTTTCATAGGTGGAGCTCTCGGAGGTTCCTCATACACTCCATCTTTTGTGTTAGGCTTGGGAGGCTCTGTGGGTGGAATCTTGGTGAGCTTGGGAGTAGTGGTGGAGTTGGGCTTCTCACTCGGGTTAAGACCACTAAACTCTCCCACCTTGCCAAACGAAGAAGCACACTCAACACCCTGAGCGAAACCTACACTTGGACCTCCAGCAGCACGCTTGAACTGGGAGATCATCATTCCAAGCTGCGCCTCACCACAAGACACCCATGACAAGATGGTCCGAAGGTATGTGTTTTCTTCCTCGGTTTGCATCTTGTCATGCTTCACATTTGCAATCTCCATCTCCAAACCTTCACACAAAGCACACCTAGCCACACAAGTGCTACCCGAGCTGGTCTTCTCAAGAGACACAATCTTGGCATCATTCTCTGCCAACTCAGATTGCAAGCCTGCACAAGACTTGCACGTTAAGGATTTTGAGAAGTGATAAGAGGTGGATTTTGAGAAGTTTTGTAACTCTTTGGGTTTAGAGCATCAGTTTTCTTCTCCCTACACACCGCCTCAAAATGGTGTTGTAGAAAGGGAGAATCGGACCCTTGTAGAGATGGCCAGGACGATGCTCAATGAGCATAGGACTCCTAGGCGATATTGGGCCGAAGCTATGAGCACTGCATGCTACATTTCCAATCGCATTTTTCTCCGAGCTTTCTTGAAAAAGACTTCTTATGAGTTGCGTTTTGGAAAACAGCCCAAGGTGAGTTATTTTAGAGTTTTTGGTTGCCATTGTTTTATACTCAAAAAGGGCAACTTGGACAAGTTTGAGTCTCATTCTTCTGACGGTGTATTTTTGGGTTATGGCACTCACACTCGAGCTTATCGTGTACTTAACCTTGATACTAACCGAGTCATGGAGACATCCGATGTCACCTTCGACGAGACCATGGTTTGTCCTTCTTCTCGTTTTGAGCGTGTAGGTGATCATGAGGTTGGCGAGCCTCTTTTTGATGATGAGGAAGAGGGTGCTGAAGGGATGGATGACCCAGCACCTCCTCCACCTGTTGTGCCGCAAAGAGAGGCCTCTACCACCACTCACAGCCCCGACCCTTCCTCTTCAACTACTTGGGGGCCGTGGGATCCGCCACCTGGAGCGGTACCTTTTGTACCCGAGGAGGCACCAGCTACTGTTGAGGGGGAGGCTACTTCAGTTCGGGAGGTGCCACGACACATTCAGCGCCAACACCCGCCTCAACAGATGATCGACAGCATCGGCGAATGTGTCACTCGGTCAAGGTCACAACAAATCTCTCACTTTGCTCATTCTGCATTTGTTGCTGATTTTGAACCCCGAGATGTTGGACACGCTTTGACGGATCCGGATTGGGTCAATGCCATGCATGAGGAGCTTGAAAACTTTGGGAGAAATCGGGTTTGGGTTCTGGTTCCTCTTCCTCCTGAATGTCACCCTATTGGGACAAAATGGGTTTTCAAAAACAAACAAGGAGAAGATGGCCATGTTGTGAGAAACAAGGCCAGACTTATAGCCCAGGGGTATAGTCAGAAGGAGGGGATACACTATGACGAGACTTTTGCTCCTGTAGCTCGTTTGGAGGCAATTAGGATCCTCTTGGCTTTTGCTGCATCCAAAGGGTTTAAACTTTTTCAAATGGATGTCAAGAGTGCCTTTTTAAACGGCTACATAGAACAGGAGGTGTATGTGAAACAACCCCCCGGTTTCGAAAATCCCAAGTTTCCAAACCATGTTCTTAAACTTCACAAAGCCTTGTATGGTTTGAAACAAGCCCCTAGAGCCTGGTATGATAGGTTGAAAACCTTTTTGCTTGCTAAGGGTTTTAAAATGGGATGTGTGGATAAAACGCTCTTTCTCCTCAAGCAAGGCAATGATACTCTCTTGGTCCAGATTTATGTGGATGATATCATTTTCGGTGGTTCTTCTCACGCTTTGGTTGCCAAGTTTGCAGATACTATGAGCAGGGAGTTTGAGACGAGCATGATGGGCGAGTTGACGTTTTTCCTCAGATTGCAAATCAAGCAATCTCGAGAGGGAACGTTTGTGCACCAGGGTAAGTATACCAAGGATATCCTGAAGAAGCTCGATATGGGTGAGGCCAAGCCTCTTCCAACACCCATGCCGACCACGACGGCCCTGGATGCGGACAAAGATGGAGAAGCTGTGGACCAGAATGAGTACCAAAGTATGATCGGGTCGCTGCTGTACCTGACGGCGACACGCCCGAACATTCAGTTCGCGGTGTGTCTTTGCGCGCGATTTCAGTCGTCGCTGCGCACCTCTCACCGTCAGGCGGCCAAGCGCATTATGAGGTACTTATGCTTCACTCCTGAGTTTGGGATTTGGTATTCTGCTTCCTCCACCCTCTCCCTTTGCGGTTATTCTAATGTCGATTTTGCTGGTTGCCGTCTAGACCGCAAGTCCACTTCTGGGACTTGTCAGTTTATTGGTTCTTCTCTTGTATCGTGGTCTTCTCGCAAGCAGTCTAGTGTTGCCCAGTCTACCACGGAGGCTGAGTATGTTGCTGCATCTAGCTGTTGTTCCCAATTACTTTGGATGATGGCCACTTTCCGTGATTTTGGTCTGAGTTTTTCTCGCGTTCCTTTGCTTTGTGACAGCACGAGTGCTATTAGCATTGCTAAGTGATGAGGGACGGCCCGATCTTCCGTGAGGTAGCGATAGGTTCGATTGGTGGAGAACTCGACGTTGGCGATCCGGCTTCAAATCAGACACGATTCGAACCCTGCAACCGTTACACCACTGCTCCGTTGGTTATCAACCAAGCACAACTTGATTGACCTCGCCAAGAAGGCTATTCCTGCAAGCGAATCGAAGAACACAAGCAAGAAGGTAAAAACACGCAATCTGAAATTCCAAATATGAATCTCATGAATTTATATGGAGGGTTCAAGAACTCGGTTCCAAAGGACTAATCGACACAGTGGAAGACATCAAGAACGGGGGCCCTGGATCACTGTAAAAGGATTCGACACCACAGTTACAATGAACGATTCAGTTTCTCGATGGAAAACTAAAATCTAAACAAAACCCAAGACCTAACAATGATGACGGCGGCTATTTGTAGGGTTTAGGACGTCATCTATGCTGGACGTGCCCCCTAATGGGCTCTAAGACAATACACGGCCCAACGGACCAAAATACGGTGACGCAGCACCCTGGCAGATTCTGGACTCTGACTTGTTTCGATGGTTCCCGTTGACTCTTGACATATTTTGACGTGATTCCAAAGCCATTGGTTAGCTTATTAAATTATCTTTCCAAGCATACCTGGTTCTTCGAAAACGGAGTCCGTATGCGTCCGGGGCATTGATTTTACCCGGTACTGCTCCTGAATTCCGAGGGTGACGTGAAAGCTGAGTTGGAGACGGATTGCAACTTGGGGAAGACCATGGTGTCGGTGTGTCCAGCATGGCGATGTCCTCATCATCCTCCCCTTCTTGAATTGGAGTCGTCCTTGACTCCATCTTGGTAATGTCCTCATCATCCCCTCCTTCTAGAATTGGAGTCGGCCGCGACTCCATGTCATCTGCAAGCTCCTGCAAAAGGTTAGTGACCACACAACGCGAAACACAGGCATAGGAATATGTGCAGCAACACTAACATGTCGAGAAAGCATAGTATAACAAGGAGCATAATTATTATCATTAGTTGTAGCTAGAAAAACACCTCCTTTTAACTTAATCTCATTATTTTTAGCAATGTCTATCGGGGGTTTATTTTTATTTTTAATCTCTTTAGCATGTTTAATAATATCCGTAGGAGACAAAGGCAGCAAAGTAATTTTCTTGTCCTTATGTGTGATAGTGTATGTATTAGATCTACCATGGTTTAAAGCATCATTATCAAATTCTCATGGACATCCTAACAAAATGGAACAAGCTTGCATAGGAACAACATCAAAATCAGCAGTATCATGGTAAGAACCTGTAAAAAAGCTAATGCGTGCTGATTTAGTTACCTTAGTCATACCATTATTATTGAACCAATGAAGTTTATACGGATATGAATGTTGTCGTGTGGTCAAGCCAAGCTTCTCAACCAAATCTGAACTCACCAAGTTATTGCAACTACCGCTATCAATAATGGTGAGAACATGACAACCCTGCACAATGAGATACATGTGAAACAAATTGTGGCGTTGGATCTTTATCTCTTCTTCTTCGTGTCCCACATGTGTACTCAACACTCGCTGCACAAGAAGACTAGGATAGTCCGCAGCAGCAGCCACAGAGTCAATGGGGATGGTCTCCTTGTCTTGATCATCCTCGGTGGAATCTGCAGCAATGTTAGCAGCAAGAGATAAATCATCTTCAACATCACTAGTACTTACATATCCATCCTCGGTAGCAATGAAAGCACGACGACTGGGGCAATCCTTCATGACATGT
The DNA here is from genome assembly GCA_009763385.1 of Coix lacryma-jobi var. lacryma-jobi. NCBI lineage: Eukaryota > Viridiplantae > Streptophyta > Magnoliopsida > Poales > Poaceae > Coix > Coix lacryma-jobi. Next base: position 144,229,504 of record CM019822.1, on the reverse strand, counting down.
CCCATGCCTTTGCATCGGTGGCAAAAGATTGTAGAGCTGGACGAGGAAGATCTAGTAGAAGCACCCGAAGTGGCACCTTTCTTGAATTGTGGAATCTGCACATTAGACAATTTACTTACCCCTGAAGGTGTAGATGGTTGTGGTCCTGCAGGAAGCGTGGGCGTCTCCGGCTCGGAATGTTGCTGAAAAGGCCTCCCATTGTTATACCTGAAAGGTTGATGTTGTTTGCGTCCCTGTACTTCTCGTTCAGCTTTAAGAGCAAGATGATATAATTGGCTGAACTTATTCCAATCTTTGTAATCAAAAATATCCTGGATATCACGATTCAAACCACCAAAGAATCTAGCAGTAGCATCATTATCATCTTCATGTATACCACAACGTGCTAAACCAATAAGCAATTCTTGATAATATGCCTCTACGCTTTTATCACATTGTTTTAAAGTTTGCAATTTTAAACGCAAATCACGTTGATAATAAGGAGGAACAAAATGAGATTTCATACGTTGCTTTAAAGCATTCCAAGTTTGAGGCACAGCAGCAGCATTATTAGTATTGCAAAGATCACTCCACCAGAATAAAGCAAAATTAGTAAACTCACTAGTAGCAAGTCTAACTCTATGCTCAGCAGGAACATTATGAGAATCAATTTTTTTTAAAACAGCAAGTTCCCAATCTAAATATGTCTCTGGATCCATATTACTAGCAAAAGGCGGTAGGCTAAATTTAATTTTAGCAAAAGGATCATTATTATGATTATTACCTCCGATACCGCGACGATTGAAGTTGAGGCGGCGACGGGGACCAGCATCCGCATCGTCATCACCAAAAGCATCGGCAACGCCGTCATCACGATGAGGTTGAGGGCATTGCTCAAGCTGTTCAATGCGGTTGACCAGATTGTTCACGTTGCGCGTCAGCTCGGTCATGAGGTTGCGTTGTTCATTCATGAATGTTGTAAGCTCGCCTTTGGACACACACTCATTGAAGTCTGCCAGAATTCCTGCCATTGTTACAAGATAGAAAAAGACAACAGCAAAGTATTATCCCTATCAACTAAAAGGAACCAAGTGGTGGTGGTGGTGGTGAAAGTGGAATGCAAAATCACAAGCGGCTTACCACCGTCTTTCCTGTATTCTTACCAACGCCAAATAAGATCAAACCAAAGTGACGAAGCAATCTGTTGTTGAGCGTAGGTAACAGTTGCAAGATGAACCTGTACTGACAGAAGTATATGTGGAGCTATAGGTAGGCACAATATGACAGTAAGGATTAGCAATTAACGAATACAGATTAGCAAAGTTCAATAAGTGTCCAAAGCACAAGTCACAATTGCTGGCTAAGACGTGTCTAGATGTAGCGCAACAAGATGAAACAAAGAACGATGGAAAGAACTCACAGAATAAGCAAAGAGCACTACTTTTTCCTTTTTCCTGAATTTTCCCTTGATTTTCCAAAAAGGTACTAGTAGGAATCCAACTTTTTTATTTTTTCACTATTTTTTTTATATTTTTTCCTGAACAAGGATCACAAAAGATGTAACCACAAAAATTGGCACCTTCAACTGAGGTGGGATGTGGTCTACAAAATCAGCAAGTTCTCTGAAAAGCGTGCTGAAACCTTGTCAATTTTGTTTCTTTATTTTCCTGATTTTTTTTGGCAATTTTGAGGGGACCAAACAGGGCAGAGCCAAGTTTGGGTCGGCTCCAAACAGTGTCAACAATCTCCACAAAAAATTTCAGATTTTTCTGACAAACGAGCGAAAAGTTATGCCTGTTTTAGTGAAGGTATCTCTAGTTATGTTTTCCGAAAGGCACAACACGAAAACAGGAGTTAGGGCAACTCGGCAGCAGCAGTCAGGGCGAAGCGACCGTAAACTCCAACACCGATCACAAGAGCAAGCGTCCTTGTGACTAACAGTAGTAGGTAGATGCCAGATCATATAAGGAGGGCTGCGATGCAGGCAAAAACTAGAGCGGTTGGCAACCTATCTAGGGTTTGCGCTGCGGCGAGAAGTTACACAAGGCGGCTAGCGGGGCAAGTCGAGGAATGTGGTGGCTTCGACTTGTTGTTTAGGAACGGTGGATGGGATAGCGGCGGAAACAAAGAAACAGCAATAGGCACGTTGAACTACGACGACGAACACAACCTAAACCAGCAACAAGACTCGACCACGGACGCAAACTCAACAAAGCGAAACTGAAACGAAATTGCAAAGGCACAAAAGGCGATAAGACAGCGGAAATTGAAATATTTTTTAGGCTTTTTGTGGACTGTAGGTAATAAACAAATATGAATCTAAGGGCAAACGAGATTATACCTCGCGGGAAACCTGAAATATGTGATACCAATTGATGAGGGACGGCCCGATCTTCCGTGAGGTAGCGATAGGTTCGATTGGTGGAGAACTCGACGTTGGCGATCCGGCTTCAAATCAGACACGATTCGAACCCTGCAACCGTTACACCACTGCTCCGTTGGTTATCAACGAAGCACAACTTGATTGACCTCGCCAAGAAGGCTATTCCTGCAAGCGAATCCAAGAACACAAGCAGGAAGGTAAAAACACGCAATCTGAAATTGCAAATATGAATCTCATGAATTTATATGGAGGGTTCAAGAACTCGGTTCCAAAGGACTAATCGACACAGTGGAGGAGATCAAGAACGGGGGCCCTGGATCACTGTAAAAGGATTCCACACCACAATTACAATGAACGATTCAATTTCTCGATGGAAAACTAAACTCTAAACAAAACCCAAGACCTAACGACGACGGCGGCGGCTATTTATAGGGTTTAGGACATCATCTATGCTGGACGCGCCCCCTAATGGGCTCTGAGACGATACACGGCCCAACGGACCAAAATACGGTGATGCAGCACCCTGGCAGATTCTGGACTCTGACTTGTTTCGACGATTCCTGTTGACTCCGGACGTATTTTGACGTGATTCCAAAGCCATTCGTTAGCTTATCGAATTATCTTTCCAAGCATATCTGGTTCTTCGAAAACGGAGTCCGTATGCGTCCGGGGCGTTGATTTTACCCGGTACTGCTCCTGAATTCCGAGGGTGACGTGAAAGCTGAGTTGGAGACGGATTGCAACTTGGGGAAGACCATGGCGTCGGTGTGTCCGGCGTGGCGATGTCCTCATCACTAAGAACCCCGTGCTGCACTCTAAGACCAAATACATTGATGTGCGCTTTCATTTTCTGCGAGACCACTATGAGAAGGGTGATATCGACCTTCGCCATGTCTATACTCATTATCAGTTGGCTGATATTTTCACCAAGCCTTTGGACCAATCAACTTTTGCTAGGTTGAGAGGTGAGCTTGGTGTGTGTTTCCCCTTTTAGATGGGGGAAACATTCTGACTTTGTGCTTTTCATTTGGTTTCATCATGCATCTTTACATTTCATCTTGCATATTTACATTCAGAGCTTCATGTATATAATCTTTAGAATGTGACTATGTTCTGTACAGTGTTTGCTCCGATGCTTTATAATGATGCTTGTAGCTTATGCTCTTTCTGATAACTGATACATGTTGTGAGCTGAGCTATTTTATGAATGGTGAATTTGCTTAATAAACATAAAAAACTTGAAAATGTTCACCATTAATATATGCAACTAGCATGTGTAGAATGTGTTGAAATCACTTGTGCTCTTCATATATGCTAGGTTGCTATGTCTCTAGTTCTGAGTCATTCACTTGCTTGGTATGTTCATGTTCTGCTTTAATTTTGAACCAAGTTAAGTGAATTGGAAAGATCGAGATGGGATTGCTTGTCAGCACATCACAGTTTCGAGACTGTTTCTCATTGCACTTTGAGTTAAACTTGAGTTGTGTAGTGTATGACCAAAACTGTTGCTTTAAGCTTCTGATTGCTTCTGCATAGGCTTCGCGCAGTTGAAAAGTTAGGCAATGACAAGCTTTCAACCTCTCGCAGTCACATGCTGAAATTTGAACTTGTGTAATTTAACCGCTGCAACTCCGATAAAATTTTGGATACACAAGTCTATGTTTCATTCTATAGCATGATGATTGAACCTTGCTAGGGGTAGTTCACCTTGTATACACGTTTAGCACTTGTTTGACTTCCTGTGTATACATGCTTAGTGCTATTTTGATGGTGAATACCTTTTTGGCTGAAAACTGCTCATTTTGCTCCAATGTTCAGATTTCGTATTTGGTGATCAGTTTGAGCCTTTGCTAGCATTCTATGCATTTTATGAGTCATCGGATCAACACTCTGTCGAGCATCTTCTCATTCTATCGACTATATTCCTGAAGCTGCTAACATGCATTTTGACTCATATGCATTTGGAGGGGAGATACTTGATGGTGCATTTTCAACTAAGGGGGAGAAAATATTGACAAATCATATGTGCTCTTTGTGTTCGACTAAGGGGGGAGAAAATATCTTCAAATCTTTGCTTTCCGAGTTGAACTTAAGGGGAGATTTCCTGGTTGTGTGCACTATTTGAGGGGGAGTTTGCTCGTTGCTGAGTTTCTGAGCTGGTAACAATTGGTTCGGAGCATTTTTTGTAGCTAGTTGTGTTGAGCCTTTGCCTCTTTCTTGAGAAACTAGCACCTTTGCTTTTATGCTCTTCAGTTGATATCAAGCTTTCTTCAGTTGGTATCGAGCTTCCTTGCTAGCGGTGTTGAGCCCGTTCTGCCTCTTCTTGAGGGCTAGCTCTGTTTTGCTTGAATTTCAGTTGATCCTTCAATTGGTATCGAGCTTTCTTACTAGCGGTGTTGAGCCTGTTCTACCTCTTCTTGAGGGCTAGCTTTGCTTTGCTTGGTTGCGTCGAGCCGTTGCCCATGTCTTTGGGAACCAAGTTGTTTTGCTCTTTCCACTTGACCTTATTCGGCTTTGCTATGCTTTTGGGTCATGTGGTCGAGTTCTCTCTCTCCTTCTTCCTTCCTTCCTCCATTCCATTATGATTTGTGTTGGTAGTTGACAATGCACTCATCAAGGGGGAGATTGCGGATACATGGGTGTATGCCGAGTCTCTGAGTGATGAGTGATTGTCAACTGGGATAATGCGCATGTTCTTTGGCTTGTGTTGTGCAGGTGTTGAGCACGAATACAGTGATCGAAGGCAGGGTGAAGGTCAAGTAGAGACGTGCCGTGCCGATGGACCGAGAGTGGCAAAGGGCGGACGTGAGGCTTGGACTGAGGGACCGGTGGCCTGAGGATCAGCTGTGGTGGCTGACAACCTGGGACAGCGACAAGTGAAGACTTGCGGGTGGACGGGGTGCACGGGCGGTGCATCCCCTCTGTGGCTCGGTTTGGTGGTTGAGCCACAGAAAAACCACCGAGTGGACGGTTTCTAGGTTTGGGCCTGAAAACCTGGGCGCTGATGGTTTCCGAGTTTGGGCCACAAAACTCGGGCTGAGGGCGGTTTCCAGGTTTGGGCCTAAAAACCTGGGTGCTGCGGGTTTCTGAGTTTGGGCCTCAAAACTCAGGCGATGGACAGCTGGCTTCCCGGTTTGGGCCTCAAAACCGGGGTTTGGTCATGAAGGCTGGTTTCCCGGTATGGGCCTCAAAACCGGGGGCGAAGTCCGGGAAAAGGACAAGCAGAGCGGTGGCGGCACGTGGCGGCAATCGGTGAGGTTGCGTCGAGGCAACGCTACCAGTTGTGCGGGCGTGGCCGTCGGATCACAACTATCTTCGAGTTGGTCTAGAATAATCCTAGGGTTTAGCTGGTTCGCTCTGTAATTAGTTTGGGGTAGAGTGGGAATTAGAATTAGAATAAGTAGAGGGAGACACCCACCTCCCATCCTATCTCAGTCATTTGCTCTTTGCCTTCTAGGTTTTCCTGCTCTCCCAATCCCCTGCTGTAGCAACTGAGATCCACAGAGAACCATACCTCAGTGTACTGGAGATTTTGAGGAAGTGAGACCGTAATCTCACTGTTGTAGCGTGTGGTAGCCACACGGTTGCAGATCGATGTGTTGATTCGCATTTTGTTCGTGTTCTTCGCGTTCTTCGTTTCTCCGCGATTTTCCTGTCACTCGATCTCCCTCTCTACTGCGTCTTTTTGAAATCCGCTTGAATCAACTTGTTCTTTATAGTGAGGAGATCATTTCCACTGAAGGAATTCATCTAACTCCTCACGAACAAGTAGATCGGGTTGATTTCGTTTTCGTGGTGCCTTTTCGGTTCATACTCCTTCCCTCTCGGATTCCCGTTGTTTTAGTTGATTTGAGTGGATGATTTCTTGGGGATAGTCTCCCAACTACCTCGTGATCATCTTCTCCAAGTTTGGGATCAAGGGATTTTGATTTGAATTGGATTTGGGAGGATTTGAGTTGAGGGTGACCGAAATTGCCCTCTCTGGGCACTCGCGGACAGTCCGCCGTTGTACCCGCGGACAGTCCGTGCGTCGGGCTCCGACCGAGGTAGTGGTCGTGTGGCTCGGCTGTGCTGACTCCGTTTGACCGGCGGACAGTCCGCCGTAGTCGGTCGCGGAAAGTCCACGAGCCGACCAGGGAGGTTCAGCAGACTTGCTGTTTTGGTGAAGTTGACGGCGGACAGTCCGCCTCTTCTTCGCGGACAGTCCGGGACTACTGCGGACAGTCCGAGACCGTACCCGTGGACAGTCCGGGAATTGGCTATGTGTTGAGTTTTAGTGCGTTTGCTCTCCCGGCTTCTTCGCTTGGTTTCCGGTCTTCTCAGTTGGTCCTTTAGTTCACCTAGGAACCTCTCTAAGTATCTTTGCTACTTGTTAGCATCGGCATTTGGGGATTTCCCGACGTAGCCTTCAATCTACGTTTGGGACTCGGTTTTTAGGGGTCGAACTTGTGCCGGTGCTTTTGGCGTTTGGCTTGCTATCGCTTTGTGGTGCCTCGCTGTGATCCTAGGGATCATCCACAATCTTCCAAGGGTCGTGGGCATCACAGTTTCGATCGAAGCCTTTGGGGTTGGTTTTGGGGACAAAAGGCCAAAGTTTCGAGAGAAATTTTTGAGCTCCCATTCACCCCCCTCTGGTCGCCGTGCTATTGCATTCTCGGTCCTTAACAAACAACAGTGAGATTACGGTCTCACTTCCTCAAAATCTCACGAACACAGAGGTATGATTGTCTTCTCTGTGGATCTCAGTTCGCTACAGCAGGGGATTGGGAGAGCAGGAAACCCTAGGTGGAAAATAGCAAATGACTGAGATCAATTTGGGAGGTGGATGTCTCCCCCTACTTATCCTAACTCTAGTTCCCACTCTACCCCTAACTAATTACAGAGCGAACTAGCTAAACCCTAGGGTTATTTTGGACCAACTCGAAGAAGATGCTGATCTGACGGCCACGCCCGCACAACTGGTAGTGTTGCCTCGACGCAACCTCACTGATTGCCGTCACATGCCGCCATCGCTCTGCTTGTCCTTTTTACGGACTCCGCCCCCGGTTTTGAGGCCCAAATTGGGAAACCAGCCTTCACGACCAACCCCGGGTTTTGAGGCCCAAACCGGGAAACCAGCCGTCCATCGCCTGAGTTTTGTGGCCCAAACTCAGAAACCCACCAGCATCCAGGTTTTGAGGCCCAAACCTGGAAACCGTCCTCAACTCAAGTTTTGTGGCCCAAACTCGGTAAACCCGCAGCACCCAGGTTTTGTGGCCCAAACCTGGAAACCGTCCTCCGATGGTTTTTCTATGGCTCAACCATCAAACCGACGCTGTAGAGGGGATGCACCGCCCGTGCACCCCGTCGACCAACACGTGTCCCCAGGTCCTTGACTTGAGCAACACTGTGCCTCGCAGGTCTCCGCTCGTCGCTGTCCCAGGCTGTCAGCCACCACAGCCGATCATCAGGCCACCGGTCCCTCAGTCCAAGCCTCATGTCCGCCCTTCACCGCTCCCGGTCCATCGGCACGACACGTCTCTACTTGACCTTCACCTTGCCTTTGATCACTGTCTCCATGCTCGACACCTGCACAACACAAGCCAAAGAACATGCGCATCAAACCCATTGACAATCACTCATCACTCGAGACTCGGCATACACCCATGTATGCACACTACCATGCCTAATCTCAGTTGGCAGGAGACAAGGTTTCATAATTTGACACAAGATCTTCAGGCTCTCATTATCACATTCCCTTTGGAACCTAAAGGTGTATGGGTTCTCAAAATCTGTGATATCTGGATATTGGAACCAATTGAAGGTGGCATCAGGGAATCCCTTGTAGAAGATCTTGAAGAAGAAGCTAGCTGGTTCATCAACAGATATTATAGCAGCAGCTTCTCCAAATGAAGTACACCTTCTCACTTTGGCATTATCAGCCAATGATCCTTCTTGGCTATCTGGATATAATTCTGGAAAAGATAAGGTTTTCAAGTCTAGGGTTACCAACCCATGGAGATGAAGGTTAAGCCAGAGTTGAAGCAACCACCAAGGACCTGTTATTGATGGGATGTCTTCATTTTTCATCAAACTCTGGGCTAATTTATTCAACATGCTGTACAGAGCCCCAGAAGGTACTTTCCCAGAGGTATATCTGAGGTCATAGGCAACTTTTATGCCAGAGCCAAGAAATTGGAAGTTGGACCACAACTCTGACCACAGAACAGGTACATCTCCAGCCACATATTTAGAAAGATAATGTGCTCTCGTTCTGAGACACTGGAGTGAGGGGTATTGAAGGTGGCAATATAGTTGGCCCAGCCACCAGGTTTTCCAAGCTTGATGGAGGGCTTGTTTTGGAGATTGTAAGGGTTAGTCCATCCAACGATGTTTAGGCCGGTCAGCATGTGCACATCGGCCAAAGTTGGGGTCATAGGGCCCTTCTTGAACATAATGGTGTTGAAGGTACCAGACCAAAAATAGCAGGCAGCCTTCAGCATCTGCTCATTCTTCTTCATATCAGCCAAGGATAGGGTGATGCACTGATCTAGACTACGAAGAACCCAATTTGACTTCTTCTTGGCTCCCACCTTAATCAGCCAGTCCCTCCAACCTGGGACAATCGATGGCCAGTTCCTGAAAGGAATTTTTCCCCAGTGCTTTGAAGCAAAATCTGAATTCTTGAAGGGAATTCTCTGAGTTTCGGTAGTGATGACTTTAGTAGGATCAAGATTGCCTACTGGATCGAGAAAGAAATTATCCGGGTTATCCTGAACCGGGATGAGGATCTGGTCATGAAGCACCTGAAAATTCAAAATTGGGGGAGAATGTAAAAGTGGAGATTCATTGGAGAGGAGGTATGATAAGGGACCCGAAATTTACCACAGGGATGGAATCTTGAGTCGCCATTTGATCTGCGGAAGCGCAAAACTCGAGCTCTCAAAAGATTTTTTTGCTTAGAATCAAGTGGCGGCGGATTTCTTTGAAAGTTAGGGTTTGAAGGTAGCCTTGGGAAGAAGCAATAACGGTTGAGAAGAAGACTCGGCTGATCGGCTAAGAAATAAGGCTAGTCGATCGGACCTTAAGGAAAGGAAAATAACATTTTTGGAATAAAATAAATTTCATCCCAAAATTGGGGGGCATGTGTTTACACCAGATTTTGGACTGAGAAGTTTGATATTTTGTAAACATAAATGGCCGATTTATTAAGGAAAAGGATCGGCCTGGAAATATAAAAAGCTCGTATGAGTCGAAGGTGACCCGGAAGCTTCATGCGGACCAGCACGACGTGCTTCGAAGACGTGTCGGACTCGACCAAGGAGTTCAAGTTTGGGTCGTCTTTTATTTTTCCTTTTTTGTAATCTACTCGTATTAGCGCAGGAGTCAACTGGGTTATAAATAGCTTAGAACCCGGATTTTGTAAAAGAATCCAATCAATCAAATACAACCGGCCCTCGGCCAAAACCCTAGGAGTAGGAGTAACGTAGATCTCGGTGAGACCTTCAATCAGGCAGGGCTGCATCGGCATCGACCGACCTCCGGTTTGCTTGTAAGTTTCACCAATGGCTTGTGTCATCGTGTAATAAGGCTGCATTAGCATCGACCAAACTCTTGTTAAGCCATGACATGGCTAGTTATCGGTCTAAGCTCGTCTTTTGTAAGACTGTCTTGACTCTGATCAATCTCTTACTTTAGTCGATCTTGACTAGTTATCGGCTCTATTTGTCGGTGTTTGGTAACCGGGGGTATCACACCAACGAGTAATAACGATCGCGTGCTTCTCTCCCTGAATGGTGATGCAAGAGGACACAAGATTTATCCTGGTTCGGGCAAAGAAGGCCCTACGTCCAGCGGGGGATGTTCTTGTATTATTTGCACCTAAGTGCTTGTACAGGGGTGGATACAAGCTCACTTGAGCTGGACTAGAGTCCGGACTCTAGTGAGGGCGTGGACTGGTGCTGTCTGCTAAAGCCTCCAGACTTCAGACTTGCCTCGTAGAGGCCCCTGGTGTCCCCTTTTATAGAGCAAGGGGAGGCCAGGTTTACAGGGACGATCCAGACGTCGGAGCGTACGGTGCCCAATGAGGAGAAGAGTAGGTATCCTGTCTTGTCGAAGGTACTAGAGCAGACGTGGGGGTTGCTGTTGCACCGTCCTTGAAGCGTGGCCTCCGTCCTGTGTGTCAGACGTGGCGACGTGGCGTCGTAGGGGCCATGCCGCGCATCCCGGGACGTACTGGACGTGGCAGGGACCTTCCGGGTCTTGGGGTGCCTGTCTTCCAAAAGTAAGAGAGCTGTCAGGGCTCGAGGGGCGCGGAGCAGGCCTCGAAGTGGTGCTCACGGGAGCTCGAGGGGTGCAGAGCCGGCCTCGAAGTGGTGCCACGGGAGCTCGAGGGGTGCAGAGCCGGCCTCGAAGTGGTGCCACGGGGGCTCGAGGGGCGCGGAGCAGGCCTCGAAGTGGTGCTCACGGGAGCTCGAGGGGTGCAGAGCCGGCCTCGAAGTGGTGATTTAGACGTGCACAACGTAGAGCATGGCACAGCAGTGCAGGGCATGGCGCGACAGTGCAGGGCATGGCGCGACAGTGTTGGTGCCTTTTTGCCCATGCTTGTGATGAAAAGAAGGTTTGACTCTACACCGGTTCACTGTGGCACGTGCTGTGTCTAAGAGGACGTGACTGGAGTAGGTGGGTGCATTAAACGCGTGGTACAGGGCTGGTCTGGTCGTCCGTACCGCTCGAGGGGGGCGCGGAGTGTGGCGGAGCGCTCGCCCGAGGCCTGGCTCAAGGGGCTCGGGCGAGGCGGAGATTGGTGCGCTCGCCCGAGGCCTGGCTCGGAGGGCTCGGGCGAGACGGAGGTTGGGGCGCTCGCCCGAGGCCTGGCTTGGAGGGCTCGGGCGAGACGGAGACAGAGCGTTCGCCCGAGGCCTGGCCGGGAGGGCTCGGGCGAGACGGAGATAGGGCGTTCGCCCGAGGCCTGGCTTGGAGGGCTCGGGCGAGACGGAGATTGAGTGCTCGGGTGTTTGCGTTGATTGGGGGTGCCCCTTTTTTGTACCACCGACAGTAGCCCCCGAGGTCACGGGGGAGTGGTTGGAACTCCCTCGTGGGCTTTTTGCGAGTGTTAGTGGTGTTGGAGTGTCGAGTCCCCGAGTTTTGGGTCCTTTTGAAGAAACCTCCGTCGCTGGGAAACCTTCTGCCTGCTGGGCGCGCCTTTCTTCTTTGCCGTGGGAAACTCTGCCCGAGGCCTGGCTCGGAGGGGCGTTCATCCGAAACCTGAAAATCTCATGCTCACACAAAGGAAAAAGATCAGTCGCAACTGCTCGAGTTATTTAACCCTCTTTCGTCGAGGGGTGCCAGGCTGAGCCAACCGTCCGGCTAGCTATCCGGTACGCCGGCTACCCTGGCTTGTCATCCCGCTAAACCCTTTCGAAAGGATGCGGGGTGGGATGCCTCGTACTACCACGAACGGATCGGGCGAGTATCGAGGTTCCCGGTGAGCTGGTAACGGGGGAATCCAAGTGAGAGCTCGTGCCCCGTTCGATAGGGGTCGACTGTGGCCCGGAGGCGGTCTCATAAAGCATGGGCGCTCAGTCTGCAGGAGTGTCGGGTCCATTCGATAGGACCCGGTGGCTCGATGCCTCCCTCCGAGGGGATCTCACTGCACGTCGAGCTCCCCGCCTTGGATACACGTGAGGGGCCTCGAGGGCTCGGCCCTCGAGTAATGCCGTGAGTGGCGCCCCTTGGTGTCCCTGACTCGGGCGCTCGAAGCCGGCTGTCGAACCCTTTTCGAGGGCCAGCCTTCGCTGCTTCGAGACTTAGGGCCGGGGCCCGTTTTTACCTTTGTGAAGAAGCCTTCGTCGGGAGTGGAGTTCGTGGCACCAAGACGACGGTCAGGAGGTCGGAGTGGTCGCCGCGGAGGGCCCCGGTAGTTGAGCGAATGCGGAACCGCTGGGTGTACCTGTCAACCGGCTTGAGACGAGGTTAGATAGGCACATTAAAGGTATTCGGTTACCTTTTTTGTCATCTAAAGACGGCGCCGGTATGTCGAGGAGGACATGCTGCCTCCTGATGCGGACGGCGGTGTAGGGGCCCTCCCTCCTTCTGGCTCGGACGTCAAGGCTGAGCGTGCGGCAGAAGATCCTGGGGAGGAGTACCAGACCGCGGCGTAGCTGTTCGACGCTCCGAGCTGGAGTCGGGCTCGGGGTTGTTTTCGTGGGGCAGCGCTGAAGGTCGAAGGCCGAGCCCCCGAGTCCGGTTCGAGGTGGGGCGTCGAAGGTCGAGCCTCCGAGTCCGGCTCGAGGAGGGGCGTCGAAGGTCGAGCCTCCGAGTCCGGCTCGAGGAGGGGCGTCCAAGGGACGTCGAGCCCCCGAGTCTGGCTCGAGGAGGGGCGTCGAGCCCCCGAGTCCGGCTCGAGGTGGGGCGTCGAAGGGACGTCGAGCCCCCGAGTCCGGCTCGAGGAGGGGCATCGAAGGGACGTCGAGCCCCCGAGTCCAGAGGGGCGTCGAGGGGACGTCGAGCCCCGAGTGGGGGCGTCCGAAGGGACGTCGTGCGTGGGTGCCAACTTAGCCAGCTCGTCTGTGGCGGGCGCCCACGCGCACTTCTTCGTCGTCGTCGTCCTCGTCGTCGCGCCTTGCCTTCTGTCCTTCGCCTTGGCCCGCGGAGTGGCCAAAGAAGGCCCCCACTGCCTCGTTGCCGGAGGCAAAGCTGGTGACCTGATCTATTAAGTCTTCGATCGTCCTGGGACGGTAGCGCCCTAACTCGTGGACCAGCTTTTGGCACGTCGTGCCTGCGAGGAACGCTGAGATGACCTCCTCATCAGGTATGTGAGGGAGCTCGAGGCACTGCTTCGAGAACCGCCGAGCGAAGTCGCGGAGGGGTTCGTCCGCTGCCTGCCTGCAACGTCGCAGATCCCAGGAGTTGCCTGGGCGCGCACAAGTCCCCTTAAAATTCCCGTCGAAGACCCTGACTAGGTCGGCCCAGTCATGGATCTGATCCGGCGGGAGCCCCTCGAGCCACCGGCGGGCGGTGTCCGAGAGGTAAAGTGGGAGTTGGCGCATGATCACACAGTCGTCGCTCTTTGCTCCGCCCAGTTGGCAGCCTAGGCGGAAGTCTGAGAGCCAGAGCTTGGGCTCGACCTCCCCGTCATACTTCACGATGTTGGTCGGCGGTCGAAAGCGGTCGGGGAGGGTCGAGCTGCGGATGGCTCGGCTAAAGACCCGGGGGCCCGGGGGCTCGAGGGTTCGCCGGCTGTCAGCGATCTGTTCCTGGGCTGGTTTGGCTCGAGGGGCGTCCGGCTGGCGGACGGACGTCTCATGCTTGCTGCGGGGCGCGTCCGCTGGCTTCTCCGAGGCTACCCTGCGCTGGCGCGAGGCCGAGCTCTCGGCTATCTGCACAGCGGCCGTCTCGAGGAGGTTCTTTACTTCCCCAAGCATGCGTCTGGCGTCGGGGTTGGAGACGGCGGGCAGATCGCGGAGCAGCATTGCGGCCGCCACCACGTTTTGCCCGGCTCGTGGGAAGCACACCTCGGGGCGTGCTGGCGCCTCGTCCTCGAGGCTCCGTCGGTGGGCTTCTCGAGCCCAACCTCGAGCTCTGGCTCTTCGAGGCTGGGGTGGTTCCTGCATCAGAGTTTGCTGGAGCTGCAGCAGGCGTTGTCGTTCCTCCTCGGTCTTGATGATTGCCTCCCGCAGCTGTGCGAGTTGCGCCGCCCGGCTGTCGTCGTGTTGAGGCGGTGCATCCGAGGCCGAGGGTTTGCTTCTTGCCTGAACGCGCGAACCGCCCGCCGCAGCCACGTCGTTGGGCGCTCCGAGGTTGAGCGTTGGCCTGACGTCGTCGTCGTCGTCGTCCTCGGCCTCGTTCACCACCCCCTCGAGCTGGAAGCACTCTCTGGTGGGATACCAGATGTGCCGGTCCGCACATGTGACGGACGTGAACTTGCTGGGGGAGCGCGCCCGCGCCCTGGAGATTGCCGGCCGCGTGCCGGGCAGGTTTCCCCTCGGGGATTCTGCGCCGGCCGCGGGGAAGTGGGCGTACGCCACCGGCACCGCATGTGCCTGGCGACGATGGTGACCACGGCGCCGCTCGCGAAGTGGCGACGCGTGGTGGTGCAGACGACGCGTCATGCCCCCCGCGAGGGCTAGTGTGACACGCCTTCCGCTCGGGCCCTCCGTGGAGAGCGGGGTCAGCTCGTTGCCATTGCCGACGGCTAGGGACTCCAGGTTCCCGAACCAGTCGACGGCACCGGCAAAGAACGAAGGAGTAGAAGAAGCCATCCAGGAAAAATGACTCGGACACGCGCACCCCCTACCTGGCGCGCCAACTGTCGGTGTTTGGTAACCGGGGGTATCACACCAACGAGTAATAACGATCGCGTGCTTCTCTCCCTGAATGGTGATGCAAGAGGACACAAGATTTATCCTGGTTCGGGCAAAGAAGGCCCTACGTCCAGCGGGGGATGTTCTTGTATTATTTGCTCCTAAGTGCTTGTACAGGGGTGGATACAAGCTCACTTGAGCTGGACTAGAGTCCGGACTCTAGTGAGGGCGTGGACTGGTGCTGTCTGCTAAAGCCTCCAGACTTCAGACTTGCCTCGTAGAGGCCCCTGGTGTCCCCTTTTATAGAACAAGGGGAGGCCAGGTTTACAGGGACGATCCAGACGTCGGAGCGTACGGTGCCCAATGAGGAGAAGAGTAGGTATCCTGTCTTGTCGAAGGTACTAGAGCAGACGTGGGGGTTGCTGTTGCACCGTCCTTGAAGCGTGGCCTCCGTCCTGTGTGTCAGACGTGGCGACGTGGCGTCGTAGGGGCCATGCCGCGCATCCCGGGACGTACTGGACGTGGCAGGGACCTTCCGGGTCTTGGGGTGCCTGTCTTCCAAAATTAGAGAGCTGTCAGGGCTCGAGGGGCGCGGAGCAGGCCTCGAAGTGGTGCTCACGGGAGCTCGAGGGGTGCAGAGCCGGCCTCGAAGTGGTGCCACGGGAGCTCGAGGGGTGCAGAGCCGGCCTCAAAGTGGTGCCACGGGGGCTCGAGGGGCGCGGAGCAGGCCTCGAAGTGGTGCTCACGGGAGCTCGAGGGGTGCAGAGCCGGCCTCGAAGTGGTGATTTAGACGTGCACAACGTAGAGCATGGCACAGCAGTGCAGGGCATGGCGCGACAGTGCAGGGCATGGCGCGACAGTGTTGGTGCCTTTTTGCCCATGCTTGTGATGAAAAGAAGGTTTGACTCTACACCGGTTCACTGTGGCACGTGCTGTGTCTAAGAGGACGTGACTGGAGTAGGTGGGTGCATTAAACGCGTGGTACAGGGCTGGTCTGGTCGTCCGTACCGCTCGAGGGGGGCGCGGAGTGTGGCGGAGCGCTCGCCCGAGGCCTGGCTCAAGGGGCTCGGGCGAGGCGGAGATTGGTGCGCTCGCCCGAGGCCTGGCTCGGAGGGCTCGGGCGAGACGGAGGTTGGGGCGCTCGCCCGAGGCCTGGCTTGGAGGGCTCGGGCGAGACGGAGACAGAGCGTTCGCCCGAGGCCTGGCCGGGAGGGCTCGGGCGAGACGGAGATAGGGCGTTCGCCCGAGGCCTGGCTTGGAGGGCTCGGGCGAGACGGAGATTCAGTGCTCGGGTGTTTGCGTTGATTGGGGGTGCCCCTTTTTTGTACCACCGACACTATTGGTTTGGCAAGCTAATAGATTCATTAAGTTATCGATGTTGTTTTATGTTTTAATTTGTTTATTTATGTTTTAAAATAATATCTTGCCCAATGAAGGTTGACAAAGTAGCCTATGTCTAAAGGATGCTTAGTATCGGCTGTTCTGAGGTTTACATGCTCATAACAGAGGAGATAGCCGATACAAGTCTCTCATCAGGTATTTTGCCAATCTTGGTTGTTACATGTTGTGCATTCGAGATATTCGATAAAACCGCAATCTGATTTAAGAGCAGATAGATTGGATATAGCATGTCTATTACGGCTGTATTTCCGAACCCCACTGATATATATGATAGATCAAGTCTGTTTATCTTAGATTAAATCATGCTTTTGTCGGGTAGATCTTGTTCGTGCCTCATGGACCCTGTATCGGCTAAAATAGTCGATTCAGTTATGCTTTCTTCATATTATGTTCTTTTAAGTGGTTTGGAATCAACGGATCTACTTTATGCACGAGACGTGATCTAGCTTGACCATCATCAAGGCTGCATGGAGACACCCCACTGTTGGTGTTTAAGTTATTTTATCGATCTATTTGTTATTACGGCTGTATGGAGACACCCCATTGTTAACGAATAGAACTGCTTGTGCATTTAGTCGATACGTTGGTTTCATGTCGCTTGAACGTACATATAGATTTTTATCTGTTAATATCTTTTAAGCTTATCGGCTATCTGTTTGTTATAAGCATTCATCTCACATATGTCATAGCCGTTATGCTTCATATCTTTTTCATCACTTTACATGCAATCTCATGGGAGTTGACTTTGTAGTCAATGTCCTAAAGACAAATGGCTATATCAAAGCCGCATAATTTGGAACTGTCTGGCACCATACCGGCAGGTTCCACGATTTGACGATCTTTTTCTTCTCCTTGTCAATTACAGGTCAAATTGACTGGCACGCCTGAAGTCGATTTCGCTGAGAATCGACACCACCACTTGCTGAAGGTCCAGGAGGTCAGGACTCGCTCTGTACCCCTCTGAGGACCGTACGCACGAGTGTGTTGACGCATCCCGGCCGAAAATTTGTGTCAGCAGGGATATTACACCCGTATACCCCCATGGCATGACTTGGGCTCTCCTGTAGATATGGCCCAACCAGAAGGCCTTGCGGCCCGCGACCAGGCCATCGCGGCCGCCAAGGACTCTCCTAATGACTTGCTCGACAAGGAAGATCCGAATAGATAGACCTGGATTCCTTGCCAAAAGGAACCGATTGTAATCTGTTAGGATTCGGCAAGTTGTAACCCTGCTCCCCGGCTATATAAGGCAAGCAGGGATCCCCTCCAAACTCACGCCATATTCCAATCCATCAATACAAACCAGCCACCAGAACACAGGACGTAGGGTATTACGGCGACTTGCCGGCCCGAACCTGTCTAAATCGCCGTCTTCTGTTCCTGTGTTTACGCTTTGCAGACGTCTCGCACGCCTCCACCGCTCAATCTACTACCTTGGGCATACCCCTCGGTAGACTATCGACCATATTTCGTCGATAGTTGGCGCGCCAGGTACGGGGTGTGTGCTACGACACCATGATCTGCCAAGCGATCACTTTCCCTCACTCCAAGGTCCTTCCGGAGGTTGGCACCACTTTTCAGATCGGATCTATGATCTGGACCGAGGGCGACCATGTTCCCGCTCCGGAAATCGTGGAATCTGCGCAGCTTCCTGCACCGGACGCTCCCCGTCCCTCTGCAGCGTCATCAAGCCGACACGCTGCCCAGCAAGAATCGTCCCTTGCGACGACCTGATCGAAGCCATCGACCGAGCCAAGCAAGGAATTGCAGAGTGCATTGACGCCATCGAGGTAGCACGTATCCAGCTTTCTGACCAATCTTGCCTTGAGCAATTTTCAGGTACATCATCGGGAGTTTCTAGTGCTCGTCCCACCCACCGCCCCAGATCGGATCTGCGTCTGTCTCGTCGCCGCACTTCGCCTCCAACGTCCATGCCCTTCGGGCTCCGCGGTGTGGCTCCTACATATCAGCATCAGGCGCTGCAAAAACTCTCCGACCAGCTCCAGTCTTTTGGCTCCGACCAGATGGCTCCGATCGGCAAGCGCGACCGAATGACTCCATCTCCACTCGTTGGCATGGTGACTCTCAAAGAGATCTCTGGCGACACTGTCTCGGAGACTTCGGCATCCGAATCTACCACGACAAACGGCTCCACCTCCACGCGGTCCACGACCATCATCTCCACCAACTCCGGGGCCGACTTCCCACCTTATCGCGGTGGCATCATCTTCAACATCTCCGCCGACAGTCCTCCACCGCCGAACGAAACGGAAGGCGAATGCGCCAATCAGGAGCAACGCAACATCGACCGGCAGCGCCGACGTGACGACGAGCGACGCGACCAGGAGCGTCACGACCGGGAGCATCGCGACAACGAAC
This sequence comes from Coix lacryma-jobi var. lacryma-jobi, assembly GCA_009763385.1. Taxonomy (NCBI): domain Eukaryota; kingdom Viridiplantae; phylum Streptophyta; class Magnoliopsida; order Poales; family Poaceae; genus Coix; species Coix lacryma-jobi. The sequence continues at coordinate 144,211,078 of CM019822.1, read as the reverse complement.
GACGCCGGGATCGCAACCATGCTGGAGGCTGCGACCTCATCTACGAGTTCGACAGGGTCGATGATCAGCCCGTCTACCTGACCCCAAGCGCCAACCTCGTCGTCGTCTTCAACGAGCTCTCCAAGCTTCCGGCAACCCCGGAGCTACAGAAGGTCGTCGCCCACGTCAAGGCTGCTGTCGTGCAGTGCAACGAGAGAGGGCGTTGTCTCTCAACCTCCGAATCGTCGTACAGCGGGACGCCGCCAAGCCCGCACCCCTCGCGTCGAAGGAGAACGCCGCCACGTCGTGACCAGGAAGTCTCCCAAGGCAACCGCGCCCGCGATCAAGCTCCGGCTCCCGACGCCTCGACAGGGCCACGACCCTTCACCGCCCGGCTCCGAGCCATCCGATGGCCTCAGGGTTTCAAGGTCACGACGGTGGATAAGTATGACGGAAGGCCAACCCGGAGCAGTGGCTCACCACGTACAAAATCGCCATTCAAGCAGCCGGAGGAGGATCTGACGTGATGGCCAAGTACATCCCCGTCATGCTGTCGTCTTCAGCCAACAGTTGGCTCCACAAGCTCGACGAGAACACCATCGACACCTGGGAGCAACTGAAGGAAGTCTTCGTCAAGACGTACAGCGCTACCTGCGTTCAACCAGGAATGCTCTACGATCTCCAAAACGTCCACCAGGAGCACAACGAAAGCCTCCGGAGCTACATCCGACGATTCTCCAACATGCGCCTCACGATTCCGGAGATCACCGACACAGAAGCCATCTCCACGTTCTCCAACGGTCTACGCCATAAGGAGCTCCGCGACAAGATCATCCGGAAGAAGGTAGCCACGGTCACCGAACTAATGACGATCATCAACTCCTACGACAACACCGACGACGCCCATCGCCACCATGAACGCCTGCGTCGCCGGTCACGATCCCAGGAGCATCGCCGTGATGATGATCGCCGCAATGAACGACGCAATGAAGGACATGACCACCGCTCCAGGCAACGTGACCACCGCGACGACCGAGATCGCCGGCATGATCGGCCAGAGTCTTCCCATCAGAGAACGGACCACCGTCGGCGCGACCATCGCTACATCGCCAACACCAATACTCGGCCGAGGTGCACCTACGACAATGACTACGAGAAGCTCCTCAATGGCCCTTGTCCTCTCCACAAAGGCGCCAGACACTCCATGCGCGAGTGCGACACCATCGCCCGCAACGTCCGCGGGAGCGACGACAAGCGACCGCAAATCGACAACGACAAGGACAAGGATGCCGACGCCCATGAGCCTGCCTTTCGTGCACCAGCGAGGACCCTCTCCATCTTCGGCGGCAACGTCGTCATCGAGACCGAGAAGAAGCGGCGCCAAGTACGACGCGACATCGCCTCCGTTGCGGCCATCACCGACGACCCCGCCAACGTTCGCTACCTCGACTGGTCAGAGCGCCCCATCACCTTCTCCAGGGAGGACTAGTGGTCAGACGACAAGTAACCAGGGCATTTTCCTCTCGTCATCGACCCGGTGATCTCCAACTGCCGCTACCGCAAGGTCCTCGTCGACGGTGGGAGCGCCCTTAACATCATCTTCTCATCGGCGTTCCGCGAGCTCGACTACTCCAAGCGGGATCTATTCCCGGCGAATTTCCCTTTCTAGGGCATTGTACTAGGGAAACCCTCCATGCCCGTCGGGCAGATCACCCTCCCAGTGCAGTTCGGCACGTCCGACCACTTCCACAAGGAATACATCACCTTCATCGTCGCCGACCTCGACACCGCCTACCACGCCATCCTCGGTCGCCCAGCGCTCTCCAAGCTCATGGCTGTTCCACATTATGCCTACCTCGTGCTCAAGATGCCAACGCAGAAAGGCATCCTCAACGTCCGGGCAAATCTCCAGGTGGCCTACGAGTGCGAGCAGGAGACAATCAACTCCGCCGAGACACGCCAACAGGGCGTTCAGGACTGCATCGCTAACACCGCCAAGCTCCGCCCCGACGATCTCGAGATCCTAGAGACCTCCGACCAGCGCTCCAGCAAGAAGTCGAAGGACACGAAGCAGGTGGCCCTAGTGGATGGAGCTCCGGAGAAGACTGCCGTCATCGGCACCAACCTTGACCCCAAATAGGAAGACGCGCTCGTCAGCTTCCTACGGAGCAACGTCGATGTGTTCGCTTGGAAACCAGCGGACATGCCTGGAGTTCCACGGAAGTTCATCGAGCACTCCCTGAATGTCTCCTCAACCGCTAGGCTGGTTCGCCAAAAGCTCCGTCGCTTCGCGCCAGATAGGAAGGAGGCAATTAGGGTAGAGCTCACCCGGCTCCTAGCTACCGGTTTCATCAAAGAGGTGTATCACCCGGATTGGCTGGCCAATCCGGTTCTTGTACTAAAAAAGAATAAAGAATGGCGTATGTGCGTTGACTACACCGATCTCAATAAGCATTGCCCTAAGGACCCCTTCCTCCTCCCTCGCATCGACGAGGTCGTCGACTCCACCGTCGGGTGCGAACTTCTCTCCTTTCTCGATTGCTATTCCGGTTACCATCAAATTGCCTTGAAGGTTGAAGACCAGATCAAGACGGCGTTCATCACACCCTTTAGTGCTTACTACTACACGACCATGTCGTTCGGGCTGAAGAACGCCGGAGCAACGTACCAGCGTGCGATCTAGGATTGCTTGAAGGACCTCATCCCAGAGAAGGTCGAAGCTTACGTGGACGACGTCGTCGTCAAGACTCGCACCATCGACACGCTCATCTCCGACCTCGAGGCAACCTTTAAGGCCCTCAATAGATCAAGTGGAAGCTCAACCCCAACAAGTGCATCTTCGGCGTGTCGTCTGGAAACCTCCTCGGCAACATCATCACCCGCGACGGCATTTGCCCAAACCCCGACAAGACTTCGGTCGTCCTCCGCATGCGAGCTCCGTCCAACGTGAAGGACATCCAGAAGCTCACCGGGTGCATGGCGTCCCTCAGCCGCTTCATCTCTAGGCTCGGCGAAAAGGGGCTACCCTTCACTTTCTCTGACCTGAAGAAGTACCTTACCCAGCCTCCTGTGCTCACCGCACCAAAGGAGAAGGAGCCCTTGCTGCTCTACATCGCCGCCACAAACTGGGTCGTCAGCTCCGTCATCGTCGTCGAACGCGAGGAAGCCGGCCACTCCTATGCGGATACATGGGTGTATGCCGAGTCTCGAGTGATGAGTGATTGTCAACGGGTTTGATGCGCATGTTCTTTGGCTTGTGTTGTGCAGGTGTCGAGCACGGATACAGTGATCAAGGGCAAGGTGAAGGTCAAGTAGAGACGTGCTGTGCTGATGGACTGAGAGCGGTGAAGGGTGGACGTGAGGCTTGGACTGAGGGACTGGTGGCCTGAGGATCAGCTGTGGTGGCTGACAGCCTGGGACAACGACGAGCGGAGACTTGCGGGGCACAGTGTTGCTCGGGTCGAGGACCTGGGGACATGTGTCGGTGGACGGGGTGCACGGGCGGTGCATCCCTTCTATGGTTCGGTTTGGTGGTTGAGCCACAAAAAAACCACTGGTGGACGGTTTTCAGGTTTGGGCCACAAAACCTGGGGGCTGCGGGTTTGCCGAGATTGGGCCACAAAACTCGGGCTAAGGACGGTTTCCAGGTTTGGGCCTCAAAACCTGGGCGCTGGCGGGTTTCTGAGTTTGGGCCACAAAACTCAGGCGATGGACGGCTGGTTTCCCGGTTTGGGCCTCAAAATCGGGGGTTGGTCGTGAAGGCTGGTTTCCCGGTTTTGGCCTCAAAACCGGGGGCGAGGTCCGGAAAAAGGACGAGCAGAGAAGTGGCGGCACGTGGCGGCAATCGGTGAGGTTGCTTCGAGGCAACGCTACCAGTTGTGCGGGCGTGGCCGTCGGATCAGCATCTTCTTCGAGTTGGTCTAGAATAACCTTAAGGTTTAGCTGGTTCGCTCTGTAAATAACTAGGGGTAGAGTGGGAATTAGAAATAGGATAAGTAGGGGGAGACACCCACCTCCCATATTATCTCAGTCATTTGCTATTCTCCACTTAGGGTTTCCTGCTCTCCCACATCCCTGCTATAGCGAACTGAGATCCACAGAGAAGACAATCATACCTTTGTGTTCGTGAGATTTTGAGGAAGTGAGACCGTAGTCTCACTGTTGTAGCGTGTGGTAGCCACACGGTTGCAAATTCGTGGTTGTGATTCGCGTTTTGGTATTGTTCTTCGCGGGTTGCTTTTCTCCATGATTTTCCCGGTGATCGATCTCTTTACTCATTGCATCTTTTGCAATTCCGTTTAAACAGAGTTGTTCTAGATCGTGAAGCACTTCTTTCCACCGAAGGAATTCACCTCTAACCTCACGAGTTAGTAGATCGATCGATTTTCGTTTTGAATCGAGTTTAGTCTCCCTTGCCCCGAATTCTTTCGATTCACCAATTTGGAGTTAGGTTCGAGCCATGATCCTTTTGGGATAGCTCACTAACCTCCTAGGAACTCCTCATACCAAGTCTAAGGATTAGAGCTTTTGATTCGGAGGAGATCGAGTTGAATCCGCGGAAGAACTGTGCTGTATCGGGGGCATCGGACGCTCTGTTCGTGACCATCGGAGGCTGCGTTCATAACAGCGGACACGGCCGGTGCCACGTGTCATCTGACAACGTTTTTAAGGAGCATCGGACGCTGACCATCGGAGCGTCTGTTGCCATCGGACGCTAGGGTTTCACTGTAGCCAGCGTCCGATGCCTGTCCAGTAAGGTTCCAGACAGGGTCTTTTTGCATCGGACGCGTCCGGTGCCTGACCATCGGACGCAGGCCAGCGTCCGATGCTGTGTATTCAGCATGTTTTCGTCCACGGTTCGTTCGTCCGTTGTCGGTTTTGATTTCCGGCTTTTGCATTGGGTTTCTAGAGTTGTGTAGTGTCTCACTGTGCTTCTTGGAAGCATCCACCCTACATCTAGCGTCGTGGACACTCGCGAGCTCTAGGTTTGTTCTTGGGGTTAATTCTCGGGACAGTGGCGACAAGTTTCTGATAAGAAATTTGAAGCTCCCATTCACCCCCCTCTGGTCGCTTTCTGGTAGCACTTTCGGTCCTTCAATTGGTATCAGAGCGGGTTAAGGATCTTCCACCTTAGCCGGTTCCAGATCCACAGAAGGCGGCATGGATCGCGGCGTGGGCAAACCGCCATTTTTCGATGGGACGAACTATGCGTATTGGAAGATACGCATGTCGGCCTATCTTCATAGCATGGGTGCTTCTGTCTGGGAGATCTGCAAAAAGGCAGATTACGTGGTCTTGCCTGCTCGTGTTACTCAATTGCAGATCGATGAGCACGATGCCAATAGTCGAGCCTATAATGCTCTTTTCTCATGTTTGAGCATGTCTGAGTTTGATCGCGTTTCTCACCTCCCCACGGTTCAGGAGATTTGGGCGACCCTCATGCGTTTCCATGAGGGAACCACTCAAGTCAAATCCCGTCTCTATGAGTCGCACAAGCGGGAGTATGAGAACTTTTGACACATGCCTGGCGAGAGCATAGAGAGTTTATTCGCTTGCTTTCAGGTGATTGTCAACAGGATGAGGGCTAACAAGGAGCTGTTGCCTTTCGACGATCATGAGAGGGCTCTCAAGCTTTTACATACTCTCAATCGGTCGGTGTGGGACTCGAAGGTTCAGGCGATCATCGAATCACCTAACTATGAGACCCTAACATGCGACGAGCTATTTAGTAAGCTCAAGTCCAGTGAGATCGATGCCATGGCGAGGGCTTCATATGAGAATCCTTCTGGCCCGTTGATGGCTTTGCTTTCTGGCTCTTGTGCTAACCCCTCTGGAGGCTTTGCACTTTCCTCTCTTCTTTCTGTCACAGAGGAGCAGCTGGAGTTCATGAGGGATGATGAGTTGGCTTTGCTCGCCAACCGGTTCTCGCGGTTCCACAACAACCGCATGAACCGTCGCCGCGGAGGAGGACGCTCTGGATGTTTCGAGTGCGGCGACCCCGACCACTTCATCGCCAACTGTCCCAAGAGGAACAAGCAAGCATTTGGGAAGGGCGATCATGGGCACAAGTACGACTCTGGCAAGCACAAGGAGAAGTACGTCCCCGCGAAGCACAAGCGGAAGGGCGGTTTCAACAAGGAGTACATCAAGAAGAAGTACTTGGAGAAGGCCCAGGCTAAGCAGCGTGCTTTCTTCGCCACGCTCAGCGACGTCGACGACTCCGATGACGATTCCGCTTCCTCAAGCGACGACGAGTCCGAGAAGAAGAAGAAGATCGAGGACAAGCTGAACGGCCTCTACTTCTTCGCCGACAACCAGGGCTTCTGCACCATGGCCCTCGGCAAGGAGGTCGACAGTTAGCTGGAGGAGATCCCTCGAAAGAAATTTTTAGGCTCCCATTCACCCCCCCTCTGGTCGCCTTGCTTTAGCATTTTCGGTCCTTCAATTGGTATCGGAGCCAGTTAAGGATCTCTCTACCTTAACCGGTTTTGGATCTGCGAAGGCGACCTTTTGAGAGCGGTTTTGTTTCCGACTTTGCTTGTCGAGGTGTTGAGCTTGTGTTTTGGCTAACACTAACGGTGCTTTTCGAGATGGCACCAAGTTCTTCTTCCAGTGTGTCTTTGTCCTTAGGTTTGAGTCTTGGACATGCGACCGAGGATGACATTTTGGCAAGAAGGAGGAGTACGGCTCTTGAGGCGGAACGCGAGGTGGATGCTTTGTTGGGCTTCCTAGGAGATGATGGGCATTCGACGGAGGATCGCATACGCGAACTTGGCAAAGCCAAGAAAGGTATTCTTGCTGCTTGTCTTGGGATTTTATCCCAACAATTTGAAGCTTGTTGTGATGATAACCTGAGATATGATGAGCTTTGTGATACCTTGCATAGAAAGATCAAGAAATTGAAATGCTCCATCACTAGGTTAAAATGTGGCCTTTTTCATTAGAAGTCTAGTGCATCTTTACCTTGCACCTCTTGTAGTGACATGGTTAGGAAGAATGATGAGCTATGCTTTTCTCATGCTAGCTTGAAATCTGAAAATGAAATGTTGAAATCAAATGCTTCCATACCATGTCTTGTTTGCTTTGACTTGCGCAAGGACCTTGTTTATGCTAAATCTGAAATAGCCTTGCTTAGGTCAAAAGCTTCTTTACCATGTGTTTCATGTGAGTCTTTGCATGCTGAAATTAATGAATTAAAATTGACTCACACCACATGTGTAGATGAACTTGAGCATGCTAGGGCTGAAATTGATGAGATAAATTCTAGGCCTTGTAGCTTGTGCTCTTTGAATAAAAATGCTTGCCATGCCTCTAGTGCTATTCATGATTCTTTGCTTGATGTGAATGGTGATGTTTCTTCCACCGATTTCATTTGCACTTCATGCATTGATTTGGAAAAAGAGGTTTTGGCTTTGAGGGTTTTGCGCGATGATATGAGCGCCAAGATGGTTGAGCACAATGATATGAGTGCCAACCTTGAAAAAGAAATTGAACTCTTGCGTACCACATATGCCGAGTGCATTAGAAAGGAGATGGAAAATTTGAAAAATGCTCCATGTGGTACTTGTGATCGCCTCATGTTTGAAAATGAGGTTTTAGCCAAAAGATGCAAGAGTCTTTGTGCTAAGTCTTTTGATTCACACACTTCTTCCAACTCCGATGTTGATATTTCTAAGTTTGCACCTTTGCAACCGGAGTTGAGTTCTTGTGCTGCGCGTGAGTCTTTTGACGATAGCACTTGTGTCAAGGTTTCGGATAGCTCTTTCATAGCTACTCCTAACCTTGTTGTTTCTTTGAGTAATGTCCAAGGGACTTCTCTTGACAAGGGTGCTTCTCATATTTTTGGGACTCGTGCTCCCAATCCGATTTTCCATTGCACCTTTTGCAAGAAGGATGGACATTCATTCGATTTTTGCTTTCGCCGTGTCAAGCACGAGCGGCGTATTCGAGCTAAGGCTTTTAGGAAGCCGCGTAGCCTTTCCCATGGCACGTGTGCTCCTAGTGTTGGCACCAAGTTGGTGGTTGATGCTTCTTGTTCTAAGTCCCAAGGGACTTCTCACTTGTCAGAGAATGGTGTGCCTTCCAATAGGCCTTTGTACCATTGCTCTTTTTGTGAGAAAGATGGGCATCAAGAAAGTTTTTGCTATCGGCGTGCCAAACGTTTGCGCCGAGCTCGCTCTTCTAGGAAGATGGTGGTTCATAGCCCTTCTCATGGCATGAACGCTTGTGCTCCTAGTAAGAAGCCCCTTTTTGTTGATGGGTTTTATGACTCCTTTTCTAGTGGGTTAGGTCATGATCGTGGACATGCCTCTAGTGCTTCTTCTCTTGGTCCACGTCATGCTTCTCATGATGCTTCTATTGGTTCTTCTACGAATACCTTGGAAGATGTTTGCCTCTTTTCCTGTGGTACGACTCGTTCTTCTCCTCGAGTTGTCCTTTTGAGGAATGCTTCCAAGGGTGTTTCACAATTGCATTTGAACCAACATTTGCATCATGCTAACCCACAAGATAAGTTGAGATTTGTGACCAAGTCTTGGGTTCCCAAGTACATGCTTGCTAACCCTTCGGGATCCAAGACTCGGGTTACTTTGTCCTCTTGTGTGTAGATATGAGGACGCGGGGTGGAGAACATGCGCCTGATGGAGCTTGATCTTTTAGATGTGATCAAGATTTGATGGTTCTCTACACCCCGCTTAGATTGGCCTCCAAAGAGGCTTTTGCAGTTTGGTGAGCTTTCTCTTACACTCATACCTTATACATCCATGTTCTATTTCTTGTGGTATGAGATGGACTATCATGTGCTTACTTGTATAGTTTTCGCATGTACATTTTCTTTTGTATCATGTTTTGTTTAGTCTAGCATGTGCTATCTTCTGTATCATATGTCATGCTAGCTTTGTGTATAGCCTGGTGGATTATTCCACTTTTTATGCTAGTCTGTGATCCTCATGAGCATTATGCCATGTTTTTACCATACTTCTCCATGAGCGTTACTTGTAGAGGTATGATGTTCTTTAGGTATCACCTTTCAGGTGCTAGTTTTGGTTAGCTACATGTATCCTGTTGATATGATTAGTTTGAGCACTAGTCTTTCCACAATTTTATCATGTTACATACTTTTGGATATATTGCTATCATTATCTTGCATTGTAGCATGTGTTGAGGTTTAGGCTGTGTTTGGGTTGATCATGTTTCTAGGTTGCATTTTGCTCCACAGTGCTTTATCCTGTTGCATGGTAGTCTAGGCTAGTTTGAGTTCAGATCTCCTTGCGGTATCATTCATAGGTAGGCCTCTTTTTGTTGAGAGATCACCTTATGCTTATTATGTGACTAACCGTTTTCGTGGAGACCTTGAGGTCACACTAGACGAGACAATGCCTTGTGCTTTCTTCTGCTTTTGAGTGTGCAGGAGAACAGAAGCCTGGAGAGAGCATTTCGGCTCACGGACCCGATCTCACTTCTTCCACGACTTGGGGTTTCGTTCGAGCAGCTCTCCAGTGAGCACAAGCAGCACCTGTGGGAGCGACAGCATCAGGCGAGGGGGAGATGACTTCGGCGAGGCAGGCGCCCCGGAGTTCAGCAGATTCAGGCGTCCCCTCGGGTATCACACCGACAGGCGGTCATGCGTTTCATGAGGTACCCTCGACACACTTCTGAGTTCGGGTTTTGGTACCCTTCTTCCTTGACCTCTTTTTGTTGTGTGGTCTTTTCGATGTGGATTTTGCTGGCTATTGCTTGAGAGTTTCCTGGCTCTTCGCTTGTGAGTTTGATGTGTGTTTCCCTTTTAGTTGGGGAAGCATTTTGCCTGTTGTATCTTAGTTGGACTTCTCCGATACCCTTTTGCTTTGGGTTTTCCTTTTTAGGCTAGTTTTGCTTTGTCCTTGATAGACTAGCTTTTGCATGCATTTAATCATGTATTTTAGTGCATTTTAGAGCTTCATGTTTATAGCAATGAGAATGAGATTATGCTCTTTTTGGTATGCCCTATTGATTCATGATGATGCTTATAGCTTAGGCTCTCTTTGATCACTTGATACATGTTATGAGCTAAGCTATTTTTGCAAATGGTGAACTTGACTAATCAACTATGAAATATTTAATTTGTTCACCATTGAGAGCGGCAACTAGCATGGGTAGGTTGTGTTGAGATCACTTGTGCTATCTTTTGTATGCTAGGTTGCTATGTCTCTTGCACTGAGTCATTCACTTGCTTGGATTGTTCATTTTTACCTTGTGCTTAAAATTTGATCCAAGTCTAAGTGAAATGAAAAGATCGAGATGGGATTGCATGTTCAGCACATCACGGTATCGAGACTATTTCTCACTGCACATTTGAGTTAAACTTGAGCCGTGTAGTGTAAGACCGAAACCGGTGCTTTAAGCTTCCGATTGCTTTTTCTTTGCATAGGCTTAGCCCGGTTGAAAAGTTAGGCAATGACCATGCTTTCAACCTCTCGCAATCACATGCTTTAATATGAACTTGTGTTAATACTGCTGCAATCTCCGATAAATTGTGAAAATAACACAAGTCTATGCTTCATTCTATGGCATGATGATTGAACTTTGCTAGGGGTAGCTCACCTTTTATACTTGAGTTAGCACTTGCTCGATTTCCTGTCTATTCATGCTAAGTGCTATTTTAGTGGTGAACTCCTTTTGAATGGCTTAAAACTGCTCATATGCTTAATTGTTCATATTTCGTATTCATTTGATCAGTTTGAGCCTTTGCTAGCATTTGTATTGATTGCTACACTTTCAGGGCAGCACCCTTTTGAGCACCTTTTCATTTTGATTGCTATACACTTGAAGCTGTTGCATTGTGCATATCATGCATTTTTAGCTTAGTGTTCATACCCCAGCTCTGATACACCTTGTGGTCATTTTCAGTGCTTTTCATTGCCCCCATATGCTTTTGGTTGATAACTTGTCTTGTGTTTGTGTCAACTTTGTGAAAAATGTCAAAATTCCTCAGCATGTTCCCTTTTGTCAAGGGGGAGAAGCTGTTTGCAAGGGGGAGTTTGTGTGTTGGCACAAAGGGGAAAGTCCTGCATTTTGGAGAGAGCTTTGAGCTAGGGGGAGTTTAGCTCTTTTATGTCCTTCTTCAATTGGTATCCATCTTTTTGTATGGAGTGTAATTGGTATCATGAGCTTTGTTGCATAGCCTTTGTATGTAGGTTTGCTTTCAGGGGAAGTTGTTTTGTTTTGCAACTTCTCCGCGTGCTCCGAATGTTTGTGCTCCATTTGGTTTTGAGCTTCTTTTGTGTTTTCTCAATCGGTATCGAGCCTGCTAGTCGTGTTGAGCTGTTTTTTTGCCTCTCTTGTGAAGGACTAGCAGTTTTTGCTTGGTATTTTCGATTGGTATGGACCCTTCAGCTAGTTGCGTCGAGCCTATGTGCCTCTGTCTTGAGGAACTAGCTGTTTTCACCAATTCTTGGCTGTTTGTGATTGGTTGCATTCTAATGCGTTGTTTCAGCCTCAATTGGTATCGAGCCTTGAGCTAGTGGTGTTGAGCCATTTTCTGCTTTTTCTTGAGGGCTAGCTCATTTTTGACTTGGTTGCATCGAGCCGTTGCCCATGTCTTTGGGAACCAAGTTTTTGCTCTATGTGATCGAGTTTTGCTCTTTGATGAGTTGTTGCTCTGATCCTTTGCTTGGTTGCGTTGAGTCATTGCCCATGTCTTTGGGAACCAAGTTTTCGCTCTATGTGATCGAGTTTTGCTCTTTGATGAGTTGTTTCTCCGATCCTTTGCTTGGTTGCGTTGAGCCTTTGCCCATGTCTTTGGGGACCAAGTTTTCGGTTTTGGTATCTCAAACCATCTCCTGTGCCTAGTTCTTGTCAATTCAATCATCAAGGGGGAGAAAAAGGGGGAGAAATTTCGACCCAAGTGAACCCAAGTGGATAAGTACCTTGGTTTCTTTCGTGATGATTGGTTGACAATTTATTTGAGATTGGTTTAGAGTACCTTTTGGAGTTTTCATGATCCTTCCTCATCTCAAGTGGCCTTGTGTGTGCTTTTACTTGGCTTTTGGGCACTTGAGTGAGGTTTGCCTTCAAACCCTTCCTTTTTGGTTTTATTGCTAGTCAATGAACTCATCAAGGGGGAGATTGAGAACATATATGATGAATGATTGACTTTGATGAGGAAGGTTTGAGGCTTTTACCCGGTTGAGTCTATATCTAGTTATGCGCTTAATGCTTATGACTAACCGGTGGTGTTGAGTTGTGGTGTTTCTGTGTTGGTGTGCGTGTGCAACATGTGTCTCTTGGTTGTGTTGATGTGCAGGTGTTGAGCTCGGATACAGTGGTCGATGACGAGGTGAAGGTCAAGTAGAGACGTGTCGTGCCGACGGACCGGGTGCGGTGAAGGATGGGCGTGCCGTGCGGCGGACGTGCCATGCCGATGTACCCAGAGCGGTGAAGGGCGGGCGTGAGGCTTGGATTGACGGACCAGAGGGCCAGAGGTCCAGCTGTGGTAGCTGGCACGTGGCATCGGCGAGCGAGAGCACATGGGGATGTGCGATGCATCGGCCGAGTCGGGAGGAAGACGATGGCGTCGTGGCACTTGGCGGAGGTCGGACACGGGCTTGCGTGCGGCGCAAGTGCCGTCGGCCGAGTCAAGAAGGATGGCGAAGGCGTTGTGCCCGGCGTGGAGGCTGGACATGCATCGGCATCGGTGCCGGTGGTCGGGGTGTGCGAACCACATCCTGTCTACGGTGCGGGTTCGGTAGCTGAGCCTCAAAAAGCTACCCTCGACGGTTTCCGAGTTTGGGCCTCAAAACTCGGGTGGCCGGTTTTCGAGTTTGGGCCTCAAAACTCGGGATGGACGGTTTCCAGGTTTGGGCCTCAAAACCTGGGCTTGCGGGTTTCCGAGTTTGGGCCTCAAAACTCGGGGTGGACGGTTTCCAGGTTTGGGCCACAAAACCTGGCCTGGCAGGTTTCCCGGTTTGGGCCTCAAAACCGGAGGAAGGTCCAAAAGGACGGTTGACGCGTGGCGGCGTGGAGAGGCTGGCGCGGCGGCGAAGCTATCCATGAGGAAGGCGCGGTGGTCGACATGACGGCACGTGGCGGCATCAGGGAGGTCGCGTCGAGGCGAAGCTACCGGATGTGCGGGCGTGGCCGTCGGATCAAACTGCTAGGGTTGGACAGTTTTACCCCTGGGGGGTATTTGGGTTGAGTGCTTAATGTAAGGGCGTTTTGGTCTTCGGACGTGCGCCTATATATAGATGAAGGGGGCTGCTAGGGCAGCCATCTCTCGGGGAATCCTTGGAGGTGTCACTCTCATTTTGTTCCTGTGAGAGGAGGCTAGGGTTAGAGGAGAGACCGGCTCTTGTTCTTGAGCTTTTCGCCATCCAAGCTTTGTGTTGCTAGGAGTGGCTTGTAGCCCGACACCGAGTGCTTAATCAATCATCCATTCCGCTGATTCCAAGGATCAAATTCGTGCTTTAATTTGTCTTGCGATTTTGTTCTTCACGTTTGCACGTTTTCCCCTCTTTCAATCTTCACGAGAATTCTTGTTTCGAGGGAAGATTCGCAAATCCGTTTGAACCATCTTGTGTAGCTTCGTGATAGTCCTCTTTCTATCGAAGGAATTTCTCTAATACCTCACGAACTCACAGATCGGTCGGATTTAGTTTTGGGATCAAGTTCTTGCCCGTTCCTCACCGTTTTCTTCGATTCACCGATTTGGAGTTAGGTTTGAGCTATGATCTCTTAGGAGTAGCTCACTAACATCCTTGTGACCCCTCACACGAAATTTGAGCCTTAGTGCTTTTGATTTGAGGGAGATCGGGTCGATTCGGTGGACGAACAGGAGACTGGTCGGGGTGACCAGACGATGCCTAATAGCGACTGGACGCACCGACACAGAGTCCGGTCGTTGAACACCCGCGCTATCCAGTTCGCGCGAGGTGACCGGACGCACGCCTCGAACCGACCGGACGCTGTCCTCGTGCGTCCGATCGTTGAAGGCCGAGCGAGATACTCTGCGCGAGCTTGACCGGACTCACTGCGATAGCCTGACCGGACGCATAGCAATTACTATTCATCAGGTTTTGTGCACTGTGACCGGACGCTTGTTTGATCTGACCGGATGCTCCCTGTGCTGAGTCCGGTCACAAACAGAGAAGGTCCAGAGAGGATTTTGACTACTTTAGCATTTTCTGTCCTTCAGAAAGTTCCGAGTTGAGCAGATGGGCAGAAAATGTCCCAACCGACGAGAAACCCTAATTCGGATCCTACCGGGTGACTACTTTGACCGGCGTTGAACGATATTTTTGGATGTTCGCATATTAGTGTGCCCTAAATGAAAGTTGTAGTGCAGAGCGAAAGGAACAAATTTCGTTTTATGGCCGAGACCTGAATCGATGCCGAAAATAGTGAAAACGAGCTCGCAAGATGAGATACCGCGCAGTTTTCAGTTTTCAGAAAACGGTTAAGTCTGTAGTGCGAAATTGGAATTTCGGTCACCGCGAAGCTGCCGTCAATGATCGTTACTGGGCAAACCATTGGGAATTTGACTGAGTACCTTTAACGAAAGTCAGAGTATTCGGCGAGACGACGACAACAAAATTGGTTTCGTCGCAATCGGAGTCCGTTTGAGCAGTGTTCGCAATTAGTGAGTTCGACCAAAAGTTTCCGGAAACTTGCCATTTTGGGAAAGAAATTTTCGGAAAATTTCACGGGCCTTTTTCCCGAGGCCGCGCCTCCTCCTGGCGCGCCCCTCTCTTTTCCCCCGACAAAAGGCCGGCGCTCTTCCTCTCCTTCCTCGGTCTTCTTTTCTCTCTCGCTCTCCTTCTCCAACCAGCAACGGCAGCAGGCATAGCTCCCTCCTATGGCCGCCTCCTTCCTGCCCCTTCTCTCCTCGCTAGTTCGAGCAGGGCTGCAGCAGCGCCTTCCCTTTCGGGCGCCTCCTCCTCCAGGCCGGTTTCCCCCTCTCGCTCCCTCTTTTTCTGTTCGTAGAATCCAGTGAGGGCTGCAACCATGGCCGCCCTCCAAGAGCAAGCGCAGGGCAGCAGCTTTTCTGCCCCTCCTCCTCTCCTTCCATGGTGGATCCGCGACGAGCTCCTCTCTTCTTCCCATGAGCAGCAGCAGCCGGAGCCCAAACCCTAGCCATGGCCGACCAGCAGGCGAGTAGCAGCTCCAAACCCTAGCAGCAGGCAGCGGCCTCCGCGACAAGTAGTCCCTCCGAAGGTCGACCTCCTCCTTTTTCCCCCTCTCCGTTCTTTGTCTTTTTAAGCAGATGATCTATGAATGTGGGTGTGGATGATCGTGTAAATTATGTACTCATGTTCATGGTGGTTGAGAATGTTCAAATAAATTTTGTGTGCTCAAGTGGTAGTCAAGCAGTTGATGAATTGAAATATTGATGTGCTGAATGGCTGCAGGAGTAGATTCTGTTGGTGTGATAATTTCATAAATTAAATCTTGTTTGCTGTAGGTTTGGTAAATACAAAAGTTGTATAGAATTGCATGATGTAGCTGCTGTTAAAATTTCGTGATTTTTGGCCTAGTAGTTTAGGAGATACAACTGTTTAAAGTTGGGTTCAGGAATAGTTGCTCTCTGTGATGCCTAGATCAGATTCTGCAAATATATATGTTTGACCCTTTAAATTTATGAATCATGTTGTACTGACTAAAGATGAAAGGAAGATAATTTCATAAGCTTTCCAAAATATCTTGTTGCATGTCTGTTGGATTTATGTAGCTCTATGTATGATTTAATTACTCAGCAGTTGAGTGTATGTCTAGCTATGCTGAAATGGCTGCTGAAGCAGTGTCTGTTGTGGTAATGATTTCATGATGTAAATCATGTTTTCTGTGGATGGGTATAATATAAAAGTTGTATATAACTTACATATCTAGCTTGTGTTAAATTTTCATGATTTTTGGTCAATTGGATTAAGATTTATGGCTGTGCAAATTTCTGCTTCAGAAATAGGTGTTCTCTGAAATTTCTAAACCAGATTTGAGAAATGCATTAATTTGGCCATGTTAACTTGAGATTCATGCTGATATGTTTAAAGATGATTGGTAGGAAACTTTATAAGCTTTCTAGATTGTCATGTTTGATATCTTTTGGATGAGTATAGCTTCAGTTATGGTCCAAGTAACCAGCTGCTGTTGTAGTCTAGATTAATATGTCAATATGCTAATGGACTGCATGTGTGTAAAAATAGAAAGGATGGTTCCATGACTTTGCTAATATGTTGTAGTAACCAGTGCATGCCTAAAATGGTCATATGTTCATATAAAACATGAAGTTTCCTATTTATCTTGCTCTCACCGAGTTAATTAGAAATAGAAACTTGGTTAACACATAGTTAGCAAACTATTGTTTGCATGCATGTAACTTTGCAACCTTTGCTCACATATTAATGTTAGGATCCATCTCTGAAATTTGGAGCCATGATTCATGTGTGCATGACATCTTCTATATATATGTAAATAGGCCATATATATATACTAGTAAAGGATCAATGCTTGATAATATGACCATGTATGTGCAGTTTGTGTTGTGTTCATGTTTTCACTAAGTTAGTGATATTTGCTGTGAAAATGTTATATGTGAAAGTTGTAGATAACATCTTAATCTAGCTTGTCACCAAATTTCATAGCCATAGGCTTAATAGTTTAAGAGATATGGCTGTTGTAAGATTGCTGTCAAGTTTTGCCTACATTCTGTCCATATCGGAATGTTTGGATTGTTTCACCTAGTTAACTTGTGATTCATGCTTAGGTGCTTATAAAAGAGTAATAGTGCTTTTCATAATATTTCTAAATTGTCTTAGCTCATGTTCACTGGATATATATAACTTGAGTTATAGCTGTTTTAGTGCAGGTGGGCAAATCTGTCCAAAGCCTGGACAGAGGTGCCTAATTATACTAATTAGCCCTGGTTAACTTGTGAATCATCTTGAGATGATTATAGATGATTTGTAGACAACTTAATAACATTTCTAAAAAGTCTATGGGAAAGTTCCCAGGTATTATAGATCTTTAGTTATGGTTGTCCTAAGTTACTGTTGTTGATGTGTGGCTAGTTCTGTCCAAGTATGGACAGAGCTGCACTAATCATGTTGTTTGACTTTGTTAATGATTGATTCACCTTGCGCTAACAATAAGAAAGATTTAGATAATCTTGTAATATTTCTAGAATGTATAATTGCATGCTCATGTGATGTTTATTTTGTGAGTTATGCTTCCTTAAAGCTCAGTCTGTCCTGCTGTCCAACAGTAGGACAGAGCTGCATAGTTATCTATTTTTGAGTTATATAACCTTTGAATTAGCTCTTGTGGTAAATAACAAAGTTATAGAAAATTGAGTTATCTTTCCAGAAAGCCTTATCTCACCTTGTTTGGAGATATGTAGCTTGAGTTACAGTTAAAAGAGTGGACTGTTGTCCTGCTGTCCAAATCTAAGAGTTTGTGTTTGATTGCTTAACTTGGCTTAAGTTGGTTAGGTGAACTTAGTGATCAATTGAAAAGTGTGCATAACCTGTTGGTTGTTGTGTGCTTTGGTGTGTGCTAAGTTATCTTAATTGTTTGCATGAATTTTGTGCTAAGTGCTTGTTAGTGGTTGCTTGTGATATGTGATCAATATATTACTTCGGGAGCATTCATACATATGCATTGTGCATCTCATATCTAGGTTCGCTAGATGGAAGAACGTCAAGCGAAGGACGTCATGATGGAGCCAAACCTCAGGATGATGGTTTAGTGGTCGCCCGGAGATGATGGTGTTGGTGAACCCCATAAGTTCCTGGAGCGGTGATGTTCCCGAAGTGGTGCCAACTAACACTAGCATAAGTGTTGTTTCCCAGGCAAGCCCCGGAGCATTCTAAGTCTCCTACCATTCTTTTATAAATGCAATTGAGTCAATATAATGATTGTTGCATTAAGTTATAGGAGTTGAATGATACCGTTGATATATGCATTACTCACTTATCGGTGTCCACCAATAATTATTATCTTGATATCCCTGCTAGGTCTAGGCTCGATTTATATGCTTAGCCCTGCTTAGACCGGTAAAAGTCGGGTGATTTCCTGTCTCCCGCATTTAGGTGGATACTGATCATGACTAGCCTGGTGCTATCATGGAGATAATCATGTGATAATTAATCTGAGACCGGGCAGGATGTAAGAGCAGCAGGACATGGGTTTTGTGTGCTAGTAGTCTCCCGTCTGTGTCGCATAGGACCCGTTTCGGGAAGTGTGCCTTCAGTCAAATTGAACGCGTCAATCACTTAACGGAGTAGGTCGGAGTACCTCCCGTGAAGCCGAGTAAGGTTATTCGAGCCGGTGATGGAGATGTTGACGCCTAACACCCAGGGCCTCAGCTGTACCGTGGGCAACTATTCTGAGCAACCTGGCATGGTCCGAGGGCAGGCAGGGCCTGATCGACCTGGCATGACCGTGGGCAGCTATAGCTTGAGCGACCTGGCACTGAGATAACCCCCGGTGTAGAAGGGCCCATGGCCGTCCCGCGAATTGTGTTGTCGAATCTCCTGAGTGGCAGCCGACGGCTACCTGGCAAGGTGTGATCGGGCGAGTGTGCGACATTTTATCCCCAACTGGGGTAGGAATCGATTATAATCGCCATCGCTCCTGGACAGTGAGTAACTTGACTGGGCATGTGTTACCGTAGTAACTTATGGAACTAAAGATGGTTATAATGTTGAATCTGAAAGGCTATTGATGAAATAGTCACTCTTGCTTGAATAAGTAGTCAAGTGCTTGCTCTAGATCAGGTGCAAATCTAGTTAATCAGGTTGATTATATAAAATTGACTGCTAATACTCTAATGATGATTATTTAATAATGAAAATGCTTTTATGTAAAAAGGTAAGTATAGCCAACCCCAGATACAGCCTTGCATACTCCTTGGTGTCACTTTATTTCTGGTTTATGACGGGTAAGTCTAGCTGAGTACATTCGAGTACTCAGGTTTATCCCACGTTGTTGCAGGTGAAGGTTAGGCCCGCCGAAAGGTGATGGCCAGTGCCGGTGGGCTCGGTAGTTCCATACTTCTTCTCTAGTGCTGTTGTTGGAGGATGTCACTCAAGCTAGCAAAGTATTTCAACCTATGTTATGGTATTCATTTCAAAGCTATGTTGTTTCTTCTAAATTAAGTGGAACTCAACTTGTATCATTATTTGTGAACTCTATTGTAATATTATTTCCGCTGCAAAGCTCCATGGACATGATTTGTATTTGCTTGACCATGCGATCTTGGTTGAGATGTTGGAAATGTTTGAAATCCTTCGAGATTTCCGGACTACCGGGTTTATATGGGCTCAAGTGTGCTAATTCAGCTGCTTCGGCGGAGGTTTTCGCACTTGTGCTCTTATAAATTGGTCGGTTCTATCACAGCTGGCATCGGAGCAAGGTTAAGCATAATACTGTCATGTGCATGGTTTTAAAACAAAGTTTTGTTTTGAAAAGCCTATTTTATCTAAAAATCTTTAGCTAGTAGGCAAGTTTGTCAAAACCTAGTTTGTAAACTATGTGCTAGCGATAACCTCCTGTTATGCCCAACTAGGACTTCTAGGTGGCTTAGTTAAGTAATACTAACATTGGGGGTTTTACTTTCTTACAACGACACGTCGACTCAAAAGGTACGTGTAAATGACCGCACTATGCTACCCTATGGTGTAATGTTGGAGGTAGCCCTCGCATATGATGTACTCATATATGTGGGGTAGTTGAATTTATTTTAGGCAACGTCGCACCTACGCTAAGGTAAGTGTGAGTTGTATGAGCATGATCAAACAAACGTTGGTCTAGGGAAGAGCTAGTTTGGTACTGGAACCTGTACTCGTAAGCACACGAATGCAGGTGAAGGTATTTAATTGTGGGAGTAATACTTTTCTGATGGGTGCATATACTACTTACGTGTATACTGGGTATGCACCTAAGATAGTATCTAGATTTAAATTCTTGCAATGTATTTATATCTGTTGTGGGAATGGGCTGAAATGAGATTTTGTGCAGGTACGCTAACCTCAAATGCGTATGTATAGTTGACGGCTAGCTATATCAAGAGTGCGTGTTATGCCACCGACCTAGAATGTGATTGCTACCTCAGGTTGGCAATTTGTGAGGACGTATAGGACGAGCATACATCTTGTTGTGCATTGCTCATGAACATGCTTCTCTCACCCTTGTTCTAATAAACAACTTGTTGTCAAGTGTGACTAATGTAATAATAAAACTTGATAGTTGTTTGTGCATCAAATGCTTCCCCACCTTTGTTCCTGTAATGATGAAAACTTGTTGTGAACTAGTGCTTCTATGTGATGTGCTAGATTGCTTGTAAAAGTTAGAAATAAAATTCCTGTTTGATGAGGTATGTTGCCTTGAATTAGATGTAATATGGTCTTGTTCATGATGATTGGTAGTGTGCAATGTTTCATATGAGTGCTTTCATGATTAGCTAAATAAGTGATTGCTTGTTTAGACTAGAAATAAATACCCGTATGATGTTGTTTAGATAACCCTGCTAGCTCATCATGATTGTGTGCTGTCTTGCTCATTATGACTGTGTGTTGTCTTGCTCTGCCTCATGTTTGCTTGATAGAGTAGCTAGACAATAAGTTTCTAATGGTTAGCAGTTTCCCCCTATGTTGAAATGTCTTGTAATAACTAAATGGCTTGTGTATATCCTACTTATGTGGCAAAATTGTGCTAAGCTTGTAGTTTCATGTTTTGAGTAAGAAAACTCTCTTTTGGATGAAACCCATTTGGGTTAGTTTTGTTTTGAAATACTCCACCTAAATAAACAATAAAACTTGTTGCTTGAGCCTGTTTTGTATGCAGTTTGTTTGGGTATGCTAAGTGCTTCCTAAACATGTAATTCTAGTTTTGTTAGCTTTAACATGCTTTAGCAAGGAAAGATGCTAAGACCTGTTGTTTAGTTGCTTTATCATGCTATAATCATGTAATCTTGTTCCTGCTTGTCTTCTTGCAATAGTGAGAACTACAGTTATATGAATTAAAAGTTGGTGAAACTAATTTTCATACCATACTAGTATCATGTTGCTGCAAGAAAACTGCAAAAACTTGTTGTTTAACAACATTAAATGGTTTAAATCTATTTAAGTTGTTTTAAGCATGCTTACTTGCTAGATTGTATAGACTATTTTACTTGCTCAAATATGCTGAAATGCTTGTAATAGTCTACTAAATATATGAGAAAACTGATATAAGTTTCCAGAATTCTCTGGGCTTAAAATGTAGTAGCTCTCGGTTTCACCTAGGTAAGTCAGGGTAATTAATAAGTGCATGTGAAGAACTTAATTTGGGTAAACCATGAACCTCTCTAACATATTCAGGATGTATCTAAACTGTTTTTATACATGGTTATGCCTAGAATTATGTTTTTATGTGCACCATGCTTTAAAACTGCTCTCTAATCTAGCTTAATATTTTATCCTAGCTTATATGCTTGTTAGAATTAAATGCTTGCAACTAATTTAAGTGGCTGCAATTTAGCTTTTCTAACATGATTCGAATGTTTTAAGCTGTTGTTGATTGTACCCTAAAATCATGTTGTTGCATGCTGCTTGTTAGTTGTTGCTACCTAGTGTCTGTTTATTCCTTCCTGGAATATAGACTATGCATGAGTTCGTTGCTTGTTGTTAGCTTCATGTGCTAAATAAGTGAGTTAACTTAAAGTTGTGAACTGTTATAGTTGATAAACAAGTATGCCCTAGTTTGCTTGGTATGTTTGCTCCTAGAAACAGTGTTGTGCTCCAATCTAGTAAACAGGAAATAAAATAATGACAACACCTGTTCACCATGTTTTGCATGTCTATGTTCGCTTGTATGCCATAGATACATGCTTGTCTTGTTTAAGCTCAGTGGTTAGTGTTGGTTGCTTTAGCTGATTGATTGAGTGTTCCAAATGCTTGTTAACGCTGTGTGTAGATGTGTTGTTACCTAAGTGGTACCTTGGTTAGTCAACCTTTGTCCTCGGGGAGTATAGGAGTGGTTTGTCAACCTTCGGTTAGAATCGTGCTCAAGCCCTCTTGACCTTCCGAGATGCCTTTAGTTGAACCCAGGTTGCTTAAAGGCCTGTGTTTGTGTGTCTAGTTTTGATGGTTTAGAATGCTTGTGCCAAAAACCTAAACCTATGCATGCCCATACCTTTTGTTTGACCAGTTGGCCCTGGCTAACTTTCCAAAAATCCTAGTTCTGAACTATGGTATGCCTATGCTTGTTGTGTAGCCATGCCTCTCACCAACCTGTAGAGCCAAGTTTGGCCTTAAGTGTTGCTAAAGCCATAGATGATTGTACCCTTTGTTGTGAAGGCCCTTGTTTGTTTGACCAGCCAAGTTTGGTTCCTGATAACCTCAGCCTTTGCCATAGTTTAGCTTGCCCAGTTGTGGAGACCATGTCCAAACCTATGTATCCCCTCGGTTGCTCTTTTGTTGCTGCTTGGCCAAATCAAGTTCATGAAATGTTTCATCTTGTCATGACCCTGATGTGCATAAGACGTATCCTTGTTGTCTTGTGCCATGCTTTGTCCTTGAAATCACCTCCTTGTTGATTTCTGAACCTTGTGATCATCCTTGTTATGCTAGCTTATGCCTTGCATGTGATGCCTATCCATGCAAGATTTATTCGCGTTATGTGGGATTTCTTATTGGTTGTGGATTCGATAATGGTGTCTTGGTTAAGAGCTAATGGTGCCGCGACAAAACTGGGAGCCTCTTGTGGCGGCCGACACAAGTTTGTGCTGCTCGGCACGCGCTGGTACCGTGGGTTATAATCAAGTTCTATTATAGAACTACGCCAATGTGTTATCTTTCATGAAGCTTCCTCCTTGTTATCTCCTATATTCCTTCAGAAAATCCTTATGTCGGCTCGGATAAGGCAGTGTTTCTTTCTGAAAATGGCAAGAAGGATGACCTTTTCCAGAATCGGTCAAAGATGAAAGCAATAACGGACTGTAAGAAGTGGCAGACAAAGGACTCTATTTGATCAACAACACAGGAGTGAGCAACCTATATGGTCAAAGTGAAGCCTAAGTGGCACTGAATTCTTAACAGTGGGCAAGTATCACCTAAGGAATGAGCAACATAAATGGTGTGTTATTTAACCAGATCCTTGAAGTCCAGAAGTTTACTGTCTAAACTTATACATGTATTTACATGAACTTATACATGTATTTACATGATGATCTTGTAGTCAGCCCAATCTTCTCAGATGTGTCTAATTCTCTACTGACTTTGGTGGTGACCATGTGCATTGATATCCGACAGTGCTTGCAGTAAAGGCTGAAACCTTGGAGCTTTTTAGTGTTGTGAGGTAACTGATTAGTTACTGTCATTGAGAAGCTAATCTCCAATTCAGAAATGACTATTTAGTAGCTATGAAGGCTATGTCTCACAGAACAATGATATGCCAGAAGTCTGTAAACCTACTGATATTGTTTGTGGCACTCGTACATCCAAGTCTCTGACATGTTCCATCCAGCTCTATCTGGGAGAAATTTTAATGGTAATACAAGATGATACGCCAGCCAAGTAAATCAGTCAGAATTATGCCTCAAGTAAGGATTACCCGGTAATACATTTGAGTATTATGGAAGGATTTATTCCAGATTATTTTGGGTGAAGCTAAAAAGGACATTTAAAATCAGTCTCTATTCTTGAGCAGTCAAGGTGTCCTACCAGAAATCAACTCTTAGAAGTGCAGATTGATGACAAATTTTAGTGTCAACCGACGGATTTCAGATTATGTTCCTGCATTGCTGGGAGAATTTGAGAAGATCACTCTCTGACCCAAGTAGTTCAACAAGTCAGTTCCACTAAGTTGCAACTACACCAAGAAGAAGAATGATGTTGATTTGCTGGTAGTACAACGATTCAGTAGTTTGGTATTTTTACCCAAGAGGTTGCATCAAATTTAACCTGAGTGACTGTCGTAGCTTAAGAAATAATAATTTTTGTAAGGAAGGATCAGCGAAAACTTGGAATTGGTAGAGTCAGCTATCACATTCATCGTTCTTTTATCAGACTCAGATAATCCAGTGTTATCATCAGAGAAAGAGAATTGCACACTTGGAACCTTATGTAGCGTTCCACTGATTGCTATCTGATTGGTCAGACATTCACAGTAGTATAAACCGTGGTTGCCGTCAGTCACTTCCTGACCGTCTAGAGGATGTATTCTTGTTATGGTCCAAATCGGATGAAGATCCAAAAAAACATTGTAGTAATATTATCTTGGATTCCTCCCAAGGTAATAATACAGTTTTGGTTCTCTTTGAACACGTCAGTGATAGTGTGAGTGTACCTCAATACTCAATGGAAGTCCGTGAAGAAACTCCTTCTGACAAAAGCTAGTAACTAGAGAATGACATGAAGGATCGAAAAGTTGTTCTGTTCCTAACCGTTTCTGTTCTGTCGAGAAGTCACTATCTTGAGCTCCCAATAGCTTGTGATTAAGGATGGGTGCTATGCTGAAGGGCTGTAACACCCCAGGTGTTCGCCGTCAGTTAAGCTGTCAGTTCAACATAGACATGGTATATTATGTGACAATGAAGAAAAATCATTTGAGTTCAACTAAGTATTGCAATCATGCCCAATCAACTATATATGAACTCACGACCAAAAGTTATGAGAGTTCCGAGTTGAGCAGATGGGCAGAAAATGTCCCGACCAACGAGAAACCCTAATTCGAATCCTACCGGGTGACTACTTTGACCGGCGTTGAACGATATTTTTGGTTGTTCGCATGTCAGTGTGCCCTAAACAAAAGTTGTAGTGCAGATCGAAAGGAACAAATTTTGTTTTATGGCCGAGACCTGAATCGATGCCAAAAATAGTGAAAACGAGCTCGCAAGATGACATACCGCGCAGTTTTCAGGTTTCAGAAAACGGTTAAGTCTGTACAGCGAAATTGGAATTTTGGTCACCGCGAAGCTGCCGTCGACGATCGTTACTGGGCAAACCATTGGGAATTTGACTGAGTGCCTTTAACAAAAGTCGGAGTATTCGGCGAGACGACGACAACAAAATTGGTTTGGTCGAAATCGGAGTCCATTTGAGCAGTGTTCGTAATTTTGGAGTTTGACCGAAAGTTTCCGGAAACTTGTCATTTTGAGAAAGAAATTTTGGGAAAAATTCACGGGCCTTTTTCCCGAGGCCGCGCCTCCTCCTGGCGCGCCCCTCTCTTTTCCCCCGACAAAAGGCCGACGCTCTTCCTCTCCTTCCTCGGTCTTCTTTTCTCTCTCGCTCTCCTTCTCCAACCAGCCATGGCAGCAGGCAGAGCTCCCTTCTATGGCCGCCTCCTTCCTGCCACTTCTCTCCTCGCTGGTTCGAGCAGGGCTGCAGCAGCGCCTTCCCTTCCAGGCGCCTCCTCCTCGAGGCCGGTTTCCCCCTCTCCCTCCCTCTTTTTCTGTTCGTAGAATCCAGTGAGGGCAACAACCATGGCCGCCCTCCAAGAGCAAGCGCAGGGCAGCAGCTTTTCTGCCCCTCCTCCTCTCCTTCCATGGTGGATCCGCGGTGAGCTCCTCTCTTCTTCCCATGAGCAGCAGCAGCTGGAGCCCAAACCCTAGCCATGGCCGACCAGCAGGCGAGTAGCAGCTCCAAACCCAAGCAGTAGGCAGCAGCCTCCGCGACAAGTAGTCCCTCCGAAGGTCGACCTCCTCCTTTTTCCCCCTCTCCGTTGTTTGTCTTTTTAAGCAGATGATATATGAATGTGGGTGTGGATGATTGTGTAAATTATGTACTCATGTTCATGGTGGTTGAGAATGTTCAAATAAATTTTATGTGTGCTCAAGTGGTAGTCAAGCAGTTGATGAATTGAAATATTGATGTGCTGAATGGCTGCAGGAGTAGATTCTGTTGGTGTGATAATTTCATAAATTAAATCTTGTTTGTTGTAGGTTTGGTCAATACAAAAGTTGTAGAGAATTGCATGATGTAGCTGCTGTTAAAATTTCGTGATTTTTGGCCTAGTAGTTTAGGAGATACAACTATTTAAAGTTGGGTTCAGGAATAGTTGCTCTCTGTGATGCCTAGATCAGATTCTGCAAATATATATGTTTGACCCTTTAAATTTATGAATCATGTTGTGCTGACTAAAGATGAAAGGAAGATAATTTCATAAGCTTTCCAAAATATCTTGTTGCATGTCTGTTGGATTTATGTAGCTCTATGTATGATTTAATTACTCAGCAGTTGAGTGTATGTCTAGCTATGCTGAAATGGCTGCTGAAGCAGTGTCTGTTGTGGTAATGATTTCATGATGTAAATCATGTTTTCTGTGGATGGGTATAATATAAAAGTTGTATATAACTTACATATCTAGCTTGTGTTAAATTTTCATGATTTTTGGTCAAATGGATTAAGATTTATGGCTGTGCAAATTTCTGCTTCAGAAATAGGTGTTCTCTGAAATTTCTAAACCAGATTTGAGAAATGCATTAATTTGGCCATGTTAACTTGAGATTCATGCTGATATGTTTAAAGATGATTGGTAGGAAACTTTATAAGCTTTCTAGATTGTCATGTTTGATATCTTTTGGATGAGTATAGCTTCAGTTATGGTCCAAGTAACCAGCTGCTGTTGTAGTCTAGATTAATATGTCAATATGCTAATGGACTGCATGTGTGTAAAAATAGAAAGGATGGTTCCATGACTTTGCTAATATGTTGTAGTAACCAGTGCATGCCTAAAATGGTCATATGTTCATATAAAACATGAAGTTTCCTATTTATCTTGCTCTCACCTAGTTAATTAGAAATAGAAACTTGGTTAACACATAGTTAGCAAACTATTGTTTGCATGCATGTAACTTTGCAACCTTTGCTCACATATTAATGTTAGGATCCATCTCTGAAAGTTGGAGCCATGATTCATGTGTGCATGACATCTTCTATATATATGTAAATAGGCCATATATATATACTAGTAAAGGATCAATGCTTGATAATATGACCATGTATGTGCAGTTTGTGTTGTGTTCATGTTTTCACTAAGTTAGTGATATTTGCTGTGAAAATGTTATATGTGAAAGTTGTAGATAACATCTTAATCTAGCTTGTCACCAAATTGCATAGCCATAGGCTTAATAGTTTAAGAGATATGGCTGTTGTAAGATTGCTGTCAAGTTTTGCCTACATTCTGTCCATATCGGAATGTTTGGATTGTTTCACCTAGTTAACTTGTGATTCATGCTTAGGTGCTTATAAAAGAGTAATAGTGCTTTTCATAATATTTCTAAATTGTCTTAGCTCATGTTCACTGGATATATATAACTTGAGTTATAGCTGTTTTAGTGCAGGTGGGCAAATCTGTCCAAAGCCTGGACAGAGGTGCCTAATTATACTAATTAGCCCTGGTTAACTTGTGAATCATCTTGAGATGATTATAGATGATTTGTAGACAACTTAATAACATTTCTAAAAAGTCTATGGGAAAGTTCCCAGGTATTATAGATCTTTAGTTATGGTTGTCCTAAGTTACTGTTGTTGATGTGTGGCTAGTTCTGTCCAAGTATGGACAGAGCTGCACTAATCATGTTGTTTGACTTTGTTAATGATTGATTCACCTTGCGCTAACAATAAGAAAGATTTAGATAATCTTGTAAGATTTCTAGAATGTATAATTGCATGCTCATGTGATGTTTATTTTGTGAGTTATGCTTCCTTAAAGCTCAGTCTGTCCTGCTGTCCAACAGTAGGACAGAGCTGCATAGTTATCTATTTTTGAGTTATATAACCTTTGAATTAGCTCTTGTGGTAAATAACAAAGTTATAGAAAATTGAGTTACAGTTAAAAGAGTGGACTGTTGTCCTGCTGTCCAAATCTAAGAGTTTGTGTTTGATTGCTTAACTTGGCTTAAGTTGGTTAGGTGAACTTAGTGATCAATTGAAAAGTGTGCATAACCTGTTGGTTGTTGTGTGCTTTGGTGTGTGCTAAGTTATCTTAATTGTTTGCATGAATTTTGTGCTAAGTGCTTGTTAGTGGTTGCTTGTGATATGTGATCAATATATTACTTCGGGAGCATTCATACATATGCATTGTGCATCTCATATCTAGGTTCGCTAGATGGAAGAACGTCAAGCGAAGGACGTCATGATGGAGCCAAACCTCAGGATGATGGTTTAGTGGTCGCCCGGAGATGATGGTGTTGGTGAACCCCATAAGTTCCTGGAGCGGTGATGTTCCCGAAGTGGTGCCAACTAACACTAGCATAAGTGTTGTTTCCCAGGCAAGCCCCGGAGCATTCTAAGTCTCCTACCATTCTTTTATAAATGCAATTGAGTCAATATAATTATTGTTGCATTAAGTTATAGGAGTTGAATGATACCGTTGATATATGCATTACTCACTTATCGGTGTCCACCAATAATTATTATCTTGATATCCCTGCTAGGTCTAGGCTCGATTTATATGCTTAGCCCTGCTTAGACCGGTAAAAGTCGGGTGATTTCCTGTCTCCCGCATTTAGGTGGATACTGATCATGACTAGCCTGGTGCTATCATGGAGATAATCATGTGATAATTAATCTGAGACCGGGCAGGATGTAAGAGCAGCAGGACATGGGTTTTGTGTGCTAGTAGTCTCCCGTCTGTGTCGCATAGGACCCGTTTCGGGAAGTGTGCCTTCAGTCAAATTGAACGCGTCAATCACTTAACGGAGTAGGTCGGAGTACCTCCCGTGAAGCCGAGTAAGGTTATTCGAGCCGGTGATGGAGATGTTGACGCCTAACACCCAGGGCCTCAGCTGTACCGTGGGCAACTATTCTGAGCAACCTGGCATGGTCCGAGGGCAGGCAGGGCCTGATCGACCTGGCATGACCGTGGGCAGCTATAGCTTGAGCGACCTGGCACTGAGATAACCCCCGGTGTAGAAGGGCCCATGGCCGTCCCGCGAATTGTGTTGTCGAATCTCCTGAGTGGCAGCCGACGGCTACCTGGCAAGGTGTGATCGGGCGAGTGTGCGACATTTTATCCCCAGCTGGGTAGGAATCGATTATAATCGCCATCGCTCCTGGACAGTGAGTAACTTGACTGGGCATGTGTTACCGTAGTAACTTATGGAACTAAAGATGGTTATAATGTTGAATCTGAAAGGCTATTGATGAAATAGTCACTCTTGCTTGAATAAGTAGTCAAGTGCTTGCTCTAGATCAGGTGCAAATCTAGTTAATCAGGTTGATTATATAAAATTGACTGCTAATACTCTAATGATGATTATTTAATAATGAAAATGCTTTTATGCAAAAAGGTAAGTATAGCCAACCCCAGATACAGCCTTGCATACTTCTTGGTGTCACTTTATTTCTGGTTTATGACGGGTAAGTCTAGCTGAGTACATTCGAGTACTCAGGGTTTATCCCACCTTGTTGCAGGTGAAGGTTAGGCCCGCCGAAAGGTGATGGCCAGTGCCCAGTGCCAGTGGGCTCGGCAGTTCCATACTTCTTCTCTAGTGCTGTTGTTGGAGGATGTCACTCAAGCTAGCAAAGTATTTCAACCTATGTTATGGTATTCATTTCAAAGCTATGTTGTTTCTTCTAAATTAAGTGGAACTCAACTTGTATCATTATTTGTGAACTCTATTGTAATATTATTTCCGCTCCAAAGCTCCGTGGACATGATTTGTATTTGCTTGACCATGCAATCTTGGTTGAGATGTTGGAAATGTTTGAAATCCTTCGAGATTTCCGGACTACCGGGTTTATATGGGCTCAAGTGTGCTAATTCAGCTGCTTTGTCAGAGGTTTTCGCACTTGTGCTCTTATAAATTGGTCGGTTCTGTCACAATCGACACCCACTACCGTGAGTACCAACAACCCCCTATGAGAGCGGTGAGGTACCATTGTGAGCATTGTGGGAGAGATGGACACTTGAGGGAGTTTTGCTTTCGGCGCAAGAGAGAGGAGCGCCGTGCTAGGGAGATGAACAATGCGGACATGTACCATCCTTTCCATGATGTACATGTGCCGAATGTTCAGAACAGAGCAGCTAGGCCTAGAGGTCCAATGCCTCAAGGTCCTAGGCCTCAGGGAGGTGTTGCCCGGCGGGATCCTGGTTTTGCAAGATATGGACCCCGTGGCGGTGGCTTTGTTGAGCGTTTCCCTCCACCGCGTTTTGATTATCGCGATGGACGTTCCTCCCTTAGCGGACCACGTTTTCCTGTGCGTGGTGATCGCTTTCCCCATAGGCGTGCTAGGAATGTTTTTTCTACTAACCGTTCTTTTGAGCAGCCAGCCCAACACTGGTATTCTTCCTATTTCACTCACCCCAGTGTTGGACCGTATGCTCACCCTATGTCTTTTTATTGATGTAGGTAAAACGATTGGAGGACATTTGGTTGGTGGATTCCGGTTGTTAGAGGCACATGACAGAAAACGCCAAGTGGTTCTCCAGTCTTAGCCCTGTTGCCGGAAAGGAGTTTATCACCATCGGCGACAATAGCAAAGGTAAAGTGTTGTCTCGTGGGTCGGTGCGAGTTAATGAGCACTTTGTGTTGCGTGATGTTGCTCTTGTTTCTAACTTGCATTTTAACCTTCTTTCTGTTTCGCAACTTTTCGATGATGACTATGAGATTCGTTTTAAACCGACTCTCAGTCGTATTTTAGATCCTCCGGGCAATCTTGTATGTTTGATTTTGCCCTTTGGAAAAGTCTTTCGTGCGAATTTCTCGGAGTTGTTTGGATTTTCTTGTTGTCTTTTGGCTGGACCTTCCTCCTCTGATCTTTGGAAGTGGCATAGGAGACTCGGTCACCTGAGCTTTGACTTGCTTGCAAGGCTTAGTTCACTTGGCCTAATCCGAGGATTGCCCAAGTTGTCCACGGAGAAGGACCTCGTTTGCCATTCTTGTAGACATGGGAAGATGGTTGCCGCTCCCCACCATCCAGTGACTCAAGTCATGACTAAGCGCCCTGGAGAGCTTTTGCACATGGACCTTGTTGGTCCGGCTCGGGTGAGCTCGATTGGAGGGAAGTGGTATGTGCTTGTTGTTGTTGATGACTTCTCGAGATATTCGTGGGTTTTCTTTTTAGCTGAGAAAACTGAGACTTTCTCTTTTGCTCGCAATCTGATTTTACGTCTTCAGAATGAGTTCCCTATGAACTCGATGCGAGCTATCCGAAGTGATAATGGTTCCGAGTTTAAGAATTCAGATTTTGAGAAGTTTTGTAACTCTTTGGGTTTAGAGCATCAGTTTTCTTCCCCCTACACACCGCCACAGAATGGTGTTGTAGAGAGGACAAATTGGACCCTTGTTGAGATGGCCAGGACGATGCTCGATGAGCATAGGACTCCTAGGCAATATTGGGCCGAAGCTATGAACACTGCATGCTATATTTCCAATCGCATTTTTCTCCGAGCTCTCTTGAAAAAGACTTCTTATAAGTTGCGTTTTGGAAGACAACCCAAAGTGAGTTATTTTAGAGTTTTTGGTTGCCACTGTTTTATACTCAAGAAAGGCAACCTGGACAAATTTGAGTCTCGCTCTTCTGACGGTGTATTTTTGGGTTATGGCACTCATACTCGCGCATATCGTGTACTTAACCTTGATAGTAACCGAGTCATGGAGACATCCGATGCCACCATCGACGAGACCATGGTTTGTCCTTTATCTAGATTTAAGCGTGCAGGTGTTCATGAGGTTGGCGAGCCTCTTTTTGATGATGAGGACGAGGGTGCTGAAGGGATGGATGATCCAGCACCACCTCCACCTGCTGTGCCGCAAAGAGCGACCTCTACTACCACTCACGGCCCCGACCCTTCTTCTTCGACTACTTGGGGGCAGTGGGATCCGCCACCTCGGGCTGTACCATTTGTACCTAGGGAGGCACCAGCTGCTGTTGAGGGGGAGATTTCTTTAGCTCAGGAGGCGCCACAACACATCCAGCGCCAACACCCGCCTCAATAGATGATCAGCAGCATCGGCGAACGTGTCACTCGGTCAAGGTCACAACAAATCTCTCACTTTGCTCATTCTGCATTTGTTGCTGATTTTGAACCTCGAGATGTTGGACACGCTTTATCTGATCCGGATTGGGTTAATGCCATGCATGAGGAATTAGAAAATTTTGAAAGAAATCGGGTTTGGGTTTTGGTTCCACCTCCTCCTGAGTGTCACCCTATTGGTACAAAATGGGTTTTCAAAAACAAACAAGGAGAGGATGGCCACATTGTGAGAAACAAGGCCAGACTTGTAGCCCAGGGGTATAGTCAGAAGGAGGGGATAGATTATGAGGAGACTTTTGCTCCTGTAGCTCGTTTGGAGGCAATTAGGATACTCTTGGCTTTTGCTGCATCCAAAGGGTTTAAACTTTTTCAAATGGATGTCAAGAGTGCCTTCCTAAATGGCTACAGAGAAGAAGAGGTGTATGTGAAACAACCCCCCGGTTTTGAAAATCCCAAGTTTCCAAACCATGTTTTCAAACTTCACAAAGCTTTATATGGTTTGAAACATGCCCCTAGAGCCTAATATGATAGGTTGAAAACCTTTTTGCTCGCTAAGGGTATTAAAATGGGATGTGTGGATAAAACGCTTTTTCTCCTCAAGCAAGGCAATGACACTCTTTTGGTCCAGATTTACGTGGATGATATCATTTTCGATGGTTCTTCTCACGCTTTGGTTGCCAAGTTTGTAGATCTTATGAGCGGGAGTTTGAGATGAGCATGATGGGTGAGTTGACATTCTTTCTCGGGTTGCAAATTAAGCAATCCCGAGAGGGGACGTTTGTGCACCAGGGCAAGTATACCAAGGACATTCTGAAGAAGTTCGATATGGGTGAGGCCAAGCCTCTTCCAACACCCATGTCGACCACGACGGCCCTGGATGCGGACAAGGATGGAGAAGCTGTGGACCAGAAGGAGTACCGGAGTATGATCGGGTCGCTGCTGTACCTGACGGCGACACGCCCGAACATCCAGTTCGTGGCGTGCCTTTGCGCACGATTTCAGTAGTCGCCGCACATCTCTCACCGTCAGGCAGTCAAGCGCATTATGAGGTACTTATGCTTCACTCCAGAGTTTGGGATTTGGTATTCTGCTTCCTCCACCCTCTCCCTTTACGGTTATTCGGATGCCGATTTTGCTGGTTGCCGACTTGAGCGCAAGTCCACTTCTGGGACTTGTCAGTTTATTGGTTCTTCTCTTGTATCTTGGTCTTCTCGCAAGCAGTCTAGCGTCGCCTAGTCTACCACAGAGGCTGAGTATGTTGCTGCGGCTAGCTGCTGTTCTCAATTGCTTTGGATGATGGCCACTTTGCGTGATTTTGGTCTGAGCTTTTCTCGTGTTCCTTTGCTTTGTGACAGCACGAGTGCTATTAGCGTTGCTAAGAACCCCGTGCTGCATTCTAAGACAAAACACATTGATGTGCGCTTTCATTTCTTGCGAGACCACTATAAGAAGGGTGATATCGACCTTCGCCATGTCGATACTCATCATCAGTTGGCAGATATTTTTACCAAGCCTTTGGACCAATCAACCTTTAATAGGTTGAGAGGTGAGCTTTGTGTGTGTTTCCCCTTTTAGATGGGGGAAACATTTTGATTCTTGTATTATAGACTGACTCTTTTTCTTTTGTTTTGTTTTCATTTCTGATAGGTTAGTCTTTGCATTCCATCATGCATCTTTACTTTCTGAGCTTCATGTATATACTCTTTAGAATATGACTATGCTCTATCTAGTATGCTCCGATGCTATATGATGATGCTTGTAGTTTATGCTCCTTCTGATCACTGATACATGTTGTGAGCTGAGCTATTTTGTAAATGGTGAACTTGCTTAATGAACATAAAACTTGAAATTGTTCACCATTGAGATATGCAACTAGCATGTGTAGGATGTGTTGAATTCACTCGTGCTTTTCAAATATGCTAGGTTGTTATGTCTCTAGTTCTGAGTCATTCACTTGCTTGGTATGCTCATATTCTCTAATAAAATTGAACCAAGTTTTAAGTGAATTGAAAAGATCGAGATGGGATTGCTTGTCAGCACATCACGGTATCGAGACTGTTTCTCATTGCACATTGAGTTAAACTTGAGCCGTGTAGTGCAAGACCGAAACCGATGTCTTAAGCTTCTGATTGCTTCTGCATAGGCTTAGCTCAGTTGAAAAGTTAGGCAATGACAAGCCTTCAACCTCTCGCAATCACATGTTGAATTTTCAACTTGTGTAATTTCACCGCTGCAACTCCGATTAAAATCTGAAATCACAAGTATATGTTTCATCCTGTAGCATGATGATTGAACTTTGCTAGGGGTAGTTCACCTTGTATACATGCTTAGCACTTGTTTGACTTCCTGTCTATACATGTTTAGTGCGATGTTGGTGGTGAATACTTTTTGGCTAAAACTGCTCACTTTGCTCATATGTTCATATTTCGTACTTGGTGATCAGTTTGAGCCTTTGCTGGCATATATGCTTATTGTTGGAGTTATACTCTATAGAGCATCTTTTCATTCTATTGAATATATTCCTGAAGCTGCTAACTTGCATTTTTGACTCATATGCATTTTGGAAGGGGTAAATTTGCTTGATAGTGCATTATCATCTAAGGGGGAGAAATTCTTGCCAAATCATAAGGGGGAGAAGTCATATCATATCCTAGTTGTGTGCACTATTGGAGGAGGAGTTACTCGCTTGATGTATTTATGGAGTTTTTCAATTGGTACGAAGCGATTTTATGCTAGTTGTGTTGAGCCTCTGTGCCTCTATCTTGAGGGACTAGCAGTTTTGCTTTGTGGATGTGTTTCTCAATTGGTATCGAGCTTTTCTGCTCTTCAGTTGATATTCTTCAATTGGTATCGAGCTTTCTTGCTAGCGGTGTTGAGCCCGTTCTGCTTCTTCTTGAAGGCTAGCTCTATTTTGGCTTGAATGTCAATTGATTTTTTGATTGGTATCTAGTTTTCCTGCTAGCGGTGTTGAGCCTGTTCTACCTCTTCTTGAGGGCTAGCTTTGCTTTGCTTGGTTGCATCGAGCCGTTGCCCATGTCTTTGGGGACCAAGTTGTCTTGCTCCTTTCACTTGACCTTCTTCGGCTTTGCTATGCTTTTGGGTCATTTGGTCGAGTTCTCTCTCCTTCTTCTTTCTTCTTCTACTTCATTATGATTTGTGTTCGTAGTTGACAATGCACTCATCAAGGGGGAGATTGCGGATACATGGGTGTATGCCGAGTCTCGAGTGATGAGTGATTGTCAACGGGTTTGATGCTCATGTTCTTTGGCTTGTGTTGTCCAGGTGTCGAGCACGGATACAGTGATCAAGGGCAAGGTGAAGGTCAAGTAGAGACGTGCCGTGCCGATGGACTGAGAGTGGTGAAGGGCGGACGTGAGGCTTAGACTGAGGGACTGGTGGCCTGAGGATCACCTGTGGTGGCTGACAGCCTGGGACAACGACGAGTGGAGACTTGC
The DNA here is from genome assembly GCA_009763385.1 of Coix lacryma-jobi var. lacryma-jobi. NCBI lineage: Eukaryota > Viridiplantae > Streptophyta > Magnoliopsida > Poales > Poaceae > Coix > Coix lacryma-jobi. The sequence continues at coordinate 144,175,712 of CM019822.1, read as the reverse complement.
GGGGCACAGTGTTGCTCGGGTCGAGCACCTGGGGACATGTGTCGGTGGACGGGGTGCACGGGCGGTGCATCCCTTCTACAGTTCGGTTTGGTGGTTGAGCCACAGAAAACCTCCAGTGGACGGTTTTCAGGTTCGGGCCACAAAACCTGGGGGCTGCGGGTTTGCCAAGTTTGGGCCACAAAACTCGGGCTGAGGACGGTTTCCAGGTTTGGGCCTCAAAACCTGGGCGCTGGCGGGTTTCTAAGTTTGGGCCAGAAAACTCAGGTGACGGACAGCTGGTTTCTGGGTTTGGGCCTCAAAACCGGGGGTTGGTCGTGAAGGCTGGTTTCCCGGTTTTGGCCTCAAAACCGGGGGCAAGGTCTAGAAAAAGGACGAGCAGAGCGGTGGCGGCACGTGGCGGCAATCGGTGAGGTTGCGTCGAGGCAACGCTACCAGTTGTGCGGGCGTGGCCGTCAGATCAGCATCCTCTTCGAGTTGGTCCAGAATAACCTTAGGGTTTAGCTGGTTTGCTCTGTAAATAACTAGGGGTAGAGTGGGAATTAGAAATAGGATAAGTAGGGGGAGACACCCACCTCCCATATTATCTCAGTCATTTGCTATTCTCCACTTAGGGTTTCCTGCTCTCCCACATCCCTGCTGTAGCGAAATGAGATCCACAGAGAAGACAATCATACCTCTGTGTTCATGAGATTTTGAGGAAGTGAGACCGTAATCTCACTGTTGTAGCGTGTGGTAGCCACACGGTTGCAAATTCGTGGTTGTGATTCGCGTTTTGGTATTGTTCTTCGCGGGTTGCTTTTCTCCACAATTTTCCCGGTGATCGATCTATTTACTCGTTGCATCTTTTGCGATTTCGTTTGAACAGAGTTGTTCTAGATCGTGAGGCACTTCTTTCCACCGAAGGAATTCACCTCTAACCTCACGAGCTAGTAGATCGGTCAATTTTCGTTTTGAATCGAGTTTTGTCTCCCTTGCCAGCGTCCGATGCTGTGTATTCAACACGTTTTCATCCGCGGTTCGTTCGTCCGTTGTCGGTTTTGATTTCCGGCTTTTGCGTTGGGTTTCTAGAGTTGTGTAGTGTCTCGCTATGCTTCATGGAAGCATCCACCCTACATCTAGGGTCGTGGACGCTCGCAAGCTCTAGGTTTGTTCTTGGGGTTGATTCTCGGGACAGTGGCGACAAGTTTCTGAAAAGAAATTTGAAGCTCCCATTTACCCCCCCCATCTAGTCGCTTTCTGGTAGCACTTTCGGTCCTTCATCCTACCCCGTCCACGGACCCTGCTACTTCGTCAGTGAGGTATTGAACGACTCCAAAACCCGATACCCTCAGGTACAAAAGCTCCTCTACACGGTCCTTATTACTTCACGCAAGCTACGCCACTACTTCCAAAGCTCTGAGCGAGTCACCGTCGTCACGGAATTCCCCCTCGGGGACATTCTCCGCAACAAGGACGCTACGGGACACAACATCAAGTGGGCCATCGAGCTCGGCTCCTACGACATCGCCTTCCAGGGTCTCCAGACCATCAAGTCGCAAGCACTCGCTGACTTCGTCGCCGAATGGACGGACCTCCAAACTCCAGTACCACCAGAAGCACCAGAACATTGGACCCTCTTCTTCGACGGCTCCCTCACCCTGCATGGCGTCGGCGCTGGTCTCCTCTTCACATCTCCCTCCATTGAGAAGCTCCGCTATGCTTTACGACTACTCTTTCCAGCCTCCAACAACACCGCCGAGTATGAAGCCACCCTCCACGGTCTCCGTATCGCCAGCGAGCTAGGCGTCAAGCGCCTCATGGTGTACGGTGACTCCGCCCTCGTCATCAACCAGCTCAACAAGGACTGGAACTGCTCCAACGACAAGATGAACGCCTACTGCGCCGCCATTAGGAAGCATGAAGATAAGTTTTTTGGAGTCGAATATCACCACCTACTGCGGATACATGGGTGTATGCCGAGTCTCGAGTGATGAGTGATTGTCAACGGGTTTGATCGCATGTTCTTTGGCTTGTGTTGTACAGGTGTCGAGCACGGAGACAGTGATCGAGGGCAAGGTGATGGTCAAGTAGAGACGTGCCGTGCCGACGGACCGGGAGCGGTGAAGGGCCGGCATGAGGCTTGGACTGAGTGACCGGTGGCCTGAGGATCAGCTGTGGTGGCTGGCAGCCTGGGGCAGCGACGAGCGAAGACATGCGGGGCATGGTGTTGCTCGGGTCAAGGACCTGGGGACACGTGTCGATGGACGGGGTGCACGGGCGGTGCATCCCTTCTACAGCTTCGGTTTGGTGGTAGAGCCAGAGAAAACCATCGGGTGGACGGTTTCCAGGTTTGGGCCACAAAACCTGGGTGCTTCGGGTTTGCCGAGTTTGGGCCACAAAACTCGGGCTGAGGACGGTTTCCAGGTTTGGGCCTCAAAACTTGGGCGCTGCGGGTTTCTGAGTTTGGGCCACAAAACTCAGGCGTTGGCTGGCTGGTTTCCCGGTTTGGGCCTCAAAACCGGGGGCTGATCGTGAAGGCCTGGTTTCCCGGTTTTGGCCACAAAACCGGGGGCGGAGTCCGTAAAGAGGACGCAGAGCGGTGGCGGCACGTGGTTGCAATCGGGAGGTTGCGTCGAGGCAACGCTACGAGTTGTGCGGGCGTGGCCGTCGGATCACCACCTACCACGAGTTGGTTCAGAATAACCTTAGGGTTTAGCTGGTTCGCTTTGTAAGTAGTTAGGGGTAGAGTGGGAATTAGGAATAGTTAGAATTAGGATAAGTAGGGGGAGACACCCACCTCCCCATTCATCTCAGTCATTTGCTATTTTGCCTTCTAGGTTTCCCTTCTCTCCCTCTCCCCTGCTGTAGCGAACTGAGATCCACAGAGAAGAGAACCATACCTCTGTGTCCGTGAGATTTTGAGGAAGTGAGACCGTAATCTCACTATTGTAGCATGTGGTAGCCACACGGTTGCAAATTCGTGGTTGTGATTCGCGTTTTGTTTGTGTTCTTCACGGAATCTTTTTCTCCACGTTTTTCCCATCGATCGATCTCTTTGTTCGGTGCATCTCGTTCAAATCCGTTTGAACCAAGTTATTCTAGATCATGAGGCACTTCTTTCCACCGAAGGAATTCACCTTTAACCTCATGAGCTAGTAGATCCGTTGAGTTTTGTTTCGGGTCAAGTTTTTCTCCCTTCCCGGAATTTCTTCGATTCATCGATTTGGAGATAGGTTCGAGCCATGATATCTTAGAGATAGCTCACTACCCTCCTTGTGACTCCTCTCACCAAGTTTGATCCCTAGAGGATTTGTTTTGGGTGAGATTGAGTCAAATCGGTGAACGAACAGAGCAGTTTCGGAGTGACCGGACGCTCGGCACGGGTTGACCGGACGCTGACCCAGTGCGTCCGGTCGTTGAATGCTCAGCGAGTTTTCTCCGTGATCGACCGAACGCTCTTTCTGCTCAGTGACCGGACTCGACGTTACTACTGTTCATCGAGTTTGGCGTTTGTGATCGGACGCTTGGTTTCTGACCGGACGCTCAGTCTCAGTGAGTCCGATCCGAAATAGTAAGGTCTGAAATCGGGTTTCCCACGACTGGACGCGTCCGGTGGGTGACGACCGGACGCAGGCAGAGTCCGGTCAGTACTGTCCTGTACTGTTTTCGTCCGCGGTTCGTTCGTTCATTGTCGGTTTCGATTTCCGGCTTTTGCGTTGGATTTCTAGAGTCGTGAAGTGTCTCGCTGTGCTTCTCAGAAGCATCCACCCTACATCTAGGGTCGTGGACACTTGCAAGCTCTAGGTTTGCTCTTGGGGTTGATCTTTGGGACAGAGGCAACAAGTTTCCGAAAGGAAAATTTGGAGCTCCCATTAACCCCCCCTCTGGTCGCTTTCTGGTAGCACTTTTGGTCCTTCACCTACCGCGAGACCGGAACCAGGCGGCCGACGAGATATCCAAGCCGGCGTCATCAAGATCTCCGGCCCCCGCTGCGGATACATGGGTGTATGCCAGATCTTGAGTGATGAGTGATTGTCAACTGGGATGATGCGCATGTTCTTTGGCTTGTGTTGTGCAGGTGTTGAGCACGGATACAGTGATCGAAGGCAAGGTGAAGGTCAAGTAGAGACGTGTCGTGCCGATGGACCGAGAGCGGTGAAGGGCGGACGTGAGGCTTGGACTGAGGGACCGGTGGCCTGAGGATCAGCTGTGGTGGCTGACAGCCTGGGACAGCGACAAGCGGAGACTTGCGGGGCACAGTGTTGCTCGGGTCGAGGACCTGGGGACATGTGTCGGTGGACGGGGTGCATGGGCGGTGCATCCCCTCTACAGTGTCGGTTTGATGGTTGAGCCACAGAAAAACCATCCGGTGGACGGTTTCCAGGTTTGGGCCACAAAACCTGGGTGCTGCGGGTTTGCCGAGTTAGGGCCACAAAACTCGGGTTGAGGACGGTTTCAGGTTTGGGCCTCAAAACCTGGGCGCTGGCGGGTTTCTGACTTTGGGCCACAAAACTCAGGCGATGGATGGCTGGTTTCCCGGTTTGGGCCTCAAAACCGAGGGTTGGTCGTGAAGACAGGTTTCCCGGTTTTGGCCTCAAAACCGGGGGCAAGGTCCGTGAATAGGACGAGCAGAGCGGTGGTGGCACGTGGCGGCAATCGGTGAGGTTGCGTTGAAGCAACGCTACCAGTTGTGCGGGCGTGGCCGTCGGATCAGCATCTACTTCGAGTTGGTCCAGAATAACCCTAGGGTTTAGCTAGTTCGCTCTGTAATTAGTTAGGGGTAAAGTGGTAACTAGAATTAGGATAAGTAGAGGGAGACACCCACCTCCCATCCTGAAGGACCGAGAATGCAATAGCACGGCGACCAGAGGGGGGTGATTGGGAGCTCAAAAATTTCTCTCGAAACTTTGGCCTTTTGTCCCCAAAACCAACCCCAAAGGCTTCGATCGAAACTGTGATGCCCACGACCCTTGGAAGAGGGTGGATGATCCCTAGGATCACAGCGAGGCACCACAAAGCAAGAGCGAACCAAACACCAAAAACTTCGACTCAAGTCTGACCCAAAAACCGACCCTCGAACGTAGATGGAAGGCTACGTCGAGAAATCTCCAAATACCTATGCTAGCAAGTAGCAACGATACTTAGAGAGGTTTCTTGGTTAACTATAGGGCCAAACGAGTAGTCCAAAAACAAAGCTGAAAAGCCGGGAGAGCAAACGCACTGAAAAACAACACTCAGCCGAGTCCCGGACTGTCCGGGGTTCCGACCGCGGACTGTCTGCTCAACGGCGGACTGTCCGGGAACCAGGGGCGTACTGTCCGCCGGCTGAATCCCAAAAACAGCAAGGCTGCTGAAGTCTCCCTGGACACTTCCCGGACTGTCCGCGACCCAGTACTGCGGACTGTCCGCGGGTATTCCAACACAGCTCCAACAGCGCGGAATTTAGGCCACTGGTGAGGCCGACCCCGACGCGCGGACTGTCCGCGCCCCAACGGCAGACTGTCCGCGAACGAGCAGAGAAGGCGAATTTGTTCGCCCCTTCGCCAAATCTCCACCAAATCGATTCAAATCAAAATCCCTTGATCCCAAATTTGGAGAGGATGATCACGAGGTAGTTGGGAGACTATCCCCCAGAAATCATCCGCTCAAATCAACTCAATCAATGGGAAATCGAAGGAGAAGGTGTATGAACAAAAAGCGCCACGAAACTTGAATCGACCCGATCTACTTGTTCGTGAGGAGTTAGATGAATTCCTTTGGTGGAAATGATCTCCTCACATCAAAGAACAAGTTGATTCAGGTGGATTTCAAAGAGACGCAGTAGAGAGGGAGATCGAGTGATGGGAAAAACGTGGAGAAACGAAGAACGCGAAGAACAAAGTCAAAACGCGAATCACACCACGAATTTGCAACCGTGTGGCTAGCAGACGCTACAACAGTGAGATTACGGTCTCACTTCCTCAAAATCTCATGAACACAGAGGTATGGTTCTCTGCGGATCTCAATAGCTACATCAGGGGATTCGGAGAGCAGGAAAACCCTAAGTGGAGAATAGCAAAATGACTGAGATAGAATGGGAGGTGGGTGTCTCCCTCTACTTATCCTAATTCTATTTCTCACTCTACCCCTAACTAATTACAGAGCGAACCAGCTAAACCCTAGCGTTATTCTGGACCAACTCGAAGTAGATGCTGATACGACGGCCACGCCCGCACAACTGGTAGCGTTGCCTCGACGCAACCTCACCGATTGCCGCCACGTGCCGCCACCGCTCTGCTCGTCCTTTTCCCGGACCTCGCCCCCGGTTTTGAGGACCAAACCGGGAAACCAGCCTTCACGACCAACCCACGGTTTTGAGGCCCAAACCGGGAAACCAGCCGTCCATCACCTGAGTTTTGTGGCCAAACTCAGAAACCTACCAGCACCCAGGTTTTGAGGCCCAAACCTGGAAACCGTTCTCAGCCCAAGTTTTGTGGCCCAAACCGGCAAACCCGCAGCACCCAGGTTTTGTGGCCCAAACCTGGAAACCGTCCACCGGTGGTTTTTCTGTGGCTCAACCACTAAACCGAGCCGTAGAGGGGATGCACCGCCCGTGCACCCCATCCAACGACACGTGTCCCTAGGTCCTCGACCCGAGCAACACCATGCCCCGCAAGTCTTCGCTCGTCGCTGTCCTAGGCTGTCAGCCACCACAGCTGATCCTCAGGCCACCGGTCCCTCAGTCCAAGCCTCACGTCCGCCCTTCACCGCTCTCAGTCCATCTGCACGGCACGTCTCTACTTGACCTTCACCTTGCCTTCGATCACTGTATCCGTGCTCGACACCTGCACAACACAAGCCAAAGAACATGCGCATCAAACCCGTTGACAATCACTCATCACTCGAGACTCGGCATACACCCATGTATCCGCAATCTCCCCCTTGATGAGTGCATTTTCAACTACCAACATAAATCATAATGAAGTAGAAGAAGGAGGAAGAAAGAGAAGTAGAGAACTCGTCCAAATGACCCAAAAGCATAGCAAAGCCAGAAGAAGGTCAAGTGAAGGAGCAAAACAACTTGGTCCCCAAAGACATGGGCAATGGCTCGACGCAACCAAGCAAAGCAAAGCTAGCCCTCAAGAAGAGGTAGAACAGGCTCAACACCACTAGCATGAAAGCTCGGCACCATTTGAAGTAAAGCTCGACACCAATTGAAATATCAGTTGATAATCAAGCAAAATAGAGCTAGCCCTCAAGAAGAGGCAGAATGGGCTCAACACCGCTAGCGAGAAAGCTCGATACCAACTGAAAAACAACAGAGCTCGAAACCAAGTGAAGAGCATATAGGCAAAGTCGCTAGTCCCTCAAGAAGGAGGCAAAGGCTCAACACAACTAGCTACCAAAGATGCTCCGAACCAACTGGAAAAATGCTCCAAACCAATTGAAAATTCATCAACCAAAGCGAGCAAACTCCCCCTCCAATAGTGCACACAACCTTATGATTAGACAAATTTCACCCCCTTAGTTGATAATGCACTATCAGGCAAACTTCTACCTTCCAAATGCATATGAGTCAAAAATGCAAGTTAGCAGCTTCAGGAATATAGTCAATAGAACGAAAAGATACTCCACAAAGTATAACTTCAATGACTCAACAATAAGCATACATGCCAGCAAAGGCTCAAACTGATCATCAAATACGAAATATGAACATATGAGCAAAATGAGCAGTTTTAGCCAAAAAGCATTCACTATCAAAATAACACTAAACATGTGTAGACAGGAAGTCAAACAAGTGCTAAGCATGTATACAAGGTGAACTACCCCTAGCACAGTTCAATCATCATGCTACAGAATGAAACATATACTTGTGATTTCAGATTTTAATCGGAGTTGCAGCGGTGAAATTTCACAAGTTCAAAATTCAGCATGTGATTGCGAGAGGTTGAGAGCTTGTCATTGCCTAACTTTTCGACCATGCTAAGCCTATGCAGAAGCAATTAGAAGCTTAAAGCGACGGTTTCTGTCTTACACTACATGGCTCAAGTTTAACTCAATGTGCAATGAGAAACAGTCTCGATACCGTGAAGTGCTGACAAGCAATCCCATCTCGATCTTTCCAATTCACTTATCTTGGTTCAATTTTATAACAGTTTATGACCATACCAAGCAAGTCAGAACTAGAGACATAGCAACCTGGCATATATGAAAAGCACAAGTGAATTCAACACATTCTACACATGCTAGTTGAATATATCAATGGTGAACAATTTCAAGTTTTAAGTTCATTAAGCAAGTTCACCATTCATAAAATAGCTCAGCTCACAACATGTATCAGTGATCAAAAAGAGCATAAGCTACAAGTATCATCATATAGCATCAGAGCATACTAGATAGAGCATAATCACATTCTAAAGATTATATACATGAAGCTCAGAAAGTGCAAAGATGCATGATGAAATGCAAAGACTAACCTACCAAAAACGTAAACAAAAACGAAAGAAAAAGAGTCAGCCTATGATACAATAGACAAAATGTTTCCCCCATCTAAAAGGGGAAACACACACCAAGCTCACCTCTCAACCTGGCAAAGGTTGATTGGTCCAAAGGCTTGGTAAAAATATCTGCCAACTGATGATGAGTATCGACATGGTGAAGGTCGATATCACCCTTCTCATAGTGGTCTCGCAAGAAATGAAAGCGCACATCAAGGTGTTTGGTCTTAGAATGCAGCACGGGGTTCTTAGCAACGGTAATAGCACTCGTGCTGTCACAAAGCAAAGGAACTCGAGAAAAGCTCAGACCAAAATCACGCAAAGTGGCCATCATCCAAAGCAACTGGGAACAACAGCTAGCCGCAGCGACATACTCAGCCTCTGTGGTAGACTGGGCGAAACTAGACTGCTTGCGAGAAGACCAAGATACAAGAGAAGAACCAATAAACTGACAAGTCCTAGAAGTGGACTGGCGATCCAGTCGGCAACCAGCAAAATCGGCATCAGAATAACCGCAAAAGGAGATGGTTGAGGAAGCAGAATACCAAATCCCAAACTCTGGAGTGAAGCATAAGTACCTCATAATGCGCTTGACCGCCTGACGGTGAGAAGTGCGCGGCGACGACTGAAATCCTGCGCAAAGACACCGCGAACTGGATGTCCGGGCGTGTCGCCGTCAGGTACAGCAGCGATCTGATCATACTCTGGTACTCCTTTTGGTCCACAGCTTCTCCATCCTTGTCCGCATCGAGGGCCGTCGTGGTCGACATTGGTGTTGGAAGAGGCTTGGCCTCACCCATATCGAACTTCTTCAGTATACTTGCCCTGGTGCACAAACGTTCCTTCTCGGGATTGCTTAATTTGCAACCCGAGAAAGAAGGTCAACTCGCCCATCATGCTCATCTCAAACTCCCTGCTCATAAGATCTGCAAACTTGGCAACCAAAGCGTGAGAAGAACCACCGAAAATGATATCATCCACGTAAATCTGAACCAAGAGAGTGTCATTGCCTTGCTTGAGGAGAAAAAGCGTTTTATCCACACATCCCATTTTAAAACCCTTAGCAAGCAAAAAGGTTTTCAACCTATCATACCAGGCTCTAGGGGCTTGTTTCAAACCATATAAAGTTTTGTGAAGTTTGAAAACATGGTTTGGAAACTTGGGATTTTCAAAACCGGGGGCTTGTTTCACATACACCTCTTCTTCTATGTAGCTGTTTAGGAAGGCACTCTTGACATCCATTTGAAAAAGTTTAAACCCCTTGGATGCAGCAAAAGCCAAGAGTATCCTAATTGCCTCCAAACGAGCTACAGGAGCAAAAGTCTCCTCATAGTCTATCCCCTCCTTCTGACTATACCCCTGGGCTACAAGTCTGGCCTTGTTTCTCACAATGTGGCCATCCTCTCCTTGTTTGTTTTTGAAAACCCATTTTGTACCAATAGGGTGACACTCAGGAGGAGGTGGAACCAAAACCCAAACCTGATTTCTTTCAAAATTTTCTAATTCCTCATGCATGGCATTAACCCAATCCGGATCAGATAAAGCGTGTCCAACATCTCGGGGTTCAAAATCAGCAACAAATGCATAATGAGCAAAGTGAGAGATTTGTTGTAACACCCCTGGTGTTAAGCAACCCTAAATGCATAACTTGACATCTCATGAGCATAAGCATCATCATCACATGTTGCATTCTTTTTGTAAAGTGTCACTTCATGTGTTGGCTTGTAATGTTATGCTTGGTGTGATGCTTGTTTGACTTGAGTTTGGAGTGTTAGGGTCTCCTAAGTAGTTGAACCTTGTTGAGGAGTCAAAATGAAGCTAGGTTTGTGTTCGTCATTATGGCTAACCAAGTCACTAACCCTAGCTGCCCTAATAGAGTCCTAGGAGTCCTTTTGTTTGACTAACTAAGACCTCCTTGATAGAAGCTTTGCATGGCAATGGGCCCTTAACCAAAAGTGTGTAGAATTTAGAGTAGAACAAAAAGTGTTCAAGGGCCAACTCATGAAAATGAGTTTAACAATGTGTTTTAGGACCCACAAGGCAGAAATGGGGGAGATTAGACTTAGAAAAATTCTTCTAAGTCCTAACTGCCGAAACAGTTTTGCTTAGTGATCTTTGGAGCTTTTTCGAGGGCAATCTAGGCCGAACCAAAGCATGACCTTGTAACCAAAGTTGTAGTCGGCACATAGCTCTACTCAATGGAACAAGTGGTTTAGCGTTTCATCGAGTGGATTAGGAGATAATCATGTCCAAAATTCGGCCGTCAGTCGGCCATCAGCGCCTGAACCCGGCGATTCAGTTTGAATCGGCCGTGGTCGTGGCCGACCGCGCAAGAGCTTGGCCGCCGCGTGGTGCCCGACGCCTGGCGAGCCCGTTGTAACACCCCTGGTGTTAAGCGTTAATTAAGACTCTAAGTATGATGATTAGTATGCATAATCATCTTGTGTCATGGCATATAAGCATATCATATGTGATGACTTCCATGTTTGATTATGTGTATTGTATGAATGTGCTATGTGTGTCACATGAAATGACGATCCCAAAACCATGCTTAAGAAACTTTGGTTAATTCTAAAATGAATTCTCTGAAATAAACTTGGGGCAATTAAGGCATTAGTTGTTGGGTCAACTTTTGCTCTAATCAATAGTGAAGATAGACTAATAGGGTTATATGGTTCATGAAATCACAAGTCCTTATAGTGGCCCTATGATAAACACTATGATCCATGCTGAATCTGGGCATGGTCCTTAAAACAAAGTTGTAGATGATAATGAAAGGAACAACTTTGGTATATAAAGTTAACAAAGATTCTACACAGAATTTGAATTAAATCAAATTTGCTTAAACCCTAGAATTTACCCTTGAACTACAACTTTCACACCATTGAGAATCTGACCTTGGTCCTTTAATCAAAGTTGTAGGGAATGACAAATGTGACAACTTTCATATTCACAGATTTTGAAGTTCTTCAAAAAATTCCAAAGTAATTTAAGAAATCAGTTTGGGTCAAATTTGAATTGAAACCCTAATTCAAAATCCAGGCCGAATTGGAACATGATTCTTTAAGCAAGTTTGTAGATCACAAAATTCTGAACAACTTTCATTCTTACGGATTTTGCACTTCAGTTCAAAATTTTGACGTAATTGGAAAGGGGACAAACTGCACTGTGGCTACAGGGAATTGGACCCTTGCATGGCCTCCACGCCGACGCCCGAGCGCCGCGGAGCTCCTCCGGCGCCGACACGTCCACGCCCACGCGTTCGTCGCTCCGCTCGGTTGCAACACCATCAGGCGCGTGCGTTGCTCCCTCTCTTTGCGCTCGTAGCCATTCCCGACGCCGTCCATTCTCCTTCCCTCTCCTCCGTTTCTCGCCTGGCCGTCCGCCGAGCTCCGCCGCGAGAAATCGCCGTCGTCGAAACCCCTCAGCCCGAGCCACCTGACCACCGTTTCGCCACCACCTCGCGCACCTCTGGAAACCGTTAGCACCGTCTCTACTGGTCCGACCTCCCCGCGCCGCCATCTTCTTCTCCATGGCCGGCAGAGCTCTGCTCTCGCCATTCCACCATGGCCAGACTCCGCCGAAGCCTCTCCGCCCTGCCTCGCCACCGTTTGAGCTCCGTGACTCCACCCTGAACCCGCTCGACCCCCTAATTCTAGCCCTCATGACCGGAGTCCCCCGCACCACCCCTTTTCTTCCACTGCTCCGGCGGAGCTCCGTCGTGAGCCCCTCACCGTGGCCAGGGCTCTCCGAGGAGTTCCGTTTCCTTCTACCGCTCGTTCTAGCTCCGCCACGGGGTCGTGGAGCTCATCGGCCCGCCGCTTCGGTCTCTACCACCTCGACCATGCCGGGACGCCGCTTCGCCGTCGGTTCCAGCAGATGAAGCCGCCGTCGCCATTGCCGGTGGCAAACCACCTCTGCTCCGTCCCGGCTCCAACCAACTCGCACATCATGTGTTGGGTGAGGCCCTGGTGCTAGTAGCCCAATCCCGAGGCCGCTACCAACCCCCTTCGCCGGAACCTCTGTGCGCCGCCGAGCCATGGCTTGCCGAGCCGCCATGGCTGGTGTGGGGAGACCTCTGCGGTGCTTTTGATTCCCGTCTAACCCTTCCTGCAGGTGCGCTTGGTCATGAGGATCTCGCCGGAGCTCTTCCCATCTCCGGTGAGGCCATTGCCGGCGTGCCGGGCACTCGGCCGCCGCGGTCGCCATGGCCAGGGCGCGGTCAAGGCATGGTCGTGGCCTGGCCGGGCGATGCTGGTGCGGGTCTGTGCGCCAGCGTTTTGGGCCGAAATTCGGCCCAGTAAGCAATAGGGCTTTGCCCCTTTTCCATTTTCTGAATTTGTATTTTGTGCTAAAAATAGAAAAATGCATAAGTAATTAAATACTACTCCAAAAATTGTGAAACAAATTTTGTTGCGTTCCTGATGAGGTGCTCTACATAGTAAAAATATGAAACTTGGTGTTTGGATTAATTTTTATGGTGATTTAAATAGACCCTTTAATTAATAAATGCACTTTGAGTAATTTTTATAGGCTTATTTAATTATCCAAAAATCATGAAACTATTTTTTCCACTGTTTATATCATATAACTAAGCTTCACAAAAATTTTGAGCACCTTTGGTGGAAATAAATTTCATTCTTCATTTAAGCTTATTTAATCAATTAAATAATGTGTAGAACTTAAATAATTGCTGTAGATTAATATAATAATCCAAAAATTTTCAAATTTGTTTTATAACCTTTATTTGCTGTAACACACCATCACAAAAAGTTTGGGCTCATTTTGACAAACTTTAAATTAACCCTATTGAATATAATTAATTAAATAATAGAGAATAACTAATGAAGCCATAAACAACTAATTATCCTTTGCTAATTTTAGTTAAGACTAATACATGGTTGTGCTCTGATGATCAGCTCAAACACCCTAATGGTCTTTGTTGAGTGTAAATCTTAAGCCACTTAATCGCTTAAATAAAACTTAAGCTTTAATCACTTAATTATTAATTGTTCATTTTATCAGGGTAATTAGTAAGAAGTTAGAGTTAGCCTTGGTAAGGTTAACCTTTACCACTCTAATGATCCTTTAATTGATTGTTTGTATTTCAAATTAGGGATGAGTCATATTTAGTTGTGAAGTGAATCAAATAATGCACTTGATCTTGCACCCATATTGGTATGGCTGCTGGACCAGTTCTCCTTGAGGGACTATTTTCATGAGCAAGATTATGTTTTCTGCAAATCATTTGTACAGCAAAGTTGTTGAGCATTTATGTATCTAGCTTCTCCTAAAATTTTGTGATTTTTGGATAAATGATCTGGCAGTTATACTCTGTTGAAACTGGATGCATGAAACTGTCCAGAAACTGGACAGATCTGAGAAACTGAGTTATTTGGTCCATGAGATTCTGGAATTAGCTCTTAGGTATAACAGCAAATTTGTAGAGGATTTGTTAAGCTTTCCAAATTGTCCTCAACCACTATTTTTGGAGGTCTGGAACAATAGTTATGGATAAATCTAGTTGGTTGTGTAAATCTGTCCAAAATCTGGACGACAGTGTTTGATTGTATTGTTTGACTTAGTTAACTCTAGAATCACTTAAAGATGATAAAAATGAAGTGATAGCTAACTTAATGAACTTTTAGAAAAGTTAGTATAACCTATCATTGCTTAAGGTGAACTAGAGTAGTCTGCTCCAACAACTGTAAAAATGGTTAATAAACATTTAAGTTTTGGTTTACACCTTGTATGGTTAAATGTCTTGATTGAAGACCATGGGACATCCCCACTTCGAGATCCCATGGCAGTGACTGATGTTTGTGATACACTCTCGAACGCTTTAGTTAATCCATCCATTGATGTTGTATGGAAATAACACACTACCCTAGGAACACTAGTTAGTAGGTTACAAGTTGGTTTTGTTGGTTTGCAACTTTACCGTGAAGGAAAGTTGTCCTCGACCTTTCTCATCTTGTGTTAACTTTTGTTATGCAATTGTTTGTCCTGCACCTTAGCATGCATTGCATCATACTAAAGCATGCATCATTGTATACGTGTAGTTCATACGAGAGAGTCGATGGTCGTGTTGAGCAAGCTTCGAAAGGTTGCGTTGAGCAAGCTTCAGATCGAGGAGGTCCAGTTGATCAAGCCTCAGGAGGAGAACTTCGTCGGACAAGCTTCTTCGAGAAGATTCAACTTCAAGTCATAAGGAACTAACTTCTGTGGATCTTTCGGAGATCCGAGTCTTCTCTGCAACACAGGCAAGCCCCGGTGCATACGCCACTCTCTGTTTTACAAATACTTTATTACACTGTAGGTCTTGTGGAATGTGCATTAAGTAAGTAGGAGTAGAACGAAACCGTTGCTGCATGAATACCTTGATTTCCAGATAATCCCCTGATGATATCCTATCAGTAGTGATAAGACGATCTCAAATGCTTAGCAATGCTTAGACTTCGGTAGAAGTCGATCGATTGTTTCATCGTTCGCGAGATATAGGTTTTACCTTTTTCTCTTCGACTCTGTCTATGGGTCGTGAGAACCCCAATATGATGATATTTAAACTGAGACCGGGCGGGTAACTTGCACAGGAATGGAGTCCTGGTGTAGTGTTTCCGCCTGTGTCGCCTAGGGCCCGTCCGCTGTTGGCCCGTTGGATCGAGAACCATTTGTTAGTACTGGTCACATGCTACGGTAAGCCCTACTGTGGCTATGCTCTTACTGGAACGGCGCACCCGCGCACTGGGAGTGGAGAGATGGCGGGAGTAGAGTGTACCCACCCTGCTCGGTCCCCTGTTGGATGGACTCAGCAAGGCCGAGGTAGGGCGGTGGTGTACTGTACTCCCGGGTGGCGCGGCTCCGGTCCGGTTTGAGCGGATCCACGGGACGGTTGATATATGCGAGTTCGGTCTCGCATATGTCGTGTGATAAGGAAGCCCCAGCTGGGTAGATCAAGCGGTTCGAATCGTCGTTTGCTCCACGAGAAAAGGAGACTCGTCCTCGCCCCCTCAGCGTAGTTTAATCAAGTGAAGATGATGGCAAGAAAAGTTTATCATGAGATGTGATGCTTAAACAAGTGTTTGACTTAGATAGGTGCAAAGTGGATACTGCTTAATAACTTAATGCACCGCTAAAACTTGAAAATAGGATGAACTAGTAGAAAGCTTTTCTGCAAAGCTCTTCTCTCCTGCTAGCCCCACTACATCCCTTAAGCCAGCATGCCCTTGGAGTCTTTTTCTTAGTCGGGTAAGTCTTGTTGAGTACCCTCATGTACTCAGGGTTTGTTAATCCCCTGTTGCAGGTTTTAGCTTGTGGTGTCTTTCTGGATCATGTCCGTGGGCTCGATATGATCTGGTGGTTCTCTCTTCGACTTGGGTGCTCTACCTAAGTCAGGCCCTGTAGTGCTGCTTTTCTCCCGCAATCCAAGTAAAGTTTATTTGAAATGTAACTTATTCATGCTTTGTAAAATTTTATCTTACCTTGCTTCCGCTCTCCGATGTTAATTTTTGTATCAACTGTTGTAATGTTGTGATTATTTCACTCGTAGTGAGGATGATCCTGTAACTCGTGGATAATTCGGGGTTCTCTCGGGGACACCCGACGGATCTTTCCAGTAAAGTGGTACGCGTGCACGGTCATCAGAGCTCTGGGAGATGATGATGTGTGCAGGTGGGCCACTTTGCCGGGAGGTTCTGCCACACCCGTGTCCGCGCGCGGCGTGGCGAGCACAAGGCCCGCCCGCCTGCACTCGCGCAGCCAAGCCGCTCCACTTCCCTCCGTTCTGTCTCTCTCGCTCTCGCCGGCGCTCGGGCAGAAAGGGGGGGAAAAGCAAGCGCTGCCGCCGTTCACCGCCGTCTGGCCGCCTCGCCGCAAGCCCAACAACCCGCAAAGCTTCGCCGTGAGCCCCCGCACCTCTTGCTACCCTTAGCGCCCCATAGGAAACCTTACGCAAGCCCCGGGATTAGCCGCCGCCATGGCCGCCATGACCGCCGAGCTCGGTTCGCCATGGCTGACCTCTTTCCCGTGGTTTCGTGTCGCCCTAGCTCACGTTCGAGGGTCAGTGAGGTTCGTGGAAGAGGTAGAATGTGACGGTTTGGCCGATTAGGGTTTGGTGACCGCGGTACGCCGCGTCCGCCGTGTCCGCCATGGCCGGCGAGCTCGGTCCGCCGTGGCCAACCCCCTTTCCGTGCCCGTCCGTTTGTCCTAGCTAGCGTTCGCGAGTCGCCTTGACCGTAGAAGACGTTGGTGGTGTTGGTTTAGCCGATTAGGGTTTGGTAGTGACGGTACGCCGCCGTCCGCCGCTCGCCATGGTCGCCGGAGTCGGCATGGCCGTGGTCGTGGATGCTCGGAGTGAGAACCCTGGCTCCTGAGCCTCGGGTTAGGGTTGTGAAGGTCGCCGGAGTAGGAATCGGGAGTTGGTTTAGCTCGGGATGACCGGAGCCGGCGGGCGTAGCACGGCCGCGCCGCCGTGTCCGCCATGGTCGACGGCGAGCTCGATCCGTGCGTGCGCTGGGCTAAAGAGTGTTATCGTCGGGTGCGGAAGAAGGAGAGGAGTAGAGCGGTGGTGTCCGTTTCGCCCGGCGAGCTCTGCCGCGGTCAACCCTTCCCCTGCTTCTGTGTGGCTTACAGGTGGGGCCGGTTTGACTCGGGGGGCCCGCAAGTCAGTGGCTGGGGTCCCGGCTGTCAGTGTCTCGGGTGCAGTAGTTTGGGTGCGTGTAGTTCAAAGCACCTTTTCCTGTTAATATTTGTCTTTTTCATAGAGGATAGAGTTTAAGTCCAATTGGGTTGAAATTTGGATAGAAGACTAGATTATGTGTTGTTAACATCTAGTAATTTATGTGGATTTTTCTGAAGCAGTCTAGGATGGGTTGCTGTTATAGGCTTGATTAAATGGATTTATTAAGTAAGTGCTTGCTGTAGTAATTGTAAATCCTGACCAGTTAATTTGGAAGGTTAATTAGTTCGTTGGTTGGTTAAGGTCTTTTGTAATCACTAGGCTGATGTTGACTACCTTGTTGCAGAAAATGAAGTAGATGACCTGTTCTTATCTCCTGAGTTATCTTGTTCTATGTTGCATCCCAATGCATCCCATGTGCATTCATTTTTACTTATACGTGTTATGCATCATACAGGATCGGTAGTGGAGATCCAGAACTCGCAGCCACCGGAGGAACCGTGTCCGGAGGAGACCCAGGACGAGAGGACTGAAGAAGGAGACGTCGAGGACCTGCCTAAGTGCCGCGACCATCGACCCTCCGACTTTGAACGAGGCAAGCCCCAGAGCATCCCACTCCTATGGTTTGCAAATGCAATTACGAAATTAACCTGATATGTTTGTTGCATTAGGTTATAGGAGTTGAGTGACACCATTGCTGCATTAATTACTTATCCTTGTCCACCTACAATTATTGTTTTAATATCCCTGTTAGGTCTAGGCTCGTTATTGCTTAGCCTGCTTAGATCGGTAAAAGTCGGGTGATTTCCTATCTCCCGCATATAGGTTGATACTGATCATGACTAGCCTCGTGCTATCATGGATATAACCATGTGATAATTAATTTGAGACCGGGTGGGATGTAGGAGCAGCAGGACAAGGGTTCTGTGTGCTAGTAGTCTCTCGTCTGTGTCGATTAGGACCCGACGAAGGCACACCTCAGTCATTTTGAACGCGTCAATCACTTAACGAAGTAGGTCGGAGTACCTCCCGTGAAGCCGAGTAGGGCTATTCGAGCCACTGATGGAGATGTTGACGCCTAACACCCAGGGCCTTATATGTACCGTGGGCAACTATTCTGAGCAACCTGACATGCTCCGTGGACAGGCGGGGCCTGATTGACCTGGCATGACCGTGGGCAGTTATAGCTTGAGAGACCTGGCATTGAGATAACCCCCGGTGTAGAAGGGCCCATGACCGTCCCGCATGTTGTGTTCTCGAATTTCCTGAAGCGGTCGCCGACGGCTGCCTGGCAAGGTGTGATCGGGCGAGTGTGCGACATTTTATCCCCAGCTGGGTAGGAATCGATTATAATCGCCATCGCTCCTGGACAGTGAGTAACTTGACTGGGCATGTGTTACCGTAGTAACTTATGGAACTAAAGATGGTCATGATGTTCAATCTGAAAGGCTATTGATGAAATAGTCACTCTTGCTTGATTAATTAGCCAAGTGATTGCTCTAGATCAGGTGCAAATCTAGTTAATCAGGTTGATTACATGAAATTGACTGCTAATACTCTAATGATGATTATTTAATAATAAAATGCTTTATGCAAAAGGGTAAGTATGGCCAAACCCAGATACAGCCTTGCATACTCCTTGGTGTCACCTTATTTCTGGTTTATGACGGGTAAGTCTAGCTGAGTACCTTCTCGTACTCTGGGTTTTATCCCTTGTTGTTGCAGATGGGCAATGCTTCTACGGCTATTGCGAGAACTGTCTGTACCCCGTCGCGGGTGATGATTAGACCATGGGCATGGTCATCTCTTATCCTCTCTTGATGCTTTTGCGGACTGATTAGGCAATGGCACCGTATTGTGAACTGAGAACTTATGTTTAAAACTATGTTGCTTCCGCTTTCGAATTTCAAACTTTGGTTTGTAATAACTGTTGAACTCCGATGTATTTGAACTACGTGCCAACTAAATGTACCTCGTGGACATGTACGCTAATCTATTACGATCTTGGCTAAAGTTGATTGATTTGAAATCCTTCGAGATTTCCGAACTACCGGGTTTGTACGAGCTTAAGCACTTGCAAATCTCTGTGAAAGCAGGGATTCGGTGCTTAATCGGGTATAAATTGGTCGGTTCTGTCACAGCTGGCATCGGAGCATGGTTGGCGTTACTGTTCATGAGTGTATTTCAAAAATCATATTTTCAAATCAAAATTTTATTTGCTAAAAACTTATAAACTATAATAGGTTTTGAAAAATCTTATTGATAAGGATTAAGGTGTGCCAGTGATCAAGTCCTTATGCCCAGTAGGTTTTTAGGTGGCTATTTAAGTACTAACTTGGGGGTCGTGCATCATATTTAAATTCTGTTGTTTCTGTCGTCCATACGGCAAGGGTGAAATTGTATGGGTGCTATTCTTCGGAATAGTAATGTATGGATCAATTGCCTCTACGCCAAGGTAATAAGAGAGTTATGAGAGCATGATTGGACAACCGCCAATCGAGGGGAGTGCTTGAATGGTACCGGCATGTATGCTTGTTACACACAAGTATGTGTGAAGGTACTTAATTGTGGGAGTAATATTATTCTAATGGGTGCATATACTGCTTACGTGTATACTGGGTGTGCACCTAAGTTAGTATTAGATTTAATTTCAGCAATGCATGATATACATACTGTGGGCAGGGCTGAAATGATTTTCTGCAGGTACGCTAACTTGCGAACGTATAGTACGTCTAGTTAACGCTATGAGTGAACGTGTATGCCACCATCTAGCCGTTAGCTTGTTAGACAGTGAGGACGTATGTTACGCACATGCATCATGATCATATAACCTTGCATTAATCTTACTTCCTTCCTTATGTTATCCGTCCCGTTTTCTTAATAAAAGTTGTTCTCCAACTAATGAAAATATGTGTGGATAAACTTCTTACAGATGGCCCGTACCAAGCGCACAGCTCGTAAGTCAACCGGAGGCAAGAGGTCTAATTACATGTTGGGACCGTGGACCGCCGAAGGGTCGGAGGACTTCTTAGATGAGTTCGACATGCCTACCATCCTTTGGAGGGTATTGCACTTGGTGGGATACCAGGAGGGCCAGGAGCCACAGTACGAGTGGCAGCGGGTGCAGATTTCGGAGGATCGCCATATGTACACGGTGGAGGTTGACGTGCCTAGCCGTGATGACCAGGATCACGTCTGGTGCCGCCAGGTGTTCGCGTTGCAGGGGAGGACCCCATGGGATGGAGCTAACAGATTTTCTTACACCATTCTCCGGGATATTATGGAGGACCATCCGGAGTTGGTTGCCCAGGCTACAGCCAGCATCTTCCCGACAGCAGATCCTTATCAGTCAGTGTGGCGTCAGCCAGGAGCCGCCGTTCTTGAGGCCAGTTCTCTTGAGAGGGAGCATTGTGCAGGACCAGCAGGGAGTGCTATGGCCGCCCTCATGGCTACTTATGGATGCCTATCGCGTAGCTATGATCACCAGGACCATATTCTCAGCGAGGAGATGGCTGCACAACATCGCAGGCAGGAGGAGCATGCTATAGAGATAGACCTCCTCACCACACAGCTAGCTCACATGACTGTGGAGAGGGACCAGGCGCTTCAGAGAGAGCAGGAGACTGCCCATCAGCTCAGTGTTCAGCAGGAGTCTGCTACCTTCTTAGCCTTGATCATGAGGGAGACCGAGGAGTCACTTCGAGGTGTTTGTATTGAGGGCATACGCGCTTCAGAGGAGAACAGGCTGTTGAGGTTGCGAGTAGGAGACATAGAGCTGCAACTTCACCACCTGCAGGATTATAATGACCGCTTGCATGAGGAGATCCACCGCAGGGAGAATGAGAGGAACCCCATCATTCCTCAGGAAGACCCGGATCCGAGTAGCTCTTCTAGTGGCTCCTCAGACGTGTCTAGTGATGATGGTGTCGATGGTGACATCCCTAGAGAGTAGATCGGATAGTATGCTTAGAGCTTGCTGATCTTTTGTGTATGTTGATAAGCCCGATCTTTTGCTTGTGTTTGGGCTAGATGTAAGAACAAGTAGTAAGACTTATGTGCACCTGGTGCGAGACCTTGAAAAGTCCCATATGTATGGGCAAAACCATGGATGTTTATGTTGGCTTTTGCATGTTATGTATTAAGCGATCTTATTATGTGATGCTGCGATGTGGATTGAAATTTATTATGCCTCTGTGATTGTTTGGCGAATTCGTTTTCCGAATAAATTCAGTTGGCATGATCTATTTTTCTCTACAATAATTGCAACTTCGCCTAATGATCACTCGCTATTAATACATGCAGATGACGACAACCAGTAGTGGAGCTGGCGGTAGTGGTGGAAATGAGGACCCCAGGGACAACCGCAATCCACCACCTCCTCCACCAGCCACTCCCGAGCAGCTTTTCGCCCAATTTCTGGGAAGCCAACGCAACATTGAAGCTTTGCTGCGAGAGAATTTGGCGCATGGTCACCAGCGTCCAGAGTCAAATCAATATAGCTCTTTCAAGGATTTCTTGGATACTAGACCACCCATTTTCAAGGAAGCTACTGAACCTTTAGAGGCAGAAGAATGGTTGCATACCTTGGAACAGAAGTTTCGTTTGCTCAGGCTCACAGAGGAACTCAAAGCAGAGTATGTCGCGCATCAGCTGCAGGGGCCAGCCGGGATTTGGTGGGGGCATCACCGCACCACCTATCCTGCCAACGTTCCTGTTACTTGGAGGATGTTCACTGAAGCCGTTCGAGGGCAGTATATTCCGCCAGGCCTAACTCAGATGAAAGTGGCAGAATTCATGAGCTTGACACAGGGGACTCGGTCTGTTACTGAGTACCATCACTTGTTTAACTCCTTGTCTCGTTATGCTCCGGACTTCGTGGACACAGATGCCAAAAAGATTGCTAGTTTCAAGAGAGGTTTGAACACCAAAATGGGAAAGTCAGTGGGTACATCTTCTCGTACCGTTTTCAATGAATTTATCAGTGATTGCTTGATCCAAGAGAACCACAATAACAAGCATGCTGCAAGTAAGGCCCGGAAGAGGACTTTTGATTCAGGACCATCTCAACCTAGGGGACCACCAGCTCAACGATCCCAGTATCGACCACCAGCGCCGGGGGCATGTTTCAGGCCGCCGCCAAAGAAGAATCAGCCGCAAGCTCAGCGCAATCAAAAGCCATACAAGATAACTGCTGCCCAAGCTAGTGGAGGTCAGGGCAGTTCAACAGGAGGGAAACCTGCGGTTCGGGGACCCTGTTACAGTTGCAACCAAGAGGGACACTTCGCAAGATATTGCCCTCACCCAAAGAAGCAACAAGCTAACTACCCCGCACGTCTGCACAACATGACTGCTGAAGAAGCTCGTGCCGGAGAGCCCATGACTGCCGGTATGTGTATTGTTAACCATCATCCTGCAGTTGTTTTGTTTGATACTGGATCATCACATTCATTCATGAGCAACGCATTTGCACAAAAACATAATCAAGAGGTGTCTGAAATGGATTATGGGTTTCGTGTAAGCTCCGTGGGGAGTAGCGTGTTATCTAGGAAAATGGTTTGTAATGCAACCATCGACATTGGAGGGCACAAATTCAGAGCTAACTTAGTAGTTCTGCCAGGACTAAGTATGGATGTAGTCCTAGGGATGAGTTGGATGAGTATGTGGAATGCGGTGTTAGACACTGCAAATAGGGTTCTTACCTTATCTGATGGAAGGACGAATACAAAGCTACGCATCTCTCTTCCTCGAGGTGTTGACTTCGTCGATTTATCTTGCACTTTATCTATAGAAGACCTGTCCAAAATCCCAGTCGTCCGAGATTTCCCAGATGTCTTTTCGGATGAATTGCCAGGACTACCGCCCAAGCGAGCAGTAGAATTTGCAATTGAGTTGTTACTTGGAACCGCACCAATCTCTAGAAGACCTTACCGTATGCCGCCCAAAGAATTAGCTGAACTTAAAACCCAGATTAAGGAACTTCTGGACACAGGATTCATTCAACCTAGTATATCCGAGTGGGGTTGCCCAGCGTTGTTTGTTAAGAAGAAGGATAAGTCACTACGTATGTGTGTGGATTACCGGCCGCTCAATGTCGTGACTGTCAAGAACAAGTATCCTTTGCCACGGATAGATATTCTGTTTGACCAGTTATCCAGAGCTAAGGTGTTTTCCAAGATCGATTTGAGGTCAGGTTACCACCAGATTAGGATTCGGCCACAAGATATCCCAAAGACTGCTTTTTCAACCAGATATGGATTATATAAGTATCTTGTCATGTCTTTTGGATTGGCAAATGCCCCAGCATACTTCATGAGTTTAATGAATTCAGTGTTTATGCCGGAATTGGATAAGTTTGTAGTGGTGTTCATTGATGACATTCTAGTATACTCTGAAAACCCGAACGATCATGCAGAGCATTTGAGGGTTGTTTTGACGAGGCTCTGAGAACATAAACTTTATGTTAAGTTTAGCAAATGCGAGTTTTGGTTGAAGCAAGTGCAATTTCTTGGTCATATTCTATCAGAAGAAGGAATTTCTGTGGACCCCAGTAGGGTACAAGAAGTGATGGATTGGAAAGCTCCTACTTCGGTTGGTGAAATTTGAAGTTTTCTCGGACTAGCAGGATACTATCGTTGTTTCATTCCTGACTTTTCCAAGATTGCAAAACCAATGACAAGCTTGCTCCAGAAGGACCAGAAGTTTGAATGGACAGAGGAGTGTGAGATAGCTTTCCGTACCTTGCGGAAACTATTGACCACTGCTCCTGTCTTAGTTCAACCAGATATCGAGAAGCCTTTTGATGTCTTTTGTGATGCATCGAAGGTTGGGTTAGGTTGTGTTCTTATGCAAGAAGGCAGAGTGATTGCTTATGCCTCACGCCAATTAAGGAAACATGAGATAAACTATCCTACACATGATTTGGAATTAGCCGCTGTGGTACACGCTCTGAAAATCTGGAGACATTATCTGCTTGGTAACGTCTGTAACATGTACACCGATCACAAGAGTCTCAAGTATATCTTCACTCAACCTGAACTGAATATGAGGCAGAGAAGATGGCTTGAACTAATCAAGGATTACAATCTGCAGATACATTATCATCCAGGAAAGGCAAATGTGGTTGCCAACGCTTTGAGCCAGAAATCACACTGCAACAATTTGAGGTTACAACCAGAAGACGAGTTTAGTCTCCTACACCCTGTGATTCTACACAATATCAAGCTGCAAGGCACCCTAGTTGATCAGATTCTTGATGGGCAGAAAACCGACAAGGGAATTTATCATATCACGGAAAGGCTGAAGACCGCAACTGAACCAGTAAAACATTTTCGGATTGATGATAAAGGAGTGTTATGGTTTGACAAGCGCTTAGTAGTACCTAAGAACAGAGAACTCAAAAACCGGATCATGGATGAAGCTCATTTATCCAAGTTATCTATTCATCCTAGAAGCTCTAAGATGTATCAAGATTTGCGTCCAAGATTTTGGTGGACCAAGATGAAGAAAGAAATTGCCGCATATGTAGCCAGATGCGACACGTGTTGTCGAGTGAAAGCTATTCACCTGAAGCCAGCCGGAACACTTCAACCGTTACCAATACCCGAGTGGAAATGGGAAGAAGTGAGTATGGATTTCATCACCAGTTTGCCAACCACCCAGAAAGGAAATGACTCAATTTGGGTGATAGTTGATCGTCTTACCAAAACCGCTCATTTCATTCCAGTTAAAACCTGTTATCGAGCACCGAACTATGCGGGAATTTATATCAATCAAATCGTTCGACTACATGGTATACCCAAGGTCATAGTTTCGGATCGTGGATCGCAGTTTACTGCACCATTTTGGGTGAAACTGCAAAAGGAATTAGGCACAAAGCTAATCCGTAGCTCTGCCTATCATACCCAAACATCGGGACAAACCGAAAGAGTGAATCAAGTTTTGGAGGACATGTTGAGAGCCTGTGTGATTTCAGCAAAAGGATCTTGGGAGAAATGGTTACCTTTAGCTGAATTTGCATATAACAATAGTTATCAAGAAAGCATACAGATGACACCTTTTGAAGCTCTTTATGGTAGAAGGTGCAGGACACCGGTGAATTGGGTTGAATCAGGAGAACGTTGCTACTACGGAATTGATTTTGTTAACGAAGCAGAAGAACAAGTTAGAATAATCCAACAACATATGGCAGCTGCGCAGTCTCGACAAAAGAGCTATGCAGACAAGAGGAGGAAACCGCTTAAATTCGACGAAGGCGATTATGTGTATCTGAAAGTGTCACCCATGAAAGGTGTCAGACGCTTTGGCATGAAAAGGAAGTTAGCGCCAAGATTTGTGGGACCATACAGGATTGTGGAAAGGAGGGGAGAAGTAGCTTATCAGCTATAGCTACCTGAACATTTGAAGGCAATATTCCCTGTATTCCATGTGTCACAATTAAAGAAATGTCTTCGCATTCCAGAAGAAGAGGTACAGCCAGCCAATATCAAGTTGCAATCCGATCTCACCTACTTAGTGGAACCGTATCGGGTGCTTGATGAAAAAGAAAGAATAACTTGCGGGAGAATAGTAAAGCAATATAAAGTGTCTTGGAGTGAGCAAGATGAACGAGATGCCACTTGGTAAACGGAAGACTATCTAAAAGAGGTGTACCCACACTTTTATAAGAAATGGTTAGTAACTTAAATCTCGGGACGAGATTCTTTAAGGAGGGGAGGGCTGTAACACCCCTGGTGTTAAGCAACCCTAAATGCATAACATGACATCTCATGAGCATAAGCATCATCATCACATGTTGCATTCTTTTGTAAAGTGTCATTTCATGTGTTGGCTTGTAATGTTATGCTTGGTGTGATGCTTGTTTGACTTGTGTTTGGAGTGTTAGGGTCTCCTAAGTAGTTGAACCTTGTTGAGGAGTCAAAATGAAGCTAGGTTTGTGTTGGTCATTATGGCTAACCAAGTCACTAACCCTAGCTGCCGTAATAGAGCCCTAGGAGTCCTTTTGTTTGAACTAACTAAGACCTCCTTGATAGAAGCTTTGCATGGCAGTGGGCCCTTAACCAAAAGTGTGTAGAATTTAGAGTAGAACAAAAAGTGTTCAAGGGCCAACTCCAACCGCATTAAAATGAGTTTTGTTTTTTAAACAACTGTGGTTTTAGGACCACACAAGGCAGGAATGTGGGGAGCAATTTAGACATGTAGAAAAATCTTCTAAGTCCTAACTGCGCAAACAGTTTTAGCTAGTGATCTCTTTGTGAGCTTTTCGAGAGGCAATGGTAGGCCGAGAACCAAAAGCCATTAGAACCCTTGTCACCAAGTTGTAGTCGTGACACATAAGCTCTACTCAATGGAACAAAGTGGTTTGCAGATTATCAATCGAGAATGGTCTAGGATAAATCCCGTCCAAAATCGAAGCCGTCAGTCGGCCCATCAACCGCGCCTGAACCCGGCGATGATTCACGACTGTGCAAAGAAGATAAGAAGGAATATAGAATACGGACCGCGCCAGAGCTTGGCCGCCGCGTGGCGTGCGACGCCTGGCGAGCCCGCGTCCGCGCGCGGCGTGGCGAGCACAAGGCCCGCCCGCCTGCACTCGTGCAGCCAAGCCGCTCCACTTCCTCCGTTCTGTCTCTCTCGCTCTCGCCGCGCGGGCGGAAAGGGGGGGGAAGCAAGCGCCGCCGCCGTTCACCGCCGTCCGGCCGCCTCGCCGCAAGCCCAACCACCGCAAAGCTTCGCCGTGAGCCCCCCACCTCTTGCTACCCTTAGCGCCCCGTAGGAAACCCTAGGCAAGCCCCGGGATGAGCCGCCGCCATGGCCGCCATGACCGCCGAGCTCGGTTCGCCATGGCCGGCCTCTTTCCCGTGGTTTCGTGTCGCCCTAGCTCACGTTCGAGGGTCAGTGAGGTTCGTGGAAGAGGTAGAAGGTGATGGTTTGGCCGGTTAGGGTTTGGTGACCGCGGTACGCCGCGTCCGCCGTGTCCGCCATGGCCGGCGAGCTCGGTCCGCCGTGGCCAACCCCCTTTCCGTGCCCGTCCGTTTGTCCTAGCTAGCGTTCGCGAGTCGCCTTGACCCGTAGAAGACGTTGGTGGTGTTGGTTTAGCCGATTAGGGTTTGGTAGTGACGGTACGCCGTCCGCCGCTCGCCATGGTCGCCGGAGTCGGCATGGCCGTGGTCGCGGATGCTCGGAGTGAGAACCCTGGCTCCTGAGCCTCGGGTTAGGGTTGTGAAGGTCGCCGGAGTAGGAATCGGGAGTTGGTTTAGCTCGGGATGACCGGAGCCGCCGGCGTAGCATGGCCGCGCCGCCGTGTCCGCCATGGTCGACGGCGAGCTCGATCCGTGCGTGCGCTGGGCTAAAGAGTGGTACCGTCGGGTGCGGAAGAAGGAGAGGAGTAGAGCGGTGGTGTCCGTTTCGCCGGGGAGGTCGCCGCCGGCGAGCTCCGCCGCGGTCAACCCTTCCCTGCTTCTGTGTGGCTTACAGGTGGGGCCGGTTTGACTCGGGGCCCGCAAGTCAGTGGCTCGGGTCCCGGCTGTCAGTGTCTTGGGTGCAGTAGTTTGGGTGCGTGTAGCAGTTTAGGGTAAAGAGTTTTTCAGGGTTTTGTTTAAATAGATTTCAGAAATGCTTGATTAGCTTGTTTAATTCATATCTTGCATTCTGTAAATGCTAAAAAGGTGAAATAAGTTTTGTTAAGTTTTTTGTGATGAGTTCTATGCATGAAAAATATAATATGTCCAGTTTGTGATAAATTTATGTGTAGTTATATTTAAATTATGTTTAGGCTGAAATCTTGTTAAATGCATAGTAATCTGTGTATTGCTCAAAAAAATGTGATTCTTGTTTTGTTAGGTTTGTATTGATGAATAGTTTTTGGGAAAAATGTAATATGATGTTGTTCTGTGGAATATTTTGGCAGTAGCAATTAAAGTGATTAAATGCTGCTTTCTTGTTTAAATTGTAGTAATTAAAATATGAGGAATATGAACCTAAGAATTTTTATACACTGCTCTTGTGCTAAGAAGTTCAGTAGAAAAATGGGAAATTTGTTGTTTGACACTTTTTGTTAGGGTGTGTAGTTCAAAGCACCTTTTCCTGTTAATATTTGTCTTTTTCATAGAGGATAGAGTTTAAGTCCAATTGGGTTGAAATTTAAACAGAGGACTAGATTATGTGTTGTTAACTTCCAGTAATTTCTGTGGATTTTTCTGAAGCTGTCTAGGATGGGTTGCTGTTATAGGCTTGATTAAATGGATTAATTTCAGCAAGTAATTAAGGAGAATAAATTAATTAAGTGCTTGCTGTAGTAATTGTAAATCCTGACCAGTTAATTAGGAAGGTTAATTAGTTGGTTGGTTGGTTAAGGTCTTTTGTAATCACTAGGCTGATGTTGACTACCTTGTTGAAGAAAATGAAGTAGTCCAATTATAAGTCATTAGAATCTTGGAGAGTAGTTCAACTTTGACCAAGGTTGGATTTATGACATTAATTATGATACTATGTATAACTAATGAAGAATCTAATGATACTTAGTATCTAGATGTTATTATCTTGATATGGTCAAGTTATTTTGACTCTCCGATTCTTGGAATGACTTATAATTTGGAAGGAGGGAGTAGATGACATGTGCTTATCTCCTGAGTTATCTTGTTCTATGTTGCATCCCAATGCATCCCATGTGCATTCATTTTTACTTATACGTGTTATGCATCATACAAGATCGGTAGTGGAGATCCAGAACCCGCAGCCACCGGAGGAACCGTGTCCGGAGGAGACCCAGGACGAGAGGACCGAAGAAGGAGACGTCGAGGACCTGCCTGAGTGCCGCGACCATCGACCCTCCGACTTTGAACGAGGCAAGCCCCGGAGCATCCCACTCCTATGGTTTGCAAATGCAATTACGAAATTAACCTGATATGTTTGTTGCATTAGGTTATAGGAGTTGAGTGACACCGTTGCTGCATTAATTACTTATCCTTGTCCACCTACAATTATTGTCTTAATATCCCTGTTAGGTCTAGGCTCGTTATTGCTTAGCTTAGACCGGTAAAAGTCGGGTGATTTCCTGTCTCCCGCATATAGGTTGATACTGATCATGACTAGCCTCGTGCTATCATGGATATAACCATGTGATAATTAATTGAGACCGGGCGGGATGTAGGAGCAGCAGGACATGGGTTCTGTGTGCTAGTAGTCTCTCGTCTGTGTCGATTAGGACCCGACGAAGGCACACCTCAGTCATTTTGAACGCGTCAATCACTTAACGGAGTAGGTCGGAGTACCTCCCGTGAAGCCGAGTAGGGCTATTCGAGCCGGTGATGGAGATGTTGACGCCTAACACCCAGGGCCTTATATGTACCGTGGGCAACTATTCTGAGCAACCTGGCATGGTCCGTGGACAGGCGGGGCCTGATTGACCTGGCATGACCGTGGGCAGTTATAGCTTGAGCGACCTGGCATTGAGATAACCCCCGGTGTAGAAGGGCCCATGACCGTCCCGCGTGTTGTGTTCTCGAATTTCCTGAAGCGGTCGCCGACGGCTGCCTGGCAAGGTGTGATCGGGCGAGTGTGCGACATTTTTATCCCCAGCTGGGTAGGAATCGATTATAATCGCCATCGCTCCTGGACAGTGAGTAACTTGACTGGGCATGTGTTACCGTAGTAACTTATGGAACTAAAGATGGTCATGATGTTCAATCTGAAAGGCTATTGATGAAATAGTCACTCTTGCTTGATTAATTAGCCAAGTGATTGCTCTAGATCAGGTGCAAATCTAGTTAATCAGGTTGATTACATAAAATTGACTGCTAATACTCTAATGATGATTATTTAATAATAAAATGCTTTATGCAAAATGGTAAGTATGGCCAAACCCAGATACAGCCTTGCATACTCCTTGGTGTCACCTTATTTCTGGTTTATGACGGGTAAGTCTAGCTGAGTACCTTCTCGTACTCAGGGTTTTATCCCTTGTTGTTGCAGATGGGCAATGCTTCTACGGCTATTGCGAGAACTGTCTGTACCCCGTCGCGGGTGATGATTAGACCATGGGCATGGTCATCTCTTATCCTCTCCTGATGCTTTTGCGGACTGATCAGGCAATGGCACCGTATTGTGAACTGAGAACTTATGTTTAAAACTATTTTGCTTCCGCTTTCGAATTTCAAACTTTGGTTTGTAATAACTGTTGAACTCCGATGTATTTGAACTACGTGCGAACTGAATGTACCTCGTGGACATGTACGCTAATCTATTACGATCTTGGCTAAAGTTGAATGATTTGAAATCCTTCGAGATTTCTAGACTACCGGGTTTGTACGAGCTTAAGCACTTGCAAATCTCTGTGAAAGCAGGGATTCGGTGCTTAATCTGGTATAAATTGGTCAGTTCTGTCACATTTGTTGTGACCTTGACCGAGTGACACGTTCGCCGATACTGCCGATCATCTGTTGAGGCGGGTGTTGGCGCTGGATGTGTCGTGGCGCCTCCTGAGCTGAAGAAACCTCCCCCTCAACAGCAGCTGGTGCCTCCTCGGGTACAAAGGGTACCGCTCGAGTTGGCGGATCCCACGGCCCCCAAGTAGTCGACGAAGAGGGGTTGGGGCTGTGAGTCGTCGTAGTAGAAGCCGATGCTTGCGGCACGGCAGGTGGAGGTGGTGCTGGATCATCCATCCCTTCAGCACCCTCGTCCTCGTCATCAAAAAGAGGTTCACGAACCTCATGATCACCTGCACGCTCAAATCTAGAAGAAGGATAAACCATGGTCTCATCGAAGGTGACATCGGATGTCTCCATGACTCGGTTAATATCAAGGTTAAGTACACGATATGCGCGAGTATGAGT
Source organism: Coix lacryma-jobi var. lacryma-jobi (assembly GCA_009763385.1). Taxonomy (NCBI): domain Eukaryota; kingdom Viridiplantae; phylum Streptophyta; class Magnoliopsida; order Poales; family Poaceae; genus Coix; species Coix lacryma-jobi. The sequence goes on along the minus strand of CM019822.1, from coordinate 144,144,750 downwards.
GCCATAAGCCAAAAATACGCCGACAGAAGAGCGAGACTCAAATTTGTCCAGGTTGCCTTTCTTGAGTATAAAATAGTGGCAACCAAAAACTCTAAAATAACTCACTTTGGGCTGTTTTCCAAAACGCAACTCACAAGAGGTCTTTTTCAAGAAAGCTCGGAGAAAAATGCGATTGGAAATATAGCATGCAGTGTTCATAGCTTCGGCCCAATATCGCCTTGGAGTCCTATGCTCATCGAGCATCATCCTGGCCATCTCTACAAGGGTCCGATTCTTCCTTTCTACAACACCATTATGTGGCGGTGTGTAGGGAGAAGAAAACTGATGCTCTAAACCCAAAGAGTTACAAAACTTCTCAAAATCCAAATTCTTAAACTCAGAACCATTATCACTACAGATAGCTCGCATCGAGTTCATAGGGAACTCGTTCTGAAGATGCAAAATCAGATTGCGAGCAAAAGAGAAAGTCTCGATTTTCTTAGCTAAAAGAAAAACCCACGAATATCTCGAAAAGTCATCAACAACAACAAGCACATACCACTTCCCCCCAACCAAGCTCACCCGAGCCGGACCAACAAGGTCCATGTGTAAAAGCTCTCCAGGGCGCTTAGTCATGACCTGAGTCACTGGATGGTGGGGAGCGACAACCATCTTCCCATGTCTACAAGAATGGCAAACAAGATCCTTCTCCATGCACAACTTGGGCAATCCTCGGATTAGGCCAAGTGAGCTAAGCCTTGCAAGCAAGTCGAAGCTCAGGTGACCGAGTCTCCTATGCCACTTCCAAAGATCAGAGGAGGAAGGTCCAGCCAAAAGACAACGAGAAATCCCAAATGACTCCTAGAAATTCGCACGAAAGACTTTTCCAAAGGGCGAAATCAAACATACAAGATTGCCCTGAGGATCTAAAATAAGACTGAGATTCGGTTTAAAACGAATCTCATAGTCATCATCAAAAAGTTGTGAAACAGAAAGATGGTTAAAATGCAAGTTAGAAACAAGAGCAACATCACGCAACAGAAAGTGCTCATTAACTCGCACCGACCCACGAGACAACACTTTACCTTTGCTATTGTCGCCGAAGGTGATAAACTCCTTTCCGGCAACTGGACTAAGACTGGAGAACCACTTGGCATTTCCGGTCATATGCCTTGAGCACCCGGAATCCACCAACCAAACGTTCTCCAATCGTTTTACCTGGGAGGTGTCGTCGTCATCATCGTCGTTCTGAGGGATCTCCTCCAGCTGGTTGTCGACCTCCTTGCCGAGGGCCATGGTGCAAAAGCCCTCATTGTCAGCGAAGAAGCAGAGGCAGTTCAGCTTGTCCTCGATCTTCTTCTTCTTCTTGGACTCGTCGTCGCTTGAGGAAGCGGAGTCATCATCCGAGTCGTCGACGTCGCTGAGCGTGGCGAAGAAAGCACGCTGCTCAGCCTGGGCCTTCTCCAAGTACTTCTTCTTGATGTACTCCTTGTTGAAGACGCCCTTCCGCTTGTGCTTCGCGGGGACGTACTTCTCCTTGCGCTTGCCGGAGTCGTACTTGTGCCCATGATCGCCCTTCCCAAATGCTTGGTTGTTCTTCTTGGGACAGTTGGCGATAAAGTGGTCGGGGTCGCCGCACTCGAAACATCCAGAGCGTCCTCCTCCGTGGTGACGGTTCATGCGGTTGTTGTGGAACCACGAGAACCGGTTGGCGAGCAAAGCCAACTCGTCATCCCTCATGAACTCCAGCTGCTCCTCTGTGACAGAAAGAAGAGAAGAAAGTGCAAATCCTCCAGAGGGGTTAGCAGAAGAGCCAGAAAGCAAAGCCATCGACGGGCCAGTAGGATTCTCATAAGAAGCCCTCGTCATGGCATCAATCTCACTGGACTTGAGCTTACTAAAGAGCTCGTCGCATGTGAGGGTCTCATAGTTAGGCGATTCGTTGATCGCCTGGACCTTAGAGTCCCACACCGACCGATCGAGAGTATGTAAAAGCTTCAAAGCCCTCTCATGATCGTCGAAAGGCAACAGGTCCTTGTTAGCCCTCATCCTGTTGACAATCACCTGAAAGCGAGCGAATAAACTCTATGCTCTCGCCAGGCATGTGTCGAAAGTTCTCATACTCCCGCTTGTGCGACTCATAGAGATGGGATTTGACTTGAGAGGTTCCCTCATGGAAGCGCATGAGGGTCGCCCAAATCTCATGAGCCGTGGGGAGATGAGAAACGCGATCAAACTCAGACACACTCAAACAGGAGAAAAGAGCATTACGGGCTCGGCTATTGGCATCGTGCTCATCAATTTGCAGCTGAGTCACACGAGCAGCCAAGACCACGTAATCATCCTTGTTGCAAATCTCCCAGACAGAAGCACCCATGCTCTGAAGATAGGCCGACATGCGTATCTTCCAATACGCATAGTTCGTCTCATCGAAAAACGGTGGTTTGCCCACGCCGCGATCCATGTCGCCTTCTGTGGATCTGGAACCGGCTAAGGTGGAAGATCCTTAACCCGCTCCGATACCAATTGAAGGACCGAGAATGCAAAAGCAAGGTGACTAGAGGGGGGGGTGAATGGGAGCCTAAAAATTTCTCTTGAAACTTCGGCCTTTGTCCCAAAAATCAACCCCCGAGAGCTACGACCAAAACATGATGCTCACGACCCTTGGAGGAGGGTGGATGATCCCTAGGATCACAGCGAGGCACCACAAAGCAAGAGAGAACCAAACACCAAAAACTTTGACTCATGTCTGACCCAAAAACCGACCCTCGAATGTAGATGGAAGGCTACGTCGAGAAATCTCCAAATATCTATGCTAACAAGTAGCAAAGATACTTAGAGAGGTTTCTTGGTTAACTATAGGGCCAAACGAGAAGTCCAGAAACCAAGCCGAAAAGCCGGGAGAGCAAATGCACTAAAAAATAGCACTCAACCGAGTCCCGGACTGTCCGGGGTTCCGACCGCGGACTGTCTACTCAACGGTGGACTATCCGGGAACCAGTGGCGGACTGTCCGCTGGCTGAACCCCAAAAATAGCAAGGCTGCTGAAGTCTCCCTGGACACTTCCCGGACTGTCCGCGACCCAGTACTGCGGACTGTCCACGGGTGTTCAAACACAGCTCCAACTGCGCGGAGTCAGGCAACTGGTCAGGCTGACCCCGACGCGCGGACTGTCCGCGCCCCAACGGTGGACTGTCCGCGAACGAGCACAGAAGGAGAATTTGTTCGCCCCTTCTCAAAATCTCCACCAAATCGATTCAAATCAAAATCCCTTGATCCCAAATTTGGAGAGGATGATCACGAGGTAGTTGGGAGACTATCCCCAAGAAATCATCCGCTCAAATCAACTCAATCAACGGGAAATCGAAGGAGAAGGTGTATGAACGAAAAAGCGCCACGAAACTTGAATCGACCCGATCTACTTGATCGTGAGGAGTTTGATGAATTCTTTGGTGGGGAAATGATCTCCTCACATCAAAGATCAAGTTGATTCAAGTGGATTTCAAAAAGACGCAGTAGAGAGGGAGATCGAGTGACGGGATAAACGTGGAGAAAATGAAGAACGCGGAAGAACAAAGTCAAAACGCGAATCACACCACAAATTTGCAAAACCGTGTGGCTACCAGACGCTACAACAGTGAGATTACGGTCTCACTTCCTCAAAAAAATCTTCATTGAACACGGAGGGTATGGTTCTCTGCGGATCTCAGTAGCTACAGCAGGGGATTGGGAGAGCAGGAAAACCCTAACTGGAGAATAGCAAAATGACTGAGATAGAATGGGAGGTGGGTGTCTCCCTCTACTTATCCCAATTCTAGTTCCCACTCTACCCCTAACTAATTACTGAGCGAACCAGCTAAACCCTAGGGTTATTCTGGACCAACTCGAAGTAGATGCTGATCCCACGGCCACGCCCGCACAACTGGTAGTGTTGCCTCGACGCAACCTCATCGATTGCCGCCACGTGCCGCCACCGCTCTGCTCGTCCTTTTCCCAGATCTCGCCCCCGGTTTTGAGGCCCAAACAGGGAAACCAGCCTTCACAACCAACCCTCGGTTTTGAGTCCCAAACCGGGAAACCAGCCGTCCATCACGTGAGTTTTGTGGCCCAAACTCAGAAACCTGCCAGCGCCCAGGTTTTGAGGCCCAAACCTGGAAACCGTCCTCAGCCCGAGTTTTGTGGCCCAAACCTGGAAACCCTCCACTGGTGGTTTTTCTGTGGCTCAACCACCAAACCGAGCCGTAGAGGGGATGCACTGCCCGTGCACCCCATCCAACGACACGTGTCCCCAGGTCCTCGACCCGAGCAACACCATGCCCCGCAAGTCTTCGCTCGTTGCTGTCCCAGGCTGTCAGCCACCACAGCTGATCCTAATGCCACTGGTCCCTCAGTCCAAGCCTGACGTCCGCCCTTCACCGCTCTCAGTCCATCGGCACAGCACGTCTCTACTTGACCTTCACCTTGCCTTCGATCACTGTATCCGTGCTCGACACCTGCACAACACAAGCCAAAGAACATGCGCATCAAACCCGTTGACAATCACTCATCACTCGAGACTCGGCATACACCCATGTATCCGCACATCCTATCTCAGTCATTTGCTATTCTCCACTTAGGGTTTTCCTGCTCTCCCAATCCCATGCTGTAGCTACTGAGATCCGCAGAGAACCATACCTCTGTGTTCATGAGATTTTGAGGAGGTGAGACCGTAATCTCACTGTTGTAGCGTGTGGTAGCCACACGGTTGGAAATTCATGGTTTGATTCACGTTTCGAACTTGTTCTTCGTGTTCTTCGTTTCTCCACGATTTTCCCGTCACTCGATCTCCCTCCCTACTGCGTCTTTCTCGAATCCACTTGAATCATCTTGTTCTTTGATGTGAGGAGATCATTTCCAACGAAGGAATTCATCTAACTCCTCACGAACAAGTAGATCGGGTCGATTCAAGTTTCGTGGCGCTTTTTCAGTTCATACTCCTTCCCCTTCGAATTCTCAATGATTAAGTTGATTTGAGCGGATGATTTCTTGGGGATAGTCTCCTAACTACCTCGTGATCATCTTCTTCAAGTTTGGGAACAAGAGATTTTGATTTGGATTGAATTTGGGAAGATTTGGGGAGAAGGCGACTGAAATCGCCCTCTCTGCAAGGTCGCGGACAGTCCGCCACCTGACTGGCGGACAGTCCGGGCATCGGGGAGGCGGCTGGATCAGTGGCCGTGCTTCTCAGCATTTTGGCCTCGGGTGACCGGCGGACAGTCCGCCGTTGAGAGGCGCGGACAGTCCGGGCTCGAGCAGGGGAGTTTCAGCAGCTGTGCTGTTTTCCATTTTTGACCGGCGGACAGTCCGCCAGGGGAACGCGGACAGTCCGGCCCTGGCGCGGATAGTCCGGGACTGTGAGTCTGGATAGTTCGGGATTTGGCTGAGTGTTGAGTTTTAGTGCTTTTGCTCTCCCGGCTTTTCGGCTTGGTTTCCGGACTTCTCGTTTGGCCCTAGAGTTGACCAAGTAACCTCTCTAGGGAGCTTTGCTACTTGTTAGCATAGGTATTTGGAGATTTCTCGACGTAGCCTTCCATCTACGTTTGGGAGTCAGTTTTTGGGGTCAAACCTGGTCCGGTGTTTTTGGCGTTTGGTTCGCTCTTGTTTGGTGGTGCCTCGCTGTGATCCTAGAGATCATCCACCATCTTCCAAGGGTCGTGGGCATCACGTTTCTGATCGAAGCTTTTGGGAGTTGATTTTGGGACAGAGGCCAAAGTTTCAAGAGAAATTTTTAGGCTCCCATTCACCCCCCCTCTGGTCGCCTTGCTTTTGCATTCTCGGTCCTTCAATTGGTATCAGAGCGGGTTAAGGATCTTCCACCTTAGCTGGTTCCAGATCCACCGAAGGCGACATGGATCGCGGCGTGGGCAAACCGCCGTTTTTCGATGGGACGAACTATGTGTATTGGAAGATACGCATGTCGGCCTATCTTCAGAGTTTGGGTGCTTCCATCTGGGATATTTGCAACTCTGCCGATTACGTGGTCTTGGCTGCTCGTGTGACTCAGCATCAGATCGATGAGCACGATGCCAATAGCCGAGCCCATAATGCTCTTTTCTCATGTTTGAGCATGACGGAGTTTGATCGCGTTTCTCACCTCACTACAGCTCGGGAGATTTGGGCTACCCTCATGTGTTTCCATGAGGTAACCACTCAAGTCAAAACCCGTCTCTACGAGTCGCACAAGCGAGAGTATGAGAACTTTCGACACATGCCTGGCGAGAGCATAGAGAGTTTATTCGCTCGCTTTCAGGTGATTGTCAATAGGATGAGGGCTAACAAGGAGTTGTTGCCTTTCGACGATCATGAGAGGGCTTTGAAGCTTTTACACACTCTCGATCGGTCGGTGTGGGACTCGAAGGTTCAGGCGATCATCGAATCACCTAACTATGAGACACTCACATGCGACGAGCTCTTCAGTAAGCTCAAGTCCAGTGAGATTGACGCCATGGCGAGCGCTTCTTATGAAAATCCTTCTGGCCCGTCGATGGCTTTGGTCTCTGGCTCTTCTGCTAACCCCTCTGGAGGCTTTGCATTTTCCTCTCTTCTTTCTGTCACAGAGGGGCAGTTGGAGTTCATGGCGGACGACGAGTTGGCCCTGCTTGCCAACCAGTTCTCGCGGTTCCACAACAACCGCATGAACCGTCGCCGTGTAGGAGGACGTAGTGGCTACTACGAGTGTGGAGGCTCCAATCACTTCATCGCCAATTGCCCGAAGAAGAACAAGCAGATCTTCGGCAAGGCGGATCACGGTCACAAGTACGACTCCGGCAAGCGCAAGGAGAAGTACGTCCCCGCCAAGCACAAGCGGAGGGGCGGCTTCAACAAGGAGTACATCAAGGAGAAGTACTTGGAGAAGGCCCAGGCCGAGCAGCGTGCCTTCTTCGCCACGCTCAGCGACATCGACGACTCGGATGACGACTCCGCTTCCTCAAGCGACAACGAGTCCGAGAAGAAGAACAAGATCGAGGACAAGCTGAACGGCCTCTGCTTCTTCGCTGACAATGAGGGCTTTTGCAACATGGCCCTCGGCAAGGAGGTCGACAATCAGCTAGAGGAGATTCCTCGGAACGACGATGACGACGACACCTCCCAGGTATCACAGACCCCCGATGAGCTTTCTGCTGAGGTTGATAAACTTACTACTGCCCTCCTTAGTCAAGATAAGCTGCTTAGGTGTGCTGCTAGAGAGAGGAAGGAGTTTAGGCAGAAGTGGGAGGATGCGGTGAAGGAACTTGAATCTGTCAAGTCCACCATTGTCGTGACTGAGGAGGATGAGTGTGAGATGTGCTCCAAGCACATGACTGACCTTATCACTTTGAGGGGGAAGTATGTTGCTTTGGTTGGAGAGATGGATGAGCTGAAGGCTAGACCAGGGTTGTTGGATGCGTGCAAGTCTTGTGCAGGCTTGCAATCCGAGTTCGCAGAGAAGAATACCAAGATTGTGTCTCTTGAGAAGGCCAGCTCGGGTAGCACTTGTGTGTCTAGGTGTGTTTTGTGTGAGGGTTTGGAGATGGAAATTGCTAATGTGAAGCATGACAAGATGCAAACTGAGGAAGAAAACACATACCTTCGTACCATCTTGTCATGGGTGTCTTGTGTTGAGCCGCAGCTTGGGATGATGATGGCCCAAATCAAGCGTGCTGCTGGAGGTCCAGGTGTAGGTTTTGCTCAGGGTGTTGAGTGTGCTTCGTCTTTTGGTAAGATTGGAGAGTCGAGTGGTCTTAACCCGAGTGAGAAGCCCAACTCCACCACTAATCCTAAATTGACCAAGATTCCCCCCAAAGAGCCTTTCAAGCCTAACACTGAGGATGGAGTGTTTGTTGAACCTCCGAGAGCTCCACCCAAGAAACAGACATGGGATCCAAAACCAAACCACTTCAAGAACAAGCTAGATAACATGCCACCTATCCAAGAGGAGCTCATGCCACGGAAGGACAAAGTGATCCACACCCATTACCGTGTGTACCAACAACCCCCTATGAGAGTGGTGAGGTACCATTGTGAGCACTGTGGGAGAGATGGACACTTGAGGGAGTTTTTCTTTCGACGCAAGAGAGAGGAGCGCCGTGCAAAGGAGATGAACAACACAGACATGTACCATCCTTTCCATGATGTACATGTGCCGAATGTTCAAAGGCGTGCTGTTAGGCCTAGAGGTCCAATGCCTCAAGTTCCTAGGCCTAGGCCGCAAGGAGGATGTGCCCGACGGGAGCCTACAGTTGTAGGCTATGGACCCCATGGCGGTGGCTTTGTAGTTGAGCATTACCCCCCACCGCGTTTTGAGTATCGCGATGGACGCTCTTCCCATAGTGGACCACGTTTTCCTATATGTGGTGATCGCTTTCCCCGTAGGCATGCTAGGAATGGTTTTTCTACTAACCGTTCTTTTGAGCAGCCGGCCCAACACTGGTATAATTCCCATTTTACTCACCCCAGTGTTGGACCGTTTGCTCACCCTATGTCTTTTTATTGATGTAGGTAAAACGATTGGAGGACATTTGGTTGGTGGATTCCGGTTGCTCGAGGCACATGTCCGGAAACGCCAAGTGGTTCTCCAGTCTTAGTCCAGTCGCCGGAAAGGAGTTTATCACCTTCGGCGACAATAGCAAAGGTAAAGTGTTGTCTCGTGGGTCGGTGCGAGTTAATGAGCACTTTGTGTTGCATGATGTTGCTCTTGTTTCTAACTTGCATTTTAATCTTCTTTCTGTTTCGCAACTTTTCGATGATGACTATGAGATTCGTTTTAAGCCGAATCTTAGTCGTATTTTAGATCCTCAGGGTAATCTTATATGTTTGATTTCGCCCTTTGGGAAAGTCTTTCGTGCGAATTTCTCGGAGTCGTTTGGGATTTTGTAACAGAACCGACCAATTTGCACCAGATTAAGCACTGAAAACCTCCGCTCTCGCAGAAATCATCGAGTACTTAAGCTCGTACAAACCCGGTAGTCCGGAAATCTCGAAGGATTTCAAATCATTCAACGACATCCAGCCAAGATCGTACTTGTTCCACGAACATGCTCACGGGTTACACACAGTTGCATAAGTTCAAATTACATCGGAGTACGAAATAATATTACAAACCATAGTTTGATAGTAGTAGCGGAAGCAACATAGTCTTTAAAACATAAGTTTGGATTGATCATAAATACGGTGCCATCAGTTGACCAGGTCCACAAAAGCAACGGATGAGATAAGTGTTGACCATGCCCTTGGTCTAGTCAACCGGGTACAAGCAGTTCTCGCAGTAGCCATAAAAGCACTGGCCATCTGCAACAACAAGGGAAATAAACCCTGAGTACGAGAAGGTACTCAGCTAGACTTACCCGACAAAACCAGAAATAATGAGACACCAAGGATCATGTGGGCTGTATATGTGGAGTTGGCTGTACATACTCCTTTGCATGAAAGCTTTAGTAATAAAACTCAGTTTCAGTTGTTGGCAATTGCTTTTAGTCATTAACTCTACCTTACTAGATTCGCACCTGTACTAAACAAGCACTTGCTAATTAATCAATCAAGAGTGACTATTTCATCAATAGCCTTTCAGATTCCATAACCATTTTAGTTCCATAAGTTCTACGGGAGATGATCTAAAGTCAACTGCTCACTGTCCAGGAGCGATGGCGATTATAATCGATTCCTACCCAGCTGGGGATAAAATGTCTCACACTCGCCCGGCACATTCCGGCTACGGCAGTCGTAAGCTACCAGTCAGGAGATTCGAGAACACAAAGCGCGGGACGGCCATGGGCCCTTCTACACCGGGGGTTATCTCAGTGCCAGGTCGCTCAATCTATAACTGCCCACGGTCATGCCAGGTCGATCAGGCCCTGCCTGCCCTCGGACCATGCCAGGTTGATCAGAATAGTTGCCCACGGTACAGCTGAGGCCCTGGGTGTTAGGCGTCAACATCTCCATCACCGGCTCGAATAACCTTACTCGGCTTCGCGGGAGGTACTCAGACCTACTCCGTTAAGTGATCGACGCGTTCAATTTGACTGAAGGGACATTCCCGAACGGGTTCTATGCGACACAGACGGGAGACTACTAGCACACAGAACCCGTGTCCTGCTGCTCTTACATCCCGCCTCTGTCTCAAATTAATTATCATATGGTTATCTCATGATAGCACAGGCTAAACATGATCAGTATCCACCTATTGCGGGAGAGGAAATCACCCGACTTTTACCGGTCTAAGCAGGGCTAAGCATATAACGAGCCTAGACCTAAACAGGGATATCAAGATATATTGCAGGTGGACAAGGATAAGTAATAATGCATCAACGGTAGCAATCAATTCCTATAACCTAATGCAACATTCAATATCAGGTTAATTGTAAAGCTTTTGCAAACCGTAGGAGTTAGAATGCTCCGGGGCTTGCCTTTCTCAAAGTCCGACGGGTGGTGGTCGCGGCACTCTGGTAGCTCGTCGGCGTCGGTCCTTCCGGCTTCCTCGCTCAGGTTCTCCTCCTGGTACTGCTCCTCGGGTGACGGGTCCTGAACTTCCACTACCGATCCTGCATGATGCGGTACATGAATGAATAACGCGAATGCATGCGGAATGCATGGTGATGCAACATGGAACAAGGCTTTTCAGGAGATAAGTACATGTCATCTACTGATATTCAACTTGTTAAGTTATGTTGTCACCACATCAAAGTATACTTAATGAGTTTATTACCCTCTAATTACTTGCTGAAATAAATCTAATTAAACTAGCCTATAACAGCAACCCATCTTAGATAGCTTCAGAAAAATCTACAGAAATTACTGGAAGTTAACAATATGTAATCTAGTCTCTGGTCCAAATTTCATCCCATTTGGACATAGACTTCATCCTCTATGAAAAAGACAAATTTTATCCTGAAAAGGTGCTTTGAACTACACACCCTAGCAAAAAGTGTCAAACAACAGATCTCTTATTTTTCTACTGAACTTCTTAGCATAAGAATAGTGTGCATAAATTCTCAGGTTCATATTCCCCATATTTTAATTACTACAAAATAAACAAGAAAACAGCATTTAACCATTTTAAAAGTTACTGCTAACATAATCCACAGAACAACCTCATATTATATTTTTCCCTGAAACTAAATATTCATACAAACCTAACAAAACTGGAATCACATTTTTCTAACTTATACATAATTAGTTATGCATTTTTCAAGTTATCAGCACTTTTCTAATGTAAATAAATCTACACATAAAAACTGTCACCAAGAATGCATTCAACAGTTTTCACTGATAGATCTAAACATGCTTGACCTAACAAAATTTGTTTCACCAGATTTGGACTTAAAATGAGCCTTGTATGAATTTTTGAAGCCTTACACGGATTCTGCAAAACACATTTTTAAAAGAGAACTCAATCCTAACGCACGGACTTCGGCCGAGGCACACGACATGGCTTCGGCACACCCGGCGCGACTCGTCCGAGGCTTCGAGGCGAAGGCTTCGGCACACCCGGCTCAACTCAGCCGAGGTTAGACGCACTCGACCGATTCAGCCGAGGCTCAGACACATTTTACCGATTCGGCCGAGGCACACTGACAGCCGAGGCTAACCTATTCAGCCGAGGCTACTGACTCAACCGAGACTAACTGACTCAACCGCGCACTTGACTTGGCTCGACTCGACCGAGGCTTACACAACCGACCGGTCGAGGCTCGAGGCGAAGGCTCGGCGCATCTGACTTACCGAGGCCTACGGCACTCAAGCTCTTCCCTTTCTCTCTTTCTTACTGCCAGTCGGGGCCCGCTGGTCAGGGTGACCAAGCTTCCGAGGCCAAGCTCGGCACGTTACCGCGCGAGGCCAGGCTCGGCGGTCAACGGCGGAGTTTTGCGCCGTGGTCGTTGACCGGCCCTAGCTCGTCGACGGCGACACTTCTGGCGACACTGAGACCATCACTGGGTGCGGGTTTGCGAGGCGAACACAACTAACCGACTCGCTGAGACAGAGGGATACCGGAGCAAGCTCGACGGCGGCCATGGCGGAGCGGCGGCTCGGTGACTCGGCGGTGGAACTCTTCCCGGCGGCTTGCGACTCGGCGAGGTTAGCATTAGCCCAAGCAAGACCTAAGCGACCTATTGGAGCAACTCTCGGGCTTCGGCATCCCCGGCATTGTCCGGCGCGATGCACGGCGGCGGTCCATGGCGGACACAGCGCGACTGGCCCGCGGTCCGGCGAACTCAGGACACGAGAGAGGTCTCCATCTGACTCTAAGCTACTACGACGGTAGAGAAGACTAGAACATGGCTCAGCTCAGGGTAGCATGGCCGGAGATGGCCGGTCCACGTGAAGGTCACGGTGGCGGCCATGGCGGGAGCTTGCGGATGGCATCCGCGGTTCCGGCGGCCAGAGAGGAAGGATGCGAAAACCAACCCTTACCGGAGAAGGAGGAGATTAGGGCGGAGAAACTGGCGAGATGAATCGAACGGTGGTGAGCGGTGGAGCGAGTAATCGCTCGCCGAGGTTCGGCGGGCGGCGGCGGCGCGGAGCTCTGGTGAAGATGGAGTGGAGTGGAGCGAGGAAGAGAGTGAGCAATGGAATGCTCCTCTGGTTGCAAGCACGGGGCGGAGCGAAGGCAAAAGGAACGAAGTGCTAGGTGCATTGCACCTGGCCGGTTCCCGTCGGGGGAACTCCCGACCGGACGCGGCGGCGTCAGGCGTCGCGCTCCACGCGGCGAGAGGGGACGGGGTGCATGGGCGACGTGGCGACTTCGGGCACAAACCACGGGCGGCGGTGCTGGTGGTTTGGCCGGCCGGCGAGGCGGATTCTGCCGGCGCGGAGGGAGCGGCGTCCGCGAAGGAGAAGAAGGAGAGACTGACAGGCGGGGTCCACTGGGATTAAACTAATGAAGTTTGATTAAAAACTTTGATGCTCTATAACTCCTAAACTAGACCGAACTAGGAAAAGGTCCCAACAACAAAGTTGCTTAGAATTTTGCAAGGAACAAATCATCTTTAAGGCTCGAGTCCAAATTCTGTTGTTTAAAAGAAATTTAGTGCTAAACCATTTTTCTAATGCAAGAAATCATAATTTAACAGCTTTTTCTGAGAAAGTGCTTTAAAGCAAAGTTGTTCCTTTCAACAAGATCTACAACTTTGTTATAAGGCACTGGGTCAGAAACAGAAAGCATAACAAGGTTACACTAGAGACCAAACAAGGACTTAAGCACTTCAACAAACATATGCGCATGAAATGATGAGATGCTATGCTTATGCCATGCCAAATTATGCATTTAGGGATTGCTTAACACCGGGGTGTTACAGCCCTCCCCTCCTTAAAAGAATTCTCGTCCCGAGATTTGGATTACGAACCATTTCTTATAAAAGTGTGGGTATACTTCCTTTAGATAGTCATCAACATTGAACTCAAGCGGTTTCCTTCGTTTATCAGCATAGCTTTTCTGGCGAGATTGTGCAGACGCGATATGTTGCTGAATTGTTCTAACTTGTTCTTCTGCTTCTTTCACAAAGTCAATACCATAGTACCGACGTTCCCCTGGTTCTACCCAGTTTATCGGTGTTCTGCATCTTCTACCATACAGAGCTTCAAAAGGAGCCATCTGTATACTTTCTTGATAACTATTGTTGTAGGCAAACTCTGCCAATGGTAACCATTTTTCCCAAGAACCTTTTGCTGATAAAACACAGGCTCTTAACATATCCTCTAGAACTTGATTCACTCTCTCTGTCTGTCCTGATGTTTGCGGATGATAGGCTGAGCTTCGGACTAAATCCGTGCCTAACCCCTTCTGCAACTTTTCCCAAAACGGTGCAGTAAACTGTGGTCCGCGATCAGAGACTATAACCTTTGGTACACCGTGCAGTCGCACAATCTGACTTATGTAGATCTCTGCATAATCTGGGGCTCTATAGTTGGTCTTGACTGGAATGAAATGTGCGGTCTTTGTGAGACGATCCACAATTACCCAAATTGAATCATTACCCTTCTGAGTAGTGGGTAAACCAACGATGAAATCCATGCTTACTTCTTCCCACTTCCATTCTGGTATGGCTAATGGCTGAAGCATTCCAGCTGGTTTCAAATGAATAGCTTTTACTCGACAACACGTGTCGCATCTGGCCACATAAGCAGCAATTTCTTTCTTCATTTTGGTCCACCAAAATCTCTGACGCAAATCTTGGTACATCTTTGTGCTTCCAGGATGAATAGACAGTTTGGACAAATGTGCTTCATCCATGATCCGACTCCTGAGTTCTCTATCCTTAGGCACCACTAATCGCTGGTTAAACCATAGAACTCCATTTTCGTCAACTCGAAAATGCTTATCGGCCTCTTTTCCATCCTTGAGCCTTTCCTTAATATGACAGATCCCTTTATCGGTTTTCTGGCCTTCTATAATTTGGTCAACCAACACATTGCGCAACTCTAAATCATGTAGTACTGCAGCATGTGTTAAGCTGAACTCATCCTCTGGTAGAAGCTTCATAGCATTACAGTGGGATTTCCGACTCAGAGCATCGGCCACAACATTCGCCTTGCCTGGATGATAGTGAATTTGAAGATTATAATCTTTAATCAATTCCAGCCATCTTCTTTGCCTCATGTTCAATTCTGCTTGCGTAAAAATATATTTAAGACTCTTGTGGTCGGTGTACATATTGCAGACATTCCCAAGCAGATAATGTCTCCAAATCTTTAAAGCATGCACAACTGCAGCTAATTCCAAATCATGGGTCGGATAATTCACTTCATGCTTTCGCAATTGCCGAGAAGCATAAGCGATCACTCTACCCTCCTGCATCAGAACACAACCTAGGCCTATCTTTGATGCATCACAAAAGACATCGAAAGGTTTCTCGACATCCGGTTGAGCTAAAACAGGAGCAGTGGTCAACAGTTTCCGCAAAGTACGGAAAGCAGTTTCGCACTTCCCTGTCCATTCAAATTTCTGATTCTTTTGCAACAAACTGGTCATTGGCTTTGCAATCTTGGAGAAATCTGGAATAAAACGGCGGTATTATCCTGCTAAGCCCAAGAAACTACGAATCTCACCAACTGAAGTAGGAGCTTCCCAGTCCATTACTTCTTGTACTTTACTAGGGTCCACAGAGATTCCTTCTTCTGACAGGATATGACCAAGAAATTGTACTTTCTTCATCCAGAACTCGCACTTGCTGAATTTAGCATAGAGCTTGTGTTCCCTAAGTCTAGATAAGACAACCCTCAAATGTTCTGCATGATCTTCTGCATTTTCCGAGTACACCAGAATATCATCAATGAACACTACCACAAACTTGTCTAATTCTGGCATGAACACGGAGTTCATCAAACTCATAAAACATGCTGGAGCATTGGTTAATCCAAAGGACATAACAAGATACTCGTATAACCCATATCTGGTTGAGAAAGCGGTCTTTGGAATATCCTGTGGTCTGATTCGAATCTGATGATACCCTGACCTTAGATCAATCTTAGAAAACACCTTGGCCCTTGATAACTGATCAAAAAGGATATCTATTCTAGGTAACGGATACTTGTTCTTAACAGTCACGGCATTGAGTGGACGATAATCCACACACATGCGCAAGGACTTATCCTTCTTTTTGACAAACAAAGCTGGGCAACCCCATTCTGATACACTAGGTTGAATGAATCCCTTGTCCAAGAGTTCCTTGATCTGGGTCTTGAGTTCTGCCAGCTCATTGGGCGGCATTCGATACGGTCTCCTAGAGATTGGTGCAGTTCCTGGTAACAACTCTATCACAAACTCCACTGCCCTCTTTGGTGGTAACCCTGGTAACTCATCTGGAAAAACGTCCGGAAAATCCCTAACAACTGGAATTTTGGAGAGGTCTTCTATAGCAAGAGTACAAGATAAGTCAACAAGATCGAAACCTCGAGGAAGAGATATGCGAAGCTTGTTACCTGTCCGATAATCAGATAAGGTAAGAGTTCTGTTTGCAGTGTCTAACACCGCATTCCACATAGTCATCCAACTCATTCCTAAGACTACATCCATACTTAGCCCTGGCAAAACCACTAAGTTGGCTCCAAATTTATGCCCTCCAATTTCGATGGTCACATTACACACCATCTGTCTAGATAACACGCTACTCCCGACGGAGCTCACGCGAAACCCATAATCCATTTCAGAGATTTCTTGATTATGCTTTTGTGCAAATGCCTTGCTCATGAAAGAATGCGATGATCCAGTATCAAATAAAACAACTGCAGGATGATGGTTCACGAGACACATACCGGCGGTCACAGGTTCTCCTGCACGAGCTTCTTCTGCAGTCATATTATGTAGACGCGCTGGGTAATTAGCCTGCTGCTTCTTGGGATGTGGGCAATACCTTGCAAAGTGGCCATCTTGGTTACAATTGAAGCACGGTCCCCGAACTATCGGCTTGATCCCAGTTGAGCTGCCTTGTCCTGCTCGAGCCTGACTTGCTGCCACTTTGTACGGTCGTTGACCACGCTGAGCTTGTTGCTGACCCTTCTTCTGAGGCGGCCTGAAACGAGCCCCAGGTGCTGGTGGTCGGTATTGAGAACGCTGGGCTGGTGGTCCTCTAAACTGAGATGGTCCAGATTCCAGGGTCCTCTTCCTAGCCTTGCTTGCAGCATGCTTGTTGTTGTGATTCTCCTGGATCAGGCAGTCACTAATGAAGTCATTGAAAACTGTGCGGGATGAAGTACCCACTGATTTTCCCATCTTGGTATTTAGCCCTCTCTTGAAACTAGCTATCTTCTTAGCATCACTATCCACGAAGTCTGGTGCATAGCGAGATAAGGAATTGAACAAATGATGATACTCGGTCACAGATCGAGTTCCTTGTGTCAAGCTCATAAACTCAGCCATCTTCATTTGAGTCAAGCCTGGCGGAATATAGTGTCCACGAACAGTGTCGGTGAACACTCTCCAGGTGATGGGAACATTGGCAGGATAGGTGGTACGGTGATGTCCCCACCAAATTCCGGCTGGCCCCTGTAGCTGATGTGCGGCATATTCTGCCTTCAACTCCTCTGTAAGCCTGAGTAGCCGAAACTTCTGCTCCATTGTATGCAACCACTCTTCTGCTTCTAGTGGTTCTGTGGCTTCCTTGAAAATTGGCGGCCTTGTGTCCAGAAAATCCTTGAACGAGTTGTACTGATTCGGCTCAGGGCGTTGATTGCCATGTGCCAAATTTTCTCGCAAAAGCGCCTCGATGTTGCGTTGGCTTCCCAAGAACTGAGCGAAGAGTTGCTCGGCTGTGGGTGGTGGAGGAGGTGGTGGATTGTGGTTGTCCCTGCTACCATCATTACCACCACTACCACCCGCTCCACTGCGAGTCGTCGTCATCTGCATGTAGCGAGAGCAATAATCATTAAACGACGTTGCCAAAATTGCGGAGAACAATAAACCATGCCAACAGAAATTATTCGGAAAACGAATTCACCAAATAATTACAGAGGCATAATAAATTTCGATCCACAACGCATCATCACATGATAAAAAGTGCTCATCACATAACATACAAAAGTCAACATAACATCCATAGGTGCCCATACATATGGGACTTTTCAAGGTCTTGCGCCATACGCACATCGGTCCAACACACATTCTTACATCCACATGTTACCCAAAAGATCAAGCGCTACGATATGAGATAAGATCACTACTCGCTAACACTAACTAGTCTACTCCCTAATGGCACCATCGTCATCATCGTCGTTGTCATCATCATCACTCGAGATGTTCGAAGAACCACTGGGCAAAGCATGAGAATCCGAGTCCTCCTGAGGAAGGATAGGGTTCCTCTCATTCTCACGGCGATGAATCTCCTCATGTAGGCGATCATTGTAGTCCTGGAGATGATGAAGTTGCAGCTCCAAATCTCCCACTTGTAGCCTGAGAAGCCTGTTCTGCTCAGTCGCACGCAGACCCTCAAGACAAACACGACGTAGCGACTCCTCAGTCTCGGCCATGATGGTGGATAAGAAGGTCGTCATACCCTGCTGGTCACTAAGCTGCTGTGCCGTCTCCTGCTCTTTCTGACGAGCCTGGTCCCTCTCAACGGTCATGTGAGCTAACTGGGTGGTGAGAAGGTCAATCTCTGTAGCATGCGCCTCCTGATCCTGGTGATGTGCAGCTATCTCCTCACTGAGGATGTGGTCCAGGTGGTCGTAGCTACGTGACAGACACCCGTAGGTAGCCATGAGTGCAGCCATCGCACTCCCAGCTGGCCCTGCGCAGTGCTCACGCTCTGAAGAACTAGCCCCCAACACAGTGGTACCCGGCTGACGCCACACTGACTGGTACGGATCTGCTGTAGGGAAGACACCGGCTGTGGCCTGGGCAACTACCTCTGGATGATCCTCCATGATGTCCCGAAGAACAGTGTAAGCAACCTGGTTAGCTCCATCCCAAGGAGTCCTGCCCTGAAGAGCGAACACCCTGCGGCACCACACATGATCCTGCGGATCACGGCTGGGCACGTCCACCTCAACTGTGTACATGTAGCGATCCTCTGAAAACTGAACTCGATGCCACTCATATTGCGGCTCCTGGCCCTCCTGGTATCCGACTAAGTGCAGCACCCTCCACAAAAGAGTAGGCATGCCGAACTCCTCCAGAAAATCCTCTGACCCCTCGGCTATCCAGGGTCCCAGCATGTAATTGGGCCTCCTGCCTCCAGTCGACTTGCGGGCGGTACGCTTAGTGCGGGCCATCTGAAAGAAGTGTATCCACATAGTTTTTAATTAGTTGAGAACAACTTTATTTAAGATCGGGACGGATAACATAAGGAAGGAAGTGAATTAATGCAAGGTTATATGATCATGATGCATGAACGTAACATACGTCCTCACTGCCTAACAATCTAACGGCTAGACGGTGGCATACAACGTTCGCTCATAGCGTTAACTAGCGTACTACACGTTCGCAAGTTAGCGTACCTGCAGAAAGATTCATTCCAGCCCTGCCCACAATATGAATATCATGCATTGCTGAAAATTAAATCTAATACTGGCTTAGGTGCACACCCAGTATACACGTAAGCAGTATATGCACCCAGCAGAAAAATATTACTCCCACGATCAATACTTCCACATATACTTGTGTGCAACAGGTATACATGTCAGCATCATTCAAGCACTCCCCTAGATTGGCGGTTGTCCAATCACGCTCTCACAACTCACTTATTACCTTGGCGTAGAGGCAATTGATCCATACATTACTATTCCGAGGAATAGCACCCATACAATTTCACCCTTGCCGTATGGACGACAGAATTAACAGAATTTAAATATGATGCACAACCCCCAAGTTAGTACTTAAATAGCCACCTAATTTCCTATTGGGCATAAGGACTTGGTCACTGGCACACCTTAGCTTCAATTCTTAAGGTTTTCCAAATCCTAATAAAACTATAAGTTGGCAAATATAGCTTTATCCTTTATAAAATATTGCTTTTAAAATACACCCATGAACATTAACGCAGAACTTGCTCCGATGCCAGCTGTAACAGAACCGACCAATTTGCACCAGATTAAGCACTGAAAACCTCCGCTCTCGCAGAAATCATCGAGTACTTAAGCTCGTACAAACCCGGTAGTCCAGAAATCTCGAAGGATTTCAAATCATTCAACGACATCCAGCCAAGATCGTACTTGTTCCACGAACATGCTCACGGGTTACACACAGTTGCATAAGTTCAAATTACATCGGAGTACGAAATAATATTACAAACCATAGTTTGATAGTAGTAGCGGAAGCAACATAGTCTTTAAAACATAAGTTTGGATTGATCATAAATACGGTGCCATCAGTTGACCAGGTCCACAAAAGCAACGGATGAGATAAGTGTTGACCATGCCCTTGGTCTAGTCAACCGGGTACAAGCAGTTCTCGCAGTAGCCATAAAAGCACTGGCCATCTGCAACAACAAGGGAAATAAACCCTGAGTACGAGAAGGTACTCAGCTAGACTTACCCGACAAAACCAGAAATAATGAGACACCAAGGATCATGTGGGCTGTATATGTGGAGTTGGCTGTACATACTCCTTTGCATGAAAGCTTTAGTAATAAAACTCAGTTTCAGTTGTTGGCAATTGCTTTTAGTCATTAACTCTACCTTACTAGATTCGCACCTGTACTAAACAAGCACTTGCTAATTAATCAATCAAGAGTGACTATTTCATCAATAGCCTTTCAGATTCCATAACCATTTTAGTTCCATAAGTTCTACGGGAGATGATCTAAAGTCAACTGCTCACTGTCCAGGAGCGATGGCGATTATAATCGATTCCTACCCAGCTGGGGATAAAATGTCTCACACTCGCCCGGCACATTCCGGCTACGGCAGTCGTAAGCTACCAGTCAGGAGATTCGAGAACACAAAGCGCGGGACGGCCATGGGCCCTTCTACACCGGGGGTTATCTCAGTGCCAGGTCGCTCAATCTATAACTGCCCACGGTCATGCCAGGTCGATCAGGCCCTGCCTGCCCTCGGACCATGCCAGGTTGATCAGAATAGTTGCCCACGGTACAGCTGAGGCCCTGGGTGTTAGGCGTCAACATCTCCATCACCGGCTCGAATAACCTTACTCGGCTTCGCGGGAGGTACTCAGACCTACTCCGTTAAGTGATCGACGCGTTCAATTTGACTGAAGGGACATTCCCGAACGGGTCCTATGCGACACAGACGGGAGACTACTAGCACACAGAACCCGTGTCCTGCTGCTCTTACATCCCGCCTCTGTCTCAAATTAATTATCATATGGTTATCTCATGATAGCACAGGCTAAACATGATCAGTATCCACCTATTGCGGGAGACAGGAAATCACCCGACTTTTACCGGTCTAAGCAGGGCTAAGCATATAACGAGCCTAGACCTAAACAGGGATATCAAGATATATTGCAGGTGGACAAGGATAAGTAATAATGCATCAACGGTAGCAATCAATTCCTATAACCTAATGCAACATTCAATATCAGGTTAATTGTAAAGCTTTTGCAAACCGTAGGAGTTAGAATGCTCCGGGGCTTGCCTTTCTCAAAGTCCGACGGGTGGTGGTCGCGGCACTCTGGTAGCTCGTCGGCGTCGGTCCTTCCGGCTTCCTCGCTCAGGTTCTCCTCCTGGTACTGCTCCTCGGGTGACGGGTCCTGAACTTCCACTACCGATCCTGCATGATGCGGTACATGAATGAATAACGCGAATGCATGCGGAATGCATGGTGATGCAACATGGAACAAGGCTTTTCAGGAGATAAGTACATGTCATCTACTGATATTCAACTTGTTAAGTTATGTTGTCACCACATCAAAGTATACTTAATGAGTTTATTACCCTCTAATTACTTGCTGAAATAAATCTAATTAAACTAGCCTATAACAGCAACCCATCTTAGATAGCTTCAGAAAAATCTACAGAAATTACTAGAAGTTAACAATATGTAATCTAGTCTCTGGTCCAAATTTCATCCCATTTGGACATAGACTTCATCCTCTATGAAAAAGACAAATTTTATCCTGAAAAGGTGCTTTGAACTACACACCCTAGCAAAAAGTGTCAAACAACAGATCTCTTATTTTTCTACTGAACTTCTTAGCATAAGAATAGTGTGCATAAATTCTCAGGTTCATATTCCCCATATTTTAATTACTACAAAATAAACAAGAAAACAGCATTTAACCATTTTAAAAGTTACTGCTAACATAATCCACAGAACAACCTCATATTATATTTTTCCCTGAAACTAAATATTCATACAAACCTAACAAAACTGGAATCACATTTTTCTAACTTATACACAATTAGTTATGCATTTTTCAAGTTATCAGCACTTTTCTAATGTAAATAAATCTACACATAAAAAATGTCACCAAGAATGCATTCAACAGTTTTCACTGATAGATCTAAACATGC
Organism: Coix lacryma-jobi var. lacryma-jobi; assembly: GCA_009763385.1. Classification (NCBI taxonomy): domain Eukaryota; kingdom Viridiplantae; phylum Streptophyta; class Magnoliopsida; order Poales; family Poaceae; genus Coix; species Coix lacryma-jobi. Next base: position 144,122,851 of record CM019822.1, on the reverse strand, counting down.
TTGACCTAACAAAATTTGTTTCACCAGATTTGGACTTAAAATGAGCCTTGTATGAATTTTTGAAGCCTTACACGGATTCTGCAAAACACATTTTTAAAAGAGAACTCAATCCTAACGCACGGACTTCGGCCGAGGCACAGGACATGGCTTCGGCACACCCGGCGCGACTCGTCCGAGGCTTCGAGGCGAAGGCTTCGGCACACCCGGCTCAACTCAGCCGAGGTTAGACGCACTCGACCGATTCAGCCGAGGCTCAGACACATTTTACCGATTCGGCCGAGGCACACTGACAGCCGAGGCTAACCTATTCAGCCGAGGCTACTGACTCAACCGAGACTAACTGACTCAACCGCGCACTTGACTTGGCTCGACTCGACCGAGGCTTACACAACCGACCGGTCGAGGCTCGAGGCGAAGGCTCGGCGCATCTGACTTACCGAGGCCTACGGCACTCAAGCTCTTCCCTTTCTCTCTTTCTTACTGCCAGTCGGGGCCCGCTGGTCAGGGTGACCAAGCTTCCGAGGCCAAGCTCGGCACGTTACCGTGCGAGGCCAGGCTCGGCGGTCAACGGCGGAGTTTTGCGCCGTGGTCGTTGACCGGCCCTAGCTCGTCGACGGCGACACTTCTGGCGACACTGAGACCATCACTGGGTGCGGGTTTGCGAGGCGAACACAACTAACCGACTCGCTGAGACAGAGGGATACCGGAGCAAGCTCGACGGCGGCCATGGCGGAGCGGCGGCTCGGTGACTCGGCGGCGGAACTCTTCCCGGCGGCTTGCGACTCGGCGAGGTTAGCATTAGCCCAAGCAAGACCTAAGCGACCTATTGGAGCAACTCTCGGGCTTCGGCATCCCCGGCATTGTCCGGCGCGATGCACGGCGGCGGTCCATGGCGGACACAGTGCGACTGGCCCGCGGTCCGGCGAACTCAGGACACGAGAGAGGTCTCCATCTGACTCTAAGCTACTACGACGGTAGAGAAGACTAGAACATGGCTCAGCTCAGGGTAGCATGGCCGGAGATGGCCAGTCCACGTGAAGGTCACGGTGGCGGCCATGGCGGGAGCTTGCGGATGGCATCCGCGGTTCCGGCGGCCAGAGAGGAAGGATGCGAAAACCAACCCTTACCGGAGGAGGAGGAGATTAGGGCGGAGAAACTGGCGAGATGAATCGAACGGTGGTGAGCGGTGGAGCGAGTAATCGCTCGCCGAGGTTCGGCGGGCGGCGGCGGCGCGGAGCTCTGGTGAAGATGGAGTGGAGTGGAGCGAGGAAGAGAGTGAGCAATGGAATGCTCCTCTGGTTGCAAGCACGGGGCGGAGCGAAGGCAAAAGGAACGAAGTGCTAGGTGCATTGCACCTGGCCGGTTCCCGTCGGGGGAACTCCCGACCGGACGCGGCGGCGTCAGGCGTCGCGCTCCACGCGGCGAGAGGGGACGGGGTGCATGGGCGACGTGGCGACTTCGGGCACAAACCACGGGCGGCGGTGCTGGTGGTTTGGCCGGCCGGCGAGGCGGTCTCGCGGCGGCGAGGCGGATTCTGCCGGCACGGAGGGAGCGGCGTCCGCGAAGGAGAAGAAGGAGAGACTGACAGGCGGGGTCCACTGGGATTAAACTAATGAAGTTTGATTAAAAACTTTGATGCTCTATAACTCCTAAACTAGACCGAACTAGGAAAAGGTCCCAACAACAAAGTTGCTTAGAATTTTGCAAGGAACAAATCATCTTTAAGGCTCGAGTCCAAATTCTGTTGTTTAACAGAAATTTAGTGCTAAACCATTTTTCCAATGCAAGAAATCATAATTTAACAGCTTTTTCTGAGAAAGTGCTTTAAAGCAAAGTTGTTCCTTTCAACAAGATCTACAACTTTGTTATAAGGCACTGGGTCAGAACCAGAAAGCATAACAAGGTTACACTAGAGACCAAACAAGGACTTAAGCACTTCAACAAACATATGCGCATGAAATGATGAGATGCTATGCTTATGCCATGCCAAATTATGCATTTAGGGATTGCTTAACACCGGGGTGTTACAGATTTCTCATTGTCTTTTGGCTGGACCTTCCTCCTCTGATCTTTGGAAGTGGCATAGGATACTTGGTCACCTGAGCTTCGACTTGCTTGCAAGGCTTAGCTCACTTGGCCTAATCCGAGGATTGCCCAAGTTGTGCATGGAGAAGGATCTTGTTTGCCATTCTTGTAGACATGGGAAGATGGTTGTCGCTACCCACCATCCAGTGACTCAGGTCATGACTAAGCGCCCTGGAGAGCTTTTACACATGGACCTTGTTGGTCCGGCTCGGGTGAGCTCGGTTGGGGGAAAGTGGTATGTGTTGGTTGTTGTTGACGACTTTTCGAGATATTCGTGGGTTTTCTTTTTAGCTGAGAAAACTGGGACTTTCTCTTTTGCTCGCAATCTGATTTTGCGTCTTCAGAATGAGTTCCCTAATAACTCAACGCGAGCTATTAGAAGTGATAATGGTTCCGAGTTTAAGAACTCGGATTTTAAGAAGTTTTGTGATTCTTTGGGTTTGGAGCATCAGTTTTCTTCCCCCTACACACCGCCACATAATGGTGTTGTAGAAAGGAAGAATCGGACCCTTGTTGAGATGGCCAGGACGATGCTCGATGAGCATAGGACTCCTAGGCGGTATTGGGCTGAGGCTATGAACACTGCATGCTATATTTCCAATCGCAATTTTCTCTGCGCTTTCTTGAAAAAGACTTCTTATGAGTTGCGTTTTGGAAAACAGCCCAAAGTGAATTATTTTAGAGTTTTTGGTTGCTACTGTTTTATACTCAAGAAAGGCAACCTGGACAAATTTGAGTCTCGCTCTTCCGACGGTGTATTTTTGGGTTATGGCACTCATACTCATTCATATCGTGTACTTAACCTTGATACTAATCGAGTCATGCAGACATCCGATGTCACCTTCGACGAGACCATGGTTTGTCCTTCTTCTAGATTTGAGCGTGCTGGTGATCATGAGGTTGGCGAGCCTCTTTTTGATGACGAGGATGAGGGTGCTGAAGGGATGGATGATCCAGCACCACCTCCACCTGCTGTGCCGCAAGCATCGTCTTCTACTACAACGACTCATGGCCCCAACCCCTCTTCATCGACTACTTGGGGGCCGTGGGATCCGCCACCTCGTGCTGTACCTTTTGTACCCAAGGAGGCACCGGCTGCTGTTGAGGGGAAGGTTTCTTCAGCTCGGGAGGCACCACGACACATTCAGCGCCAACATCCACCACAACAGATGATCGGGAGCATCGACGAACGTGTCACTCGGTCAAGGTCACAACAAATCTCTCACTTTGCTCATTCTGCATTTGTTGCTGATTTTGAACCCCGAGATATTGGACATGCTTTATCTGATCCAGATTGGGTTAATGCCATGCATGAGGAGTTAGAAAACTTTGAAAGAAATCGGGTTTGAGTTTTGGTTCCACCTCCTCCTGAGTGTCACCCTATTGGTACAAAATGGGTTTTCAAAAACAAACAAGGAGAGGATGGCCACATTGTGAGAAACAAGGCCAGACTTGTAGCCCAGGGGTGTAGTCAGAAGGAGGGGATAGACTATGAGGAGACTTTTGCTCCTGTAGCTCGTTTGGAGGCAATTAGGATACTCTTGTCTTTTGCTGCATCCAAAGGGTTTAAACTTTTTCAAATGGATGTCAAGAGTGCCTTCTTAAACGGCTACATAGAAGAAGAAGTGTATGTGAAACAACCCCCCGGTTTTGAAAATCCCAAGTTTACAAACCATGTTTTTAAACTTCACAAAGCTTTGTATGGTTTGAAACAAGCCCCTAGAGCCTGGTATGATAGGTTGAAAACCTTTTTCCTTGCTAAGGGTTTTAAAATGGGATGTGTGGATAAAACATTTTTCTCCTCAAGCAAGGCAATGTCACTCTCTTGGTCCAGATTTACGTGGATGATATCATTTTCGGTGGTTCTTCTCACGCTTTGGTTGCCAAGTTTGCAGATCTTATGAGCAGGGAGTTTGAGATGAGCATGATGGGCAAGTTGACGTTTTTCCTCGGGTTGCAAATCAAGCAATCCGGAGAAAGGACGTTCGTGCACCAGGGCAAGTACACCAAGGACATAATGAAGAAGTTCGATATGGGTGAGGCCAAGCCTCTTCCAACACCCATGTCGACCATGACGGCCCTGGATGCGGACAAGGATGGAGAAGCTGTGGACCAGAAGGAGTACCGGAGTATGATCGGGTCGCTGCTGTACCTGACGGCGACATGCCCGGACATCCAGTTCGCGGTGTGTCTTTGCGCATGATTTCAGTCATCGCCGCGCACCTCTCACCGTCAGGCGGTCAAGCGCATTATGAGGTACTTATGCTTCACACCTGAGTTTGGGATTTGGTATTCTGCTTCCTCCACCCTCTCCCTTTGTGGTTATTCTGATGCCGATTTTGCTGGTTGTCGACTTGATCGCAAGTCCACCTCCGGGACTTGCCAATTTATTGGTTCCTCTCTTGTATCTTGGTCTTCTCGCAAGCAGTCTAGCATCGCCCAGTCTACCACAGAGGCTGAGTATGTTGCTGCGGCAAGCTGCTGTTCTCAATTGCTTTGGATGATGGCCACTTTGCTTAATTTTGGTCTGAGCTTTTCTCGCGTTCCTGTGCTTTATGACAGCACGAGTGCTATTAGCGTTGCTAAGAACCCCGTGCTGCACTCTAAGACCAAACACATTGATGTGCGCTTTCATCTCTTGCGAGACCACTATGAGAAGGGTGATATCGACCTTCACCATGTCGATACTCATCTTCAGTTGGCTGATATTTTCACTAAGCCTTTGGACCAAACAACCTTTGCTAGGTTGATAGGTGAGCTTGGTGTGTGTTTCCCCTTTTAGTTGGGGGAAACATTTTGGTTCTTGTGTATCATAGACTGACTCCTTTTGTTTTGTTTTGTTTTCTTTGCTTTTCATCATGCATTTTTACTTTATGAGCTTCATGACTATATTCCTTAGAATGTAACTATGCTCTGTCTAGTATGCTCTGATGCTATATGATGATGCTTGTAGCTTATGCTCTTTCTGATCACTGGTACATGTTGTGAGCTAAGTTATTTTGTATATGGTGAATATGCTTTATGAACTTAAAATTTGCATTTGTTCACCATCGAGATTGGCAACTAGCATGTGAAGAATGTGTAGAAATCACCTGTGCTTTTCATATATGCTAGGTTGCTATGTCTCTAGTTCTGAGTCATTCACTTGTTTGGTATGTTTATATTCTGTCATAAAAATTGAACCAAGTTTTAAGTGAATTGAAAAGATCGAGATGGGATTTCTTGTCAACACATCACGGTATCGGGACTGTTTCTCATTACACTTTGAGTTAAACTTGAGCCGTGTAGTGTATGACCGAAACCGTTGCTTTAAGCTTCTGATTGCTTCTGCATAGGCTTCGCACGGTTGAAAAGTTAGGCATTGACAAGCTTTCAACCTCTCGCAATCAAATGCTGAAATTTGAACTTGTGTAATTTCACTGCTGCAACTCCAATAAATTTTGAAAACACAAGTCTATGATTCATTCTATAGCATGATGATTGAACTTTGCTAGGGGTATTTCACCTTGTATACATGTTGAGCACTTGTTTGAATTCCTGTCCATACATGTTCGGTGCTATTTTGATGGTGAATACCTTTTTGGCTAAAACTGCTCACTTTGCTCATATGTTCATACTTCGTATTTCGTGATCAGTTTGAGCCTTTGCTAGCATGATATGTATGTTGTTGTGTCATCGGATCAGCACTTTGTAGAGCATCTTTGTATTCTATCGACTATACTCTTGAAGCTACTAACCTGCATTTGTGACTGATATGCATTTTGCCTTGTTGTGTGCATTTTCAACTAAGAGGGAGAAATCTTGACAAATCAATGTCCCCAGTTGTATGCATTTTTGAAGGGGGAGTTCATGTTTAGGGGGAGTTTGCTCGATTTCTGCGTTGGAGTTTGCTCGATTTCTGCTTTGACGAGCTGTTCAAATGGTTTAGTGCGACTTTCAGCCCATATGTGGTGTTTCATTTGGTATGGAGCGGTTTGGCTAGTTGTGTTGAGCCTTTGCCTCTTTCTGGAGGAACTAGCTTGTCTTCGCTTCCCTTGCTCCAACTTTTTCGCTAGCGGTGTTGAGCCTGTTCTACCTCTTCTTGAGGGATAGCTTTGCTTTGCTTGGTTGCATCGAGCCGTTGCCCATGTCTTTGGGAACCAAGTTGTCTCGCTCACTCCATTCGACTTCTTCTGGCTTTGCTTTGCTTTTGGTCGATTGGATGAGTTCGCTTACTTCTTCTTCCTCCTTTCTTCTACCTTCATTATGATTTGTGTTGGTAGTTGACAATGCACTCATCAAGGGGGAGATTGCGGATACATGGGTGTATGCCGGATCTTGAGTGATGAGTGATTGTCAACTGGGATGATGCGCATGTTCTTTGGCTTGTGTTGTGCAGGTGTTGATCACGGATACAATGATCGAAGGCAAGGTGAAGGTCAAGTAGAGACGTGTCGTGCCGATGGACCGAGAGCGGTGAAGGGCGGACGTGAGGCTTGGACCGAGGGACCGGAGGCCTGAGGATAAGCTGTGGTGGCTGACAACCTGGGACAACGACAAGCGGAGACTTGTAGGGCACAGTGTTGCTCGGGTCGAGGACCTGGGGACATGTGTCGGTGGACGGGGTGGACGGGCGGTGCATCCCCTCTACAGCGTCGGTTTGATAGTTGAGCCACAGAAAAACCATCCGGTGGACGGTTTCCAGGTTTGGGCCACAAAACCTGGGTGTTGCGGGTTTGCCGAGTTTGGGCCACAAAACTCGGGCTGACGACGGTTTCCAGGTTTGGGCCTCAAAACCTGAGCGCTGGCGGGTTTCTGAGTTTGGGCCACAAAACTCAGGCGATGGACGGCTGGATTCCCGGGTTGGGCCTCAAAACCGGGGGTTGGTCGTGAAGACAGGTTTCCTGGTTTCGGCCTCAACACCGGGGGCGAGGTCCGTGAAAAGGATGAGCAGAGCGGTGGCGGCACGTGGCGGCAATCGGTGAGGTTGCGTCGAGGCAACGCTACCAGTTGTGCGGGCGTGGCCGTCGGATCAGCATCTACTTCGAGTTGGTCCAGAATAACCCTAGGGTTTAGCTGGTTCGCTCTGTAATTAGTTAGGGGTAGAGTGGGAACTAGAATTAGGATAAGTAGAGGGAGATACCGACCTCCCATCCTATCTCAGTCATTTGCTATTGTCCACTTAGGGTTTTCCTGCTCTCCCAATCCCCTGCTGTAGCTACTGAGATCCGCAGAGAACCATACCTCTGTGTTCATGAGATTTTGAGGAAGTGAGACCGTAATCTCATTGTTGTAGCGTGTGGTAGCCACACGGTTGCAAATTCGTGGTTTGATTCGCGTTTTGAACTTGTTCTTCGTGTTCTTCGTTTCTCCATGATTTTCCCGTCACTCGATCTCCCTCCCTACTGCGTCTTTCTCGAATCCACTTGAATCATCTTGTTCTTTGATGTGAGGAGATCATTTCTGTAGCACCCTAGGTGTTAAGCAACCCTAAAATGCATAACTTGACATAGCATGAGCATAGCATCTCATCATTTCATGTGCATTTGAATGACCGAGAATGCAATAGCAAGGCGACCAGAGGGGGGTGAATGGGCGCTCAAAAATTTCTCTCAAAACTTTGGCCGAACATATATGATGAATGATTGACATTGATGAGGAAGGTTTGAGGCTTTTCCCGGTTAAGTCTTATTTTGTATGAGCTTAATGTTTATGACTAACCGGTGGCGTTGAGTTGTGGTGTTTCTGTGTTGGTGTGTGTGTGCAACATGTGTCTCTTGGCTGTGTTTATGTGCAGGTGTTGAGCTCAGATACAGTGGTCGATGGCGAGGTGAAGGTCAAGTAGAGACGTGTCGTGCCGACGGACCGGGAGCGGTGAAGGATGGGCGTGCCGTGCGGCGGACGTGCCATGCCGATGTACCCAGAGCGGTGAAGGGCGAACGTGAGGCTTGGACCGACTGACCGAGAGGCCGGAGGACCAGCTGTGGTAGCTGGCATGTGGCATCGGCGAGCGAGAGCACATGGGGATGTGCGATGCATCGGCCGAGTCGGGAGGAAGACGATGGCGTCGTGGCACTTGGCGAGAGGTCGGACACGGGCTTGCGTGCGGCGCAAGTTCCGTCGGCCGAGTCAAGAAGGAAGGCAAAGGCGTTGTGCCCGGCGTGGAGGCTGGACATGCATCGACATCGGTGCCGGTGGTCGGGGTGTGAGAACCACATCCCGTCTACGGCGCGGGTTCGGTAGCTGAGCCTCGAAAAGCTACCCTCGACGGTTTCCGAGTTTGGGCCTCAAAACTCGGGGTGGCCGGTTTCTGAGTTTGGGCCTCAAAACTCGGGGTGGACGGTTTCCAGGTTTGGGCCTCAAAACCTGGCCTAGCGGGTTTCCGAGTTTAGGCCTCAAAACTCGGGGTGGACGGTTTCCAGGTTTGGGCCTCAAAACCTGGGCTGACGGGTTTACCGGTTTGGGCCTCAAAACCGGGCAGAGGTTCCTATGCGGGACGGTCGACGCGTGGCGGCACCGAGAGGCTTGCGCTGCGGCGAAGCTATCGGTGAGGAAGGCGCGGTGGTCGACGGGGACGACACGTGGCGGCATCCTGGAGCTTGGGTCGAGGCGAAGCGAAGGATGAGAAGGCGCGTGGCCGTCGGATGAAAACTGCCAGAGTTGGACGGTTTTACCCCTAGGGGTATTGGGTTAGTACTTCATGTTAGGGCGTTTGTGTCTTTTGGACGTGCGCCTATATATAGTTGAAGGGGCTGTGTTGGACAGCTATCCTTGGAGGTGTCACTCTCATTTTGTTTAGGTGAGAGGAGGCTAGGGTGAGAGGAGAGACCGGCTCTTGTTCTTGAGTTTTTCGCCATCCGCGTTTTGTACTGCGAGGAGTGGCTTGTAACCTGACACAGAGTGCTACAGTTTATTATCTAATAGGAATCCAAGGATCAATTTCTTCCTCCTCTTGTTGGCTGCGATTTTGGATCGATTCGCGATTTTGTTCTTCGCGTTCTTCATTTCCCCCTCTATGTGATTTCGTGACAACTTTTGATTGGAGGGATGGATTGCGATTCCGTTTGAACCATCTTGTGCTTTGTCGTGAGAAGCATCTTTCCTCCAAAGGAAATCATCTAATTCCTCACGAGCACATAGATCGGGCGGATTTCGTTTTCGGAGCCAAACTTTTCCCCTTTGCACAAGATTTGCGATTGATGAAGTTTTATTTGGATTCGAGCCATGATCTCTTAGAGTTAGCTCACCAACCTTGTTGTGATCCTTTGTGCAAAGTTTCAAGTCAATCCAAGTTGATTTGATTGAGTTTTGGCAATTTGTTCTTCAGCTCGAGCTGCTGATTTTCAGGTCGCGGAACCTCCGCGCAGAACGCGAAACCTCCGCGGTCTGCAAGCTGAACAGGCACGCGTGAAGCCTCCGCGCAGAGCTGCGGAACCTCCGCAGTCTGTAGGCTGTTTTAGTCACGTACGGAGCCTCCGCGCAGAGGCGTGGAACCTCCGAGGTTTGTAGGTTTTTCTCTCACCCCAGACCGCGGAACCTCCGAGCCAGCACGCGGAACCTCCGGACCTGCTAGCTGATTTTGGCCTTTCGAGCCTTCTGAGTTTCCGTTTCTCGATCCGTTTGTTCCGATGGGTATCTAGTCTACCCAGGAACTTTTCTAAGTCATCAAACCACTAGTTAGTTTGGGTGATTTAGGTTTGGGCTCTTTTCTCGTTTCTATCGAGTTAGAGAGCGCCATTTTTTATTTTCGGATCGTTTTGACCGTGCGGTGTGTTTTCCGCTGTGGTGAGTGTTCCGCTGTGTTCGTCGGTCATCACCGAGAACATCCAGCCACCTGTTGGCTCGTGAACACCACCCGTGTGAGATTCTTGCTTTTGGGGTGACTTTCTGGGACAGAGGTCGTTGATTTCTCGAGAACAAATTTGAGGCTCCCATTCACCCCCCCCCCCTCTGGTCGCCAATTCGGTCCTTCAATTGGTATCGGAGCTAGTTAAGGATCTCTCTACCTTAACCGGTTTCGGATCCGCGAAGGCGACCTTTTGAGAGCGGTTTTGTTTCCGACTTTGCTTGTCGAGGTGTTTGAGCTTTTATCTTGCTAACACTAACGGTGCTTTTAGAAAGTGCACCAAGTTCTTCTTCAAGCATGTCTTTGTCTTTCAGCTTGAACATTTCCAAGGACGACATCTTGGGAAGAAGGAGGAGTGCAGTTGATGAGAGGGATCGCGAGGTGAACGATCTGCTGAACTTGGCAAGGCCAAGAGAGGTACACTTGCTCGTGGACTTGTGGCTTTGCACAACCTATATGAGGATTGCTCTAGAAATGATGAGCATTGTGATACCCTGCGTAGAAAGGTTGAAAAATTAAAATGCTCCATTGCTAAGTTAAAGTCTAGTGCCTCTTTGCCTTGCACCTTTTGTAGTGACATGGTTAGGAAGAATGATGAGCTAGGCTTTTCTCTTGCTAGCTTAAAATCTGAGAATGAATTGTTGAAATCAAATGCTTCCAAACCATGTTTAGTTTGCATTGACTTGGGCAAGGACCTTGATTGTGCTAAAACTGAAATAGCCTTGCTAAAGTCAAATGCTTTGTCACCATGTGATTCTTGTGAATCTTTTGTTGCTAGACTTAGAGAATTAAGTTTGATTCACAGGACATGTGTAGATGAACTCGAGCATGCTAGGGCTAAAATTGATGAGATAAATTCTAAGCCTTGTAGCTTGTGCTCTTTAAATAAAAATGCTTGCCATGCTTCTAGTGATATTCATGATCCTTTGCTTGATGTGAATGGTGATGTTTCTTCCACCGATTTTATTTGCACATCATGCATTGATTTAGAAAAAGAAGTTTTGGTTTTGAAGCAAATGCGCGATGATATGAGCGCCAAGTTGGTTGAGCACAATGATATGAGTGCCAACCTTGAAAAAGAAAATGAACTCTTGCGTACCACATATGCCGAGTGCATTAGAGAGGAGATGGAAAATCTGAAAAACACTCCTTGTGGTACTTGCGATCGCCTCATGTTTGAGAATGAGGTTTTAGCTAAAAGATGCAAGAGCCTTTGTGCTAAGTCGTTTGAGTCATGCATTTCTTCCAACTCTGATGTTGATGTTTCCAAGTCTGCATCTTTGCAACCGGAGTTGAGTTCTTGTGTTGCGCGTGAGTCTTTTGACGTTAGCACTAGTGTCAAGGTTTCAGATAGCTCTTTCATAGCTGCTCCTAACCTTGTTGTTTCTTCGAGTGATGTCCAAGGGACTTCTCTTGATAAGGGTGCTTCTCATATTTTTGGGACTCGGGCTCTCAATCTGATTTTCCATTGCACCTTTTGCAAGAAGGATGGACATTCATTCGATTTTTGTTTCCGCCATGTCAAACACGAGCAACGAATTCGAGCTAAGGCTTTTAGGAAGCCGCGTAGCCTTTCCCATGGCACGTGTGCTCCTAGTGCTGGCACCAAGTTGAACATTGATGCTTCTTGTTCTAAGTCCCAAGGGACTTCTCACTTGTCGGAGAATGGTGTGCCTTTTAGTAGGCCTTTGTACCATTGCTCTTTTTGTGAGAAGATGGGCATCAAGAAAGCTTTTGCTATCGGCGTGCCAAACGTTTGCGCCAAGCTCGCTCTTCTAGGAAGATGGTGGTTCATAGCCCTTCCCATGGTATGAACGCTTGTGCTCCTAGTAAGAAGCCCCTCTTTGTTGATGGGTGTTATGACTCCTTTTCTAGTGGGATAGGTCATGGTCGTGGACCTGCCTCTAGTGCTTCTTCTCTTGGTCCACGTCATGCCTTTCATGGTGCTTCTATTGGTTCTTCTACAAAAACCTTGGAAGATGTTTGCCTCTTTTCCCGTGGTACGGCTCGTTCTTCTCCTCGAGTTGTCCTTTTGAGGAATGCTTCCAAGGGTGTTTCACAATTGCATTTGAACCAACATTTGCATCATGCTAACCCACAAGATAAGTTGAGAATTGTGACCAAGTCTTGGGTTCCCATGTATATGCTTGCTAACCCTTCGGGATCCAAGACTCGGGTTACTTTGTCCTCTTGTGTGTAGATATGAGGACGCGGGGTGGAGAACATGCGCCTGATGGAGCTTGATCTTTTAGATGTGATCAAGTGTTGATGGTTCTCTACATCCCGCTTAGATTTGCCTCTAAAGAGGCTTTTGCTACTCGGTGAGCTTTCTTACACACTCATGCCTTGAACATCCATGTTCTATTTCTTGTGGTATGAGATGGACTTTCATGTGCTCACTTGTATAGTTCTTGCATGTACATTTTCCTTTGTATCATGTTTTGCTTTAGTCTAGCATGTGCTATCTTGTGTATCATGTCATGCTAGTCTTGTGTACAGTTTTGGTGGCTATTCCACTTTTCATGCTAGTTTGTGACCCTCATGAACATTGTGCCATGTTTTACCATATTTCTCCATGAGCTTGATTTGTAGTGGTATGATGTTCATTAGCTATCACTTTTCAGGTGTTAGTTTTGGTTAGCTACATGTATCCTGTTGATATGATTAGTTTAAGCACTAGCCTTTCCACAATTTTATCATGTTACATGCTTTTGGATCTATTGCTATCATTATTTTGCATCTTAGCATGTGTTGAGGTTTAGGCTGTGTTTGGGTTGATCATGTCTCTAGGCTGCATTTTGCTATATAGTGCTTTATCCTCTTGCATGGTAGTCTTGGCTAGTTTGAGTTCAGATCTCCTTGGGGTATCATTCATAGGTAGACCTCTTTTTGTTGAGAGTTCACCTTATGCTTATTATGTGACTAACCGTTTTTGTGGAGACCTTGAGGTCACACTAGACGAGACAATGCCTTGTGTTTTCTTCTGCTTTTGAATGTGCAGGAGAACAGGAGCTTAGAGAGGGCATTTCGGCTCACGGACCCGATCCCACTTCTTCCACGACTTGGGGTTCCATTCGAGAAGCTCTCCAGTGAGCACTAGCTGCACCTGTGGGAGCGACAGCATCAGGTGAGGGGGAGACGACTTCGGCGAGGCAGGCGCCCCGGAGACTTCAGCTGATTCAGGCGTCCCCTCGGGTATCACACAAGCAGGCGGTCAAGCGCATCATGAGGTACCTCCGACACACTTCTGAGTTCGGATTTTGGTACTCCTCTTCTTCGACCTCTTTCTGCTGTGTGGTCTTTTCGATGCGGATTTTGCTGGCTGTCGCTTGAGCATTTCTTGGCTCTTTATTTGTGAGTTTGGTGTGTGTTTCCCTTTTTTAGTTAGGGAAGCATTTTGCTTGTTGTATCTCAGTTGGACTTCTCCGATACCCTTTTGTTTTGGGTTTTCCCTTTTAGGCTAGTTTTGATCTGTCCTTCGATAGACTAGTTTTTGCATGCATCTCATCATGTATTTTAGTGCTTTTTAGAGCTTCATGTTTAGAGCAATGAGAATGAAATTATGCTCTTTTTGGTATGCCTTGCTTATTCATGATGATGCTTGTAGCTTAGGCTCTTTTTGATCACTTGATACATTTTATGAGCTAAGCTATTTTTGCAAATGGTGAACATGTTTAATCAACTATGAAACTTTTAATTTGTTCACCATTCAAAGTGGCAACTAGCATGGGTAGAATGTGTTGAGATCACTTGTGCTATCTTTTGTATGCTAGGTTGCTATGTCTCTTGCACTGAGTCATTCACTTGCTTGGATTGTTCATATTTACCTTGTGCTTAAAATTTGATCCAAGTCTAAGTGAAATAAAAAGATCGAGATGGGATTGCATGTGTCAGCACCTCACGGTATCGAGACTGTTTCTCATTGCACAATTGAGTTAAACTTGAGCCGTGTAGTGTAAGACCGAAACCGGTGCTTTAAACTTCTGATTGCTTTTCTTGCATAGGCTTAGCCCGGTTGAAAAGTTAGACAATGACCATGCTTTCAACCTCTCGCAATCACATGCTTTTAATTGGAACTTGTGTTAATACCACTGCAAATTCCGAGAAAATTTGATAATGACACAAGTCTATGCTTCATTCTATGGCATGATGATTGAACTTTGCTAGGGGTAGTTCACCTTGTATACTTGAGTTAGCACTTGGTTGATTTCCTGTGTATTCATGCTAAGTGTTATTTTAGTGGTGAACTGCTTTTCAAATGGCTTAAAACTGCTCATATGCTTAATTGTTCATATTTCGTATTCTCCTGATCAGTTTGAGCCTTTGCTAGCATTTGTATTGGTTGCTACACTTTCAGGGCAGCACCCTTTTGAGCATCTTTTCATTATGATTGCTATACACTTGAAGCTGTTGCATTGTGCATATCATGTATTTTTAGCTTACTGTACATACCCCCAGCTCCGATACACTTCATGGTCACTTTTATTGCTTTTCTCTACCCCCATATGCTTTTGGTTGATGACTTGTCTTGTTTTTGTGTCAACTTTATGAAAAATGTCAAAACCCTTCAGCATGTTCCCTTTTGTCAAGGGGGAGAAGCTGTTTGCAAGGGGGAGCTTGAGTGTTGGCACAAAGGGGAGAGTCATGCATTTTGGGGAGAGCTTTGAGCTAAGGGGAGTTTAGCTCTTTTATGTTCTTTTTCAATTGGTATAGCTCTTTTATGTGTTTCAATTGGTATCCATCTTTTGGTATGGAGTGTAATTGGTGTCATGAGCTTTGTTGCATAGCCTTTGTGTGTAGGCTTGATTTCAGGGGGAGTCGCTTTTGTCTTGCTGCTTCTCCACGTGCTCCGAGTGTTTGTGCTCCATTTAGTGTTGAGCTTCTCTTTGTGTTTTTCTCAATCGGTATCAAGCCTGCTAGTCGTGTTGGGCCATTGTTGCCTCTCTCTTGAGAGACTAGCAGTTTTTGCTTGGTATTTTCGATTGATATGGAGCCTTCGGCTAGTTGTGTTGAGCCTGTTTGCCTCAGTCTTGACTAACTAGCTGTTTTTTTTCACCAATTTTTGGCTGGTTGTGATTAGTATCGAGTTTTCTGCTAGTTGTGTTGAGCCTCTGTGCCTCTATCCTGAGGGACTAGCAGTTTTGCATTCTAATGCGTTGTTTCAGCCTCAATTGGTATCGAGCCTTGAGCTAGTGGTGTTGAGCCATTTT
This sequence comes from Coix lacryma-jobi var. lacryma-jobi, assembly GCA_009763385.1. Taxonomy (NCBI): domain Eukaryota; kingdom Viridiplantae; phylum Streptophyta; class Magnoliopsida; order Poales; family Poaceae; genus Coix; species Coix lacryma-jobi. Next base: position 144,107,731 of record CM019822.1, on the reverse strand, counting down.
CTGCCTTTTCTTGAGGGCTAGCTCATTTTTGACTTGGTTGCGTCGAGCCGTTGCCCATGTCTTTGGGAACCAAGTCTTTTCGCTCTGTGTGATCGAGTTTTGCTCTTTTATGAGTTGTTGCTCCGATCCCTTGCTTGGTTGCATTGAGCCGTTGCCCATATCTTTGGTGACCAAGTTTTCTGTTTTGGTATCTCAAACCATCTCTTGTGACTAGTTTTTTGTCAATTCAATCATTAAGGGGGAGAAATTTCGAAACCCAAGTGGATAAGTACCTTGGTTTCTTTTGTGGGTTTCTTTTGTGATGATTGTTTGACAATTTATTTGAGATTGGTTTTTGAGTGCCTTTTGGGATTCATGAAACTCTTCTTTCTCTTGACTCTTCGGTTGTATGGAGGCTTTGCCCGCTTTTCCCGTTCCTTTCAGGACTGAGAGCTTTTATTTGGAGTTTTCATGATTCTTCCTCATATCAAGTAGCCTTGTGTTTGCTTTTGCTTGTCTTTTGGGCACTTGAGTGAGGCTTGCCATCAAACCCTTCCTTTGCGGTTTTATTGTTAGTCAATGCATTCATCAAGGGGGAGATTGAGAACATATATGATGAATGATTGACATTGATGAGGAAGGTTTGAGGCTTTTCCCAGTTAAGTCTTATTTTATATGAGCTTAATGTTTATGACTAACCGGTGGCGTTGAGTTGTGGTGTTTCTGTGTTGGTGTGTGTGTGCAACATGTGTCTCTTGGCTGTGTTTATGTGCAGGTGTTGAGCTCAGATACAGTGGTCGATGGCGAGGTGAAGGTCAAGTAGAGACGTGTCGTGCCGACGGACCGGGAGCGGTGAAGGATGGGCGTGCCGTGCGGCGGACGTGCCATGCGGATGTACCCAGAGCGGTGAAGGGCGGACGTGAGGCTTGGACCGACGGACCGAGAGGCCGGAGGACCAGCTGTGGTAGCTGGCACGTGGCATCGGCGAGCGAGAGCACATGGGGATGTGCGATGCATCGGCCGAGTCAGGAGGAAGACGATGGCGTCGTGGCACTTGGCGGGAGGTTGGACACGGGCTCGCGTGCGGCGCAAGTGCCGTCAGCCGAGTCAAGAAGGAAGGCGAAGGCATTGTGCCCGGCGTGGAGGCTGGACATGCATCGACATCGGTGCCGGTGGTCGGGGTGTGAGAACCACATCCCGTCTACGGCGTGGGTTCGGTAGCTGAGCCTCGAAAAGCTACCCTCGACGGTTTCCGAGTTTGGGCCTCAAAACTCGGGGTGGCCGGTTTCCGAGTTCGGGCCTCAAAACTCGGGGTGGACGGTTTCCAGGTTTGGGCCTCAAAACCTGGGCTGGCGGGTTTCCGAGTTTAGGCCTAAAAACTCGGGGTGGATGGTTTCCAGGTTTGGGCCTCAAAACCTGGGCTGACGAGTTTACCGGTTTGGGCCTCAAAACCGGGCAGAGGTTCCTATGCGGGATGGTCGACATGTGGCGGCACCGAGAGGCTTGCGCTGCGGTGAAGCTATCGGTGAGGAAGGCGCGGTGGTCGACGGGGACGGCACGTGGCGGCATCCTGGAGCTTGCGTTGAGGCGAAGCGAAGGATGAGAAGGCACGTGGCCGTCGGATGAAAACTGCCAGAGTTGGACGGTTTTACCCCTAGGGGTTATTTGGGTTAGTACTTCATGTTAGAGCGTTTGTGTCTTTTGGACGTGCGCCTATATATAGATGAAGGGGCTGTGTTGGACAGCTATCCTTGGAGGTGTCACTCTCATTTTGTTTAGGTGAGAGGAGGCTAGGGTGAGAGGAGAGACCGGCTCTTGTTCTTGAGCTTTTCGCCATCCGCGTTTTTTACTGCGAGGAGTGGCTTGTAACCCGACACAGAGTGCTACAGTTCATTATCTAATAGCAATCCAAGGATCAATTTCTTCCTCCTCTTGTTGGCTGCGATTTTGGATCGATTCGCGATTTTGTTCTTCGCTTTCTTCGTTTTCCCCTCTATGTGATTTCGTGACAACTTTTGATTGGAGGGATGGATTGTGATTCAGTTTGAACCATCTTGCGCTTTGTCGTGAGAAGCATCTTTCCGCCAAAGGAAATCATCTAATTCCACACGAGCACATAGATCGGGCGGATTTCGTTTTCGGAGCCAAACTTTTCCCCTTTGAACAAGATTTGCGATTGATGAAGTTTTAGTTGGATTCGAGCCATGATCTCTTAGAGTTAGCTCACCAACCTTGTTGTGATCCTTTGTGCAAAGTTTCAAGTCAATCCAAGTTGATTTGATTGAGTTTTGGCAATTTGTTCTTCAGCTCGAGCTGCTGATTTTCAGGTCGCGGAACCTCCGCGCAGAACGCGGAACCTCCGCGGTCTGCAAGGTGAACAGGCACGCGTGATGCCTCCGCACAGAGCTGCAGAACCTCCGCAGTCTGTAGGCTGTTTTAGGCACGCACGGAGGCTCCGCGCAGAGGCGTGGAACCTCCGAGGTCTGTAGGTTTTTCTCTCACCCCAGACCGCGGAACCTCCGAGCCAGCACGCGGAACCTCCGGACCTGCTAGCTGATTTTGGCCTTCCGAGCCTTCCGAGTGTCCGTTTCTCGATCCGTTTGTTCCGATGGGTTTCTAGTCTACCCAGGAACTTTTCTAAGTCATCAAACCACTAGTTGGTTTGAGTGATTTAGGTTTGGGCTCTTTTCTCGTTTCTATCGAGTTAGAGAGCGCCATTTTTGATTTTCGGATCGTTTTGACCGTGCGGTGTGTTTTCCGCTGTGGTGAGTGTTCCGCTGTGTTCGTCGGTCATCACCGAGAACATCCAGCCACCTGTTGGCTCATGAACACCACCCGTGTGAGATTCTTGCTTTTGGGGTGACTTCCTGGGACAGAGGCCGTTGATTTCTTAAGAAGAAATATGAGGCTCCCATTCACCCCCCCCCATCTGGTCGCCAATTCGGTCCTTCATTTGGCCTTTGTCCCACAAATCAACCCTAAAAGCTACGAACAAAACTGTGATGCCCATGACCCTTGGAAGAGGGTGGATGATCCCTAGGATCACAGCAAGGCACCACAAAGCGATAGGAAGCCAAATGCCAAAAGTACCGGTGCAAGTTCGACCCCTAAAAACCTAGTCCCAAACGTAGATTGAAAGCTACGTCGGGAAATCCCCAAATACCGATGCTAACTAGTAGCAAAGATACTAAGAGAGGTTCCTAGGTGAGCTAGAGGGCCAACCAAGAAGTCAGGAATCCAAGCGAAGAAGTCGGGAGAGCAAACGCACTAAAGCTCAGCCTACAGCCGATTCCCGGACTGTCCGGACTCCCAGTCCCGGACTGTCCGCGCCAGGGGCAGACTGTCCGCGATCCACTGGCGGACTGTCCGCCGGCAGAAAGCCAGAAACAGCACAGATGCTGCAAGTCCCCTAGACGTTCCCGGACTATCCGCGAACTCCAACAGCGGACTATCCGCCGGTCAAAATTGGACACTATACTCGGCGACGAACAGCCACTGACCGGCTGAGTCCCGACGCCCGGACTGTCCGCGCCTGGAATGGCGGACTGTCCGCGGCTGTCCAGAGAGGGTGATTTCGGTCGCCCTCAACTCAAATCCTCCCAAATTCGATTCAAATCAAAATCCCTTGTACCCAAACTTGGAGAAGATGATCACGAGGTAGTTGGAAGACTATCCCCAAGAAATCATCCGCTCAAATCAACTCAAACACCGGGAATCCGAGAGGGAAGGAGTAAGAACCGAAAAAGCGCCACGAAAACGAAATCAACCCGATCTACTTGTTCGTGAGGAGTTAGATGAATTCCTTCGGTGGAAATGATCTCCTCACTGTAAAGAACAAGTTGATTCAAACGGATTTCAAAAAGACGCAGTAGACAGGGAGATCGAGTGACGGGAAAATCGCGGAGAAACGAAGAACGCAAATAACAGGAACAAAACGCGAATCAACACATCGATCTGCAACCGTGTGGCTACCACATGCTACAACAGTGAGATTACGGTCTCACTTCCTCAAAATCTCCAGTACACAGAGGTATGTTTCTCTGCGGATCTCTGTTGCTACAGCAGGAGATTGGGAGAGCAGGAAAACCTAGAAGGCAAAGAGCAAATAACTGAGATAGGATGGGAGGTGGGTGTCTCCCTCTACTTATCCTAATTCTAATTCCCACTCTACCCCTAACTAATTACAGAGCGAACCAGCTACACCCTAGGGTTATTCTGGACCAACTCGAAGATAGTTGTGATCCGACGGCCACGCCCGCACAACTGGTAGCGTTGCCTCGACGCAACCTCACCGATTGAAGCCACGTGCCGCCACCGCTCTGCTTGTCCTTTTCCCGGACTTCGCCTCCGGTTTTGTGGCCCAAACCGGGAAACCAGCCTTCACGACCAACCCCCGGTTTTGAGGCCCAAACCAGGAAACCAGCCGTCCATCGCCTGAGTTTTGTGGCCCAAACTCAGAAACCCGCAGCGCCCAGGTTTTGAGGCCCAAACCTAGAAACCGTCCTCAGCCCGAGTTTTGTGGCCCAAACTCGAAAACCATCAGCGCCCAGGTTTTGAGGCCCAAACCTGGAAACTGTCCACTCGGTGGTTTTTCTGTGGCTCAACCACCAAACCGAGCCGTCGAGGGGATGCACCGCCCGTGCACCCCGTCCACCGACACGTGTCCCCAGGTCCACGACCCATGCAACACCATGCCCGCAAGTCTTCGCTCGTCGCTGTCCCAGGCTGTCAGCCACCACAGCTGATCCTCAGGCCACCGGTCCCTCAGTCCAAGCCTCACGTCCGCCCTTCGCCACTCTCGGTCCATCGGCACGACACGTCTCTACTTGACCTTCACCTTGCCTTCGATCACTGTATCCGTGCTTGACACCTGCACAACACAAGCCAAAGAACATGCGCATTATCCCAGTTCACAATCACTCATCACTCAGAGACTCGGCATACACCCATGTATCCGCAATCTCCCCCTTGATGAGTGCATTGTCAACTACCTACAAAAATCATTATGGAATAGAGGAAGGAAGGAAGAAAGAGAGAGAACTCGACCAAATGACCCAAAAGCATAACAAAGACGAAGAAGGTCAAGTGTAAGAGCAAAACAACTTGGTTCCCAAAGACATGGGCAACGGCTCGACGCAACCAAGCAAAGCAAAGCTAGACCTCAAGAAGAGGTAGAACAGGCTCAACACCGCTAGCGAGAAAGCTCGATACCAATTGAAGGATCAACTGACATTCAAGCAAAACAGAGCTAGCCCTCAAGAAGAGACAGAACGGCTCAACACCGCTAGCGAGGAAGCTCGATACCAATTAAGGAAAGCTCGATACCAACTGAAGAGCATAAAGACAAAGTTGCTAGTCCCTCAAGAAAGAGGCAAAGGCTCAACACAACCAGCTGCCAAAAATGCTCTGAACCAACTGTTACCAGCTCAAAAACTCAGTAGCGAGCAAACTACCCCTCAAATAGTGCACACAACCAGGAAATCTCCCCTTAGTTCAACTCGGAAAGTGCATGATTTGCAATATTTTCTCCCCCTTAGTTGAAAATGCAACATTAAGCAAGTTTCTTCCCCTTGATAGAATTTCTCCCCCTTCCAAATGCATATGAGTCAAAATGCAAGTTAGCAGCTTCAGGAATATAGTCGATAGAATGAGAAGATGCTCAACAAAGTGCTGATCCGGTGACTCATAAAATGCACAGAATGCTAGAAAAGGCTCAAACTGATCACTAAATACGAAATCTGAACATTTGAGCAAAAAGAGCAGTTTTTAGCCAAAAAGGTATTCACCATCAAAATAGCACTAAACATGTATAGACAGGAAGTCAAACAAGTGCTAAACATGTATACAACGTGAACTACCCCTAGCACAGTTCAACCATCATGCTAAAGAATGAAACATAGACTTGTGTATTCAAATTTTATCGGAGTTGCAGCGGTTAAATTACACAAGTTCAATTTCAGCATGTGATTGCGAGAGGTTGAAACCTTGTCATTGCCTAACTTTTCAACTGTGCGAAGCCTATGCAGAAGCAATCAGAAGCTTAAAGCAACAGTTTCGGTCATACACTACACAGCTCAAGTTTAACTCAAGGTGCAATGAGAAACAGTCTCGAAACTGTGATGTGCTGACAAGCAATCCCATCTCGATCTTTCCAATTCACTTAACTTGGTTCAAAATTAAAGCAGAAAATGAACATACCAAGCAAGTTACTGACTCAATACTAGAGACATAGCAACTTAGAATATATGAGAAGCACAAGTGATTTCAACACATTCTACACATGCTAATTGCATATCTCAATGGTGAACATTTTCAAGTTTTATGTTCATTAATCGAATTCACCATTCATAAAATAGCTCAGCTCACAACATGTATCAGTGATCAGAAAGAGCATAAACTACAACATCATCATAAAGCATCAGAGCATACACTAAACAGAGCATAGTCACATTCTAAAGATTATATACATGAAGCTCTGAATGTAAATATGCAAGATGAAATGCAAAGATGCATGAAGAAAAGATACCAATTGAAAAACACAAAGTTAGTTTATAATACAAAAGTCAAAATGTTTCCCCCATCTAAAAGGGGAAACACACACCAAGCTCACCTCTCAACCTAGCAAAAGTTGATTGGTCCAAAGGCTTGGTGAAAATATCTGCCAACTGATGATGAGTATCGACATGGCGAAGGTCGATATCACCTTTCTCATAGTGGTTTCGCAGAAAATGAAAGCACACATCAATGTGTTTGGTCTTAGAGTGCAGCACGGGGTTCTTAGCAACGCTAATAGCACTCGTGCTATCACAAAGCAAGGGAACGCGAGAAAAGCTCAGACCAAAATCACGCAAGGTGGCCATCATCCAAAGCAACTGGGAACAACAGCTCGCCGCAGCAACATACTCAGCCTCCGTGGTAGACTGGGCGACACTAGACTGCTTGCGAGAAGACCACGATACAAGAGAAGAACCAATAAACTGACAAGTCCCAGAAGTGGACTTGCGCTCAATGCGGCAACCAGCAAAATCGGCATCAGAATAACCGCAAAGGCAGAGGGTGGAGGAAGCAGAATACCAAATCCCAAACTCTGGAGTGAAGCATAAGTACCTCATAATGCGCTTGACCGCCTGATGGTGAGATGTGCGCGGCGAAGACTGAAATCACGCGCAAAGACACACCGCGAACTGAATGTCCGGGCGTGTCACCGTCAGGTACAGCAGCGACCCGATCATACTCTGGTACTCCTTCTGGTCCACAACTTCTCCATCCTTGTCCGCATCCAGGGCCGTCGTGGTCGACATGGGTGTTGGAAGAGGCTTGGCCTCACCCATATCAAATTTCTTCAGTATATCCTTGGTATACTTACCCTGGTGCACAAACATTCCCTCTCGAGATTGCTTGATTTGCAATCCGAGAAAAAACGTCAACTCGCTCATCATGCTCTTCTCAAACTCCCTGCTCATAGTATTTGCAAACTTGGCAACCAAAGCGTGAGAAGAACCACCGAAAATGATATCATCCACGTAAATCTGGACCAAGAGAGTGTCACTGCCTTGCTTGAGGAGAAAGAGCGTTTTATCCACACATCCCATTTTAAAACCCTTAGCAAGCAAAAAGGTTTTCAACCTATCATACCAGGCTCTAGGGGCTTGTTTCAAACCATACAAAGCTTTGTGAAGTTTAAAAACATGGTTTGGAAACTTGGGATTTTCGAAACCGGGGGGTTGTTTCACATACACCTCCTCTTCTATGTAGCCGTTTAGGAAAGCACTCTTGACATCCATTTGAAAAAGTTTAAACCCTTTGGATGCAGCAAAAGCCAAGAGGATCCTAATTGCCTCCAAACGAGCTACAGGAGCAAAAGTCTCCTCATAGTCTATCCCCTCCTTCTGACTATACCCCTGGGCTACAAGTCTGGCCTTGTTTCTCACAACATGGCCATCTTCTCCTTGTTTGTTTTTGAAAACCCATTTTGTCCCAATAGGGTGACACTCAGGAGGAAGAGGAACAAGAACCCAAACCCGATTTCTCTCAAAGTTTTCAAGCTCCTCATGCATGGCATTGACCCAATCCGGATCCATCAAAGCATGTCCAACATCTCTAGGTTCAAAATCAGCAACAAATGCAGAATGAGCAAAGTGAGAGATTTGTTGTGACCTAGACCGAGTGACACGTTCGCCGATGCTATCAATCATCTGCTCAGGCGGGTGTTGGCGCTGAATGTGTCGTGGTGCCTCTCGAGCTGATGTAGCCTCCCCCTCAGCAGCATTTGGTGCCTCCTCGGGTACAAAAGGTACCGCTCGAGGTGGCGGATCCCACGGCCCCTAAGTGGTCGAAGAAGAAGGGTCAGGGCCGTGAGTGGTAGTAGAGGCCGCTCTTTGCGGCACAGCAGGTGGAGGAGGTGCTGGGTCATCCATCCCTTCAGCACCCTCTTCCTCATCATCAAAAAGAGGCTCGCCAACCTCATGATCACCTGCACGCTCAAAACGAGAAGTAGGACAAACCATGGTCTCGTCCAAGGTGACATCGGATGTCTCCATGACTCGGTTAGTATCAAGGTTAAGTACACGATATGCACGAGTATGAGTGCCATAACCCAAAAATACCCCGTCAGAAGAACGAGACTCAAACTTGTCCAAGTTGCCCTTTTTGAGTATAAAACAATTGCAACCGAAAACTCTAAAATAACTCACTTTGGGCTGTTTTCCAAAATGCAACTCATAGAAGTCTTTTTCAAGAAAGCTCGGAGAAAAATGTGATTGGAAATGTAGCATGCAGTGCTCATAGCTTCGGCCCAATATCGCCTAGGAGTCCTATGCTCATCGAGCATCGTCCTGGCCATCTCTACAAGGGTCCAATTCTTCCTTTCTACAACATCTTTCTCTGGTGGTGTGTAGGGGGAAGAAAACTGATGCTCTAAACCCAAGGAGTTACAAAACTTCTCAAAATCCGAGTTTTTGAACTTGGAACCATTATCACTTCTAATAGCTCGCATTGAGTTCATAGGGAACTCATTCTGAAGACGCAAAATCAGATTGCGAGCAAAAGAGAATGTCTCAGTTTTCTCAGCTAAAAAGAAAACCCACGAATATCTCGAAAAGTCGTCAACAACAACAAGCACATACCACTTCCCCCCATCCGAGCTCACCCGAGCCGGACCAACAAGGTCCATGTGCAAAAGCTCTCCAGGGCGCTTAGTCATGACCTGAGTCACTAGATGGTGGGGAGCGGCAACCATCTTCCATGTCTACAAGAATGGCAAACAAGATCCTTCTCCATGCACAACTTGGGCAATCCTTGGATTAAGCCAAGTGAACTAAGCCTTGGAAGCAAGTCGAAGCTCAAATGTCCTAGTCTCCTATGCCACTTCCAAAGATCAGAGGAGGAAGGTCCAGCCAAAAGACAACGAGAAACTCCAAATGACTCCGAGAAATTCGCACGAAAGACTTTCCCAAAGGGCGAAATCAAACAAACAAGATTGCCCTGAGGATCCAAAATACGTCTGAGATTCGGCTTAAAACGAATCACATAGTCGTCATCGAAAAATTGCGAAACAGAAAGAAGGTTAAAATCCAAGTTAGAAACAAGAGCAACATCGCGCAACACAAAGTGCTCATTAACTCGCACCGACCCACGAGACAACACTCTACCTTTGCTATTATCGCCGAAGGTGATAAACTTCTTTTCGGCGACCGGACTAAGACTGGAGAACCACTTGGCATTTCGGGTCATGTGTCTCGAGCAACCGAAATCCACCAACCAAACGTTCCCCAATCGTTTTACCTACATCAATAAAAAGACATAGGGTGAGCATACGGTCCAACACTGGGGTTAGTGAAGTAGGAAGAGTACCAGTGTTGGGTCGGTTGCTCAAAAGAACGGTTAGCAGAAAAACCATTCCTAGCACACCTACAGGAAGAGCGATCACCACATAGAGTAAAACGTGGTCCGCTAAGGGAAGAGTGTCCATCGCGATACTCAAAATGCGATGGGGGAAAACGCTCAACTACAAAACCACCGCCACGGGGTCCATAGCCCACAACTGTAGGCTCCCGTCGGGCACGTTCTCTTCGCGGCCTAGGCCTAGGAACTTGAGGTTTTGGTCCTCTAGGCCTAGCAGCACGCCTCTGAACATTCGGCACATGTACATCATGGAAAGGATGGTACATGTCCATGTTGTTCATCTCCTTTGCACGGCGCGCCTCTCTCTTGCGCCGAAAGCAAAACTCACTCAAGTGTCCATCTCTCCCACAGTGCTCACAATGGTACCTCACCGCTCTCATAGGGGGTTGTTGGTACTCACGGTAGTGGGTGTGGATCACTTTGCCCTTTTGTGGCATAAGCTCCTCTTGGATGGGTGGCATGGTGTCTAGCTTGTTCTTGAGGTGGTTTGGTTTTGGAGCCCATGATTGTTTCTTGGGTGGAGCTCTCGGAGGTTCCACAAATACACCATCCTTGGTGTTAGGCTTTAGAGGCTCTTTGGGTGGAATCTTGGTAAGCTTGGGAGTAGTGGTGGAGTTGGGCTTCTCACACGGGTTCAGACCACTCGACTATCCAATCTTCCCAAAAGATGAACTGCACTCAACACCCTGAGCAAAGCCTACACCTGGACCTCCAGCAGCACTCTTGAATTGGGAGATCATCATCCCAAGCTGCGGCTCACCACTAGACACCCATGACAAGATGGTCCGAAGGTATGTGTTTTCCTCCTCGGTTTGCATCTTGTCATGCTTCACGTTTGCAATCTCCATCTCCAAACCCTCACATAGAACGCACCTAGTCACACACGTGCTATCCAACCTGGCCTTCTCAAGAGACATAATCTTGGCATTCTTCTCTGCCAACTCGGATTGCAAGCCCGCACAGGACTTGCACGCACCCAACAGCGAGGATCTAGCCTTCAGCTCATCCACCTCTCCTACCAACACAACATACTTACTTCTCAAAGTGAGAAGATCAGTCATGTGTGTGGAGCACATCTCACACTCCTCCTCATCTGTGACAACAACGGTGGACTTGACAGATTCAAGTTCCTTCACCGTATCCTCCCACTTCTGCCTAAACTCCTTCCTCTCTCTAGCAGCGTGCCTAAGCAACTTGTCTTGACTAAGGAGAGCGGCAGTAAGTTTCTCGACCTCAGCAGAAAGTTCATCGGGGGTCTGAGATACCTGAGAGGTGTCGTCGTCGTCGTCATTCCGAGGGATGTCCTTCAGCTCGCCGTCGACCTCCTTGCCGAGGGCCATGGTGCAGAAGCCCTCGTTGTCGGCGAAGAAGCAGAGGCCGTTCAGCTTGTCCTCGATCCTCTTCTTCTTCTCGGACTCGTCATCGCTTGAGGAAGCGGAGTCATCATCCGAGTCGTCGACGTCGCTGAGCGTGGCGAAGAAAGCACGCTACTCAGCCTGGGCCTTCTCCAAGTACTTCGTCTTGATGTACTCCTTGTTGAAGCCGCCCTTCGGCTTGTGCTTCGCGGGGACATACTTCTCCTTGCGCTTACCGGAGTCGTACTTGTGCCCATGATCCGCCTTGTCGAAGACTTGCTTGTTCTTCTTCGGGCAATTGGCGATGAAGTGGTTGGGGTCGCCGTACTCGAAACATCCCGAGCGTCCTCCTCCGAGGCAACGGTTCATGCGGTTGTTGTGGAACCGCGAGAACCGGTTGGCGAGCAAAGCCAACTCGTCATCCCCCATGAACTCCAGGTTCTCCTCTGTGATAGAAAGAAGAGAAGAGAGTGCAAAGCCTCCAGAGGGGTTAGCAGAAGAGCCAGAAAGCAAAGCCATTGACGGGCCAGAAGGATTTTCATAAGAAGCCCTCGCCATGGCATTGATCTCACTGGACTTGATCTTACTAAAGAGCTCATCGCATGTGAGGGTCTCGTAGTTAGTTGATTCGATGATCGCCTGAACCTTCGAGTCCCACACCGATCGATCGAGAGTGTGCAAAAGCTTCAAAGCTCTCTCATGATCGTCGAAAGGCAACAGCTCCTTGTTAGCCCTCATCATGTTGACAATCACCTGAAAGCGAGCGAATAAACTTTCTATGCTCTCGCCAGGCATGTGTCGAAAGTTCTCATACTCTCGCTTGTGCGACTCGTAGGGACGGGTTTTGACTTGAGTGGTTCCCTCATGGAAACGCATGAGGGTAGCCCAAATCTCCCGAGCCGTAGCGAGGTGAGAAACGCGATCAAACTCCGTCATGCTCAAGCATGAGAAAAGAGCATTACGGGCTCGGCTATTGGCATCATGCTCATCGATCTGATGCTGAGTCACACGAGCAGCCAAGACCACGTAATCAGCAGAGTGGCAAATATCCCAAATAGAAGCACCAATACTCTGCAGATAGGCCGACATGCGTATCTTCCAATACGCATAGTTCGTCCCATCAAAAAATGGCGGTTTGCCCACGCCGCGATCCATGTCGCCTTCTGTGGATCTGGAAACGGCTAAGGTGGAAGATCCTTAACCCGCTCCGATACCAATTGAAGGACCGAGAATGCAATAGCAAGGCGACCAGAGGGGGGTGAATGGGAGCTCAAAAATTTGTCTCGAAACTTTGGCCTTTGTCCCACAAATCAACCCCAAAAGCAACGAACGAAACTGTGATGCCCACGACCCTTGGAAGAGGGTGGATGATCCCTAGGATCACAGCGAGGCACCACAAAGCGATAGCAAGCCAAATGCCAAAAGTATCGGCGCAAGTTTGACCGCTAAAAACCTAGTCCCAAACGTAGATTGAAGGCTACGTCGGGAAATCCCGAAATACCGATGCTAACTAGTAGCAAAGATACTTAGAGAGGTTCCTAGGTGAGCTAGAGGGCCAACCGAGAAGTCCGGAATCCAAGCGAAGAAGTCGGGAGAGCAAACGCACTAAAGCTCAGCCTACAGCCGATTCCGGGACTGTCCGGACTCCCAGTCCCGGACTGTCCGCGGCAGGGGCGGACTGTCTGCGATCCACTGGCAGACTATTCGCCGGCAGAAAACCAGAAACAACACAGATGCTGCAAGTCCCCTGGACGTTCCCGGACTGTCCGCGAACTCCAACGGCGGACTGTACGCCGGTCAAAATTGGAAACTGTACTCGGCGACGAACAGCCACTGACCGACTGAGTCCCGACGCCTGGACTGTCCGCGCCTGGAACGGCGGACTGTCTGTGGCTGTCCAGAGAGGGCGATTTCGGTCGCCCTCAACTCAAATCCTCCCAAATTCGATTCAAATCAAAATCCCTTGTACCCAAACTTGGAGAAGATGATCACGAGGTAGTTGGAAGACTATCCCCAAGAAATCATCCGCTCAAATCAACTCAAACACTGATAATCCGAGAGCGAAGGAGTAAGAACCGAAAAAGCGCCACAAAAATGAAATCAAACCGATCTATTTGTTCGTGAGGAGTTAGATGAATTCCTTCGGTGAAAATGATCTCCTCACTGTAATGAACAAGTTGATTCAAACGGATTTCGAAAAGACGCAGTAGAGAGGGAGATCGAGTGACGGGAAAATCGTGGAGAAACGAAGAACACGAACAAAACATGAATCAACACATCGATCTGCAACCGTGTGGCTACCACACGCTACAACAGTGAGATTACAGTCTCACTTCCTCAAAATCTCCAGTACACAGAGGTATGGTTCTCTGCGGATCTCTGTTAGTACAGCAGGGGATTGGGAGAGCAGGAAAACCTAGAAGGCAAAGAGCAAATAACTGAGATAGGATGGGAGGTGGGTGTCCCCTCTACTTATCCTAATTCTAATTCCCACTCTACCCCTAACTAATTACAGAGCGAACCAGCTAAACCCTAGGGTTATTCTGGACCAACTCGAAGATAGTTGTGATCCGACGGCCACGCCCGCACAACTGGTAGCGTTGCCTCGACGCAACCTCACCGATTGCCGCCACGCGCCGCCACCGCTCTGCTTGTCCTTTTCCCAGACTTCGCCCCCGGTTCCGTGGCCCAAACCGGGGCACCAGCCTTCACGACCAACCCCCGGTTTTGAGGCCAAAACCGGGAAACCAGCCGTCCATCGCCTGAGTTTTGTGGCCCAAACTCAGAAACCTGCAGCGCCCAGGTTTTGAGGCCCAAACCTGGAAACCGTCCTCAGCACGAGTTTTGTGGCCGAAACTCGGAAACCATCAGCGCCAAGGTTTTGAGGCCCAAACCTGGAAACCGTCCACTCGGTGGTTTTTTTGTGGCTCAACCACCAAACCAAGCCATCGAGGGGTTGCACCGCCCGTGCACCCCGTCCACCGACACGTGTCCCCAGGTCCACGACCCAAGCAACACCGTGCCCGCAAGTCTTCGCTCGTCGCTGTCCCAGGCTGTAAGCCACCACAGCTGATCCTCAGGCCACCGGTCCCTCAGTCCAAGCCTCACGTCCGCCCTTCGCCACTCTCGGTCCATCGGCACGACACGTCTCTACTTGACCTTCACCTTGCCTTCGATCACTGTATCCGTGCTCGACACCTGCACAACACAAGCCAAAGAACATGCGCATTATCATAGTTGACAATCACTCATCACTCGGAGACTCGGCATACACCCATGTATCCGCAGCATTTGTGTGTTTGAATATTTAAGTTCTTGTTTAGCATCTAGTATAGTTTGCGGATACATGGGTGTATGCCGGGTCTCTGAGTGATGAGTGATTGTCAACTAGGATGATGCGCATGTTCTTTGGCTTGTGTTGTGCAGGTGTCAAGCACGGATACAGTGATCAAAGGCGAGGTGAAGGTCAAGTAGAGACGTGCCGTGCCGACGGATCGGGAGCGGTGAAGGATGGGCGTGCCGTGCGGCGGACGTGCCATGCCGAGGTACCCAGAGCGATGAAGGGCGGACGTGAGGCTTGGACCGAGGGACCAGAGGCCCGAGGATCAGCTGTGGTGGCTGGCAGCCTGTGACGACAACAAGTGAAGAAGTGCGGTCATGTGTTCCCTGAGTCGTGGACTTGGGGACACGTGTCGATGGACGGGGTGCACGGGAGGTGCATCCCATCTACGACGTCGGTTTGATGGGAGAGCCAGGGAAAAACCATCGGGTGGACGGTTTCCAGGTTTGGGCCTCAAAACCTGGGTGCGGATGGTTTCCGAGTTTGGCCACAAAACTCGGGCTGAGGACGGTTTCCAGGTTTGGGCCTCAAAACCTGGGCGCTGAGGGTTTGCTGAGTTTGGCCTCAAAACTTAGATGCTTAGTGGGCTGGTTTCCCGGTTTGGGCCTCAAAACCGGGGGTTGGCTGGAAAACGCTGGTTTCCCGGTTTGGGCCACAAAACCGGGGGTGCAGAGCGAGGCCGGCACGTGGCGGCAATCGGGAGGTTGCGTCGAGGCAACGCTACAAGTTGTGCGAGCGTGGCCGTCGGATACACCTACCACCGAGTTGGTCCAGAATAACCCTAGGGTTTAGCTGGTTCGCTCTGTAATTAGAGAGGGGTAGAGTAGGAATTAGAAATTAGGATAAGTAGAGGGAGACACCCTCCTCCCTTCCTATCTCAGTCATTTGCTCTTTGCTTCTAGGGTTTCCTGCTCTCCCAATCCCCTGCTGTAGCTAGCTGAGATCCGCAGAGAACCATACCTCTGTGTACTGGAGATTTTGAGGAAGTGAGGCCGTAACCTCACTGTTGTAGCGTGTGGTAGCCACACGGTTGCAGATCGATGTGTTGATTCGCGTTTTTGTTCGTGTTCTTCGCGTTCTTCGTTTCTCCGTGATTTTCCCGTCACTCGATCTCTCTCTCCCATGCGTCTTTGCGAAATCCGTTTGAATCAACTTGTTCGTATTTGAAAGGAGATCATTTCCACTGAAGGAATTCATCTATCTCCCTACGAGCAAGTAGATCGGGTTGATTTCGTTTTCGTGCCGTTTTTCGGTTCATCCTCCTCCCCTTTTGATTTCCCGGTGATTGACTCGATTTGAGCGGATGATTTCTTGGGGATAGTCTCCTAACTACTCCGTGATCATCCTCTCCAAGTTTGGGAACGTGGGATTTTGATTTGAATCGATTTGGGGAAGATTTGGGTGAAGGGCAATCAAAGTCGCCCTCCCTGAGTGACCGCGGACAGTCCGCCACTCAGGGCGCGGAAAGTCCGCGCGTCGGGGCTGGTTCAGTCCAGCCGCGGCCAGTCCCTGTTGGTTTTGGCTCGGGTCACCGGCGGACAGTCCGCCGTGCTAAAGCGCGGACAGTCCGGGACCGAGCAGGGGGACTTCAGCAGCAGTGTGTTTTTGCTGACTTGACCGGCGGACAGTCCGCCACCAGAGCGCGGACAGTTCGCAGTAGGGGCGGACAGTCCGGGACCCCAGGGCCGGACAGTCCGGGAATCGTTTGAAGCTTCCGGCTTAGTGCGTTTGCTCTCCCGACTTGTTCGGTTGGTTTCCGGACTTCTTGTTTGGCCTCGTAGTTGACCAAGGAACCTCTCTAGGTATCTTTGCTACTCATTAGCATAGGTATTTAGGAGTTTCTCGACGTAGCTGACAATCTACGTTCGGGACTTGGTTTTTGGGGTGGTGTTCGAGCCGGAGCTTTTGGTGTTTGGTTTGCTATCTTCTTGTGGTGCCTCGCTGTGATCCTAGGGATCATCCACCCTCTTCCAAGGGTCGTGGGCATCACGGTTTCGGTTGCAGTTTCTCGGGGTTGATTTTGGGACATTTGGCCAAAGTTTCAAGAGAAATTTTTGAGCTCCCATTCACCCCCCGCCCTCTGGTCGCCTTGCTAGTGCTTTCTCGGTCCTTCAATTGGTATCGGAGCGGGTTAAGGATCTTGCACCTTAGCCGGTTCCAGATCCACAGAAGGCGACATGGATCGCGGCGTGGGCAAACCGCCGTTTTTCGATAGGACGAACTATGCGTATTGGAAGATACGCATGTCGGCCTATCTGCAGAGTTTGGGTGCTTCCATTAGGGATATTTGCAACTCTGCCGATTACGTGGTCTTGGCTGCTCGTATCTCTCAGCTTCAGATCGATGAGCACGATGCCAATAGCCGAGCCCGTAATGCTCTTTTCTCATGTTTGAGCATGAGTGAGTTTGATCGTGTTTCTCACCTCGCTACGGCTCGGGAGATTTGGGATACCCTCATGCGTTTCCATGAGGGAACCTCTCAAGTCAAAACCCAACTCTACAAGTCGTTCAAGAGAGAGTATGAGAACTTTTGACACATGCCTGGCGAGAGCATAGAAAGTTTATTCGCTCGCTTTCAGGTGATTGTCAACAGGATGAGGGCTAACAAGGAGCTGTTGCCTTTCGACGATCATGAGAGGGCTTTGAAGCTTTTGCGTACTCTTGATCGGTCGATGTGGGACTCCAAGGTTCAGGCGATCATCGAATCACCGAACTATGAGACCCTCACGTGCGACGAGCTCTTCAGTAAGCTCAAGTCCAGTGAGATTGACGCCATGGCGAGGGCTTCTTATGAGAATCCTTCTAGCCCGACTATGGCTTTGGTTTCTGGTTCTTCTGCTAACCCCTCTGGAGGTTTTGCTCTTTCGTCTCTCTTTTCTGTCACAGAGGACCAGCTGGAGTCTTTGGGGGATGACGAGTTGGCTATGCTCGCCAACCGGTTCTCATGGTTTCACAACAACCGCATGAACCATCGCCGCGGAGGAGGACGCTCAGGATGCTACGAGTGCGGCGACCCCAATCACTTCATCGCCAACTGCCCCAAGAAGAAGCATTCATCTGGGAAGGGTGATCATGGGCACAAGTACGACTCCGGCAAGCACAAGGAGAAGTACGTCCCCGCGAGGCACAAGCGGAGGGGCAGCTTCGACAAGGAGTACATCAAGAAGAAGTACTTGGAGAAGGCCCAGGCTGAGCAGCGTGCGTTCTTCGCCACGCTCAGCGACGTCGACGGCTCGGATGACGACTCCGCTTGCTCAAGCGATGACGAGTCCGAGAAGAAGAGGATCGAGGACAAGCTGAACGGCCTCTGCTTCTTCGCTGATGACGACGGCTCCTGCACCATGGCCCTCGACGGCGAGCTGGTGAACTCCCCTCGGAACAACGACGACGACGACGACACCTCCCAGGTATCTCTCATCCACGATGAGCTTTCCACTGAGGTCGAGAAACTTACTGCCGCGCTCCTTAGTCAAGATAAGTTGCTTAGGCGAGCCGCTAGAGAGCGCAAGGAGTTTAGGCAGAAGTGGGAGGATACGGTGAAGGAACTTGATTCTGTCAAGTCCACCGTGGTTGTTACCGATGAGGAGGAGTGTGAGGCGTGCTCCACGCACATGACAGATCTTCTCACTTTGAGAAGTAAGTATGTTGCGTTGGTAGGAGAGGTGGATGAGCTCCGTGCTAGGCCCATGCTGTTGGGTGCTTGCAAGACTTGTCCTGTCTTGCAATCCAAGTTGGCAGAGAAGAATGCCATGATTATGTCTCTTGAGGAGGCCAGCTCGGGTAGCACTTGTGTGACTAGGTGCGCTTTGTGCGAGGGTTTGGAGATGGAGATTGCCAATTTGAAGCATGACAAGATGCAAACCGAGGAGGAAAACACATACCTTCGGACCATCTTGTCATGGGTGTCTTGTGGTGAGCCACAGCTCGGGATGATGATTTCCCAATTCAAGCGAGCTGCTGGAGGTCCCGGTGTAGGTTTTGCTCAGGGTGTTGATCTTTCTGCTTTTGGGAAGATTGGAGAGTCGAGCGGTTTAAATCCAAGTGAGAAGCCCAACTCCACCACTACTCCGAAACTTACCAAGCTTCCACCCAAAGAGCCTCTCAAGCCTAACACCAAGGATGGGGTGTTTGAGGAACCCCCGAGAGCTCCACCCAAGAACCAAGTGTGGCATCCCAAACCCAACCACCTGAAAAACAAGCTTGATGCTATGCCACCTATCCAGGAGGAGTTGCCACAGAAGGGCAAGGAGATCCACACCCATAACCGTGAGTACCAACAACCCACCTTGAGAGCGGTGAGGTACCACTGTGAGCACTGTGGGAGAGATGGACATTTGAGCGAGTTCTGCTTTCGGCGCAAGAGAGAGGCGCGCCATGCTAGGGAGATGAACAACCCGGACATGTACCATCCTTTCCATGATGTACATGCGCCGAATGTTCAGAGGAGAGCACCGAGACGTGCTGCTAGGCCCAGAGGTCCAGAACCTCAAGTTCCCAGGCCTAGGCAGCAGAGAGCTCCGAGGAGAGACGCTAGGCCTAGAGGTGTTGAGCCTCAAGTCCCTAGGCGTAGGCCTCGTAGAGAGCGTGCCCGGCGGGAGCCTGCATTTGTAGGCTATGGACCCCATGGCGGTGGCTTTGTAGTTGAGGGTTTTCCCCCACCGCGTTTTGAGTATCGCGATGGACGCTCCTCCCTTAGCGGACCATGTTTTCCTCAACGTGGTCATCGCTCCTCCCGTAGGCATGCTAGGAATGGTTTTTCTGCTAACCGTTCTTTTGAGCAGCCGGCCCAACACTGGTATTCTCCTTACTTCACTAACCCCAGTGTTGGACCGTATGCTCACCCTATGTCTTTTTATTGATGTAGGTAAAACGATTGGAGAACGTTTGGTTGGTGGATTTCGGGTGTTCGAGGCACATGACCAAAAATGCCAAGTGGTTCTCCAGTCTTAGTCCGGTCGCCGGAAAGGAGTATATCACCTTCGGCGACAATAGCAAAGGTAAGGTATTGTCTCATGGGTCGGTGCGAGTTAATGAGCACTTTGTGTTGCGCGATGTTGCTCTGGTTTCTAACTTGCATTTTAACCTTCTTTCTGTTTCGCAACTCTTTGATGATGACTACGAGATAGGTTTTAAACCGAATCTCAGTCGCATTTTGGATCCTCAGGGCAATCTTGTTTGTGTGATTTCGCCCTTTGGAAAAGTCTTTCGTGGGGATTTCTCAGAGTCGTTCGAAATTTCTCGTTGTCTTTTGGCTGGACCTTCCTCCTCTGATCTTTGGAAGTGGCATAGGAGACTAGGTCACCAGAGCTTCGACTTGCTTGCAAGGCTTAGTTCACTTGGCTTAATCCGAGGATTGCCCAAGTTATCCATGGAGAAGGATCTTGTTTGCCATTCTTGTAGACATGGGAAGATGGTAGCCGCTCCCCACCATCCAGTGACTCATGTCATGACTAAGCGCCCTGGAGAGCTTTTACACATGGATCTTGTTGGTCCGGCTCGGGTGAGCTCGGTTGGGGGGAAGTGGTATGTGCTTGTTGTTGTCGACGATTTTTCGAGATATTCGTGGGTTTTCTTTTTAGCTGAGAAAACTGAGACTTTCTCTTTTGCTCGCAATCTGCTTTTGCGTCTTTAGAACGAGTTCCCTTTGAACTCGATGCGAGCTATTAGGAGTGATAATGGTTTTGAATTCAAGAATTCGGATTTTGAGAAGTTTTGTAACTCTTTTGGGTTAGAGCATCAGTTTTCTTCCCCCTACACACCGCCTCAGAATGGTATTGTAGAGAGGAAGAATTGGACCCTTGTAGAGATGGCCAGGACGATGCTCGATGAGCATAGGACTCCTAGGCGTTATTGGGCCGAAGCTATTTACACTGCATGCTATATTTCCAATCGCATTTTTCTGAGAGCTTTCTTGAAAAAGACTTCTTATGAGATGCGTTTTGGAAAACTGCCCAAGGTGAGTTATTTTCGGGTTTTTGGTTGCCATTGTTTTATACTAAAAAAGGGCAACTTGGACAAGTTTGAGTCTCGTTCTTCTGAAGGTGTGTTTTTGGGTTATGGCACTCATACACGTGCTTATCGCGTACTTAACCTTGACACTAACCGAGTCATGGAGACATCTGATGTCACCTTCGACGAGACCATGGTTTGTCCTTCTTCTCGTTTTGAGCGTGCAGGTGATCATGAGGTTGGCGAACCTCTTTTCGATGATGAAGAAGAAGGTGCTGAAGGAATAGATGACCCAGCACCTCCTCCACCTGCTGTGCCGCAAAGAGCGGCTTCTACAATGACTCACGGCCCCGACACCTCGTCTTCCTGGGGGCCGTGGGATCCGCCACCCCGAGCGGTACCCTTTGTACCCGGGGAGGCACCAGCTGCTGTTGAGGGGGAGGCCACTTCGGCAAGGGAGGCGCCACGACACATTCAGCGCCAGCACCTGCCTCAGCAGATGATCTGCAGCATCGACGAACGCGTCACCCGGTCAAGACAAATCTCTCACTTTGCTCATTCTGCATTTGTTGCTGATTTTGAACCCCGGGATGTTGGACACACTTTGACGGATCCGGATTGGGTCAATGCCATGCATGAGGAGCTTGAGAACTTTGAGAGAAATCGGGTTTGGGTTCTAGTGTCTCCACCTTCTGAGTGGCATCCAATTGGGACAAAATGGGTTTTCAAAAACAAACAGGGAGAAGATGGCCATGTTGTGAGACACAAGGCCAGACTCGTAGCCCAGGGATATAGTCAGAAGGAGGGGATAGACTATGAGGAGGCATTTGCTCCTGTAGCACGTTTGGAGGCTATTAGGATACTCTTGGCTTTTGCTGCATCCAAAGGTTTCAAACTTTTTCAAATGGATGTCAAGAGTGCCTTCTTAAACGGCTACATAGAAGAGGAGGTGTACGTTAGACAACCTCCCGGTTTCAAAAATCCCAAGTTTCCAAACCATGTCTTTAAACTTCACAAAGCTTTGTATGGTTTGAAACAAGCCCCTAGAGCCTGGTATGATAGGTTGAAAACCTTTTTGCTTGCTAAGGGTTTTAAAATGGGATGTGTAGATAAAACGCTCTTTCTCCTCAAGCAAGGCAGTGATACTCTCTTGGTCCAAATTTACGTGGATGATATCATTTTCGGTGGTTCTTCTCACGCTTTGGTTGCCAAGTTTGCAGACATTATGAGCAGGGAGTTCGACATGAGCATGATGGGCGAGTTGACGTTTTTCCTCGGGTTGCAAATCAAGCAAACCCGGGAAGGAACGTTTGTGCACCAGGGCAAGTATACCAGAGATATCCTGAAGAAGTTCGACATGGGTGAGGCCAAGCCTCTTCCAACACCCATGGCGACTACGACGGCCCTGGATGCGGACAAGGAGGGAGAAACAGTGGACCAGAAGGAGTACCGGAGTATGATCGGATCGCTACTGTACCTGACGGCGACACGCCCGGACATCCAGTTCGCGGTGTGTCTTTGCGCGCGATTTCAGTCGTCGCCACGCACCTCTCACCGTCAGGTGGTCAAGCGCATTATGAGGTACTTATCCTTCTCTCCAGAATTCGGGATTTGGTATTCTGCTTCCTCCACCCTTTCCCTTTGCGGTTATTCCGATGCCGATTTTGCTGGTTGCCGTATTGATCGCAAGTCCACTTCTGGGACTTGCTAGTTTATTGGTTCTTCTCTTGTTTCGTGGTCTTCTCGCAAGCAGTCTAGCGTCGCCCAGTCTACCACAGAGGCTGAGTATGTTGCTGCGGCTAGCTGCTATTCCCAGTTACTCTGGATGATGGCCACTTTGCGTGATTTTGGTCTGAGCTTTTCTCGTGTTCCATTGCTTTGTGACAGCACGAGTGCGATTAGCGTTGCTAAGAACCTCGTGCTTCACTCGAAGACCAAACACATTGATGTGCGCTTTCATTTTCTGCGAGACCACTATGAGAAGGGTGATATCGACCTTCGCCATGTCGATACTCATCATCAGCTTGCTGATATTTTTACCAAGCCTTTGGACCAATCAACCTTTAATCGGTTGAGAGGTGAGCTTGGTGTGTGTTTCCCCTTTTAGATGGGGGAAACACTTTGGATTTTATATGATACACTGACTTTTTGTTTTCAGTTGTTTTTGCTTCTTTTTGATTTCTTCGTGCATCTTTTGCATTTCAGCATACGCTTTTACTTTCTGAGCTTCATGTGTATAATCTGAAGAATGTAACTATGCTCTGTGTAGTTTTTGCTCCGATGCTTTATGTTGATGTTGTAGCCTATGCTCTTTCTGATCATTAGTACATACTATGAGCTGAGCCATTTTTGAATGGTGAATTTGATAATGAACTTAAAACTTGAAAATGTTCACCATTGAGATATGCAACTAGCATGTGTAGGATGTGTTGAAGTCACATGTGCTTTTCATATATGCTAGGTTGCTATGTCTCTAGTGTTGAGTCATTCACTTGCTTGGTATGTCATATTCTGTTTAAAATCTGAACCAAGTTAAGTGAATTGGAAAGATCGAGATGGGTTTGCTTGTTAGCACCTCACAGTTTCGAGACTGTTTCTCATTGCACTTTGAGTTAAACTTGAGCTGTGTAGTGTATGACCGAAACTGTTGCTTTAAGCTTCTGATTGCTTATGCATAGGCTTCGCACAGTTGAAAAGTTAGGCAATAACAAGCATTCAACCTCTCGCAGTCACATGCTATTTTCTGAACTTGTGTAATTTCACCGCTGCAACTCTGATTAAAATTTGAAATCACAAGTAAATGCCTAAATTGGTATCAGCATGATGATTGAACTGTGCTAGGGGTAGTTCACTTGGTATACATGCTTAGCACATTTGACTTCCTATCCATACATGTCTGTGCTATTTTGATGGTGAATATTTTTTTTCGGCTTAAAACTGCTCACATGTTCATATTTCATTCTTAGTGATCAGGTTGAGCCTTTGCTAGCATTCTGTGCATTTTTTTGAGTCATCGGATTTGAACTCTATAGACCATCTTTGCACTCCTTTGAGTATACTCTTGAAGCTCCTAACTTGCATTTTGACTCATATGCATTTTGGAAGAGGGAGCCTTATTTCTTGATAAGTGCATTTTCAACTAAGGGGGAGAAATTGCAAATCATAACCCTCCTTTTGCTTAGGAGCCTTCTTGGTTGATTGCACTATTCGAGGGGGAGTTTGTTTCCGGTTGAGTCTTTGACATTTTCAATTGGTTTGGAGCGGTTTGCTAGTTGCGTTGAGCCTTAGCCTCTTTCTTGAGGGACTAGCATTTGCTTTTCAGATTTTCAATTGGTGTCAAACTCTCTTTTTGGTAACAGTCGGTATCGAGCCTTCTTTGCTAGTTGTGTTGAGCCTCTGTGCCTCTATCTTGAGGGACTAGCATCTTGCTTTGATATTTTCGATTGGTTTTTTGCTAGCGGTGTTGAGCCTGTTCTACCTCTTCTTGAGGGCTAGCTTTGCTTTGCTTGGTTGCGTCGAGCCGTTGCCCATGTCTTTGGGGACCAAGTTCTTTCGCTCTTTCCACTTGACCTTCTTCGGCTTTGCTATGCTTTTTGGGTCATTTGGTCGAGTTCTCTCTTCTCCTTCTTCCTTCTTCTCTTTCTATTATGATTTGTGTTGGTAGTTGACAATGCACTCATCAAGGGGGAGATTGCGGATACATGGGTGTATGTCGGGTCTCTGAGTGATGAGTGATTGTCAACTGGGATGATGCGCATGTTCTTTGGCTTGTGTTGTGCAGGTGTCGAGCACGGATACAGTGATCAAAGGCGAGGTGAAGGTCAAGTAGAGACGTGCCGTGCCGACGGATCGGGAGCGGTGAAGGATGGGCGTGCCGTGCGGCGGACGTGCCATGCCGATGTACCCAGAGCGATGAAGGGCGGACGTGAGACTTGGACCGAGGGACCAGAGGCCCGAGGATCAGCTGTGGTGGCTGGCAGCCTGTGACGACAACAAGTGAAGAAGTGCGGTCATGTGTTGCCTGAGTCGTGGACTTGGGGACACGTGTCGATGGACGGGGTGCACGGGAGGTGCATCCCATCTACGACGTCGGTTTGATGGTAGAGCCAGGGAAAAACCATCGGGTGGACGGTTTCCAGGTTTGGGCCTCAAAACCTGGGTGCGGATGGTTTCCGAGTTTGACCACAAAACTCGGGCTGAGGACGGTTTCCAGGTTTGGGCCTCAAAACCTGGGCGCTGAGGGTTTGCTGAGTTTGGCCTCAAAATTTAGATGCTTGGTGGGCTGGTTTCCCGGTTTGGGCCTCAAAACCGGGGGTTGGCTGGAAAAGGTTGGTTTCCCGGTTTGGGCCACAAAACCGGGGGTGCAGAGCGAGGCCGGCACGTGGCGGCAATCGGGAGGTTGCGTCGAGGCAACGCTATGAGTTGTGCGAGCGTGGCCGTCGGATACACCTACCACCGAGTTGGTCCAGAATAACCCTAGGGTTTAGCTGGTTCGCTCTGTAATTAGAGAGGGGTAGAGTAGGAATTAGAAATTAGGATAAGTAGAGGGAGACACCCTCCTCCCTTCCTATCTCAGTCATTTGCTCTTTGCTTCTAGGGTTTCCTGCTCTCCCAATCCCCTGCTGTAGCTAGTTGAGATCCGCAGAGAACCATACCTCTATGTACTGGAGATTTTGAGGAAGTGAGGTCGTAACCTCACTGTTGTAGCGTGTGGTAGCCACACGGTTGCAGATCGATGTGTTGATTCGCGTTTTTGTTCGTGTTCTTCGTGTTCTTCGTTTCTCCGCGATTTTCCCGTCACTCGATCTCTCTCTCCTGTGCATCTTTGCGAAATCCGTTTGAATCAACTTGTTCGTATTTGAAAGGAGATCATTTCCACCGAAGGAATTCATCTATCTCCCTACGAGCAAGTAGATCGGGTTGATTTCGTTTTCCTGGCGTTTTTCGGTTCATCCTCCTCCCCTTTTGATTTCCTGGTGATTGACTCGATTTGAGCGGATGATTTCTTGGGGATAGTCTCCTAACTACTCCGTGATCATCCTCTCCAAGTTTGGGAACGTGGGAGTTTGATTTGAATCGATTTGGGGAAGATTTGGGTGAAGGGCGATCAAAGTCGCCCTCCCTGAGTGACCGCGGACAGTCCGCCACTCAGGGCGCGGACAGTCCGCGCGTCGGGGCTGGTTCACTCCAGCCGCGGCCAGTCCCTGTTGGTTTTGGCTCGGGTCACCGGCGGACAGTCCGCCGTGCTAAAGCGCGGACAGTCCGGGACCGAGCAGGGGGACTTCAGCAGCAGTGTGTTTTTGCTGACTTGACCGGTGAACAGTCCGCCACCAGAGCGCGGACAGTCCGCAGTAGGGGCGGACAGTCCGGGACCCCAGGGCCGGATAGTCCGGGAATCGTCTGAAGCTTCCGGCTTAGTGCGTTTGCTCTCCCGACTTGTTCGCTCGTAGTTGACCAAGGAACCTCTCTAGGTATCTTTGCTACTCATTAGCATAGGTATTTAGGAGTTTCTCGACGTAGCTGACAATCTACGTTCGGGACTTGGTTTTTGGGGCGGTGTTCGAGCCGGAGCTTTTGGTGTTTGGTTTGCTATCTTCTTGTGGTGCCTCGTTGTGATCCTAGGGATCATCCACCCTCTTTCAAGGGTCGTGGGCATCACGGTTTCGGTTGCAGTTTCTCGGGGTTGATTTTGGGACATTTGGCCAAAGTTTCGAGAGAAATTTTTGAGCTCCCATTCACCCCCCCTCTGGTCGCCTTGCTAGTGCTTTCTCGGTCCTTCATAGTTATGTTTTGCCTTCTGTTTCTGACCAAGTGCCTTAAACCAAAGTTGTAGATCTTGAGGAAAGAAACAACTTTGCTTAAAAGCTCTTTTTCAGAAAAAGTTTTTAAAATATTGTTTAGTGCTTTAGAAATTTGGTTTAGAAGTAAAATTCTTTTTCTAAGCAGAATTTGGACTTGAGCCTTAAAGATGATTTGTTCCTTGCAAAATTCTAAGCAATCTTGCTTATAGGACCTTTTCCTAATTCGGCTTAGTTTGGGAGTTATGGAGCAGAGAAGAAATAAACAAAAACCTCCTTAGTTTAAACCCTAGTGGGACCCACCTGTCAGCCCCTTTCTCCCCCCCCCCCCCGCTCCGCCTACCGTACGCCGACAAAAACCGCCCCGCCGCGCGAGACCGCCTCGCCGCTGCCCCAAACCGCCGCTCGCCGTCGCCCGTGGTATGCGCCGGGCCGACAGCATCTCCCTGTCCCCCTCTGCCCAACCGCCGCATGGCCGCCGATGCCTGGCCGTCGCCGCGCCGGTCAGAGCGGGCCGACGGGAACCGGCCAGGTGCAATGCACCTGCTGCCGAGCCCGCCTTGCCTTCTCCACTTCGTGCGCGAGTCGGTTGAGCCGCTCACTCACTCTCTCACTCGCGCGCTCGTCTCCACCTTCTGCTCATCTTCTCCAGCTCCGAAAAGCGCCGCCGCCCGCCGAGCTTCTCCGAGCAATTGCTCACCGCTCGAAGCCCCGCCGTCCGATTCCTCCCGCCAACATCTCCGACCTAACCTCCTCTTTCACCAGCACGGGTTGGTTTCCCCTCTTATCCTCTCTAGCCGGCGGAACGCCGAGCGCCATTCTCGGGTTCTCGCCATGGCCGCCGCCATGACCTTCACGTGGTCCGGCCATCTCCGGCCAAACCATCTCCAACCAAACCTCGTTCTCACCTCCTCTACCTCTGTAGCTGCTTAGGGTTAGATGGAGACCCTTCTCTCGCCGTGTTCCGAAAGGAACCGAGCCGTGCCGCGGCCATGTCCGCCGCGGACCGCCGCCGTGCATGGCGCTGGGCAATGCCGAGGTCGGCAGGGCTCGATAGTTGCCCTGGTAGGTAGCTTAGGGTTTGCTTGAGCTGATGCTCGCGTCACTAAGCCTCGGAATATCCAGGCAAGGCCTCGACGCCGAGTTGCCGCGCCGCCGCTCCGCCATTGTCGCCGTCGAGCTTGCTCCGGTGGACCCCAGGCCGAGAAACCTAGCCGACCGTGTTCGCCTTGCGATGGTGAGTCTAGCCGTGTAGTTGGTTACACCCGAAACCTCGCCGCCGAAGAGCTAGTGCCGGTCAACGCCGGCGGATGCTCGGTGCCGCTGTCGCGTGGGTCCAGTTGACCACCGACATGTGGTCCACCTGACCAGTGGACCACACTGGCAGTGAGTAGAAGAGAGAAGGAGAAAAGTCCGGGTACGCTGGCGCTCGGGTTAGCCAGGTGCATTTAGCATTTTGCCTGTGTCTGCTAGGTGTATGAAGTGGGGTACCCGTAGCAGTTTAGGTCGGGTATTCGTTTAAATCAGTTTTGCAGAATTTGTTTAAAAGCTTCAAAAATTCATGCAAGGCTCATTTTAAGTCCAAATGCTGCGAAACAAATTTTGGTGTGTTAAGAATGAATAGAGCTACCTGTGAAAAATGTTAAATGCATTTTTGGTGATACTTTTATGTGCAGTTTAAATTGATTTAGGATTTTGCTGTTAACTTAGAAAATGCATAACTAATTCTGTGTAGCTCGGAAAAATGTGATTCTAATTTTGTTAAGTCTGTGTAGATAAGTAGTTTTTGGGAAAAATGTAATATGGAGGTGCTCTGTGAAATATTTTGGCAGTAGCATTTAAAATGATTAAATGTTGTTTTCTTATATAATTTGTAGTAATGAAAATATAATGAATATGAACCTAATAATTTTTGTAGACTGCTCTTGTGCTAAGAAGTTCAGAAGAAAAATATGGAATTTGTTGTTTGACACTTTATGCTAGGATGTGTAGTTCAAAGCACTTTTTCATCATAATATTTGTCTTTTTCATAGAGGACAGTGTTTAAATCCAAATGGCTTGAAAATTTGACAGTGGGATGTTTTGCATGTGGTTAGCCTTAAGTAATTTTTGTAGATTTTTCGGAAACTGTTTAGGGCAGGTTGCTGTTATAAGCATGATTAAATAGGATTATTAAAGCAAGTAAATAGATGAAAATAAATAAATAAGTAGGTAATGTTGTGGTAATTATACATCTTAACTGATTATTTAGGAAGGTTAATTGGTTGTTAGATTCAAAGGTCTTTTACAATCATTAAGATGATGTTGACTACCTTGTTGAAGAAAATGCAGTAGACGACATGTGCTTATCTCCTAATTGTTGTAAACCCTGTTGCATCCCATATGCATCCTATGTGCATTCATCCTATTCATACATATTATGGATCATACAGGATCGGCAGAAGAGACCCGGAACCCTCCGCAGTAGGAAGTGCCGAGTCAGGAGGAGAGTCTGCCCGAGGAGACCGAAGGCACCGACGCCGAAGAACTGCCCGAGTGCCGTGACCACCGTCCATCTGACTTCGAGAAAGGCAAGCCCCGGAGCATTCTAACTCCTATGGTTTGCAGTTGATTTACAAATTAACCTGATAATGACTGTTGCATTAGGTTATAGGAATTGGTTGCTACCGTTGATGCATTATTGCTATACCTTGTCTACCACAATTATTATCTTAATATCCCTGTTAGGTCTAGGCTCGATTATATGCTTAGCCCTGCTTAGATCGGTAAAAGTCAGGTGATTTCCTATCTCCCGCATATAGGTGGATACTGATCATGATTAGCCTAGTGCTATCATTGAGATAACCATGTGATAATTAATCTTAGACCGGACGGGATGTAAGAGCAGCAGGACATGGGTTTTGTGTGCTAGTAGTCTCCCGTTTGTGTCGCATAGGACCCGTTCGGGAATGTCCCTTCAGTCAAATTGAACACGTCAATCACTTAACGCCGCAGGTGCGGGTGCCTCCCCTGAAGCCGAGTAAGGTTATTCGAGCCGGTGATGGAGATGTTGACGCCTAACACCCAGGGCCTCAGCTTTACCTTGGGCATCTATTCTGAGCAACCTGGCATGCTCCGAGGACAGGCCGGGCCTGATCGACCTGGCATGACCGTGGGCAGCTATATCTTGAGCGACCTGGCACTGAGATAACCCTCGGTGTAGAAGGGCCCATGGCCGTCCCGCGAACTGTGTTCTCGAATCTCCTGAGTGGCAGCTTACGACTGCCATGGTCGGATGTGTTGGGCGAGTGTGCGACATTTTATCCCCAGCTGGGTAGGAATCAATTATAATCGACATCGCTCCTGGACAGTGAGTAATTGACTTTAGATCATCGTCCGTAGAACTTTTAGAACTAAAGATGGTTATGATGCTGAATCTGAAAGGCTATTAATGAAATAGTCACTCTTGCTTGAATAATTAGTCAAGTGCTTGTTTTAGATCAGGAGCATACCTAGTAAGGTTGAATTAATTATTAAAAGTGACTGCCACCACCCTAAGTTGAGTTTTACTTACAAAAAGCTTTCATGCAAAAAGGTATGTATAGCCAACCCCACATATAGCCTACATGATCCTTGGCGTCTCATTATTTCTGGTTTATGACGGGTAAGTCTAGTTGAGTACCTTCTCGTACTCAGGGTTTTATTCCCTTGTTGTTGCAGATGGCCAGTGCTTCTATGGCTACTGTGAGAACTGCCTGTACCCGGTTATGGGAGATGACTAGACCAGGGGCATGGTCGCTACTTATCTTATCTTACGCTTTTATGGACCCGATCAGACTGATGGCACTGTATTAAGAACAATCCGAACTTATGTTTAAAACTATGTTGCTTCCGCTACTGTTCCAAACTATGGTTTGTAATATTATTTCGTACTCCGATGTATTTGAACTATGTGCAACTGTGATATAACTTGTGGGCATGTTCGTTGAACTAGTACGATCTTGGCTGAATGTTGAAATGATTTCAAATCCTTCGAGATTTCCGGACTACCGGGTTTGTACGAGCTTAAACACTTGATGATCTTTGCGATAAGCAGAGGTCTCGGTGCTTAATCTGGTGAAAATTGGTCGGTTCTGTTACAGCTGGCATCAGAGCATAGTTCAGTGTACTGTTCATAAGTGTATTTGAAAATAGTATTTTCACAAGAATAAAGTCGTATTTGCCAACCTATAGTTATAGTAGGATTTGGAAACCTTAACAATAAAAACTAAGGTGTGCCAGTGATCAAGTCCTTATGCCCAGTAGAATCTTAGGTGGCTATTTAAGTACTAACTTGGGGGTCGTGCATCATGTTTAAATTCTGTTGTTTACTGTCGTCCATACGGCAAGGGTGAAATTGTATGGGTGCTATTCTTCGGCATAGTAATGTATAGATCAATTTGCCTCTATGCCAGGGTAATGAGTGAGTTGTGAGAGCATGATTGGACAACCGCCAATCTAGGGGAGTGATAGACTGGTACCGAAATGTATACCTTTTGCACAAGGGTATATGTGAAAGTATTTATTTGTGGGAGTATCCTATTCGATGGGTGCATATACTACTTACGTGTATACTGGGTGTGCACCTAAGTTAGTATTAGATTTAATTTCAGCAATGCATAATATAAATACTGTGGGCAGGGCTGAAATGATTTTCTGTAGGTACGCTAACTTGCGAACGTATAGTATGTTTAGTTAATGCTATGAGTGAACGTTGTATGCCACCGTCTAGCCGTTAGATTGTTAGACAGTGAGGACGTATGTTACGCACATGCATCATGATCATACAATCTTGCATTAATCTTACTTTCTTCCTTACTATATCCGTCCCGTTTTCTGATAAAAGTTGTTCTCAACTAATTAAAAACCAATGTGGATAAACTTCTTTCAGATGGCCCGTACCAAGCGCACCGCCCGTAAGTCGACCAGAGGCAAGAGGCCTGAAGGACCAAAATGCAATAGCAAGGCGACCAGAGGGGGGTGAATGGGAGCTCAAAAATTTCTCTCGAAACTTTGGCCGATTGTCCCAAAATCAACCCCCGAAAGCTACGATCGAGAACGTGATGCCCACGACCCTTGGAAGAGGGTGGATGATCCCTTGGATCACAGCGAGGCACCACAAAGCGATAGCAACCCAAACACCAAAAACGCCGGCACAGGTTCAACCCTCAAAAACCAAGTCTCGAACGTAGATAGGTGGCTATGTCGAGAAGTCCCCAAATACCTATGCTAACAAGTAGCAAAGATACCTAGAGAGGTTCCTTGGTAAACTCTAGGGCCAACCGAGAAGTCCGGAAACCAAGCGAAGAAGCCGGGAGAGCAAACGCACTAAACCAGAGGCTACAGCAGGATCCCGGACTGTCCGGCAATACGGTCGCGGACTGTCTGCCCAGCGGCGGACTGTCCGGGCTCAGGTGGCGGACTGTCCGCCGGCCAAAAGAGCAAAACCGCAATGCTGCTGAAGTCCCCTGGATAGTTCTCGGACTATCCACGAAGACCAACGGCGGACTGTCCGCCGGTCAACCAAAAGCCAAACGGCCGAAGAACAGAGCCACTGGTCCGGCTCGTCCCCGACGCGCGGACTGTCCGCGGCTGGGATGGCGGACTGTCCGCCAACTCCCAGTGAGGGCGATTTTGGTCGCCCTTCACCCAAATCTTCTCCAAATCAATTCAAACCAAAATCCCTTGATCCCAAACTTGGAGAGAATGATCACGAGGTAGTTAGGAGACTATCCCCAAGAAATCATCTGCTCAAATCAACTCAATCAACGGGAAATCGAAGGGGAAGGTGTATGAACCGAAAAAAGCACCACGAAAACGAAATCAACCCGATCTACTTGTTCGTGAGGAGTTAGATGAATTCCTTCGGTGGAAATGATCTCCTCACTATAAAGAACAAGTTGATTCAAACGGATTTCGCAAAGACACAATAGAGAGGGAGATCGAGTGACGGGAAAATCGCGAAGAAACGAAGAACGCGAAGAACACGGACAAAACGCGAATCAACACATCGATCTGCAACCGTGTGGCTACCACACGCTTCAACAGTGAGGTTACGGCCTCACTTCCTCAAAATCTCCAGTACACAGAGGTATGGTTCTCTGCGGATCTCAGCTAGCTACAGCAGGGGATTGGGAGAGCAGGAGACCCTAGAAGCAAAGAGCAAATGATTGAGATAGATGAGGAGGTGGGTGTCTCCCCTTACTTATCCTAATTCTAACTATTCCTAAGTCCCGCTCTACCCCTAACTACTTAAAGAGCGAACCAGCTAAACCCTAAGGTTATTCTGGACCAACTCGTGGTAAGTGATGATCCGACGGCCACGCCCTCACAACTCGTAGCGTTGCCTCGACGCAACCTCCTGATTGCCGCCACGTGCCGCCACCGCTCTGCGTCCTCTTCACGAACTCCGCCCCCGGTTTTGTGGCCGCAACCGGGAAACCAGGCCTTCACAATCAGCCCCCGGTTTTGAGGCCCAAACCGGGAAACCAGCCAGCCAACGCCTGAGTTTTGTGGCCCAAACTCAAAAACCCGCAGCGCCCAGGTTTTGAGGCCCAAACCTGGAAACCGTCCTCAGCCCGAGTTTTGAGGCCCAAACTCGGCAAACCTGAAGCACCCAGGTTTTGTGGCCCAAACCTGGAAACCGTCCACCCGATGGTTTTTCTCTGGCTCTACCACCAAACCGAAGCTGTAGAAGGGATGCACCGCCCGTGCACCCCATCCACCGACACGTGTCCCCAAGTCCTCGACTCAGGCAACACATGACCACAAGTCTTCGCTCGTCGTTGTCCCAAGCTGTCAGCCACCACAGCTGATCCTCGGGCCACTGGTCCCTCAGTCCAAGCCTCACGTCCGCCCTTCGCCACTCTCGGTCCATCGGCACGGCACGTCTCTACTTGACCTTCACCTGGCCTCTGATCACTGCATCCGTGCTCGACACCTGCACAACACAAGCCAAAGAACATGCGCATCATCCCAGTTGACAATCACTCAACACTCAGAGACTCGGCACACACCCATGTATCCGCAATCTCCCCCTTGATGAGTGCATTGTCAACTACCAACACAAATCATACAGAATAGAAGAAGGAAGAAGGAAGGAGAGAGAACTCGACCAAATGACCCAAAAGCATAGCAAAGCCGAAGAAGGTCAAGTGGAAAGAGCAAGACAACTTGGTCCCCAAAGACATGGGCAACGGCTCGACGCGACCAAGCAAAGCAAAGCTAGCCCTCAAGAAGAGGTAGAACAAGCTCAACACCGCTAGCAGGAACAATCGATACTCAAGAGTCAGAAGAGCTCTACACCAATTGAAAATCACCAACTGAAAATCTGAAAAGCGAATGCTAGTCCCTCAAGAAAGAGGCAAAAGGCTCAACACAACTAGCAAAGACGCTCCGAACCAATTGGAAATTTCAAAACTCAGTACGAGCAAACTCCCCCTTAAATAGTGCACACAGCTAGGGAATAGGGAATCCAGGAAATCTCCCCCTTAGTTGATCTTATGATTTGGAGAATTTCTCCCCCTTAGTTGAAAATGCACCATCAAGCAAATGTGCACAAGCACACAAAAGTCTCCCCCTCGACAGAACATCTCCCTCTAGAAATGCATATGAGTTAAAATGCAAGTTAGCAGCTTCAGGAGTATAATCAAGAGAGTGCAAAGATGCTCTACAGAGTTCTGATCCGTTGACTCAACAACATCCATAAGTAGCTAGCAAAGGCTCAAACTGATCACTAAGTACGAAATATGAGCATGAGAGCAAAAAGAGCAGTTTTCAGCCAAAAAGGTATTCACCATCAAAATAGCACAGAACATGTATAGACAGGAAGTCAAACAAGTGCTAAACATGTACACAAGGTGAACTACCCCTAGCAAAGTTCAATCATCATGCTATAGAATGAAACATAGACCTGTGTATGCAAATTTTAATCGGAGTTGCAGCGGTTAAATTACACAAGTTCAAATTTCAGCATGTGATTGCGAGAGGTTGAATGCTTGTCATTGCCTAACATTTCAACTGTGCGAAGCCTATGCAGAAGCAATCAGAAGCTTAAAGCAACAGTTTCGGTCATAAACTACACAGCTCAAGTTTAACTCAAAGTGCAATGAGAAACAGTCTCGAAACTGTGATGTGCTGACAAGCAATCCCATCTCGATCTTTCCAGTTCACTTAACTTGGTTCAAGATTTGAACAACATATGAACATACCAAGCAAGTGAATGACTCAGAACTAGAGACATAGCAACCTAGCATATATAAAAAGCACAAGTGACTTCAACACATTCTACACATGCTAGTTGCATATCTCAATGGTGAACATTTTCAAGTTTTAAGTTCATTAAACAAATTCACCATTCATAAAATAGCTCCACTCACAATATGTATCAGTGATCAGAAAGAGCATAAGCTACAGCATCATCATAAGCATCGGAGCAAAGACAACACAGAGCATAGTTACATTCTAAAGATTATACACATGAAGCTCTGAATGTAAGTACGCAAGATGAAATACAAAGATGCATGATGAAATCAAAGAAAAGAGAAGATACCAACTGAAAAACACAAAGTCGGTGTATCATACAAGAGCCAAAATGTTTCCCCCATCTAAAAGGGAAACACACACCAAGCTCACCTCTCAACCGATTAAAAGTTGATTGGTCCAAAGGCTTGGTGAAAATATCAGCCAACTGATGATGAGTATCGACATGGCGAAGGTCGATATCACCCTTCTCATAGTGGTCTCGCAGAAAATGAAAGCGCACATCAATGTGTTTGGTCTTTGAGTGCAGCACGGGGTTCTTAGCAACGCTAATCGCACTCGTGCTGTCACAAAGCAAAGGAACACGAGAAAAGCTCAGACCAAAATCACGCAAAGTGGCCATCATCCAGAGTAACTGGGAACAGCAGCTAGCCGCAACAACATACTCAGCCTCCGTGGTAGACTGGGCGACACTAGACTGCTTGCGAGAGGACCACGAAACAAGAGAAGAACCAATAAACTGGCAAGTCCCAGAAGTGGACTTGCGCTCAATCCGGCAACCAGCAAAATCGGCATCGGAATAACCACGAAGGGAGAGGGTGGAGGAAGCAGAATACCAAATCCCAAATTCAGGAGTGAAGGATAAGTACCTCATAATGCGCTTCACCGCCTAACGGTGAGAGGTGCGCGGCGACGACTGAAATCGCGCGCAAAGACACACCGCGAACTGAATGTCCGGGCGTGTCGCCTTCAGGTACAGCAGCGACTCGATCATACTCCGGTACTCCTTCTGGTCCACAGCTTCTCCATCCTTGTCCGCATCTAGGGCCGTCGTGGTCGACATGGGTGTTGGAAGAGGCTTGGCCTCACCCATATCGAATTTCTTCAGAATGTCTCTGGTGTACTTGCCCTGGTGCACGAACGTCCCCTCTCGGGATTGCTTGATTTGCAACCCGAGGAAAAACGTCAACTCGCCCATCAAGCTCATTTCGAACTCCCTGCTCATAGTATCTGCAAACTTGGCAAACAAAGCGTGAGAAGAACCACCGAAAATGATATCATCCACGTAAATTTGGACCAAGAGTGTGTCACTGCCTTGCTTGAGGAGAAAGAGCGTTTTATCTACACATCCCATTTTAAAACCCTTAGCAAGCAAAAAGGTTTTCAACCTATCATACCAGGCTCTAGGGGCTTGTTTCAAACCATACAAAGCTTTGTGATGTTTAAAGACATGGTTTGGAAACTTGGGATTTTTGAAACCGGGGGGTTGTCTCACATACACCTCCTCTTCTATGTAGCCGTTTAAGAAGGCACTCTTGACATCCATTTGAAAAAGTTTAATCCCTTTGGATGCAGCAAAAGCCAAGAGTATCCTAATCGCCTCTAAACGAGCTACAGGAGCAAACGTCTCCTCATAGTCTATCCCCTCCTTCTGACTATACCCCTGGGCTACAAGTCTGGCCTTGTTTCTCACAACATGGCCATTCTCTCCTTGTTTGTTTTTGAAAACACATTTTGTCCCAATTGGGTGACACTCAGAGGGAGGAGAAACTAGAACCCAAACCCGATTCCTTTCAAAATTTTCTAACTCCTCATGCATGGCATTGACCCAATCCGGATCCGTCAAAGCGTGTCCAACATCTCGGGGTTCAAAATCAGGAACAAATGCAGAATGAGCAAAGTGAGAGATTTGTTGTGACCTAGACTGAGTGACGCATTCGCCGATGCTGCCGATCATCTGCTGAGGCGGGTGTTGGCGCTGGATGTGTCGTGGCGCCTCCCTAGCCGAAGTGGCCTCCCCCTCAACAGCAACTGGTGCCTCCTCGGGTACAAAAGGTACCGCGTGATGTGGCAGATCCCACGGCCCCCAGGAAGAAGAAGTGTCGGGGCCGTGAGTCATGGTAGAAGCCGCTCCTTGCGGCACAGCAGGTGGAGGGGGTGCTGGATCATCCATACCCTCAGCACCTTCGTCTTCGTCATCAAAAAGAGGTTCTCCAACCTCATGATCACCTGCACGCTCAAAACGAGAAGAAGGACAAACCATGGTCTCGTCGAAGGTGACATCGGATGTCTCCATGACTCGGTTAGTGTCAAGGTTAAGTACACGATAAGCACGAGTATGAGCAACCCAAAAACACACCGTCAGAAGAACGAGACTCAAACTTGTCCAAGTTGCCCTTTTTGAGTATAAAACAGTGGCAACCAAAAACTCTAAAATAACTCACCTTGGGGAGTTTTCCAAAACGCAACTCATAAGAGGTCTTTTTCAAGAAAGCTCGAAGGAAAATGCGATTGGAAATATAGCATGCAGTGCTCATAGCTTCGGCCCAATATCGCCTAGGTGTCCTATGCTCATCGAGCATTGTCTTGGTCATCTCTACAAGGGTCCGATTCTTCCTCTCTACAACACCATTTTGGGGCGGTGTGTAGGGAGAAAAAAACTGATGCTCTAAACCCAAAGAGTTACAGAACTTTTCAAAATCCGAATTCTTGAATTCGGAACCATTATCACTCCTAATAGCTCGCATCGAGTTCAAAGGGAACTCGTTCTGAAGACGCAAAATCAGATTGCGAGCAAAGGAGAAAGTCTCAGTTTTCTCAGCTAAAAAGAAAACCCACGAATATCTCAAAAAGTCGTCAACAACAACAAGCATGTACCACTTCCCCCCAACCAAGCTCACCCGAGCCGGACCAACAAGGTCCATGTGCAAAAGCTCTCTAGGGCGCTTAGTCATGACCTGAGTCATTGGATGGTGGGGAGCGGCAACCATCTTCTCATGTCTACAAGAATGGCAAACAAGATCCTTCTCCATGGATAACTTGGGCAATCCTCGGATTAGGCCAAGTGAACTAAGTCTTGCAAGCAAGTCGAAGCTCAAATGTCCTAGTCTCCTATGCCACTTCCAAAGATCAGAGGAGGAAGGTCCAGCCACAAGACAACGAGAAATGCCAAAAGACTCCGAGAAATCCGCACGAAAGACTTTCCCAAAGGGCGAAATCCCACAAACAAGATTGCCCTGAGGATCCAAAATGCGACTGAGATTCGGTTTAAAATGAATCTCATAGTCATCATCGAAAAGTTGCGAAACAGAAAGAAGGTTAAAATGCAAGTTAGAAACAAGAGCAACATCGCGCAACACAAAGTGCTCATTAACTCGCACCGACCCACGAGACAATACCTTACCTTTGCTATTGTCGCCGAAGGTGATAAACTCCTTTCCGGCGACCGGACTAAGATTGGAGAACCACTTGGCGTTTCCGGTCATGTGCCTCGAACACCCGGAATCCACCAACCAAACGTTCTCCAATCGTTTTACCTACATCAATAAAAAGACATAGGGTAAGCATACGGGCCAACACTGGGGTTAGTGAAGTAAGGAGAATACCAGTGTTGGGCCGGCTGCTCAAAAGAACGGTTAGCATAAAAACCAATCCTAGCACTCCTACGGGGAAAGCGATCACCACGCACAGGAAAACGTGGTCCGCTAAGGGAAGAGCGTCCATCGCGATACTCAAAACGCGGTGGAGGGAAACGCTCAACAAAGCCTCCGCCACGGGGTCCGTATCCTGCAAAGTCAGGACCCCGTCGAGCAACACCTCCCTGACGCCTAGGACCATGAGGTACTGCACCTCTAGGCCTAGCAGCTCTCCTCGGAAGACTATCTAAAGGAGGTGTATCCACAATTTTATGAAGAATGGTTAATAACTCAAATCTCTGGACGAGATTTCTTTAAGGAGGGGAGGGTTGTAACACCCTAGGTGTTAAGCAACCCTAAAATGCATAACTTGACATAGCATGAGCATAGCATCTCATCATTTTATGTGCATTTGTGTGTATGAATGTTTAAGTTCTTGTTTAGCATCTAGTATAGTTATGTTTTGCCTTCTGTTTCTGACCAAGTGCCTTAAACCAAAGTTGTAGATCTTGAGGAAAGAAACAACTTTGCTTAAAAGCCCTTTTTCAGAAAAAGTTTTTAAAATGTTGTTTAGTGCTTTAGAAATTTGGTTTAGAAGTAAAATTCTTTTTCTAAGCAGAATTTGGACTTGAGCCTTAAAGATGATTTTGTTCCTTGCAAAATTCTAAGCAACCTTGCTTTTAGGACCTTTTCCTAATTCGGCTTAGTTTGGGAGTTATGGAGCAGAGAAGAAATAAAAAAAAACCTCCTTAGTTTAAACCCTAGTGGGACCCACCTGTCAGCCCCTTTCTTCCCCCCCCCCCACCCCGCGCGCCGCCTGCCGTAAGCCGGCAAAAACCGCCTCGCCGCGCGAGACTGCCTCGCCGCTGCCCCAAACCGCCGCTCGCCGTCGCCCGTGGTATGCGCCGGGCCGACAGCATCTCCCTGTCCCCCTCTGCCCAACCGCCGCGTGGCCGCCGATGCCTGGCCGTCGTCGCGCCGGTCGGAGCGGGCCGACGGGAACCGGCTAGGTGCAATGCACCTGCTGCCGAGCCCGCCTTGCCTTCTCCACTTTGCGCACGAGTCGGCCGAGCTGCTCACTCACTCTCTCACTCGCGCGCTCGTCTCCTCCCTCTGCTCATCTTCTCCAGCTCCGAAAAGCGCCGCAGCCCGCCGAGCTTCTCCAAGCAATTGCTCACCGCTCGAAGCCCCGCCGTCCGATTCCTCCCGCCAACATCAACGCCCTAACCTCCTCTTTCACCAGCACGGGTTGGTTTCCCCTCTTATCCTCTCTAGCCGGCGGAACGCCGAGCGCCATTCTCGGGTTCTCGCCATGGCCGCCGCCATGACCTTCACGTGGTCCGGCCATCTCCGGCCAAACCATCTCCAACCAAGCCTCGTTCTCACCTCCTCTACCTCTGTAGCTGCTTAGGGTTAGATGGAGACCCTTCTCTCGCCGTGTTCCGACCGGAACCGAGCCGTGCCACGGCCATGTCCGCCGCGGACCGCCGCCGTGCGTGGTGCCGGGCAATGTCGAGGTCGGCAGGGCTCGATAGTTGCCCTGGTAGGTAGCTTAGGGTTTGCTTGAGCTGATACTCGCGTCACCGAGCCTCGGAATAGCCAGGCAAGGCCTCGACGCCGAGTTGCCGCGCTGCCGCTCCGCCATTGTCGCCGTCGAGCTTGCTCCGGTGGACCCCTGGCCGAGAAACCTAGCCGACCGTGTTCACCTTGCGAATGTGAATCTAGCCATGTAGTTGGTTACGCCAGAAACCTCGCCGCCAGCGAGCTAGCGTCGGTCAACGCCGGCGGATGCTCGGTGCCGCTGTTGCGTGCGTCCAGTTGACCACCGACATGTGGGCCACCTGACCAGTGGACCCCACTAGCAGTGAGTAGAAGAGAGAAGGAGAAAAGTCTGGGTACGCTGGCGCTCGGGTTAGCTGGGTGCATTTAGCGTTTTGCCCTGTGTCTGCTAGGTGTATGAGGTGGGGTACCCGTAGCAGTTTAGGTCGGGTTTTCTTTTAAATCAGTTTTGCAGAATTTGTTTAAAGGCTTCAAAAATTCATGCAAGGCTCATTTTAAGTCCAAATGCTGTGAAACAAATTTTGGTGTGTTAAGAATGAATAGAGCTACCTGTGAAAAATGTTAAATGCATTTTTTGTGATACTTTTATGTGCAGTTTAAATTGATTTAGGATTTTGCTGTTAACTTAGAAAATGCATAACTAATTCTGTGTAGCTTGGAAAAATGTGATTCCAATTTTGTTAAGTCTGTGTAGATAAGTAGTTTCTGGGAAAAATGCAATATGGAGGAGCTCTGTGAAATATTTTGGCAGTAGCATTTAAAATGGTTAAATATTGTTTTCTTGTATAATTTGTAGTAATTAAAATATAATGAATATGAACCTGATAATTTTTGTAGACTGCTCTTGAGCTAAGAAGTTCAGAAGAAAAATATGGAATTTGTTGTTTGACACTTTATGCTAGGATGTGTAGTTCAAAGCACCTTTTCATCATAATATTTGTCTTTTTCATAGAGGATAGTGTTTAAATCCAAATGGCTTGACAATTTGACAGTGGGATGTTTTGCATGTGGTTAGCCTTAAGTAATTTTTGTAGATTTTTTTGAAACTGTTTAGGGTAGGTTGTTGTTATAAGCATGATTAAATAGGATTATTAAAGCAAGTAAATAGATGAAAATAAATAAATAAGTAGGTAATGCTTTGGTAATTACGCATCTTAACTGATTAATTAAGAAGGTTAATTGGTTGTTGGATGTAAAGGTCTTTTATAATCATTAAGATGATGTTGACTACCATGTTGAAGAAAATGCAGTAGACAACATGTGCTTATCTCCTGATTGTTGTTAACCCTGTTGCATCCCATATGCATCCTATGTGCATTCATCCTATTCATACATATTATGCATCATACAGGATCGGCAGAAAAGACCCGGAACCCTCCGCAGCAGGAAGAGCCGAGTCAGGAGGAGAGTCTGCCCGAGGAGGCCGAAGGCACCGACGCTGAAGAACTGCCCGAGTGCCGTGACCACCGTCCATCTGACTTCGAGAAAGGCAAGCCCCAGAGCATTCTAACTCCTATGGTTTGCAATTGATTTACAGATTAACCTGATAATGACTGTTGCATTAGGTTATAGGAATTGGTTGCTACCGTTGATGCATTATTGCTATACCTTGTCCACCGCAATTATTATCTTAATATCCCTGTTAGGTCTAGGCTCGATTATATGCTTTGCCCTGCTTAGATCGGTAAAAGTCGGGTGATTTCCTGTCTCCCGCATATAGGTGGATACTGATCATGACTAGCCTAGTGCTATCATTGAGATAACCATGTGATAATTAATCTGAGACCGGGCGGGATGTAAGAGCAGCAGGACATGGGTTCTGTGTGCTAGTAGTCTCCCGTCTGTGTCGCATAGGACCCATTCGTGAATGTCCCTTTAGTCAAATTGAAAGCATCAACCACTTAACGGAGCAGGTGCGGGTGCCTCCCGTGAAGCCGAGTAAGGTTATTCGAGCCGGTGATGGAGATGTTGACGCCTAACACCCAGGGCCTCAGCTGTACCGTGGGCAAACTATTCTGAGCAACCTGGCATGGTCCGAGGGCAGGCAGGGCCTGATCGACCTGGCATGAGCGTGGGCAGCTATAGCTTGAGCGACCTAGCACTAAGATAACCCCGGGTGTAGAAGGGCCCATGGCCGTCCCGCGAACTGTGTTCTCGAATCTCTTGAGTGGCAGCTTACGATTGCCATGGCCGGATGTGTTGGACGAGTGTGCGACATTTTATCCCCAGCTGGGTAGGAATCGATTATAATCGCCATCGCTCCTGGACAGTGAGTAATTCACTGTAGATCATCGCCCGTAGAACTTATGGAATTAAAGATGGTTATGATGCTAAATCTGAAAGGCTATTGATGAAATAGTCACTCTAGCTTGAATAATTAGTCAAGTGCTTGTTTTAGATCAGGAGCAAACCTAGTAAGGTATAATTAATTATTAAAAGTGACTGCCACCACCCTAAGTTGAGTTTTACTTACAAAAAGCTTTCATGCAAAAAGGTATGTATAGCCAACCCCACATATAGCCTA
This sequence comes from Coix lacryma-jobi var. lacryma-jobi, assembly GCA_009763385.1. NCBI lineage: Eukaryota > Viridiplantae > Streptophyta > Magnoliopsida > Poales > Poaceae > Coix > Coix lacryma-jobi. Next base: position 144,065,408 of record CM019822.1, on the reverse strand, counting down.
CATGATCCTTGGTGTCTCATTATTTCTGGTTTATGACGGGTAAGTCTAGTTGAGTACCTTCTCGTACTCAGGGTTTTATTCCCTTGTTGTTGCAGATGGCCAGTGCTTCTATGGCTACTTGAGAACTGCCTGTACCCGGTTACGGGAGATGACTAGACCAGGGGCATGATCTCTACATATCTTATCTGATGCTTTTGTGGACCCGATCAGACTAATGACACTGTATTAAGAACAATCAGAACTTATGTTTAAAACTATGTTGCTTCCGCTACTGTTCCAAACTATGGTTTGTAATATTATTTCGTACTCCGATGTATTTGAACTATGTGCAACTGTGATGTAACTTGTGGGCATGTTCGCTGAACTAGTACGATCTTGGCTTAATGTTGAAATGATTTGAAATCCTTCAAGATTTCCAGACTACCGGGTTTGTACGAGCTTAAACACTTGATGATCTTTGCGATAAGCGGAGGTCTCGGTGCTTAATCTGGTGCAAATTGGTCGGTTCTGTTACAATTTCCACCGAAGGAATTCATCTATCTCCACACGAACAAGTAGATCGGGTCGATTCAAGTTTCGTGGCGCTTTTTTTGGTTCATACTCCTTCCCCTTCGAATTCCCGTTGATTGAGTTGATTTGAGCGGATGATTTCTTGGGGATAGTCTCCTAACTACCTCGTGATCATCTTCTCCAAGTTTGGGAACAAGGGATTTTGATTTGGATCGAATTTGGGAAGATTTGGGGACAAGGCGACTGAAATCACCCTCTCTTCAAGGTCACGGACAGTCCGCCACCTGACCGGCGGACAGTCCGGGCATCGGGGAGGCGGCTGGATCAATGGCCGTGCTTCTCGGCATTTTGGCCTCGGGTGACCGGCAGACAGTCTGCCGTTGACAGGCGTGGACAGTCTGGGCCCGAGGAGGGGACTTTCAGCAGCTGTGCTGTTTTCCATTTTTGACCGGCGGACAGTCCGCCAGGGCACCGCAGACAGTCAGCCCCTGGCGCGGACAGTCTGGGTCTGGGAGTCCGGACAGTCCGGGATTTGACTGAGTGTTGAGTTTTAGTGCGTTTGCTCTTCCGGCTTTTCGGCTTGGTTTCCGGACTTCTCGTTTGGCCCTAGAGTTGACCAAGTAACCTCTCTAGTTATTTTTGCTACTTGTTAGCATAGTTATTTGGAGATTTCTCGACGTAGCCTTCCATCTACGTTTGGGAGTCAGTTTTTGGGGTCAAACCTGGTCTGGTGTTTTTGGCGTTTGGTTCGCTCTTGTTTGGTGGTGCCTCGCTGTGATCCTAGAGATCATCCACCCTCTTCCAAGGGTCGTGGGCATCACGTTTCCGATCGAAGCTTTTGGGAGTTGATTTTGGGACAGAGGCCAAAGTTTCGAGAGAAATTTTTAGGCTCCCATTCACCCCCCTCTGGTCGCCTTGCTTTTGCATTATTGGTCCTTCACCCGCCTGCCTATTTGTTCACGACCTGCTCGAGCCCTCCATCGCCGACTACTCAAGCTCCGCCTCGTCACCGGATGCCACGACGCCACCGACAAGACAACTAGTGGGAACCACATCCACAGCACCGCCCGACTGGCGTGAAGATTTCATCAAGTATCTCTTCGAAAACCTTGTCCCCACAGACAAGATAGAAGCCGAGCGCCTCATTCGCCACGTCAACAATTACGTCCTGGTCGACGGCACTCTCATGCGCAAAAATTCCAGAAACGAGGTGAAGGACCGAGAAGCTACCAGAAAGCGACCAGAGGGGGGGTGAATGGGAGCTTCAAAATTTAATTACGGAAACTCGATGCCTCTGTCCCAAAATTAACCCCAAGAGCGAACCCTCGAGCTTGCTAATGTCCACGACCCTAGAAGAAGGGTGGATGCTTCCTAGAAGCACAGCGGGACACTACACAACTCTAGAAAGCCAACGCAAAAGACGGAACTTGAATCCGTTAACGAGCGAGCGAACCGCGAATGAAACAGCGCGAAACAGCAGCGACCGGACTCTGGCCTGCGTCCGGTCAGCAGGGACCGGACGCGTTCGGTCACACAATAACAGGTTTTGGACCTCTCTGTTTCTGACCGGACTCTGGCGTACGGTGCGTCCGGTCAGCTACAGTGCGTCCGGTCAAAAGCCAACCAGCCCAGTGAACAGTGAGACCTGTGCGTCCGGTCACTAAATCAACAGAGCGTCCGGTCGAACACAGGAACACTGCACGTGATGTTCATCGACCGGACTCACGCGCAGTGCGTTCGGTCACCCCGATGGAGCGTCCGGTCGATGCGCAGCAGCACTGTTCGTCCACCGAATCGCCTCGATCTCACCCAAAACAAATCCTCTAGGGATCAAACTTGGTGAGATGAGTCACAAGGAGTGTAGTGAGCTATCTCTAAGAGATCATGGCTCGAACCTAACTCCAAAACGGTGAATCGAAGAATTTCGGGGGAAGGGAGAAAACTTGACCCGAAACGAAAAATCGATCGATCTCCTAGACCGTGAGGTTAGAGGATGATTCCTTCGGTGGAAAGAAGTGCCTCATGATCTAGAACAAACCAGTTCAAACGGAATTGCAAAAGACGAACCGAGCAAAGAGATCAAGCGACGGGAAAATCATGGAGAAAAAGGATTCCGCGAAGAACACGAACAAAGCGCGAATCACACCCACGAATTGCAAGCCGAAGCGCAAACACACGCTACGACAAGGAGGTTACGGCCTCCTTTCCTCAAAATCAACAGTACACAGAGTTGCAAGTCTCTCTGCGGATCTCAGCTACAGCAAGGGATGGGAGAGCAGGAAACCCTAAGCGCAGGAAGCAAATGAGATGGCTAAAACTGAGATAGATGGGAGGAGGGTGTCTCCCGACTACTTATCCTACTACTAGCCTAAGTCTATTTCCTACTCTACCCCTCTCTATTCTAATTACAGAGCGAACCAGCTAAACCCTAGGGTTATTCTGGACCAACTCGGTGGTAGGTGTATCTGACGGCCACGCCCGCACAATTCGAAGCGTTGCCTCGACGCAACCTCCGGATCGCCGCCACGTGCCGTCCTCGCTCTGCACCCCCGGTTTTGTGGCCCAAACCGGGAAACCAGTCTTTTCCAGCCAACCCCCGGTTTTGAGGCCCAAACCGGGAAACCAGCCCACCAGCTTCTGAGTTTTGAGGCCAAACTCAGCAAACCCTCAGCGCCCAAGTTTTGAGGCCCAAACCTGGAAACCGTCCTCAGCCCGAGTTTTGTGGCCAAACTCGGAAACCCTCAGCCCAAGTTTTGTGGCCAAACTCGGAAACCGTCCACGCCCAGGTTTTGAGGCCCAAACCTGGAAACCGTCCATCCGATGGTTTTTCCCTGGCTCTACCACCAAACCGACGTCGTAGATGGGATGCACCTCCCGTGCACCCCGTCCACCGACACGTGTCCCTTGAGTCTACGACTCAGGCAACACATGACCGCATTTCTTCACTTGTCGTCGTCACAGGCTGCCAGCCACCACAGCTGATCCTCGGGCCTCTGGTCCCTCAGTCCAAGCCTCACGTCCGCCCTTCACCGCTCGGTACCTCGGCATGGCACGTCCGCCGCACGGCACGCCCATCCTTCACCGCACCCGGTCCATCGGCACGGCACGTCTCAACTTGACCTTCACCTCGTCGTCGATCACTGTATCCGTGCTCGACACCTGCACAACACAAGCCAAAGAACATGCGCATCATCCCAGTTGACAATCACTCAACTCTCAGAGACCCGGCATACACCCATGTATCCGCAATCTCCCCCTTGATGAGTGCATTGTCAACTACTCACACAAATCATAATGAAAAGAAGAATAAGGAAGAAGGAGGAAGGAGAAGGAGAAAACTCAACCAAATGACCCAAAAGCATAGCAAAGCCGAAGAAGGTCAAGTGGAAAGAGCGAAAGAACTTGGTCCCCAAAGACATGGGCAACGGCTCGACGCAACCAAGTAAAGCAAAACTAGCCCTCAAGAAGAGGTAGAACAGGCTCAACACCGCTAGCAGATAGCAATTGGAAACTCCAGAGAAAAGAGCTCAAACCAATTGAAGCTGAATGAAAATCGAAGCAAAATGCTAGTCCCTCAAGATAGAGGCACAGAGGCTCAACACAACTAGCAAAGAAAGCTCGAAACCAATGCCTTTCGGCCAAGCACGCTCTGAACCAATTGGAATGACTCCAAACTAAAAGAGAACCAATCGAAGACAAAATTCCCTGAAAATGTTTGCTAGTTCCTCAAGACAGAGGCAAAGGCTCAACACAACTAGCAAACTCCCCCTCGACAAGTGCAAGCAACTAGGAAAAACCCCCTTAGGTCCAACATGAGAAGAGCACAAAGATTTGAAATTCTCCCCCTTGACGAAAACTCCCCTTTAGTTGAACATCCAGGAGACATATGATTTGCAATTTCTCCCCCTTAGTTGAAAAATGCACTAATCAAGAAAAGTCATCAAGGCAAGAAACTCCTCCTTCCAACATGCATATGAAGTCAGAAATGCAAGTTAGCAGCTTCAGGCATATAATCAAAAGAGTGCAAGAATGCTCTAAACAGTATAACTCCAATGACTCAACTAAGCACTCAAATAGCGAAGGCTCAAACTGATCACACATACGAAATATGAACACATGAGCATGTGAGCAATCTTTAGCCAAAAAGATAGTCACCATCAAAATAGCACTACCCATGTATAGACAGGAATCCAAACAAGTGCTAAACATGTATACAAGGTGAGCTACCCCTAGCAAAGTTCAATCATCATGCATAGGAATGAAGCATATACTTGTGATTTCATTTTTATATCGGAGTTGTAGCGGTGAAATTACACAAGTTTAATTTCAGCATGTGATTGCGAGAGGTTGAAAGCTTGTCTTTGCCTAACTTTTCAACCGTGCGAAGCCTATGCATATGCAATCAGAAGCTTAAAGCAACGGTTTCGGTCATACACTACACGGCTCAAGTTTAACTCAAAGTGCAATGAGAAACAGTCTCGATACCGTGAGGTGTTGACAAGCAATCCCATCTCGATCTTTTCAATTCACTAAAACTTGGTTCAAACTTTAAACATGATATGAACAGACCAAGCAAGTGAATGACTCATAACTGGAGACATAGCAACCTAGCATATATGAAAAGCATGAATGGACTCAACACATCCTACACATGCTAGTTGCATATCTCAATGGTGAACATTTTCAGATTTTATATACATTAAGTAAATTCACCATTCCAAAAATAGCTCAGCTCATAACATGTACTAGTGATCAGGAAGAGCATAAGCTACAAGCATCCATATAAGCATCGGAGCATACTAAATAGAGCATAGTTACATTCTAGTGATTATAAACATGAAGCTCAAAATGTAAATGCGTATGCTGAAATGCAAAAAGAAAAGAAAGACAAAAGAGTCAGTCAAATATACAAGATCCAAAATGTTTCCCCCATCTAAAAGGGGAAACACACTCCAAGCTCACCCCTCAACCGATTAAAGGTTGATTCGTCTAAAGGCTTGGTGAAAATATCAGCCAGTTGATGATGAGTATCGACATGGCGCACATCACCCTTCTCCTGGTGGTCTCGCAGAAAATGAAAGCGCACATCAATGTGTTTGGTCTTCGAGTGAAGCACGGGGTTCTTAGCAACGCTAATGGCACTCGTGCTGTCACAAAGCAAAGGCACGCGAGAAAAGCTCAGACCAAAATCACGCAAAGTGGCCATCATCCAAAGCAACTGGGAACAGCAGCTAGCCGCAGCAACATATTCAGCCTCTGTAGTGGACTGAGCGACACTAGACTGCTTGCGAGAAGACCACGAAACAAGAGAAGAACTAATAAATTGGCAAGTCCCAGAAGTGGACTTGCGCTCAATACGGCAACCAGCAAAATCGGCATCCGAATAACCGCAAAAGCGAGAGAGTGGAGGAAACAGAATACCAAATCCCAAACTCAGGCGTGAAACGAAGGTACCTGAAAATGCGCTTTACTGCCTGACGGTGAGAAGTGCGCGGCGACGCCTGAAAGCGCGCGCACAGACACACCGCGAACTGGATGTCCGGGCGTGTCGCCGTCAGGTAGAGGAGCGATCCGATCATGCTGCGGTACTCCTTCTGGTCCACTGCTTCTCCATCCACATCCGCATCCAGGGCAGTCATTGTCGACATGGGTGTTGGAAGAGGCTTGGCCTCACCCATAACGAACCGCTTCAGCAAGTCTTTGGTGTATTTGCCCTGGTGCACAAACGTCCCCTCTCGGGATTGCTTAATTTGCAACCCGAGAAAGAATGTCAGCTCGCCCATCATGCTCATCTCGAACTCCCTGCTCATAGTATCTGCAAACTTGGCAACCAAAGCGTGAGAAGAACCACCGAAAATGATATCATCCACGTAAATCTGGACCAAGAGAGTATCTTTGCCTTGCCTGAGGAGAAAGAGCGTTTTATCTACACATCCCATTTTAAAATCCTTAGCTAGCAGAAAAGTTTTCAATCTATCATACCAGGCTCTAGGGGCTTGTTTCAAACCATATAAAGCTTTGTGGAGTTTAAAAACATGGTTTGGAAATTTGGGATTTTCAAAACCGGGGGGTTGCTCAACATACACTTCCTCTTCTATGTAGCCGTTTAAGAAAGCACTCTTGACATCCATTTGAAAAAGTTTAAAACCTTTGGATGCAGCAAAAGCCAAGAGTATCCTAATTGCCTCCAAACGAGCTACAGGAGCAAAAGTCTCCTCATAGTCTATCCCCTCCTTCTGACTATAACCCTTTGCTACAAGCCTGGCCTTGTTTCTCACAACGTGGCCATCCTCTCCTTGCTTGTTTTTGAAAACCCATTTTGTCCCAATAGGCTTACAGTCAGGTGGAGGTGGAACTAGAACCCAAACCCGATTTCGCTCAAAGTTCTCTAACTCCTCATGCATGGCATTGACCCAATCCGGATCCGTCAAAGCGTGTCCAACATCTCGGGGCTCAAAATTAGCAACAAAAGCAGAATGAGCGAAGTGCGAGATTTGTTGTGACCTGGACCGAGTGACCCGTTCGTCGATGTTGCCGATCATCTGCTGAGGCGGGTGCTGGCGCTGGATGTGTCGTGGCGCCTCCCTTGCCGAAGTGGCCTCCCCCTCAACAGCAGCTGGTGCCTCACAAATGGTACTGCTCGGGGTGGCGGATCCCACGGCCCCCAGGAAGAAGAGGTGTCGGGGCCGTGAGTCGTCGTAGAAGCCGCTCTTTGCGGCACTGCAGGTGGAGGAGGTGTTGGGTCATCTATCCCTTCAGCACCTTCTTCATCATCATCAAAAAGAGGCTCGCCAACCTCATGATCACCTGCACGCTCAAAGCGAGAAGAAGGACAAACCATGGTCTCGTCGAAGGTGACATCAGATGTCTCCATGACTCGGTTAGTGTCAAGGTTAAGTACACGATAAGCTCGAGTGTGAGTGCCATAACCCAAAAACACACCGTCAGAAGAACGAGACTCAAACTTGTCCAAGTTGCCCTTTTTGAGTATAAAACAATGGCAACCAAAAACTCGAAAATAACTCACCTTGGGTAGTTTTCCAAAACGCAACTCATAAGAAGTCTTTTTCAAGAAAGCTCGGAGAAAAATGCGATTGGAAATGTAGCATGCAGTGCTCATAGCTTCGGCCCAATATCGCCTAGGAGTCCTATGCTCATCGAGCATCGTCCTGGCCATCTCAACAAGGGTCCAATTTTTCCTCTCTACAACACCATTTTGTGGCGGTGTGTAGGGGGAAGAAAACTGATGCTCTAAACCCAAAGAGTTACAAAACCTCTCAAAATCCGAATTTTTAAATTCGGAACCATTATCGCTCCGAATTGCTCGCATCGAGTTCAAAGGGAACTCGTTCTGAAGACGCAAAATCAGATTGCGAGCAAAGGAGAAAGTCTCAGTCTTCTCAGCTAAAAAGAAGACCCACGAATATCTCGAAAAGTCATCAACAACAACAAGCACATACCACTTCCCCCCAACCGAGCTCACCCGAGCCGGACCAACAAGGTCCATGTGCAAAAGCTCTCCAGGGCGCTTGGTCATGACCTGAGTCACTGGATGGTGGGGAGCGGCAACCATCTTCCCGTGTCTACAAGAGTGGCAAACAAGATCCTTCTCCATATGCAACTTGGGCAATCCTCGGATTAGGCCAAGTGAACTAAGCCTTGCAAGCAAGTCAAAGCTCAAATGTCCAAGTCTCCTATGCCACTTCCAAAGATTAGAGGAGGAAGGTCCAGCCACAAGACAACGAGAAGTGCCAAAAGACTCCGAGAAATTCGCACGAAAGACTTTTCCAAAGGGCGAAATCAAACACACAAGATTTCCCTGAGGATCCAAAATACGACTGAGATTCGGTTTAAAACGAATCTCATAGTCGTCGTCAAAGAGTTGCGAAACAGAAAGAAGGTTAAAATGCAAGTTAGAAACAAGAGCAACATCGCACAACACAAAGGGCTCATTAACCCGCACCGACCCGCGAGACAATACCTTACCTTTGCTATTGTCGCCGAAGGTTATGTACTCCTTTCCGGCAACAGGGCTAAGGCTGGAGAACCACTTGGCGTTTCCGGTCATGTGCCTCGAGCAACCGGAATCCACCAACCAAATGTCCTCCAACCGTTTTACCTACATCAATAAAAAGACATAGGGTGAGCATACGGTCCAACACTGGGGTTAGTGAAGTAGGAAGAATACCAGTGTTGGGCCGGCTGCTCAAAAGAACTGTTAGCAGAAAAACCATTCCTAGCACGTCTACGAGAGGAGCGATTACCACGTAGAGGAAAACGTGGTCCGCTAAGGGAGGAGCGTCCATCGCGATACTCAAAACGCGGTGGGGGAAAACGCTCAACTACAAAGCCTCCGCCACGGGGTCCATAGCCTACAACTGCAGGCTCCCGTCGGGCACGCTCTCTACGAGGCCTAGGCCTAGGGACTTGAGGCTCAACACCTCTAGGCCTAGCGACTCTCCTCGGAGCTCTCTGCTGCCTCGGCCTGGAAACTTGAGGTTCTGGACCTCTGGGCCTAGCAGTACGTCTCGGTGCTTTCCTCTGAACATCCGGTGCATGTACATCATGAAAAGAATGGTACATGTCCAGGTTGTTCATCTCCCTAGCACGGCGCGCCTCTCTCTTGCGCCTAAAGCAGAACTCGCTCAAGTGTCCATCTCTCCCACAGAAATCACAATGATACCTCACCGCACGCAAAGGGGGTTGTTGGTACTCATGGCTGTGGGTGTGGATCACTTTGCCCTTCTGTGGCAACTCCTCCTGGATAGGTGGCATTGTATCCAGCTTGTTCTTTAGGTGGTTGGGTTTGGGATGCCACACTTGGTTCTTGGGTGGAGCTCTCGGAGATTCCTCAATCACCCCATCCTTGGTGATAGGCTTGACCGGCTCTTTGGATGGAAGCTTGGTCAGTTTGGGAGTAGTGGTGGAGTTGGGCTTCTCACTAGGATTCAGACCACTCGACTCTCCAATCTTCCCAAAAGCAGAAAGATCAACACCCTGAGCAAGACCTACACCAGAACCTCCAGCAGCTCGCTTAAATTGGGAGATCATCATCCCGAGCTGCGGCTCACTACAAGAGACCCATGACAAGATGGTCCGAAGGTATGTGTTTTCCTCCTCGGTTTGCATCTTGCCATGCTTGACATTGGCAATCTCCATCTCCAAACCCTCACACAAAGCACACTTAGCCACACAAGTGCTACCTGAGTTGACCTCCTCAAGAGACACAATCTTGGCATTCTTCTCTGCCAACTCAGATTGCAAGACAGGACAAGTCTTGCACGCACCCAACAGAGAAGGTCTAGCCTTCAGCTCATCCACCTCTCCTACCAACGCAGCATACTTACCTCTCAAAGTGAGAAGGTCAGTCATGTGCGTGGTGCACATCTCACACTCAACCTCCTCCGACACGACCACAGTGGACTTGGCAAACTCAAGCTCTCTCACCGTGTCCTCCCACTTCTGCCTAAACTCCTTGCGCTCTCTAGCGGCACGCCTAAGCAGCTTATCCTGACTAAGCAAGGCGGCAGTAAGTTTCTCATTCTCAGCAAAGAGCTCGTCGTGGGTCATAGATACCTGGGAGGTGTCGTCGTCGTCGTCGTCCCGAGGGGTGTGCTCCAGCTTGCCGTTGACTTCATCACCAAGCGCCATGGTGCAGAAGCCGTCGTCGTCGGCGAAGAAGCAGAGACCGTTCAGCTTGTCCTCGATCCTCTTCTTCTTCTCGGACTCGTCATCGCTTGAGCAAGCGGAGTCGTCATCCGAGCCATCGACGTCGCTGAGCGTGGCGAAGAACGCACGCTGCTCAGCCTGGGCCTTCTCCAAGTACTTCTTCTTGATGTACTCCTTGTCGAAGCCGCCCCTCCGCTTGTGCCTCGCGGGAACGTACTTCTCCTTGCGCTTGCCGGAGTCGTACTTGTGCCCATGATCGCCCTTCCCAGATGAATGCTTCTTCTTGGGGCAGTTGGCGATGAAGTGGTCGGGGTCGCCGCACTCATAGCATCCTGAGCGTCCTCCTCCGCGGCGACGGTTCATGCGGTTGTTGTGGAACCGCGAGAACCGGTTGGCAAGCAAAGCCAACTCATCGTCCCCCAAAGACTCCAGCTGGTCCTCTGTGACAGTAAAGAGAGATGAAAGTGCAAAACCAGCAGAGGGGTTAGTAGAAGAGCCCGAAACCAAAGCCATAGTCAGGCCAGAAGGGTTCGCATAAGAAGCCCTCGACATGGCGTCAATCTCACTGGACTTGAGCTTACTAAAGAGCTCGTCGCAGGTGAGGGTCTCATAGTTAGGCGATTCGATGATCGCCTGAACCTTGGAATCCCACACCGACCGATCAAGAGTGTGCAAAAGCTTCAAAGCACGCTCATGATCGTCAAAAGGCAACTGCTCCTTGTTAGCCCTCATCCTGTTGACAATCACCTGGAAGCGAGCGAATAAACTTTCTATGCTCTCGCCAGGCTGATGTCGAAAGTTCTCATACTCACGCTTGAACGACTCATAGAGTCGGGTTTTGACTTGAGAGGTGCCCTCATGGAAACGCATGAGGGTGTCCCAGATCTCCGGAGCCGTAGCGAGGTGAGAAACGCGATCAAACTCACCCATGCTCAAACAAGAAAAGAGAGCATTACGGGCTCGGCTATTGGCATCATGCTCATCGATCTGTTGCTGAGTGACACGAGCAGCCAAGACCACGTAATCAGCAGAGTTGCAAATATCCCAAATAGAGGCACCCAAACTCTGCAGATAGGCCGACATGCGTATCTTCCAATACGCATAGTTCGTCCCATCGAAAAACGGCGGTTTGCCCACGCCACGATCCATGTCGCCTTCTGTGGATCTGGAACCGGCTAAGGTGGAAGATCCTTAACCTCCAATTGAAGGACCGAGAAGCTACCAGAAAGCGACCAGAGGGGGGTGAATGGGAGCTTCAAAATTTCCTTACGGAAACTCGATGCCTCTGTCCCAAAATTAACCCCAAGAGCGAACCCTCGAGCTTGCTAATGTCCACGACCCTAGAAGAAGGGTGGATGCTTCCTAGAAGCACAGCGGGACACTACACAACTCTAGAAAGCCAACGCAAAAGACGGAACTTGAATCCGTCAACGAGCGAGCGAACCGCGAATGAAACAGCGCGAAACACCAGCGACCGGACTCTGGCCTGCGTCCGGTCAGCAGGGACCGGACGCGTCCGGTCACACAATAACAGGTTTTGGACCTCTCTGTTTCTGACCGGACTCTGGCGTACGGTGCGTCCGGTCAGCTACAGTGCGTCCGGTCAAAAGCCAACCAGCACAGTGAACAGTGAGACCTGTGCGTCCGGTCACTAAATCAACAAAGCGTCCGGTCGAACACAGGAACACTGCACGTGATGTTCATCGACCGGACTCACGCGCAGTGCGTCCGGTCACCCCGATGGAGCGTCCGGTCGATGCGCAGCAGCACTGTTCGTCCACCGAATCGCCTCGATCTCACCCAAAACAAATCCTCTAGGGATCAAACTTGGTGAGATGAGTCACAAGGAGTGTAGTGAGCTATCTCTAAGAGATCATGGCTCGAACCTAACTCCAAAACGGTGAATCGAAGAATTTCGGGGGAAGGGAGAAAACTTGACCCGAAACGAAAAATCGATCGATCTCCTAGACCGTGAGGTTAGAGGATGATTCCTTCGGTGGAAAGAAGTGCCTCATGATCTAGAACAAACCAGTTCAAACGGAATTGCAAAAGACGAACCGAGCAAAGAGATCAAGCGACGGGAAAATCGTGGAGAAAAAGGATTCCGCGAAGAACACGAACAAAGCGCGAATCACACCCATGAATTGCAAGCCGAAGCGCAAACACACGCTACGACAAGGAGGTTACGGCCTCCTTTCCTCAAAATCAACAGTACACAGAGTTGCAAGTCTCTCTGCGGATCTCAGCTACAGCAAGGGATGGGAGAGCAGGAAACCCTAAGCGCAGGAAGCAAATGAGATGGCTAAAACTGAGATAGATGGGAGGAGGGTGTCTCCATACTACTTATCCTACTACTAGCCTAAGTCTATTTCCTACTCTACCCCTCTCTATTCTAATTACAGAGCGAACCAGCTAAACCCTAGGGTTATTCTGGACCAACTCGGTGGTAGGTGTATCTGACGGCCACGCCCGCACAATTCGAAGCGTTGCCTTGACGCAACCTCCGGATCGCCGCCACGTGCCGTCCTCGCTCTGCACCCCCGGTTTTGTGGCCCAAACCGGGAAACCAGACTTTTCCAGCCAACCCCCGGTTTTGAGGCCCAAACCGGGAAACCAGCCCACCAGCTTCTGAGTTTTGAGGCCAAACTCAGCAAACCCTCAGCGCCCAGGTTTTGAGGCCCAAACCTGGAAACCGTCCTCAGCCCGAGTTTTGTGGCCAAACTCGGAAACCCTCAGCCCGAGTTTTGTGGCCAAACTCGGAAACCGTCCACGCCCAGGTTTTGAGGCCCAAACCTGGAAACCGTCCATCCGATGGTTTTTCCCTGGCTCTACCACCAAACCGACGTCGTAGATGGGATGCACCTCCCGTGCACCCCGTCCACCGACACGTGTCCCTTGAGTCTACGACTCAGGCAACACATGACCGCATTTCTTCACTTGTCGTCGTCACAGGCTGCCAGCCACCACAGCTGATCCTCGGGCCTCTGGTCCCTCAGTCCAAGCCTCACGTCCGCCCTTCACCGCTCGGTACCTCGGCATGGCACGTCCGCCGCACGGCACGCCCATCCTTCACCGCACCCGGTCCATCGGCACGGCACGTCTCAACTTGACCTTCACCTCGCCGTCGATCACTGTATCCGTGCTCGACACCTGCACAACACAAGCCAAAGAACATGCGCATCATCCCAGTTGACAATCACTCAACACTCAGAGACCCGGCATACACCCATGTATCCGCACGAGGTACTCCAAAAATGCATCTCCAGGGAAGATGGCCTCGAGATCCTCTTCGACATCCAAGCCGACAAATGTGGGAACCATGCGGCTGCAAAGACGTTGGTATGTAAGGCTTTCCGTGCAGGATTCTACTGGCCATCAGCGGTCGCCGACGCCGAACAGCTCGTCCGCACCTGCGAGGGGTGCCAATTCTTCGCCACACAAACCCACGTTCCTGCGCAAGAACTCCAAGCGATACCGGCCTCGTGGCCCTTTGCCTGCTGGGGGTCGACATGATCGGCCCTTTCCGACCAGCTCCGGGAAGCTTCAAGTGGATCTACGTCGCCGTCGACAAATTCTCCAAGTGGATCGAAGCAAAGCCAATAACCAAAGCGACAGCTGAGAATGCCGTCTCCTTCATCGACGAGATAATGCATCGTTTCGGTCTCCCAAACTCCATCATCACCGACCTTGGCTCCAACTTCACCGGCAACGTCTTCTGGGATTTCTGCGAAGGGCACGGCGTCCTCGTCAAGTATGTCTTCGTCGCCCATCCTCGGGCCAATGGCCAGGCTGAACGCGCCAACGGCATGATCCTTGACGCCCTGAAGAAGCGCCTCTACCAGAAGGATGAGAAGCACCCTGGTCGCTGGATACACAAGGTCCCCTCCGTGCTCTGGGGTCTCCGGACTCAACCTAGCCGCAACACCAACGTTTCGCCGTACTTCATGGTCTTCGGCTCCGAAGCTGTCATCCCCGCCGATGTCGTCTTCCGCTCCCCGCGCGTCGAAAACTACAATGAGGAAGCCTCCGACAAGGATCGCTGCGATGACCTCGACCGCCTTGAAGAACAATGGCTGGCATCCTGCCTTTGCACCGCCAAGTACCTCGAAGGAGTTCGCTGCTACTACAACCACAACATAAAAGATCGATCCTTCGTCGTCGGCGACCTCGTCCTCAAGCGGAAACTCAAGACCAACGGCCTGCACAAACTATCTTCACACTGGGACGGCCCCTACATGGTGAAGGAGGTCACCCGACCAGGCGCCTATCATCTCGCCGACCTCGAAGGCATCGACGTGCCCAACTCCTAGATTATCGAGCACCTTAGAAAATTCTACGCTTAAGAAACGGCTCGCCGACCTCTCCACCCATCTTCGGACGGCTCGCCGACCTCTCCACCCGTCTCTGGATGGCTCGTCGACGTCTCCACCCATCTACGGACGGCTCGCCGACCTCTCCACCCGTCTCCGGACGGCTCGCCGACCTCTCCAACTCATCTCCGGACGACTCGCCAATTTCTCCAAATAGCCTGGCTGATGCTGAAGGAGTCTTAGAGCAGGGGCTACTGTAAGCGCCGAACGCGTGCATGAGCGCCCGCCCTCTGCGCTATGGTGGCCAGTAGTCCTCCCAAGTGATGTCCCGACCTCTCTACGCATGCATGAGCGCCCACCCTCTGCGCTACGAAGGGAAGGCTAAGCTTGGGCTGAGACCTCCGGAGGCTATACGTTCAGTGCCTGTATGCGCCCGTTATGCGCACGTTCTCCATTCGGTCTTCAAGCCGCCTGACTAAATGCCGATGAAAACTCAGAGCCGGGGCTATTGTCACCATCGGACGCGTACATGAGCGCCCGCCCGTTGCGCTATGAAGGAAAGGCTAACTTGGGCTGAGAATTCTGAGGCTATATGCTCAGTGCCTCGCATTCGCGCCACCCACGCGCTCGACAACGGTCGCCATTCGCCCATGTCACGCCACGATCGAGCCTCTCGAAAAAGACTCTGGCCGTGGTACCTCCCTACGCGTGCATGAGCGCCCGCCCTCTACGCTATGGGATGCCAGTAGAGGTTCCTTGGGAGACGCCCTTGACTCCTACACGCAAACAAGCTCCACGCTCTACGCTATGGATCCCGGGATAACCCAAGGCCGAACTGTTCATCGCTATGGCTCACGACTATTGGGTCTGCGGAATTCGGGGAACGAACAAAACACACCAACCCGCTTCAAGTTTTGATTCAGTTTGCCCAACAGTCTATTTATAGACTATCTCCTAATATACAGACTACTGGTGCCCAGCACCGAACAAGTCTACACCTCTGACTAGGGCTTCGGCGGCAGGCTCGGCCTCCTCCTCCAGGCGCTCCATCTCGGCCTCCGACGTGTTCGTCGCAAAGCCAGCGCCCAGCCTCGACATCTCCATCCGCGGATAATGCGAACGAAGAATGGCGAGGCCATGAGCCGCTACACTCTGCGCCGCCGCCTTGGTGTACGCCTGGAAGCGCCCCCACAGGCCACGCGCCTTCTGGACGACGTGGTCGCCGATCCGACGCTCCTTCTCCGCCAAGAAGAAAGGCTCCTCATCGATGCACTGCACCAACGGGGCCACCTCCTCCGCCAGCGACCAGAAGCGTCTATGGCAATCATCGATACGTCGCTGCAGATCTGCAAATTGCATTTTCATGTTTTCCTGGTAAACTGCAAACGCCAAAGCAAAGGGTAAGACGACGACCACCTCCGACCTCGCTCGACCGAGAAGACTCACCGGCGTGCATGGCCTGCCACTGGCGCACCTCCTCGTCGGACTTCGCCTTCTCCTCGGCCAGGAGACGCTTCTCCTCGCCCGCCTGCATCGCCTCTGCGAAGACAACTCCAAGATTCAGGACTCCGACCAGATGGCGTACTAAGCAAAAAGGGAGTATAGCGTCATCAACTCACGTGCGGCAAACTCGTCGGCCTTGTCGGCCCACAGCTGAAGCTGGAAATTTTCCTGCCCCTGCTGCTAGATGATCTCCTCAAGCTCCCGAGAACGTGCGTGGGCATCCTCCAGATGCGCCTCCAAGCCAGCGAACTGGCCCTCGACGCGCCTTACCTCCGCCCGGAGCGGCTCGTACTCCTCGGCCATCGACGCCATCCGGTCAATGGTGAGCTTACGCTCTTCCCCGACCTTCAACAGGTGTTGCAGGTAAACGGCGACAAGAATAAACAAGAGTCATCTAGAACTACGCCCGAAGGGGTGACGCACTCACCTAGATCCTCTCCAGCAGCTTCGACGCTTCTCCGATTATGGCGTCCGTCGCCGCACTCGCCGCCTTGTCGCAACCTCGATGACCACGTCTCCCTCGACGCGAAAGCGGCGGACAGGACGCCGATTCGTGTCCTCCTCCGGACGCTCGACCTCCTCGATCTCCGGCGAGGCAGGCGCTGTCACCTTCCTCTTCGTCCCCCGGGCGCGACGGCCCAAGGACCCGGCCACCGGCGCCGTAGTACTTCCCGCTGCGCTGCCTCCTCCAGAACTACCCCCAGGCGTTGGGGACGCCTTCCGCTCCGCCTCCTGAGGCTCAGGGACTTCAGACGCCTCTGGCTGCTCCGCCCCCCGAGGCTCGGGGACTGTAGACACCTCGACGTCCTCCGCTGCCTTTGACGCCTCCTCCGGCGCTGCCGACTTTGCTGACCCACCGGCGTCTGCATCCACCGGAGGGCTCGTCTCCCTCCGACCACCGCCCTCGGTGTCTGGCACCTCTTCGGCATCAGCCGACCTGTGAAAGGCTCGGCCATATCATCATCACTCCAACACCGACCAGGTAACACTATACAAGATGAGCAGGGGATACTTACAGGCCCGACTCCTTCTTCTCTCGAGAGAAGCGACGAGAGCGTGGCCGTGCGCCACCACCTGCGGACTCCTCCTGTGACTTGGGCGCACCGGTCGCCCCACCAAACGACTCCTGGGTCTCCGACGCCCGCTCCGGCGTCCTCGTCACCTTCGGCTTCAGCTTCGCCTTCGCTGCTCCGCTTCCGCGCCCCGCCGAGGACCCTTGCCCGTAACGGTCACTCAGCGGGACCTCATCCTCACTGTCAGACGCGTCGTCTGACTAGTCGAAAACCACGCGGTGACGCTTCGCCGCCTCTTAATCAATGGTGAAGGCGCCGCTGGTCTCCAGCGACACCTTCTTCTTCTTTGCAGGGGCGACATGGCGCTTCCCTTTAGGGTCTTCACGCGCCTTCCGCCTGCTCGACTGGGGCACGGGGACTCGGCTCCCCTCATCCCTACAGTTTTCGATCTCCTCCACGTCGACCTTCGCCGCGCCGCGACCATCGTCGTCGACATGCTCCCACGACGGGTCAACGCCCTTCGGCCACGCCTTCGACGGCGCTTGCGACACGAACGCCTCCCGACCCTGCTCCATGATTTCACGACCTTAAGTATTCGGTTTAGCATTTCAACAAACACACGCAGGGCAAAGATACTAACCTTCGGCGAAGGGTACTCCAGGGAGTACAATTTCCGCAAGTACTCCAAATTTTTCCTCTTCTGTAGGTCGAACAGCGCCTCGACCCGCAGGAACACCTCCTGCGCCGACAGGGGCTCCGGCGCCTCCCGTGTCCGGTCATCTGCATCCCCAGCGTACTCGTACGGTGGGTGCGCCCCCTCCATGCAGGGCTGGAAGCGCCTCTTGATGAAGTTCGACGCCACCTCCACCCCGTTGACGCACCGCTTGTCGACCAGGTTCAGGAGCTCCTCCACCTGCTCCATCGCCGCCGCGCCGGGACGCTCCGACCACGACGGCAGCACCTTTGCCTCAAAGGCCGGGTCACACGGCGGCCTTGGCGCCTCTTGATGGATGTAGAACCACTTGGGCTTGTACTACATCGCCTTCGAAGGCACCGGCATCGCAATGTACTTCTCCGCCATCCCATCCAGCAGCTGAAGGTACACCGACCCGATGATGTTCGACGCCCCGGTGCCATTGATCTTCAGGCGCAAGAAGTAGCGGAAGAGGTCGAAGTGGGGCTCGATGCCCAAATACGCCTCGCAGTAGTGGATGAAGACCGCAATGTGCAACATCGTGTTCGGCGTCAGATTGTACAGTGCGACCAGGTAGTAGTCCAGCAGCCCGTGGAGGAAGGGGTGGACCAAGATGCCAAACCCGCACCTGAAGAACGCCTCGAAGACGACGAGCTCGGAGGTGTTCGGCGTCGGGAAGTCCTCCAGGTACGCCTCCCTCCAGCCGTCGGTGACGCTGTCTAGCAGCAGGCCGGCAAAGACGAGCTCCTCCAGATTCTCTCGGCGGAGAACACTCCGCGTCCACCCGCGGGCCCAGCACGGCATCTCGATGCGATCGTCGGACGCCGCCTTCGCCGCCTTCTTCGACTTCGCCGCAGCTCCACGAGTGCGCTTTCCGCCCACCATCGATAGCGACGAGGTGAGGATTTTGATCTAGATCTGGGGCTACAGTGTTTTTGTGCTCGGAATCGCTCGTGCGCGAGAAGGAAGTGAAGCAGACGAAGCGACCGAGGCGCGAGCAAATGACCAAGTGGGGAACCGCCGTCGTCCGACTCTCATTTTTATATGGCGTGGCCCAACCCTTCAGCTCCAGGGTTTCTGGGAACCCGTGCCCTTTCCTCCCACGACTTCCACGGCGCCTGTGGCAACCACACGCGCGCACTCGTGCAGTATTCGCTTTAATGGGCTGCTGGGCCATTGGTTTGCCAAAACGTCCTGTCCGTTCGCCCTCATTATTTCTTCGGTTTTCATTATTCTGTGCGAGCAAATGCGATACTAATGCACGGGGACTAACCACCCCCGCTGGTTCTAATGTCCATTTCAGGGGAACAGTAAGCTCTACAGTCCCTGGTCGGCGCTACAGTAACCCCCGGGGACTGTAGATCTCCAACTTCAACCTCGGGGACTCTCCCCTCACATTTATACTAATGCATTTTCTTTGGCCTGCTACAAGAACCATGCTGCTTCTTACAGCAGGTCCGGGGACTACGTGTACACACGTCATTTTTCCTTTCGTAAAAATGACTCTGTTTCGTGCAGGAAAATTACAAGCTTGGCACCACGTGCCTACAGCACCTACTCCCAAGCTCGGGGACTAAGTGGATACACTTCACCTAGCGGTGAATGTATTGTTCATCTTTTTCTTTTATGGCTTGATGCGGACTAGCTCGGACTTCAACCGGAACGCCGTCGGCTACTGGTGTCTAGCTAAGTCCCAAGTGGATACACTTCACCAGATGAAAGATCTTCAAAATTTTTCTTGCAGCACCTTGCATCCCTTTTTGCAGGACGACGTAGAATACTCCACACGGCTACACTTCGGCTACAGCTCTGGCTGCTACGTTCGCGACCAGCTTAACCTGGTCGGAAGCCTACTACAAGTGCAACCGCGACCAGGCGACCTGTTCGGAAGACGCCTTCACCGACATGCGACCAGACCCAACCTGCTCCGAAGACTTCACGACGCCCAGCACAATGGATGCAAAGTGCTCGGGGACTAGCTGTGGGCATATTACACCCGTATACCCCCCATGGCACGACTTGGGCTCTCCTGCAGATACGGCCCAACCAGAAGGCCTTGCGGCCCGCGACCAGGCCGTCGCGGCCGCAAAGGACTCTCCTGATGACTTGCTCGACAAGGAAGATCCGAATAGATAGACCCGGATTCCTTGCCAAAAGGAACCGATTGTAATTTGTTAGGATTCGGTAAGTTGTAACCCTGCTCCCCGGCTATATAAGGCGAGCAGGGATCCCCTCCAAACTCACGCCATATTCCAATCCATCAATACAAACCAGCCACCAGAACACAGGACGTAGGGTATTACGACGACTTGCCAGCCCGAACCTGTCTAAATCGCCTTCTTCCGTCCCTGTGTTTACGCTTTGCAGACATCTCGCACACCTCCGCCGCTCAATCTACTACATTGGGCATACCCATCGGTAGACTATCGACCATATTTTGTTGACAAACATCTTGATGAAAATGGAGATACCTTGAAGTATGATATCAAAAGAAGCCACCAGTTCCCGCCATTCCTCTAGAGCCTCTGGAAGAATCTTTTCAAACAGAGTCCCTAAAGGAACTATCAGCTGTAATGAGTAGTGAATGGGTGGAAGAGGCGGAATGCTCTCTCGAAGAAATTCGGATTAGCCCCACCTGTTCTAATATCCATACCAAAATAGGGCGGAACTAGATCGAAGTGCCTTACAATCCAACGATTAGGGTGAACATAATGTCTGCAACATTTGCAAACACTTTTCCTCATGAGCCTCTCATCCCGGTCTAGGCATCCTTCACGGTATTTCAATTAAACGCGATGATAATGTGTTGATGCTAGACTTCCACGTCTTTGACATTCAAGACTTCGATGTTTTGATTGGGCTCTGTAACACCTCTGGTGTTAAGCAACCCTAAATGCATAACTTGACATCTCATGAGCATAAAGCATTCTCATATGTCTCCTTCTTCTATGTAAAGTGTTATTTCATGTGCTAAGTTGCTACTGATCATGCATGGTGTGATGCTTGTTTGGCTTGTTTTTGGAGTAGTTTGAGTTCCTTAGCAATCTATCCTTGTTGTGGAGTCAAAATGAAGCCAGGTTGGTGTGGATCATTTAGGCTAATTAAGTTTCTAACCCTAGTTGCCCTAATAGAGCCCTAGGAGTCCTTTTGTTTGACTAACAAACACCTCTATGATGAAAGCTTTGTATGGATGAGTGCCCTAAACCAAAAGTGTGTAGAATTTAGAGTAGAACAAAAGTTGTTTTTGGGTCAACTCATGAAAATGAGGTTAACATGGTGTTTTGAGGCCCACAAGGCAGAATTGGATGAGTTAGACTTGGAAAAATTTCCTAAGTCCCCTAACTATCAAAATAGTTTCGTCTAGGGATGTTTGGAGCTTTCTTGAGCAAAACCCAGGCCGAACTAGTGCATGATCCAATAAGTAAAGTTGTAGTTGGCACGTAGCTCTACTCAATGGAGCAAGTGGTTTAGCTTTTCACTGAACGGATTAGGAGATAATCGCGCCCAAAGTTTGACTGTCAGTCGGCTAATGACCGACTGAATCGGCCATTTCAGCCGAGCGCACGCGCGTGGGTGGCCGACCGTGTCAGGCATCTCCCGCCGCGTGGCGCGTGATGACCAGGAGAGCAGCGTCCGCGCGCGGCGTGGCGAGCACAAAGCTCGCCCGCACGCACTCACCCTGCCAGAGCCGCTCCACTCCCTCTGCCTTGCCTCCTCCTTGCTCTCGCCGGTGCTCGGGCGGAAAGGGGGGAAAACCGAGCGCTCGCCGGCGTTCGCCACCGTTCCGCCGCACCACCGCTAACCCAACCACCCAGCCAGCTTCGCCGTGAGCCCCCGCACCTTTTGCCGCCGTTAGCGCTCCGTGAGAGGCCGTAGGTAAGCCACGGGTGAGTTCCCGCCATGGCCGCCATGACCGCTGAGCTCGGTCCGCCGTGGTCGGCCCTCCCTCCGTGCGAATCCTTCCGTTCTAGCTCGCGTTTGAGGGTCGGTGAGGTTTGTGAAAGGAGTAGCAGGTGTTGGTTTAGCCGATTAGGGTTTGGTGACCCCGGTACACCGCCGTCCGCCGCTCGCCATGGTCGCCGTGGATGGCATGGCCGTGGTCTCGGGTGTTCGGAGTAGGAACCCTAGCTTCCGAGCCTTGGGTTAGGTTTGTGGAGGTCGCCGGAGTAGAAATCGAGGGTTGGGTTGCCTCGAAGTGGCCGGAGTTGGCCGGCGTAGCGAAGCCACGCCGCCGTGTCCTCCGTTTTCGACGGCAAGCTCCGTCCGTTGCAATGTCGGGCCGGTGAGTAGCACCAATCGATGCAGGGAGGTGAGAGGAGTCCGAGGATGGTGATGGTTTCGCCGGAGAGGACGCCGTCGGCGAGCTCCGACAAGGTCAATAACCTCCCCTGCTCTATTTGTATGGCAGGTGGGGCCGGTTTGACTCGGGGGCCCGCTGGTCAGTCTCCTGTGTGCTGTTTGGCCGGGTACCTGTAGCAGTCAGGTTTAGGTGTTTTTGGTTTAATGTTTTCAGAAAATGTGCTAATGTTTGTTTAATTCATATCTGGAGTTGTATTAGTCCAAATGAGGTGAAATAAATTGTTATGTTTGTCTTGATGAGATCTGTTTAGGAAAAATATGATATGTCCGGTTTGTGATAATTATATATGCAGTTATAATTTATTTATGTTTAGGCTGAAATCTTGTTAAATGCATAATAAACTGTGTATTGCTCAAAAAAATATGATTCTTGTTTTGTTAAGTTTGTGTTGATGAGTAGTATCTGGAAAAATATGATATGGGTATGTTCTGTGAGAAATGTGGGCAGTAGGAATTAAAATGATTAAATGTTGTTTTCTTGTATGATTTTTAGTAAATAGAATATAAAGGATTTGAGCTTGGAAATTTTTAGGGACCGCTCTTGTACTAAGAAGTTCAGTAGAAAACTGTGAAATTTGTGGTTTGGAACTTTTTGCTAGGGTGTGTAGTTCAAAGCACCTTTTTATCATGATGTTAGTCTTTTTTATAGAGAGTAGGGTTTAAGTCCAAAAAGCTTAAAATTTGGAGAGTGGGCTGGATTACATGTTGTTAGCTTACAATAATTTTTGTAGATTTTTCTGAAGTTATTATTTGTGGGTTGCTGTTATAGGCTTGTTTAAATGGTTATGTGAAGTAGTTATGTGGAAGAGTTTAAAGGAGTTGTACTTAGGAGTTAAATGAGTATTAAATAGTAAAATAAGTAGCAAAGTAATTAATGGTGAATGGGATGATGTTGACTACCTTGTTGAAGAAAATGAATTAGATGACATGTGCTTATCTCCTGAGTTATCTCTTTCCATGTTGCATCTCCAATGCATCCCATGTGCATTCATTTTATTCATACACGTTAATGCATCATACAGGATCGGTAGAGGAGACCCCAAACCCGCAGCCGCAGGAGGAACCAAGTCTGGAGGAGACCCTGATCGAGAGGACCGAAGAAGTAGACGTCGAAGACTTTCCTGAGTGCCAAGATCACCGACCTGCCGACTTCAAGAGAGGCAAGCCCCGGAACATCTAACTCCCTACGGTTTGCAAATTTATTTCAAATGAACCTGATATGTGTTGCATTAAGTTTATAGGAGTTGAATGCTGTCGTTGTTGCACTACTTACTATCCTTGCCCACCGCAATAAACATCTTGATATCCCTGTTTAGGTCTAGGTGCGATTATGCTTAGCTGCTTAGACCGGTAAAAGTCGGGTGATTTCCTGTCTCCCGCATATAGGTGGATACTGATCATGACTAGCCTGGTGCTATCATAGAGATAACCATGTGATAATTAATCTGAGACCAGATGGGATGTAAGAGCAGCAGAACATGGGTTTTGTGTGCTAGTAGACTCCCGTCTGTGTCGCATAGGACCCGTTTCGAAAAGCGCCCTACAGTTAATTTGAACGCGTCAATCACTTAGCGGAGTAGGTCTGAGTATCTCCCGTGAAGTCGAGTAAGGTTATTCGAGCCGGTGATGGAGATGTTGACGCCTAACACCCAGAGCCTCAGCTGTACCGTGGTCAACTATTCTGAACAACCTGGCATGGTCCAAGGGCAGGCAGGGCCTAATCGACCTGGCATGACCGTCGGCAGCTATAGCTTGAGCGACCTGGCACTGAGATAACCCCCGGTGTAGAAGGGCCCATGGCCATCCCGCGTGTTGTGTTCCCGAATCTCCTGAGTGGCAGCTTACGACTGCCATGGCTGGATGTGTCGGGCGAGTGTGAGACATTTTATCCCCAGCTGGTAGGAATCAATTATAATCGCCATCGCTCCTGGACTGTGAGTAACTTGGCTGTCGTCTGCTACCCGTAGAACTTATGGAACTAAAGATGGTTATGATGTGGAATCTGAAAGACTATTGATGAAATAGTCACTCTTGCTTGATTAATTAGCCAAGTGATTGCTATAGATCAGGTGCAAATCTAGTAAAGTAGCACTAATTATAAAAGTGACCGCCTACACCTCACTTGTGTTTTAATTCAAAGAGCTTCCATGCAAAGGGTATGAGTAGCCAGCCCCACATATAGCCTTCATGATCCTTGGAGTCTAATTATTTATAATTTATGAAGGGTAAGTCTAGCTGAGTACCTTCTTGTACTCAAGGTTTTATCCCTTGTTGTTGCAGATGGACAGTGCTTCTATGGCTACTGTGAGAATTGCTGGTACCCTGTTACGGGTGATGATTAGACCATGGGCATGGTCATCTCTTATCCTCACCTGATGCTTTTGTTGGACTGATCAGGCATATGGCACCGTATTATGAACCAGTGAACTCATGTTTTAAAACTATGTTGCTTCCGCTACTATTTCCAGACTATGGTTTGTAATATTGTTTCATACTCTGATGTATTTGAATTATGTGCAAACTGTGATGTAACTTGTGGACATGTTCGCTGAACTAGTACGGTCTTGGCTATTGTTGAAATGATTTGAAATCCTTCAAGATTTCCGGACTACCGGGTTTGTACGAGCTTAAGTACATGTTAATCATTGCGAAAGCAGATGTTTCGGTGCTTAATCTGGTATAAATTGGTCGGTTCTGTCACAGCTGGCATCGGAGCATAGTTTAGTGATACTGTTCATAGGTGTATTTGAAAACCAGTATTTTCCAATAAGAATTGTATTTGCCAAAATTATAGCTATAATAGGATCTGAAAATCTTAACGATAAAAACTAAGGTGTGCCATTGATCAAGTCCTTATGCCCAGTTAGGAGTTAGGTGGCTATTTAAGTACTGACTTGGGGGTAATGCATCATGTTAAATTCTGTTGTTTACTGTCGTCCATATGGCAAGGATGAAATTGTATGGGTGCTATTCTTCAGAATAGTAATGTTTGGATCAATGTGCCTCTACGCCAAGGTAATAAGTGAGTTGTGAGCGCATGACCAAACAACCGTTGGTCTAGGAGAAAGCTAGTTTGGTACTGGAGCCTATACACGTAAGCACACGGGTACAAGCGAAAGTATTTAATTGCGGGTAGATCTGAGGAATCGGTAGTGTAAAGTAAGTGAGAGCATGGTCGGACAACCGCCGATCTAGGGGTGTGCTAGATTGGTACCGGACTATATACCTGTTACACACAAGTATTTGTGAAGGTATTTAATTATCGGAGCATTATATTTGATGGGTGCATATACTACTTACGTGTATACTGGGTATGCACCTAAGATAGAATTAGATTTAATTTCAGCAATGCATAATATTCATACTGTGGGCAGGGCTGAAGTGATTTTTTGCAGGTACGCTAACTTGCGAACATATAGTACGTCTAGTTAACGCTATGAGTGAACGTGTATGCCACCGTCTAGCCGCTAGGTTTATAGACAGTGAGGACGTATGTTACGTGCATGCATCATGATCATCTCTGTCGCAGAACCGCCCTGATTATAAGAGCTCAAGTACCGTCTTAGCCAAATTCGTCTGACATTAACTCATACTTGAACCCATATAACCCCGGTAGTCCAGAAATCTCGAAGGATTTCAAACATCATACAACATACATGATCGTATTGTTCAAGTACCACATTCGTAAGGATACATCATTGATAAACGAAACCGAATTTAAACATCAGAGTGCGAAATCATAAAAGTGTTATTACAATACTGAGTTTTAAAGTGTGGAGGCTGAAATAAGTTTTGAAACATGACCACCACACATGTGGTCTAAATAAACATTGTTTTTGATAACTCACTCCTCCTTTTTCAAATAATGTGCCACTAGAAGTCTCAGTCCAGCAAAAGAAAAGGAGAAGCTTCTGGATGACCCTGCCTTGGGCCTACTCCTCATCACCCTCCACGGGGTAGAGACAGTGCTTACAATAGCCGTAAAACACCTGGCCATCTGCAACAAACGGGATAAACCCTGAGTATGGGAATGTACTCAGCTAGACTTACCCGTCCAACACAAAATAAAGACACCAAGGGTATGCAAGGCTTTTTGGTGGAGCTGGGGTCATTTAGTTGCGAAAAGCTCGAATTAAGAGAAGGAATATTTAATGATACCAATGAGCAGTCAAGTTTTAGACCTACCTCTTAATCTAGGTTTTGCACCTGAACTATTACATACACTTGAGTCTAATCAATCAATAATATAACCATATCCAGTTGACTTAAATCACCTTTTAGTTGAACCTTAAACATTACATGGAGTTGTATCGCGGTGAAGCTCGCTATAGTTTCCCACTAACCGGGGGAGACGGTGACTCGAATCAAATTCCAAACCAGCTGGTGAAAGACCTTTAATACCAACCCACACTTTCCCCGTCGGGTCCATGCATTGGGTAACCGCTCGATGCTTGTTCGTTGTGGTAATCATCGCGGTTCAAGCACAGACCACCCAATTAGAACTATACGATGGCCATTCCGAGGCAGATCGTGTTTCCATACCAGAGGGTGCGACACGGGTTGAGACCGGCCTGGACAGTGTCTAACCGGCTTTGGGGTCGATGATTACGGCACCGACGTATCCCTAAGTAAAAGGGCGCGTTCAAAAATGTACGAGGGCCAACATCGATACAAACCTACACGATCCAACGGACGGACTGCCCCAAGTTTCCAAACTTGTGCCTTGCCTTCCAGTTGACCGTATTTCATTACTACTCAGGTTCTTTTCCACGATAGCAAATATAGTCAACCGTGATCCGGTAAATACCCACCGGGGGTATTATGGGAACATCCTTAACTACTACTTTTTATTAAGCAGACTAAGCAATTCTATAGTATAAATAGATAACAGGATAACAAGGCAGGTACAACAATAATCAAGGAAGGGTAATGCAACAATTAGGATTCAATCAACTCCTATACCTAATGCATCACAATATAAAATACTCAAGTAAATTAATTATAAAAACATGGAGGCTTAGAATGCTCCAGGGCTTGCCTTGAGAAAAGACTGAGGCCTCGTGGGAGGGGCACTCAGGCAGGTTAGTTTCCGCTGCAAGCTCTGATTCCTCGCTCCTGAGCACTTCCGGGATCTCCTCCTCGACGTTTGTCTCCGGCTCTGGCTCTGTCTCCGGGGCCGTCGAGCCTATTGCAATGCGATACATAAATAAATAATACGAGGTGCAAAATGGTGATGTAAAATATAAACATTTCTTGCAAACCAACAAAACCAACTTGTTGAACAAGTTTTGACATTGTGGAAAATTATTTATTTACCTTGTAAAACAAAAATCATTATTTTTAATCATTTCCTATTTATTAATTCAAAAGGAGGCTAGGTTTGAACAGCAAGTATATTTTTCTGAACTCAGAAAAATCCACAACAATTCGAGAAGGTAACTTATGCTTACTGGACCTTACTGAACAAATTTCAGCAAGAGATAAATTACTGCACAGAAGATACAAAAAGATAAAATAAACTGCTCAAAAGGTGCTTTGAACTAGCTTTTCTTATGAAAAGTGTCAAACAGCAGATTTCATATTTTTCCTAGCTTTATCTACTTATAGCCACTCTACTGCAGAAAATTCATTGTCAAAGCATAAACACATTATCCAATACAAAATAAAAAAATTTATACCAAAACAAACCCATTGAACTACAACCCTACTGAACATGGGTGACAACCTCATTTTCATATTTTTCCCAGATTCTATTTCATATTTCATATTTGTCAAGAAAGTTCCATGATCAGAAACATTATATTCTTTTCTACATGAATTTTCTAAGAAAAACACAGAAAAACACACTTGTACAGCAACTCCTCATTTTTCTATACATAAACCTATGCTTAGCATTTTTCTCAGCTTAAACATACCATATAGAGACTACATAAATTTTCCCATATTTTATTTTCACGTATAAATTATTTTAACCATTATTTTAAGAAAACAGCTAAAAAGGTATTTAAACCTAAACAGTTATTTTTCTAAAAAAATAGTGCCTCATAAATTTGTCACAGATGCATAACTTGACAAGAAAGCTACTCAAATTTTTCCATGAATTAATTCAACCACAAAACACATGAACCCATTTATCTCAACAAAAGCACATAATCTGATTTAAAATAAAAACAGTATAATAAACTTCCACAAAAAATACTTTCATATTTTTCCATGACAGATCTACTCATGAGCAAGTTATCAAAACTGAAAACACCTCATTTGGATTAATAAAACGTGCTACACAAAATAAACAAGCTTTTCTGGGAAATAAAACAAAAAGGAAAAATATTTGAACTCCCAGCTGGGCCTGCGTGGGCTGGGTCCATGGACCGCGGGGTGGCTGACGCGAGGGGCCCGTGTGGTCAACGGACCCACCTGCCAGTGAGGGCGGAGCAGGGGAATGGTTTGACCGCGCGGAGGCGTGTTCTCACCTTGCCTTGGCCTGATGAAGCTTGTCGGCGAAGGATAGGGGTGGCGAAGCTCGGGGTGGTGCGGAACGGGCTCGAGCTCCTTTCGGCGGCGAACGGGGACCGAAGGGGGCACCTCGTCCTCCGGCAGCGGTGGGGCTTGGTCGGGGAAGAAGACGCGCGCACGGCGTGTGCACAGTGAAGGCGGAGAGGCTGGCGAGAGGAATTGGATGGTGGTGGTCGGGTGAGGTTGGAACGGCGGTGGCGAGTGGCGGTATCGAACGGTGGCGAGCAGTGGAGCGCTCGGCTCGTTCGTGGGGGAGGAGAGGGAGAGAGCAGGCACGAGAGGGTGTGTGTGCGGGTGAGTGAGGGAGTGGAGAGAGGTGCTCGGGGTTTTGCTTGCGGGTTTGGCCGGCCGGCGGTCGTGGCGGGGGCCACGGCATGATTGGGTGGAGAAGGATCGGGCGAGAAGTGGGCGAGCGAGATATGGCGCAGAGAAGGGCGGCCACGCGGTGGTTTGGCCGGCGTACGGCGCGGCCGCAGTCAGGGCGACCGGCGCGTCGTGCGCGGGCGAGCGCGCGCGCGTGCGCGGGGCGCGGCGGGCGAGCGAGCGAGCGTGGGCCGGCGCGGGCGTTTGAGCGGGCCGAAAGGCCAACTGGGCCGGTTGGGAAGCTCCGGGGAAAAAATATTTTCCTTTTTCTTTTTCTAAAACCTTTTCAAACTTTGACCAAACAAAAACAGTTTCAAAAACTTAAAACTGGGCTTTGACACAAAAATAAAAGTTGCTCAAAATAATTCCCTCTACAACTTTCATATAAGACACTTTTTCTGAAAATCATTTTCACAACCTCCACCTAAATAAAGCCAATTTTTGAGCTATAAATTATTTTGTTCTTACATTTTTAAATTATTAAACTAGGCTGAACTAGGTCAAGGTGTCAAAACAGAAAGTTTTGTACTCCAAATTACGTATTTTATAAAATTATTTGCCAAGACAGAAATCCAATTAGACAACCAAGTCTTAAAGAGATCCAGATCCAAATAAACAACAAAGAGGCAAAAGCACTTTTATGCACATGAAATGATGCAATGCATTGCTTATGAACTTTAGTAGCTAAATGTAGTTCCTAATGCAGTGCTTGACACGGGTGTCACAATCTCATCTTGCATTAATGTTACTTCCTTCCTTATGTTATCCGTCCCATTTTCCTAATAAAAGTTATTCTCAACTAATTAAAACTTATGTGGATAAACTTCTTACAGATGGCCCGTACCAAGCGCACAGCTCGTAAGTCAACTGGAGGCAAGAGGCCTAATTACATGTTGGGGCCATGGACCACTGAGGGATCAGAGGACTTCCTGGATGAGTTTGGCATGCGTACCATCCTTTGGAGGGTGCTGCACTTAGTTGGATACCAGGAGGGTCAGGAGCCGCGGTACGACTGGCATCGCGTACAGATCTCTGAGGACCGCCACATCTACACGGTGGAGGTGGACGTGCCTAGCCGTGACGAGCAGGATCACATCTGGTGCCGTCGAGTGTTCGCACTGTAGGATAGGACCCCATGGGATGGAGCTTACAGAGTTTCCTACACTGTTCTTTGGGACATTATGGAGGACCACCCAGAAGTGGTTGCCCAAGCTACAGCCAGTATCTTCCCGATAGCAGATCTCTACCAGTCAGTGTGGCGTCAGCCAGGAGCCGCGGTACTTGAAGCCAGCTCGCTTGAGAGGGAGCATTGCGCCGGACCAGCCGAGAGTGCTATGGCTGCACTCATGGCTACTTATGGGTGTCTATCCCACAGCTGTGATCAGTTGGACCACATCCTCAGTGAGGAGATGGCTGCACAGCACCGGAGGCAGCAGGAGAATATCACGGAGATAGACCATCTTACTGCAGAGTTAGCCCGTATGAGAGTGGAGAGGGATCAGGCACTTCAGAGAGAACAGGAGACCGCCCACCAGCTCAGTATACAGCAGGAGTCTGCGACCTTCTTGTGCGGATACATGGGTGTATGCCGAGTCTCTGAGTGATGAGTGATTGTCAACTGGGATGATGCACATGTTCTTTGGCTTGTGTTGTGCAGGTGTCGAGCACGGATGCAGTAATCGAAGGCGAGGTGAAGGTCAAGTAGAGACGTGTCGTGCCGATGGACCGAGAGTGGCGAAGGGCGAACGTGAGGCTTGGACTGAGGGACCAGAGGCCCGAGGATCAGCTGTGGTGGCTGGCAGCCTGTGACGACAACAAGTGAAGACTTGCGGTCATGTGTTGCCTGAGTCGTGGACTTGGGGACACGTGACGGTGGACGGGGTGCACGGGAGGTGCATCCCATCTACGACGTCGGTTTGGTGGTTGAGCCAGGGAAAAACCATCGGGTGGATGGTTTCCAGGTTTGGGCCTCAAAACCTGGGTGCGGATGGTTTCCGAGTTTGGCCACAAAACTCGGGCTGAGGACAGTTTCCAGGTTTGGGCCTCAAAACCTGGGCGCTGAGGGTTTGCTGAGTTTGGCCTCAAAACTCAGATGCTTGGTGGGCTGGTTTCCCGGTTTGGGCCTCAAAACCGGGGGTTGGCTGGAAAAGGCTGGTTTCCCGGTTTGGGCCACAAAACCGGGGGTGCAGAGCGAGGGCGGCACGTGGCGGCAATCGGAAGGTTGCGTCGAGGCAACGCTATGAGTTGTGCGGGCGTGGCCGTCGGATACACCTACCACCGAGTTGGTCCAGAATAACCTTAGGGTTTAGCTGGTTCGCTCTGTAATTAGAGAGGGGTAGAGTAGGAATTAGAAATTAGGATAAGTAGAGGGAGACACCCTCCTCCCTTCCTATCTCAGTCATTTGCTCTTTGCTTCTAGGGTTTCCTGCTCTCCCAATCCCCTGCTGTAGCTAGCTGAGATCCGCAGAGAACCATACCACTGTGTACTGGAGATTTTGAGGAAGTGAGGCCGTAACCTCACTGTTGTAGCGTGTGGTAGCCACACGGTTGCAGATCGATGTGTTGATTCGTGTTTTGATTTGTGTTCTTCGCGTTCTTCATTTCTCCGCGATTTTCCCGTCACTCGATCTCTCTCCCTACTGCGTCTTTGTGAAATCCGTTTGAATCAACTTGTTCGTATTTGAAAGGAGATTATTTCCACCAAAGGAATTCATCTATCTCCCTACGAGCAACTAGATCGGGTTGATTTTCTTTTCTTGGCGCTTTTCGGTTCATCCTCCTCCCCTTTTGATTTCCCGGTGATTGACTCGATTTGAGCGGATGATTTCTTGGGGATAGTCTCCTAACTACTCCGTGATCATCCTCTCCAAGTTTGGGAACGTGGGATTTTGATTTGAATCAATTTGGAGAAGATTTGGGAGAAGGGCGATCAAAATCGCCCTCCTTGAGTGACCGCGGACAGTCCGCCACTCAGGGCGCGGACAGTCTGCGCGTCGGGGACGAGCCAGACCAGTGGCACTATTCTTCGGCTGATTTGGCTTTTGTTTGAACGGCGGACAGTCCGCAGTTCAAAACCGCGGACAGTCCGGGAACGCCCAGGAGACTTACAACAACACTTCGGTTTTGCTCATTTGGCCGGCGGACAGTCCGCGACCTGAGCCCGGACAGTCCGCCACTGGGCAGACAGTCCGCGACCGTACTAGCGGACAGTCCGTGAATCGGCTGTTTGCTCCGGTTTAGTGCGTTTGCTCTCCCGGCTTGTTCGTTTGGTTTCCGGACTTCTCGTTTGGCCCTAGAGTTGACCAAGGAACCTCTCTAGGTATCTTTGCTACTTGTTAGCATAGGTATTTAGGAGTTTCTCGACGTAGCCGTCAATCTATGTTCGGGACTTGGTTTTTGGGGGTGGTGTTCGAGCCGGAGCCTTTGATGTTTGGTTTGCTATCTTCATGTGGTGCCTCGCTGCGATCCTAGGGATCATCCACCCTCTTCCAAGGGTCGTGGGCATCACGGTTTCGGTCGCAGTTTCTCGGGGTTGATTTTGGGACAGTTGGCCAAAGTTTCGAGAGAAATTTTTGAGCTCCCATTCACCCCCCCCTCTGGTCGCCTTGATAGTGCTTTCTCGGTCCTTCAATTGGTATCGGAGCGGGTTAAGGATCTTCCACCTTAGCCGGTTCCAGATCCACAGAAGGCGACATGGATCGCGGCGTGGGCAAACCGCCGTTTTTCGATGGGACGAACTATGCGTATTGGAAGATACACATGTCGGCCTATCTGCAGAGTTTGGGTGCTTCCATCTGGGATATTTGCAACTCTGCCGATTACGTGGTCTTGGCTGCTCGTGTCTCTCAGCTTCAGATCGATGAGCACGATGCCAATAGCCGAGCCCGTAATGCTCTTTTCTCATGTTTGAGCATGAGTGAGTTTGATCGCGTTTCTCACCTCGCTACGGCTCGGGAGATTTGGGCTACCCTCATGCGTTTCCATGAGGGAACCTCTCAAGTCAAAACCCGACTCTACAAGTCGTTCAAGCGAGAGTATGAGAACTTTTGACATATGCCTGGCGAGAGCATAGAAAGTTTATTCGCTCGCTTTCAGGTGATTGTCAACAGGATGAGGGCTAACAAGGAGCTGTTGCCTTTCGACGATCATGAGAGAGCTTTGAAGCTACTTCATACTCTTGATCGATCGGTGTGGGATTCCAAAGTTCAGATGATCATCGAATCACCTAACTATGAGACCCTCACGTGCGACGAGCTCTTCAGTAAGCTCAAGTCCAGTGAGATCGATGCCATGGCGAGGGCTTCTTATGAGAATCCTTCTGGCCCGACTATGGCTTTGGTTTCTGGCACTTCTAACCCTTCTGGAGGTTTTGCTCTTTCGTCTCTCTTTTCTGTCACAGAGGACCAGCTGGAGTCTTTGGGGGATGACGAGTTGGCAATGCTCGCCAACCGGTTCTCACGGTTTCACAACAACCGCATGAACCGTCGCCGCGGAGGAGGACACTCAGGATGCTACGAGTGCGGCGACCCCGATCACTTCATCGCCAACTGTCCCAAGAAGAAGCATTCATCTGGGTAGGGCGATCATGGGCACAAGTACGACTCCGGCAAGCGCAAGGAGAAGTACGTCCCCGCGAGGCACAAGTGGAGGGGCGGCTTTGACAAGGAGTACATCAACAAGAAGTACTTGGAGAAGGCCCAGGCTGAGCAGCGTGCGTTCTTCGCCACGCTCAGCGACGTCGACGGCTCGGATGACGACTCCGCTTGCTCAAGCGACGATGAGTCCGAGAAGAAGAAGAGGATCGAGGACAACCTGAACGGCCTCTGCTTCTTCGCCGACGACGAGGGCTTCTGCACCATGGCCCTCGACGGCGAGCTGGTGAACTCCCCTCGAAATGACGACGACGACGACACCTCCCAGGTATCTCTCACCCACGATGAGCTTTCAGCTGAGGTAGAGAAGCTTACTGCCGCCTTGCTTAGTCAGGATAAGCTGCTTAGGCGTGCCGCTAGAGAGCGCAAGGAGTTTAGGCAGAAGTGGGAGGATACGGTGAAGGAACTTGATTCTGTCAATTCCACCGTAGTTGTCACAGATGTGGAGGAGTGTGATGCGTGCACCACACACATGACTGATCTTCTCACTTTGAGAAGTAAGTATGTTGCGTTGGTAGGAGAGGTGGATGAGCTCCGGGCTAGACCCATGCTGTTGGGTGCGTGCAAGACTTGTCCTGTCTTGCAATCCGAGTTGGCAGAGAAGAATGCCAAGATTGTGTCTCTTGAGGAGGCCAGCTCGGGTAGCACTTGTGTGACTAGGTGCACTTTGTGCGAGGGTTTGGAGATGGAGATTGCCAATGTGAAGCATGACAAGATGCAAACCGAGGAGGAAAACACATACCTTCGGACCATCTTGTCATGGGTGTCTTGTGGTGAGCCACAGCTCGGGATGATGATTTCCCAATTCAAGCGAGCTGCTGGAGGTCCCGGTGTAGGCTTTGCTCAGGGTGTTGATCTTTCTGCTTTTGGGAAGATTGGAGAGTCGAGTGGTCTGAATCCGAGTGAGAAGCCCAACTCCACCACTACTCCCAAACTTACCAAGCTTCCACCCAAAGAGCCTCTCAAGCCTAACACCAAGGATGGGGTCTTTGTTGAGCCTCCGAGAGCTCCACCCAAGAACCAGCAATGGGCTCCCAAACCCAACCACCTAAAGAACAAGCTGGACACAATGCCACCTATCCAGGAGGAGTTGCCACAGAAGGGCAAGGTGATCCACACCCACAACCGTGAGTACCAACAACCCCCTTTGAGAGCGGTGAGGTACCACTGTGAGCACTGTGGGAGAGATGGACACTTGAGCGAGTTCTGTTTTAGGCGCAAGAGAGAGGCGCGCCGTGCTAGGGAGATGAACAACCCGGACATGTACCATCCTTTCCATGATGTACATGCGCCGAATGTTCAGAGGAGAGCACCGAGACGTGCTGCTAGGCCCAGAGGTCCAGAACCACAAGTTCCCAGGCCTAGGCAGCAGAGAGCTCCGAGGAGAGACGCTAGGCCTAGAGGTGTTGAGCCTCAAGTCCCTAGGCGTAGGCCTCGTAGAGAGCGTGCCCGGCGGGAGCCTGCATTTGTAGGCTATGGACCCCGTGGCGGTGGCTTTGCAGTTGAGCGTTTTCCCCCACCGCGTTTTGAGTATCGCGATGGACGCTGCTCCCTTAGCGGACCACGTTTTCCTCAACGTGGTGATCGCTCCTCCCGTAGGCGTGCTAGGAATGGTTTTTCTGCTAACCATTCTTTTGAGCAGCCGGCCCAACACTGGTATTCCCCTTACTTCACTAACCCCAGTGTTGGACAGTATGCTCACCCTATGTCTTTTTATTGATGTAGGTAAAACGATTGGAGAACGTTTGGTTGGTGGATTCTGGGTGATCGAGGCACATGACCGGAAACGCCAAGTGGTTCTCCAGTCTTAGTCCGGTCGCCGGAAAGGAGTATATCACCTTCGGCGACAACAACAAAGGTAAGGTGCTGTCTCGTGGGTCTGTGCGAGTTAATTGGCACTTTGTGTTGCGCGATGTTACTCTTGTATCTAACTTGCATTTTAACCTTCTTTCCGTCTTGCAACTCTTTGACGACGACTATGAGATTCGTTTTAAACCGAATCTCAGTCGTATTTTGGATCCTCAGGGCAATCTTGTTTGTGTGATTTCGCCCTTTGGAAAAGTCTTTCGTGCGGATTTCTCCGAGTCGTTCAGAATTTCTCGTTGTCTTTTGGCTGGACCTTCCTCCTCTGATCTTTGGAAGTGGCATAGGAGACTAGGTCACCTGAGCTTCGACTTGCTTGCAAGGCTTAGTTCACTTGGCCTAATCCGAGGATTGCCCAAGTTATCAATGGAGAAGGATCTTGTTTGCCACTCTTGTAGACACAGAAAGATGGTTGCCGCTCCCCACCATCCGGTGACTCAGGTCATGACCAAGCGCCCTGGAGAGCTTTTGCACATGGACCTTGTTGGTCCGGCTCGGGTGAGCTCGGTTGGGGGGAAGTGGTATGTGCTTGTTGTTGTCGACGATTTTTCGAGATATTCGTGGGTTTTCTTTTTAGCTGAGAAAACTGAGACTTTCTCCTTTGCTCGCAATCTGATTTTGCGTCTTCAGAACGAGTTCCCTTTGAACTCGATGCGAGCTATTAGGAGTGATAATGGTTCCGAATTCAAGAATTCGGATTTTGAGAAGTTTTGTAACTCCTTGGGTTTAGAGCATCAGTTTTCTTCCCCCTACACACCCCCTCAGAATGGTGTTGTAGAGAGGAAAAATCGGACCCTTGTAGAGATGGCCAGGACGATGCTTGATGAGCATAGGACTCCTAGGCGATATTGGGCCAAAGCTATGAACACTGCATGCTATATTTCCAATCGCATTTTTCTTCGAGCTTTCTTGAAAAAGACCTCTTATGAGTTGCGTTTTGGAAAACTACCCAAGGTGAGTTATTTTCGAGTTTTTGGTTGCCATTGTTTTATACTCAAAAAGGGCAACTTGGACAAGTTTGAGTCTCGTTCTTCTGACGGTGTGTTTTTGGGTTATGGCACTCACACTCGAGCTTATCGTGTACTTAACCTTGACACTAACCGAGTCATGGAGACATCCGATGTCACCTTCGACGAGACCATGGTTTGTCCTTCTTCTCGTTTTGAGCGTGCAGGTGATCATGTGGTTGGCGAACCTCTTTTCGATGATGAAGAAGAAGGTGCTGAAGGGATAGATGACCCAGCACCTCCTCCACCTGCTGTGCCGCAAAGAGCGGCTTCTACGACGACTCACGGCCCCGACACATCGTCTTCCTCGGGGCCGTGGGATCCGCCACCCCGAGCGGTACCCTTTGTACCCGGGGAGGCACCAGCTGCTGTTGAGGGGGAGGCCAATTCGGCAAGGGAGGCGCCACGTCACATTCAGCGCCAGCACCCGCCTCAGCAGATGATCGGCAGCATCGACGAACGCGTCACCCGGTCAAGGCAAATCTCTCACTTTGCTCATTCTGCATTTGTTGCTGATTTTGAGCCCCGAGATGTTGGACACGCTTTGACGGATCCGGATTGGGTCAATGCCATGCATGAGGAGCTTGAGAACTTTGAGAGAAATCGGGTTTGGGTTTTAGTGTCTCCACCTTCTGAGTGTCATCCTATTGGGACAAAATGGGTTTTCAAAAACAAACAGGGAGAAGATGGCCATGTTGTGAGAAACAAGGCCATACTCGTAGCCCAGGGATATAGTCAGAAGGAGGGGATAGACTATGAGGAGACATTTGCTCCTGTAGCAAGTTTGGAGGCTATTAGGATACTCTTGGCCTTTGCTGCATCCAAAGGTTTCAAACTTTTTCAAATGGATGTCAAGAGTGCCTTCTTAAACGGCTACATAGAAGAGGAGGTGTATGTTAGACAACCCCCCGGTTTCGAAAATCCCAAATTTCCAAACCATGTCTTTAAACTTCACAAAGCTTTTATGGTTTGAAACAAGCCCCTAGAGCCTGGTATGATAGGTTGAAAACCTTTTTGCTAGCTACGGGTTTTAAAATGGGATGTGTAGATAAAACGCTCTTTCTCCTCAAGCAAGGCAGTGATACTCTCTTGGTCCAAATTTACGTGGATGATATCATTTTTGGTGGTTCTTCTCACGCTTTCGTTGCCAAGTTTGCAGACATTATGAGCAGGGAGTTCGAGATGAGCATGATGGGCGAGTTGACGTTTTTCCTCGGGTTGCAAATCAAGCAAACCCGGGAAGGAACGTTTGTGCACCAGGGCAAGTACACCAGAGATATCTTGAGGAAGTTCGACATGGGTGAGGCCAAGCCTCTTCCAACACCCATGGCGACCACGACGGCCCTGGATGCGGACAAGGAGGGAGAAGCAGTGGACCAGAAGGAGTACCGGAGTATGATCGGGTCGCTGCTGTACCTGACGGCGACACGCCCGGACATCCAGTTCGCGGTGTGCCTCTGCGCGCGCTTTCAGGCGTCGCCGTGCACCTCTCACCGTCAGGCGGTCAAGCACATTATGAGGTACTTATCCTTCTCTCCAGAATTCGGGATTTGGTATTATGCTTCCTCCACCCTTTCCCTTTGCGGTTATTCCGATGCCGATTTTGCTGGTTGCCGTATTGATCGCAAGTCCACTTCTAGGACTTGCCAGTTTATTGGTTCTTCTCTTGTTTCATGGTCCTCTCGCAAGCAGTCTAGCGTCACCCAGTCTACCATGGAGGCTGAGTATGTTGCTGCGGCTAGCTGTTGTTCCCAGTTACTCTGGATGATGGCCACTTTGCGTGATTTTGGTCTGAGCTTTTCTCATGTTCCATTGGTTTGTGACAGCACGAGTGCAATTAGCGTTGCTAAGAACCCCGTGCTTCACTCGAAGACCAAACACATTGATGTGCGCTTTCATTTTCTGCGAGACCACTATGAGAAGGTGATATCGACCTTCGCCATGTCGATACTCATCATCAGCTTGCTGATATTTTTACCAAGCCTTTGGACCAATCAACCTTTAATCGGTTGAGAGGTGAGCTTGGTGTGTGTTTCCCCTTTTAGATGGGGGAAACACTTTGGATTTTGTATGATACACTGACTTTTTGTTTTCAGTTGTTTTTGCTTCTTTTTGATTTCTTCGTGCATCTTTTGCATTTCAGCATACGCTTTTACTTTCTGAGCTTCATGTGTATAATCTGAAGAATGTAACTATGCTCTGTGTAGTTTTTGCTCCGATGCTTTATGGTGATGTTGTAGCCTATGCTCTTTCTGATCATTAGTACATACTATGAGCTGAGCCATTTTTGAATGGTGAATTTGATAATGAACTTAAAACTTGAAAATGTTCACCATTGAGATATGCAACTAGCATGTGTAGGATGTGTTGAAGTCACATGTGCTTTTCATATATGCTAGGTTGCTATGTCTCTAGTGTTGAGTCATTCACTTGCTTGGTATGTCATATTCTACTTAAAATCTGAACCAAGTTAAATGAATTGGAAAGATCGAGATGGGTTTGCTTGTTAGCACCTCACGGTTTCGAGACTGTTTCTCATTGCACTTTGAGTTAAACTTGAGCTGTGTAGTGTATGACCGAAACTGTTGCTTTAAGCTTCTGATTGCTTATGCATAGGCTTCGCACAGTTGAAAAGTTAGGCAATAACAAGCATTCAGCCTCTCGCAGTCACATGCTGTTTTCTGAACTTGTGTAATTTCACCGCTGCAACTCCGATTAAAATCTGAAATCACAAGTATATGCCTAAATTGGTATCAGCATGATGTTTGAACTGTGCTAGGGGTAGTTCACTTGGTATACATGCTTAGCACATTTGACTTCCTGTCCATACATGTCTTGTGCTATTTTGATGGTGAATACCTTTTTCGGCTTAAAACTGCTCACATGTTCATATTTCATTCCTAGTGATCAGCTTGAGCCTTTGCTAGCATTCTGTGCATTTTTCTGAGCCATCGGATCAGAACTCTGTCGAGCATCTTTGCACTCTTTTGAGTATACTCCTGAAGCTCCTAACTTGCATTCTGACTCATATGCATCTTGGAAGGGGAGAAATCTGCGTGTTAGCACTTTGTGCTGCATTTTCTGAGGGGGAGCTTTGACTCTTGACAAGTGCATTTTCAACTAAGGGGGAGAAATTGCAAATCATATTTCCTGGTTGTTTGCACTATTCGAGGGGGAGTTTGTTTCCGGTTGAGTCTTTGACATTTTCAATTGGTTTGGAGCGGTTTGCTAGTTGCGTTGAGCCTTAGCCTCTTTCATGAGGAACTAGCATTTGCTTTTCAGATTTTCAATTGGTGTCGAACTCTTTTTGGTAACAGTCGGTATCGAGCTTTCTTTGCTAGTTGTGTTGAGCCTCTGTGCCTCAATCTCGAGGGACTAGCATTTTGCTTCGATATTTTTGATTGGTTTTTGCTAGCGGTGTTGAGCCTGTTCTACCTCTTCTTGAGGGCTAGCTTTGCTTTGCTTGGTTGCGTCGAGCCGTTGCCCATGTCTTTGGGGACCAAGTTCTTTCGCTCTTTCCACTTGACCTTCTTCGGCTTTGCTATGCTTTTGGGTCATTTGGTCGAGTTCTCTCTTCTCCTTCTTCCTTCTTCTCTTTCTATTATGATTTGTGTTGGTAGTTGACAATGCACTCATCAAGGGGGAGATTGCAGATACATGGGTGTATGCCGAGTCTCTGAGTGATGAGTGATTGTCAACTGGGATGATGCGCATGTTCTTTGGCTTGTGTTGTGCAGGTGTCGAGCACGGATGCAGTGATCGAAGGCGAGGTGAAGGTCAAGTAGAGACGTGCCGTGTCGATGGACCGAGAGTGGCGAAGGGCGGACGTGAGGCTTGGACTGAGGGACCAGAGGCCCGAGGATCAGCTGTGGTGGCTGGCAGCCTGTGACGACAACAAGTGAAGACTTGCGGTCATGTGTTGCCTGAGTCGTGGACTTGGGGACACGTGTCGGTGGACGGGGTGCACGGGAGGTGCATCCCATCTACGACGTCGGTTTGGTGGTTGAGCCAGGGAAAAACCATCGGGTGGACGGTTTCCAGGTTTGGGCCTCAAAACCTGGGTGCGGATGGTTTCCGAGTTTGGCCACAAAACTCGGGCTGAGGACGGTTTCCAGGTTTGGGCCTCAAAACCTGGGCGCTGAGGGTTTGCTGAGTTTGGCCTCAAAACTCAGATGCTTGGTGGGCTGGTTTCCCGGTTTGGGCCTCAAAACCGGGGGTTGGCTGGAAAAGGCTGGTTTCCCGGTTTGGGCCACAAAACCAGGGGTGCAGAGCGAGGGCGGCACGTGGCGGCAATTGGGAGGTTGCGTCGAGGCAATGCTACGAGTTGTGCGGGCGTGGCCGTCGGATACACCTACCACCTAGTTGGTACAGAATAACCTTAGGGTTTAGCTGGTTCAACCTGTAATTAGAGAGGGGTAGAGTAGGAATTAAAAATTAGGATAAGTAGAGGGAGACACCCTCCTCTCTTCCTATCTCAGTCATTTGCTCTTTGCTTCTAGGGTTTCCTGCTCTCCCAATCCCCTGCTGTAGCTAGCTGAGATCCGCAGAGAACCATACCTCTGTGTACTCGAGATTTTGAGGAAGTGAGGCCGTAACCTCACTGTTGTAGCGTGTGGTAGCCACACGGTTGCAGATCGATGTGTTGATTCGCGTTTTGATTTGTGTTCTTCGCGTTCTTCGTTTCTCCGCGATTTTCCCGTCACTCGATCTCTCTCCCTACTGCGTCTTTGCGAAATCCGTTTGAATCAACTTGTTCGTATTTGAAAGGAGATCATTTCCACCAAAGGAATTCATCTATCTCCCTACGAGCTACTAGATCGGGTTGATTTCGTTTTCGTGGCGCTTTTTGGTTCATCCTCCTCCCCTTTTGATTTTCCGGTGATTGACTCGATTTGAGCGGATGATTTCTTGGGGATAGTCTCCTAACTACTCCGTGATCATCCTCTCCAAGTTTGGGAACGTGGGATTTTGATTTGAATCAATTTGGAGAAGATTTGGGAGAAGGGCGATCAAAATCGCCCTCCCTGAGTGACCGCGGACAGTCCGCCACTCAGGGCGCGGACAGTCCGCACGTCAGGGACGAGCCAGACCAGTGGCACTGTTCTTCGGCTGATTTTGCTTTTGTTTGAACGGTGGACAGTCCGCAGTTCAAAACCGCGGACAGTCCGGGAACGCCCAGGAGACTTACAGCAGCACTTCGGTTTTGCTCATTTGGCCGGCGGACAGTCTGCGACCTGAGCCCGGACAGTCCGCCACTGGGCAGACAGTCCGCGACCGTACTGGCGGACAGTCCGTGAATCGGCTGTTTGCTCCGGTTTAGTGCGTTTGCTCTCCCGGCTTGTTCGTTTGGTTTCTGGACTTCTCGTTTGGCCCTAGAGTTGACCAAGGAACCTCTCTAGGTATCTTTGCTACTTGTTAGCATAGGTATTTAGGAGTTTCTCGACGTAGCCGTCAATCTACGTTCGGGACTTGGTTTTTCGGGTGGTGTTCGAGCCGGAGCCTTTGGTGTTTGGTTTGCTATCTTCTTGTGGTGCCTCGCTGTGATCCTAGGGATCATCCACCCTCTTCCAAGGGTCGTGGGCATCACGGTTTCGGTCGCAGTTTCTCGGGGTTGATTTTGGGACATTTGGCCAAAGTTTCGAGAGAAATTTTTGAGCTCCCATTCACCTCCCCTCTGGTCGCCTTGCTAGTGCTTTCTCGGTCCTTCATCTGGGCCTTGGTCATGAGGGAGACCGAGGAGGCTCTTCGTGGTGTGTGTCGAGGGCATACGCGCTTCTGAGGAGAATAGGCTGTTGAGGCCGCGAGTGGGAGATCTAGAGCTGCAACTTCACCACCTCCAGGTCTATAATGACCTCTTGCATGAGGAGATCCATCGCAGGGAGAATGAGAGGAACCCCATCTTTCCTCAGGAGGACCCGGATCCACGTGACTCTTCTAGCGATTCTTCGGACGTGTCTAGCGATGATGGCGACGATGGCAGTGTCGCTAGGGAATAGGCTAGACCGCGTGTCTTGGTTTTTAGTGTTCTTTTGTGTCATGTTGCCCGGACCTGATCTTTTGCTTTGCTATGGGCCGAATGTAAGGTGGGATAGTGAACTTATGTGCACGTGGTGCGAGACCTTTTGAAAGTCCCATATGTATGGGCATCTATGGATGTTTGTGTTGGCTTTTGCATGTTATGTACTGAGCGATCTTATTATGTGATGCTGCGATGTGGATTGAAATTTATTATGCCTCTGTGATTGTTTGGCGAATTCGTTTTCTGAATAAATTCAGTTGGCATGATCCATTGTTGTGACAGAACCTCCTGAATTAATAAGGCCCACGAGTACCTGTCCTTGTCCTACAGACCTCAGACAGTCATACCCTGTGCCCCATAACCCAAAAGACCCATCACGTGTCATCGGGTAACCCGACTCATCCACGTTTCCTTACATTCCCAGGATCATTGCAAGACTCATGCAGTATTACAACATTTAACAAATAATATACATCAGAGATAAAAGTGCGAAAGTATTACACCATAAGTTTTACAAACCAGTTGTTCAAACTCGCGTCGTTATTACAAACCATAGTTTCAAACTTCACCCTAGGTAGTGGAAGCAACATTAATATAACTGTATTTCACACAAACAGCCCCGCCTAAGGGCTGTATTACTCCTCCCCGGACACGTCCTCCTCAATGACGGTCACGCAACAAGCCTCAAAGCAAGGTTGCTCGTGAACGTCACCTGCAATAGGGGTTTAACAAACCCTGAGTACAAAGGTACTCAACAAGGCTTACCCGACAAGAAAGAAGAAGAACAGGTATGCTGGTTTGGGTAGGCTCAACAGTACTTTTCATTTGCATAAAAGCTTACTGAAGTAATTCTAGATTCAACTTTTACTTAATCCTTTAAGTACGTGGTAATAATTGAAAGTAAACATTGGTGAAATATCATTATCATTCTTTCCTAAACAAGTTTCAGTTTATTCTACGCTGCGGGTCGAAAGATTGAGTCTCCTTAACCGAGGAGCACGACGATTCGAACCGATTAAACCAGATCTGGGAGTTTTCCACGACCATACGATATATGTAGACCCTTGATCACACATATATCAACCCCCCAACCTTGGATCCTCCAAACAAGACCGGGTCCGCGCCACCCGAGAGTACTTGTACACCTCCAATCCGGGACTTTAACCCACGAGGGTAGCTAGTACTCCCGCCATATCTCCACTCCCAGTGCGCGAGTAGCCGTTCTCGTCTAAGAACCACCAAGGGAGGGCTTACCGTAGCATATGATCGGTACTTCACAGTTTCTCAATCTAGCAGGCCAACAACGGTCAACCCTAATCCGACACATCCGGGTCACCCTACACCGACCCAAGGTTCGATGCATGTGCCTGTCGGGTCTTAACCATCATTCTTTCTCATTATCCTTCCAAAACGATAAGTATTGTAAAAATTTATCAAAAGCTTCATAAAGCAAGGCTAAGCATTTCTATCATTTGCATAAAGCAGGTATCAAGGAATGATATATCAATATCAAGGTTGATCATGCATCAACAGGTTTAAAGCATTTATTTGATAAACATCTAATGCATCAAGTTATCGAAAGTAAGTGTAATTGTAAATCCAAGGAAATGGTTAAATGAACCGGGGCTTGCCTTCGTTGACCGAAAAAGTCTGGAACTCCTGATATTCCGGATCCACAGGATACTCCGAACTCTCTGGACCAATCTCGTCCGGACAATCGACCCCTTCGGAAACTATACGATAAAAGAGTGCATGCTTGATGAGATGCTCATGTCATGATCATGGTAAAGATGGAAATTTACTAAGTTATAAACACTTGACTTGCAACAACTTTCCCTCACGGTAAAGTTGCAAGCCAACAAAACTAACTTGCATAAACATACATGGTTTATATGAGAGGCACTTGCCTGCATCAAGCAGCAGATCAAGATAAATCAAGCATGGTTTACATGGTTTGGCCGGAGGAACTCTGGCTTGCCGTGGCCACGACCAAGATACCTGCGGCGGCTCCCTGCCGGCAGCGAGGAAGAAGACCGTGGCGACGGCGATTGCAAGCTCTAGGGCTCGGGTTAGCTAGCTCAGGAGAAGCAAGGGATTTAGGCGGAGCTATTTGGGAGATGGAGGGTGCAGGGATGCAGCGACGGCGGTGATCGAGCTCGCCGGAGCTTGACCAAGAAACAGAGGAAGAGAGAGAGGAGGTGGCGGACGCGGACGATGGGAGGTTGGGGAGCTCTCAGAGCTTGCCACCGCGCTGAGTGAAGCAGGCAGGAAGCTAGCTGCGTGGCCGAACACGCGGAGTGGCGCGGAGGCGGCCAGGCCACGGCAGCGGCGACGCGGCGGCCTGCCCTGCTCCGGCAGATGCAACCCCCCTCCTGTAGCTACAGGAACAGATTCACCCCCTTTCTAATTACTCCTGATTTTTG
The DNA here is from genome assembly GCA_009763385.1 of Coix lacryma-jobi var. lacryma-jobi. Taxonomy (NCBI): domain Eukaryota; kingdom Viridiplantae; phylum Streptophyta; class Magnoliopsida; order Poales; family Poaceae; genus Coix; species Coix lacryma-jobi. Next base: position 144,020,507 of record CM019822.1, on the reverse strand, counting down.
TACTGCATGACAAAAACTCCTAAAACAAAAGTTGCTTCAAATTTTGTGTTCTACAAGTTTGCTTTAAGAACCAAAGTCAAATTCTGCCCGGATTTTGAAATGGAGTTCAAATTCAAATTTGGACCAAACTGAATTTCAAAATTACATTTTGAATTTTCTGAACAACTTCAAATTTTGCCAATATATGAAATGTAGAGTTTGAAAAGTTGTACAACTTTGATTTAACACCCTTTGGCTGATTTCCACTGGAAATAGGTCAATTTGATCAAAACAGTTCAAATCGATTTCAAATTGGAAATTTGAAAAGGGGACAGAACTAGGGTTTTGCAGTAAAAGCAAAATTACTTTTGATTTTGCATTGACACTTGAAAAATGGTCAATGTAGGAAATGTTCATTTTGAAATTCTCTACAACTTTGATGTAGATCTCAAACTCAGATTTCAAATAGTTTTTGAAATGCAAGTTTAAAGTCAAAAGGGGACCATTTCCAGGGTTTGAGTAAATTCATAATTACTTGAAATTTTTACAAAAACTTTGAAAACTTTGAATACCAAAGTTGTACCTCTCCTCAAGATCTACCAAAAAGCTTTTAGGGTCAACCCCTAATTATGCACAGATTTTGAGTTAACTAGAAAGGGCTAATTACTTATATAGGAATTTAATGATTTTCCCATTTTTAAGCTAAATAAATTTTATATTCTTTTTAATTGTTGAACTTGGATTCATGCCTTTACATGACTTTAGTCAAGTGGGAATGAACACAAGTTACTTCATAATGACATTCTAAATTAGGTTTTTGAGTTGCATCACAAGCATATAAACAAAGATGCTCACACATTAGGAATTAAACTCATTTTGGTGAATGCATCTCAAGGTGAGCTAGCACATGATGCTATGAAATGCTTATGATGACATGACAACATTTTATTCATGTAAACACCTGAGGTGTTACATCCAGGTGTTACAATTGTTCTCTACAATGATTGCAACCTCACCTAATGATCACTTGCTATCAATCTATGCAGATGACGACAAGTCGTAGTGGAGGTGGCGGTAGTGGTGGTAATGAGGACAACCGGGACAACCGCAATCCACCACCTCCTCCACCAGCCACTCCCGAGCAGCTCTTCGCCCAATTTCTAGGGAGCCAGCGCAACATTGAAGCCTTACTACGAGAGAACCTGGCACACGGCAACCAGCGCCCTGAGCCGAACCAATACAACACTTTCAAGGATTTTCTGGACACCAGGCCACCCATTTTCAAGGAAGCTACCCAACCTCTGGAGGCAGAAGAATGGCTGCATACCATGGAATAGAAGTTTTGGTTGCTCAGGCTCACAGAGGAGCTCAAGGCGGAGTATGCCGCACATCAACTGCAGGGGCCAGCCGGGATTTGGTGGGGGCATCACCGCACCACCTATCCTGCCCGTACACCTATCACTTGGGGATTGTTCTCGCAAGCTGTTTGAGGGCACTATATTCTGCCAGGCTTGATTCAGATGAAAGTGGCTGAGTTCATGGGCTTGACACAAGGAACTCGCTCAATTACTGAGTATCACCATGTGTTCAACTCCTTATCTCGCTATGCTCCAGAATTTGTGGACACGGAAGCTAAAAAGATTGACAGTTTCAAGAGAGGCTTGAATACCAAGATGGGAAAATCAGTGGGTACATCATCGCGTACCATCTTCAATGACTTTATCAGTTACTATTTGATCCAAGAGAACCACAACAACAAGCATGCTGCAAGTAAGGCACGTCGATTCAGGACCATCTCAGCCTAGGGGGCCACCAGCTCAGCGTTCCCAGTATCGACCACCAGCGCCGGGAGCACGTTTCAGGCCGCCGCAGAAGAAAGGTCAGCCACAAGTTCAGCGCAACCAAAGGCCATACAAGATAGCTGCCACTCAAGCTCGAGGAGGTCAGAGAGGTTCAGCAGGAGGGAAACCTCTGGTTCGGGGACCCTGTTTCAATTGTAATCAAGAGGGGCACTTCGCAAGGTATTGCCCACACCCAAAGAAGCAGCAGACTAACTACCCCGCACGTCTTCATAACATGACCGCTGAAGAGGCTCGTGCAGGAGAGCCTGTGACTGCTGGTATGTGTCTTGTAAATCACCATCATGCCGTTGTTTTGTTTGATACTGGATCATCACATTCTTTCATGAGTACGACATTTGCACAAAAGCATAATCAAGAAATGTCTGATATGGACTATGGGTTTCGCGTAAGCTCCATGGGGAGTAGCGTGTTATCTAGAAAGATAGTTTGTAATGCAACCATCAACATTGGAGGGCACAAGTTTGGAGCTAATTTAGTAGTTCTGCCTGGACTAAGCATGGATGCAGTTTTAGGTATGAGTTGGATGAGTATGTGGAACGCGGTGCTAGACACTGCTAATAGAACTCTTACCCTATCAGATGGACAGACAAATAACAAGCTTCGCATCTCTCTTCCCCGAGGTGCTGACTTCGTTGACTGATTTTGTACTTTGTCTATAGAAGACCTATCTAAGATTCCAGTTGTCCGAGAATTCCCAGACATCTTCCCGAACGAGTTACCAGGATTACCGCCCAAGCGGGCAGTGGAGTTTGCGATTGAGTTGTTACCTGGAACCGCGCCGATGTCTAGGAGGCCCTACCGTATGCCACCCAATGATCTAGCTGAACTTAAGACCTAGATCAAAGAACTTTTGAACAAGAGATTCATTCAACCTAGTGTATCAGAATGGGGTTGCCCGGGTTTGTTTGTTGAGAAGAAGGATAAGTCATTACGGATGTGTGTGGATTATCGGCCGCTCAATGCTGTGACTGTTAAAAACAAGTATTGTTGCCACGGATAGACATTTTGTTTGATCAGTTATCCAGAGCCAAGGTGTTTTCCAAGATCAATTTGAGGTCAGGTTATCACCAGATCAGAATTCGACCACAAGATATCCCAAAGACTGCTTTCTTAACCAGATATGGGCTATATGAGTATCTTGTCATGTCTTTTGCATTGACAAATGCTCCAGCATACTTCATGAGTTTGATGAACTCAATATATTCATGCCAGAATTGGACAAGTTCGTAGTAGTGTTCATTGATGATATTCTGGTATATTCTGAGAACCCGGACGACCATGCTGAACATTTGAGGATTGTTCTGACTAGGCTTCGAGAGCATAAACTTTATGCTAAATTTAGCAAATGTGAGTTTTGGTTGATGAAGGTGCATTTCCTTGGTCATATTCTATCGGAAGACGGGATTTCAGTGGACCCCAGTAAGGTGCAAGAAGTGATGGATTGGAAAGCTCCTATTTCGGTTGGGGAAATTCAAAGTTTTCTTGGTTTAGCAGGATACTATCGCCGTTTTATTCCCGACTTCTCCAAAATTGCAAAACCAATGACAAGTTGCTCCAGAAAGACCAGAAGTTCGAGTGGACAGAGGAGTGTGAAATAGCTTTTCGTACCCTGCGAAGACTATTGACCACCGCTCCTATTTTAGCTCAACCAGATATTGAAAAGCCCTTTGATGTCTTCTGTGATGCATCTAAGGTTGGTTTAGGTTGTGTCCTTATGCAAAAGGGCAGAGTGATTGCTTATGCTTCTCGCTAGTTGAGAAAACATGAAATAAACTATCCTACGCATGATTTGGAGTTAGCCGTTGTGGTGCACGCTCTAAAGATCTGGAGACATTATCTGCTTGGTAATGTGTGTAATATGTACACCAATCACAAAAGTCTCAAGTACATCTTCACTCAACCTGAGTTAGATATGAGGCAAAGAAGATGGCTTGAGTTAACTAAGGATTACAATCTGCAGATACATTACCATCTAGGAAAGGCGAATGTAGTTGCCGATGCATTAAGTCGGAAATCACATTGCAACAACCTGAGATTACTACCCAAAGATGAGTTTAGTCTTGTACACCCTGTGATTCTACACAACATCAGGCTGCAAGGCACATTAATTAACCAACTTCTTGAAGGGCAAAAAACAGACAAGGGAATCTATCATATCAAAGAGAAGCTGAAAGCCGCAACTAAACCAGTAAAACATTTTCAGGTTGATGACAAGAGAGTTTTATGGTTTGACAAGCGCTTAGTAGTACCCAAGAATAGAGAGCTCAGAAATCGAATCATGGATGAAGCACATTTGTCCAAGTTATCTATTCATCCTGGTAGCACCAAGATGTATCAAGATTTGCGTGCAAGATTTTGGTGGACCAAGATGAACAAGGAAATTGCTGCTTATGTAGCCAGGTGCGACACGTGTTGTCGAGTAAAAGCTATTCACCTGAAGCCAGCCGGAATGCTTCAACCATTACTGATACCCGAGTGGAAATGGGAAGAAGTAAGTATGGATTTTATCACCGGATTGCCAACCACCCAGAAAGGAAATGATTCAATTTGGGTAATAGTTGATCGTCTAAACAAGACCGCACATTTCATACCAGTCAAAACTTGTTATCGAGCGCCGGACTATGCGGAGATTTATGTCTGTCAAATTGTTCGACTACATGGTATACCCAAGACCATAGTTTCGGATCGAGGATCGCAGTTTACTGCACCATTTTGGGAAAAACTACAGAAGGAGTTGGGTACAGAACTAGTCAGAAGTTCGGCTTATCACCCGCAAACATCAAGGCAAACGAAAAGAGTGAATCAAGTTTTGGAAGACATGTTGAGAGCCTGTGTAATATCGGCCAAGGGTTCTTGGGAAAAATGGTTACCTTTAGCAGAGTTCGCGTACAATGATAGTTACCAAGAAAGTATTCAGATGACACCTTTTGAAGCCCTATATGGCAGAAGATGTAGAACACCGGTAAATTGGGTTGAACCAGGAGAACGTCGATACTACGGAATTGATTTCATTAACGAAGTAGAAGAACAGGTTAGAACAATTCAACAACATATAGCAGCTGCTCAGTCTCGACAGAAGAGTTATGCCGACAAGCAAAGGAAACCGCTTGAATTCAGTGAAGGTGATTACGTCTACTTAAAGGTTTCCCCATGAAAGGTGTCAAACGCTTTGGAATTAAAAGAAATTTAGCGCCAAGGTTTGTGGGACCATATAGAGTTGTGAAAAGGAAAGGGGAGGTAGCTTATCAACTACAGTTACCAGAACATTTGAAAGCTATATTCCCTGTTTTCCATGTGTCGCAATTAAAGAAGTGTCTTCGTGTACCAGAAGAAGAGGTACAACCAGCCAATATCAAGTTGCAATCTGATCTCACTTACTCTGTAAAGCCGCACCGAGTGCTTGACGAAAAGGAAAGAATAACTCGTGGAAGAATAGTGAAGCAATACAAAGTATCTTGGAGTGAGCAAGATGACCGAGATGCCACTTGGGAAACGGAAGCCTATTTAAGAGAAGTGTATCCACACTTTTATATGAAATGGTTAGTAACTCAAATCTCGGGACGAGATTCCTTTAAGGAGGGGAGGGCTGTAACACCTCTGGTGTTAAGCAACCCTAAATGCATAACTTGACATTTCATGAGCATAAAGCATTCTCATATGTCTCCTTCTTCTATGTAAAGTGTTATTTCATGTGCTAAGTTGCTACTGATCATGCATGGTGTGATGCTTGTTTGGCTTGTTTTTGGAGTAGTTTGAGTTCCTTAGCAATCTAGCCTTGTTGTGGAGTCAAAATGAAGCCAGGTTGGTGTGGATCATTTTGGCTAATTAAGTTTCTAACCCTAGTTGCCCTAATAGAGCCCTAGGAGTCCTTTTGTTTGACTAACAAAGACCTCTATGATAGAAGCTTTGTATGGATGAGTGCCCTAAACCAAAAGTGTGTAGAATTTAGAGTAGAACAAAAGTTGTTTTTGGGTCAACTCATGAAAATGAGGTTGACATGGTGTTTTGAGGCCCACAAGGCAGAATTGGATGAGTTAGACTTGGAAAATTTTCCTAAGTCCCCTAACTATCAAAACAGTTTCGTCTATGGATGTTTGGAGCTTTCTTGAGCAAAACCCAGGCCGAACTAGTGCATGATCCTATAAGAAAAGTTGTAGTTGGCACGTAGCTCTACTCAATGGAGCAAGTGGTTTAGCTTTTCACCGAACGGATTAGGAGATAATCGCGCCCAAAGTTTGACCGTCAGTCGGCTAATGACCGACTGAATCGGCCATTTCAGCCGAGCGCGCGCGCGTGGGTGGCCGACCGTCTCAGGCATCTCCCGCCGCGTGGCGCGTGACGACCAAGAGAGCAGCGTCCGTGCACGGCGTGGCGAGCACAAAGCCCGCCCGCACGCACTCGCCCTACCAGAGCCGCTCCACTCCCTCTGCCTTGCCTCCTCCTCGCTCTCGCCGGTGCTCGGGCGGAAAGGGGAGAAAACCGAGCGCTCGCCGGCGTTCGCCACTGTCCCGCCGCACCACCGCTAACCCAACCACCCAGCCAGCTTCGCAGTGAGCCCCCGCACCTTTTGCCGCCGTTAGCGCTCCGTGAGAGGCCCTAGGTAAGCCACGGGGTGAGTTCCCGCCATGGCCGCCATGACCGCCGAGCTCGGTCCGCCGTGGTCGGCCCTCCCTCCGTGCGAATCCTTCCGTTCTAGCTCGTGTTTGAGGGTAAGTGAGGTTTGTGGAAGGAGTAGCGGGTGTTGGCTTAGCCAATTAGGGTTTGGTGACCCCGGTACGCCACCGTTCGCCGCTCGCCATGGTCGCCGTGGATGGCATGGCCGTGGTCTCGGGTGTTCGGAGTAGGAACCCTAGCTTCGCAGCCTTGGGTTAGGTTTGTGGAGGTCGCCGGAGTAGAAATCGATGATTGGGTTGCCTCGAACTGGCCAGAGTTGGCCGGCGTAGCGAAGCCACGCCGCCGTGTCCGCCATTTTCGACGGCAAGCTCTGTCCGTTGCAATGCCGGGACGGTGAGTAGCACCAATCGATGCGGGGAGGTGAGAGGAGTCCGAGGGTGGTGATGGTTTCGCCGGAGAGGATGCCGTCGGCGAGCTCCGACGAGGTCAACAACCTCCCCTGCTCTGTGTGTATGGCAGGTGGGGCTGGTTTGACTCAGGGGCCCGCTGATCAGTCTCTTGTGTGCAGTTTGGCCGGGTACCTGTAGCAGTTAGGTTTAGGTGTTTTTGGTTTAATGTTTTCAGAAAATGTGCTAATGTTTGTTTAATTCATATCTGGAGTTATATTAGTCCAAATGAGGTGAAATAAATTTTGTTAGGTTTGTCTTGATGAGCGTGGTGTTGGGGGCAGGAGCGCGATGATCAGTGGGTACCCTCCATCCATCAAGTGGTTGCGCCCGTAGCAATCCTTGCTACGCCAGGAACGCCAGTTCCGCCAGGGTGGTGTCCGGTTTCTTCCATGCCAAGACATCTGTTGGCGGGTTCGGATGCTTTGGTCTCCCGGTGGTGGTGATCCTAGGTCTCTTCTTCTCCGCTGCAGACTGCTTCTTGGGACCCATGTTGGTGATGAGAGATTTTCTACGCATCCACTGAGAGTTGGCTAAGGGATCCCTAGCTCTGAAGGCAATGGCTTGATGAAAGCTTCAGGAAAACATAAGCCCGATGGCGGCTTATTATAGATCTGTTTTGGTAACCGTTCATCTTTCTTAAATGGCGTCATGGAACCGTCTAAAACCCTAACGGCTGGGAGTACGTGTCAGACGGCGCCGGAGACGGAGAACAGGAATACAGTAAAACAAACAAGTTTCTTCTTCCGCAAGATACATTTAGTACTCGGAAACAAGACAGAGGACTCGGAAAATATTCCAAGTACCCGGATCTTTGTTATTTTTACTCAGAATTACAACGGAGATACATTGAAACATCTTGAGATACAACAACTTTCAACAGAAGTACAATCAAGGTGTAAAACGTTACTCTAGTGAATTCAAGGTACATAGCCTTGAAGCCTATTGCACCAAGGACCTGGTTCAGTGAGACGCAGTAAAGCAGACACAGAACCTTTGGTAGACACTATCTTTTCAGTGCATCCCAGGGTGGGTCTTTGGTACCACCTCAGTACTCAAGGAACTCGGGGAAGACCATCACCCTTGCCCCCCTTTTGACAACCTGTGACTCCGAGGTTATCTACGTGTGGTAGTCACAAGAGTTCTTTTAGGCGCACCTCTGTGTCCCTCTGCTCGTGACCACTTGGAAACCACCCTAACGGATGGTCCTTTCACAAGAGTTCTTCTGGGCACTTCATCTATTCTACAGAAGGAAGACACCCGGGGGCTCGATCATCTCAGCTACTGCTATTACAATACCCATGGAACTAATAAGAAGTTCTACACTCTCGAAAGATATGAGCTCTTTGCTTCCCAGACAGGGTATTTATAGGCAGTTTCTTCTGGGTCTATAGACCAGGTTCATCAACAAGAGTGATCGCTGGACCAATAATTCAACCAATGTACTGTGGTGCATGTGAAGCTCGGCATGGGTAACAGAGCTGATTCTCACACGCACTTCAAGACGAAGACGACAAAGTTTGCAGTTGCAGAAAACGACAAACATCATTATTACGCACAGTTGGAACAGTCACCAGTCAATTATTGCTGGACTCAAGGTAATTTTTATTCAGTGGGGGTGATATGGGATGTTTGTTGAAAACATTGCCCACCTGAAGCTGAGTAATTATTATTTGGACGGTTTAAGCAACAAGTTGGTGTCATGGTCCGACTACTCAAGACCTTAATAGATTACCTAATGGCTTCATTTAGAAGACCCCGAGAACCGACTACTATGGTACTCGGAACTCAGGCTCGGGGGCTGCAGGGTATAATCTATAAAGGAAATGTTTTTTCTTATTCAAGATTTACTCGGAAAAGGCTCCAAAGATCCTCAAAGTTATTATAAATAACAAGAGGCTCAGGGGCTACACCCTATGGGTGCACTTTTTGTAAAAGCGCACACCATGGAATTTCTTTACACTCGGAGCACTTCAAGATTTGTCAAAGACATTACTCGGAGATTCTCAAGAAGAAACTAGAAGATAACGTCATGAAGAAATGATGAAGAGCTCAGGGGCTTGACGGATCAGGATGTCAGAGATATCATCTATCGATGATTACTCCGACTAATCCAGGATGGCTTTAGAGATCCGAAGACTTGTAACAAAGTGTACTTGGATTTGGACTCTAGTTTGTAACTTAGCCGAGTTGTAAAAGGAAGTCCTGTAATTAGAATAGGACTCCAATATTGTAACCGGCTAGGACTCGGTCTGCGCTAAGGTTCACCCGGACATATAAGGGGAACCGAGCGCAGGCTCTAGATCATCAAACATTGAATCATAATCATACACAAGGCACACGCCGCACTGGACGTAAGGTATTACTCTATTCAGTGGCCTGAACCAGTATAAATCGTTGTCCTTGTGTACTCGCCGAGTCCTACGAACGTCGATCCCCACCGAACAAATCATCTGAGATTACTCAAGACGAGTTGCCGGTTAACAAACACCGACCTGGATTGATCAGCTAGCACAACATAGGCAGATGTGGATGACATGGGTGGAAAGAATGAGTTTTCATAGAAATCCTTAGATAAAATGTTCACACTCGATCCTAAATCACACATGGCATTTTTAAAGACTTCACCAAAGATTGAGCATCTAATTATGGGACTACCAGGATCACCCTTTTTAACAGTCATGGTTTGATCTTCATAATAGTTAAAATATTTTATTTCAACCATATTTGCAGTTTCCATGTTAGGTTTAGCCGGAATTTTGCCAGTTTCAAAAGATGGTATGATAGCAGCAAGTTGAGCTAATTGGGTTTCTAACATCTTATCAAAGCTAAGTTGATTTTTCAGAGCAGATGAGAAATCTTCCAATTTAGCATTTATGTTCTCAAGCATTTTATCATTTGACATTAATTTCTTATTCAAAAATTCAGTAGTTCTAACTTGAGAGTAGACTAGATTCTTTAAGAACGAGAAATTATCAGTACTTTGGAAATTAGAGCGAGGGAATGAATTATTACCTTGAAAGTTGGAGTGCTGATTCCATCCTTGATTTTGTTGGCGGAAACCGTTGTTGTTGTTGAAGTTCAAATCTTCATGTAACTCGGGGCAGTGGTTCCCAGAATGTCCGGTTTCTCCACAGACTTCACAAGTCATGTAGGATTCCGGAGAGTGGACACTCTCTTGTTGGTTCATCTTCTCACAGTTGTCTAGCTTCTTTGCCAGCAGGTCCATCTTGGCCACGATCATGTCGGCCTCCTTAAGGGAATGCATACCTCGCTTACGGGGCTGCAGTCTCTCGTCATTCCATCCTTGGTTCGACACCATCTTCTCTATGAGAGCCTTAGCATCTGCAATATTGAGAGAAAAGAATGCACCGCCGACGGCGGCATTCAAATGGCCTCTAGAGAGTGGGGTTAGGCCATGGTAGAAGTTCTGGATCAATAGCCAGTCCTCCATACCATGGTGTGGACAAGCAATGACGTACTCTTGCATTCTCTCCCAAGCCTCGAGAATAGATTCCTCGGCTTGTTGCGTAAAGCTGGAGATTTTGTTGCGAAGAGCGTTCGTCTTGCCCATCGGAAAGAATTTGGCGAGAAAAGCATTGGAACACTTGTCCCATGTGTCTACAGCGTTGCGATTGGTATAGAACCATTGCTTCGCTCTTCCTAGGAGAGAAAAGCGAAAGAGACGAAGACGGATGGCTTCTTGGGTTATCCCCTTGATGGTGAAGGTGCCGCAAATCTCCAAAAATTGTTGGAGGTGAGCATTGGCATCCTCATGAGCTTTGCCACAGAATGGGCTGGCATGGACCATCATGATCGGAGCCGGTTTCAACTCAAAATTGAGGTTGGCATCAATCAAGTCTGGTCCTGTCGCTACAATGGCGGCAGAAGGAGCAGAAAACTCACGAATGGTCTTATTGGCCATCGTGAAGGTAGAACAAGATAAGAAAGAAAGAAATTGAAGAAGATGAAAGAAAAATATAAGAAGGACTAAGGAAAGAAAGAATGGGGAAAGATGGGATTCGCTAAGCGGGAGCTTAAACGAAGATAAATTCGACACGGACTCAACCGATACACCGATTGCCTTCCCCGGCAACGGCGCCAGAAATGCTTGTTGGTAGTTCTTAACTTCACTAAAGATAGAGCTAGGCATCTATCCCTGGTAACAGTCCATAAATGCTTGTCGACACTTGCTAACGTCATTACTAGGAGTAGACTATGGAATCTATTCCTGGCAACAGCGTCAGAAATGCTTGTAGCAAGTCCAGTCACTATACCTAAAGGAGTGAAACTAAAGCAGCTATCTACTAATGTCAAATGGGGTTGTCAATCCCGACACTAGTAGGAGCTAGCTAGCGAGAATGCAATCTACCAGGAGGAGATTCTGCAAGCGCACAGAACTATCATAGTAGCACTTCCCTGGGAGTAACAGGTGTCAATTTATTTGATCCCAAAGGAAGGCTAGGGTGGTGTATGAGTCGAATCAAGGAGGGGATGAGAGTCGAATAATAAGAAAAGGGAAAGAGGAGAAAAGAGGAGATGAAAGGAATGAGAGAGGATGAGAGGCTAGAAAGAATATATGGATGGATAGGTAAGGATAAATGAAATGGCTAAGGTAAGGTGGATAAATAGGTAGATAGATAGAATGGGATAACTAATATAACTAACTAATAACTACTCCTAGGTAACTACGAAGCAAGATAACTACGAAGCAAGATAGGCAAATGTCAATAAAGCAACCAAGTTAAGTATAGTTTTATTCCTATCTTATCAAGTACTGAGGCGTATTAGCCTTTACCACTGACTTAGGTTGAACGCTAGCACAACGAGCCTTACTGTTAAACTAGGCCAACTACGTGGTGGAATTCAAGGCGCACAGGGCTGTCACCACCTGCTTGCTACCACAGCTATCCGGGAGTCCAGCCGTATCTGAAGGTAAGTCTATAACTAGGCACCACGCTTAATTATATTCTAACTATCTCTACCCTAGCTTTGAATAGAGACACCCTTGCGGACGTCAGAGCAAATACTTGACTTAATAAGATAAACACTAAACTAACTAAGCAACCTATTGGCAAATATCAAACACTAGGCACACTAGAGATTAACTACTATGGCTAAGTGAATTGAAATGTAGGGATAACTAGGTCACACTCAAGGCACTTGATAAAGTAATACGGAAAGTAATACTAAAGTAATATTGGAATAATGATAAGTGTACCTGAGATATAAGAGAGCAAACCAGACCAGAGACATCGGGAAATCAACCGACCTCCGATGCCAGTCACTCGCACCCGCTTCTCTCCTAGCAAGCTCTACGCTACTATACCACTGGTCAGGGCTGAGCTATGCTAAACTAAGAGCCGCGCTGCAGCCAGGGCACTAGAGCTATGCTCTCTCTACTAGCTAACCTACTTGCCTAAGCTCTCTGAGCTTCTAACCTAGCTCTCACTTGCTTTCTACATTGCTTGCATTCTTTCCTTGCTTTCTTGCTTGAAATGAAGTGACGCCTCCAGGGGGATATTTATAGCCCAAGTGAGTGAGGGGGGTACTTATAGGGGGCAGCCAACCGACCTAGGGCAAACCCTAGTGGCGGGCGCCAGCCCTAGGTGGCGGCCGCCAACCCCCTGGCCGTTGGATGCACCGTCATTGATTCTACGGTCTCCAGGGACTCCTCCAAGGCGGTTGCATGTCCAAATAACCGTCATTAGGTCATGATCCACGCCACTCCCCTCCTGAGCCCTCCGATGCCACTGACCTAGTGACCAAGGGCCAAGATTTGGCCCTTGGGTGGTCACACGGATCAGTGACGTGGCAGGGGGAAGTTTGGGCCTCTCCTTGTGGCGAGCGCCACCCCACTAGGGCCCAAATGGGCCCTGCTGAGTGGGCTTGGCCTTTGGTGGTTCAAATATCCAAATTTGGTTCAAATCTTGCATTCAAATCAAAATCTATGGACATGTGGAATTCGGTTAGTTTGAAACCTATTTGACTACATTTCATGCCTTTTTGGTGAATTTTAGGGTAAAATGTTGATGGTAAAACAGGTGTTTAAGGACCATCAACACACAACACAAGCCAAAGAACATGCGCATCAAACCAGTTGACAATCACACATCACTCAAGATCCGGCATACACCCATGTATCCGCAATTTCACAGGTTTCGCTCTCTGTCACATCCCACGAGCCAAAAACACAGAGGCGGACGAGTTGGCCAAGGCTGCAGCACAAAACCTGTCACTGCCGCCAAACGTGCTCTACCAGGTCCTCTCGGCCAAAGCTGTAAAAGAAGAGGAAGATCACCTGGGTTCAGTTCACGCCATCGCCAGCGATGACTGGAGGTCGCAGATATTCTCCTGCTTAGACGGGACATACGAGCCGGAATCCAGAAAGGACGCCAAAAGGATGGCTAGCAGAGCGAGAGGCTACTCAATTATCGGGAAGCAGCTCTACAAGAGCAGAATTGTAGCCCCGCTCTTGAAGTGCATAAGCAGGCAAGAAGGCATACAATTGCTCCAAGAAATGCACGCCGGAATGTGCGGTGCGCACAGGGGACCTCACGAAATAGCACACAGAGCAATGAGGCAAGGATTTTATTGGCCTTCCGCCGCCACAGATGCCAAAGAACTGGTCAAGTGTTGCAAAGGTTGCAAGATGTTCGCCAAAAACCAAAAAGCCCCAGCAAACGAAACCTCGCCGGTAATCCCAACTTGGCCCTTACAAAGGTGGGGCATTGACATAGTCGGACCGCTACCAGCAGCTCCGGGTAACTTGCAATTCGCAGCGGTCACCCTTGAATATTTCACCAAATGGATAGAGGCGAAGACCCTAGCAAGCATAACTTCCACCTCCCTAACCAAGTTCGTGTGGCAAAGATTAATCTGTCATTTCGGCGTCCCTTCCTTCATCACTTGTGACAACGGAAAGCAGTTTGACTGCGCCAAATTCAGGAGTTTCTACGACAAAGTCAACATCACGCTCAATTTCGCGTCAGTAAACTACCCGCAAGCAAACGAGGCTGTCGAAAGGGCAAATGCGTTGGTCTTTTTAGCAATATCAAAAACCCTGTTCGACGCACCGAAAGGCAAATGGGTGAACGCCCTAACGTCAGCTGTATGGGGGCACAACATCTCTTGCTCCAGAGCTACCTGCTTCACTCCATTTCGCTTGTTGTACGGCGAGGAAGCAGTCACACCAGAGGAGGTAAAATTGGGATCCTTCTGGACCGAAATGGCACCAGTGACCCAAGAACAAAGGCACCTTCGGCTAGACACCATGGAGGAGGTAAGGTTGCAAGTCGCAAGCAATCTTGAGAGGTACCACGCGGAAACAAAGTACCACAGGGACAAAAGCCTAATTCGGAAGGACATCAAGCCTTCTGACATGGTTACCATTCGGCAGCCGGACAAGCAAGGTAAGCTGCAGTCACAATGGCAAGGCCCCTTCGTTGTGGCAAGCATGGCGGCACCCGCCGTATTCCGGTTGCTGGATGAGAAGGGGGAAGAATCAGCTCACACCTAGAACGCAAGCAACCTACGCCATTTTTATCCATAGTCCCTTTCGTTTTTTATAGTTTTGGTGTAAGTTTTCATTTTCAATTCTTGTAATCAAGATCGGCTGCACTCTTTTTCCTCACCGGGGAAGCCCTCCATCGGGGTGCAAGGTTTTTGAATGAGGCAGCCGAATGTAACCGCCACCTTAAGGAAGCATTCACAATTCCCCAAAAACAGTTGTATACATTCTCGACGACGAAAACAACCAAACGTAAGGTAGAGGCATTCGTCAAATTAATGTAACAAACGAGAATGTCGGCCTGATGGACAAAAGAAGTCCTTCACAGACCTCGACAATCTCGGAAGCCTGCGGGCAATACAAGCTGAACCTCCAACAAAACAAGAGGGCGGAATGAAAGCCTGCGGGCAATAAAAACCGACCCTCCAACAAAACGAGAGGGCGGAGCGAAAGCCTGCGGGCAATAAAAACTGACCTCCAACAAAACGAGGGGGCGGAACGAAAGCCTGCGGGAAATATAAACCGACCCTCCAAAAAAACGAGAGGGCAGAGCGAAAGCCTGCGGGCAATAAAAACCGACCCTCCAACAAAACGAGAGGGCGGAACGAAAGCCTGCGGGCAATATAAACCGACCCTCCAACAAAACGAGAGGGCGGAGCGAAAGCCTGCGGGAAATGCAAACCAACCCCTAGGAAAACGAGAGGGCGGAAAGAAAGCTCGTGGGCAAGTGAACACCCACCTTTTGTCAAAAACAAAAAACGGAAGACGAATAAAAGGCCATTGCAAATCGGCTCTTCCGGTAAAAGTCGCGAGAGCTTAACAGTAGAAAAAGTTAGGTAGAGCAACCCCCGCTTTGAAGCACAAAAAAGGGGGGGTAGCTGGCAGCACTCAGGCAGCGCAAAGCTTAAGGGCTACCTTAATTCTCCACCTTCCAAAACCTACCGGCCTCTGCAACCCGCCAACCACCAAGTTGCAGATACATGGGTGTATGCCGAGTCTCGAGTGATGAGTGATTGTCAACTGGGATAATGCGCATGTTCTTTGGCTTGTGTTGTGCAGGTGTCGAGAACGGATACAGTGATCGAAGGCAAGGTGAAGGTCAAGAAGAGACGTGCCGTGCCGATGGACCGAGAGTGGCGAAGGGCGGACGTGAGGCTTGGACTAAGGGACCGGTGGCCTGAGGATCAGCTGTGGTGGCTGACAGCCTGGGACAGCGACGAGCGAAGACTTGCGGGCATGGTGTTGCTCGGGTCGAGGACCTGGGGACACGTGTTGGTGGACGGGGTGCACGGGCAGTGCATCCCCTCTACGGCTCGGTTTGGTGGTTGAGCCACAGAAAACCTGGGCGCTGATGGTTTCTGAGTTTCGGCCACAAAACTCGGGCTGAGGACGGTTTCCAGGTTTGGGCCTCAAAACCTGGGTGCTGCGGGTTTCTGAGTTTGGGCCACAAAACTCAGGCGATGGACGGCTGGTTTCTCGGTTTGGGCCTCAAAACAGGGGTTGGTCGTGAAGGCTGGTTTCCCGGTTTGGGCCACAAAACCGGGGGCAAAGTCCAGGAAATGGACAAGCGGAGCGGTGGTGGCACGTGGCGGCAATCGGTGAGGTTGCGTCGAGGCAACGCTACCAGTTGTGCGGGCGTGGCCGTCGGATCACCACTATCTTCGAGTTGGTCCAGGATAGCCTTAGGGTTTGGCTGGTTCGCTCTGTAAATAACTTGGGGAAGAGTGGAAATTAGAATTAGGATAAGTAGAGGGAGACACCCACCTCCCATCCTATCTCAGTCATTTTGCTCTTTGCCTTCTAGGTTTTCCTGCTCTCCCTATCCCCTGCTGTAGCAAACTGAGATCCACAGAGAAGACAATCATACCTCTGTGTTCGTGAGATTTTGAGGAAGTGAGACCGTAATCTCACTGTTGTAGCGTGTGGTAGCCACACGGTTGCAAATTCGTGGTTGTGATTCGCGTTTTGTTGTTGTTCTTCGCGGGTTGCTTTTCTCCATGATTTTCCCGTTGATCGATCTCTTCACTCAGTGCATCTTTTACGATTCCGTTGGAACTGAGTTGTTCTAGGTTGTGAGGTACACCTTTCCACTGAAGGAATTTACCTCTAACCTCATGAGCTAGTAGATCGGTTGATTTTTGTTTCGGATCGAGTGTTGCTCCCTTTGCCTCCGATTCTTCCGATTCACCGATTTGGAGTTTGGTTCGAGCCATGATCTCTTTGGGATAGCTCACTAACCTCCCAGGAATTCCTCATACGAAGTCTAAGCCTTAGAGCTTTTGATTTGGAGGAGATCGGGTTGAATCCGCGGAAGAACAGTGCAGTTTCGGGGGCATCGGACGCTGACGTCGGGAGCATCGGATGCTGTGTTCATCACATCGGATGCATCCGATGCCACGTGTCATCTGACAGCGTTTTAAGGAGCATCGAACGCTGACCATCGGAGCCTCTGTTGCCATCGGACGCGCCGGGGGTCTAGCATCGGATTCTAGGGCTTCACTGTAGCCAGCATCCGATGCCAGTCCAGTAAGGTTCCAGACTTGGCCTTTTCACATTGGACGCTTCCGACGCCTGACCATCGGACGCTGCCAGCATCCGATGTAGGTACTTCTGTGCTATTTCGTCCGCAGTTCGTTCGTCCGTTGTCGGGTTTGATTTTCGGCTTTTGCGTTGGGTTTCTAGAGTTGTGTAGTGTCTCGCTGTGCTTGTTGGAAGCGTCCACCCTACATCTAGGGTCGTGGACACTCACAAGCTCTAGGTTTGCTTTTGGGGTTGATTCTCGGGACAGTGGTGACAAGTTTCTGAAAAGAAATTTGAAGCTCCCATTCACCCTCGCCCCTCCGATCGCTTTCTGGTTGCACTTTCGGTCCTTCAATTGGTATCGGAGCCAGGTTTAGGATCTTCCACCTTAGCCGGTTCCAGATCCACAGAAGGCGACATGGATCGCGGCGTGGGCAAACCGCCGTTTTTCGATGGGACGAACTATGCGTATTGGAAGATACGTATGTCGGCCTTGGGATATTTGCAACTCTGCTGATTACGTGGTTTTGGCTGCTCGTGTGACTCAGCATCAGATCGATGAGCACGATGCCAATAGTCGAGCCTGTAATGCTCTTTTCTCATGCTTGAGCATGACGGAGTTTGATCGCATTTCTCACCTCGCTACGACTCAGGAGATTTGGGCTACCCTCATGCGTTTCCAGGAGGGAACCACTCAAGTTAAAACCCATCTCTACGAGTCACACAAGCGAGAGTATGAGAACTTTTGACACATGCCTGGCGAGAGTATAGAGAGTTTATTCGCTCGCTTTCAGGTGATTGTCAACAGGATGAGGGCTAACAAGGAGCTGTTGCCTTTCGACGATCATGAGAGGGCTTTGAAGCTTTTGCACACTCTCGATCGGTCAGTGTGGGACTCGAAGGTTCAGGCGATCATCGAATCACCTAACTATGAGACCCTCACATGCGACGAGCTCTTCAGTAAGCTCAAGTCCAGTGAGATTGACGCCATGGCAAGGGCTCCTTTTGAAAATCCTTCTGGCCCGTCAATGCCTTTGCTTTCTGGCTCTTCTGCTAACCCCTCTGGAGGCTTTGCACTCTCTTCTCTTCTTTCTGTCACATAGGAGCAGCTGGAGTTCATGGGGGATGACGAGTTGGCTTTGCTCGCCAACCGGTTCTCGCGGTTCGTCAACAACCGCATGAACCGTCGCCGCGGAGGAGGACGCTCGGGATGTTTCGAGTGCGGTGACCCCAATCACTTCATCACCAATTGCCTGAAGAAGAACAAGCAAGTCTTTGGCAAAGCGGATCATGGGCACAAGTACGACTCCGGCAAGCGCAAGGAGAACTACGTCCCCGCGAAGCACAAGCGGAAGGGCGGCTTCAACAAAGAGTACATCAAGACGAAGTACTTGGAGAAGGCCCAGGCTGAGAAGCGTGCTTTCTTCGCCACGCTCAGCGACGTCGACGACTCGGATGACGACTCCGCTTCCTCAAGCGACGATGAGTCCGAGAAGAAGAAGAGGATCGAGGACAAGCTGAACGACCTCTGCTTCTTCGCCGACAACGAGGGCTTCTGCACCATGGCCCTTGGCAAGGAGGTCGACGGCGAGCTGGAGGACATCCCTCGGAACAACGACGACGACGACGACAGCTCCCAGGTATCTCAGACCCCCGATGAGCTTTCTGCTGAGGTCGAGAAACTTACTGACGCTCTCCTTAGTCAAGACAAGCTGCTTAGGCGCGCTGCTAGAGAGAGAGAGGAAGGAGTTCAGGCTGAAGTGGGAGGATACGGTGAAGGAACTTGAATCTGTCAAGTCCACCGTTGTTGTCACCGAGGAGGAGGAGTGTGAGATGTGTTCCACACACATGGCTGACCTTCTCACTTTGAGAAGTAAGTATGTTGTGTTGGTAGGAGAGGTGGATGAGCTTAGAGCTAGATCTTCGGTGTTTGGTGCGTGCAAGTCCTGTGTAGGCTTGCAATCCGACTTGGCAGAGAAGAATGACAAGATTGTGTCTCTTGAGAAGGCCAGCTCGGGTAGCACTTGTGTGTCTAGATGTGCTTTGTGTGAAGGTTTGGAGATGGAGATAGCCAATGTGAAGCATGACAAGATGCAAACCGAGGAAGAAAACACATACCTTCGGACCATCTTGTCATGGGTGTCTAGTGGTGAGCCGCAGCTTGGGATGATGATCTCCCAGTTCAAGCGTGCTGCTGGAGGTCCAGGTGCAGGTTTTGCTCAGGGTGTTGAGTGTGCTTCATCTTTTGGCAAGGTTGGAGAGTTTAGTGGTCTTAACCCGAGTGAGAAGCCCAACTCCACCACTACTCCCAAGCTTACCAAGATTCCACCGAAAGAGCCTCTAAAGCCTAACTCCAAGGATGGTGTGTTCGTTGAACCTCCGAGAGCTCCACCCAAGAAACAATCATGGGCTCCAAAACCAAACCACCTCAAGAACAAGCTAGACACAATGCCACCTATCCAGGAGGAGCTTATGCCACAGAAGGGCAAAGTGATCCACACCCACTACCGTGAGTACCAACAACCCCCTATGAGAGCGGTGAGGTACCATTGTGAGCATTGTGGGAGAGATGGACACTTGAGTGATTTTTGCTTTCGGCGCAAGAGAGAGGCGCGCCGTGCAAAGGAGATGAAGAACACGAACATGTACCATCCTTTCCATGATGTACATGTGTCGAATGTTCAGAGGCATGCTGCTAGGCCTAGAGGTCCAGAACCTTAAGTTCCTAGGCCTAGGCCGCGAAGAGAACGTGCCCGGCGGGAGCCTACAGTTGTGAGCTTTGGACCCCGTGGCGGTGGCTTTGTAGTTGAGCGTTTTCCCCCATCGCGTTTTGAGTATCACGATGGACGCTCCTCCCTTAGCGGACCACGTTTTCCTCTACGTGGTGATCGCTCTTCCCGTAGGCGTGCTAGGAATGGTTTTTCTGCTAACCGTTCTTTTGAGCAGCTGGCCCAACACTGGTACTCTTCCTACTTCACTAACCCCAATGTTGGACCGTTGAGAACACAAGGTTGATATGTGCCCTTGTGGTTCCCTTCCTGAGTGATGAGTGATCGATCAACGGGCAACATGTCTCTTGGCTGTGTTGATGTGCAGGTGCGGAGCTCGGGCAGTGGTCGAAGGTGAGGTGAAGGTCAAGTAGGGACGTGCCATGCTAACGGACCGGGAGCGGTGAAGGGCAGACGTGGAGCTTGGACCGACGGACCGGGAGACCTGAGGACCAGCTGTGGTAGCTGGCACGTGGCGTTGACAAGCAAGAGTACATGGGGATGTGCGGTGCATCGGCCGAGTCGGGAGGAAGGCGATGGCGTCATGACACTTGGCGGGAGGCCGAGAAGGATGGCGAATGCACTGTGCCCGGCGTGGAGGCTGGACATGCTCCGGCATCGGTGCTGGAACTCGGGGTGTGCGAACCACATCCCGTCTACGACACGGTTTCGGTAGCTGAGCCTCGAAAAGCTACCCTCGACGGTTTCCGAGTTTGGGCCTCAAAACTCGGGGTGGCCGGTTTCCGAGTTTGGGCCTCAAAACTCGACGTGGACGGTTTCCAGGTTTAGGCCTCAAAACCTGGGCTCGCGGTTTCTGAGTTTGGGCCACAAAACTCAGCCTGAGGACAGGTTTCCCGGTTTCAGCCTCAAAACCGGGGGAAGGCCCAGGTTTCCGGTTTTGGCATCAAAACCGAGGGGAGGTCCGCAAAAAGGACGGTCGACGCGTGGCGGCGTGGAGAGGCTGGCGCGGAGGCGAGGCTATCCACGAGGTAGGCGCGGCGGTCGACTGGGCGGCACGTGGCGGCATCTTGAGGCTTGCGTCGAGGCGAAGCTAAGGGTGAGGAAGGCGCGTGGCCGTCAGATCAACTATCAGCAGAGTTGGACCGGGATACCCCTAGGGTTGGCCGCTTCGCTCTTGTATCTAGGGGTAGAAAGGGGATTATTGTTTTAGGCTATAAATAAGAGAGGCACCCCTCCTCTCTCCCCATCCTAGCAGTCATTTGTTCCTGAGCTCTCTCTCTCTAGCCCCCGCTTAGGTTCTAATCATACCTCGCTGCTAGCGATCCGCAGGGAAGACTCAATCTTGTCTCTGTGTTTTGGGAACTTAAGGAAACGAGACCGTATTCTCGTTGTCTCCTCGTGTGGAGGAATTTCGGCTGAAATCGAATCGAATCGTGTCTTGTGTTTTGTGTTCTTCACGTTTTGGTTTTTCATCTCTCGGAGATTTGCCTCGTTCTCCCTCTTCGTGAGATGATTTTCGATTCCACTTGAATCAATTTGTTCTTGGTCGTGAGCTCCTTCTTTCTACCAAAGGAATTCTCTCCTAACCTCACGAATCCATAGATCGGGTTGATTTCGTGTTCATTCTTCATTCTTTCCCCTTTTTTCGTGATCCTCGGATTTCTCTGGATAGACTTGGTTTGGTGCGATGATTTTTTTAGGATTAGCACCCCAATACGTAGAGGAACATCTGGGAGGAGTTTGATCGAAGTCCCTTTCGTTTTGGTTGAGATCAAATCGGATTTGCTTTTGAACCCGTGTAGTTCGTGTTCTCTGTGCAGTTGCGGACAGTCCGCGACCCGAACGGTGGACAGTCCGCGCGTCGGGTTTTAGCTGAGTCAGTCAGGCGCAGCCCCCTGACTGTTCACTGTTGGGTGAACGATGGACATTTCGTGGTACAAACCCGCGGACAGTCCAGGACTTGACCAGAACTGTTTCAGAACAGTCTGTTTTCTGGTCTGTGGCTGGCGGACAGTCCGGACCTCCAGTCGCGGACAGTCCGGTAGTCACCGGACAGTCCGGGACCCTGACCCCGGACAGTCTGTGAACCTGCTGAGTGTGCAGTTTTGCTCGAGGGCTTTTGCAGTTGGTTTTGGAGTTTCTCCGGAGGTTCCACTGTACCACTAGGACATCTCCTAGGGTATCCACCTACTCGTAGGTCGTGAACTCTCCGGTCATTTCGAGTCTTCGCTTTTGGGGTGATTTTCTGGGACAAGGGCCATACTATTCACGAGTTGAATTTGAGGCTCCCATTCACCCCCCCCCCCCACATCTGGTCACTAATCCGGTCCTTCAATTGGTATCAGAGCCGGTTAAGGATCTTCTCTACCTTAATCGGTTTCGGATCCTAAGGGCGACATGGATCGAGGGAACGGCAAGGCACCCTATTTCGATGGGACAAACTATCCCTATTGGAAGATTCGGATGCGTGCTTATCTCAACAGCATCGGATCTTCTGTCTGGGAGATATGCGAGAATGCTGAGTACGTAGTCCTTGCGGCTCGTGTGGGTCAAATCCAGATTGACCAGCACGAGGCCAACTCCAAGGCTCGTAATGCTCTTTTGGCCAGCATCTCCCTTCCTGAGTTCGAGCGTGTCTCTGAGCTTGAGACGGCACGAGAGATCTGGGTGAAGCTTTAGAGCTATCACGAGGGGACCGCTCAGGTCAAGACCAAACTCTTCGAGACCTACAAGCGAGAGTACGAGAACTTTGTTCAGTTGGAGGGAGAAACGATTGACGCCATGTTTGCTCATTTCCAAATGATTGTGAACAAGATGCGTGCAAATCGGGCTAACCTACCCTATGACGATCATGAGAGGGCTCTCAAGTTGCTATACTCCCTGGATCGGAGGGTATGGGAGGTGAAGGTGTCGACCATCATAGAGTCTCCATCCTATGACACCCTCACCGTGGACGAGCTGTTCAGCAAGCTCAAGTCCACCGAGATCGATCACCTGACTCAGGCCAAGCTGAAGAACCCATCTTCACATTCCATGGCTTTGGTCTCAGGCACAGGTGGATCGACTTTCTCTGCTGACGCTTCACCTCCTCTGTTTTCTTTGTCTTCTTTGTTTACAGTCACAGAGGAGCAGTTGGAGGCGTTTGGGGATGACGAGCTCGCCCTCGTCATCACCCGGTTCTCGCGGTTTCACAACAACCGCTTGAATCGCCGGTGTGGTGGCGCACGTGAGGGCTGCTACAAGTGTGGTGATCTAGACCACATCATGGCGAACTGTCCCAAGAACGACAAGAGCTTCCCCAGCAAGAACCGCAACTCCAGGCGCAAGGGCAAGCCGGAGAACAAGGCCAGGAAGAAGAAGAAGGGCAGCTATCGCCGGGAGGACATGGAGAAGGCTTTCGACGCCGGTCGGCGTGCCTTCCTCGCCACCATCAGCGACGGCGAGAAGACCTCCGACGGCGACTGCAGCGACGACGGGTCCGAGCACAAGACTGAAGAACGCTTCAACGGACTCTGCTTCTTCGTCCACTCTTCCAAGGGCCTATGCACCATGGCCTTGGACGAAGAGGACCACAAGTGTCAGGCAAAGGACGCCGACACCGACGACGACGTTGCTTCCGAGGTATCAACCTCTTCTCTTGTCGATCGTCTTACCGGTGAGCGCGATTCTCTTGTCGACATAGTTCTCGGTCAGGACAAGCAACTCAAGCGAGCTATCCGAGAGCGCAACGAGTTTAAGGCTAAGATGAATGAGGCGCTTAAGGAGCTTGAGTTTGCTAGGTCCGAGGTGAAGATGACCGACGTGGAGGAGTGTGAGGAGTGCACGATGCATATGACAAACTTTGCCACCTTGCAAACCAAGTATGCCTCTTTGATTGAGGTGTATGATGAGCTGAAGAGTAGGCCAGACTTGGTGGGTGATTGCAAAGAGTTTCCCTCCCTGAAGAAGGAGCTGGAGGAAGTGAAGGCAAGACCTTCTTTGCTGGGTGCGTGCAAGTCCTGTCCGGGCTTGCGAACTGAGTTGGCAGAAGTTAGTGCCAAGCTTGCTGAAGCCATGAAGGCCACCTCAGTTAGCACCTTGTCCGCTCCGTGTGAGCGATGTGTTGGGATGGAGCTTGAGATTGCCAACTGTCGGCATGACAAGATGCAAACCGAGGAGGAAAACACATACCTTCGGTCCATTCTGAGTTGGGTGTCATGCAATGAGACACAGTTGGGCATGATGATCAGTTAGTTCAAGAGGGGAACTGATTGCTCGGGAGTAGGCTTTGCTTCAGGTGGGAAGGGCGCTAGTATCTTTGGCAAGATCGGTGAGTTTAGCAGAGTGAACCCGAGTGAGAAGCCATCCGCTGTCCCTAAGCTCACCAAGATCACCCCACCTGAGCCTCCCAAGCCTATCAACAAGGATGGCATCCTTGATGAACCTCCCAAGGCTCCACCTCGCAAGCAAGTGTGGGTTCCCAAACCTAACCATCTTAGGAACACACTTGACACCCTTCCTGACGTCTCTAGTGATCCCCTTCCGAGAGGCAAGCAGCCAGCCAGAGTGAACAACCCTCGCAACTTTAGGAACCAAGAACCCAAGAGAGTGGTGAGGTTCGAGTGCGAGTACTGTCACCGTGAGGGTCACCTAGCTGAGTTTTGCTTTCGGAGGAAGAGAGACGCTAGGAAGGAGTTGGAGCTGAACAACTAGGCCAGGCACCACCCTCTCCACGGTGTGCAAGGTCGGGGAGTTCAGAGGCAGGGCGCTAGACCTGGAGGTGCACCCCCTCAGGTTGCTAGGCCCCAGGCAGCTAGACCACGGGGTGGTGGTCGTGCCCGTCGTGGTTCCGGTCGTCCTCAATACGATCGTGAGCCGAGTGTAAGAGGCTTTGCTGCTGAGTCCCATAGCTGACCACCTTTTTCAGTATGGTGGTGATCGCTTTGCTCAAATGGGACAAGTAGGTCAGTTTGGAGGTTTTCCGTTCCATAGCGGACCACCCTTTCAGGTTGGTGGTGATCGCTATCCATCCATGGGACGAGGACAGTTTGGTGTTTCTACTAACACTTTTTCTGGACCTATGACACAGCACTAGTATCCTTCTCAGTATACTAACCCTAGTGTTGTGCCATATGCTCACTTCCTGCCTTTCTATTGATGCAGGAGCTTCGGTTGGAGAACATGTGGCTCATGGATTCCGGGTGTTCGCGCCACATGACCGAAAAGAAGGAATGGTTCTCCAGCCTTAGCCCCGTGATGCACAAGGAGTACATCACTTTCGGGGATAACAGTAGAGGTAAGGTTGTGTCTCATGGAGCTATTCGGCTCAATGAGAACTTTGTTCTCAAGGATGTTGCTTTGGTTTCGAACTTACATTACAATTTGCTTTCTGTTTCGCAACTCCTTGAAGACAATTGTGAAGTGCATTTTAAGAAGGGTTTGAGTCGTGTTTTAGACCCTCGGGGAGATCTTGTTTGTCGGATCGTCCCTTTTGGCCGTGTTTTCAAAGCCGATTTTTCTCGTTCTTTCGGCTCTGCTAGATGCTTGATGGCTGGTCCTTCTTCTGATTTGTGGAAGTGGCATAGGAGGCTCGGTCACTTGAGTTTTGACTTGCTCCTAATCCAAGGATTGCCCAAGCTTAAGTTTCAGAAGGATCTTGTTTGCCGTCCTTGTCGTCACGGGAAGATGGTTGCTGCTTCCCACCCACCTGTTAATCAGGTGATGACCAAGCGACCCGGCGAGCTTTTTCACATGGACACAGTTGGTCCAGCTCGGGTTTGCTCAGCGGGTGGGAAGTGGTACGTTCTAGTGATCGTGGACGATTTTTCGCGGTACTCTTGGGTGTTTTTCATGGAGGGTAAGGATGAAGCTTTTTCTTTTGCTCGTGATTTGATCTTGAGGTTGAAAACTGAGTTCCCCCCTGATACCATTAGAGCTATTCATAGCGATAATGGTACTGTGTTTGATAACTCACAGTTTGCCTCTTTCTGTTCTTCTAATGGAATCGAGCATCAGTTTTCTTCTCCTTATGCCCCTCAGCAGAACGGTGTTGTTGAGCGCAAGAACCGGACCCTTGTTGAGATGGCCAGGACGATGCTCGATGAGCATAGGACTCCTAGGCGTTTTTGGGCCGAGGCGATCAACACCGCTTGCCATGTTTCAAATCGCATCATTCTTCGTGCGCTCATGAAAAAGACTTCTTACGAGTTGCGTTTTGGACGGGTTCCCAAGGTATCTCATTTTCGGGTGTTTGGATACAAGTGCTTTATCCTGAAGCAAGGCAATTTGGACAAATTTGAATCTCGCTCTGCTGATGGGGTCTTTCTTAGTTATGTTTCTTATTCACGTGCTTATCGAGTTCTTCACCTTGAGACTAACTGGATAGTGGAGACCTGCGAGGTCACATTCGACGATACTATGCCTTGTGTTTCTTCTGCTTTTGATGTTGCAGGAGAACAGGAGCTGGGAGAGACCATCTTTGTGGAGGAGGAGCAGGAGAATGCCGATTGGGGTGATCCCGAGCCAACTCCACTAGCTGCCCCCGTCGACCCTACGACGACTACTTCAGCTCGAGGACCCGATCCCACGACGTCTTCTTCTTGGGGTCCTCTAGAGCCACCTCTCCGGCAAGCACCCGCTGCACCTGAGGGAGCGACAGCATCTGGCGAGGGGGAGGCGACTTCGGCGAGGCAAGCGCCCCAGAGCGTTCAGCAAGTTCACCCTCCGCGTCAGAAGATCGGCGGAATCGACCAGCCAGTCACGCGGTCGTGAGCGTATGAAATCTCTCACTTTGCTCATTCTGCATTCGTTGCTTCTTTTGAGCCCAAAGATGTTGGACACGCCCTTTCTGATCCTAATTGGGTCAATGCCATGCATGAGGAGCTAGAAAACTTTGAGCTAAACCAAGTTTGGACCCTAGTTCCCCCTCCACCAGAATGCCATCCTATAGGTACCAAATGGGTTTTCAAAAACAAAGAGGGTGAGGATGGGATGGTAGTAAGGAACAAGGCTAGACTAGTAGCCCAGGGTTTCTGCCAGAAAGAGGGAATAGACTATGAGGAAACCTTTGCCCGTGTAGCCCGTTTAGAAGCCATTAGAATCCTTCTAGCCTTTGCTGCTTCGAAGGGTTTTAAGCTTTACCAGATGGATGTCAAGAGCGCCTTCTTGAATGGGTATATAGAGGAAGAGGTTTATGTTAGACAACCCCCTGGTTTCGAGGATCCCAAGTTTCCAAACCATGTTTATAAACTTTCAAAAGCTTTGTATGGTTTGAAACAAGCCCCGAGAGCATGGTATGATCGTTTGAAAACCTTTTTACTCTCCAAGGGTTTTAAAATGGGACGGGTCGATAGAACTTTGTTTCTCCTCAAGCAAGGCAACGATACCCTGTTAGTCCAGATATACGTGGATGATATCATCTTTGGTGGCTCCTCTCATGCGCTTGTTGCCAAGTTTTCAGATACTATGAGCAGGGAGTTTGAGATGAGTATGATGGGCGAGTTGACTTTCATCCTCGGGTTGCAAATTAAGCAAACCCGAGATGGGACGTTCGTACATGAAGGAAAATACACGAAGGACATCCTGAAGAAATTCGACATGGGCGAGGCCAAGGCTCTTACGACGCCCATGCCGACGACTGCTGCGATGGATATGGACCAGGACGGAGAGCCGGTTGACCAGAAGGAGTACAGGAGCATGATCAGCTCGCTCCTGTACCTGACGGCGATGAGACCAGATATACAGTTTTCTATGTGTCTGTGCGCTCATTTTCAGGCGTCCCCTTGGACTTCCCACAAGCAAGCGATCAAGCGCATCATGAGGTACCTCCGATACACTCCTGAGTTCGGACTTTGGTACTCTTCTTCTTCGACCCTCTCGCTTTGTGGTTATTCCGATGCGGATTTTGCCGGCTGTCGGCTTGAGCGCAAGTCTACTTCTGGGACTTGTCAGTTTCTTGGCTCTTCTTTGGTTTCGTGGTCTTCTCGCAAACAGTCGAACGTAGCCCAGTCTACTACTGAAGCCAAGTATGTTGCCGCTACTTCTTGTGCTTCACAGCTTTTATGGATGGTTGCTACATTGCGTGACTTTGGTCTAGATTTCAGTCGGGTCCCTTTGCTTTGCGACAGCACTTCTGCCATTAGTGTAGCAAAGAACCCTGTTCTTCACTCCAAGACCAAACACATCGATGTTCGCTTTCACTTTCTTCGTGATCACTATGAGAAAGGCGACATTGATCTTAGGCATGTAGACACCCATAACCAGGTTGCAGATATTTTCACCAAGCCTTTGGATCTCCCAACTTTTGCTAGGTTTAGAGGTGAGCTTGGTGTGTGTTTCCCCTTTTAGATGGGGGAAGCATTTTGCTTGTTGTACAAAAGACTGACTTTCTGATCCTTTTTGTTTTAGGGTCTTGAGTCTTTCTCGTTTTGTTTTGGCTTCGATTCTGACTTCATCATGCATACATCTTGCATTATCAAGCTTCATGTCTATATTCCTTAGAATGAATTTATGCTCTGTTTAGTGTGTGCTTCGATGATATATGACGATGCTAGTAGCTTAGGCTCTCCTTGATCAATGCTACATTTTGTGAGCTAAGCTAATTTTTCAGAACGTTGAACATACTTAATGAACTTAAAATTTGATACATGTTCACCATTGAGATTGACAACTAGCATGTGTAGGATGTGTTGAGGTCACTTGAGCTATTTCATATATGCTAGGTTGCTATGTCTCTAGTTATGAGTCTTTCACTTGCTTGGATTGTTCATATTCTGTTTAAAATGAACCAAGTTTTAGTGAATTGAAAAGATTGAGATGGGTTTGCTCTGTCAACACATCACGGTATCGAGACTGTTTCTCATAGCACTTTGAGTTAAACTTGAGCCGTGTAGTGTAAGACCGAAACCGATGCTTTAAGCTTCCGATTGCATATGCATAGGCTTAGCACGGTTGAAAAGTTAGGCAATGATAGGCATTCAACCTCTCACAATCACATGCTGATTTTAAACTTGTGTTAATAACCGCTGCAAATTCTCCGATAAAATCTGAAAACACAAGTCAATGTTTCATTCTATAGCATGATGATTGAACTGTGCTAGGGGTAGTTCACCTTGTATACATGTTTAGCACTTGTTTGACTTCCTGTCTATACATGTTTAGTGCTATTTTGATGGTGAAACTACTTTCTGATCGGCTTAAAACTGCTCCTTTAGCTTATGCTTTCATATCTTGTTTTTGGTGATCAGTTTAAGCCTTCGCTAGCACTTTTGCATGTTGCTTTGTAGTCAGATCAGCACTCTTTAGAGCATTCTCTCACTCTTTCGAGTAAATACCTGAAGCTGCTAACTTGCATTTTTAACTCATGTGCATTTGCTTGACTCCGATAGGCATGACCTAGCTCCGTTTTACTTACTTGAGTCCTTTTCCCCTTTCTTTTGATTGCAAATTGCCCCCAAGGGGGAGAATGTTCCAATGATGAGATTTTTAGACTTTCTGTGGTGACAATTTGCAATTTATGCTTCACTTGTTGAGGGGGAGTTCTTTGAGTGAGGGGGAGGTTCTTCTGTCTGCTCCGAGTTGGTTTTTATTTGATATCGATCTTTTAGCTAGTTGCGTCGAGCCTCTGTGCCTCTGTCTTGAGGGACTAGCTGTCTTCACCATGTTTTGATGGTTCTTGATTGGTATCGGGCTTACTGCTGGTTGTGTTGAGCCTCTGTGCCTCTATCTTGAGGGACTAGCAGTAGCTACTTCTTATGCAGTCTTCGTTTGGTATCGAGCTTACAGCTAGTGATGTTGAGCCCTTTTCTGCCTCTTCTTGAGGACTAGCTTGCTTTTGACTTGGTTGCGTCGAGCCGTTGCCCATGTCTTTGGGAACCAAGTCTTGTGCTCTGATTTTGATCGAGTTTTGCTCCTTGATGAGTTGATTGCTCCGATTTCTTGCTTGGTTGTGTCGAACCGTTGCCCATGTCTTTGGAGACCAAGCTTTGCTTATCTCGAGTTGTTCTTCTGGGGCCTTTTCTCTGGCTTTTGGACATCCCGAGTGAGTTTTTCTCCTTCTATCTAATTCTGCTTTTCCTTTACTTTGGTTACGGTTACTATGAGTTGACGATGCACTCATCAAGGGGGAGATTGAGAACACAAGGTTGATATGTGCCCTTGTGGTTCCCTTCCTGAGTGATGAGTGATCGATCAACGGGCAACATGTCTCTTGGCTGTGTTGATGTGCAGGTGCGGAGCTCGGGCAGTGGTCGAAGGTGAGGTGAAGGTCAAGTAGGGACGTGCCGTGCCGACGGACCGGGAGCGGTGAAGGGCGGACCTGGAGCTTGGACCGATGGACCGGGAGACCTGAGGACCAGCTGTGGTAGCTGGCACGTGGCGTTGACAAGCAAGAGTACATGGGGATGTGCGGTGCATCGGCCGAGTCGGGAGGAAGGTGATGGCGTCGTGACACTTGGCGGGAGGCCGAGAAGGATGGCGAATGCACTGTGCCCGGCGTGGAGGCAGGACATGCTCCGGCATCGGTGCTGGAACTCGGGGTGTGCGAACCACATCCCGTCTACGACATGGGTTCGGTAGCTGAGCCTTGAAAAGCTACCCTTGACGGTTTCCGAGTTTGGGCCACAAAACTCGGGGTGGCCGGTTTCCGAGTTTGGGCCTCAAAACTCGGCGTGGACGGTTTCCAGGTTTAGGCCTCAAAACCTGGGCTCGCGGTTTCTGAGTTTGGGCCACAAAACTCAGCCTGAGGACAGGTTTCCCGGTTTCAGCCTCAAAACCGAGGGAAGGCCTAGGTTTCCCGGTTTCGGCCTCAAAACCGGGGGGAGGTCCACAAAAAGGACGGTCAACGCGTGGCGGCGTGGAGAGGCTGGCGCGGAGGCGAGGCTATCCACGAGGTAGGCGCGGCGGTCGACTGGGCGGCACGTGGCGGCATCCTGAGGCTTGCGTCGAGGCGAAGCTAAGGGTGAGGAAGGCGCGTGGCCGTCAGATCAACTATCAGCAGAGTTGGACCGGGATACCCCTAGGGTTGGCCGCTTCGCTCCTGTATCTAGGGGTAGAAAGGGGATTATTGTTTTAGGCTATAAATAAGAGAGGCACCCCTCCTCTCTCCCCATCCTAGCAGTCATTTGTTCCTGAGCTCTCTCTCTCTAGCCCCCGCTTAGGTTCTAATCATACCTCGCTGCTAGCGATCCGCAGGGAAGACTCAATCTTGTCTCTGTGTTTTGGGAACTTAAGGAAACGAGACCGTATTCTCGTTGTCTCCTGGTGTGGAGGAATTTCAGCTGAAATCGAATCGAATCGTGTCTTGTGTTTTATGTTCTTCATGTTTTGGTTTTTCATCTCCCGGAGATTTGCCTCGTTCTCCCTCTTCGTGAGATGATTTTCGATTCCACTTGAATCAATTTGTTCTTGGTCATGAGCTCCTTCTTTCTACCGAAGGAATTCTCTCCTAACCTCACGAATCCATAGATCGGGTTGATTTCGTGTTCATTCTTCGATCTTTCCCCTTTTTCGGTGATCCTCGGATTTCTCTTGATAGACTTGGTTTGGTGCGATGATTTCTTAGGATTAGCACCCCAAAACGTAGAGGAACATCTGGGAGGAGTTTGATCGAAGTCTCTTTCGTTTTGGTTGAGATCAAATCGGATTTGCTTTTGAACCCGTGTAGTTCGTGTTCTCTGTGCAGTTGCGGACAGTCCGCGACCCGAACGGCGGACAGTCCGCGCGTCGGGTTTTGTCTGAGTCAGTCAGGCGCAGCCCCCTGACTGTTCACTGTTGGGTGAACGACGGACATTCCGCGGTACAAACCCGCGGACAGTCCAGGACTTGACCAGAACTTTTTCACAACAGTCTGTTTTCTGGTCTGTGGCCGGCGGACAGTCCGGACCTCCAGTCGCGGACTGTCCGGCAGTCACCGGACAGTCCGGGACCCTGACCCCGGACAGTCCGTGAACCTGCTGAGTGTGCAGTTTTGCTCGAGGGCTTTTGCAGTTGGTTTTGGAGTTTCTCCGGAGGGTCCGCTGTACCACTAGGACATCTCCTAGGGTATCCACCTACTCGTAGGTCGTGAACTCTCCGGTCGTTTCGAGTCTTCGCTTTTGGGGTGATTTTCTGGGACAAGGGCCATACTATTCATGAGTTGAATTTGAGGCTCCCATTCACCCCCCCCCTGGTCGCTAATCCGGTCCTTCAACCATATGCTCACCCTATGTCTTTTTATTGATGTAGGTAAAACGATTGGAGAACATTTGGTTGGTGGATTCCGGTTGTTCGAGGCACATGACCGAAAACGCCAAGTGGTTCTGCAGTCTTAGTCCGGTCGCCGGAAAGGAGTTTAACACCTTCGGCGACAATAGCAAAGGTAGAGTGTTGTCTCGTGGGTCGGTGCGAGTTAATGAGCACTTTGTGTTGCGCGATGTTGCTCTTGTTTCTAACTTGCATTTCAACCTTCTTTCTGTTTCGCAACTTTCTGATGATGACTATGATATTCGTTTTAAGCCGAATCTCAGTCGTATTTTGGATCCTCAGGGCAATCTTGTTTGTTTGATTTCGCCCTTTGGGAAAGTATTTTGTGCGAATTTCTCGGAGTCATTTGGAGTTTCTCGTGGTCTTTTGGCTGGACCTTCCTCTTCTGATCTTTGGAAGTGGCATAGGAGACTAGGACATTTGAGCTTCGACTTGCTTGCAAGGCTTAGTTCACTTGGCCTAATCCGAGGATTGCCCAAGTTGTGCATGGAGAAGGATCTTGTTTGCCATTCTTGTAGACATGGGAAGATGGTTGCCGCTCCCCATCATCCAGTGACTCAGGTCATGATTAAGCGCCCTGGAGAGCTTTTACACATGGACCTTGTTGGTCCGGCTCGGGTGAGCTCGGTTGGGGGGAAGTGGTACGTGCTTGTTGTTGTTGACGATTTTTCGAGATATTCGTGGGTCTTCTTTTTGACTGAGAAGACTGAGACTTTCTCTTTTGCTCGCAATCTGATTTTGCGTCTTCAGAATGAGTTCCCTTTGAACTCAATGCGAGCTATTCGTAGTGATAATGGTTCCGAATTCAAGAATTCGGACTTTGAGAAGTTTTGTGACTCTTTGGGTTTAGAGCATCAGTTTTCTTCTCCCTACACACCACCACAGAATGGTGTTGTAGAAAGGAAGAATTGGACCCTTGTAGAGATGGCCAGGACGATGCTCGATGAGCATAGAACTCCTAGGTGATATTGGGCCGAAGCTATGAGCACTGCATGCTACATTTCCAATCGCATTTTTCTCCAAGCTTTCTTGAAAAAGTCTTCTTATGAGTTGCGGTTTGGAAAACAGCCCAAAGTGAGTTATTTTAGAGTTTTCGGTTGCCATTGTTTTATACTCAAAAAGGGCAACTTGGACAAGTTTGAGTCTCGTTCCTCTGACTGTGTATTTTTGGGTTATGGCACTCACACTCAAGCTTATCGTGTACTTAACCTTGATACTAACCGAGTCATGGAGACATCTGATGTCACCTTCGATGAGACCATGGTTTGTCCTTCTTCTCGTTTTGAGCGTGCAGGTGATCATGAGGTTGGTGAACCTCTTTTTGATGATGAGGACGAGGATGCTGAAGGCATGGGTGACCCAGAATCACCTCCACCTGCTGTGCCGCAAAGAGCGGCTTCTACTACGAGTCACGGCCCCGATCCCTCTTCTTCGACTTGGGGGCCGTGGGATCCGCCGCCTCGGGCTGTACCGTTCGTACCCGGGGAGGCACCAGCTGCTGTTGAGGGGGAGGTATCTTCAGCTTGGGAGGCGCCATGACATATTCAGCGCTAACACCCGCCTCAACAGATGATAGGCAACATCGGCGAACGTGTCACTCGGTCCAAGTCACAACAAATGTCTCACTTTGCTCATTCTGCATTTGTTGCTGATTTTGAACCCCGAGATGTTGGACACGCTTTGACGGATCCGGATTGGGTCAATGCCATGCATGAGAAGCTTAAAAACTTTGAGAGAAATCGGGTTTGGGTTCTTGTTCCTCTTCCTCCTGAGTGTCACCCCATTGGGACAAAATGGGTTTTCAAAAACAAACAAGGAGAAGATGGCCATGTTGTGAGAAACAAGGCTAGACTTGTAGCCCAGGGGTATAGTCAGAAGGAGGGGATAGACTATGAGGAGACTTTTGCTCCTGTAGCTCGTTTGGAGGCGATTAGGATACTCTTGGCTTTTGCTGCATCCAAAGGGTTTAAACTTTTTAAATGGATGTCAAGGGTGCCTTCTTAAACGGCTACATAGAAGAGGAGGTGTATGTGAAACAACCCCCCGGTTTCGAAAATCCCAAGTTTCCAAACCATGTTTTTAAACTTCACAAAGCTTTGTATGGTTTGAAACAAGCCCCTAGAGCCTGGTATGATAGGTTGAAAACCTTTTTGCTTGCTAAGGGTTTTAAAATGGGATGTGTGGATAAAACGCTCTTTCTCCTCAAGCAAGGCAATGACACTCTCTTGGTCCAGATTTACGTGGATGATATCATTTTCGGTGGTTCTTCTCACGCTTTGGTTGCCAGGTTTGCAGATACTATGAGCAGGGAGTTTGAGATGAGCATGATGGGCGAGTTGACGTTTTTCCTCGGGTTGCAAATCAAGCAATCCCGAGAGGGAACGTTCATGCACCAGGGCAAGTACACCAAGGACGTATTGAAGAAGTTCGATATGGGTGAGGCCAAGCCTCTTCCAACACCCATGTCGACCACGACGGCCCTGGATGCGGACAAGGATGGAGAAGCTGTGGACCAGAAGGAGTACCAGAGTATGATCGGGTCGCTGCGGTACCTGACGGCGACACGCCCGGACATCCAGTTCGCGGTGTGTCTTTGCGCGCGCTTTCAGTCGTCGCCGCGCACCTCTCACCGTCAGGCGGTCAAGCGCATTATGAGGTACTTATGCTTCACTCCTGAGTTTGGGATTTGGTATTCTGCTTCCTCCACCCTCTCCCTTTGCGGTTATTCTGATGCCGACTTTGCTGGTTGCCGAATTGAGCGCAAGTCCACTTCTGGGACTTGTCAGTTTATTGGTTCTTCTCTTGTATCGTGGTCTTCTCGCAAGCAGTCTAGTGTCACCTAGTCTACCACAGAGGCTGAGTATGTTGCTTCGGCTAGCTGCTGTTCCCAATTGCTTTGGATGATGGCCATTTTGCGTGATTTTGGTCTGAGCTTTTCTCGCGTTCCTTTGCTTTGTGACAACACGAGTGCTATTAGCGTTGCTAAGAACCCCGTGCTGCATTCTAAGACCAAACACATTGATGTGCGCTTTCATTTTCTGCGACCATGTCGATACTCATCATCAGTTGGCTGATATTTTCACCAAGCCTTTGGACCAATCAACTTT
This sequence comes from Coix lacryma-jobi var. lacryma-jobi, assembly GCA_009763385.1. Lineage (NCBI taxonomy): Eukaryota > Viridiplantae > Streptophyta > Magnoliopsida > Poales > Poaceae > Coix > Coix lacryma-jobi. Next base: position 143,985,521 of record CM019822.1, on the reverse strand, counting down.
TGCTAGGTTGAGAGGTGAGCTTGGTGTGTGTTTCCCCTTTTAGTTGGGGGAAACATTTTGGTTCTTGTATTATAAACTGACTTTGTGTTTTTCAATTGGTATTGTTTCTTTCATTTGGTTTCATCATGCATCTTTGCATTTCATCTCGCGTATTTACATTCAGAGCTTCATGTATATAATCTTCAGAATGTGACTATGCTCTATATAGTGTATGCTCTAATGCTTTATGATGATGCTTGTAGCTTATGCTCTTTCTGATCACTAATACATGTTGTGAGCTGAGCTATTTTATGAACGGTGAACTTGCTTAATGTACATAAAAACTTGAAACTGTTCACCATTGAGATATGCAACTAGCATGTGTAGGATGTGTTGAATTCACTCGTGCTTTTCATATATGCTAGGTTGCTATGTCTCTAGTTCTGAGTCATTCACTTGCTTGGTATGTTCATATTCTGTTTTAAATTTGAACCAAGTTAAGTGAATTGGAAAGATCGAGATGGGATTGCTTATCAACACATCACAGTATCAAGACTGTTTCTCATTGCACATTGAGTTAAACTTGAGCCGTGTAGTGTATGACCGAAACTGTTGCTTTAAGCTTCTGATTGCTTTTGCATAGGCTTCGCACAGTTCAAAAGTTAGGCAATGACAAGCTTTGAACCTCTCGCAATCGCATGCTGAAATTTAAACTTGTGTAATTTAAACCGCTGCAACTCAGATAAAATTTGAATACACAAGTCTATGCTTCATTCTATAGCATGACGATTGAACTGTGCTAGGGGTAGTTCACCTTGTATACATGTTTAGCACTTGTTTGACTTCCTGTCTATATATGCTTAGTGCTATTTTGGTGGTGAATACCTTTTTGGCTGAAAACTGCTCACTTTGCTCCAATGTTCAGATTTCGTATTTGGTGATCAGTTTGAGCCTTTGCTAGTATTCTGTACATATTCAGTTTCAGCACTTTGTCGAGCATCTTCGTATTCTCTCGACTATATTCCTGAAGCTGCTAACTTGCATTTTTACTCATATGCATTTGGAGGGGAGATTCTTGATAGTGTATTTTCAGCAAAGGGCGAGAAATTTGCCAAATCATAAGGGGGATTCTCTCGAATCATAAGATCAACTAAGGGTCTCGAATCATAAGATCAACTAAGGGGGAGATTTTCTGGTTGTGTGCACTATTGGAGGGGGAGTTTGAGCTGGCTCAGATTTTTTGGATTTTGGATTTTCCAATTGATTCGGAGCTTTTCTGAAGTCTCTAATTGGTTCGAAGCATTTTTGGTAGCTAGTTGTGTTGAGCCTTCGCCTCTTTCTTGAGGGACTAGCGCTTTTGCCTTTGTGCTCTTCATATTGGCTTTAGTTGGTGTCGAGCTTTCTCGCTAGTGGTGTTGAGCCTGTTCTACCTCTTCTTGAGGACTAGCTTTGCTTTGCTTGGTTGCGTCAAGCTGTTGCCCATGTCTTTGGGGACCAAGTTGTCTTGCTCTTTCCACTTGACCTTCTTCGGCTTTGTTATGCTTTTGGGTCATTTGGTCGAGTTCTCTCTCTTCCTTCCTCCCTTCCTCTATTCCATTATGATTTGTGTTGGTAGTTGACAATGCACTCATCAAGGGGGAGATTGCCGGCCAAAACCTACCGGCCTCTGCAACCCGCCAACCACCAAGTTGCAGATACATGGGTGTATGCCGAGTCTCGAGTGATGAGTGATTGTCAACTGGGATAATGCGCATGTTCTTTGGCTTTTGTTGTGCAGGTGTCGAGCACGGATACAGTGATCGAAGGCAAGGTGAAGGTCAAGAAGAGACGTGTCGTGCCGATGGACCGAGTGTGGCGAAGGGCGGACGTGAGGCTTGGACTGAGGGACCGGTGGCCTGAGGATCAGCTGTGGTGGCTGACAGCCTGGGACAGCGACGAGCGAAGACTTGCTTGCACGATGTTGCTCGGGTCGAGGACCTGGGGACACATGTTGGTGGACGGGGTGCACGGGGGTGCATCCCCTCTACGCCTCGGTTTGGTGGTTGAGCCACAGAAAAACCACCGAGTGGACGGTTTCCAGGTTTGGGCCTCAAAACCTAGGCGCTGATGGTTTCCGAGTTTGGTCCACAAAACTCGGGCTGAGGACGGTTTCCAGGTTTGGGCCTCAAAACCTGGGTGTTGCGGGTTTCTGAGTTTGGGCCACAAAACTCAGGCGATGGACGGCTGGTTTCCCGGTTTGGGCCTCAAAACCGGGGGTTGGTCGTGAAGGCTGGTTTCCCGGTTTGGGCCACAAAACCGGGGGCGAAGTCCGGGAAAAGGACAAGCGAAGCGGTGGTGGCACGTGGCGGCAATCGGTGAGGTTGCGTCGAGGCAACGCTACCAGTTGTGCGGGCGTGGCCGTCGGATCACCACTATCTTTGAGTTGGTCCAGGATAGCCTTAGGGTTTGCCTGGTTCGCTCTGTAAATAACTAGGGGAAGAGTGGAAATTAGAATTAGGATAAGTAGAGGGAGACACCCACCTCCCATCCTATCTGAGTCATTTTGCTCTTTGCATTCTAGGTTTTCCTGCTCTCCCTATCCCCTGCTGTAGCAAACTGAGATCCACAGAGAAGACAATCATACCTCTGTGTTCGTGAGATTTTGAGGAAGTGAGACCGTAATCTCACTGTTGTAGCGTGTGGTAGCCACACAGTTGCAAATTCGTGGTTGTGATTCGCGTTTTGTTGTTGTTCTTCGCGGGTTGCTTTTCTCCACGATTTTCCCGTTGATCGATCTCTTCACTCAGTGCGTCTTTTACGATTCCATTTGAACAGAGTTGTTCTAGGTCGTGAGGTACACCTTTCCACCGAAGGAATTTACCTCTAACCTCACAAGCTAGTAGATCGGTCAATTTTTGTTTCGGATCGAGTGTTGCTCCCTTTGCCTCTGATTCTTCTGATTCACCGATTTGGAGTTAGGTTCGAGCCATGATCTCTTTGGGATAGCTCACTAACCTCCCAGGAATTCCTCATACCAAGTCTAAGCCTTAGAGCTTTTGATTCGGAGGAGATCGGGTTGAATCCGCGGAAGAACAGTGCAGTTTCGGTGGCATCGGACGCTGATGTCGGGAGCATCGGATGTTGTGTTCATCACATCGGATGCATCCGATGCCACGTGTCATCTGACAACGTTTTAAGGAGCATCGGACGCTGACCATCGTAGCCTCCGTTGCCATCGGACGCACCGGGGGTATAGCATCGGATGCTAGGGCTTCACTGTAGCCAGCATCTGATGCCAGTCCAGTAAGGTTCCAGACTTGGCCTTTTCACATCGGACGCTTTCGATGCCTGACCATCGGACGCTGCCAGCATCCGATGCAGGTACTTCTGTGCTATTTCGTCTGCAGTTTGTTCGTCCGTTGTCGGTTTTGATTTTCGGCTTTTGCGTTGGGTTTCTAGAGTTGTGTAGTGTCTCGCTGTGCTTGTTGGAAGCATCCACCCTACATCTAGGGTCGTGGACACTCACAAGCTCTAGGTTTGCTTTTGGGGTTGATTCTCGGGACAGTGGTGACAAGTTTTTGAAAAGAAATTTGAAGCTCCCATTCACCCCCCCCTCTGGTCGCTTTCTGGTTGCACTTTCGGTCCTTCACAAGTACATCCAAAAGAGTAAATGCACAGACCCACCACCACACAGGCAAGGCCATATAAATAGAGGCTAGAGCACAGGCCATCCAACCAACCAAAGCAGCAAAAACTACTTAGTTACTCCTGAAAGACACTCCCAAGCAAGCAAGCTACGAATAGGAAGCATCAGGATTTATGATTTCGCTTTTATGATTGTGTCATCGGTGCATTAGTTAGACAGCACCGCGAATAAAGGCGCTTCAGGCGAAAGCCTTCCTAAGTGGCAAGGCCGTCTCAAGTTTTAGCCGGTAGAGAAATGAGAGCAAGCCCGCTGCCGGAAGACAATAAGAGCAATATCTCAGATATAGCCGGTTGTAATTTCCTCCGTCGTGTGATTAACCAAGTTTTCAAGCCAACTTACCACTTGCACAAAGCTACGCAACTTCCGGCCGAGGGGCTCCTAACGAAAGAACCCTCACGCAAATGCTACCGCCCCTCGACAAAAAACGTGGGGCGGGCATCTTCTAACTTCCAGCCGAGGGGCGCGCAACAAAAGTACCCTCGCGCGAATGCCACCGCCCGTCGACAAAAAACGTGGGGCGGGCGTCTTCTAACTTCCGGCCGAGGGGCTCGCAACCAAAGCACCCTCGCGCGAATGCTACCACCCCTCGACAAAAAAACATGGGGCAGGCGTCTTCTAACTCTCGGTCGAGGGGCTTGCAACGAAAGCACCGTCGCGCGAATGCCACCGCCCCTCGACAAAAAACGTGGGGCGGGCGTCTTCTAACTTATGGTCGAGGGGCTCGCAACAAAAGCACCCTCGCGCGAATGCTACCACCCCTCGACAAAAAAATGTGGGGCGGGCGTCTTCTAACTTCCGGCCGAGGGGCTCGCAATGAAAGCACCCTTGCGTGAACGCTACCACCCCTCGACAAGAAACGTGGGGCAGACATCTTCTAACTTCCAGCCGAGGGGCTCGCAACAAAAGCACCCTCGCGCGAATGCTACCACCCCTCGACAAAAAACGTGGGGCGGGTGTCTTCTAATTTCCGGCCGAGGGGCTCGCAACAAAAGAACCCTCGCGCGAATGCTACCACCCCTCGACAAAAAATGTGGGGCGGGCATCTTCTATCTTCCGGCTGAGGGGTTCGCAACAAAAGCACCCTCGCGCGAATGCCACCGCCCCTCGACAAAAAACGTGGGGCGGGCGTCTTCTAACTTCCGGCCGAGGGGCTCGCAACAAAAGCACCCTCGCGCGAAAGTTACCACCCCTCGACAAAAAACATGGGGCAGGCGTCTTCTAACTTCCGGCCGAGGGGCTTGCAATGAAAGCACCCTCGCGCGAATGCCACCGCCCCTCGACAAAAAAAACATGGGGCATGCGTCTACTAACTTCCGACCGAGGGGCTCCTAACGAAAGAACCCCCGCACAAATGTTACCTCCCCCTGACCAGAAAATGTAGGGGCGGGCGCCTTTCGAGTTCGGAAGAAGGGCTCGCGACAAAAGTGCTTTCACGCGAGAACCACCGCCCCCCGTCTCAGTGGGGTGGGCGGGCGTCCCCCACTTTTCTGCCGAACGCTAGCAACGAAAGTATCCCCGCGCAGAAACATCTCATCGCCACCAGCGGGACTTATAAAAAACATACACAGACTACAACTAGCAGTTTCTGAAAAATTCACAAGCAAAAAATAATAATCGGCAAACCACCCCTTCTTTATTCAGTGCATTTCAAATAATGTCATCAAACAATGCAGTGAAGTGCAAACTATTTTCGCAACCCCAGGAAAATGCTATATCAGCGCTCATCCGGCGAAAACGTGACGTCTTCAGGCTCCACTTTTACGGACGGGCCGTCATCAAAAGCTGGCGGCGCGCGCGAAGCCTCGCGTCTCTTCCGTCTGGCCTCAAGCTCACGACGGTCAAAATTGTCATAAAAGGCATGCAAGTGCTCTTCCGTGCGCTCAATCTTCTTGGTGCGTTTTTTCAAAGAAGACGAAAGCGACGCTGTCGGAAACCTAGAGCGAAAGCTCCTCCACAAGTCACCTCTGACACAAAGATCACCGGATCTAATCATTAACGGGCAAATGTGGAGAACGTCCGGCGTTCCCGCATCCGCATCCTGTTCAATACAACAAGCCAACTTAAGTTCAAAAGTTACAAGCGACGGTAGCTTTTACGAGTACAACCGACCCATAGAAAAACATGGCCTATTCACTCATCTACCGCATCTTGTGCGTCATTTCCGTCGCGAGAAGTAGCTGTTGTCGAGCTTTCAGGAACTTCCTCATTCGAACGACGGGGGATCCCTTTGTCATCAGGTTCGATCTCGCGCACCCGCCGATCGGAGATGAAGTGCAAAAATACCTTCTTGATATGAGCTTTCTCCTCCGGAGTCTGCAACACAAAAGCAAATACAGGAAAAAAGGCATCACCTATAATCGAAAGTCGGAAGACGCACAACACCAAAGTAAAACAACCATTCAGAATTACCTTGCCACGGCCCATGGCGGACTGCATAAGCGACATGTCGTTTCCACCCGCCACCCAAAATTCATCAAAAAACCTCTTACCAAGCACATTAGCTGCCTCGGGGGTTCGCCAGTAATAGTCACCTCTTTAACCGGAATTTCCGAGATGTGGGTACAGCCGGCGTCTACTAAGCTGTGGCCAATTGCCTTAATGCCTGTGACCGCAGCATAGTCCCGACCGAGGGCCATGTGCCCCTCCAGCGACTCCATTTCTGAACGGATCCAATCGATAAGGTTCTCGACACCACTTTCGGGCGGGTTTTCGGTTTCAACCCCGATGTTGCGAAGGCATTCCCGAAAGCGAGACGCAACCCCACCAACGGAAGCCAAAAGCGCCTTCTCTCTATCGGCTCGAGCAGTGCGTAGCTGCGAAATCTCCCTTTTCAAGCTTTCAACTTCCAGCTGGCTTGCCCTCCGGGCGTTTTGTTCATCCTCGGCCCTCTTTGTTTGCGCCTCCAAATCGGCAGCAAGCTTCTTCACTTGGTCATCTAGTTCTTGCCTGTTTCGCTCAATCTTGCGAATGTAAAGATCATTCTGGTTGCTCTGACTGCGATCGATGACAGCAGCCTACGAAAAGCATAAAACAAAACAAGCACAAAAGTTAAAAAGAAACCGAAAAGGAAAAGAGTTATGAAATCTACGATGAAACTAGGCACTTACGCTTGCCAGGTGTAAGGATAGCGCATCGCTGAGCTTCGCGCCGCTAACCTTGAGGAGATCCCTCTCAATCTCCGGTGCGACGAAGGCCTTCTGAGAGAACTCCATGAATTTTGCGGCCTCCTCACTTCCACCTGGAAGGACTCCTTCTCGGCGATAGTCAATTCGGCAGGCAAGTTGGGCATCTGAGGCTGCACCCAAAGAACGAGCAATGCGATAAGACTCCTCTTTCGCATCGTCTGTCTCGCTTGACGAGCTCAACCCGGTGTAAAAACAGGGGTTCTCGTAGTCTGAAGGAGCTCCATCGAGAACCAGCCGCCCGTAACCCAGAAGTTGCCCATCCACCATCTCTTGCATCAAACGAATGCACCGCGACAAAAATCTTGGCTTACCACTGTCAACAGCAGGAGGGGCGGACGTCTTCCCGGATCCAACCCCCTTTTGGACTGCGGCCGCCTTATTAGTGGGCGCCCGAACGGAAGCCTCGGGGCGCTGAGCCTTTTGTTTCTTCGCCAGGCGGTTCGTGGCCTCCGGCGGGCATCAAGCCTTCCGCGAACCAATGAAAGGTCCTTGTTTGGTTTTGGTAATTGAGTGACAACTTAGGTGGACTAATATGTGTTTAAAGTGAATTACACAGGTGATTAGTCCACAGGTGATCATGTGTGAGCAACATATGCCATAGAGGAGAATTGGCTTGGAGGATGTTGCAATGCTCATGCATGAAGATGAAGAAGGAGCTTAATGCATATGTGACATGACATGTGGTCATATGGCTAAGATGGAGAAGATCAAGGCAAGACTTGGCTTGATGGACCGGTTGCGAAGGTGAAGGGCAAGTTGAGGCTTTGAAGCCGTTGGTACCGAGTGTCGGGAGGCTTAAGCAAGACTTGGCGCCGAAGGACCGAAGCGATGGTGAAGAGCAAGTGATGTCAAGATCGATGGACCATGGAGGCCATGTGATGATATGAAGTGGATCATATCATTTGAAGATAGGTTGGTGCATGTGTTGCATCAACACCGAAGGAGATGGAATGGAATGCGCAAGGCAAAGGTATATTTGTAGGGCATTTCATTTCACCGGTCATAGGTGTGTAGAGAAGATTATGACCGGGTTTAGGATAGATGGCCGTACTATTAAGAGGAGCAAACTTGTTTGCATATCGGTCATCTAGTGCCACTTGAGCGATCTAACTTTGCGATGTTACTATGATCGAGTGGCGTGGTGAGTGCAAGTGAAAATCCTTTGAAAAATGATTGTGAAAATGCTAACACACTTGCACAAGATGATGAACACTTGGTGGTGTTAGCACATTTGCAAAGGAGAAGTTGTTGAAATAGTTTTGGATCAACTCAGAGATGGAAATGAAGTTTTCTGTGTGTTGTCGGTGGTACCGACCTGGGGGTGTCGGTAGTACCGACCCAGGAGGGCTGTTTGCAGCCTCTCTGGATGTGGCTCGTTTTTGGCCTGGCGGTGGTACCGCTATTACCTCGGTACTACCGCCGGCGGTGGTACCGACCAGGGGTCGGTGGTACCGTGGCCCTGAAGGGGTTTTGCGGAGCTCTCTGGAAGTGGCCAGTTTTGGCCTACCGGTAGTACCGCCATTACCTCGGTAGTACCGCGCTCGGTACTACCGACTCAAGGCCGGTGGTTGGCAAGTTTGCGGAGCTCTCTGAGTTGAGTGGAAGATGACCTGGCGGTGGTACCGCCATAGGGCCGGTACCACCGGGCTTGGAAGTACCGACCAGGGGGTCGGTAGTTCAAGAGTCAGGAGGAAGTTTTTGAATGCGTTCGAAAGTAGCCTGCCGGTAGTACCGCCATAGGGCCGGTACTACCGACCTCGGAGGTACCGACCAGAGAGTCGGTGCTTCGCCTAAAACAGCGGGCCTTGTGGTAACGGCTAGTTTGACTAAGCCGGTAGTACCGCCCAGGAAGGGTCGGTACTACCGACCGAGGCGCAGGAAAGGGGAAACGGCTAGTTGGCCGCTCCCCTCTATAAATAGGAGTTGAGGCCGGCTTAGGGCCGGCTGCTGAGCACTCCAAAGCCTTGGTGGCTTGAGTGGATGTGCCTGGGAGCCCTCTAACTCGCTTGTGCTTGCTAGTGCGCGAATCTATTGCGAGTGAGCGATTCTAGTGCGTTGCTTTGAGAGATAGCATCGAGTGGCACTAGGTGTTCGAGTTGCAAGCCGGTGGTGCTTATTACTCTTGGAGGTTGCCACCTCCTAGACGGCTTGGTGATCGAGTCTCCGTCGTGAAGCCCGCGTGAAGATTGTGCGTGGCTCCGGAGAAGGATTGTGAGGGGCATTGTGCTCGCCCCGCGGGGATCGCGAAGAGCAACTCTAGTGGATTGCGCGTGTCATTGAGTTACCCTCACTTGTGGGTGAGTTCTTGCGGCGCTCGAGTGTCGAGCTAGGTGTGGTGCCTATTAGCCGCCGAACTACCAAAGTGTGTGGTCGACACAACGGGGACTAGCTTGGTGGCAACCAAGTGAACCTCGGGAGAAAAATCACCGTGTCAACTTCGTGTTCATCTTCTCGGTGGTTTGCAAACTCTTTTCACTAGCTTGTATTTACTTGTTCATATACATGTGCTAGTTGCTCTTATGATTAGTTGGCTTGTGTAGCTTGCTAGTTACCTTCCTTGCTTGTGTAGCATAGAAGTTGATCCCATGAGTGACTAGTTGACTTGTAGTCTTGCTAGTCACATTGCTTAGTTTGTGTAGCTACGTTGAGCTCTCTAATTTGGCTTGTGTAGCCCTGTTATTGAGCATTGCTAGTGAGCTTAGGCTTTGTGCTTTTTGCTTAGTGGCATGTGTAGGAGCTCCCCGGTTGTTTGAGTACTAGTTGCTTAGGTTTGTGTAACCTTGCAAGCTAGAATTGTTTAGGTGAGCTCTAGCTAGCCCGACACCTTATTTGCTTTGTTTAGGATCTTTTATAAGGTGTCATAGAGTATAAGTAGAGGGGTGTAGTCTTGGCTAGACCGATAGATTTAATTCCGCATTTGTTTCGGTTAGCCATTCCGCTGCAATTAAGTTTAAGTTTTTAGAAAAGACTATTCACCCCCCCCTCTAGTCCGCCATCTCGACCCTTCAATTGGTATCAGAGCTAGGTCTCTCATTTGTGGTCTTCACCGACCCGAGAGGATGGCGACTAGTTGGCTAGATGTTGAGTGTGACACACATATTTTTGATGGCACACACTATGCACGATGGAAACTTCATATGCTTGATCATTTCCGTGCTTTTGGTCCGAAGTTTTGGTGGATCGTTGTTGTTGGTTTTACTCATGCCTTGGATGAGAGTAATCTAACCCAAGCGCAAGAGGATTGCCTAACACTCGATGCACAAGCCCAATGTTTTCTAACAAATGCTTTGCAAGATGAGATATTTGGTAGGGTGATGACTTCGGTGAGTGCCCATGATATGTGGATGGCACTCAAATATCTCTATGGTGATTTCTCTATTTGGGATGATGGCAAATTCAAGGAGGAGGATCACATAGAGATGGTACATGAGGATATTGAGCATGACCGAAACATGGTGGTTGTGAAGGATTGCTCCACCTCATGGTCAAGTGATGATGATGATGATCAATCCACAAGATCACTTGACAAAGATGACGGTGACCATAGCCGAAGCTCAAGTGGTGCAAATGATGATGCCATTCCATGCACACTTGATGATGATGATGACGGCTATGAGAGTGATGTCTCTTCAAGCTCTTCTACTACTCCACATTGCTTCATGTCACATGGTGACACTAAGGTATCAATTGCTAATGTGGTAGTTGATTGTGATGATCCAAATTTTGAGCTTGTATGTAGACTCACTAAGGCTTTAGAAAATGAGATGGCTAAAACAATGAAATTGACAAAAGAAAACTCATTTCTAAAGAATGCATGTGAACAACAAAAGCATCTACTTTATGTTACTACTTGTTCACATGATGAGCTTAAATTGACTCATGAGGAACTTAGTGTTGCTCATGACAACTTGGTACAAAACCATGCTTTTCTCACTAAAAAGCTTTCTAATGAAGAAACTAAAACTAGTGAGAGCTCATCATTTGGGTCAAATGATCAATCACATATTTGTGCTAACCCATGTGATGTAGAGAAGAAGCATGTATCCACCTCTTGTGATGATTTAATATCTATGCCATGTTCTTCACATATAGATGCTTGTTCTACTTCTATGTCTTGTGAGACTAACCTTTTGAAGGAGAACAATGAGCTCAAAAGTGAAGTGAAGAACTTGAGCAACAAGTTAGAGAGGTGGTGTAGATCAAAAGTCACCCATGAGCACATGATGAAGAATCAAAGAAGCTATGGTGACAAGAGTGGCATTGGCTTCAACAAAAGCAATGTCAACGGCAAGAGATGGGGCAAGAGAAGATTTGAAAGAGAAATGAAGAAGCAAGAACAAGAAAAGCTATCTCATTTCATGTGCTATCAATGCCATGAGATGGGACATCTTGCAAAAGCTTGCCCCAACAAGAAGAAGCCCCAAGTTCAAATCAAGAACAACCATCATGATGGTGACTTGATGAAGAAGAAGAAAACAAGAAGGGGCGGAAGAGCAAGGCATCCAACTCATATCCATGATGCCAAGATGATGATGAGCAAGAATGAAGAAAAGAAGAAAGATTTGGCTCACATCAAATGCTACAAGTGTGGTGACATGGGACACTTTGCCTCGAAGTGTCCTAACAAGCTTGAGAAGAAGGCTCAAGCAACTCATGAGAGGCAAGGCAATGAGAAGCAACAAATGAGCAAAGAAGAGAAGGCTCAATCCAAGAAAGTTGCTACTCATGCCGGGAAAGGGGACACATGGCTCATTCATGTCCCCTAGGTATGACCCCTAAGCCTATTTCAATTATTAATGATTCTATGCTTAGGAAGGATGATGAAAATGGTACCTCTAAGGCTACTATTGCAACTCATCCCGCTACTCATACTAAGGCTATGCCTAAGTATGTTGCTCCTAACTTGAGAGGACCCAAACTAGTTTGGGTACCATCAAAAAGTGGATGAATGTGTGTAGGTACCATGGCATTGGAGGCTTGACTCAATTGATTTCATATTATTCATCATGTGATTGAGTCAAGTAATGAAGCCTAGTGCTATCCATCCCAATGCCAAGACAAAAGAGTGAAGTCCAAGTGCAAAACATACAAGTGCAAAAGATCAAGTTGTGGTGATTGATTGGAAATATTTGAAGGCTTGCAATCGAGGTGAGTAGAAGCTTGCTATTTCATGATCATGAGCTACTAAGGTATATCTCTAGTTGATCATGTTCTTTTAAATGCATATGAGATGATTGAATCGGATATATATGCATACGTTGCTTGCTATAAGATGATTGAATGGATTTGATGCTTAGTGATCAAAATTGAGTTAGGTTGAATGGATATGTTCATAAGACTTCTTTTAGTGAGTGGTTTGAATGGATATATGTCTTGTGTTGATGTTCAAACATGTTAGCTCAAGTTTGATTCATATTGGTAGAGTATAGCTCAATTGCTCAAAGTTGTCAAAAATCTGAAATCTGAGCTAGCTGTGATAATAGCCATGTTTGAATGATCAAATCTATTTGGATTGGCATGAAATTTGGTACACATGCTCTACACTTGTGATATTAGTCGCTGTGCAAAATTCATGATTATTGGATAAGATGTACTTTGGTTTTGGAGTAGATCTTGTCAACTATTGTGCAGCAGTTTTCAGCATGTAGTACTATGGAAAGAATTGAAATCTTGGTAGCAATCTAGAAAGCCAATGAAGCTCAAATTTTTATGGCTGCTAGAACACTTAGAGAGGCACATCTCCACCAAATTTCATAGTCATTAGACTTATATTTTGGGAGATATGCATGTTTCTTTGAGAAGGACAGAATCTGCCAGAAAAGTGACAAATATTGGATTGATTTAGAGTCACTTTGATTGAAAGGCCCTCAAGTTGAAATCATGTTTATAAAGTGGTTGAGGGACCTATGTTTGGTTTTGAGATGAGCTAGAAGTATGGCAAATATGAGTACAAGTTCATGTGATTGGGAAGTGTATTTGGCACACATTTGGTACTCAAATTGAAGATCAAGACCAACATCAAGATGAAGATAAAGATCAAGCTCTAGTATCAAATTGAAGATCATTTGGAAGAAAGAAAAGGACTCAAAGAGGAATTCAAAGTCACATTTTCAAGAAGAGTTAATTGGATCAATCAAACAAGGTCAATTCAAGTGAGTATCAAGGATGATTCTTTGGAGAAAGATCACTTCTCCCTTTTGTAGGGGCTTGCCGCCTTTTGTAGGTTAACCGAGCATGATGCTTGGAAGGCTAACATGGAAGTGGTGATCTAGAGTATCATTGGAGATGCTTGGTTGGAGAAATCAAGAGATTGATCAAGAAAGAAAGCAAGCAACACCCAAGATAGTAAAGCAAATCATGACAATTCAAGTGGTATTCATATGCAAGCTATGTTCAAATGAAGAAGCAAGCCAACCACAACAAGATAGCGCACTTAATCATATGAGTGAAGATTTGTTCTATCAATTGGTATATATTGGTCTTCACCATGGACTTCACATTGCTATTTGGAGCTTAATTGGAATCAAATGACTATCCTCTACTCCAAGATAGCAAAGGTATCATTGTAATGTGCATGATCATATTCATCCCTTACTAGTATGCGGTTAGTGCATATAGTACATGCTCAATAGGATCATGCATAACAATTGAAAAGTTTAAATTCATAGCCTACCACTATTGCTTGATTGACTATATGATCTAGTGGATAGTATGTGAATTTGTTCATGAGCTAGTGAACCCAAGTACTTGATCTAGAAGATGAACATTCAAGTGTCTAATTCAACATGAGTAAGATAACCATTGAAAGATGTGTGAAGAAGCTTACTCTAGAGCAAACCGAGTTAGATATCTTATGCAATATTGCCTAGTTCAAGTCACAAATGAGAAGCTCATGAAGACGACAAGAGTTCAAGAAGAAGACAATAATGCAAATGGATATCAAGTTTAAACTTCCATTCAATTGGTATCCTACAAGACTTCAAGTGATCCTCAACTTTAAGTGATCAATTCAAGCAAAACATCCCTCACCATCAAGAGCTCAAGTTTATCAAGTGGATGACCCATGCTATGACATAGGGGAGGTGCCCCACCTATTGGTATCAAGGTCAAAGATCCTACACATGGTGTCATTCCAACACATATGGTGGTGTCCATCAAAAATGAAGACTCAAGTATCATCCATCTACCCTAGTCCAACCCTTTGTATCAAGAGAAGCATACCTTTTATGGTCATTGATGACAAAGGGGGAGAAGTTATGGAAAAGATATGTGGAAAAGATATGTCAATTATGATATGTCAAGGACAAAGAGGGAGAAAAGAAGATGGACATGGATCAAGAGGGAGCAAGATTGAAGGAACAAAATTCTTGGACAATGAGAGCACACAAGTAGGGGGAGCAAGCTCATGAACTTGGTTGTTGCATTTGATATGTGCATAATCATGTGCTTGCTTGCATTGCATAAGTTTTAAAATTTTATATGCATGCTTGTGTGGTATATGCTAGTTATAGGATTTAATTGATGAATTGATAACTAGCATGCATAGGTTAATAGCTGACTTGTTGCTTTTAATGCAAACTAGACCCTTGCTATTAATGTTGATCTCACGGGGTTTTCTAGTTTTTATGATGTCTAGCTACTCTTCGATGCTAAGGATGAATCAAATGTGGTATGCACGCTTCAAAGGTAAAATTTCATCATGTATACCTTAGCATCACTTAGTAGTGCTAACACTCCCACAAATTTCATATTTATGCATGTGTGCAAGCTTGAAACCAAACCATTTGAGCACACATGTAGGGGGAGTTAACACTACAAAGATCGGGTTGTAGGTGGTGCTTATCCATTCTCTTATATGGTCTTAATGTTTGGATAAGTAACATAGACCCAAAGAGCTTAATTTCCATATCTTTGTAGAGTTGTCATCATTACCAAAAAGGGGGAGATTGAAAAGGTCCTTGTTTGGGTTTGGTAATTGAGTGACAACTTAGTGGACTAATATGTGTTTAAAGTGAATTACACAGGTGATTAGTCCACAGTGGTTTTGCGTTGTGGTGGGGGTGATGGTGAGTGTAGCAACATATGCCATAGAGGAAATTGGCTTGGAGGATGTTGCAATGCTCATGCATGAAGATGAAAAGGAGCTTAATGCATATGTGACATGACATGTGGTCATATGGCTAAGATGGAGAAGATCAAGGCAAGACTTGGCTTGATGGACCGTTGCGAAGGTGAAGGGCAAGTTGAGGCTTTGAAGCCGTTGGTACCGAGTGTCGGGAGGCTTAAGCAAGACTTGGCGCCGAAGGACCGAAGCGATGGTGAAGAGCAGTGATGTCAAGATCGATGGACCATGGAGGCCATGTGATGATATGAAGTGGATCATATCATTTGAAGATAGGTTGGTGCATGTGTTGCATCAACACCGAAGGAGATGGAATGGAATGCGCAAGGCACAGGTATATTTGTAGGCATTTCATTTCATCCGGTCATAGTGTGTAGAGAAGATTATGACCGGGTTTAGGATAGATGGCCGTACTATTAAGAGGAGCAAACTTTGTTGCATATCGGTCATCTAGTGCCACTTGAGCGATCTAACTTTGCGATGTTACTATGATCGAGTGGCGTGGTGAGTGCAAGTGAAATCCTTTGAAAAATGATTGTGAAAATGCTAACACACTTGCACAAGATGATGAACACTTGGTGGTGTTAGCACATTTGCAAAGGAGAAGTTGTTGAAATAGTTTTTGGATCAACTCGAGATGGAAATGAAGTTTTCTGTGTTTTGTCGGTGGTACGACCTGGGGTGTCGGTAGTACCGACCCAGGAGGGCTGTTGCAGCCTCTCTGGATGTGGCTCGTTTTTGGCTTGGCGGTGGTACCGCTATTACCTCGGTACTACCGCCGGTGTGGTACCGACCAGGGGTCGGTGGTACCGTGGCCCTGAAGGGGTTTTGCGGAGCTCTCTGGAGTGGCCAGTTTTGGCCTACCGGTAGTACCGCCATTACCCTCGGTAGTACCGCGCTCGGTACTACCGACTCAAGGCCGTTGGTTGGCAAGTTTGCGGAGCTTCTTGAGTTGAGTGGAAGATGACCTGGCGGTGGTACCGCCATAGGGCCGGTACCACCGGGCTTGGAAGTACCGACCATGGGGTCGGTAGTTCAAGAGTCAGGAGGAAGTTTTTGAATGCGTTCGAAAGTAGCCTGCCGGTAGTACCGCCATAGGGCCGGTACTACCGACCTCGGAGGTACCGACCAGAGAGTCGGTGCTTCGCCTAAAACAGCGGCCTTGTGGTAACGGCTAGTTTGACTAAGCCGGTAGTACCGCCCAGGAAGGGTCGGTACTACCGACCGAGGCGCAGGAAAGGGGAAACGGCTATTGGCCGCTCCCCTCTATAATAGAGTTGAGGCCGGCTTAGGGCCGGCTGCTGAGCACTCCAAAGCCTTGGTGGCTTGAGTGGATGTGCCTGGGAGCCCTCTAACTCGCTTGTGCTTGCTAGTGCGCGAATCTATTGCGAGTGAGCGATTCTAGTGCGTTGCTTTGAGAATAGCATCGTGGCACTAGGTGTTCGAGTTGCAAGCCGGTGGTGCTTATTACTCTTGAGGTTGCCACCTCCTAGACGGCTTGGTGATCGAGTCTCCGTCGTGAAGCCCGCGTGAAGATTGTGCGTGGCTCCGGAGAAGGATTGTGAGGGGCATTGTGCTCGCCCCGCGGATCGCGAAGAGCAACTCTAGTGGATTGCGCGTGTCATTGAGTTACCCTCACTTGTGGGTGAGTTCTTGCGGCGCTCGGTGTCGAGCTAGGTGTGGTGCCTATTAGCCGCCGAACTACCAAAGTGTGTGGTCGACACAACGGGGACTACTTGGTGCAACCAAGTGAACCTCAGGAGAAAATCACCGTGTCAACTTCGTGTTCATCTTCTCGGTGGTTTGCAACTCTTTTCACTAGCTTGTATTTACTTGTTCATATACATGTGCTAGTTGCTCTTATGATTAGTTGGCTTGTGTAGCTTGCTAGTTACCTTCCTTGCTTTGTAGCATAGAAGTTGATCCCATGAGTGACTAGTTGACTTGTAGTCTTGCTAGTCACATTGCTTAGTTTGTGTAGCTAAGTTGAGCTCTCTAATTTGGCTTGTGTAGCCCTGTTATTGAGCATTGCTAGTGAGCTTAGGCTTTGTGCTTTTTGCTTAGTGGCATGTGTAGGAGCTCCCGGTTGTTTGAGTACTAGTTGCTTAGGTTTGTGTAACCTTGCAAGCTAGAATTGTTTTAGGTGAGCTCTAGCTAGCCCGACACCTTATTTGCTTTGTTTAGGATCTTTATAAGGTGTCTAGAGTATAAGTAGAGGGGTGTAGTCTTGGCTAGACCGATAGATTTAATTCCGCATTTGTTTCGGTTAGCCATTCCGCTGCAATTAAGTTTAGTTTTTAGAAAAGACTATTCACCCCCCTCTATTCCGCCATCTCGACCCTTCAACCAAGCTTCGCGAAGGTCGGAAGGTCAGCGACGGAGGCATCATCATTAAACGTCGAGTGCGAAAGATGCACATTCGACTTCTTCGGGGCCATCTCCGCAGCTCACAACGCGCTCTGCAGGGATGACAAAAAACATGGAAGGTCAAAATACATAGCGAAGTGAGAACATATATGATGAATGATTGACATTGATAAGGAAGGTTTGAGGCTTTTACCCGGTTTAGTCCATATCTCGCTATGCGCTTATTGTTTATGACTAACCGGTGGCGTGAGTTGTGTTTGTGTTTTCTGTGTTGGTCTGCGTGTGCGACATGTGTCTCTTGGCTGTGTTGATGTGCAGTGTGGAGCTCGGATACAGTGGTCAATGGAGGGTGAAGGTCAAGTAGAGACGTCCGTGCCGACGACCGGGAGCGGTGAAGGATGGGCGTGCCGTGCGGCGGACGTGCCATGCCGATGTACCCAAAGCGGTGAAGGGCGACGTGAGGCTTGGACTGATGGACCAGAGGGCCAGAGACCAGCTGTGGTAGCTGGCACGTGGCATCGGCGAGCGGGAGCACATGGGGATGTGCGATGCATCGGCCGAGTCGGGAGGAGGCGCTGGAGTCGTGTCACTTGGCGGGAGGTCGGACACGGGCTTGCGTGCGGTGCAAGTGCCGTCGGCCAAGTCAAGAAGGAAGGCGAAGGCGTTGTGCCCGGCGTGGAGGCTGGACATGCATCGGCATCGGTGCCGGTGGTCGGGGTGTGCGAACCACATCCCATCTACGGTGCGGGTTCGCTCAAAAGGCTACCATCGACGGTTTCCGAGTTTGGGCCTCAAAACTCGGGTGGACGATTTCCAGGTTTGGCCTCCAAACCTGGGCGCGCAGGTTTTCCGAGTTTGGGCCTCAAAACTCGGGATGGACGGTTTCCAGGTTTGGGCCTCAAAACCTGGGCTGGCGGGTTTTACCGGTTTGGGCCTCAAAACTGGGGTGGTCCGAAAGGACAGTCGACGCGTGGCGGCGTGGAGAGGCTGGCGCGGCGGCGAAGCTATCCACGAGGAAGGCGCGGTGGTGGACGGCGGCACGTGGCGGCATCAGGGAGGTCACGTCATCGAGGCGAAGCTACCGGATGTGCGGGCATGGCCGTCGGATGAGAGATTGACCAGACTGGCCGGTTTTGTTACCCCTTGGGGGTTATTTGGGACGAGTGCTTAATGTAAGGGCGTTTTGGTCCTTCGGACTGCGCCTATATATATGAAGGGGGCTGCTAGGGCACCCGCCATCCTTGGAGAGTTCTTGGTGGTGTCTCTCTCATTTTGTTCCTGTGAGAGAAGGCTAGGGTTAGGGAGAGTTGGCTCTTGTTCTTGAGCTTTTTGCCATCCAAGCTTTGTGTGCTAGGATTGGCTTGTAGCCCGACACCAAGTGTTAATCATCTTCCATTCATCTGAATCCCAGGATCAACTTCGTGGTGAATTCGCGTTTTGAATTTGTTCTTCCGCGTTCTTCTTTTCTCCACGATTTTCCCGTCTCCCGATCTCCCTCTACGCTGCGTCTTTGCGATTCCGTTTGAATCAACTTTTTCTTTGAAGTGAGGAGAACTTTCCACCGAAGGAATTTATCCCTACCCTCACGAACAAGTAGATCGGGCCGAAATCGTTTTTGTTCTTCGTTCTTCCCCTTTTCTAATGTTCTTCGGATTTCTCATGGATTAGTTGGGTTGAAGCGATGATATCCTAGGATTTGCTTCTCAACACATAGAAAAACATTTGGGTGAAGTTAGTTTGCAGCCTTATCGATTTGGTGAAGATCCAATCGATTTGGGTTTGTTCCGCGCTGTTTTTGCGCTTTCTGGAGGTCGCGGACAGTCCGCCATATAGGCCGCGGACAGTCTGCGCATCGCGGCTTCAGCCGAGCAGTGGCTGTTGGCCTCGGGCGTTTTCCCCTCGGGTGACCGGCGGACAGTCCGCCAGTGTTGAGCGCGGACAGTCCGGGCCCGAGCAGGGACTTTGCAGCAGCGTTGCTATTTTGGCTCGGTAGCCGGCAGACAGTCCGCCAGGACCCGCGGACAGTCCGGGGTCCTCATCGGACGCTGCACAGAGCAGACACCGGACGCTCGGAGTTCACTGTTCATGTGAACCGCGGACAGTCCGGCGTGCAACCGCGGACTTTCCAGGACCTTGCAGGGCTGTAGCAGAACAGTTCGGTTTTGGTGTTTTGGCCTGCGGACAGACCGGCCCCCTAGCGGCAGACAGTCCGGCCCACATCGGACAGTCCGGGAGCCTGACGGTGGACTGTCCGGGATCTGCAGCTTGTGCAGTTTATAGCGTTGGCCCTCCCGGCTTTTCCGCTTTGTCTCTGGACTTCTCGTTTGCTCCTAGAGTTCACCTAGGAACCTCTCTAGGTATCTTTGCTACTAGTTAGCATCGGTATTTGGAGGAATCCCGACGTAGCCCTCTATCTACGTTTGGGAGTGGTTGTTTAGGCACGAACTTGTCTCGGGGTTTTGAGAGTTTTGATTTGCTCTCTTGTGTGGTGCCTCGCTGTGATCCTAGGGATCATCCACCCTCTTTTCGAGGGTCGTGGGCACCACGTTTGAGTCCGAAGCTTTCGGGGTTGATTTTATTGGGACAGAGGCCATAATTTCGAGAAGAAATTTTAGGCTCCCATTCACCCCCCCCCCCTCTGTTGCCTTGCTATAGCATTTTCGGTCCTTCAATTGGTATCGGAGCCACTTAAGGATCTCTCTACCTTAACCGGTTCCGGATCCGCGAAGGCGACCTTTTAGAGTGGTTTGGCTTCCGACGTGGTTTGTCGAGGTGTTGAGCTTTTTGTTTGGCTAAAACTAACCGTGCTTTAGAAATGGCACCAGCTCTCTCTACTAGTGTGTCTTTGTCCTTAGGTTCGAATCATGGACATGTGATCGAGGATGACATTGCTAGGAAGGAGGAGTGCCATCTAGAGGCAGAACATGAGGTGGATGCTTTGCTGGACTTCCTGATGGTGATGAGGTTTCAATGGAGGATCTTCTACGTGAACTTGGCAAGGCCAAGAAAGGTACACTTGTCGGTAGTCTTTTGACTTTGCATGACCGGTATGATGCTTGCTATGTTGATAATATTAAATATGATGAGCTTTGTGATACCTTGCGTAGAAAGATCAAGAAATTGAAATGCTCCATCACTAGGTTGAAATGTGGTCTTTCTCATTGGAAGTCTAGTGCATCTTACCTTGCACCTCAAGTAGTGACATGGTTAGGAAGGTTGATGAGCTACGCTTTTCTCTTGCTAGCTTAAAATCTGAAAATAAAATGTTGAAATCCAATGCTTCCAAACCATGTTTAGTTTGCATTGACTTGCGCAAGGACCTCGATTGTGCTAAAACTGAAATAGCCTTGCTAAAGTCAAATGCTTCTTTACCATGTGATAACTGTGAATCTTTTGTTGCTAGACTTAGAGAATTTTGTGTGATTCACAGGACATGTGTAGATGAACTTGAGCATGTTAGGGCTAAATTGATGAGATAAATTCTAGGCCTTGTAGCTTGTGCTCGTTAAATAAAAATGCTTGCCATGCTTCTAATGCTTTTCATGATTCTTTGCTTGATGGGAATGGTGATGTTTCTTCCACCGATTTCATTTGCACATCTTGCATTGATTTGAAAAAGGAAGTTTTGGCTTTGAAAGTTTTGCGCGATGATATGAGCGCCAAGTTGGTTGAGCACAATGATATGAGTGCCAACCTTGAAAAAGAAATGAGCTCTTGCGTACCACATATGCCGAGTGCATTAGGAGGAGATGAAATTTGAAAAACTCTCCTTGTGGTACTTGTGATCGCCTCATGTTTGAAAATGAGGTTTTAGCTAAAGATGCAAGAGTCTCTGTGCTAAGTCTTTTGAGTCACGCATTTCTTCCAACTCCGATGTTGATATTTCCAAGTTTGCATCTTTGCAACCGGAGTTGAGTTCTTGTGTTGCGCGTGAGTCTTTTGACGATAGCACTAGTGTCAAGGTTTCGGATAGCTCTTTCATAGCTACTCCCAACCTTGTTGTTTCTTCGAGTGATGTCCAAGGGACTTCTCTTGACAAGGGTGCTTCTCATATTTTTGGGACTCGTCCTCCCAATCCGGTTTTTCATTGCACCTTTTGCAAGAAGGAGGGACATTCGCTCGATTTTTGTTTCGCCGTGTCAAGCACGAGCGGCGAATTCGAGCTAAGGCTTTTAGGAAGCCGCGTAGCCTTTCCCATGGCACGTATGCTCCTAGCGTTGGCACCAAGTTGGTGGTTGATGCTTCTTGTTCTAAGTCCCAGGGACTTCTCACTTGTCGGAGAATGGTGTGCCTTCCAGTAGGCCTTTGTACCATTGCTCTTTTTGTGAGAAAGATGGGCATCAAGAAAGCTTCTGCTATCGGCGTGCCAAACGCTTGCGCCAAGCTCGCTCTTCTAGGAAGATGGTGATTCATAGCCTGTCTCATGGCATGAACACTTGTGCTCCTAAGCAAGAAGCCCATTTTTGTTGATGGGATTTATGACTCCTTTTCTAGTGGGATAGGTCATGGTCGTGGACATGCTTCTAGTCCTTCTTCTCTTGGTCCACGTCATGCTTTTCATGATGCTTCTATTGGTTCTTCTACAAAGACCTTGGAAGATGTTTGCCTCTTTTCCCGTGGTACGACTCGTTCTTCTCCTCGAGTTGTCCTTTTGAGGAATGCTTCCAAGGGTGTTTCTCAATTGCATTTGAACCAACATTTGCATCATGCTAACCCACATGAAAAGTTGAGATTTGTGACTAAGTCCTGGATTCCCAAGTACATGCTTGCTAACCCTTCGGGATCCAAGACTCGGTTACTGTGTCCTCTTGTGTGTAGATATGAGGACGCGGGTGGAGAACACGTGCTTGATGGAACTTGGTCTTTTAGAAGTGACCAAGGTTTGATGGTTCTCTACACCCCGCTTAGATTTGCCTCCAAAGAGGCTTTTGCTACTCCGTGAGCTTTCTTATACACTCATACCTTGTACATCCATGATCTATGCCTTGTGGTATGAGATGGTCTTCATGTGCTCACTTGTATAGTTCTTACATGTACATTTTCTTTTGTATCATGTTTTGTTTTTAGTCTAGCATGCATGTGCTTCCCCTGTATATCATGTCATGCTCTTTGTGTATAGCTTTTGTGGAGGAGCCACTTTTCATGCTAGTTGGTGATCCTCATGAACATCGTGCCATGTTTTATCATACTTCTCCATGAGCTTTATTGTGTAGTGGTATGATGTTCATTAGGTGTCACTTGTCAGGTGCTAGTTTTGTGTAGCTACATGTACCCTGTTGACATGTTTAAGTTGAGCACTAGCTTTTCCTCAATTTTATCATGTTACATGCTTTTGGATCTATTGCTATCATTATTTTGCATTGTAGCATGTGTTGAGGTTTAGGTTGTGTTTGGGTTGATCATGTCACTAGGCTGCATTTTGCTATACAATGCTCTATCCTGTTGCATGGTAGTCTTGACTAGTTGAGTTCAGATCTCCTTGCGGTATCATTCATAGGTAGATCTCTTTTTGTTGAGAGTTCACCTTATGCTTTATGTGACTAACCGTTTTCGTGGAGACCTTGAGGTCACACTAGACGAGACAATGCCTTGTGTTTTCTTCTGCTTTTGAGTGTGCAGGAGAACAGGAGCCTGGAGAGAGCATTTCGGCTCACGGACCCAATCCCACTTCTTCCATGACTTGGGGTTCCATTCGAGCAGCTCTCCAGCGAGCACTAGCAGCACCTGTGCGAGCGACAGCATCAGGCGAGGGAGACGACATCGGCGAGGCAAGCGCCGGAATTCAGCAGATTCAGGCGTCCCTCGGGCATCACACCAGCAGGCGGTCATGCGCTTCATGAGGTACCTCCGACACACTTCTGAGTTCGGTTTTTGGTACAGTCCTTCTCGACCCCTTTCTGTTGTGTGGTCTTTTCGATGTGGATTTTGCTGGCTGTCGCTTGAGCATTTCTTGGCTCTTTATTGTGTCTTTGGTGCGTATTTCCCTTTTAGTTGGGGAATCATTTTGCTTGTTGTATCTTAGTTGGTCTTCTCCGATACCCCTTTTGTTTTGGGTTTTCCTTATAGGCTACCTTGCATGCATTCATCATGTACATCTTGCATTTTAGAGCTTCATGTCTAGTAATGAGAATGAGATTATGCTCTTGTTGGTATGCCTTGTCTATTCATGATGATGCTTGTAGCTTAGGCTCTTTTTGATCACTTGATACATGTTATGAGCTAAGCTATTTTTGCAAATGGTGAACTTGACTAATCAACTATAAACCCTTAATTTGTTCACCATTGAGATTAGCAACTAGCATGGGTAGGATGTGTTGAGATCACTTGTGCTATCTTTTGTATGCTAGGTTGCTATGTCTCTTACACTGAGTCATTCACTTGCTTGGATTGTTCATATTTACCTTGTGCTTAAAATTTGATCCAAGTATTAGTGAAATGAAAGGATCGAGATGGGATTGCATGTGTCAGCACCTCACGGTATCGAGACTGTTTCTCATTGCACATTTGAGTTAAACTTGAGCCGTGTAGTGTAAGACCGAAACCGGTGCTTTAAGCTTCTGATTGCTTTTGTTGCATAGGCTTAGCCCGGTTGAAAAGTTAGGCAATGACCATGCTTTTAACCTCTCGCAATCACATGCTTTAATATGAACTTGTGTTAATACCGCTGCAATCTCCGATAAAATATTGAAAATAACACAAGTCTATGCTCATTCTATTGCATGATGATTGAACTTTGCTAGAGGTAGTTCACCTTTTATACTAAGTTAGCACTTGCTCGATTTCCTGTCTATTCATGCTAAGTGCTATTTTAGTGGTGGACTCCTTTTCAAATGGCTTAAAACTGCTCATATGCTTAATTGTTCATATTTCGTATTCATTTGATCAGTTTGAGCCTTTGCTAGCATTTGTATTGATTGCTACACTTTCAGGGCAGCACCCTTTTGAGCATCTTTTCATTTTGATTGCTATACACTTGAAGCTGTTGCATTGTGCATATCATGCATTTTAGCTTAGTGTTCATACCCCCAGCTCTGATACACTTTGTGGTCACTTTCAATGCTTTTCACTAGCCCCCACATGCTTTTGGATGACTTGTCTTGTGTTTGTGTCAACTTTGGGAAAAATGTTAAAACCCCTCAGCATGTTCCTTTTCAAGGGGGGAAGCTGTTTGCAAGGGGGAGTTGTGTGTGGCTTCAACTTTTGGAGGGAGTCATGCATTTTTGGGAGAGCTTTGAGCAAGGGGAGTTTAGCTCTTTTATGTTCTTCTTCACTCGGTATAGCTCTTTTATGTGTCTCAATTGGTATCCATCTTTTGGTATGGAATGCAATTGGTGTCATGAGCTTTGTTGCATAGCTTTGTATATAGGCTTGCTTTCAGGGGGAGTCGCTTTTGTGTTGCTGCTTCTCCGTGTGCTCCGAGTGATTGTGCTCCATTTAGTGTTGAGCTTCTCTTGTGGTTTCTCTCAGTCGGTATCGAGCCTGCTAGTCGTGTTGAGCCGTTTTTGCCTCTGTCTAGAGGGACTAGCAGTTTTTGCTTGGTCGTATTTTCGATTGGTATGGACCCTTCAGATAGTTGCGTCGAGCCTATGTGCCTCTGTCTTGAGGAACTAGCTATTTTCACCAATTCTTGGCTGTTTGTGATCAGTTTTGCATTCTTATGCGTTGATTCAGCCTCAATTGGTATTGAGCCTTGAGCTAGTGGTGTTGAGCCATTTTTTCTGCCTTTCTTGAGGGCTAGCTCATTTTTGACTAGGTTGCGTCGAGCCGTTGCCCATGTCTTTGGGAACCAAGTCTTTTGCTCTATGTGATCGAGTTTTGCTCATTGTTGAGTTGTTTGCTCCGATCCCTTACTTGGTTGCGTTTGAGTCGTTGCCCATGTCTTTGGGGACGAAGTTATGTCTCATGACAAGTGATTTTGTTCTTTGCCCTCCGATGGCTTTTGATCACTTGAATGAGATTTTCGGTTATGGTATCTCAAAACATCTCTTGTGCCTAGTTTTTGTCAATTCAATCATCAAGGGGGAGAAAGAGAAAGAGAAAGAAAAAGGGGGAGAAATTAACCCAAAACCAAGTGGATAAGTACCTTGGTCTCTCTTTTGTGATGATTGTTTGACAATTTATTTGAGATTGGTTTTCGAGTACCTTTTGGGATTTCATGAAACTCTTGTTTTATCTTGACTCTCGTTGTGTGGAGGCTTTGCCCGCTTTTCCCGTTTCTTTCGGGACCGAGAGCTTTTATTTGGAGTTTTCATGACCCTTCCTCATCTCAAGTAGCCTTGTGTTCGCTTTTGTTTTGGCTTTTGGGCACTTGGATGAGGCTTGCCTTCAAACCCTTCCTTTGTGGTTTATTTTTAGTCAATGCATTCATCAAGGGGGAGATTGAGAACATATATGATGAATGATTGACATTGATAAGGAAGGTTTGAGGCTTTTACACCGGTTTAGTCCATATCTCGCTATGCGCTTATTGTTTATGACTAACCGGTGGCGTGAGTTGTGTTCTGTTTCTGTGTTGGTGTGCGTGTGCGACATGTGTCTCTTGGCTGTGTTGATGTGCAGGTGTGGAGCTCGGATACAGTGGTCAATGGCGAGGTGAAGGTCAAGTAGAGACGTGCCGTGCCGACGGACCGGGAGCGGTGAAGGATGGGCATGCCGTGCAGCGGACGTGCCATGCCGATGTACCTGAGCGGTGAAGGGCGGACGTGAGGCTTGGACTGACGGACCAGAGGGCCAGAGGACCAGCTGTGGTAGCTGGCACGTGGCATCGGCGAGCGGGAGCACATGGGGATGTGTGATGCATCGGCCGAGTTGGGAGGAAGGCGCTGGGTCGTGTCACTTGGCGGGAGGTCGGACACGGGCTTGCGTGCGGTGCAAGTGCCATCGGCCAAGTCAAGAAGGAAGGCGAAGGCGTTGTGCCCGGCGTGGAGGTGGACATGCATCGGCATCGGTGTCGGTGGTCGGGGTGTGCGAACCACATCACGTCTATGGTGCGGGTTCGGTAGCTGAGCCTCAAAAAGCTACCATCGACGGTTTCCGAGTTTGGGCCTCAAAACTCGGGTGGACGGTTTTCCAGGTTTGGGCCTCAAACCTGGGCGCGGGTTTCCGAGTTTGGGCCTCAAAACTCGGGATGGACGGTTTCCAGGTTTGGGCCTCAAAACCTGGGCTGGCGGGGTTTACCGGTTTGGGCCTCAAAACCGGGGTGGTCCGAAAGGATAGTCGACGCGTGGCGGCGTGGAGAGGCTGGCGCGGCGGCGAAGCTATCCACGAGGAAGGCGCGGTGGTCGACGGTGGCGCACGTGGCGGCATCAGGGAGGTCACGTCGAGGCAGCTACCGGATGTGCGGGCATGGCCGTCGGATGAGGATTGACCGGACTGGACGGTTTTACCCCTGGGGGGTATTTGGACGAGTGCTTAATGTAAGGGCGTTTTGGTCTTCGGACGTGCGCCTATATATATGAAGGGGCTGCTAGGGCACCCGCCATCCTTGGAGGAGTTCTTGGTGGTGTCTCTCTCATTTTGTTCCTGTGAGAGAAGGCTAGGGTTAGGGAGAGTTGGCTCTTGTTCTTGAGCTTTTTGCCATCCAAGCTTTGTGCTAGGATTGGCTTGTAGCCCGACACAAGTGATTAATCATCTTCCATTCATCTGAATCCAAGGATCAAATTCGTGGTTGAATTCGCGTTTTGAATTTGTTCTTCGCGTTCTTCTTTTCTCCACGATTTTCCCCTCTCCCGATCTCCTCTACGCTGCGTCTTTTGCGATTCCGTTTGAATCAACTTGTTCTTTGAAGTGACGAGAACATTTCCACCGAAGGAATTCATCCCTACCCTCATGAACAAGTAGATCGGGCCGAAATCGTTTTGTTCTTTGTTTCTCCCCTTTTCTAATGTTCTTCGGATTTCTCATGGATTAGTTGGGTTGAAGCGATGATATCCTAGGATTAGCTTCCCAACACATAGAAGAACATTTGGGTGAAGTTAGTTTGCAGCCTCGTTCGATTTGGTGAAGATCCAATCGATTTTGGGTTTGTTCCGCGCTGTTTTTTCCGCTTTCTGGGATGTCGCGGACAGTCCGCCATATAGGCCGCGGACAGTCCGCGCATCGCGGCTTCAGCCGAGCAGTGGCTGTTGGCCTCGGGCGTTTTCCCTCGGGTGACCGGCGGACAGTCTGCCAGTGTTGAGCGCGGACAGTCCGAGCCCGCAGGGACTTTGCAGCAGCGTTGCTGTTTTGGCTCGGTAACGGCGGACAGTCCGCCAGGACCCGCGGATAGTCCGGGGTCCTCATCGGACGCTGCACAGGGCAGGCACCGGACGCTCGGAGTTCACTGTTCACGTGAACCACGGACAGTCCGGTGTGCAAACCGCGGACTGTCCGGACCTGTCCAGGGCTGTAGCAGAACAGTTCGGTTTTGGGTGTTTTGCCTGCGGACAGTCCGGCCCCCTAGCGGCGGACAGTCCGGCCCACACCGGACAGTCCGGGAGCCTGACGGCGGACTGTCCGGGAATCTGCAGCTTGTGCAGTTTTAGAGCGTTGGCCCTCCCGGCTTTTCCGCTTGTCTCCGGACTTCTCGTTTGCTCCTAGAGTTACCTAGGAACCTCTCTAGGTATCTTTGCTACTAGTTAGCATCGGTATTTGGAGGAATCCCGACGTAGCCCTCTATCTACGTTTGGGATTGGGTTGTTTAGGCACGAACTTGTCTCGGGTTTTGAGAGTTCTGATTGCTCTCTTGTGTGGTGCCTCGCTGTGATCCTAGGGATCATCCACCCTCCTTCCGAGGGTCGTGGGCACCACATTTGAGTCCGAAGCTTTCGGGGTTGATTTTATTGGGACAGAGGCCATAATTTCGAGAAGAAATTTTTAGGCTCCCATTCACCCCCCCCCCCCTCTGGTCGCCTTGCTATAGCATTTTCGGTCCTTCACGAAGGCTTGAAACGATAGCGCGTCAAACAAACAAAAAGGGAATGCAGTTAACCGAGCCAAAATGAAAGGCGCAGAGACTAACCACCTGCGGGTGATCGAACGGATCAATGTCGGGGATCGACTCCAATGCCCCCCCTTGGCTCGTTCGCAAGGGTTTGATGACCAAGCGCCCGATGCGAATGTCACCAACCTCGGCAGTTTTTCGCCTAGGGATCACTCCGCTCGACCGCGTCGACGTGCCGGACCTTTGCCTTTCGCCTTTGAGTCTTCAGCTTCTTCCTTGCTTTCGTCAAGCAAGGGTCTTTTGGCATATTTAACTCACATCGCGTCAAATGCGCGATTTAAGCGACGGCCGCGGCCGAGATTTACCAAGTTGAAATTCGCTCTCCTTCCATAGGTACGGCCCAAAAATCTTTCTAGCCTCCCTCTCAATAAATTTGACATAAGATTCATCATCAACAAAATTGCTAGGCCTTTCGATCAACAAGCGGGGCCCTCGATAGCCACCTTGGTCAGCAAAACCCTCAAAGGAAGTCTCGCTGCACAGCGGATTCATCCCCACAGCCATCCACTACTCGACAAGGTCTCGGCTAATTTGAAACCAAGCAGTGAGCAAAAACCCATCACCACACCAACGCTATCCTCCTCAGTCAGGGCAACAGGCGGAAGGCGCTTGCTAGGATACTTCTCCAAAACCAAAACAAGCTGAGACGCTTTCTTACTACCCTTAGCCATTTCAGCGTCAACCACATCATCAGAGCAAACCCGATAGTAGAACCAAAAGTGAGTCCAGTCGGGCCATTTGTTCCGATACTTTAGTGAAATAGAAACGCTGCCTCGGGTCTTCCGTGGAACAAAGTTGATACAACCAATTTCGCTGGGTAGCTCCTTCCCAAAAAAAGGGTCATTTACTTTTGACACCTTCCGGTGGATATTGTAGAAGCGCAGGAAAACATCAGCCCGAGGTGTGTACCCAAGCATCTTCATCGCCATAGCGAAAACACTGAGTGTGACGAACGCGTTCGGTGTTAGTTGGTGCACCTGAATCTCAAACCCCAAAAGACCATCCGCCACAAAATCCCTCAAGCGGGAAGTCTAGCGCCGCGACAAAGTAATCGCGAAACACGACCGCTTCATAGGGTCACGGAAGAGGAACTTCCTCATCTCCCGGAAACGACAGGTAGCCAGGTGATCCATCTGCAATGTCCCTTTCTCGGTCAAAGAATGCAGAGCCGCCGATGACATCCGCGAAGCTCCGAGGTAGAACGAGCAGTCAGTAGGAACCATCACCGAAACGGAATCTCCTTCGTCAGATAGAGTTCCACTATGGCCCGGGACCCGTGGAGCAACCCCGGAGCCGATAGAAACGTCAAAACTACGTTCGTGACGTGACGACCCAGAAGTCCCATCACTTTCGCTAGAAGAGCCGGAAGATGACGTGGAAGTGGAAGACGCCATCTAACATGGCGGCGGAAGACAAAATAAACAAGAGCCCATACAAAAACGGAAATCTCAAAATTGACAACTCCAAAGAACGAGTAGACAAACGAAAGAAAGGGAAAGCATAAACAGCACTAACCAGGTCGAAAGGCCCACACACAGCAATGTGAAACGACGAAAGCTCCCTCGGCGAAAGGCGTAGCAGCAAACGGGAAAGCAGCGGAAAAAAGTTATGAAGCAAGGGCCAGGGGAAAACAACTCTGCAGGAACCTCCCCTAGTTTATATATGCGTAGACTGGGCGCGTTCCTCGAGAAAATGAAAAGACGTATGGGCACAAAAAACGAAGCGTCGCAGCCATCAGACTCGAAGCGTCCAGTCACATACTTAAAAAAAATAAAATAATATATATATATATAAAATAAAATAAAAAGTAATATATATATATATACATATATATATATATATATATATGCAAATACACATTTGAGTAACAACAATAATAATAATAATACGGAAAAATAGAAACAAGAATTTCCTCTAACTCAGCTTCACAGCGAAAGCGAGGAAATCCCTTGGGCGGGCGTAGGTGCCTGGCGAAAGGACATGGTCGAACCATGCGAGGCCATGGCCGCAACCGTGAAGGGCTATTGTTGGGGCGATACCCAGGGCACAGGCATCCCTAGCCCACGTTCTCAAGTGTGGCCGTCGGGCGAAAGTGCTTTCGCTCGAATGGGGTACAGAAGGCAGTGTAAGCAGGGTGCCGAAGGCAGTGTAAACAGATAGTCGAGGTCGCAGTTCGAGTGACTATCGCGCGAATATGTCGAGGACGCGGTTCGAGCGACTATCGCCCGAATGTGCCGAGGACGCAGTTCGAGTGACTATCGCGCGAATGTGTCGAGGACGCAGTTCGAGTCACTATCGCGCGAATGTGTCGAGGACGCAGTTCAAGTGACTGTCGCGCGAATGTTCCAAGGGCGTGATCTGAATGGCTTTTGGCGCGGTTGTGGGTTCCGCGCTCCTCGTAGGATACTTTCGTCGTACTGGTTTTGTCGTGGATTCTTTCGCACGTCATCGGATTCCTCGGTCGAGAAAGAAGGGGGCCCACCGGTTAGAAAGAAGCTATGCGCGCCGGGCCAACACCACAGGGGCGAAGTTACAATGGAGCCCCTCGGGCCTAGCGGGCCGTGGGGGCCGCGGAGTAGATGGAAAGGGCAATTATGTAATATATAACGGGGTAGTTGGCAGGACACCTCTGTACTTGTGACCTCTTTTTTTATTAATATAAATACCTCTACCTCTCCCGGTACGGGGGGAGAACACTGTTCACTTCACCTAAACTCTCGTGTCTTTCGCCTTGTGCATTCGCTCGCGCGTTAACCTGCTGTTCCAGGGTTTCGGCCCTGAAACAACACTGGGGGTGGGGCCGACTGGCCCCACCTGGCAGCCATCGGGTCCCACCTTCGTCATGGTGTCTTCTAGAACCTTCCTTATTTCCCTAATGCGACTTTCCGTCCGTTTGCACAATTCGTCGTGTTAGAGTAGGACTCTACCTCTTTCCATCTACTAGAAAACTCCCTGGAAAATAGTAATTCACTAACGTTGTGCAATCTTTTTGTTTAACCGCTAGATTATGTTCCTTGGTGATCACTCTAGGTTGTTCTAGAAGCTTCCAAGTCATATCCAACAAGGACTCTCTCGTCGGGACTCCAAATGTAGCAAACCATATGTCCGTTTCGATCGTCTCGACGAGCTCTTCGCAATGGTGTGCTCTCTTTCATCACTTGAGATACTTTTATATGGTGAAATATTGATAATCCTGCAAAGCAAGTGAGAACAACACAACTTGTGGATCTTGTTAGAATCAAACCCTACAACTATGCTTTATGGTTTATTTAATATCATTCTATGCATTAGTTGATGGTATAATATTGACATTAAGGACCGTCAACAATGAGCAAGTGGATGTTTCAACCAATGTTGGAGCACTATTTCAACAACCATCAATAACAATCAATGCTTTGATAGAGGAAGAATATTTTCACCGTCGGTCCGCTACATTGCAAGATCGAGCGACTACGTCAACATTCAGCTTGGGGGAAAGCACCCCCTGTATTCAGTATCTTTATCCTCTTAAGTTTTTCTTTTTATAAATAAATTCAAAATACTAAAAAATGTGAGCACATGAAGGCTCACCCTTAAGAAGAAAAAGAACAAAATATTCGGGCACATGAAGGCTCGATACGATCGAAGGGATTAGCTTGGGGGAGACGCACCCCCGTTATCTTCATAATTCAGGTATGTCTTACTACTCTCTTAATATTTTTAAGTAATAGGTTATAGTGTGTGTTAGATTAAATAAATAAAGCATGTCTAATCTGAAGAACTCTCTGTCTAATTCTTAAAATGGAAATGATGAATAGTTGCTCTATTGTGATTTCTTTCTAGTACCTAGCCTTCAAGCATGAGTTCTCTTAAGTTTAAAAATTAATGATGCCTTGAAATAAAATTAAATGCACGAGTAGCAAATACTTGATCCAGAGTTTAGGTAATTGATAGATATGATATGTGATGATCTAAGCTATTGTTATCCTGTTCTAAGACAACACTAGAGTTCCGGAGAGTTTCCAATATTAATATAACCAATAATTACATTGAGTTAAATTAAGCTTTGTTGACCCTGTGAGAAGTTATCATACTATAGATCACTTACACATTTCATCCATCTTCCGTAAAATGCTCATGATTATCTGTTGCTATCCTCTCAAAAGTTTATTGGAAGCATGTGGCTATTGAAAAAAAAAAGAACAAAAAAACCGAGTAAATGAAAAGGGACGTGTCCGAAACCTCAAAAAGATAGATCCCGAGGAAATAAAAAGGGACAAGTGTCCGGAACCTCAAAAAAATGAATGTCAGAAAAAATGGGCACGTGCCCGACAGTAGAATTAGCCTGATAGTCATGTGTCTCTAATAAACAAAAGAGAATGATATATTCAAAAGAGCATCCGCCTCCATTTTCCATACACATGCACTTCTTGATTCAATGGTGTGGTTGACTTTCTCTCTGGATCCATTGTTTAATTTGGCAACATATGTTTTTTAAGCTTTTTGAAAATTCATAAAAACTCCAGGACAATGGTGAAGTGAAAGAGCAAGAGATATAGTGCTTGATTTGATCATTCTATCTTTCAATTACTCAAGATTCAAGGTAAAGTACTAAACCCTGTGATGAATAATATGATATCTTTTCGTAATCCCAATGAGAATGTTTGTTTGAATCCATGAGTACTTGTTAGAAGTGAAAATATTGCAGCAACTCCTGATCCATTGTTGAGTTTGGCTTTGCTCAGGGACTATCAAAGGGTAAGCTTGGGGAACTGTTGATGGTCCTTAATGTCAATCAATTAATTATACCATCAACTAATGCATAGAATGATATTAAATGAATCATAAAGCATAGTTGTAGGGTTTGATTCTAACAAGTCCCACGAGTTGTATCGTTCTCACTTGTTTTACAGGGTTATCAATATTTCACCATATAAAAGTATCTCAAGTGATGAAACAGACCACACCATTGTAAAGAGCTCGTCGAGACGATCAAAACAGACATATGGTTTGCTACATTTGGAGTCCTGACGAGAGAGTCCTTGTTGGATACGACTTGGAAGCTTCTAGAACAACCTGGAGTGATCACCAAGCAACATAATCTAGGGGTTAAACTGACAGATTCCACAACTTTGGTGAATTACTGTTTTCCAGGGAGTTTTCGAGCAGATGGAAAGAGGAAGAGTCCTACTCCAACACGACGAATTGTGCAAACGGATGGAAAGTCGCATTAGGGAAATAAGGAAGGTTCCAGAAGACAAACAAACGAAGGCAGAGCCCGACGAATGACAGGTGGGGCCTGCCGGCCCCACCCCTAGGCCGGCCAGCCTGGGCCCACCCGGAAGCTCCTCCTCCTTCGCGTGACGCATTCCAACCGACCTTTTCAACGCATTTTGGCCTGTAAGGAAAATGGACCTCGTCCCATTTGACTTTTTATTTTGGTGTTTGATGAACAACATAACCAAATTGGACTAATGTGTTTGCAAGTGTTTGTTTTGTAGTCCAATAGGGTGCAAAAGGTGACTTGGACTAAGGCGACGTGGTGATCCGATGATCAACACCTCAAGCAAGACATTTGAAGCTGAGTACAAGACTCTCAAGAACAAACAAAGTCCAAGGAATAAGGATGGAACCAAGTCGAGCGCAAAGAACAAGTGAAAGGCGGGAAACAGAAGTGACCGGACGCTGCCTACACAGTGACTGGACGCTGGCCTGGATGTGTTCGGTCAGTAACTGAAGCCAACAGTGCCACATTCGTGTGACCGGACGCTGCATCAGTTGCGATCGGATGCATCGATGCAACTATTCCTCAGCGCGACCATGTGACCGAACGCTACATGTTGAAGCCGCCCCTCCGCTTGTGCTTGGCGGGGACGTACTTCTCCTTGCGCTTGCTGGAGTCGTACTTGTGGCCATGATCCGCCTTCCCGAAGACTTGCTGGTTCTTCTTCGGGCAATTTGCGATGAAGTGTCCGAGCCTTGTACACCCCTGGTGTTTAAATGTAATTAACTTGACATGTCATCATCTTAAGCATTAAATCATTTCCTGTGATGCATTTGATTTGCCTATTGTTACGCTTTGTTTCCCTTTTTCAAAAAAAAAAAACGCTAAAAGCCCTTTTCTCTATAAGGGCAAAATGGTAATTTCACCTCTGTGGTTCCTAGTTTACCCTCTCCTGCGTAATTCTTGGTTCAGATTTTAGTGCCCTGATGTTTGTTGCTTTTGATCAAAGTTCAAAAATCAGATTTGATTTGAAATTTTCCTTTTGCAAAACCCTAAAATCCCAAATCCTGGATTTATTCCCTTTCTGATAACTTTTTCATAATTCAAAATTTTGAGTTGGTTCAAAAAGCAAAGTTGTGAATCTGACCTAGAGGAACAACTTT
Source organism: Coix lacryma-jobi var. lacryma-jobi (assembly GCA_009763385.1). NCBI lineage: Eukaryota > Viridiplantae > Streptophyta > Magnoliopsida > Poales > Poaceae > Coix > Coix lacryma-jobi. Next base: position 143,950,836 of record CM019822.1, on the reverse strand, counting down.
GGTATTTACAGATTTCCATGTTTCTATATAAAATTTGAATTAATTTCAAATTCTTTCAAACTCCAGTTTTTGTTCCTTTTTGAGTTTTCAAAATTATTTTATAAACTATTGAGTTTCAGAAAAAGTGTATATTAGCAAAATTGTAGGTTTTGTCAAATGGAACAACTTTCATATATAAGGATTTTCAAGTTTCAGTTTGAAATCCAAAGTAATTTTGATTTGAATCAAATTTGAAAAGTGTCCCCTTTTCTGTTTTTGAATATAGTTCAAAAACTATTTGGAATTTGAAAATGTTCATATTGACAAAGTTGTAGATCTTTTTTTTCTGAGCAACTTTGGTATTTTGAGTTTTTGTCGCACAGTTCAATTTTTGGGAGAAATTTGCAAAATTCAGAAACCAGCCAAAAGTCAAACCCTACCCCTACACTGTTCTTCTCCTACCGCGAGCTAGGGGGGGCCCGGCCATGGCCAGCCCGCCGGCGCTGCGCGTGCCGCGTGCTTGGCAGCTCCTCGCCTGCCTCCAGCCTGTCGCCGTTGTCGCCACCATCATTTCGCGCCCGCACGCAAGCGCTGACCCTCGCTCCCGTCCCCTACAGTCCTCTGCGCGTCGCCGCCGCGTGGCCATCGCCGGCGAGCTTGCGCCCGAGCCCCGGCTGCACGCCAGCTTATCCGCCAGAGCGCAATCGAGTGCGCACGCGCTCGCCGTGCTTATCCACCCCACCTCGAGGTCTCTACCGGCCCCTGGCCGTGCCTATAAAAGCCCCGCCGGAGCCCGACCTCTCTTCCTCAGCTCCGCCGCCGTCGCCACCTCACTCCAGAGCCTCCCGTGCTCAACCACCTAGCTCAGCAGCTCCGCCGTGTTCTGGTGCTGCTTCCCCACCCTCCAATTTCACCTCTACCGTCCCCGTTTGCCCGGCGTAGCTCGTCGTTGCCGCCTCCGGCACAAACCCGGCGAGCTCGGGTTCGTGGAATTCGCCGTCTCCGGCCATGATCATCCCTCACCGACCCCCGTGTCGTGTTCCTTGACTCCGTGCGACTCTAACCTGGCCTTTGCGGCTCTGTTTGATGCCCAGGGTCGCCACTGCGCCGATCGCCGCCGTGTGCCGTCCGCCGGTCGTCGTCGTTCATCCCGCTCCGTCCATCCCCGTCCCTCACCGAGCTGCCCAATCGACTCCGGTGAGCTCTCTGGTGCTCCCTGTGCTCTTGGTTTCACCCCGGACCCCCTGGCTTGGCCGGCGTGCCGAGCGCCGCCCGTTTGTGGTCGCCGGCGTCGAGCAGCGCCGCCGTGTCCTTTTTCCTTTTTCTTTTAAAGATATGAATAGTATTCTGTTTTCTCTTTTTTGTATGATTTTCTGTGTGCATCCAAAAATTCTGAAATTTTTGTGGTAGACTCTTTATGCTCTGAAGTATTTTATAAAAATATGAAACTTGAGTTTTGTGCAAAAATTTGAAAATGTAAAATTCCCCTTTTAATTAAAAAATGAAGGTTTTGGTATTTTTGGAGAGTGTTCTATAGCTCCAAAAATCTTGTGATAAACTTTTGTGACCTTGTGGTGTCATGCTGAACCTCTGGTAAAAATTTGAAATCATTTGGAGCAAGTTGATTTTTGAGCATTTATTTTAATTCTTGAATAGTGCCTTTTGTTAATTAAATGTCTAGATTTAATTGAGCACCTTAATGACCTCCAAAAATTATGAAATTTGTTTTGCCATCTATTTATGCCATAATGAACTTATGGAATTAATTTGGTAATTTTTGGAGCAGCTTCATAAAATGACCTTTTAAATAAATTAAGAAAATAGAAAAAGTAGATTAGGGTTGGTAATAAGTGTTTGATGATGTGATCTTTGGATTGATTGATGTTCATAGACCCCTACCCTTTGGTCTATGATGGTTGTAATGCTAGGATTGGATGATGCTTAGGATAATTATAATAAGGTCTAGTTTAATCAATATTGCTTAGGGAAGAAATGGTTACCTTTGATGCTCAACCTAGATTTCAATTATGCTTTGTTTAAAAGTAATCTAGAATCAGTAGAATTGTCTTGCACCATAAGTCCATATCATTTTTCTCATGAGCATTCATCATTGCATCCGTATAGTTAACGAAGAAGGTACCAGAGTCGAGGCCGCTGTTGACGAACCAACTCCCGAAGCGACCCCGAGCTCCGACATCTATACCTACCCCGAGTCTGCTCTTTTTGCCATCCAAGGCAAGCCCCGGTGCATTTAACCCTACCTTGCTTTTATAAATGTTTTCTTTAAATGTTTTGAGTTAAACTATTGCATTAGGTAATAGGAGTTGTGTGATGACCTATTACTTGCATGATCTACCCCCACCAAAAGATACACATACCCTTGTTTTAAAACTATTTGCAAAATGCTTAGCAATGCTATTCAAGAGATTTGCAATAAAAATGCCAATTTCAAAAGTGTGATCACTTTAAAGAATGTTTATGGGAATTTGGCTTTACTCCCGTCTACTGGCTAGTTACCTGATCCGTACCTAGTCAATAGCGTGGAGAGGTTGTCCGAGCGTACGGTGCCGTCATGTTGTAGTCCGGGACTCAACAGTTGACACCGACCGGGACAGGGTTGAAAAACTGACAGGACTATTACGCTTGGGTGAGATATAACCAAGGTATAGTTCTGACTGGAAAATTAGGGACCATCCGTATGGGGGCCTGCTGGTCAAGACTTGTAACTATTCACATACTACGGAAAGCTCTGGCTCCGAGGAATCCTTTATTGGACCGACAACCGCGCACTGGGAGTGGAGAGATGGCGGAAGTAGCATGTACCCACGTGGGTTAAAGTCCCGGATTGGAGTGGTGTACTGTACTTCCGGGTGGCGTAGGACCGGGTCCAATTTTGGAGGAATCGTGGTAGACGAGTTGGCATATGCAAGCTTGGGTGCTACATATGCAGTGTGGATAGGGATCCTCAGCTGAGTATTATTTATCCGGATTAACGTTGCTCCTCGGTTATGGAGACTTGGTCCACTGACTGTCAACGGAGAGTGGTTCTCAACTAGGAATGTTTTGAAATGTAAAATGAATCATGAATGATGAAGAGTTGAGGAATACTGAATCTTTCAAAATAAAATAAGGTTTACAAAATGCTTTTCTGCAAAATACTTGATCTTGCTTAAGCCTTACCTTGGCTACCCTAAGCCTCTCATTCCTGAGTCTTCTCCCTTTTTCTTTAGTCGGGTAAGTCTTGTTGAGTACCCCGTACTCAGGGTTTGTTACCCATGTTGCAGGTATGCCTGAGACCCCGATGTGTCTCGCACCCTGTTGCGTGACCTTCGTCCAGGATGAGGCCGATGAGGCCGATGAGTAAATGTGCACCCTCGGGCTGGGTGTTGCATGTACCTTTATGTTAATGTTTCCGCTACGTTGTCTACATTGAATTCCCCGAACAATGGTTTGTAATAACCGTACTCCTTACCTCATTTGAAACCTCGTTTTGTAAAACTAATGTTATTTAAGTCTTCCGCTCTTTATTCCGATGTTGTAAAAGTATGCAATACTGTAACCGAATTGTGAGATGATCCTGCGGACATTGGGCACTGATGTAGCCCGGTGGCGAACAGGTCTTAATCACATGGAACATGGGTTCGGCTGTCAGAGGTAGACAGGGACACGTGGGCCATGGGATTAGGGTCGTTCCGTCACAGAGTGGTATCGGAGCATCTCACTTTAACGTTGCAGTGTTTCTTTTGCGAAAACTTCAAAAGTTCTTTTGAGTCCAAACAAACTAAACTTGACTATTTTGAGTCCAAATTGCTTTTCTCATCTTGTCTTTAATTGGCAACACTAGTAGCCGAGCAGCATATATATTAAGCCCTATATATATGTTAAGTATTGCATTGCCTTGTTCCGTAGGAACGATTCATGCATCATGTCATATTCACTTAAGTTAATAATTGGGTTCGTTGGGATAGTGTACCTATACCTTTTCTTGCTAGCCTTCTCATCTATAACCTCTTGTCCAGATATGGCTCGCATCAAGCTGACCGCCCGCAAGTCGACTGGACCAAACGGTGTGCCGCGTCACCAGCTGGCGCCACGCACCGGAGAAGAGACTAGAGAATCCTCCAATGGTCGTCGTTTTCCCCGCCGCACCCGCAAGAACCTGAAGGAGGAAATCAAGAATCTGAAGGCTGAGATAGAGAACATGGAGCATGACTTCTACCTTTCCCGCCTGGAGTTCTACGAGACACGAGCCGCTCTTGAGGAAGCTAACCAGAATGTGGTTCGCGCTATCCAGCAGCGTGATGCAACATGGATCCGAGAGGATGTCACCAGAGCCCAGCTCCATGGACTGCAGCAGTACACCGCCCAGATCGAGCAGTTCAATGATATGCTTCATGAGGAAGTACACCAGCTGCACAACCAGCTTCACCCCGTGATTCCACCAGTTGCTGAGGACCCCGAAGACGGAGTCGTGGAGGAACCTAAAGTGGAACACGAGCCTGATCAGAATGAGGAAGTGGAACCTGCTGAAGATGTCCACGTTGAAGATGAAGATGAGGAAGAAGAGCCTGAGCTTATCATCGAGGATGATGATGATGACGAAGAGTTGATCTTCATCGATGACGACTAGACTCCTTGTGTCTGTACCATCTGCTTACCTAAAACCTTAGACTAGGTTTGGGGGCGTTAGTCTGTCTGTTGCCAAGTCTGGCATGTATCTTTCTTTTCGTACCTTTTCCCCTTATCAGTCTGTTGTCATCTTTATCAAGCCAGCTATCTTTGTATCAGTGAAGTTATCAATCAAGTCGTTTCAGAACCTTTGTCCATATATGCTGAGTTCCGAGTTCCTTATACAGATGCCTGTGAACACCCGTACCGGAGCCGGAGGTGCTGGAGATGACCGTCTCCCAAACCCTCCACCTGTACCAGCTACCCTAGCAGATGCCATTGCAGCCCTGGCCGCCGCTGCCAACCTGATGGCTCAGAACCAAGGACAGCAGAATGTTGGTCACCGTGGTCGTCACAACCAAGAGACCACCTATGTGGATTTCACTGAAACCCGTCCACCGGTTTTCACCAGAGCCGATGAACCCCTCGAAGCTGATGATTGGCTCCGCACCATGGAGCAGAAGTTTGGTCTCATCCGATGCACTGAAATCCAGAAGCCCCGGTTTGCTTCGCAACAGCTCCGTGGCCCAGCAAGTGCTTGGTATGCCAACCTCTTGGCCGCCCAGCCTGAAGGTCACCAGTTGACCTGGGAAGAGTTCCGTACCGCTTTCCGTGCACATCATATCCCTTCCGGATTAATGAAGATGAAGCTTGATCAGTTCTTGGCCCTGCAGCAGAAGGACTCCACAGTGATGCAGTATGTGGGTCAATTCAACCATCTGAGTCAGTATGCAGCGGAATATGTCAACACGGATGAGAAGAAGAGAGACTGTTTCCTTAGGGGATTGCACCCTAAGATCCGCAGAAGCATGTCCAACAACCTGACCGGTTCTTATCATGAGGCTGTTGACCGGGCAGTTGCTTTTGAAGAGAGTAACCGTCAGTACCAAGAGGAGAAGAAGAAGAAGAAAGCAGGATCTAGCAGCCACTCTGGCAATCACAAGCGCCAGAGGGTCATATATCATCCTAGTCACCACCACAACCGTCCACCTTACCCTCACCAGCAAGTGGTTGTCCGTACCGCGGCTACCACCCACAACGCCAACCAACAAAGTGCCACTCAGCCGAACGCCCCAGGTGTTCGTATCACCACTCCACAAACCGCCTATAACCATCCCTGCTACAACTGTGGTCAACTTGGCCACTGGTCTCGTGAGTGCCCAAAGCCCAAGAAGCCTGCTCAGAACTTTCAGAAGGGTCCTGGAGGACCACAGCAGCAGCAACACCGTGCTCCGCAGCAGCAAGTGCAGAAGGGCAAGTTCGTCAAGAAGCACGGGCAAGTCTACTACACCACTGTCAGCGATATTCCAGAAGGGGAGCCCGTCATGATCGGTAGGTTTCCCGTTGCCAATCATCCTGCAGTCGTGTTGTTTGATTCTGGTGCATCGCATTCTTTCATCAGTCGTACCTTCGTCTCTAAGCATGACATATCAATTGGGGAGTTGAAAGAAAGTTTTTGCATTTTATCGCCTGGAGGGCGTATAATCACCAAAGAGGTGGTTCGCAGTATACCAGTGATGTTGGGAAATCATGCGTTCCCTACCACCATGATAGTATTGAAAGATCAGGTGATAGATGTCATCCTAGGCATGAACTGGATGTGTCAGTATAAAGCCATGATCGACATCTTGAATAGAGTTGTGAGAGTGGATATTCCTAACAGTACCGCCAAACTCCTTCTCCAACTTCCTATGCCTTCAAAACCAGCTACCACACAGCTAAATGCTACTTATGATCAAGGGATCCGAGACATCCCTGTAGTCTGTGAGTTCCCTGATGTCTTTCCTGAAGACTTACCTGGTCTACCTCCTGACCGTGATGTTGAGTTTGCCATAGAGCTAAAGCCCGGGACTGCTCCTATATCCCGCAGAGCTTATCGAATGCCTCCCAGAGAGTTGGCAGAACTAAAAATCCAAATACAAGATTTGTTGGACAAGGGTTTCATTCGCCCAAGCTCGTCTCCTTGGGGCTGTCCTGCAATCTTTGTAAAGAAGAAAGACAAGACTCTCAGAATGTGCATTGATTATCGCCCACTCAATGAGGTCACCATCAAAAACAAATACCCCTTGCCTCGGATTGATCTTCTCTTTGACCAGTTAGCTGGAGCCAAAGTATTCTCCAAGATCGATCTCAGATCCGGCTACCACCAAATAAAAATTCGTCCTGAAGATATTCCTAAAACAGCTTTCACCACCAGATACGGCCTATATGAGTATTTGGTCATGTCTTTCGGATTGACCAATGCACCCGCTCATTTCATGTACCTCATGAACTCTGTGTTCATGCCAGAGCTTGATAAATTCGTGGTCGTGTTCATTGACGACATCCTTGTCTACTCAAAAACCCCTGAAGATCACGCCGAGCATCTTCGTATCGTTCTATCCCGTCTCAGAGACCATCAGCTCTATGCTAAGTTCAGTAAGTGTGAATTCTGGTTAGATCAGATACAGTTTCTTGGTCATGTCCTATCCGCTGAAGGTGTGTCAGTCGACCCCGGAAAAGTGTCAGATATCCTGGATTGGAAGCCACCTACCTCTGTTCACAAGGTCCGCAGTTTTATGGGAATGGCTGGATATTATCGTCGATTCATCCCGGATTTCTCCAGAATTGCCAAGCCTATCACCGAGTTGCTGAAGAATTCTGTGAAGTTCTTTTGGTCACCAGCTTGTGAACAAGCTTTTCAGACTTTGAAGAAGTTGTTAACCACGTCACCAGTGCTAGCTCAGCCGAACGTCGAGAAGTCCTTTGATGTCTACTGTGATGCATCTGGTACTGGTTTGGGTTGCGTGTTGATGCAAGAAGGAAGAGTGATCGCTTATGCCTCGCGGTAGCTTAAGCGACATGAGGAAAATTATCCAACTCATGATCTTGAGTTAGCAGCAGTGGTTCATGCCTTGAAGATATGGCGTCATTATCTGTTGGGCAGTACCTGTAATGTGTACACAGATCACAAGAGCCTGAAGTATATCTTCACCCAAGAAGAGCTGAACATGAGGCAGCGAAGATGGCTTGAGTTAATCAAGGACTATGATATCGAAGTGCATTACCATCCGGGTAAGGCGAATGTGGTCGCCGATGCACTCAGTCGCAAGTCATGCTGTAACTGCCTGGTTATGAAATCCTATGAATCTTCCCTATGCTATGAACTAGAGAAGCTGGGTATTGAAATGGTTCCACAAGGAAGTCTAGGCAATGTCAGAGTAGAAACCTCTATCAGAGAACATATCATAGCTGCACAGAAAGATAACCCCGGAATCAAGCACATCAGCGAAAAGGTTCGAGCTGGAAAAGCCGACTGTTTCAGGATTGATGATGAAGGAGTGGTATGGTTCAAGGACCGTCTGGTAGTTCCCAAGGTACCTGAGCTGAGACAGATAATCCTTGATGAAGCACACTCAACCAGATTTGCCATCCATCCTGGCAGCAACAAGATGTACCAAGACTTGAAGCAAAAATTCTGGTAGACAAAGATGAAGATCGAAATCGCTCGACACGTCGCTCGTTGCGATACATGTCAGAAAGTCAAGGCTGTGCATATGAAGCCCGGAGGAGAGCTGCAACCTTTGTCAGTACCTGGTTGGAAATGGGAGGATGTCAGCATGGATTTTATCAATGGATTACCAAAGACTCAAAAGGGATTCGATTCCATTTGGGTGATAGTGGACCGTCTCACGAAGCAAGCTCACTTCCTACCAGTCAAAACGAGTTATACCGCCCCAACTTATGCCACCTTGTACAAAAACAACATAGTGAAGCTCCATGGCATACCCAAGACCATCATCTCAGATCGTGGTACTCAGTTTGTCGCTAAGTTCTGGAAAGCGTTCCATGCCTCACTTGGAACCAAGCTATTGTATAGCACGGCTTATCATCCGCAGACCGATGGACAGACTGAGAGAGTCAACCAAGTGTTAGAAGATATGTTGAGAGCCTGTGTGCTTACCTTCGCAGATACTTGGGATCAGTGTTTGCCCTTGGCAGAGTTCTCATATAATAACAGTTACCAAGAGAGCATCAAAATGGCACCCTTTGAAGCACTGTACGGTCGTCGTTGTCGTACACCTCTCAATTGGTCTGAGCCCGGAGAGAGAGAATTCTTTGGAGTTGACCTAGTAAAAGATATGGAAGAGAAAGTCAAGCATATACAAGAGAACATGAAGATTGCACAGTCTCGACAGAAAAGTTATGCTGACAAGGGACGTCGATCTCTGCAGTTCCAGATTGGAGATTATGTGTACCTGAAGGTCTCACCCACTAAAGGAGTCACTCGTTTTGGAGTCAAAGGAAAGTTAGCACCCCGCTACATTGGTCCCTTTGAGATTCTGGATCGTTGTGGCAAGGTAGCTTACAAACTGGGTTTGCCCGATCATCTTTCAGCAGTTCATAATGTGTTTCATGTCTCCCAACTCAAGAAGTGTCTCCGAGTACCTGAACATGTGGTTGAAGTTGAAGGCGTTGAGCTAGAACCAGATCTGTCATACACTGAGTATCCAGTTCGCGTGTTGGATCACAAGGATCGTGTTACCCGAAGAACCACCACAAGATGGTACAAGATCCAGTGGAACCAGCACTCTGAAGAAGAAGCCACCTGGGAATCCGAAGACTTCTTAGCAAAGAACTATCCCGACTTTCTCGAATCTCTGTAGATGTAAGGATTTGCCTTTTCCTTCTTAAGACGTGGAATCTCGGGGCGAGATTTCTTTTAGGGGGGGAGGCTGTAACACCCCTGGTGTTTAAATGTAATTAACTTGACATGTCATCATCTTAAGCATTAATCATTTCCTGTGATGCATTTGATTTGCCTAATTGTTACGCTTTGTTTCCCCTTTTCAAAAAAAAACCCTAAAAGCCCAATTTTCTCTATAAGGGCAAAATGGTAATTTCACCTCTGTGCCTAGTTCTATGTAATTCTTGTTCAGATTTAGTGCCCTGATGTTTGTTGCATTGATCAAAGTTCAAAAATCAGATTTGATTTGATTTTCCTTTTGCAAAACCCTAAAATCCCAAATCCTGGATTTATTCCCTTAAAGATAACTTTTTCATAATTCAAAATTTTGAGTTGGTTCAAAAAGCAAAGTTGTGAATCTGACCTAGAGGAACAACTTTGGTATTTACAGATTTCCATGTTTCTATATAAAATTTGAAGTAATTTCAAATTCTTTCAAACTCCAGTTTTTGTTCCTTTTTGAGTTTTCAAAATTATTTTATAAACTATTGAGTTTCAGAAAAAGTGTATATTAGCAAAGTTGTAGGTTTTGTCAAATGGAACAAATTTCATATATAAGGATTTTCAAGTTTCAGTTTGAAATCCAAAGTAATTTTGATTTGAATCAAATTTGAAAAGTGTCCCCTTTTCTGTTTTTGAATATAGTTCAAAAACTATTTGGAATTTGAAAATGTTCATATTGACAAAGTTGTAGATCTTTTTTTCTGAGCAACTTTGGTATTTTGAGTTTTTGTCGCACAGTTCAATTTTTGGGAGAAATTTGCAAAATTCAGAAACCAGCCAAAAGTCAAACCCTACCCCTACACTGTTCTTCTCCTACCGCGAGCTAGGGGGGCCCGGCCATGGCCAGCCCGCCGGCGCTGCGCGTGCCGCGTGCTTGGCAGCTCCTCGCCTGCCTCCAGCCTGTCGCCGTTGTCGCCACCATCATTTCGCGCCCGCACGCAAGCGCTGACCCTCGCTCCCGTCCCCTACAGTCCTCTGCGCGTCGCCGCCGCGTGGCCATCGCCGGCGAGCTTGCGCCCGAGCCCCGGCTGCACGCCAGCTTATCCGCCAGAGCGCAATCGAGTGCGCACGCGCTCGCCGTGCTTATCCACCCCACCTCGAGGTCTCTACCGGCCCCTGGCCGTGCCTATAAAAGCCCCGCCGGAGCCCGACCTCTCTCCCTCAGCTCCGCCGCCGTCGCCACCTCACTCCAGAGCCTCCCGTGCTCAACCACCTAGCTCAGCAGCTCCGCCGTGTTCTGGTGCTGCTTCCCCACCCTCCAATTTCACATCTACCGTCCCCGTTTGCCCGGCGTAGCTCGTCGTTGCCGCCTCCGGCAGAAACCCGGCGAGCTCGGGTTCGTGGAATTCGCCGTCTCCGGCCATGATCATCCCTCACCGACCCCCGTGTCGTGTTCCTTGACTCCGTGCGACTCTAACCTGGCCTTTGCGGCTCTGTTTGATGCCCAGGGTCGCCACTGCGCCGATCGCCGCCGTGTGCCGTCCGCCGGTCGTCGTCGTTCATCCCGCTCCGTCCATCCCCGTCCCTCACCGAGCTGCCCAATCGACTCCGGTGAGCTCTCTGGTGCTCCCTGTGCTCTTGGTTTCACCCCGGACCCCCTGGCTTGGCCGGCGTGCCGAGCGCCGCCCGTTTGTGGTCGCCGGCGTCGAGCAGCGCCGCCGTGTCCTTTTTCCTTTTTCTTTTAAAGATATGAATAGTATTCTGTTTTCTCTTTTTTGTATGATTTTCTGTGTGCATCCAAAAATTCTGAAATTTTTGTGGTAGACTCTTTATGCTCTGAAGTATTTTATAAAAATATGAAACTTGAGTTTTGTGCAAAAATTTGAAAATGTAAAATTCCCCTTTTAATTAAAAAATGAAGGTTTTGGTATTTTTGGAGAGTGTTCTATAGCTCCAAAAATCTTGTGATAAACTTTTGTGACCTTGTGGTGTCATGCTGAACCTCTGGTAAAAATTTGAAATCATTTGGAGCAAGTTGATTTTTGAGCATTTATTTTAATTCTTGAATAGTGCCTTTTGTTAATTAAATGTCTAGATTTAATTGAGCACCTTAATGACCTCCAAAAATTATGAAATTTGTTTTGCCATCTATTTATGCCATAATGAACTTATGGAATTAATTTGGTAATTTTTGGAGCAGCTTCATAAAATGACCTTTTAAATAAATTAAGAAAATAGAAAAAGTAGATTAGGGTTGGTAATAAGTGTTTGATGATGTGATCTTTGGATTGATTGATGTTCATAGACCCCTACCCTTTGGTCTATGATGGTTGTAATGCTAGGATTGGATGATGCTTAGGATAATTATAATAAGGTCTAGTTTAATCAATATTGCTTAGGGAAGAAATGGTTACCTTTGATGCTCAACCTAGATTTCAATTATGCTTTGTTTAAAAGTAATCTAGAATCAGTAGAATTGTCTTGCACCATAAGTCCATATCATTTTTCTCATGAGCATTCATCATTGCATCCGTATAGTTAACGAAGAAGGTACCAGAGTCGAGGCCGCTGTTGACGAACCAACTCCCGAAGCGACCCCGAGCTCCGACATCTATACCTACCCCGAGTCTGCTCTTTTTGCCATCCAAGGCAAGCCCCGGTGCATTTAACCCTACCTTGCTTTTATAAATGTTTTCTTTAAATGTTTTGAGTTAAACTATTGCATTAGGTAATAGGAGTTGTGTGATGACCTATTACTTGCATGATCTACCCCCACCAAAAGATACACATACCCTTGTTTTAAAACTATTTGCAAATGCTTAGCAATGCTATTCAAGAGATTTGCAATAAAAATGCCAATTTCAAAAGTGTGATCACTTTAAAGAATGTTTATGGGAATTTGGCTTTACTCCCGTCTACTGGCTAGTTACCTGATCCGTACCTAGTCAATAGCGTGGAGAGGTTGTCCGAGCGTACGGTGCCGTCATGTTGTAGTCCGGGACTCAACAGTTGACACCGACCGGGACAGGGTTGAAAAACTGACAGGACTATTACGCTTGGGTGAGATATAACCAAGGTATAGTTCTGACTGGAAAATTAGGGACCATCCGTATGGGGGCCTGCTGGTCAAGACTTGTAACTATTCACATACTACGGAAAGCTCTGGCTCCGAGGAATCCTTTATTGGACCGACAACCGCGCACTGGGAGTGGAGAGATGGCGGAAGTAGCATGTACCCACGTGGGTTAAAGTCCCGGATTGGAGTGGTGTACTGTACTTCCGGGTGGCGTAGGACCGGGTCCAATTTTGGAGGAATCGTGGTAGACGAGTTGGCATATGCAAGCTTGGGTGCTACATATGCAGTGTGGATAGGGATCCTCAGCTGAGTATTATTTATCCGGATTAACGTTGCTCCTCGGTTATGGAGACTTGGTCCACTGACTGTCAACGGAGAGTGGTTCTCAACTAGGAATGTTTTGAAATGTAAAATGAATCATGAATGATGAAGAGTTGAGGAATACTGAATCTTTCAAAATAAAATAAGGTTTACAAAATGCTTTTCTGCAAAATACTTGATCTTGCTTAAGCCTTACCTTGGCTACCCTAAGCCTCTCATTCCTGAGTCTTCTCCCTTTTTCTTTAGTCGGGTAAGTCTTGTTGAGTACCCCGTACTCAGGGTTTGTTACCCATGTTGCAGGTATGCCTGAGACCCCGATGTGTCTCGCACCCTGTTGCGTGACCTTCGTCCAGGATGAGGCCGATGAGGCCGATGAGTAAATGTGCACCCTCGGGCTGGGTGTTGCATGTACCTTTATGTTAATGTTTCCGCTACGTTGTCTACTTTGAATTCCCCGAACAATGGTTTGTAATAACCGTACTCCTTACCTCATTTGAAACCTCGTTTTGTAAAACTAATGTTATTTAAGTCTTCCGCTCTTTATTCCGATGTTGTAAAAGTATGCAATACTGTAACCGAATTGTGAGATGATCCTGCGGACATTGGGCACTGATGTAGCCCGGTGGCGAACAGGTCTTAATCACATGGAACATGGGTTCGGCTGTCAGAGGTAGACAGGGACACGTGGGCCATGGGATTAGGGTCGTTCCGTCACAAGCCTCCACACTTGTAGCAGCCACCTCGTCCTCCTCCGCGGCGACTGTTCATGCGGTTGTTGTGAAACCGTGAGAACCGGTTGGCAAGCAGAGCCAACTCGTCGTCTGCCATGAACTCCAGCTGCTCCTCTGTGACAGAAAGAAGAGATGACAAAGCAAAGCTTCCAGAGGGGTTAGCAAAAGTGCCAGAAACCAAAGCCATCGACGGGCCAGAAGGATTTTCATAAAAAGCCCATGCCATGGCATCAATCTCACTGGACGTGAGCTTACTAAAGAGCTCGTCGCACGTGAGGGTCTCATAGTTAGGCGATTCGATGATCGCCTGAACATTGGAATCCCACACCGACCGATCGAGAGTGTGTAAAAGCTTGAGAGCCCTCTCATGATCGTCGAAAGGCAACAACTCCTTGTTAGCCCTCATCCTGTTGACAATCACCTGAAAGCGAGCGAATAAACTTTCTATGCTCTCGCCAGGCATGTGTCGAAAGTTCTCATACTCCCGCTTGTGCGACTTGTAGAGACGGGATTTGACTTGAGTGGTTCCCTCATGGAAGCGCATAAGGGTCGCCCAAATCTCCTGAGCCGTGGGGAGGTGAGAAACGCAATCAAACTCAGACATGCTCAAACATGAGAAAAGAGCATTACGGGCTCGGCTATTGGCATCATGCTCGTCGATCTGCAGCTGAGTCACACGAGCAGCCAAGACCACGTAATCAGCCTTGTTGCAAATCTCCCAGACAGAAGCACCCATACTCTGGAGATAGGCCGACATACGTATCTTCCAATATGCATAGTTCGTCCCATCGAAAAACAGCGGTTTGCCCACGCCGCGATCCATGTTGCCTTCTGTGGATCTGGAACCGGCTAAGGTGGAAGATCCTTAACCCGCTCTGATACCAATTTAAGGACCGAAAGTGTTACCAAAAGCGACCAGAGGGGGGGTGAATGGGAGCCTAAAAATTTCTTTCAAAACTCTGGCCTCTGTCCCAAAAATCAACCCCACAAGCAAAACCGACACAGGTGATGTCCATGACCCAAGAGAATGGGTGGATGTTCCCTAGGAACACAGCGGGACAGCACAAAAGCCCACTTGCCCAAGTTCACACGGGTCAACTAGTGACAGGATGAACTTTGGGTAACCTCAACCTCCCCCGAGCAACGCGAGGGGGATTCAGGCTATTTTGCAAAGCGGGAAGCTCGATTTCAGTAGAACATGAAGTCGAGAATCCAACGCAAGAAGTGGAAACCAAAACCGACAATGGACGAACGAACTACGGATGAAACTGCACAGATCAGCACTGACCGGACTCACTGATGCGTCCGGTCAACAATGATCGGATGCGTTCGGTCCTACAAAAACTATTCTGGATCCTTACTGTGTTGGACCGGACTCACTGCATGGAGCGTCCGGTCAAGACATGAAGAGCGTCCGGTCAATACAAACAAACACAGGGAACAGTACAACAGGCGAGTCCGGTCGATCAATTTCAGTGTGTCCGGTCAGTCTTGCACAGGAAAATCTCAAACAGCCTTCAGCGACCAGACGCACGGAGTCAGCGTCCGATCGTTGAGCAGGAGCGTCCGGTCACCCCGACGTAGTGCAGTTCTTCCACCGATTCGACTCAATCTCACCCAAAACAAAACCTTTGGGGTTCAAACTTGGTGAGAAGAGTCACAAGGAGGATAGTGAGCTACTCCTAGGAGATCATGGCTCAAACCCATCTCCAAATCGATGAATCGAAAGGATTCGGGAAAAGAGAGAAGAAACTCGATCCAAATAGAAACTTGACCGATCTGTTGGTACAAGTGATTAGAGAGCAATTCCTTCGGTCAAAAGATCACAAACCCATTCATACACAAAGTGGTTCAAGCAGAATCGCAAAACTACTCACGGAGAGAAAGAACGAGGCAAATCTCCATGAGGGCCAAAAATGAAAACACGAAGAACACACAAGCAAGAACGTAATTCAATCTCTGTTGACGCTCACTAATGCTCATAATTAACCATCAACTATTGCATGAAATGACACTAAATGAATCACAAAGCATAGTTGTAGGGTTTGAAACTAACAAGTTCCACGAGTTTTGGTGCTCTCACTTGTTTTGTAGGATTATCAATATTTCACCATATAAAAGTATCTCAAGTGATGAAACAGAACACACCATTGTGAAGACCTCGTCGAGACGATCGAAACGGACATATGATTTGCTATATTTGGAGTCCCGGAGCGAGAGTCCTCGATGGATACGACTTGGAAGATTCAAGAACATTCCGGAACATTCCAGAAGACACGAGAAGGCGACCCACAGAAGGTGGGACCCCCTGTCATAGAGACAGACCAGTCGGTCTCCCTCCTGGGCCGACAGGTCTGCTACAGGGCCCAAGTTCGCACCCCTTCGCGTGACGCACTCCAACCGACCTCTCCAACACGTTTTGGCCCATTTAGGCCCAAGTGCATATGGCGAAGGATTTAGTACCACATCGCTTGCCCAAGGTGGAGGGGAGGCCAGGAGCCCCTATATAATAAACCCAGGACCCCCCTGAGGCAGCACACCATCATCATCTGGGAGTCTTTGTAGAGGCGTCCCTCGAAGGACAACCTCTCCTCCCTAGAGAATTAGGTTTAGATTTTCCAATGTAATAGATTTGCTCTAGTCGGGAGTTAGGGAGAGCGGAGCTGCGCTCCGGTTTCGGAGGAGTCTTCAGAGTTTTGGTATGTCTTTGTATCTTTTCTTTGTAAGACTTATGCTTTAATATATTTATCTTCTCTATTTACTTTATGCTTTATTATATGATTAGTATAGTTGTTATATCTTGGCATGGGATCTTTGCTCGTATTGAGTGCTCTAGTTATATGCAGTAATTAGAGTAGTAAGCGTTAGTGTAGACTTGGTGTCTAGACTAGGGTTTACCTGAGTTTGTGCCCAATCCTCCGGATAGTTGTGGTAGCTACAGGGGTGACAGCTTTGTAGATTGTTATAATCCACCACGTTAGGATTGGTGTTTTCGTAGAGCTTTTTGGCAGCCTTCTCCTGATTACCCTTTTCCCAGTCTTTTTCGAGAATCAGAAAGGTACTGTTGCTCCAAAGTGCCGATGTTTATAACTGCTATATCTTTTCATCTTTGTTACCTTAGAACCCAAGTAATAGAGAAGTACATAGGAACCTTGATCTCTCCCGTTGTCCTCCCACTATAGTTATCTATACATTTATCATGAATTGTCTTTGATGTGCTTTCGTTATCATATATATATATATATATATATATATCATATATCAATTACTCCTGCTTTAGTCTAATTAGTACTTTGAGTTAGTAGATGCATGATAGTGAGTTATCAGATTCTTGACCCTAGCTTCCCTGTGGTAAAATATAAATAACGATCCTGGAATACTCCCGGTGAAATGCTACAATGGTGTTCTGTGCGCTTGCGGAATCTTTCATATTCTTATTTGCACTAACAAACGTCAACAAGCATTTTTGGCGCCGTTGCCGGGGAAGCAATTGGTGTAAAGATTTTGATAATGATCTTGATGTCTGCTAATTTAGTGTACCACTAGCTTTAGTACGATTACCCCTTGTTCTGTTGAGTGTGGAATAGACAGGACATCAGATGCCGTTTTGACCTTATGGCAAGCTTCCACAAGAATGAAGAACCCAGGGTGCCTAAACATTCAAGATCCATCATTAATCCTCGAACCCTGCCATCTCACAGGTTTGTGTATACATATATTATTTTTTCTAACAATGTGTAGATTAGAGAAAAGGTCATCGTCACAAGAATTCAACTCTCATCCATTGTGACGGATGGTTGCGCTGCACCACTCATAAATCCCAGTTGTGAGTCATGGTAAGTATGATCAAGGTGAGACAGTCTTGCTCATGGACTTTAAACTTTATGAGTAGTTATCTTTTTAATTCCTTGTATTCCACTGCATGTTTACTTTTAATCATTAATCCACTCCATTTAGTTTAGGTTTTCTTTTATCAAATCCTCATCATGTTTAGTTCCTTGCATGCATTCATGTCATCTACATCTAAAAAAATATTTAAAAAAATCACTGTGATCATACTCTGTCATCTCTTTTTGAATAAATCTCTTTTATGCTGTCATTCTACCTGTGTTTGCTATAGTATGCTTTGGTTTGGTTGTGCTTTTCGAGAGTACTTTCAAAGGATTTTAAATGAAGCGTGGTGCTTAGGTTAAAATGCCTTCCTTAATCCAATTAGACATGGAGTCTAGTTTGATTATTGAACTGAAAATTGCTAGTGTAGACATTGAATATTTTGTTGGACTAACCCCTGCAGAGAACTCTAAATACACTTTGGGAAAGTCCTGAGATGAATTCACATCAGAGATGAAGCAAGGCATACGGTGAAGTGCATAATGAAGACTCAGCTCATTCATCATGGATGAAAGAACTGTGAGTATTAAAGTTTATTTCAATTTATCTTCTACTGCAAGTTATCTTTTGCCTTGAACCATGTTAAAATGCAGCCAACATATAAAACGCTAGTCTATGCTAAAGTAATCTTAAAATTATCTTTTCATTAGCATGGATGAATAACACATAGTTGTGGATAACAACCCATGTTTCAAATTCAGTACAATCCTTCGGGTATATGTCCACTAACATTTTGTAGGAGATGAGATTTGCTTGTTCATGGTGTGAACTTAAAGATCCAAAACTCAACCCGTGGATAGACAAAACTCATCATCAGACAAGACACTAGTGACGTCGAAGGCAACCAAGCTTTGAGCCATCCCAAGGCCTAAGCCAAGACACTGATGACGAATAGGATGCAACTCACCCCGTATGGGTCAATCTATGCCTACACTCAGCATTGTCAAAGACATCAACACCGACACCAACAACAAATATCAAGGTGACGATATACCACTACATTATAACATCTATGTGTCGTCCGAAGGAAGTCTGTTGGTGGTTCACTATGAAGACAAGCAGTGGAAGTTCTCCTCACTTCTAATTATTGCAATAGAAGATCTAGTTTGGGGGATGAGGTGGAACAACTTCAACAACAACAAGGTCGACAATTTCTACTCATGAACATGTTGTTGAAGAAACTTGGGCATCCACCTACTTCACAAGCCAGCTTGGGGGAGACATGATTCTGTTATCCAGATCTTCTTCATGATCAAGGGTAGGAAGGAGAAATCCAGCTTCAAGACACTTTGATCTCCTACTCATCACTTTGATCAGTACAAGCCACTGGATGCTGCCCCAACCAAGAAGAAGAATATGATCCATCACTCATTCTTGGAAGAACATTCTTGAACACCGCTAATGTTGTCATCTATGTCAGACCTGGAGACGTCCACTTTTGGATCTTCGATCAAAAGGGTCGCTGCTTCTTTAACAACTACACCACTTATGAGCAGCCGAAGAAAACCAAGAGAAGACGTTGACTCAACCGACAAATGAAGAACCAACTCCCAGGAATTGAGGGAGACATCATGAAGGATGAAGCCACTGCACTGCAAGAATTTGAAGATGGAGAGATATACCCGAGCCTAAAAAAATCAAGAGAATAATTGACAAAGCCTTCATCGTCTGGACCTGTTGAGAACAAGACTCAGCTGGCCCACTATGAGATAGGCAAGAGAAGACAAGCCATTCATGAACAACAACTAGCTAGACAAGAGAAGCTTCCACAAGGTGGATCGACACAATCACTCTTCAATGATAAAGTATCATTTCAAGGTAAGTGACCATCACTTTAAAAGCTTCTCCTTGTTTCTGGTATGCGCATACATAAAGAACCAAACATGTTTAAAGTTGCACCTCACATGATCCAACCAAATCAACTCAACATGTTCAGTTCTTTACTCTTTGTTCCTGGCTTTACTCTCTTGAATCTCACTTAAATGAGCTAAAATGTTGTGCATCCAACCTTTGGAAGATAATATATCACAATCATGAAAAGATCAACACATTATGCATAGATTATCCTTCCTTGGGTTAAGCAATCTGATCTATTAAATATTTTAAGATGCTACTTTCATGCTCATCTTCTGATCCTATCACTCATGTTAAGATTGAATAGAATACATAAACAACAAGTTTATCTTGTTCAATGTGCCTAAGGTTAGAATGAACAAAACTTTTGGTTCTGTTGGTGTTTTTCCACCAATAGAGCCCATGCACTTGATCTCTACCTTGTCTTTATGAGCAGGACACACTCTTGAGCAAAACATGGAGGAGTTTGTCAACTCCCAAATTCTACAGAGTGAAGGTCCTGGATCTACAAGAACATGCACACTGAGCAAAATGCTGCCAGCTTCAACAACTAATGCTTTAATTCAAATTGCTAGACGGACGAAGAACATGAGTGACACCATATCGAGAGGTGTAGTTATCAAGGTCGACATATCAGGATCAAATGACGCACCTCAGGAATGAACATGGTGAGAAGTCCTGTTCAGAGGACTTAAAACATTGAACCCTCGCCAAAAGGTAAAATCGGTAGTTATCCATATTTATCTTTTCTGCATTAGTTTCTCTTTTGCATGTTTACTTCTCATCATTATTCCTCCATAGCATATTTACTTTTCTGCATTAGCATTGCATAAAAAAAGAGAGGAAAATATTTTACTTTTTGCACTGCATCATAAAACTTAAAGCCCCATGTGAATAATTCTGTGGTGTGTAAAAACCCACATGAAACATTCACCGTGGTGGCATAATAACAAAAATAAATATGCATACATTCATCCTGTTACATTTTCTCTTGCATCATAAAAAATATTAAAATATAAAAATATTGAGAAAGAGATCTTACTGAAACTCTGGACAACTAAGGCTTGAGAGACCAACCACTAATGCTTAATCTATTCCACAAGTTTTGTTGTCTATTTGAGTTTCATAGGATTGAATGACCAAGAAAAGCTGACGAGCAAGTGGATGTTCCAAACACTGTTGGAGCACTATTTCAACAACCATCAATATCAATCAATGCTCCGATAGAGGAAGAACATTTTTACTGCCAGCCCGCTACATTGCAAGATCGAACGACTACGTCAACATTCAGCTTAGGGGAAGCACCCCCGTGTATCCAGGTAAGTATCCTTATCCTCTTAAGTTTTTCTTTCTATAAATAAATTCAAAATACAAAAAATGTGAGCACATGAAGGCTCAACACTATTACAACAACATCGAGCTTGGGGGAGGAGCACCCCCGTTATCTTCGTGATTCAGGTATGTCTTACTATTATCTTAGTGTTTTTAAGTAATAGGTTATAGTATGTGTTAGATTAAATAAATAAAGCATGTCTAATCTGAAGAACTCTCTCTCGAATTTCTTAAAATAGAAATGATGAATAGTTGCTCTATTGTATTTCTTTCTAGTACCTAGCGTTTAAGCATGAGTTCTCCTAATTAATAATGCTTTAAAATAAAATTAAACACATGGGTAGCAAATGCTTGATCCAGAGTCTAGGTAATTGACAGATATGATATGTGATCTGAGCTACTGTTATCTTGTTCTGAAACAACACTAGAGTTCTGGAGAATTTCTAATATTAATATGACTAATAATTGCATTGAGTTAAATTAAGCTTTGTTGACCCTATGATAAGTTATCATGCTATTGAATTGAGATCACTTACACATTTCATCCATCCTCCGCATAAATGCTCATGATTATCTATTGCTATCCTCTCAAAAGTTTGTTGGAAGCATGTGGCTATTCAAAAAAAGAGAAAAGAAAAAAAATCCGAGGAAATAAAAAGGGACAAGTGTCCGAAACCTCAAAAAGATAGATCCCAAGGAAATAAAAAGGGACAAGTGTCCGGAACCTCGAAGAAAAAAAGAGAGAATAGGAAAAAAATATATGAATATCAGAAAAAATGGGCACGTGCCCGACAGTAGAATTAGCCTGATAGCCATGTGTTTCTAATAGACAAAAGAGAGTGATATATTCAAAAGAGGATTCGCCTCCATTTTCCATACACATGCACTTCTCGATTCAATGGTGTGGTTGACTTTCTCTTTGGATCCATTGTTTAATTTGACAACATATGTTTTTAATCTTTTTGAAAATTCATAACAACTCTGGGATAATGGTGAAGTTAAAGAGCAAGAGACATAGTGCTTAATTTGATCGTTCTATCTTCCAATTACTCAAGATTCAAGGTAAAGTAATAAGCCCTATGATAAATAATATGATATCTTTTCTAATCCAAATGAGAACTTTTGTTTGAATGCATGTGTACTTGTTAGAAGTGCAGATATTGCAGCAACTCCTGATCCATTGTTGAGTTTGATTTTTGCTAAGGGACTAGCAAAGGTTAAGCTTGGGGGAACTTGTTGATGCTCACTAATGCTCATAATTAACCATAAACTATTGCATGAAATGACACTAAATGAATCACAAAGCATAGTTGTAGGGTTTGAAACTAACAAGTTCCACGAGTTTTGGTGCTCTCACTTGTTTTGCAGGATTATCAATATTTCACCATATAAAAGTATCTCAAGTGATGAAACAGAGCACATCATTGCGAAGACCTCGTCGAGACGATCGAAACGGACATATGATTTGCTATATTTGGAGTCCCGGAGTGAGAGTCCTCGATGGATATGACTTGGAAGATTCTAGAACATTCTGGAACATTCCAGAAGACACGAGAAGGCGACCCACAGAAGGTGGGACCCACCTGTCATAGAGACAGACCAGTCGGTCTCCCTCCTGGGCTGACCGGTCTGCTACAGGGCCCAAGATCGCCCCCCTTCGCGTGACGCACTCCAACCGACCTCTCCAACACGTTTTGGCCCATTTAGGCCCAAGTGCATATGGCGAAGGATTTAGTACCACATCGCTTGCCCAAGGTGGAGGGGAGGCCAGGAGCCCCTATATAATAAACCCAGGACCCTCCTGAGGCAACACACCATCATCATCTGGGAGTCTTTGTAGAGGCGTCCCTCGAAGGACAACCTCTCCTCCCTAGAGAATTAGGTTTAGATTTTCCAATGTAATAGATTAACTCTAGTCGGGAGTTAGGGAGAGCGGAGCTGCGCTCCGGTTTCGGAGGAGTCTTCAGAGTTTTGGTATGTCTTTGTATCTTTTCTTTGTAAGACTTATGCTTTAATATATTTATCTTCTCTATTTACTTTATGCTTTATTATATGATTAGTATAGTTGTTATATCTTGGCATGGGATCTTTGCTCGTATTGAGTGCTCTAGTTATATGCAGTAATTAGAGTAGTAAGCGTTAGTGTAGACTTGGTGTCTAGACTAGGGTTTACCTGAGTTTGCGCCCAATCCTCCGGATAGTTGTGGTAGCTACAGGGGTGACAGCTTTGTAGATTGTTATAATCCACCACATTAGGATTGGTGTTTTCGTAGAGCTTTTTGGCAGCCTTCTCCGAATTACCCTTTTCCCAGTCTTTTTCGAGAATCGGAAAGGTACTGTTGCTCCAAAGTGCCAATGTTTATAACTGCTATATCTTTTCATCTTTGTTACCTTAGAACCCAAGTAATAGAGAAGTACATAGGAACCTTGATCTCTCCCGTTGTCCTCCCACTATAGTTATTTACACATTTATCATGAATTCTCTTTGATGTGCTTTCGTTATCATATATATATATATCATATATCAATTACTCCTGCTTTAGTCTAATTAGTACTCTGAGTTAGTAGATGCATGATAGTGAGTTATCAGATTCTTGACCCTAGCTTCCCTGTGGTAAAATATAAATAACGATCCTGGAATACTCCCGGTGAAATGCTACAATGGTGTTATGTGCGTTTGCAGAATCTTTCATATTCTTATTTGCACTAACAAACGTCAACAATCTCAATTTCCAGCCGAAACTCCTCCACACGAGGAGACAACGAGATTACGGTCTCATTTCCTCAAAAAGCAAATACACAGAGGTACGATTCACCGTCTCTGCGGATCTCAGTAGCTACAGTATGAGTGTGGGAGAGTAGGAAACCATAAGTGGAAAATAGCAATAGCTGAGAGATGGTCTGGAGGGAGGGGTGGCCTCTCCTTATATAGCCTAATACAATTATTCCCCTTCTACCCTTACAGCTAATGAGCGAGCAGGCTAACCCTAAGGGTATTCCTGAACAACTCGAGGTAGGTGGTGATCCGACGGCCACGCCCGCACAACTGGTAGCTTCGCCTCGACGTGACCTCACCGACTGCCGCCACGTGCCGCCACCGCTCTGCTCATCCTTTCCACGGACCTCCCCCCGGTTTTGAGGCCGAAACCGAGAAACCTGGGCCATCCCCCGGTTTTGAGGCTGAAACCGGGAAACCTATCGTCCGTCGCCTGAGTTTTGTGGCCCAAACTCAGAAACCCGCCAGCGCCCAGGTTTTGAGGCCCAAACCTGGAAACCGTCCTTAGAACCGTCCTCAGCCCGAGTTTTGTGGCCCAAACTCGGAAACCGACCGCACCCAGGTTTTGAGGCCCAACCGTGGAAACCGTCCACTCGGTGGTTTTTCTGTGGCTCAACCACCAAACCGACGCCGTAGAGGGGATGCAACGCCCATGCACACCGTGCACCCGCAAGTCTTCACTTGTCGCTGTCCCAGGCTGTCAGCCACCACGGCCGATCCTCAAGCCACCGGTCCGTCAGTCCAAGCCTCACGTCCGTCCTTCACCGCTCCGGGTCCATCAGCACGACACGTCTCTACTTGACCTTCACCTTGCCTTTGATCACTGTATCCGAGCTCGACACCTACACAACACAAGCCAAAGAACATGTGCATCATCCCAGTTGACAATCACTCATCATCTCAAGATTCGGCATACACCCATGTATCTGCACATTGATTTAATTGATTTAGACTCACCCATGTGCAAACAAGCTTGTGTTGACAATATTATTGTAGAAACATGTCCACAAGAAGTTGCAATGGAGAATGAGCTACTAAGGCAAGAAGTGGCTCGCCTCACCATGGACTTGACTAAAGCAAAAGGCAAAACAAAGCAAACCCGAACTCATCAAGATAACACCATCAAGGGAGTGAAGAAGCTTGATGACGAGCAAACTGTGGTTTGTTATTTTTGCCACAAGGAAGGCCACAAGTCCTATGAGTGTGAGGTGAAGCATGGGGGAGAGAAAAAGAAGAAAGAGAAACACAAAAAGCAAATAAGCAAGCTCTCCAACACCTACACCAACAAGGTGAACAAGAAGGCCTCCACACCTTACCGTTTGAAGAAGAAGAAGAATGACAAGGTGGTGGCCATCAAGGTGAACAAGCAAGCCCACAATGGGGCCAAATGCATTTGGGTGCCTAAGGACATCGTCTCAACCATGAAGAGCACCAAAAGGAAAGTGAGTAGTCAAGTGGACTACGGGGAATTTGGAGCTTGGCAAAATTTGGGTGCATATCATGGGATGCATCACATTGGATCATGTCATTGCCAAGTATGTGAGTGGTCACTATGGACCCAAGTTCCCCTTCCCATGTTAGGTAACTAGATTTAATTTCTTGCAATTTCTTTTAGCATCTAGTTCCTTCCATGTTAGGTGGCATTTAACATAGATGAATAATTATTATTCTTAAGATAAAATTGGTCATGTAGCTAAATACATGTTTGAGTGAAGGACCGAAAATGCTAAACATAGGCGACCAGAGGGGGGTGAATGGGAGCCTGAAAATTTCTTTCGAAACTTTGGTCCCTGTCCCACAAATGAACCCCGAAAGCTTCACACACCAAAGTGATGCACATGACTCTCAGAATGAGAGTGGATGATCCCAAGGATCACAGCGAGGCACCACCGAAGAGAGCAAGTCAAAACCCACAAACTCAGAGTTGAGACAACACCCAAAAATCGAATGTCAGATCGTAGATGGACGACAAGCTCGACATTCCTCTAAATACCTATGCCAACACATGACAAAGATACCTAGAGAGGTTCCTTGGTGAACTCTAGGAACAAACGAGAGGTTCGAAAACGAAGCTGATAAGCCAGGAGATCAAATGCACTAAACTGTGCTTTGCTGCACAGGCCTGGACTGTTCAGACTCCCAGTCCCGGACTGTCCGCGTCAATGCCAGATTGTCCGCGGTCCCCTGGCGGACTGTCCGCCGGTCAAAAGAGCAAAAACACACTACTGCTGGACCTCCCTGCTCGGGTCCCGGACTGTCCGCGACCCTGGTGGTGGACTGTCCGCCGTTGCCCTGTCAGCCAAACGGCGAGGCGACTGGCCACTGAACAGGCCAGCCCCCGACGCCCGGACTGTCCGCGCCGTTGCGGCGGACTGTCCGCGCCGTGGTGGCGAACTGTCTGCGGCTGTGCAGAGTGGGTGAACATTTTCGCCTCTTCTCCAAATCTTCCCAAATCCAAATCAAATCAAAACCAATCAATCTCAAACTTGGAGAAGTTGATCACTAGGTAGTTGGGAGACTAATCCTAGAAAATCAACCGCTCAAACAACCTCAAACTCCAGGAAATGGAAAGGATAGGTGCAAGAACGAAAAATCCTCCATGAATCTTGAAACGACCCGATCTACTTGCTCATGAGGATTTGGAAAAATTCCTTCAGTGGAAATGATGCTCTCACGACAAAGAACAAGTAGAAACAAACGGATCGAAAAACAAGTCATCGTAGAGAGAGATCAAGCCATGGGAAATTTGTGGAGAAAAAAAAACGCGAAGAACACAACAAGAACGCGAATTCCACTCCAAAAATTCAGCCAAAACTCGTCCCCATGAGGAGACAAAGGGATTATGGTCCCTTTTCCTTGAATCAAAAAACACAGAGGAATTGTAGCACTCTGCGGATCACAAGCAACTATAAACTTGGAAACCTAACAGAGAAGTGTGTCTAAGGAACGAAAAATGCTTGGATAGATTGAGAGGAGGGGTTGCCTCTCTATTTATACGCCTTACACATTATCCCCCTTCTACCCCTAGATACAAGAGCGAACAGGCTAACCCTAGGGGTATTCCAGTCCAACATTTTCAGGTCCTAATCCAACGGCCATGCCCGCACACCTGGTAGCTTCGCCTCGACACGACCTCACTAGATTCCACCACCTGACATCGCCGTCCGGCAGATCTCCTCGATACCTCCGCCACTGGTTTTGAGGCCCAAACCAGTAAACCATCTTCCTCGAGTTTTGTGGCCCAAACTCGGAAATCCAGCAGCGCCCAGGTTTTGAGGCCCAAACCTGGAAACCGTTGAAAGGTCCAAATTGGCTAGAGGGGGGTGAATAGCCTAATTAAAAGTCTACAAAATTACTTAGGCAAACACTATTAGTATAACAAATGGCGAAGCTTCTTGCGCTAGCCTAATATTGTGTTGCAAGCCACCTATCCACAAATTCTACCTAATATTTCTATGTCACACAATCAACTAGAGCTAATATCAAATGCGGAATAAAGCTATCTAGCTCTAGTATAAGAATGATATACAAAAAGTATATAAGACAAGTGTGTGTGCAATAGATAGACTAAGCAAGCTAATCACAAGTAATAGAACAAGAGATATACAACAAGGATAGTGTCTACACAAGAGAAATAGCTCAATGTAAATACACAAAGTAAATGAGCTAGATAGAGGTGGTTTCACCGAGCCTTCGGGATCGCCTAGTAGAGAGCCAATCACCGGTGAAATCCACTTGTGATGCCAATCACCAAGATGTGGAAGCAATCACAATAAGCACACGGGACACCAAGATTTATCCCGAGGTTCACGTGCTTGCCGGCACGCTACTCCCCGTTGTGTCGACCAACACTAGGTGATCCGGTGGCTAATCGGCGCAAAGCCAAGCTCACTAAGAGCGCCACAAGAATCTACCACTAGTGAGGTAGCTCAATGACACGAGCAATCCACTAAAGATGCCTCTTGCCGCTCCGGCGAGGTGAGGCTCTAAAACCTCTCACAATCACGATCGGTGGTGGCCAAGAACAATCTCCTTCTCTTGCCAAAACCACCTCAATGCCTCCAAGCCGTCTAGGCACCGGCAAATGCCAAGAGTAACAAGAGAACTCAATGCCGATGCGAAGAACTAGTGCCACTAGATTGAACTCTTTTCAAATCACGCACTAGATCACTCAATCTCACTTGGTTTGATCAAATCAACTTGGGAGATGAGTTGGGAGGCTTGCCAAAGCTCACTAGTATGCTTAGGAATCAAAATGTGCAAGAGTGATGTCTAGCAAGCCGGCCAAGCCCCTTAAATAGGCCACACAAGTCGGCCTAGCTGTTGGGCCCAAAACAGAGGCATCAGACGCGCCGGTGTCGGGGCCATCGGACGCTACCCCAGCGTCTGATGCTCCGATGAGCACCACGTGTCCCCCTGCTATGAAAACTGCCCGTTAGATCCCAACGGTCATATCGCTTCGCGCCACGGTTAAAGTGGCATCGGACGCGTCGATGCCACTCACTCTTTTCAGCTCATTTTGGTGTCACACCGGACGCGCCGACACCTTTACATCAGACGCTCAACCCCTACGTCCGATGATACTACAGAAAGGTTCCAGAGAGGTCCAGATCACATCGGACGCGTCCGATGGATCGGCATCGGACGCAGGCCAGCGTCTGATGCTCCCAGGAAAGCACGCTCGCGCCACGTCATAACCATCGGACTCTGCAACAGTGTTTTGCCAGCGTCCGTTGCCAGCGTCCGATGCTCCCTCAACAATTGTCAGTGGTTAGGGTTTGCCACCGGACGCTCGGCCCAGCGTCCGATGCTGCCGCCAACAGCGTCCGATGCCCCTAACTCAGCATCTTTCACTTTCTAACTTCTACCCTTGCTCTCATGCGCCAACACCAAAGTGTTCCAACACTTGTGCACGTGTGTTAGCATTTTGCAAAGCATTTATCAAGGGTTTTGTTAGTCTCTCACTAGGTCTATAGCATCGATATGTTAGTGAACACCTAGTGGCACTTGAACACCGCATAAGTCGTGAATAATCTCCTCCTAATAGTACGGCTATGTATCATAAATGTGATCACACTCGCTAAGTGTCTTGATCACCAAAACAAAGAGCCCTATAGGTTATACCTTTGCCTTCGGGCCTCTTTGCTCCATCTCTTCTCTTCTTCATTTTACCAAAGGTAGAGCACTTGATCTCTTGAGTTGCATATGGCCATCACCATCATGGTTGCCATCTTGCTAGCTCCACCACTTGGCTTGGTCTTAATCCTTCCTCATAAGCTACACACATGCTTAGCAATCGGATTAGACCAAATAGGTTTCATCAATTAGCCAAAACCAAACTAGGGCTTTCAACTGTCCGTCAGCCCGAGTTTTGAGGCCCAAACTCGGAAACCAGCCATCCAGTGGTTTTTCTAGGGCTCTACCACCAAACCGAAGCCATAGAGGGATGCACCGCCCGTGCACCTCGTCCACCGACACATGTCCTCAGGTACACGACCCGAACCGCACCGTGTCCCGCAAGTCTCCGCTCGTCGCTGTTCCAACATGTCAGCCACCATGGCTGATCCTTCGGCCACCGGTCCGTCAGTCCAAGTCCGAGTCTGCCCTTCTCCGCCCTTGGTCCATCGGCACGACACTCCAGCACTTGGCCTTCACCTTACCTTTGATCACCGTCTCCGAGCTCGACACCTGCACAACACAAGCCGAAGAACAAGTGCATCAACTCTATTGACAATCACTCATCACAAGACCCAGATCACAGCCTGTGCATCCGCAATCTCCCCATTGATGAGTGCATTGTCAACTACCAACCACAAATCATATTGAGAGATAAGAAAGGTAAAAGAAGATAGAACGAAAAGAACTCAACCAAATGACCAAAGGCAAAGCCAAGCCAAAAGAAAGTCAAGTGGAGTAAGCAAGACAACTTGGTCCCCAAAGACATGGGCAACGGCTCGATGCAACCAAGCAAAGCAAAGCTAGCCCTCAAGAAGAGGCAGAACGGGCTCAACACCACTAGCGAGAAAATCAGAGCAAGATAGTCCAAAAACTGAGTAAAACAGCTAGTCATTCCAGAAAGAGGCAAAGGCTCAACACAACTAGCTCCAAACAAAGCCAACTCAAAACTCGACAGGCAAAGCGAGCAAACTCCCCCTGGACACAACAACAACACAACAAGTTTTCTCCCCCTTGATCAATGCATCACAACAAGTTATGATTTGTCAATTATTCTCCCCCTTAGTTGATAATGCACTGATCATGAGCATACATGGGAGCCTGAAGGTAACTAAATGAATGCAAAAGCTTCAAAGATATGCTATCCAAAGTGATAAAATGCTCTATTTGCACAAGTGAATGAGTAAAGAGCCCTAATGCTAGCATAAGCTCATCATGATCATATAACCTAACAAGATTGGAAAGCAGTTTTAGATATGATATTTAAGAAAAAAGATCAAGTTCACCACAGAAATAGCATCTAGCATGTAACTAGGCATGTCATCAACTAGAGCTAACAAAACTACACCGGTGAACTACCTCAAAGCATGTGTCAATCAACAAGCCATATACAACTCATGTCACTATTGAATTAGGCAATTTTTACAAGTGTTATACATGTCAACTGAATGCGAGGGGTTGAGAGCACCACATGCCTAACTTTTCAACCAAGCGAAGCCTAAGTCAAAGACTATCACAAGCTTAAAGCTGTGGTTTTGGTCATACACTACACTGCTCAAGTTCATCCCAAAGTGCAAAGGGAAGCAGTCTCGATACAGTGAGATGTGGTAGTGCAATCCCACCTCGATCTTCTCATTATCTCTTAGCTTGGATTTCAAATTTTAGCATGCTAGCACATCGGAGTATATATACAATGGAAGCGACCAACTCCAAGCTAGAGACATAGGAACCTAGTATAGAAAAGCAAGCTCAAGAATGACAAGGCCTACTCATACTAGTTGCCAAAGCTAATGGTGAACTGTTTTAAGATTTGATTGTTATTAAGCAAGTTCATCATTGCAAAACCATACTTAGCTCCACAAGTTAAGTCACATGATCAGAAAGAGCTCAAACTACATAAACTAAGTATCATACAAGCATGTGTAAACAGAGCATAGTATCAATCTAGACAGAATATAAGTGAAGCTCAAAATGCAAGTATGATACAAATACAATGCAGAAAAGCTATGAAAGAACCTACACTGTACATCAAGCAAACATATGATACAACAAAGTGATCCCACATCTAAAATGGGAAACACACACCAAGCTCACCTCTCAACCGAGCAAAGGTTGATTGGTCCAAAGGCTTGGTAAAGATATCGGCCAACTGATTATGAGTGTCAACATGACTAAGGTCGATATCATCCTTCTCATAATGGTCTCGCAGAAAATGAAAGCGCACATCTATGTGTTTGGTCTTAGAATGAAGCACGGGGTTCTTAGCAACGCTAATCAAACTCGTGCTATCACAAAGCAAAGGCACTCTAGAGAAGCTCAGACCAAAATCACGCAAAGTGGCTATCATCCACAACAACTGGGAAGAGCAGCTAGCCGTAGCAACATACTCAGCCTCTGTGGTAGACTGGGCGACACTAGACTGCTTGCGAGAAGACCAAGATACAAGAGAAGAACCCAAAAACTGACAAGTCCCAGAAGTGGACTTGCGCTCAAGTCGGCAACCAGCAAAATCAGCATCCGAGTAACCGCAAAGGGAGAGGGTAGAAGAAGCAGAATACCAAATCCCGAACTCAGGTGTGAAACATAAGTACCTCATAATTCGCTTGACCGCCTGACGGTGAGAAGTGCACGGCGATGCCTGAAAGCGCGCGCAGAGACACACCGCGAACTGAATGTCCGGGCGTGTCGCCGTCAGGAACAACAGCGACCCGATCATACTGTGGTACTCCTTCTGGTCCACAGCTCCTTGTCCGCATCCAGGGCCGTTGTGGTCGACATGGGTGTTGGAAGAGGCTTGGCCTCACCCATATCGAACTTCTTCAATATGTCCTTGGTGTACTTGCCCTGGTGCACAAACGTCCCTTCTCGGGATTGCTTGATTTGCAACCCGAGGAAAAATGTCAACTCGCCCATCATGCTCATCTCAAATTCCCTGCTCATTGTATCTGCAAACTTGGCAACCAAAGCATGAGAAGAACCACCAAAAATGATATCATCCACGTAAATCTGAACCAACAAAGTGTCATTGCCTTGCTTGAGGAGAAAAAGAGTTTTATCCACACATCCCATTTTAAAACCCTTAGCAAGAAAAAAGGTTTTCAACACCTCTTCTTCTATGTAGCCATTTAGGAAGGCACTCTTGACATCTATTTGAAAAAGTTTAAAACCTTTGGATGCAGCAAAAGCCAAGAGGATCCTAATTGCCTCCAAATGAGCTACAGGAGCAAAAGTCTCCTCATAGTCTATCCCCTCCTTCTGACTATACCCCTGGGCTACAAGTCTGGCCTTGTTTCTCACAACATGGCCATCCTCTCCTTGTTTGTTTTTGAAAATCCATTTTGTAACAATAGGGTGACACTCAGGAGGAGGTGGAACAAGAACCCAAACCCGATTTCTCTCAAAATTTTCTAACTCCTCATGTATGGCATTAACTCAGTCCGGATCAGATAAAGCGTGTCCAACATCTCGGGGTTCAAAATCAGCAACAAATGCAGAATGAGCAAAGTGAGAGATTTGTTGTGACTTTGAACGAGTAACGCGTTCGTGGATGTTGTCGATCATCTGTTGAGGTGGGTGTTGGCGCTGAATGTGTCGTGGCACCTCCCTTGCCGAAGTAACCTCCCCCTCAATAGTAGCTGGTGCCTCCTCGGGTACAAGTGGTACAGCCCGAGGTGGTGGATCGCACGGCCCCCAAGTAGTCGACGAAGAGGGGTTGGGGCCGTGAGTCGTCGTAGTCGAAGCCGATCCTAGCGGCACAACAGGTGGAGGTAGTGTTGGATCATCAATTCCTTCAGCACCCTCTTCCTCGTCATCAAAAAGAGCTTCTCCAACCTCATGATCACCTGCACGCTCAAATCTAGAAGAAGGACAATGCATGGTCTCATCGAAGGTGACATCGGATGTCTCCATGACTTGGTTAGTATCAAGGTTAAGTACACGATATGCACGAGTATGATTACCATAACCCAAAAATACACTGTCGGAAGAACGAGACTCAAACTTGTCCAAGTTGCCTTTCTTAAGTATAAAACAGTGGCAACTAAACACTCTAAAATAACACACTTTGGGTTGTTTCTCAAATCGCAACTCATAAGAAGTTTTCTTCAAGAAAGCACGGAGAAAAATGCGATTGGAAATATAGCATGCAGTGTTTATAGCTTCAGCCCAATATCGCCTAGGAGTCCTATGCTCATCGAGCATCGTCCTGGCCATCTCTACAAGGGTCTGATTTTTCCTCTCTACGACACCATTTTGTGGCGGTGTGTAGGGGGAAGAAAACTGATGCTCTAAACCCAAAGAGTTACAAAACTTCTCAAAATCTAAGTTCTTAAACTCGGAACCATTATCGCTATGAATAGCTCTCATCGAGTTCTTAGGGAACTCGTTCTGAAGTCGCAAGATCAAATTGCGAACAAAAATGAAAGTCTCAGTTTTCTCAGCTTAAAAGAAAACCCACGAATATCTCAAAAAATCATCAACGACAACAAGCACATACCACTTCCCCCCAACCGAGCTCACCCGAGCCGGACCGACAAGATCCATGTGTAAAAGCATTCCAGGGCGCTTAGTCATAACCTGATTCATAGGATGGTGGGGAGCGGCTACCATTTTCCCATGTCTACAAGAATGGCAAACAAGATCCTTCTCCATGCACAACTTGGGCAATCCTCGGATTAAGCCAAGTGAACTAAGCCTTGCAAGCAAGTCGAAGCTCAGGTGACCGAGTCTCCTATGCCACTTCCAAAGATCAGAGGAGGAAGGTCTAGCCAAAAGACAACGAGAAATGCCAAAAGACTCCGAGAAATTCGCATGAAAGACTTTCCCAAAGGGCGAAATCAAACACACAAGATTGCCCTAAGGATCTAAAATACGACTGAGATTCGGCTTAAAACGAATCTCATAGTCATCATCAAAGAGTTGTGAAACAGAAAGAAGGTTGAAATGCAAGTTAGAAACAAGAGCAACATCACGCAACACAAAGTGCTCATTAACTCGCACAGACTCACGAGACAACACTTTACCTTTGCTATTGTCGCCGAAGGTGATAAACTCCTTTCCGGCAACTGGACAAAGACTGGAGAACCACTTGGCATTTCCGGTCATATGCCTTGAGCACCCGGAATCCACCAACCTAATGTCCTCCAATCGTTTTATCTACATCAATAAAAAGACATAGGGTGAGCATACGGTCTAACACTGGGGTGAGTAAAATGGGAAGTGTACCAGTGTTGGGCCGGCTGCTCAAAAGAACTGTTAGTACCAAAACCATTCCTAGCACGCCTATGGGGAAAGCGATCACCACGTATAGGAAAATGTGGTCCGCTAAGGGAAGAGCGTCCATCGCGATACTCAAAACGCGGTGGGGGTAACGCTCAACAACAAAGCCACCGCCACGGGGTCCGTAACCTCCAAAAGCAGGATCCCGTCGAGCATGTCCTCCTTGCGGCCTAGGACCTTGAGGCATTGTACCTCTAGGCCTAGCGCCCCTTCTTTGAACATTTGGCACATGTACATCATGGAAAGGATGGTACATGTCCGAGTTGTTCATCTCCTTTGCACGGCGCTCCTCTCTCTTGCGTCGAAAGCAAAACTCCCTCAAGTGTTTGTCCCTCCCACAGTGCTCACAATGGTACCTCACCACTCTCATAGGGGGTTGTTGGTACTCACGGTATTGCGTGTGGATCACTTGGTTCTTTTGTGGCATGAGCTCCTCATGGATTGGTGGCATAGTGTCTAGCTTGTTCCTGAGGTGGTTCGGTTTTGGAGCCCATGTCTATTTCTTGGGTGGAGCTCTTGGAGGTTCCACAAACACTCCATCCTTGGTGTTCGGCTTGAGAGGCTCTTTGGGTGGAATCTTGGTTAGTTTGGGAGTAGTGGTGGAGTTGGGCTTCTCACTCGGCTTAAGACCACTAAACTCTCCAACCTTCCCGAAAGATGTAGCACTCTCAACACCCTGAGCAAAACCAATACCAGGACCTCCAGCAGCACGTTTGAATTGGGCTATCATCATCCCAAGCTGCGGCTCACCACTAGACACCCATGACAAGATGGTCCGAAGGTATGTGTTTTCTTCCTCGGTTTGCATCTTGTCATGCTTCACATTCGCAATCTCCATCTCCAAACCCTCACACAAAACGCATCTAGACACACAAGTGCTATCCGAGCTGGCCTTCTCAAGAGACACAATCTTGGCATTCTTCTCTGCCAACTCGGATTGCAAGCCTGCACAAGACTTGCACACACCAAGCACGAAGGATCTAGCTCTAAGCTCATCCACCTCTCCAACCAAAGCAACATACTTCCCCCTCAAAGTGAGAAGGTCAGTCATGTGCTTGGAGCACATCTCACACTCATCCTCCTCAGTCACGACAATGGTGGACTTGACATACTGAAGCTCCTTCATCGCATCCTACCACTTCTGCCTAAACTCCTTCCTCTCTCTAGCAGCACGCCTAAGCAGCTTATCTTGACTAAGGAGGGCAGCAGTAAGTTTATCAACCTCAGCAGAAAGCTCATCGGGAGTCTGTGATACCTGGGAGGTGTCGTCGTTGTCGTTCCGAGGGATCTCCTCCAGCTCGCCGTTGACCTCATTGCCGAGGGCCATGGTGCAGAAGCCCTCGTTGTCGGCGAAGAAACAGAGGCCATTCAGCTTGTCCTCGATCTTCTTCTTCTCGGACTCGTCGTCGCTTGATGCAGCGGAGTCGTCATCCGAGTCGTCGATGTCGCTGAGCGTGGCGAAGAAGGCATGCTGCTCGGCCTGGGCCTTCTCCAAGTACTTCTCCTTGATGTACTCCTTGTTGAAGCCGCCCCTCCTCTTGTGCTTGGCGGGGACGTACTTCTCCTTGCGCTTGCCAGAGTCGTACTTGTGGCCATGATCCGCCTTGCTGAAAGCTTGCTTGTTCTCCTTCGGGCAATTGGCGATGAAGTGGTCCAAGCCTCCACACTCGTAGTAGCCACCACGTCCTCCTCCGCGGCGATGGTTCATGCGGTTGTTTTGGAACCGCGAGAACCGGTTGGCAAGCAGGGCCAACTCGTCGTCCGCCATGAACTCCAGCTGCTCCTCTGTGACAGAAAGAAGAGATGACAAAGCAAAGCCTCCAGAGGTGTTAGCAAAAGAGCCAGAAACCAAAGCCATCGACGGGCCAGAAGGGTTTTCATAAGAAGCCCTCGCCATGGCGTCAATCTCACTAGACTTTAGCTTACTAAAGAGCTCGTCGCACGTGAGAGTCTCATAGTTAAGCGATTCGATGATCGCCTGAACCTTGGAGTCCCACACTGACCAATCGAGAGTGTGTAAAAGCTTGAGAGCCCTCTCATGATTGTCGAAAGGCAACAGCTCCTTGTTAGCCCTCATCCTGTTGACAATCACCTAAAAGCGAGCGAATAAACTTTCTATGCTCTCGGCAGGCATGTGTCGAAAGTTCTCATACTCTCGCTTGTGCGACTCGTAGAGATGGGTTTTGACTTGAGTGGTTCCCTCATGAAAACGCATGAGGGTAGCCCAAATCTCCCGAGCCGTAGTGAGGTGAGAAACGCGATCAAATTCAGACATGCTCAAACAGGAGAAAAGAGCATTACGGGCCCGGCTCTTGGCATCGTGCTCATCAATCTGATGCTGAGTCACACGAGCAGCCAAGACCACGTAATCTGCAGAGTTGCAAATATCCCAAATAGAAGCACCCATACTCTCGAGATAGGCCGACATGCGTATCTTCCAATACGCATAGTTCGTCCCATCGAAAAATGGTGGTTTGCCCACGCCGTGATCCATGTCACCTTCTGTGGATCTGGAACCGGCTAAGGTGGAAGATCCTTAACCCGCTCTGATACCAATTGAAGGACCGAGAACTCTACCAGAAAGCGACCAGAGGGGGGGTGAATGAGAGCCTAAAAATTTCTTTTGAAACTTTGACCTCTGTCCCGAAAAACAACCCCCAAAAGCTTCGAGTACAAACGTGATGCCCACGACCCTTAGAAGAGGGTGGATGATCCCTAGGATCACAGCGAGGCACCACCGAACAAGAGCAAGCCAAACACCGAAAACTCCAACTCAAGTTCAACCCCAAAAACCGACTCCCGAACGTAGATGGGAAGCTACATCGGGAAATCCTCAAATACCTCTGTGCAAAGTTTGAAGTCAATCCAAGTTGATTTGATTGAGTCAATCCAAGCAAAGATACATGAGAACATATATGATGAATGATTGACATTTGTGAGGAAGGTTTGAGGCTTTTCCCGATTGAGCCATTATCTCGCTATGTGCTTAATGTTTATGACTAACCGGTGGCATTGAGTTGTGGTGTGTTACCGTGTTGGTGTGTGTGTGCAACATGTGTCTCTTGGCTGTGTTGATGTGCAGGTGTGGAGCTCGGAGACAGTGGTCGATGGCAAGGTGAAGGTCAAGTAGAGACGTGTCGTGCCGACAGACCGGGAGCGGTGAAGGATGGGCGTGCCGTGCGGCGGACGCACCATGCCGATGGACCCAGAGCGGTGAAGGGCGGACGTGAGGCTTGGACCGACGGATCGAGAGGCCGGAGGACCAGCTGTGGTAGCTGGGACATGGCATCGACGAGCAGGAGCACATGGCGATGTGCGATGCATCGATCGAGTCGGGAGGAAGACGATGGCGTCGTGGCACTTGGCGGGAGGTCGAACACGGGCTTGCGTGCGGCGCAAGTGCCGTCGGCCGAGTCAAGAAGGATGGCGAAGGCGTTGTGCCCGGCGTGGAGGCTGGACATGCATCGGCATCGGTGCCGGTGGTCGGGGTGTGAGAACCACATCCCGTCTACGGTGTGGGTTCGGTAGTTGAGCCTCAAAAAGCAACCCTCGACGGTTTCTGAGTTTGGGCCTCAAAACTCGGGGTGGCCAGTTTCCGAGTTTGGGCCTCAAAACTCGGGGTGGACGGTTTCCAGGTTTGGGCCTCAAAACCTGGGCTGGCGGGTTTACCGGTTTGGGCCTCAAAACCGGGCGGAGGTTCCCATGCGGAACGGTCGACGCGTGGCGGCGTGGAGAGGCTGGCACGACGGCGAAGCTATCCATGAGAAAGGTGCGGTGGTCGACGTGACGGCACGTGGTGGCATCCTGGAGCTTGCGTCGAGGCGAAGCGAAGGATGAGAAGGCGCGTGGCCGTCGGATGAAGAATGACCGAGTTGGACAGTTTTACCCCTAGGGGGTATTTGGGCCAGTGCTTCATGAGAGTGCGTTTTGGTCTTCGGATGTGCGCCTATATATATATGTGAGGGGGCTGGTTAGGGTAGCCTATCCTTGGAGGTGTGCCACTCTCATTTTGTTCTTGTGAGAGGAGGCTAGGGTTAGAGGAGAGGAGGGCTCTTGTTCTTGAGCTTTTTGCCATCCAAGCTTTGTGTTGCTAGGAGTGGCTTGTAACCCAACACCACAAGCTAATACAATCATCCATCTTGCTGCAATCCAAGGATCAAATTCATTCTCCTCTTTGATTTGCGATTTTGTTCTTCGCGTTCTTCATTTTCCCCTCTTCGTGATTTCGTGAGAACTTTTGATTGGAGGGATGGATTGCGATTCCATTTAAACCTGTTGACGCAAAATTCGTCACCTCGCGTCAAGGCACACAGCAAGCCGAACGAGGCTGGCTTCAATCGAGTGCCCGGAGCGTACTGAATCCGGAAGCGTGCCAGTCGGTTTGACCTGAAAACCAACAAGGGACAAAAGCATGAGAATACCTTGGAACATGCTGGGTGAGACCAGACAGTTCCATATGTACGGCTTTGAAAGCCAATCACGATGGCACACAGCTATAGAAGCTGTTTGCCGAAACAGGTTTATAATGTCATTCGGCAAGTATAAAAGATAAATCTCATAAACATGTTGAATGCCGAACGCATATGTAACAAGAGGATAAAGAAGGTAACTTGTTAATACAAATCTATTCAGATAACATATGCATAGGCCAATCCAGCTAGTCTGCCGCACGTCCAGCCTTCATAAACCCGTCAGGCATAAACTCGAGCAAAGCTAATCCACCGCATGATACCACTTGCTATAAATCTACACCACTCCTTATAATTAGATTAATCCACCGCATGATACGATCTAATTATAAGAAGCTAAAAGCATACATACATCTGAATAGATCTATACATACTCATTACTTATGTAAGCTTAACCAGAATCGGCAAACTAGCCGAACTGGGGTCCATGAAGAAGAAACACACAAGCAAAGCATGATTAAACTAATCTAAAACATGTACCTGCCGCACGACACCTAGCTCTATCAAAGCCTAAACATGATCGGCGTGTATGAACCCGCAACATGTAACAACCTAGATTGAAAGTCGATTCGGCCATCATGATCTTATAATTAGCAAAGCACAAGCAAACTCGTGCAACAAGGCCGAACGAAGATCAATCTAGATTGGGCAAAAAGTGTTGTACGAGTTAAATAAAGAAAACATACGACACATGATAACTTAATGAATCTATTAGATCTGCCAAATCTAACAGAGCCGATATGATGAAGGACGGCCCGATCTTCCGTGAGGTAGCGATAGGTTCGATTGGTGGAGAACTCGACGTTGGCGATCCGGCTTCAAATCAGACACGATTCGAACCCTGCAACCGTTACACCACTGCTCCGTTGGTTATCAACCAAGCACAACTTGATTGACCTCGCCAAGAAGGCTAATCCTGCAAGCGAATCGAAGAACACAAGCAAGAAGGTAAAGCACGCAATCTGAAATTGCAGATATGAATATCACGAATATATTAGAGGGGTTCAAGAACTCGGTTCCAAAGGACTAATCGACACAGTGGAGGAGATCAAGAACGGGGGCCCTGGATCACTGTAAAAGGATTTGTCACCACAGTTACAATGAACGATTCAGTTTCTCGGTGGAAAACTAAACTCAAAACAAAACCCAAGACCTAACGACGGCGGCGGCGGCTAAATATAGGGTTTAGGTCGTCGCCCCTGCTGGACGCGCCCCCTAATGGGCTCCAAGACGATACACGGCCCAACGGACCAAAATACGGTGACGCAGCACCCTGGCAGATTCTGGACGCTGACTTGTTTCGACGATTCCCGTTGACTCCGGACGTATTTTGACGTGATTCCAAAGCCATTGGTTAGCTTATCAAATTATCTTTCCAAGCATATCTGGTTCGTCGAAAACGGAGTCCGTATGCATCCGGGGCGTTGATTTTACTCGGGACTGCTCCTGAATTCCGAGGGTGACGTGAAAACTGAGTTGGAGTCGGATTGCAACTTGGGGAAGACCATGGCGTCGGTGAGTCCAACTTGGCGATGTCCTCATCATCCTCCCCTTCTTGAATTGGAGTCGTCCTCGACTCCATCTTGGCGATGTCCTCATCATCCCCTCCTTCTAAAATTGGAGTTGTCCGCGACTCCATGTCATCTCCAAGCTCCTGCAAAAGGTTAGTGACCGCACAATGCGAAACACAATGTATAGAATCATGTGCAGCAACACTAACATGTCGACAAAGCATAGTATAACAAGGAGCATCATTAGTATCACATAACGCAGCAGCAGTAGAAGTTGTAGCAAGAAAAACACCTCCTTTTAACTTAATCTCATTATTGTTAGCAATATTTGTTGGAGGTTTATTTTTATTTTTAATCTCTTTAGCATGTTTAATAATATCCGTAGGAGACAAAGGCAGCAAAGTAATTTTCTTGTCCTTATGTATGATAGTGTATGTATTAGTTCTACCATGGTGTAAAGCATCATTATCAAATTCCCATGGGCGACCTAACAAAATAGAACAAGCTTGCATAGGGACAACGTCAAAATCAGCAGTATCATGATAAGAGCCTGTGAAAAAGCTAATGCGTGCTGATTTAGTTACCTTAGTCATACCATTATTATTGAACCATTGAAGTTTATATGGATACGAATGTTGTCGTGTGGTTAAGCCAAGCTTCTCAACCAAATCCGAACTCACCAAGTTGTTGCAACTCCCGCTATCAATGATGGTGAGAACACGACAACCCTGCACAATGAGATACATGTGGAACAAATTGTGGCGTTGGATCTTCATCTCTTCTTCTTCATGTCCCACACGTGTACTCAACACTCGCTGCACAAGAAGACTAGGATAATCCGCAGCAGCAGCCACAGAGTCAATGGTGATGGTCTCCTTGTCGTGATCGTCCTCGATGGAATCTGCAGCAATGTTAGCAGCAAGAGCTAAATCATCTTCAACATCACTAGTACTTACATATCCATCCTCGGTAGCAATGAAAGCACGACGACTGGGGCAATCCTTCATGACATGTCCCATGCCTTTGCATCGGTGGCAAATGATTGTAGAGCTAGACGAGGAAGATCTAGTAGAAGCACCCGAAGTGGCACCTTTCTTGAATTGTGGAATCTGCACACTAGACAATTTACTTACCTCGGAAGGTGTAGACGGCTGTGGTGCAGCAGGAAGCTTGGGCGTCTCCGGCTCGGAACGTTGCTGAAAAGTCCTCCCAGTGTTATACCTGAAAGGTTGGTGTTGTTTGCGTCCCTGTACTTCTCGTTCAGCTTTAAGAGCAAGATGATATAATTGGCTGAACCTAGTCCAATCTTTGTAATCAAGAATATCCTGGATATCACGATTTAAACCACCAAAGAATCTAGCACTAGCATCATCATCATCTTCATGTATACCACAACGTGCTAAACCAATAAGCAATTCTTGATAATATGCCTCTACTCCTTTATCACCTTGTTTTAAAGTTTGCAGTTTCAAACGTAGATCACGTTGGTAATAAGGAGGAACAAAACGAGATTTCATGCGTTGCTTTAAAGTATTCCAAGTTTGAGGCACAGCAGCAGCATTATTAGCATTGCAAAGATCACTCCACCAGAATAAAGCAAAATTAGTAAACTCACTAGTAGCAAGTCTAACTCTATGCTCAGCAGGAACATTATAAGAATCAAATTTTTGTTGAACAGTAAGTTCCCAATCTAAATATGTCTCTGGATCCATATTACCAGCAAAGGAAGGTAGGCTAAATTTAATTTTAGCAAAAGGATCATTATTATTATTATTACCTCCCATACCGCGACGATTGAAGTTGAGGCGGCGACGAGGACCAGCATCAGCATCCGCATCGTCATCACCAAAAGCATCCGCATCTTCGTCATCACGATTTGGTTGAGGGCGTTGCTCAAGCTGCGTAATGCGGTTGACCAGATTGTTCACGTTGCGTGTCAGCTCGGTCATAAGATTGCGTTGTTCATTCATGAATGTCGTAAGCTCGCCTTTGGACACGCACTCATTGAAGTCCGTCGGAATTCCTGCCATTGTTAGAAGATAGAAAAAATACAACAGCAAAGGATTATCCCTATCAACTAAAGGAACCAAGTGGTGGTGGTAGAAGTGGAACTGGAATGCAAAATCACAGACGGCTTACCACCGTCTTGCCTGTATTCTTACCAACGCCAAACAAGATCAAACCAAAGTGACGAAGCAATCTGTTGTTGAGCGTGGGTAACAGTTGCAAGATAAACCTGTGCTGACAGAAGTATATGTGGAGCTATAGGTAGGCACAATATGACAGCAAGGATTAGCAATTAACGAAAGCAGATTAGCAAAGTTCAATAAGTATCCAAAGCACAAGTCACAATTGCTGGCTAAGACGTGTGTAGACGTAGCGCAACAAGATGAAACAAAGAACGATGGAAAGAACTCACAGAACAAGCAAAGAATCTGAATTTTTCTTTGTCCTGAATTTTCCCTTGATTTTCCAAAAAGGTACTAGTAGGAATCAAACTTTTTTATTTTTTCACTATTTTTTTTATATTTTTCCTTGAACAAGGATCACAAAAGATGTAACCACAAAAATTGGCGCCTGCAACTGAGGTCGGATGTGGTCTACACAAAATCAGCAAGTTCTCTGAAAAGCGTGCTGAAACCTTGTCAATTTTTTTTATTTATTTTCCCGATTTTTTTTTGGCAATTTAGAGGGACCAAACAGGGCGAAGCCGAGTTTGGGTGAGGTCCAAACGGTGTCAAGAATCGCCACAAAAAATTTCAGATTTTTCGGACAAACGAGCGAAAAGTTATGTCTGTTTTACCGAATGTACCTCAAGTTATGTTTTCTGGAAGGCACACACAAAAATCGGCAGTAAGAGCAACTCGGCAGCGGCAGTTAAGGCAAAGCGACCCGAAACTCCAACACCGATCACAAGATCATGCGTCCTTGTGACTAACAACAGAAGGTAGATGCCAGATGATGTAAGGAGGGCTGCGATGCAGGCAAAAATTAGAGCGGTTGGCAACCTGTCTAGGGTTTGCGCGGCGGCGAGAAATTACACAAGGCGGCTAGCGGGCAAGTCGAGTAATGTGGTGGCTTCGACTTGTTGTTTAGGAACGGTGGATGGGATAGCGGCGAAAACAAAGAAACAGCAACGGGCACGATGAACTACGACGACGAACACAACCTAAACCAGCAACAAGACTCGACCACGGACACAAACTCAACAAAGCGAATCTGAAACGAAATTGCAAAGGCACAAAAGGCGATAGGACAGCGGAAATTGAAATATTTTTTGGCTTTTTGTGGACTGTAGGTAATAACAAATATGAATCTAAGGGCAAACGAGATTATACCTCGCGGGAAACCTGAAAAATCCGATACCAATTGATGAAGGACGGCCCGATCTTCCGTGAGGTAGCGATAGGTTCGATTGGTGGAGAACTCGACGTTGGCGATCCGGCTTCAAATCAGACACGATTCGAACCCTGCAACCGTTACACCACTGCTCCGTTGGTTATCAACCAAGCACAACTTGATTGACCTCGCCAAGAAGGCTAATCCTGCAAG
This sequence comes from Coix lacryma-jobi var. lacryma-jobi, assembly GCA_009763385.1. Classification (NCBI taxonomy): domain Eukaryota; kingdom Viridiplantae; phylum Streptophyta; class Magnoliopsida; order Poales; family Poaceae; genus Coix; species Coix lacryma-jobi. The sequence continues at coordinate 143,907,555 of CM019822.1, read as the reverse complement.
CGAATCGAAGAACACAAGCAAGAAGGTAAAGCACGCAATCTGAAATTGCAGATATGAATATCACGAATATATTAGAGGGGTTCAAGAACTCGGTTCCAAAGGACTAATCGACACAGTGGAGGAGATCAAGAACGGGGGCCCTGGATCACTGTAAAAGGATTTGTCACCACAGTTACAATGAACGATTCAGTTTCTCGGTGGAAAACTAAACTCAAAACAAAACCCAAGACCTAACGACGGCGGCGGCGGCTAAATATAGGGTTTAGGTCGTCGCCCCTGCTGGACGCGCCCCCTAATGGGCTCCAAGACGATACACGGCCCAACGGACCAAAATACGGTGACGCAGCACCCTGGCAGATTCTGGACGCTGACTTGTTTCGACGATTCCCGTTGACTCCGGACGTATTTTGACGTGATTCCAAAGCCATTGGTTAGCTTATCAAATTATCTTTCCAAGCATATCTGGTTCGTCGAAAACGGAGTCCGTATGCATCCGGGGCGTTGATTTTACTCGGGACTGCTCCTGAATTCCGAGGGTGACGTGAAAACTGAGTTGGAGTCGGATTGCAACTTGGGGAAGACCATGGCGTCGGTGAGTCCAACTTGGCGATGTCCTCATCACGATAACTATTTTTACTCATGACTCAATCCGCCGCACGATACAAGGCATAAGCAAAAACTTCCTGTCATAAGCTTAAATCCGCCGCACGATACTAAGCTTAACATACGAGACTACTTGTATCATACCTAAATCCGCCGCACGATACTAGACATGATAGCAAGGTTGCCGGTACTTACGGATGTCGACGGATCGATGATTCCTCTCGAAGAACTCGACGACACGACTAAGGACTCGAATAGGTGGCACGGGGCCGGTTTGTATTGATGTGGTTGTGAACAGTTTTACAATGGTCGAGGGCTTATATTTATACCCTGGACGAAACATGAGTCCTAGACGATTATGACTTACAATAAAATACGGAAAGATATATAAATCTTTATTATTCGGTGCCTTCCATCACCACGTGTCTTCCCGTGCAAGCCAGCTTTACTTGCAACATGTGTTTTCCCGAATGGAGCCGCTGTCTCTCAAGACAACCAACCATGTATGCACCCGCCGAATCCTGAAGACTAGCCGACCGCCTGGTCGTTTGCCGAATGCTTCCTTCACCGCCAGCTGGGGCCCTCTTGCCATTCTTCGTGTGTGCGAAAATCTTGTGTCAACACATGCCCCCTCAATTTTGGGATAAAAGTCAATTTTATTCTGAAATTGCTTACAAGCTTCTTCCCTCCTCTAGGTTTCCGCTTCTTAGAACCACAGCCGCCGCTCAAATCCGCGCGTAGTCGTTTTTACTCTGAGCTTTTGATGGCGACCCAAGATAAGATCCCAGAGGTAAACTTCACATGTTCAGCAATCTTCTTCTAGTTTCTTCCTTTGATTCATTCTCTCCTCATTTGCTATTTTTGAAGGAATATAAGAACCAAATCCTGATCCCTTATGCTGTCAATCCTGACTCTTATCTCCTTGGCCCAATGGGAAATCCCGATCCGGTGGAGATTATCGAGAAAGAAACCCAAAGAATTCCCTTCAAATCTGGAATCACTTCACCGAGTCACTGGCCGAACACTTTCAAGAACTGGCCTTTTCCCCCAATTGTTGGATGGCGAAATTGGTACCGGAGGATGTCTGAAAAAAGCAGCAGCCACTGGGAAAACCAAGATATTGGGCATTGTCTGGAATTATCTCTGTCAGAAACACCTAGAAATGACTCTCTCTTGATAGCAGCTTCTCATTTCTGGTCTAATGCCACCAATGCTTTCATCTTTGGTCATGGTATGATGACTATCACTCTAGCTGATGTCTTTATGATGACTGGTCTGAATATAACTTTGCCAGTATATCCATACAAATACAAGAACAAAAGCAATCAGAGAGCCGTCAGTTCCGGATGTGGATGGGCTAAATATATCCAGACTTATATGGAGTCGTCCAACACTGTTTCTGACAAAGAACTGAAAGCCTTCATGAACATGTGGTTATGCAGATTCATCTTCTGCGGAAAATCCAACGAACCCACCTTAAACCACATGGTGATGGCTGAAGACCTATCTGCAGGCACCCAAATTCCACTAGGCAAATACCTTCTGGGGTTTGTCTATCATATGATGCACCAGATTACCACCCAGATGCACACAGGTAAAGAAATTTCTTATGTGAATGGTCCTTGGTGGCTGGTTCAGATGTGGCTTCAACTATATATGCACCAGATAGTATCTGTGAGTCTGCTCAATCTGAGTTCCCCTTCAATCAACTATGCTGAAGGCCAATCAGCGAGAGTTAAAGCCTGCCAAACTTATGGAGAAGCAGCATCATCCAACAGCATCGATATGGACATTGGCCATCTTTTCAAGCTATTCTTCAAAGGCTTTGGCAGTGTACTCTGGCTTCCTTACAAAGAGAATGAAAACCTGACTCTCCCCTGCAAGTTTAACTACGAATTCGGCTGTGTAGACCAAACAGCTACTGACATCTTCAATTCTTTCATCAAGCCTTGCGTTTTACCAGCCGAATTTCACCATGGAAGATTAGTGCAATCCACCTATGAATTCTATTACCCAAACACAGCAGCCAGACAACTAGGATGCGGTCAGTTACCTCCCAGATTCTTCTTCTCAACAGTAATAAGACCCAGAGAAACAATCACAGAAGGGATAATGGCTAAAAAAGTCTTTGAACTAGGATGGGAGCTGCCAGCATATAAGCCATCTCCATTCGGGATAGTAGACGTCGCTCATCCCTTCTCCATTTCTTGGTGGGAAGAATGGCATACTCATCTTTTCAACGTACCAGTTCACCCTTTATGCCAAAACTTGCAACCTGATTTTGCTTTTGACAGTGAGGTAATTTCATTACTCCTGTCATTTTCCGTTCCTGAATCCAACTTTTCTCTAACATTCGGCCATACACAGGATCCTGAGCCTACACCTCCTGTCAAAGTGATCCAATACTACCAGGCCGGGCCCAATCCTGTCCTTGGCTTTAATGCTCCAAACCTGGATAGCTTCATGAAGATCCCTGCAACTTCAACTATCATGTTTCCAGGAGGAGAGAGCAAGAGGAAAGCATTTGAGATTGTCTCTTCATCCAAGAAAACAAGGACCAAAAAGACCAAACCATCTCCCAAGGTACGAATTTCCATCTAATGCCAATCAATTTCATTCGGCAACAAATCTGATCAAATCTATGTTTCGTCACTTGTTGCAGCTACAGGTCAGGGTTCTGAGATCCAGCGACACTTCAGCAACTGCCGAACTACCCCTTGAAGCCTTCACAAGAAATATCCAAGGCAAAGCCGAAGACCCAAAATCTCCCGAAGTTTTAAGAAATGAAGAAACTGACAAGACTATAGGTAATATGTTCGGCTATCCTCTTTCCTATCATCATATATTCATGCTATTACTTGAAACAGATAATATTCTAAAAAGATTGGAAGAAGAACCGTCTCCTGATCATATTCCAAGTCCACCCCTTCTGAAAAATCAACACAGCCCTCGAGCAAGCCAAGGTGCAGTGTCCTCTAACGATCGATCATCTCAGCAGGTAAAGCTTCGTTTTCTTCCAATTACATTGCACCCGCCAAACACATGTAGTCGGCTAACTCTTTTCTCTTTCTTAGAAAAATACCAAAGAGCCGACCACAAGCTACTCTTTCTCTGCCGAAGATGATATTACTGAGAAGGGTGAGGAAAGTACCTCCCGACAAACCTTATCGAAGGAAAACCAGGTTCGGCTGAGAGAAATAATCACTCTGTTGAATAAGGATATTATCAATCTGGTTCAAGATGCAGATCAGATAAGGGACATTCTTGAGCTCATCGATGAAGAAATCCCTTCCACTCTTTTGGCTCACTTGGAATCTGCAACTTGTCTCGACAACTTCTTTGGCATGGTAAGGAGAGCAACCAAAAACATGTCATCCAAGAATGCCCTGCAGAATAATATATCCTCAAAGAAGCAGGAACTCAAAGATCTACATTCCGACTTTCAAACTGCAAAAACTTCTTTGGAAACCCTGGAATCTGAACTGAAAGTCATGGAGGAGGATAAGAGCAGGCTAGAGGCTCAGCTAGCCAATCTGAATACTAAAATCCAATCTCATAGGGCTCATATGACCGATCTGCCGAAGGACATAAAAGCAGTTTCGTCGAAGATAACTTTGGCTCTTAAGGAAGGTCGACAAATCAAAGCCAAACTATCTAAGATGAAGAATTCTGAAGATGAAGATCAAAAGGCCCTTGATACTGTTAACCGAATCAGGGTTGAGGCTATAAAAACAATCAACCAGCTTTTGAATGAGTAAACATTGACCTTGTAATAAGCCAAGCATAGCATGCCCTGTCTTTACCAAAGCATTTTGATACTTTTATGCATCTATATGATTGGCTTTCTTCTCTTTCAAATTTCCTGCAACAAAACATAGCCGCTTGTCTTCATTTTCTGATAGCCGAATGAACCTCTAACTCAAAGGACTCAAGAGGATAACTGAATGGCGTCCGCCCTAAATGAGCCGGCCCAGTAAAAACGGCCCAGCAGGAATAGCTCAGCCGAAAGGAAAACCCTACTCTGTCGTTTGGCATTCTGACTCCATTACTCTGTAGACTTCGCCACGACTCCTTTCGGCTTATAAAATAAACTCCCCCTACAACTCTGACTAGCACTTGCAGATGCGCATCCTCGCATTTGCCTCTTTACTTCTCTTCGTTGGTTCAACCCGGAAGAAAACCCTAGTCTTGTAGCAATGGCGAGCGGTGACAACCGCGGCAAGCGACCTGCCGAAGGAGAAGCGGAGGACAGCCAAGCACCGCAACGCCGGCGCCACGGGTAAGATTCAGCCAATCTGCCCCCTTGCAGTCCGCATTTCTCTGTCTACCCATTGTTTTGATTTCGACTTCTCCTTCTCGCTCTTAGGACAAGATTCATTACCAGTAGTCAAAGCCATCTTCTTCCCCGGCCTGGTACTCCATCATCTGGGCCCCCCGATTCTTCCAGCTCTTCGGGTTCCTCTTCAGATTCCTCCTACTCTGACCGGTGGAGCCACCGTGACGCTTGCCGTTTTAAGGAAGAAAGAGACAAGGCCCGGGAAGTGTTGGGCGAAGTTTCCAAGCAGCACGGCATCGACCAACTCGACTGGGAAGACCAGCGGAAACAATTCTGCGATGCAATCTCAGGTCAATAAAACTTCCATCCGATTCTCCCCTTTCTGAATCGGGTCTGTCTTCCTGATATATTCCCCTTTTGCTCAGCACTATCTGCGGAGGTTGAGCATTTGAAGATTGCTGGAACCAGGGTGGCCGATAAGGTGAACGCCCAGGGGGAAAACGTGGAGGCTCGTATCGATGATGCGGACGGCCGTGTCGATCAAGTCGCCATCCATGGCATACACCATGGCGTTGCCCTGGGATTGGCAGCAATGTCCACTCAGACGCGCGAGGACTTCTCCGCCATGCCAACCGGCTTCCACGGCGGCGAGCTCCCAGAGGACGTTGAGGATCTCCTGGAAAGTTACGAAGATCATGCGACCGTGCTTGCCCAGGCCTCTGATGCTCAATCCATCCTGAACAGGTTGTTTGATGAGTAGCCTGCATTCAGGAGTCTTCTTACAATAAAACTGTTCTCCCTTTGTGAAGTATCTGTGTCTGAAGAATATTTGTCTGTGATTTCTGTACTCTGAATTGCCGAAAGCAAAACCCTCGCTCAATATTATTTTCATACGGTCTGGTCAACTTTTTTGCTCTAAAGGCGACACATGTCATGTCGGCTGTTCAAACATAGGTGATGTTGCTTCATCGGCCAATCCATTGTATATGATTTTCTTATGCACCGACCTCTATGCTGGGATAAAACTTCTTAAGAAATCTTCCATTAATCGCTCTAGAAAACTCCTCTCCTAGCAAAGTTTTCAAAATATATGCATTGCCAGGCACATGCCTCACTATCCGAAAAGGACCTTCCCAATTCGGAGACCATTTACCGAATGTTTTGTCCTTCGTCACAATCGGCAATACAACTTTCCAAACCAAATCCCCTTCTTCAAAGCATTTTTCCTTGACCTTTTTATTGTAATACCTGGCAACACGCAATTTGTTCTTCTCTATATTCTCTAACGCCTTAAGACAAATCAGGTGCAGATCCTCTAGCTCGTCCATCATCAAGCTCTTATAATCCTCCTTCCTTAATTCATTCTGTAATGTAACCTGTCTCGAACTTGATTGCGACTCCCATGGCAATACAGCACAATGTCCATAAACCAGCTCGTAGGGGGACACTTGAGTGGACCCATGACATGCCATTCGGTAAGCCCACAATGCTTCATTTAAAACCAAGTGCCATCTCTTCGGCTTTTCATCAATCTTCTTCTGGATAATCTTGATCATAATCTTGTTCGATGCTTCGGCCTGTCCATTGGCTTGTGCATAATAAGGAGAAGAATTACATAGCTTGATCCCCATTTCTTCGGCAAAATCACAAAATTCGTATGATGTAAACTGGGTTCCTTGATCTGTGGTTATGGTTTGAGGGATTCCGAATCTGTGAACTATGTGCTCCTTGACAAAACTGATCATGTTCCCTGACGTAACATTCCTCAAAGGCACAGCCTCGACCCATTTGGTGAAGTAATCTGTAGCCAAGAGCACGAATTTGTGTCCTTTGCTAGAAGGCGGGTGAATTTGACCAATTAAATCTATAGCCCATCCTCTAAACGGCCACGGCTTGATAATTGGGTTCATAGCCGATGCCGGAACTCTTTGAACATTCCCGAACCTTTGACAATCTCGACATCCTTTATAATATTCAAAACAATCCTCGAGCATAGTCGGCCAAAAGTAACCGGTCCTTCTTATTATCCACTTCATTCGGTAGGCCGACTGATGTGCACCACATAATCCCTCGTGTACTTCACACATCAACTTCTTGGCCTCTTCCTGGCTTAGACACTTCAGGAGAACCCCATCTATAGACTTGTAGTACAACTGATCGTCAAGAAGTGTAAACTTGATAGCTTTATATCTGAGTTTTCGAGAAACTTTTTGCGATGGATCTCTCAAGTAATCGGTAATTTCTCTCCTCCAATCGTCAACCATATGATCCCCATCCAAAACAAGAACTTCTCGACGGTATCCTGAAGCAACCTGAGCTAATTTATTTGCTTCTTCATTATGCCCCCTAGGGATATGATGCAAGGTTGCTATCTGGAAACACTTCAAAAGCTCTTGACATTCTTCATAATATCCTCTCAATATGTCGCTTTTGCACTCATATTGACCAATTAACTGGTTGATGACTAACTCAGAATCCCCGAAGACTTCAACAGCAATAGTCTTCACTTCCACAAGAAGCCGAAGTCCTCTAAGCAAAGCTTCATATTCTGCCTGGTTGTTGGTAACATGGAACTCAATGGGGATAGCATATTTGAAAGTCAATCCTTGCGGAGAAATTAAGAAAATACCAACACCACCACCCTTGCTGCAGGATGAGCCGTCAAAAAATAACGCCCAAGGTGCAATATTTACCATGCTGGCAGAAGGATCACGATGATGAGTAACAAAATCGGCAATAACTTGTCCTTTCACCGCTTTTGTCGATTCGTATCTTAAATCAAACTCTGACAACGCTAAAATCCATTTGCCGATTCTGCCATTCAGAATAGGCATTGACAACATGTGTTTTATTACATCAAATTCAGAAATTATCATACATTCGGCATTCAACAAGTAATGTCGAAACTTGGTGCATGAGTAATACACACATAGGCAAAGTTTCTCTGCAGCCGAATATCTTGTCTCTGGATCCAATAGTTTTTGGCTAAGGTAAGCTATCACTCTTTCTTTCCCCTCAAACTCTTGCATAAGAGCCGATCCTATTGTTAGTCCATCGGCTGACACGTACAATTTGAAAGGCTTACCAAATCGAGGGGGTACTAGTACTGGCGGCGCTTTCATGTATTCCTTGATTTCATCAAAAGCTTTCTGTTGTACGTCACCCCATATGAACTTCTGATCTTTCTTAAGCTTCAACAATGGAGAAAAAGGCAAGACCCTTTCAGACAAACCAGATATGAATCTTCTTACAAAATTAATCTTGCCAAGTAGCGATTGTAACTCAGTGAGGTTGGTTGGAGGAACGACTTTGTTTATTGCTTCCATGCTTTTCTTTCCGACTTCAATCCCTCTTTTATGAATCAGAAACCCCAAAAATTCTCCTGTTGAGACTCCAAAAGCACACTTGTTCGGATTCATCTTCAAACCATGCTTCCTCGTGCACTCCAAGGTCTTTCTTAGATCATCTAAATGCTCCTCATGACCCCCGGACTTCACGACTACGTCATCAATATAAATCTCTACAATCTTGCCGATCAGTTCATGAAAGATATAGTTCATAGCTCGTTGATAAGTTGCACCGGCATTCTTCAAACCAAAGGTCATCACGACCCACTCAAACAAACCGATATGACCAGGGCATCTGAAAGCCGTTTTCAAAATATCCTCTATTGCCATAAAGATCTGGTTGTATCCAGCGTTACCATCCATAAAGCTAATGACTTCATAACCAGCCGCTGCATCAACGAGCAATTCAGCAACCGGCATTGGGTAACTATCCATCGGGGTAGCTTTATTGAGATCTCTAAAGTCAATGCAGACCCTCATTTTTCCATTCTTCTTGTACACTGGAACTATATTTGAGATCCATTCCGCATATCGACATGGCCGAATAAAGTTTGCTTTCAACAATCTCTCAACTTCTTTCTTTACGTCGGCTAACACTTCTTCCTTGAAAATCTTTCGAGGGGGTTGTTTGTAAGGATGATATCCAGGTTTGATCGGTAGCCGATGCTCAACAATAGAGCGATCTAATCCGGGCATCTCCGTGTAATCCCATGCAAAACAATCCTTGAACCCCTTTAAAAGATTTATCAGCTTCAGTCTATATTTTGGATCCAAATTTGCGCTGATATATATCGGCCTTGTTTCGATTCCATCGCCAATATTTACTTCTTCTAACTTATCAGCCGACATAAAGCCTTGCCCCAATTTTCCTTCGTTTCCATCAATTGGGTTGTTCTCGATCTCAGGCATTTTGAAACGAGAGTGGTCCCACCAGGCGTGCCAAAAAGTGTGTTGACGCAAAATTCGTCACCTCGCGTCAAGGCACACAGCAAGCCGAACGAGGCTGGCTTCAATCGGGTGCCCGGAGCGTACTGAATCCGGAAGCGTGCCAGTCGGTTTGACCTGAAAACCAACAAGGGACAAAAGCATGAGAATACCTTGGAACATGCTGGGTGAGACCAGACAGTTCCATATGTACGGCTTTGAAAGCCAATCACGATGGCACACAGCTATAGAAGCTGTTTGCCGAAACAGGTTTATAATGTCATTCGGCAAGTATAAAAGATAAATCTCATAAACATGTTGAATGCCGAACGCATATGTAACAAGAGGATAAAGAAGGTAACTTGTAAATACAAATCTATTCAGATAACATATGCATAGGCCAATCCAGCTAGTCTGCCGCACGTCCAGCCTTCATAAACCCGTCAGGCATAAACTCAAGCAAAGCTAATCCACCGCATGATACCACTTGCTATAAATCTACACCACTCCTTATAATTAGATTAATCCACCGCATGATACGATCTAATTATAAGAAGCTAAAAGCATACATACATCTGAACAGATCTATGCATACTCATTACTTATGTAAGCTTAACCAGAATCGGCAAACTAGCCAAACTGGGGTCCATGAAGAAGAAACACACAAGCAAAGCATGATTAAACTAATCTAAAACCTGTACCTGCCGCACGGCACCCAGCTCTATCAAAGCCTAAACATGATCGGCGTGTATGAACCCGCAACATGTAACAACCTAGATTGAAAGTCGATTCGGCCATCATGATCTTATAATTAGCAAAGCACAAGCAAACTCGTGCAACAAGGCCGAATGAAGATAAATCTAGATTGGGCAAAAAGTGTTGTACAAGTTAAATAAATAAAACATACGACACATGATAACTTAATGAATCTATTAGATCTGCCAAATCTAACCGAGCCGATAACTATTTTTACTCATGACTCAATCCGCCGCACGATACAAGGCATAAGCAAAAACTTCCCGTCATAAGCTTAAATCCGCCGCACGATACTAAGCTTAACATACGAGACTACTTATATCATATCTATATCCGCCGCACGATACTAGACATGATAGCAAGGTTGCCGGTACTTACGGAGGTCGACGGATCGATGATTCCTCTCGAAGAACTCGACGACATGACTAAGGACTCGAATAGGTGGCACGGGGCCGGTTTGTATTGATGTGGTTGTGAACAGTTTTACAATGGTCGAGGGCTTATATTTATACCCTGGACGAAACACGAGTCCTAGACGATTACGACTTACAATAAAATATGGAAAGATATATAAATCTTTATTATTCGATGCCATCCATCACCACGTGTCTTCCCGTGCAAGCCAGCTTTACTTGCAACATGTGTTTTCCCGAATGGAGCCGCTGTCTCTCAAGACAACCAACCATGTATGCACCCGCCGAATCCTGAAGACTAGCCGACCGCCTGGTCGTTTGCCGAATGCTTCCTTCACCGCCAGCTGGGGCCCTCTTGCCATTCTTCGTGTGTGCGAAAATCTGGTGTCAACAGAACCATCTTGTGCTTTGTCGTGAGAAGCATCTTTCCACCAAAGGAAATCATCTAATTCCTCACGAGCACATAGATCGGGCGGATTTTGTTTTCGGCGCCAAACTCTTCCTCTTTGCACAAGATTTGCGATTGATGAAGATTTAGTTGGGTTCGAGCCATGATCTCTTAGAGTTAGCTCACCAACCTTGTTGTGATCCTCTATGCAAAGTTTGAAGTCAATCCAAGTTGACTTGATTGAGTTTTGGTGATTCGTTCTTCAGCTCGAGTTGCTGATTTTCCGGTCGCGGAACCTCCGCGCAGAACGCGGAACCTCCGCGGTCTGCAAGCTGAACAGGCACGCGTGAAGCCTCCGCGCAGAGTCACTGAACCTCCGCAGTATATAGGCTGTTTTAGGCACGCACGGAGCCTCCGCGCAGAGGCGTGGAACCTCCGAGGTCTGTAGGTTTTCTCCCACCCTCCAGACTGCGGAACCTCCGAGCCAGCACGCGAAGCCTTCGGACTTGCTAGCTGATTTTGGTCTTTCGAGCCTTCCGAGTGTCCGTTTTTCGATCCGTTTGTAGCGTTGGGTTTCTAGTCTACCCAGGAACTTTTCTAAGTCATTAAACCACCAGTTGGTTTGGGTGATTTTGGTTTGGGCTCTTTTCTCGCTTCTATCGAGTTAGAGAGCACCATTTTTGGTTCTCGGATTGGTTTGGTCGTGTGTTGCGTTTTCCATTGTGGTGAGTGTTTCATTGTGTTCTTGGGTCATCACCAAGAACATCCAACCACCCATTGACTCGAGAACACTACTCGTGTGGGTTTTGCACTTTGGGGTCGATTTTCTAGGATAGTGGCCTAAATATTTAGAAAGAAAATTTACGGCTCCCATTCACCCCCCCCCCTCTGGTCGCCGTTTTCGGTCCTTCAATACCTAAAGAGGTTCCTTGGTTAACTCTAGGGCCAAACGAGAAGTCCAAAAATTAAGCCAAAAAGCCGGGAGAGCAACGCACTGAAACTCAAGACTCAGCCAAATCCCAGACTGTCCGGAGTCCCAGTCCCGGACTGTCCCCGCCTACTGCGGACTGTCCGTGGATGGATGGTGAACTGTCCGCCGGCTGAAATTCCCAAAATGTAGTGTTGCTGAAACCTCCCTGGGTGATCCCGGACTGTCTGCGAATCACAACGGCGGACTGTCCGCCGGTCAAAAAGAACTCGAGTCGCCCGATGTAACACCTCAGGTGTTTACATGAATAAAATGTTGTCATGCCATCATAAGCATTCCATTCCATAGCATCATATGCTAGCTCACTTGAGATGCATTCACTAAAAAGAGTTTAATTCCTATATAAGTTAACTAGCCCTTTTTAGTTAACTCAAAATCTATACCTATTTAGGGGTTGACCCTAAAAGCTTTTTGGAAGATCTTGAGAAGAGGTACAACTTTGGTTTTCAAAGTTTTCAAAGTTTTTGTACAAAATTCCAAGTATTTATGAGTTTATTCAAACCCAGGAAATGGTCCCCTTTTTATTTTAAACTTGCAGTTCAAAAACTACTTGAGATCTGAGTTTGAGATCTACATCAAAGATGTAGAGAATTTCAAAAGGAACATTTCATACATTGACCATTTTTCAAGTGTCATTGAAAAATCAAAAGTAATTTTGCTTTTACTGCAAAACCTTAAATCTGTCCCCTTTTCAAATTTCCAATTTGAAATGGGTTTGAACTGTTTTGATCAAATTGACTTATTTTGAGTTGAAATCAGCCCAAGTGTTTTAAAGCAAAGTTGTACAACTTTTCAAGCTCTACAGTTCATATTTTGGTGAAATTTGAAGTTGTTCAGAAAATTCAAAAGTAATTTTGAATTCAGTTTGGTCCAAATTTGATCTTTTAACCTTATTTCAAAATCCAAGCAGAGTTTGACTTTGATTCTTAAAACAAAGTTGTAGAACACAAGTTTTGTAGCAACTTTTGTTTTGGAAGTTTTTGCAGTGTAGTACAGTTTTCTAGAGAAATAGAAAAAGGGGAAAGTGCGGTGCTACAGTAATCTGGGAGAGGGGGAATAAAGAGCAGAGCATGTGCTCTGCCCTTGGCCGCCGCGTCACCGCCGCCGTAGCCCGAGCACCTCCGCCCGGCTCCGCGTGTCCGGCCACGCAGCTGCCTGCCTCTCTGTTTCACTCCATGCGGTGGCAAGCTCTGGGAGCTTCCCCACCCTCTTATCACCCGCGTCCACCACCACCTCCCCTCCTGCTCTGTTTTCCGCCCGGCTACGACGAGCTCCTTCTCCGCCGTTGCCGTGTCTCCGCCATCTCCATCTTCCCAGTCGCTTCGCCCAGCTCTTCTGTTTCTCCTGAGCTAGCTATCTCGAGCCCTAGTGCTTGCAATCGCCGCCGCCACCATCTTCTTCCTCACTGCCGGCAGGAAGCCGCCGTGAGTGTCTTGGTCGTGTTCACGGTAATCCAAGGTATCTCCGGTCAATACGATCAGTGTTTTAGCCTCGTGTGGTGTTATGGCTCATGATCGGCTCGCTTTGGAGGTCGCTAACGCTCTGGCTTGGGCAGTCCACGACGGTTGCCGCCGGTGCAAGCTCCGCCATCGCCGCCGTCGTCGCCAACATCGGTCCAGTGCTCCTCGAGCCAAGGTAAAACGCGCACCATAGTCGTGTTGAGTTCGTGAGTGTGTTGCGCTCCCTAGTTCAGTCGCTACCGAGCCCTAGCAGCCGGAGCACCGTGTCGCCGCCGTGCTCGACATGGCCGAGCCGCCATAGCCATAGTCCGCTCGAAGTCGAGAGAGGGCAAGGCCGGGTAAAGGGTGGAATAAATGCGCGAAGTCAAGCCGAAGTCGTTGCGACCCTCGCCGTCGCCGGAGACTTCGCCGGTGGAGAGACCATCGGCCGGTCATCGATCCGCGCGGTCGGTCAGGCTAACCGGGCGCTAGCCTCGGGCGAGTCGGAGAAAAGAAAGCCGAGGCTAACCAGGCGCTAGCCTCGGGCGAGTCGGAGAAAAGAAAGCCGAGGCTAACCAGGCGCTAGCCTCAGGCGAGTCGGAGAAAAGAAAGCCGAGGCTAACCAGGCGCTAGCCTCGGGCGAGTCGGAGAAAAGAAAGCCGAGGCTGACCGGGTGCTGGCCTCGGGCGAGGCGGAGGAGGAGAGCCTGCGGGTCTGAGCCTGAGCCCGCCATCGGAGAAAGAAAAGCTGAGGCTGACGCCTGAGGCTCGGGCGTCAGCGGCCGTGAGTTGAACTGGGCCGAGCCCAGTAAGGGTTAGAGTGGGTTTTCCTTTTTCTGTTATAGGTGAATAGTGTTAGATTTTGTCTTTTTGATATCTTTTTGTAGGAAGCTGCAAAAATTGTGAAAATTTTTGTGTGGCTTTCTCAAGCTACGTAGTTTTTATGAAAAATATGAAACTTGAGTTTGGAACAAATTTTGAAAATGAGTTAAATAGGCCCTTTTATTAATAAATGAACTTTGAATGTTTATAGTTAATTTAATTCTGTAAATTCATATGCTGGTTCAAAAATGCTGAAATTTCTTTTGTGCATTATTTTGGATATAATCAATCTGTGTAAAAAGTTTGAACTAGTTTGAGCATAGTTTGCTTCATCACTTAATTTCATGCTAATTAAATTGCTTTCTTTGTGAATAAGGAAGATGGTAAAACATAAAACCCAAGTTCTTTAGAGTAGTCTTGAAGGTTAAGATAATGGAATTATCTTGATCTGCTGAGTGAATTATCTTAATCTGCTGCTTGATGCAGGCAAGAGTCACTCATTTAAACCATGAATGTTTATGTAAGTTAGTTTTGTTGGTTTGCAACTTTACCGTGGAGGCAAGTTGTTGCAAGTCAAGTGCTTATGACCTAGTAAATTTCCATCTTTACCATGATCATGTCATGAGCATTCCTTTAAGCATGCACTCTATTATCGTGTAGCTTCCGAAGTGATCGAGTGTCCGAGCGAGGTTGGTCCGGAAACTTCAGAGTATCCAATTGATCCGGATTACCAGGAGTTCCAGACTCTCCCGTTTAACGAAGGCAAGCCCCGGTTCATTTAACCTTTCCTTGGATTTACAAGTACAATTACTTTTGATAACCTGATGCATAAAATGTTTATCAAATAAATGCTTTAAACCTGTTGATGCATGACCAACCTTGTTATCGATACATCATTCCTTGATACCTGTTTTAGGCCACTGATAAAAATGCTTAGCCTTGCTTCATAAAGCTTTTGCGAAATGTTTTCAATACTTATCGTTTTGGAATGATAATGAGAAAGAATGATGGTTAAGGCCAGACGGGCACCTGCATCGATCCTTGGATTAGATGCAGGGTAACCCGGATGTGTCGATTAGGGTTAACCGTTGTTGGCCTGCTAGATTGAGAAACTGTGAAGTACCGATCATATGCTACGGTAAGCCCTGCCTTGGTAGTTCTTAAATGAGAACGGCTAATCGCGCACTGGGAGTGGAGAGATGGCGGGAGTACTAGCTACCCTCGTGGGTCGAAGTCCCGGATTGGAGGTGTACAAGTACTCTCGGGTGGCGCGGACCCGGTCTTGTTTGGAGGATCCGAGGTTGGGGTTGGTATATGTGTGATCACGGGTCTACATATATCGTATGATCGTGGAAAACTCCCAGATCTGGTTGAATCGATTCGAATCGTCGTGCTCCTCGGTTAAGGAGACTCAATCTTTCGACCCGCACCGTAGAATGAAAATGGAACTGGTTTATGAAAGAATGATGATGACCTTTCACTAATGTTCACTTTCAGTTCTTACCAAGTACTTAAATGGTTAAGTAAAATTTGAATCTAGAACTACTTTAGTAAGCTTTTATGCAAATGAAAAATTCTGTTGAGCCTACCCAAGCCAGCACACCTGTTCTTCTCTTCTCTTGTCGGGTCAGTCTTGTTGAGTACCTTTGTACTCAGGGTTTGTTAATCCACTGTTGCAGGTGACGTTCACGAGCAGCCTTGTTTCGAGGCTTGTTGCGTGACCGTCATTGAAGAGGACGTGTCCGGGGAGGAGTAATGCAACCCTTAGGCGGGGTTGTTTGTGTGACATACAGTTCTATTAATGCTACTTCCACTATCTAGAGTAAAGTTTAAAACTATGGTTTGTAATAATGACGCAAGTTTGATCAACTGGTTTGTAAAACTTATGGTGTAATACTTCCGCACTTTTATCTCTGATGTGTATTATTTGTGAAATGTTGTAATACTACAATGACTCTTGCAATGATCCTGGGAAGGTAAGGAAACGTGGATGAGTCGGGTTACCCGATGACACGTGGTGGGTCTTTTGGGCTATTGGGGCACAGTATATGACTGTCCGAGGTCTGTAGGACAAGGACAAGTATACGTGGGCCTTAATAATCCAGGAGGTTCCGTCACACCCGAGTCACGCAGACACTGGTCTGGCCGAGCCCGACGCGCGGACTGTCCGCGCCCTGAGTGGCGGACTATCCGCGACCACTTAGGGAGGGCGATTTCAATTGCCCTTCTCCCAAATCTTTCCAAATTCAATCTAAATCAAAATCCCTCGATCCCAAACTTAGAGAAGATGATCACAAGATAGTTAGGAGACTATCCCCAAGAAATCATCCGCTCAAATCGACTCAATCAAGAGGAAATCGAATGGGAAGGTGTAGGAACGAAAAAGTAGCCACGAAACATGAATCGACCCGATCTACTTGTTCGTGAGGGTAGAGATGAATTCCTTCGGTGGAAATGTTCTCCTCACATCAAAGAACAAGTTGATTCAAGTGGATTCGAAAAAGACGCAGCGAGGAGGGAGATCGAGTGACGGGAAAATCGTGAAGAAAAGAAGAACGCGAAGAACAAGTTCAAAACGCGAATCACAATCACGATTGCCAGCCGAAATTCGTCCCCACGAGGAGACAACGGGAATCCGGTCCCGTTTCCGCAAAATCCAAATACACAAAGGTATTGTTCACCGTCTCTGCGGATCTCAGTAGCTACAGCAGGGATTGGGAGAGCAGGAAACCCTAGAATGAAAATAGCAATGGCTGAGATAGTCTGGAGGGAGGGGTGGCCTCTCCTTATATAGCCTAATACAATTATTTCCCTTCTACCCTTACAGCTAATGAGCGAGCAGTCTAACCCTAAGGGTATTCCTGACCAACTCGAGGTTGATGTTGATCCGACGGCCATGGCCGCACATCAGGTAGCTTCGCCTTGACGCGACGTCACCGGATGCCGCCACGTGCCGCCACTGCGCCACTCGTCCTTTTCACGGACCTCCCCCTGGTTTTGAGGCCAAAACCGGGAAACCTGGGCCATCGCCCGGTTTTGAGGACGAAACCGGGAAACCTGTCGTCCATCGCGTGAGTTTTGTGGCCCAAACTCAGAAACCCGCCAGCGCCTAGGTTTTGAGGCCCAAACCTGGAAACCGTCCTCAGCCCGAGTTTTGTGGCCCAAACTCAGAAACCGGCCGCACCCAGGTTTTGATGCCAAAACCTGGAAACCGTCCACTCGGTGGTTTTTCTATGGCTCAACCACCAAACCGACGCCGCAGACGGATGCACCGCCCGTGCACCCCGTCCACCCGCAAATCTTCACTTGTCGCTGTCCCAGGCTATCAGCCACCACGGCCGATCCTCAAGCCACCGGTCCGTTAGTCCAAGCCTCACGTCCACCCTTCATCGCTCTGGGTCCATCGGCACGGCACGTCTCTACTTGACCTTCACCTTGCCTTCGATCACCGTCTCTGTGCTCGACACCTACACAACACAAGCCAAAGAACATGCGCATCATACCAGTTGGCAATCACTCATCATCTCAAGATCCGGCATACACTCATGTATCCGCACACGCGGCCTAGGACCTTGAGGAATTGGACCTCTAGGGCTAGCAACTCTCCTTTGAATATTCGACACATGTATATCATGGTGAGGATGATACATGTCCGAGTTGTTCAACTCCTTCACACGGCGTTCCTCTCTCTTGCGTCGAAAGCAAAACTCACTCAAAGTGTCCATCTCTACCACAATGCTCACAGTGGTACCTCACCACTCTCTTTGGGGGTTGTTGGTACTCACGGTATTTGGTGTGGATCACTTGGGTCTTTTGTGGCAAAAGGTCCTCTTGGATAGGTGGCATAGTATCTAGCTTGTTCCTCAAGTGGTTTGACTTTGAAGACCATACTTGTTTCTTTGCTGGCGCTCTCGGAGGTTCCTCATACACTCCATCTTTGGTGTTAGGCTTGAGAGGCTCTTTGGATGGGTTCTTGATTAGCTTGGGAGTAGTGGTGGAGTTGGGCTTCTCACTCGGCTTTAGACCACTAAACTCACCAACCTTCCCAAAAGAAGCAACACTCTCTGATCCTTGAGCAAAACCTACACCTGGACCTCCAGCTGCTCGCTTGAATTGAGCAATCATCATGCCTAGCTGGGGCTCACCACTAGAAACCCATGACAAGATGGTCCAAAGGTATGTGTTTTCTTCCTCGGTTTGCATCTTGTCATGCTTCACATTCGCAATCTCCATCTCCAAACCGTCACACAAAGCACACCTGGCCACACACGTGCTACCTAAGCTGGCCTTCTCAAGAGACTCAATCTTGCCATTCTTCTCTGCCAACTCAGATTGCATGCCTGCACAAGACTTGCATGCACCAAGCAAAGTGGGTCTAGCTCTAAGCTCATCCACCTCAGACATCAAAGCAACATACTTTCCTTTCAAAGTAACAAGGTCAGTCATGTGCATAGCACACATCTCACACTCATCCTCCTCAGAAACTACAACGGTGGACTTAGCAAACTCAAGTTCCTTCACTGCACTCTCCCACTTCAGCCTAAACTCCTTCCTTTCTCTAGCAGCAAGTTTCAGCAACTTGTCTTGACTCACTAGAGCAGCACTAAGCGTCTCAACCTCAGTAGCAAGATCATTGAGAGATTGTGATACCTGCGAGGTGTCGTCATCGTCATCGCGGGGAATCTCCTCCATTCTGTTGTCGACCTCATTGCCAAGGGCCATAGTGCAGAAGCCCAGGGTGTCGGCGTAGAAGCAGAGGTCGTTCAGCTTGTCCTCGACCTTCCTCTTCTCGGACTCGTCGTTGCTTGATGCCATGGAGTTGTCGTCTGAGTTGTTGTCGAGGTCGCTGAGCGAGGCGAGGAAGGCATGCTCCTGAGCCTTGGCTTTCTCCAAGTACTTGCGCTTGATGTAGTCCTTGTCGAAGCCAGCCTTCCGTTTGTGCTTGCCAGGGGAATACTTCTCCTTGCGCTTGCCAGAGTCATACTTGTAGCTGTAGTTTCCCTTGCCGAAAGCCTGCTTGTTCCGCTTGGGTAGTTGGCGACGAAGTGGTCGGGGTCGCCGCACTTGAAGCATCCAACTTTTCCTACTCCGTGGCGTCGGTTCATGCGATTGTTGTGAAATCGCGAGAACCGGTTGGCAAGCAAAGCCAACTCATCATCTCCCAAGAACTCCAACTGTTCCTTTATCACAGAAAGAAGTGATGAAAGAGCAAAGCCACCGGTTGGGTTAGCAGAAGAACTAGAAACAAGAGCCATAGACGGGCCAGAAGGATTCTCATAAGATGCCCTTGTCATGGCGTCAATCTCACTAGACTTCAGCTTGCTAAAAAGAACATCGCAAGTGAGAGTCTCAAGTTAGGTGATTCGATGATCGCTTGAACCTTGGAATCCCACACTGATCGATCAAGAGTATGGAGTAGCTTGAGAGCTCTCTCATGATCATCGTACGACAAAAGCTCTATGTTAGCACGCATCTTGTTGATGATTACTTGAAAGCGAGTGAATAAACTTTCTGT
The DNA here is from genome assembly GCA_009763385.1 of Coix lacryma-jobi var. lacryma-jobi. Classification (NCBI taxonomy): domain Eukaryota; kingdom Viridiplantae; phylum Streptophyta; class Magnoliopsida; order Poales; family Poaceae; genus Coix; species Coix lacryma-jobi. Next base: position 143,888,085 of record CM019822.1, on the reverse strand, counting down.
GCTCTCGTCCGGCAAGTGTTGAAAGTTCTCATACTCACACTTGTGCAACTCGTAGAGATGGGTTTTGACTTGAGTGGTGCCCTCATGAAAGCACATGAGAGTCTCTCAAATCTCCCGAGCCGTAGTGAGATGAGAAACGCGATCAAACTTAGTCATGCTCAAGCAAGAGAAAAGGGCGTTACGAGCCCGGCTATTGGCATCGTGCTTATCGATCTGCTGTGGAGTCACACGTGCAGCCAGGACAATGTAGCCAGCATCATTGCAAATCTCCCAAACCGAAGCGCTCAAACTCTGAAGATAGGCCGACATACGTATCTTCCAATACGCATAGTTCGTCCCATCGAAGAACGATTGTTTTCCCACACCGTGATCCATGTCGCCTTCTGTGGATCTGGAACCAGCTAAGGTGTAAGATCCATGACCCACTCCGATACCAAGTGAAGGACTAAGAATGCTAAACACAGGCGACCAGAGAGGGGTGAATGGGAGCCTGAAAATTTCTTTCGAAACTTTGGCCACTGTCCCACAAATCAACCTCGAAAGCTTCACACACCAAAGTGATGCCCACTACTCTCAAAAAGAGAGTGGATGATCCCTAGGATCACAGCGAGGCACCACCGAAGAGAGAAAGTCAAAACCCACAAACTCATAGTTGAGACAACACCCAAAAATCGAACCTCAGAGCGTAGATGGACGGCTAGCTCGAGATTCTTCTAAATACCTATACCAACACGTGATAAAGATACCTAGAGAGGTTCCTTGGTGAACTCTAGGAACAAACGAGAGGTTCGGAAATGAAGCTGAAAAGCTGGGAGATCAATTGCACTAAAATGTGCTTTGCTGCACAGGCCCGGACTGTCCGGACTACCAGTACCGGACTGTCTGGACTACCAGTACCGGACTGTCCGCGTCAACGCCGGACTGTCCACGGTCCCCTTGCGTACTGTCCGCCGGTCAAAAGAGCAAAAACACACTACTGTTGGACCTCCCTACTCGGGTCCCGGACTGTCCGCGACCCTGGTGGTGGACTGTCCGCCGTTGCCTCGTCAGCCAAACAGCGAGGCGATTGGCCACTGAACAGGCCAGACCCCAACGCCCGGACTGTCCGCGCTCTGGCGGCGGATTGCCGTGGCTGTGCAGAGAGGGCAAAAATTTTCACCTCTTCTCCAAATCTTCCCAAATCCGAATCAAATCAAAACCACTCGATCTCAAACTTGGAGAAGTTGATCACTAGGTAGTTGGGAGACTGATCCTAGAAAATCAACCGCTCAAACAACCTCAAACTCCAAGAAATGGAAAGGATAGGTGCAAGAACGAATAATCCTCCATTTAACTTGAAACGACCTGATCTACTTGCTTGTGAGGATTTGGACAAATTCCTTCAATGGAAATGATGCTCTCACGACAAAGAACAAGTAGAAACTAACGGATTGAAAAACAAGTCACTGTAGAGAGAGAGAGATCAAGCCATGGGAAATTTGTGGAGAAAAAAAGACGCGAAGAACACAACAAGAACGCGAATTCCGCTCCAAAAATTCAGCCGAAACTCGTCATCACGAGGAGACAAAGGGATTACGGTCCCTTTTCCTTGAATCAAAAAACACAGAGGAATTGTAGCACTCTGCAGATCACAAGCAACTACGGACTGGGAAACCTAACAGAGAAGTGTGTCTACGGGAATGAAAAATGCTTGGATAGAATGAGAGGAGGGGTTGCCTCTCTATTTATACGTCTAACACATTATTCCCCTTCTACCCCTAGATACAAGAGCAAACAGGCTAACCCTAGGGGTATTCCAGTCCAACTCTGTCAGGTCCTGATCCGACGGCCACGCCCGCACACCCGGTAGCTTCGCCTCGACTCGACCTCACCAGATGCCGCCACGTGCCATAGCCGTCCGGCAGATCTCCTCGAGACCTCCGCCACTGGTTTTGAGGCCCAAACCAGTAAACCGTCTTCCCTGAGTTTTGTGGCCCAAACTCGAAAACCCAGCAGCGCCCAGGTTTTGAGGCCAAAACCTGGAAACCGTCTGTTAGCCCGAGTTTTGAGGCCCAGACTCGAAAACCGGCCATCCAGTGGTTTTTGTGGGGCTCTACCACCAAACCAAAGTCGTAGAGGGATGCACTGCCCGTGCACCCCGTCCACTGACACGTGTCCTCAGGTCCACGACCCGAACCACACCGTGTCTCACAAGTCTCCGCTCGTCGCTGTCCCAGCATGTCAGCCACCACGGCTGATCCTCCGGCCACTGGTCCATCAGTACAAGTCCGAGTCCCCCCTTCTCCGCCCTTGGTCCATCGGCACGGCACTCCAGCACTTGACCTTCACCTTGCCTTTGATCACAGTCTCCGAACTCGACACATGCACAACACAAGCCAAAGAACAAGCGCATCAACTCCGTTGACAATCACTCATCACAAGACCCGGATCATAGCCTGTGCATCCGCATTGAGCATCATGCTAATGCATTTATTTTATTGTACTGAGTGGTTTTGGTTTGGTGGAAAACTGAGTTCAAATGATTTTGAATCCTGCTTTTGAAATCTCAAACAAAAAATGAAAAAGGATTTCCATTCTTTTCCGGTCCCCTTCTCCATTTTGAACTTCAGGACCAGCTCCCGCCAGCACTGAGCGCCGCCAGCAGCTCGCCGTGCGCGGCCCAAATCCCTCAGCCGCCGGCCCAGCTTCCTCTCGACCTTCAGCGCGCAAGCAAGCAGCCGGTCGTTGTTGTCTCACTGCAGTCCCTAGCCCACATGTCAGTGTCTCTGTTCTTCACCTTCCTCATGCCCGAGCCCGAGCTGAGTTCTACCGAGGGAATTCAGCGGTGTAAATCCCGAGTCCTCTGGGGTTTCGGTCAAATTCCAGTCTATAAAAGGTAGAGAACTCCTCTCTGCGCTGTTCTTTTCCATTTAGAGCAAGAAGCCACCGCATCTTGGTCAATTTCACGGCTGCAACCCTAAGCCAAGGTCGCCGCCACCATTGCCATTCATCACTACATCTTAGGCCAGTTCGACCGTGCGCCGAGCTCCATCACTTGTTACTGATAATTCCTTGCCGTTGCCCACAGGAACAAGCTGGCTGCCCCGTTGAGCCACCTGTCATCTCTGTCGTCTCTTCGCCCTCGCCTAAGCCCTAGGTGAGCTCGCCACCATCTTTGCTTCATCTTGTTTTTTCTCCCGCATCGAATGGAGGCCCGAGGGCCCTTCCCCGCATCGCGCCGCCCACCTTCGGGGCTCGGCTATGACCGCCGCTGTGCCAGAGACTGCTCTTGCCGCTGCTGACCACCCCTAGCTCCTACGACCGTTCGATCGATGATCAAGGGCTCACAATAGAACATACTGGTTTGCTGTGAATATTGTTAAAGAGACCCTGCAAAATTTTCTATTCAACCCGTGGTCCCTGGCCAAGTGCTAATTCTGAATTTGGATTTGTTTTAATTCATAAATAGTTCCAAGTATTTATAATTCTGCACTGTATTCAAATGCTTATAAAATCCATGTTTTAACTCGGATTTGACCCGTTCAACTTGCGTTAGTTTCGTTATGAAATTCTCTACACGTTAGTGCCACCGTTCAACATGTTTTCAGTAATAAAAAATAAAATATTTTCTGTTTCTTAATAATCATTTTATCGCTATGGTAAAACTTGTTTATTTCATAGCTTCGTCGTTTTAAGTCTGTTTTTGGTGCATTTCGCGTTTGTGTGATCGTGGTAACGTGTAGAATTCTTTTAAAACCTTTTTGTTACTGTTTATTATGTTTGGTGTACTATTCTAATGGATAGCTATTGTTTGCTTCGTGTATGTATACGTGGATGTTTGTTTGGTGATTTTGCTTGATCGAGTTTAGGCGGGTTCGTTGGAGATCAAGAGCAGTACTTTGAGGAGTCAGATCAGCAAGAACCTTTTGATCAAGGGAATTATAGCATGAGATTTCCTTTGTTGTCCTATTCACTGTGAATCAATAAATTCATATATGCATGTGTCTACCTTGATAACCATAGGAATTACCTAGCTTTGTTGACTATACCTTGTCACCTTGAATTGTGCATTGGGTAGATTTTGCTAGTGCTCATAACAATTGGCTATGATCATGAACATGATTAATGGTGTATGCAGCGAATAATTAAAAGATGCTTTTTAGAAACATAACTATCTGTAAGTGGATTCCCGAAGAACTTACAGTACAACCGTAAGAGCTATATGGCTCTGGCTTTAGCTCAGTATGAGGATTTTTCTAGCTTGTTAGTGGTTACCCGGATGGGCGCAAAAGGGGCTTGTCACGTTGGGTACAGGACGTATAGCCGCGAAGGAATTATGTCATCCAAAAGGGGTTCCTATATCTGCCTGCCAATTGAAATCCTAGCGGTCCTAACTTGTTAGACGGGTCTTTAAAAAGCTTCATAGTGAACCCTACCGCACTTCCTTGAAAGAGGTGATGTGGGAGTCATGACCCCTGGCATATGGACAGCACGACTCACGGGTAAAGATGTACAACCTCTGCAAAATACCTTTTAAACTGTTATAACAGTCGTGCTCACAGTCATGAGCGATTTGGGCTCCTTATGGAATAATTAATTATGAACTTGTTTATTCAAATATTTTTGTTCGTTCTATACATTGGTTATGCTTCATTTGATCATAAGTTAATTTGGGCTATTGCTTGCTTTTTGCTACTCAAATGCTAAGATGATCAATTAAAAGCTACGCAGTCAACCGTGTCTAACCTTTTGAGCCTTCATAAACTTTATATTATTCTTGTTGAGTACGAGATGTACTTACGCTTGCCTTATTTTCATTTTCATTGATAAAAATCCCGGATAGGTATAGACTACAATGGTTATGAGGATTTTCTTGAGGATTTCTAGACTTGTCGTCAACCAGTCTATCTTCCCTGTGGATTATGGAGTCTTCATTTTTTTTTGCACATTATAGAGTCTTTGTTGAAGCTTAGAGTTTATCTTCCGCTATGAATAAGACTTGCTACTTATTTATTATTGGAATAGATTATTATTCGTGATTGGATAAAGCAATGAATTTGATACTTCCTTATAATTTGTCGCTACATGTGTGAAATTAATTCTTGGACACACATATAGAGTGTATTCAATTTTGTTCTTGGAATCAGGTATGACAACGTCGGAATCACAAAAGGACAAAACTGTTAACTCAAGGGACAAATACATAAATACTAGAAAATGGAGAAAATACAACTAGTGGCTAGAAAATCAAGTGTCCGTTTGAAGGCCTATTTTGCCGAAGTCAACATTGAGATTACCAAATCAAGGAAGCGTGACAATTGGAATCCTAAATATGTAATTTCTCGAAAAGATCAGCACACGGCTACACACATTCCTCCTCAACCGCATCTTCGAGGATATCGCCCCGGCTTTAAACCCAATTGCAGGTACGATATCTTTGGTGTGAACTTGCATGGTCATCTCAAGATGCATCAGACGTTCATCCATTTGCTTGTTAGCTGAAAGGACCGTGACGTCTAAGAGGACGATGAATTAGGCAACTAAAAAACTTTACTCTAAGTATGACCTCTAATTACCACCTGGTTATGCAAGAAAGTAAACTATATAATTGTGCAACTATGGTTTTGTTAGGTGTGTGTTATCACTCCCGCAAAAGAGTGCGACCTAGGTTCTAATCCTATCAACTAGCCTATCAACTAAGCTAGGAAAGGTAAAGCACATAATTAAGGTAGCAAGGTAAATGCGAAAGCAAAAGAGCAAGGTAGAGATGCAAACTCCTGTCGACGACTCCGGTATTTTTATCGAGGTATCGAGAAGCACGCAAGCTTCCCCTAGTCCTCGTTGAAGCCCCTCGCAGGGAATCCCTCGCAAGGGCCAAGCTCCGTGTGGGATAACTCCGTGGATAGCTTTGGGCCTTCCCCATGCGCGAGTGGGTCTCCGGTTAAGCCACTCGTGGCAAAGCCTCTCCCGGACCGCTCTCCGCCGTCTTCACTATCAAGCTTCTGGCCGAACCGCCGCGGACCTTGTTCCCTTCGGTACACGGTGGCTTCCACACCACAACGCGGTTGGTGTGGTCTCGCAAAACTACAAGCCCCTCCGATGTACAACAATGGTGCGCGCAAGCACCGAGTACCAAGAGGTATGCAAAGCTCACTAAACACTAGGCCTAAACCTAGAGCAAGCACATGAGCGGTGGTCTAACTAGCCTAAGCTCTTCGCAAAGTACCTACACTAATCACCATGTCAATCACTAAGCATTGTGCATATGAAGGCACTAAGGTGGTGTAGCAACACCCTTGGTATATTTCCTCACTCCTCCACACCTCTTTTGGCTGATTAGAGGTGGTATATATAGGCCCCCAAGCAAATAGAGCCGTTGGGGTTCTGAAAACAGCTTTCTGTAGAGCATCGGACGCGTCCTATGCTTATATATTGAGTAGCCGTTGGAAAACTAGTCGTTAGACCTGTTTTTCGGGGGCATCAGACGCTCCAGTGCAGGCATCGGACGCTGCATCAGACTCTACTACAACACTATTCATTCTAGGCTGATTTTAGAGGGCATCGGACACTGGCATCGGAGCGTCCTATGCTCCGGCATCAGACGCGTCTGATGCTCTTTTTCAACGAGATAGGCTTTCGTATTTTGGGCATAACTCTTAGCTCTGAACTCCAATTTTGATGATCTTGGACTTTTAGGAAAGCTAATGAAAAGCTCTACAGCTTTATGCTAGTGTCATGCCAGTTTGAGTCGATCCAAAATTATGAGACAGTTCCAATTCAATCAGCTCTTGTCTCGGCTTGAGCGGCTCAACTTTGTTTGCGTCCGACCCTTTATTTCTTGTGTCTTGGATTTTGCTTGATCTTTGTAAGCCTTCAATACATATTGTAGGGTCTTTGCTTAAGGTGTTGATCATTTGATCACCATATTACCTTTGTCCAAATCACGTTTGCACCCTATTGGACTACAAAACAAACATTTGCAAACACATTAGTCTAATTTGGTTATGTTGATCACCAAGCACCAAAATCCAAAGTTAAATGGGTCGAGGTCCATTTTACTTACAATCTCCCCCTTTTTGGTGATTGATGACAACACGACCAAAGCAAGCAAATAATAGTTTCATAATTTAAAATGCAATCTACTTGTTAGGATGCAGTGCAAAGACAAGATCATATGATGCTAAAAGATACTAAAAAGAAAATACTTTTATAACTTATCTTGTCCTTGCCATAGTGTCCCTTTGTGGTATCATGGATTTAAGCCTCCCCTAACTCCATAATCCACTTCCTCCCTTTCTAGGACCATTCCCAAATAGGAAACTTCCCAAATTAATAACCAGAAAAATTTTGAATTTTGGTTTGGGTTATTTATTTTGAGTTGGGATTGCTTTTGGTCCTTCAAATTCTCCCTCTTTGGAATCAAACACTGAAAAGGAAGACATTAGTGGTGTAAGGAAAATGGACCTCGACCCATTGAACTTTGGATTTTGGTGGTTGATGAACAACATAACCAAATTGGACTAATGTGTTTCCAAGTGTTTATTTTGTAGTCCAATAGGGTGCAAATGTGACTTGGACAAAGGCATTGTGGTGATCCGATGATCAACACCTCAAGAAAGACATTAGAAACTCAGTAGAAGACTCTCAAGAACAAGCAAGGTCCAAGGCACAAGGATGGAACCAAGTCAGGCGCAAAGAACAAGTGAAAGGCGGGAAAAAGAAGTGACTGGACGCTGGTCTGGATGCGTCCAGTCAGTAACTGAAGCCAACAGCGCCACGTTCGTGTGACCGGACGCTGCGTGAAGTTGCGATCGGATGCACCGATGCAACTGTTCCTCAACGCGACTGAGTGACCGGACACTACGTGTTTGATCGGACGCTGCAGCTCAGCTGAGTCTGGTCGTTTACAAAGAGGTTCCAGAGGCGCACAAAAGCGATCGGACGCGTCCTATCGTATGTGACCGGACTCATGCATGAGTCCGATCAGTGTTTGTGCAGTTGTTGACATCTATTAACTATCATTATTTACCATCAACAATACTTGAATAAATGCCAAAAAGAATTGCCAACATAGAAATAGGAGGTTTAAACTGACAAATTCCACGAGTTCTGGTGATTCTATATTTTTCAGGGATTAAACAGGAAAACAGGACTACATTGCTTCCCCAAGAAGGAACCCGACGTAGATTACTCCACCGCCAAGTCAGGAAGTCTCTAGAAGACTCTAGAGGACACCAGAGGACTCCACGAGGCGGCGCACCACGAGACCCTGCCCAGTGGGACCGACCGGTCTGATGGGCCCACCGGTCGGTTGGGTCCCGGGCCCCCACGCCTCCTCCTTCCAGAATCTTCCTCCACCGACCTCGAGGACTCATCTCGACCGTACCTTAAGTCGGTTTGATCCAACGGTTGCGGTTCCACGCCCAGGGCTATATAACCAGCCCCCTGACCCCCCCTCCAAGAGACAGAGACAGAGAAGAGAAGTTGAGATCTTCCGACAAGAGTAGAACTAGGGTTTCTAGAGAGAGAGAGTTAGAGCTCTACTTCAAGTTTAGAGTTTAGTCTAGCTAGGTTCAAGTAGAGGCGGGCGACTTCGTCGGCATATCCGGCTAGAAGCTTCGTCTGAGTCTCCGGATCGCTGTCGAAGATTCGGTAATTTATATCTTTATTCGACTTTGTGCTACTTTATTATATTTCAGTTTATTCAGTTTTGGAGTTTATTCTAGTTATATATTTAATATAGATCTGATTATGATAGAGTTTATGATCATGTTCGTAAAGTACTTAGCTTTATTCCGGATAGAGTTAAGTGGTCAAACTGGTGTAAACATGGTGTTTAGGCCTAGTTTACCTGCGAATACATCCTATGCTCTGGGTCGAGAAGTAGATCGCAGGAGTGACAGTCTTGTTGAGTCCTTTGTAGTCCTCACTACTGCACAAAGCTTAACCGCAGCGGGCGTTTTGGCTTTACCGCAGCGGGCAACAGCGTCCGCTGCGGTGCTAAGGCCACGGTTAATCGTGGCCATTACCGCAGCGGGCGCTGTTGCCCGCTGCGGTAAAAGCCTTAACCGCAGCGGGCAACATAAGGTGCCCGCTGCGGTTAATAGTATTTACCGCAGCGGACAACCTTAACCGCCCGCTACGGTAAATTATTAACCGCAGCGGTCGCTTTAGGTTGCCCGCTGCGGTAGTTGCGTTTAACCGTAGCGGGCAGCTTATGTTGCCCGCCACGGTTATTAATTTTGGATTAAAAAAATAAATAATGCAGCCAGCAGAAACAGCAGGATATAGCCAGCAGAAACAGCAGGATATGAATTCAAATCTGCAGTTTTCAAATAATTCCAGAATTCCAGATTTCTAACAGATAAATATATATATGCACATATAAACCATCTAGACATAACATACAAAGTGACTTAGTTGTTTGTTGTCATCATATACACATTGACTTAGTTGATTTCAAATTCAAATTACAATTCATATTTCAACTTGATGAGCATAATCTGTCGGACGAAGCATTGTGTTCCATTTGCGGAGCTTCTCGTATTGGGGTAGCAACGCCAGCTCAGATTCGTTGTCAAAGAACGTTTCTCCTTCGAGAATGCATTTCTCCATTACAAACTTGCATATGTCCGCCTTGACTTGTTTAAAGCACATCCTGCGGCTCTGCTGCTCTCCCCAATACTTGACACCTTCCTTGAGCTTCTTCCAGCTATTGGTGTACTCCTTGCTTTCCCTTAGAAACTCGCATGTGTACAAGCCACATGTCTTCGATCCTAGTGGTTGTTTGGCGCACTGCACGATTGATACACAAGCATTAGAACCCATATATATGTATGAAACATGAATTGAACCTTTGAAATACTAACCGGGAAATCTCGTCGGATTTTGAGGTGGTACCTATGCTTGTCCTTGAACTTTTGAGTTCTTCGGTCCCAGAATCCGGGCACCTTTTGGTATTCCTTATAAGCGTTGTACGAAATATAATAGTTTTAGCCACAATTTAAAAATGTATGGTAACCGTAACTGATGAAAAAGCTGGATGACTTACTTTTTCAGACAATCTTCGAATGCCTTGTACCCTTGCTTGTTTGGTACGCTCAAGGAGTCAAACACACAGGCCCTGCCATCTTGAGGGTATATGATAAAAGCGACCCAGTGGCCACCCACGAGGCTCTGGCTGCACCATTGCAACAGAATAGTGTTTATGATGACTAGAAGGCATGATATGCTAGCGACTTAGGTGTACGTACATGTATTTGACTTACCCAAAGTGATAGGCAGCCATTATACACTCTGGCCCATCCGGCTTGATCTTCTTCATGCATTCTAGTATGTAATTTTTCAACTTAGTCTTCTCGGCTTTCATATTTTCTTCATATTTCTTCTCTCGCTGTCGAACTGTCATCTCCGGATCAGTGATCTCGAAACCCTTGATGAATCTTTTGGCAATATGTGCAGGAGAGAGGTAGAGTACAGGACGTGTCTTTTTATTACTTACAGTGACCGTCATGCTGCACGGACAAGTCATCGTGACATAATAAGTATAGAACTATGGAAAATACGAATGTAGTGATCTGTGGAAGTTGCATTCATCGCTTACAGTGTGAATAGGGTGATTTGAACGATGTCCAGGTCTTCTTCCCGCATCAGGTTGTACATGTCGCTAAAGTCGACGGGTAGGTGCATTTCGTTACCAGCGGGCAAGTGGAAGTACTCTGTGGGAATCTTGACGTTAAAACTTGACATCCCGGCTTTTGCAGCTTCCATGTACCATAGATGGAACCTCCTTGTATCCCACTTTTCCTCGTCGATGAGCTGGGCCTTGGGAATCATGAACTTCCCGCACACATAGTGGCCAGGGCAGTCTTCGGTCTCATCAAATAGTTGACGGGTAGTTTCAGGCCTGGCAAACGATGGATAGGGATGTTAGTAGCATATATACTATGGACGTGGTATTATGCTCAATGTTACCATACCTTTCGAACGTGAGCGTGTACGGGAGCTTGTCGGTGGACGTTCTGGGATTCTTGGTGGGCGGGGGAGGACATTGGCTTGTGGTTGACGGGGGAGGTGTCTTCGTCCCTGTTGCCTCCCCCGTCGTGCCTCCCTGTTGCTCGTTCGTGCTTGGCTGGCTTGTCGTGTTGTCGCCCTTACCGGCCTCTGAGCTTCTTGCCTCATGGACCGGGCCGATCGGCGGACTATTTGGAGGCGGGGGAGACACAGTTCCCATGTCAGTGCCCTTTTCCTTTTCCCCGCCATCACCTTCTACCTTTTCCTTGTCCCCGCCTTCGCTACTGCCTTCTCCTTTGTCCTTTCCCTTTCCTTTGTCCCCGCCCTTTTCTTCGTCATCATCGCTGTCGTGATCTGGATCTTCCGGAGGACAAGATCCGGCGGCTGATGGTTGTGATGCTGGTGTCGGCGTTGGAGTTGGCGTCCGAGCAATGATCTCGATGTCCTCGCGGTTCCATAGGACTTCCAATCCAAGTGCCTGCCCTAGGTGCCTGGCGGTTTGTAGGTTGGGATGGTCCAATTCAAAATGTTCCTGGTCGGGAACGTGCCATAACGGGCTCACGACCACATAGTCTTCAGGGGTGTTGTCTTTGTTGAAGTCGTGAATATCGTGGGGTGCAAGAATGCATCCCTCGGCCACCACCATCTTCTTGGACCTTCCGAACGGGATGAGGAGTTGGACGTGCTGGTTTTCCTTGATGTCCTCATTCGAGACCCTTGGGCGATCCTCGTTCATCGGCAGTAAGGCTTTCTTTTCCTTTGCTTGAGGATTGGGCAGGCCATGGTGATCAAACATCTTCGACCTCATCGCGACCATCTCCGGGTCGTTGCTCGTGAAGGCTTCCTTTATTGAGCTTTTGATCATTTCAGCCACGCCTTCATTGAAGCCCTTGTTATATAGCTCATCTTTATACCTCTGTCTGGACTTGTATGTGGCCGCGTCGGATTGCCATGACTCAACTGACTTCCAGCTCATCTTCGACCCGACACCACGAACGCGACCGCAATGCTCGGGGGTTCCTAGGACCTCGGTGAGCAAGTCGTGGCCCCGGCGGACCACGATGCTGTCCTTAAGCTTTGCTTTCTCCATCAAAGTCTTCTCGACGTCCTCGAGGTGGGGCTCGTTAAACTTGGTCGCCCCGGGCTTCAGCCTCTTTGGAATGCGGGTCCTCATGTAGTCCTTTGCCCTTGGGTCGATGCCCTCATGCGGATCTGGAACCCCGGCAGCCTGTCTTGCTTGTTCTTCTTGCTGCCACTTGGTCCTCTGACCGGCAAAGCCAGTCATGCCCAAGTGGTGAGGATTCTTGTTCCTCTTCGTGAGCTCACTGAACTTAGCGCTCTTTTCCTCTGCTTCTTGCGTCTTTCTCAATTCGCAGAAAGCGTCCCACACGTGTGCCTTGACCATAGTGTACTTCAGCAGTGGCGACTTCCCCTTCTTCAGGTAATTTCTGGTCAGCATGGACCTGAAGTTGCGAAGCGCAGTCGACGCCACGTGCAAAGCCCACTCTTGGCACTTCTCCACGTCAGCTGAGGGCGGATATCTGAATCTCCTTGTCACCTCACCCCATACATTGTTTTTAATGTCTTTCGGTACATCGTGCCAGTTGGGCCAAGTGATCTCCACCTTCTCCTTGCCTATACACGCCACTTGATTGCTGAACTTGCCAATGATTGTATCTGGAGCTATTGGGTTTCCCTCTGGCCCCACCGCATCGATGACATGCACCTCGTTTTCTTTGTCCAACTTGTGCCTCCCGTGTTGTCCCCTCACCCTCTTCTGGCCCTTAGATTTGGACGAAGAGGTTGCCGTAGAGGGAGCGGGGGCTTCTTCCTCCCTGACCGCGTCTTCGTCCCTAAACTCGAGCTGACGAGGCACAATCGGCAGCTGTTGACAAGAGTGACGAGCCTTTAGTGATTCAATCGCATCTTTGTACATGTTAGAAAGCCAGCGTGTTGCGTAAACCTCGAGACTCTCTGCTTCGTCCGCCCCTGGTTCGTACGTGGGATCGTTGCCCTCCTCTGTACGCTGCTTCTTCGGCGGTGGAGTCACGGACACCTCACTCATCAAGCTGGTTGACGAGGAGCTAGGGGTAGGGTCCCTCCATTCGTTAGTTTTGTCTTCCGCCATTTCAGTTCTACATATACACAGACGTGTATATAATATGATCAGTTCAAAGCTTTTGAATAAAAAATGACACGTATAAGTTTTTGGCTCAGATTTGCCCCTAGGTCAACACGTCACTGCTAAACTGGTTACTTGTAAAATACAAGTCATCCTAGTCTAGCAGCTGACTCAGCATAGAAAGTAGGGGGCAATTGATCATCATCACCGCTGCCTCAGCATAGATCGAAAGGGGTTACATCATCGCATTTGCCACTACCTCAGCTTACAAGTTCGAAAAAAATCATCAATGCAAATGCCATAGTAGGGAGTAGGGAGAGTAGTAACAGAGAGTAGTAGTAGGGAGAGGAGTAGTAGGGAGAGGAGTAGTAGGGAGAGAAGTAGTAGGGAGATGAGTAGTAGGGAGATGAGTAGTAGGGAGATGAGTAGTAGGGAGAGGAGTAGTAGGGAGAGGGGTAGTAGGGAGAGTAGTACAGTAGTATATATAGAGTAGTAATGAAGCACTAGTACAAAGTAGTAGTAGAGAGTAGGGCATTTGCATAGTGTAAAAAACTTAGTACAATGCATCATAAGTAGTGGCAAATGCATAGTGTAAAAAATCATCAAATTGCATCATAGGCAGGAAATAGAACACTGGAATAGGGGAGAGTGGAGTAGGCAAAGATCAGAGAGTAGCAGAGAGTAGTAGTACAGGGAGAGATCAGGCAAAGATCTTTATGGACTGAAACAGTTATCTTTCAGTCCATGTTTCAGTTATGTTTCAGTCCATGTTTGAGTTATGTTTGAGCCCAAAGCATAACTGAAACATAGCAGAGAGTAGTAGTACTGGGAGAGAGGAGTTAGGGAGAGCAGAAACAAAAATGTCGTCAAATTAACTTGACACAACTGAAACACTGGACTGAAACATGGTTTCAGAAACATAACTGATCAGTAACTGAAACATATAGCTTGACATAACTGAAACATAACTAAAACATAACTGAAACATGGACTGAAACATGGATTGAAACATGGACTGAAACATAACTGAAACATAACTAAAACATAACTGAAACATGGACTGAAACATGGATTGAAACATGGACTGAAACATAACTAAAACATAACTGAAACATGGACTGAAACATGGACTGAAACATGGACTGAAACATAACTGAAACATAACTGGACTGATAGTGATATAAGGAATAAGCCATAACATCCAGAGATAACTGAAACATGTGGACTGAAAGTGCTAGCTGAATATCAGGGGCATAACAAACTGAGTTCATAACAAACTGAGTAATGCATCAGGGGCATAACAAACTGAGTTCATATATGCCCATCATTCTCAAGTGCATGAAATTGCTAGCTGAATAACAGGGGCATAACAAACTGAGTTCATATATGCCCATAATTCGGCAAAACAAACTGAGTAATGCATCAGGGGCATAACAAACTGAATATCTTCTCAAGTGCTAGCTGTAGCATGAAAGTGAGTAGTGACACTACAGATAATGCATCAAGTTAATTTAACCATCAGTGAGCATCAGGGGCATAACAAACTGAGTTCATATATGCCCAGACCCAATGCAAAGACAGAACAACAGATGCACTAATGATAGCAGGGTTTGATCCATATATAAGCAAGAAGAAAATCTATTTGTCTTTGAATCAAATGTAACTTCATATCAGAGTATATATCAAATGTAACTGCATATCAGAGTATATATCAAATGTAACTGCATATCAGAGTATATATCAAATGTAACTGCATATCAGAGTATATATCAAATGTAACTGCAACATACTGGATCATGCCTCAAATGAACCCTAGCAGATAAAACCTGGCGGGGAAGGAGATGTAGATGGAGGTGGACTTACCTGTGACGATGTAGATGACCACGGCGGGGAAGGCCCTCGTCCTCGCGGTCGGAGGCTACGCCGGCGGTGGGGAAGGGCCTCCGCCACGCGGTCGGAGGCTACGACGGCGGCGGGGAAGGCCTCGGCCTGGCGGTCAGAGGCAGCGACGGGGAAGCGCACAGGCCTCGGCCTCGCGGTCAGAGACAACGAAGGGGTCCGGCTAGGGCACGGGCGCACAGGAGGATGGGCGAGAGTGGAGGAGGGCTCCGGCGGCGTAGTCCGGAGGAGGACGGGCGTAGAGCGGAGGAGGACGGGCGCGGAGGAGAGGAGGACGGTCGGCAATGGCGACGGCGGAGCCCAACAATGGCGACGGCGGCGGGCCAGGAGAATTTGGGCAGCCCTTCGGGGTCAGAGCAAACCAAGTGAAGGACTCGGCCACTTTGGCCGTTAGGTTGACCTTATATAGGGTTCAATTTACCGAAGCGGGCATCGTAAGTGCCCGCTGCAGTAAATATTAACCGCAGCGGGCATCTTAAGAGCCCGCTTCGGTTAATTATTAACCACAGCGGGCACTTAAGATGCCCGCTCCGCTGCGGTTAATAGGTACTACCGCAGCGGGCACTTACGATGCCCGCTGCGGTTATTCAAAGAAGTTATTAATAAAAAATTTATTAATAACTTTTCAAAAGTTCACTTTTTCATATTATTACAGCATGGGTACATTAACTTAGTACTAAAAATAAAAACTTATTAATACAAACTTTTATTAATAACTTTTCATAAGTTCACTTTTTCGTATTATTACAGCATGATGTGTGTCATATATATATATATATACATCTTATTTTGGTGTTGGTGCTTTCACGGACCGCTTCTCACCATCGGGACGGGCCCAGGGCTTCATACCGCTCTTGTTGCAACGGTCCTCGATGGCCTTGATCTTCTTTGCAAAATCGGTAAAAAGTTGGAGCTCTGCATAGTTGTTGTATTGTTCTGGGCTTTGGACCCCATCAGCTCCAACAATCCGCTGCTTTCCTGACACGGCCACATGCCTCTTTGGGTCCTCTGGATAGATATAGTAGGCCACTTGCGCGACATTGGTTGGAAGTACCCATTGGTCATCTTTGTACCCGATACTTTTGAGGTTCACGGTGGTTAGCCCGAAACTGTCGACCGCGACCGCTTTGGGGTTTACCCAGTGGCACCGGAAGACGGTTACGCATACGTCCTTGCCATAGTCAAGTTCCCATATTTCTTCGATCTGGCCATAGTATTGCGTCCTCGTGTTTGTGGCCTCGTCGACGCCCTCATATCGAACACCGTAGTTCTGTGCCGCGCTCTTCTTGTCCTTCTCTTTCGTGTGGAACCTGTACCCCTTCACATCGTACCCTTGCCACGTCGTGATTTGGCTTGACGGGCCTTGCAGAAGCTTCTGCACGGTCTCCGTATCTTCATCATCAGGGCATCTTTCTAGGGGTACGTGTTGCTCTTTGAGCCAATCTATGAAACTGTTCATGTGCTCATTCTGGACCCATGCCTCTGTGCGTTGTCCGTCATTAGCGGCGCGGATCTCTTCTATGTGTCTCTCGACATATTTGTCCATGCTCACCAACTGATGAAGGATGTTGTAATGAGGTTGTTCAATCTCCTTGTATGGTATATCCGTGCGAACTTTTCGGCCCGTGCACCCCATGCCCATGGTTCTGCCCTCGTGCTGATGGACAGGCAACCCAATCGCCCTCCCATCTTTTATGTACCTCATAGACCAGTTCACTGCCTCTTCGGTTGTGTATGCCTCGATCATAGAGCCCTCCGGGTGAGTACGGTTATGAACATATCTGTTGAGGGTGGACATGAACCGCTCGTACGTCCACATCTCGTGTAGGTACACGGGGCCTAGTTGCTCGATCTGATCCACCATGTGCATCATTAGGTGTACCATAATATCAAAATATGATGGGGGAAAGCACATCTCAAGCTGGCAAAGGGTCTCCGCGATGAAGTCCTTAAGGGCAGGGAGGTCAGCCTTACCGATGACCTTCTGCGTGATGCGGTTAAAGAAGTATGATATCCGAGTGACCACCATCTTCACGTACTCTGGACCGATAACCCTTATCACAATTGGAAGGAACACCGTCAGCATGATGTGGCAGTCATGTGCGTTGTAGCCAGTCAATGTGAGGTCTTTCAAGGAGACGAGGCTTTTAATGTTGGAAGAGAAACTGGTAGGCACCTTGATACCCCTGAGAAGGTTGAGCATAGCAGTCTTCTCGCCATGCCTTAGGTTGTAGGCCGCACCTAGAAGATCGACTTTACCATTATGAGGTGACCCAGGGTGAAGGTCCTGCCTGATGCCCTGGTTGAGAAGATCCGTCCGTGACTTCAGACCATCCTTCGTCTTTCCCGGGATGTCCAGCAGGACACCGATCGTGCTATCAAAGATGTTCTTCTCGAGATGCATGCAGTCGATGGCATGGGGTGTTTTCAGTGTCTTCCAATATGACAGGTACTCGAAGAAAATCGACCTCTTCTTGAAAGGAATAGAGGGGACCTGTGACGCTTCCTCCGTCGTGTCTCGCTTTCGCTTCCTCGTTTGTTTTGTCCCCTCCTCTGGTGGCTTCTTCTTCTTCCCAAACACGATCTGATCAATACCCTTCACCATCTCATAGACCTTTGGCCCCCAACTAGTCTGCGCCGGTGGTTCACCCTGTGGCTCGCCCTGATCATCGAACAATTGATTCATGACACTTCTTCTATATCTGTGCCTTTTCGGAAGGAACCGCCTGTGCCTCATGTAGACCATCTTGTTTGATCCCTTGAGGTAAGTGTAGCATGTCTCGTCGATGCACATTACGCAGCCGGTCTTCCCTTTGATCTGCCCCGACAATGAGAAGAGGCCGGGGTAGTCGGTGATGGTGACAAAGATGATGGCTTTTAGGGTGAACTTCTCCTTGAGGGACGCATCCACCATCTCGACCCCAACATCAAATAGCTCCTTCATTTCCTCCATTACCGGCTCCAGGAAAACATCGATATCATTGTCGGGCTGCTTCGGTCCCGAGATAAGCATGGTCAACAGAAGATACTTGCGCCTCTGACACAGATGGGGAGGTAGGTTGTAGATGGTCAGTACGACTGGCCAGGTGCTGTGGGAGCTGCTCAGCTCCCCAAACGGATTCATCCCATCGGTGCTCAGCGCGAACCGAACGTTCCTGGGATCTTTGCCAAATTGCGGGTAGGCCTTGTCGAAATCTTTCCACTGCTGGCCATCGGAGGGGTGCCGCAGCATGCCATCGTCCTTCAAGCGGTCAGCTGATGCATGCCAGGACATGAGCTTCGCGTCCTCTGGGTTCCCAAATAGCGCACGGAGGCGGTCGATCACTGGCATGTACCACACCGACAGTGTCGGACTTCTCCTCAACGTGTAACCCTCTTCTTCCTCGTACTGCTGATGAGCCGAGATGCGATTGGCTGCAACATTGCTCTTCTTGACACCCTTCTTCTTCTTCCTCTGACCACCTCACAAGGCCTCATCGTCGTCTGCATCCACGCGACAGCCAGCATTTCTCTTGTAGCGACTGGCGCCACAGTGCGGACAGCTCATCAAATTCTCATACTTTATGCCCTGATAGAGGATGCAGTGGTTAGGGCAGGCATCGAACTTTCTAAGCTTCATCGCCACTGGCCGGATAAGCTTCTTCGCCCGATACGTATTTGATGGGATCTTGTTACTCGTCAGGAATGTTTTAGCAAGGTAACCTAACAGCTCATCAAAGCTAGTGTCTGACCACCCATGCCGAGCCTTCATCATCAACATGTGGAGGTTGAAACGGAGCACCGTGCAATCCTTCGGACATTCCTCGCCGTCCTTATATAAAGGATCAAGTGACGCCTGCTTCATCTCTCTGAAATTTTCCAGCCACTTCGGGGAGCCATACACGACGTCGTCTTCGTCGATGTGGTTGACTAAATCCTGAAACAGCTGCACATCCGCAGGGTCCTGCACCGTAGCGTCCTCAACATCTCCACCACCATCATCTGTCATATCCTAGAGTACATCTGCCTCCACAGCGATGTGGTCACGAGCACTACTGTCACTGAAGGCAGGAGCTACTATTGCTGATGAGACGTGCGCTCCAGGATCTTGGTTCACCGTCGCCGTCGACGCTGAGCTTACTCCAGATGCCGCCCCGACACTCGGATCGAATCTCTCGCCGTGATGAGTCCACACCGTGTAATCATCCATGAAACCAAAACGAATCAAATGAGATTGCACTGTGCCTTCGTTTTTGAAGGCGGTCAGATTCTTGCAACGATGACATGGACATATGATTGTCGTCTGGTTCGATCTCTCACGGTCAGCTTTCGCAGCGGAAATAAACTTTCTCACTTCAACGATATACCGCACATCAAGTACTCTATTGATCTTATACATCCATTCCGACCGGTCCATCGTACCTGCGATCCTTAATTAATAACACACATCATGAATCACAAAACAAAGATGAATCAGAAAAAAATAATAATTTATTATATTTATGTTAAATCTAGGGACAGAATTAATAACAACGGCAAATAAAATTAATGCATCCATGATGAACTTAGAGAAACAAATACCAGTTTTCTCTCTCCTACATGAAACTAGATCTAAAAGGGAGGCTACAAAGAGAGAAAAATAGAGGGGAAAGAGGGTGGAGATCATCTAGGTACCTCTTGTAGAGTACTTCTCCTCCAAATCAAACAAATAAACCTCAAAAACAAGTTATTTGGGACAAAAATTCGGCAAAACTTCTTCCCCCATTTTTGGTCTAGAGGAAGAAGATGATCGGGTTCTGCTGGCGGCGGCGGTGGCTTAAATAGCAAAGAATAACTGAAGCGGGCAACGTAATGAGCCCGCTGCGGTTAATCTTATTTAACTGCAGCGGGCACGTTACGTAGCCCGCTGCGGTTAAATAAGATTAACCGCAGCGGGCACTTCGGCGGCCGGCCGCTGCAGGCCGGCCACCGAATAACCGTGGCGGGCAAAAACTGTGCCCGCCACGGAGCCCATTTAGGCAACGCTGCGCAAGTTCTTTTTTGTAGTAGTGCCTCCCTCGAGTGTAGACCTTAGTAGGACGTGGTTGCAAGTTAGAATTCATTACTTAGTTCTTGATTCTAATTTAATAATGTCCCTTGATCATGGATGATAGATTAATTAGCTATAAATAATTGTATATTAACTAGAGTAATCACTAGGCTTAGTAAATCTGAAGTAACTTAGGATTCGAATCTCTTAATTAATCTCCTGACTGCTCTACTTGATTCATGAAGTTTGCTCCATCTCTAGAATTCCCATTTTTATCATTATTATTCATTATTTATCTTTATCTTGTCTTACCACTGTTTAAACATGTGAGTAGTTAATGAATGAATAGTAATCTCCGCTACCATTAAATCACATTTATGTCTAATTGCTTCCCGCTTCACTGTTCCCCTCGGTAAAATATAAATAACGATACCTAGACAACCTGGGTGAAATGCTGCTACAATGGATATATTTATCTGTGCGCTTGCGGATAAATATTTGTTCATATCTTTTGAGCTAGTGTCATAAATGAATTACATTTCTAGTATCATGTTGGGGATGACAACTTGACATTAAGTGATGCTAGGAGTGTCCCGTACATTTCTGAGGGCTTTTGCTAGAATCAGTTCATTAAAGTTTATTATGGGCAATTGCATTAAGAAGTGTCAACAGCAGTCAGCCAACTAGCCGTTGTGAGAGACCGGACGCGTCCGGTCAGGACGTGAAGTGCGACCGGTCGATGGCAGAAAAGCCCATCTCCTTGCCCAACGGCTCTATTTGGTTGGGGCTCTATAAATACCCCCATGGTCGGGCAAAAACATATGGTTGGAGCTCAAGGAAGTGTACCAAGTGCTTAGACACATATTTAGTTGCTCTAGCCACCAAAGTGCTCAAGTGATATACTAGGTGATTAGTGTAGGTACTTTGCGAAGTGCTTAGGCTAGTTAGACCACAGCTTTGTGCTTGCTCTAGGTGTTAGGCCTAGTGTTTAGTGAGGTTTGCACACCTCTTACCTACCGGTGCTTGCGCGCACCATTGTTTGTACATCGGAGGGGCTTGTAGTCTTGCGAGTTCCCACACCAACCGCGTTTGTGGTGTGGCCGCCACCGTGTACCGAAGGGAACAAGACCCACGGCGTTTCGGCCGGAAGCATGATAGTGAAGACGGCGGGGAGCATTCGGGAGAGGCCGTGCCTCGAGCGGCTTAACCGGAGACCCACTTGTGCGTGGGGAAGGCCCGGGGCTATCCACGGAGTTACCCAACCGGAAGCTTGGCCCTTGCGAGGGATTCCTTGCGAGGGGCTCCAACGAGGACTAGGGGGAAGCTTGTGCGCTAATCGATACCTCGGTAAAAATACCGGAGTCATCGACGGGAGTTTGCATCTCTACCACACTCTTTAGCTTCTGCACTTTCATTGCTACCTTGTTTATATGCTTTACCTTTCCTAGCTTAGTTGATAGGCTAGTTGATAGGTTTGGATCATAGGTTGCATAACCTTTTGCGGTAGAGATAGCAACACACTTAGCAAAACCTTAGATGCATAATAGATAGTTTACTTTCTTGCATAGGTTTTGACTAGGTGAAAATTAGAGGCCATAGTTTAGAGTAGAAGTTTTAAGTTTCCTAATTCACCCCCCCCCCCTCTTAGGCGCCACGGTCCTTTCAATTGGCACAAGGGAGGATCAAATTTTGTGATCCTTTTTATGTGGAGTGAAATTGATCACAAAACTTGACTCTCATATTATATAAACTAAACTCACTCTAAGTGTATGCATACATATGGTGTATGCCAAAGCATATGCATAACCAGTAAATTAATGCACAAAGGAGTTTAATTTATATAATGCATGGAGAAAGCATATAAGAGTATCAAATTGAAATCAACATAATGATATCGGTTAGGAATACCACATGTAGCTACCAATTGGATTATCACCACACACGATGCTTGTCTTTGGGGACTCCATTTTCCTTTCAATGAGACTACTACACACATGATAAACCTGAAAGTAGTGTTAGTCTCAAAGCTTCCAGATTGTAGAGTAAACGCCCCCTAAAAGTGTGCATACAAGTTTGAAATACTTGTAGGAGACATGCACATTGACTTGTAAGGTCAAACTATCATTTTGTAAGTTGACATCACTAGAAATGCGACACCAATTGAAGATGGTATTCGGGGTAGTTTATCTACTATTTGGACTTTGGCACATATAAGATAAATACAAGTAAGAGAAGCTATGTGTTGTGCTCCTAAGAAAATTAAACCATGTAGGTTTGCTCCAAGGATGAGAGTGATACCAAGCAAAACTACCATATGATAAGCCATAGTGTATGCATGACAAAGGATTTAAATATGCAAATGCAAACCTAGGCAATGGAAGGAACTAGATGCTAAAAGAAATTGCAAGAATTTAAATCTAGTTACCTAACATGGGAACGAGAACTTGGGTCCATAGTAGCCACTAACATACTTGGCAATGAAATGATCCAGTGTGATGCATCCCATGATATGCACCCAACCTTTGCCAAGTCTCCAAATTCCCCGTAGTCCATTTGACTTCTCACTTCCCTTTCGGGATCCAAACCTTTTTGGTGCTCTAAATGGTTGAAATGATGTCCTTGGGCACCCAAATGTGTTTGACCCCGTTGTTGGCTTGCTTGTTCACCTTGATGGCCACCACCTTGTCATTCTTCTTTTTCTTCAAAAGGTAAGGTGTGGAGGCCTTCTTGTTCACCTTGTTCGTGTAGGTGTTGGAGAGCTCGTTGTTTGCTTTTTCTTCTCTTTCTTCTTTTTCTCTCCCCCATGCTTCACCTTGCACTCATAGGACTTGTGGCCTTCCTTGTGACAAACATAACAAACCACGGTTTGCTCCTCATCAAGCTTCTTCACTCCCTTGATGGTGTTATCTTGATGAGTTCGGGTTTGCTTTGTCTTGCCTTTTGCTTGAGTCAAGTCCATGGTGAGGCGGGCCACTTCTTGCCTTAGTAGCTCATTTTCCATTGCAACTTCTTGTGTACATGTTTCTACAATCACATCCTCAACACAAGCTTGTTTGCACATGGGTGAGTCTCATGCCATAAGGCACACATGTGAGGAGCTTGATTGAGTGCTTGCGGCCGCACCTCTTGTGTTGGACTTCATCTTCACTTGATGAAACATCCCATGTCTTGATGGTAGTGAGGGATTTGGCCTTGCATCCCTTCTTTTTCTTGTCCTTGGGTGTGAGATTTTGTGTTGGACAATCCTCCACAAAATGCTCTCTCTTCCTGCATCGATAGCATCCATTCTTTCTTTGCTCTCTTCTTTGATTGGTGAAGATGCAATCTTCAATTGTGATGGGCACACCCTTGACATTCAGCTTGTGGATCATCCTCTCCACCCCACACACTAGCTTGATTGTTTCTTCATCTAAGGAGGAGTTGGATGAGGTGGAGGCTTGATCATCATCACTTGATTCTTCATCATCATCATCCTCTTCTTCCTCATCTTCACTTGAGGAGCTTGAGCTTGAGCTTGTCTCAATTTGCTTCTTGCCCATCATCTTCTTGTGTTCATCACATGTGAGAGCTGTGCTTTTGCTTGATGAAGTGGCTTCTTCTTGATCCATCTTGCATGACATCTCAAATGCCACTAATTTGCCAATGACAATGGCCGGGTCATGGTGCTCAAGTCTTACAAGTTATGGAGGATGGTGATGATGGTTGCATACTTGTTCTTTGGTAGCACGGAGATGATCTTCCTCACAATATTCGCATCACCTAGCTTTGTAATTCCAATACAATTTAGCTCATTGATAATTAGATTCAAACGACAAGCTCATTTTCATTCATTTTAAAAGAATCATAACTTGATTTAGCTAGGTGATGTTTTTGCTCTCGAACATTACTTGTGCCATCATGGAGCTCATGGAGTTTTAGCCAAATTTTGTGAGATGTTTGTAAAGTAAAAATAAAAACTTGGTTAAACACATCCATGCTAAAAGATTTAAACAATCAATTTTTAGCTCTAGCATTAAAATGAAGCTCTTTTTCATCACCCGTGGTAGGCTTCTCAGGATTCTTAAGGGGTTTCATCCCGTCGCGGGTGACTTTCCAAACACCTAGATCAACTGTTTCTAGGTACGAAGCCATTCTAGCATTATAGTAGGGGAAGTTTGAGCAGTCAAAGTGCGGAGGCCTAGAGGTATCCATCCCAACTACTCTCAATAACGTTGGCTCAACGGCGGTGAAGCCAAGGGTCCAAAAATGAGCCAACCGACTCTGATACCAATTGAAAGGACCGTGACGCCTAAGAGGGGGGTGAATTAGGCAACTAAAAAACTTTACTCTAACTATAGCCTCTAATTACCACCTAGTCAAAACCTATGCAAGAAAGTAAACTATCTAATTGTGCAACTATGGTTTTGCTAGGTGTGTCGCTATCTCTACCACAAAAGTTATGCGACCTAGGTTCCAATCCTATCAACTAGCCTATCAACTTAGCTAGGAAAGGTAAAGCACATAATTAAGGTAGCAAGGTAAATGCGGAAGCTAAAGAGTAAGGTAGAGATGCAAACTCCCGTCGATGACTCCGATATTTTTACCGAAGTATCAAGAAGCACGCAAGCTTCCCCCTAGTCCTCGTTGGAGCCCCTCACAAGGACTCCCTCGCAAGGGCCAAGCTCTTGGTCGGGTAACTCCGTGGACAGCTCCGGGCCTTCCCCACACGCAAGTGGGTCTCCGGTTAAGCCACTCGTGGCAAAGCCTCTCCCGGACCGCTCCCCGCCGTCTTCACTATCCAGCTTACGACCGAACTGTCGCGGGCCTTGTTCCCTTCGGTACACGGTGGCGGCCACACCACAAACGCGGTTGGTGTGGTCTCGCAAGACTACAAGCCCCTCCGAAGTACAACAATGGTGCGCACAAGCACCGAGTAGCAAGAGGTATGCAAACCTCACTAAACACTAGGCCTAAACC
Source organism: Coix lacryma-jobi var. lacryma-jobi (assembly GCA_009763385.1). NCBI lineage: Eukaryota > Viridiplantae > Streptophyta > Magnoliopsida > Poales > Poaceae > Coix > Coix lacryma-jobi. Next base: position 143,863,108 of record CM019822.1, on the reverse strand, counting down.
TAGAGCAAGCGCATGAGTGGTGGTCTAACTAGCCTAAGCACTTCGCAAAGTACCTACACTAATCACCATGTGAATCACTAAGCATTATGCATATGGAGGCACTAAGATGGTATAGCAACACCCTTGGTATGTTTCCTCACTCCTCCACACCTCTTTTGGCTCATTAGAGGTGGTATATATAGGCCCACAAGAAAATAGAGCCGTTGGGGGCTGAAAACAGCTTTCTATAGAGCATCGGACGCTACAGTAACGGCATCGAACGCGTCCTATGCTCATATGTTGAGTAGCTGTTGTTAAACTAGTCGTTAGACCTGTTTTCAGGGGCATCAGACGCTCCGGTGCAGGCATCAGACGCTGTATCGGACACTACTACAACACTGTTCATTCTAGGCTGATTTTAGAGGGCATCGGAGCGTCCTATGCTCCGGCATCGGACACGTCCGATGCTCTTTTTCAGCAAGACAGGCTTTCGTATTTTGGGCATAACTCTTAGCTCTGAATTCTGATTTTGATGATCTTGGACTTTTCAAAAAGCTAATGAAAAGCTCTACAGCTTTATGCTAGTGTCATGCCAGTTTGAGCAGATCCAAAATCATGAGACAGTTTCAATTCAATCAGCTCTTGCCTCGGATTGAGCGGCTCAACTTTGTTTGCGTCCAGCTCTTTATTTCATGTCTTGGACTTTGCTTGATCTTTGTAAGCCTTCAATACATATTGTAGGATCTTGCTTGAGGTGTTGATCATTTGATTACCATATTGCCTTTGTCTAAGTCACGTTTGCACCCTATTGGACTACAAAACAAACACTTGCAAACACATTAGTCCAATTTGGTTATGTTGATCATCAAGCACCAAAATCTAAAGTTAAATGGGTCGAGGTCCATTTTTTTTACATTAGCCTACTGTGAATTTGCATATCTTGTGTACTAGCTGATGGGGGTGACTACCATATATAGTACGATCTCGTGTACTGTAGTCTGCGGATGGGGTGACTATAGCACCATATATAGTATGATCTCGTGTACTGTAGTCTATAATGGTCTTTGATTGAGACCATGGGTGGCTATAGCACCATATATAATACGATCTCGTGTACTGTCGTCTGTAATTGTCTTTGATTGAGACCTTCTTTAGTTTTCACCGTAAAAATTTTTCACTCATCACACTAAATGTGGACGAGGGCGGCTATAACACCTTATATAGTACGATCTCGTGTACTGTCAAGTCTCCATGGTCTTTGATTGAAACCTTCTTTAGTTCCCAGCGTAAAAACTTTTCACCCATCACATTGAATGTTTAACGCATACATGAAATACTAAACAGAGACTAAAAAATAACTAATTACATAGATTGTATGTAAATTGCGAGACAATTTTTTTAAGCATAATAAGTTTATATTTTGATAGTATTATATTATAGTAAACATGTGCTAGATTGCAAGTAAATTGCGAGACAATTTTTTTAAGCATAATAAGTTTATATTTTGATAATATTATATTATAGCAAACATGTGCTAATGATAGATTAATTAGTCTTAATAAATTCGTCTCATGGTTCTCAGGCGGAATATGTAATTTGTTTTTTATTAGTTTATTTTTAATCGACTAAATGAGTGCCGAAATATGTGACACACAAAAACTTTTCACACCCCCATCTAAACAAAGCCGAGCGTCCGCCTTATAGATAGAAGTGTACTGTAGTAAATTGTTATAAGTACGTATTCCATAGTTAGCTAATCAATCAATCACAGATCACCATCACATTCACATGTATGGCCACGCTGGGGGCTATTCACAGCTCTATATATAAACATGGAACCTTGAGGGCCTAGGGAAGTCGTCACGTTAACCCCATTCAATATCTTACACTAGCTACATATATACACACATCTAACAACAGGCTGTGAAACATACATAGAACATTCTGGTCTGCTACTGCTAACAGCTCTACAACCATGTTTGTACATTATTTGTGCTACTATGCACCAGAGAAGAGAACATGCTGATGATATACTGGGGGTGACGTTCCTTCACTTGCAGCTTCATCTCTTGCAGCAGTTCCGGGCAACATTGAGCTGTTCCATCAGGTCCTGAATGGTGGAAGAGGCCTCCTGCAAACAGACATGATCGTTTATAGGCGACATGCACACCATCATGAAGTAGATGACTCCATTTGTACCAGAGGAACTGGAGCATATTTTTTGGTTAGGAGCAATGCGGTGCATAGTTCTAACAACTAACCCTGAGCTTCTTCTTCAGGTTCTCCTCCACTTGGTCGCGGCACTTCCTTTCTTCTGCAAAGAGTTCTACCGTTGCTTCTTGCTCCTTAATTGCAAGCTCGAGTTGCCTCTTCACATCTTCATACTAAAAACAAAAGATAAAACTTCCTCAGGCTATTGTTTTCTCAAATACGCAAAAGATTTGCATATCATTTTATTAAGAAGAGTTTAAATAAACATACAACGTGCTTCTATAGCGCTCCAAGAGGTTGACCTAACATAGTCGTGGCCGGACCATCCTAGTAAAAGGTCTCTTGTTTTGATATTACATAAAGGAAACAACCAATACTGACGCATGACACATTAGTGCGACCTAGGAGGCGGCCTTGCTTCTACGCGGCTACCTGGACGAGCCCTTTGCAACAGTTGGACGCATTCAGGTTGCCGTCGAACAGCTTGTCAAAGGCCTCCAACTCTGACGCGGATGGCGCTGATGGACCTTTGGTGTAACCCATACGTTGCATGATCAACGCCTCACCTCGCTTGGAAGCAAATACTCGGGAGAGACTTTGAGCTGCCAACTGCCTACTCCGCCATGACAACATCGGCTTTGCAGAAGGCTGTTTGAGAGGCTCACGAATCAGCGGAGAGTCTCTCTTACACTTCACTTTGTTGATGAAGTTGTGGAGGCGGCGCTCGGCGGAGTCATCGTCGTCCACAGTCTGGTGGGAATCCACCAGCAGTGAACTGGGAAGATCAGCATCCACCGTAAAGTCGACTCGTCCGAAGTTTGGCAGGTAGCTATGCTCCGAGTGTCTTCGGCAAGTCCACGACTCACTGAATGTGGCGTGGAGGTGGTGTCCACAGCTCACAGGAGACCACCTCTGGGTCAACCTCCAGCAGGGGGGCGCCACCATCGGGGCCTCATCTTGTAGTTGTGGGGCACTAGGCACTCAAGAGAATGTCGCGTGACTATCCGATTGTCGAGGAGCGAGGCTGCAAACTCCTCTAACATCGGGTCCTCTGTGATTTCGCAATCATGCATGACATTTGCGCTCGCGCATAGCGCCAACGCTTGGCTTGGGAGGTGCAGCAGCGGAGAAAGTTGTGTTGTCGGCGTGGCCAAAGTCCTTCAACTTAGTCCGGCACCGCCAACATCGTCTTCGTCGTCTTTTGCAGCCAATGCCCCTCAGGCCCCGCCACGGCATCCCCTGGACTCGGTGAACCACCGTACGGCGCGTGCTGGTAGGCCAGGGGTTGTCACAAGCAAAGTGTCGTGTCAGGTTGGCACCCTTCGCCGTTGACGTCGAAGTAGGCCTGGATTGCTTGCGGTCCTTAGCGAGGTGCCAAAAGCCGCGATAGCGCAGACAACGTCATGGCTGTTGAGAATATCCAGTTATATTTCTAAGAATATCCGGTAGAAATTCTGGTCTCCTGATAAGGCTGTTGTGGGTGCCGATCGTACATGCAGAGGAGGTAGTTAGAAGTCTATCCGGTCTTGAGTCCTTGTAACATAAGTTAAGAAGTTTGTTATTAGATGGACTGTTGTACGAGTTGTATTGCCACGCCGAGGGCTATTCTTGGCTATATATTAACACGGAACCGTGAACCCCAAAGGGTATCACGTTAATCCCACTTTTACATGGTAATCGGAGCAAGGTTATTAGACAAGTTCATCCATGGCTTCCTCCTCCGCGCAACCTGCGTCCTTATCCCTAATAGGTTGCCCGGTCACCGAGAGATTGGCCAAAAACAACTACCCGCTATGGAAGATGCAAGTCCTGTCTGCTCTTCGTGGCGCCCAGCTCTCCCATTACCTCGATTCCGAGACTGAACCACCACCCAAGAAAATCACCGCCCCAAAATCCGGCGAGGTAGTTCCGAATCCCGAGTATGATACTTGGGTCGCCAAAGATCAACAGATCTTCAACTATCTCATCTCCTCGGTCTCTAGGGAGATCATGGTCCAAGTCTCTGCTTGTACCACCTCTGCCGAGCTATGGAAGGCGATTCACGACATGACCACGTCGCAATCCCGTGGCCGCGTCATCAACACACGCAAGGCCTTGGCCACAGCGCTGAAGGGGTCCTCGACTGTCGCAGACTTCTTCAACAAGATGAAGTCCCTCGCTGATGATATGGCATCCGCGGGGAAGAAGCTGGAGGATGAAGAGATTGCATCTTACATCCTTGCCAGCCTTGACTCGGATTTCAATCCGGTCGTCTCTGCCATGGCAGCACGCGTGGAGCCGCTGACCCTTGGCGAATTCTACACCCAACTGGTGAGTTGGGAACAGCGGATGGATCTGCTACATGGCGGTGGATCTGGATCGTCTGCTAACACTGCCACACGTGGCGGTCGCAGTGGTTTTGGACGTACTGGCGGCTTCAGTCGTGGTGGACGTGCCCGCGGCCGCGGACGTGGTCGTGGAGGCAATGGCTATGGCGGTCGTCTTCAGCAGCCTAACTTCAATGGTGATCGTCCCACTTGCCAACTCTGTGGCAAGGAGGGACACACGGTGCTGCGTTGCTTCAAGCGGTTCGACACGTCCTTCACTGGACCAACAGAACAACAACGTTCGGCCTCTGGTGCCACCGACCACATAACTGGGGAGCTTGAGAAGCTCACCACCCGAGATAAATATCATGGCATCGATCAGGTGCACACTGCAAACGGCACAGGTATGAGAATCAGTCAAATTGGTCCAAGTATTGTTTGTACTCCAAACCGTAACCTTGTTTTAAACAATGTTCTCTATATTCCTGAAGCAAACAAAAACCTTGTGTCTGTTCATCGTCTTACTTCTGATAATCATGCTTTCATTGAATATCATCCAAATCATTTTGTCATTAAGGATCGGGACTCGAAGAAACCTCTTCTTAGAGGAAAGTGTGAAGGAGGCCTCTACCCGTTGAAGCCCAGGCCTCCATCGAATAAAGAAACTCTCGGTGCTATCAAGTCTTCTGTATCCAGATGGCATAGTCGGCTCGACCACCCTTCATTTGCTATAGTTCGTCAGGTCCTTAGTCAGAGTCAAATTCCTTTTGTTCTAGAGAATAAAAACACTGTATGTGATGCTTGTCAAAAAGGCAAGAGTCACCAGTTACCCTATCCCAAATCCACAAGTGTGTCTTCACATCCTCTAGAACTTGTTTTTTCCGATGTATGGGGTCCTGCGCCTACGTCTGTAGGCAGAAATAGTTATTATGTGAGTTTCATCGATGATTTTAGTAAGTTTACATGGGTATACTTGCTGCGTCACAAGTCTGATGTTTTTCAAAAATTTCATGAGTTCCAAAACCTTGTTGAGCGTCAATTTGATAGCAAGATCATTGCTATGCAAACAGACTGGGGTGGCGAATATCAAAAACTAAATTCCTTCTTTCAACGCATTGGCATATCCCATCATGTGCCCTGCCCCCATGCACATCAACAAAATGGCAGCGCTGAACGAAAACATCGCCATATTGTTGAAGTTGGCCTTTCCTTACTTGCACATGCGGCCATGCCCTTAAAATTCTGGGATGAAGCTTTTGTCACAGCCGCATATCTTATTAATAGGCTCCCTAGTCGGGTCATTAATGGTCAAACCCCTCTGGAGTGCCTATTCCACCAAAAACCAGATTACATGACCTTGCGTACCTTCGGCTGTGCATGTTGGCCTAATCTTAGACCCTACAACACGCGCAAACTCCAATTTCGATCCAAACAATGTGTTTTCCTGGGTTACAGTAACATGCACAAAGGTTTTAAGTGCCTTGATGTTACAGAAGGTCGGGTGTATATCTCTAGAGACGTGGTTTTTGATGAGGATGTTTTTCCTTTTTCTAAACTCCATCCGAATGCAGGAGCTCTCCTTCGGTCCGAGCTTCTGCTTCTAGATCCTACCTTGCTTAGTTCTTCATCTGGTTTTGGAGACAACAATGCTTCTGATCATTCTGATAATGATTCTCTGTGTACTAACCCATTGGATGAGCATGCAGGTCCTCCTGAAAATTCGGCACAGAATGAGCAAACTTTTGTATTTAATAGGCGTCATTTTATGTCGCCTGGAGTCTTTCCTTTTTCGGCAGGGACAAACGACATTCTCGAGGATGATTCTCCTGCACGCTCAGCTGCCTCGCCAGTACGATCCTCTTTGGATCAAGCGCCATCAGGGTCTGAATCTTTGCACCAGACTTCTGTGACAAGAGGACAAGGGGGGACAGAGTCGACATCTGCATCTGAGTTGCTGCCAGGATCCTCTATGTCTTCCCAGTCGCCACTCCTACATACGGCAGGATCCGATGCACCTCCTCATGTGTCCTCTACGTCATCTACACTGCCTATTCCAGCGACAACAATTGTACCGTCTCCACCTCAACAACGACCTTCTACTCGGCTTCAGAAAGGTATTCGCAAGCCTAAAATCTATACTGATGGTACAATATGTTATGGTCAGTTAGTTGGTACATCTGAGGGTCCATTAAATCTGCAAAGTGCACTTACTGATACAAATTGGAAACGTGCAATGGATGTTGAGTTTGATGCTTTGCATAGAAATAAAACGTGGCATCTCGTACCGCCAATAAAAGGAAGAAATGTAATAGACTGTAAATGGGTCTATAAAATCAAGAGAAACTCAGATGGAAAGATTGAAAGGTATAAAGCACGTTTGGTAGCAAAAGGTTTTAAACAAAGATATGGTATAGATTATGAAGACACCTTTAGTACAGTGGTGAAAGCAGCTACTATTCGTTTAGTTCTTTCTCTTGCTGTATCTAGAAACTGGTACTTAAGGCAATTGGATGTGACAAATGCTTTCCTTCACGGTTATCTTGAAGAAGAGGTGTACATGAGACAGCCACCTGGATATGAAGACAAGACCAAACCACATTATCTGTGTAAGCTCGATAAAGCTTTATATGGGTTAAAACAAGCTCCTCGTGCTTGGTACTCTCGGCTATGTGCCAAACTTCAGAGTCTTGGTTTTGTTCCATCAAAGGCTGACACCTCTCTCTTCATTTATCAGAAAGGAAGTCACATTATATTCATGCTTGTTTATGTTGATGATATTATCGTGGCTAGATCCTCACAGGGTGCAGTTGATGTTTTACTTCGTGATCTTGAAAAAGAATTTGCTATCAAGGATTTGGGAGATCTACATTATTTTCTCGGCATTCAAGTTCAAAGAAAGAAAGGTGAATTGTTACTTACACAAGAAAGATATGCCACGGATATACTGAAGAGGGTTAACATGCAACTCTGTCAAGCCTGTAAGAACACTGCTCATAACTACAGAAAAATTATCAGTTACTAGTGGAAAACAGTTGGGAGTAGAAGATGCTACTCGGTATAGAAGTATTGTGGGGGCACTTCAATATTTAACTTTGACTCGGCCAGATCTGTCTTTTGCAGTTAACAAAGTTTGTCAGTTTTTGCACTCTCCAACTACTGTCCATTGGGAAGCAGTTAAGAGGATCTTAAGATATGTGCAGGGCACGATTGGTTTGGGTATTACAATCAGGAAGTCTAATTCTATGCTTGTAAGTGCGTTTTCAGATGCAGATTGGGCAGGATGTCCTGATGACAGACGTTCCACTGGTGGGTTTGCTGTCTTCATTGGGTGCAACCTTGTGTCATGGTGTGCAAGGAAGCAACCGACTGTCTCTAGGTCGAGTACAGAAGCAGAGTACAAATCTTTAGCTAATGCTACAGCTGAAGTAATGTGGATACACAAGTTACTTGATGAATTGGGTATTGCACAAATCTTTAGCCTCTCGATTGGCTATGGTGTGATAATATTGGAGCCAAATATTTATCAGCTAATCCTGTGTTTCATGCACGCACCAAACATATAGAAATAGACTTCCACTTTGTGCGTGAACAGGTAGCAGCGAAATGTCTTGACATCAGATTTATTAGCACCACTGATCAACTTGCTGATGGTTTTACTAAGGCTCTACCTGAGAAAGAGATGATTATGTTCAGGAACAATCTCAATCTTGTGGACAAGTTGTGATTGAGGGGGAGTGTTGAGAATATCCGGTTATATTTCTAGGAATATCAGAAATTCTGGTCTCCTGATAAGGCTGTTGTGGGTGCCGATCGTACATGCAGAGGAGGTAGTTAGAAGTCTATCCGGTCTTGAGTCCTTGTAACATAAGTTAAGAAGTTTGTTATTAGATGGATTGTTGTACGAGTTGTATTGCCACGCCGAGGGCTATTCTTGGCTATATATTAACACGGAACCGTGAACCCCAAAGGGTATCACGTTAATCCCACTTTTACAATGGCAACCGGCAAGTCACTACTCGGTGTGAGTAGGGGAGACAGTTAAAAACACCTGTCACGAAACTCTGTGTGGAACCTCCGACCCTTCGGGGGCTGCATTGTAAGAGGCTCAACCGAGGCAGCTTCCTGACGCGCCTCCTGTCGTGGAAGGATGTCCCGCCACCCATCACCGTTTGGGACGGAGACTTGCCTACGGTGTCCGAGGTGTTCGCGGACAGGGAAGCGCTCCACTGGCTGAGTAGGCAGGCCATGCACCAACTGGGGGTGTGGCCGGCTGTGTTTTCGCCGCCTTTGGTCCAGTTCCCTGCCTCCCAACATCCGCTCTGCCACGGCCTAGAACTAGGACAGTCTGGCTACCCACAGGTGACACAACGACTTATTGGTAGGTCGTGGGGTGGTCGTCTTCGGATTTCTCACCGTCATCATCCGCCCACCGCCGGTGTTTCGTGCACCCTTCCGAGATGGTCGGAAAGAATGAAACTGCGGTCGACGAGAGGGTGGACGAGCTGGGTGTGGTCAGTGTCGCCGCTGTGGCCGAGCTTGGCCCTGTGGACACGAAAGACTCGGACTTGGGCCCAAACGAGGCTGAACCGTTGCTCCAAAGAAGGGAGCACCATGGGTCGAGCGTCCTCGGCCACTATCAGAGCAGACCGCCATGGCGAGCTAGGTGTCTGGACCGCCGGCCAGCTGGAGGTGGATGTGTGGACGAGGAAAACGTTGATCCCCGATGTCGAAGGAGGCCGCTGCGACGAGTTGGGAGGCGAGGTCCCCGTCTCCGGCATGCCAGCGGTCATCGGCAACAGCTGAACCGTCAGCAAGGTCGTGGGCTCCCTGTCCATAGCGGTCACAACGGTCGTGGATCCATGAGCCCCGACCTTCAGCATGGCCGGCTACGGCGCGGCTGCGCCATCACCAACGGTGACATGCCCGCTTGCACTACCCTGGGTGGCGGTGGCAAGATCCAGCGCGCGGTAAGTGGTGGCGAGGTCTGGCCGTGGTGCCGATGGGGAGGCCGGCGCGCGCAGGTCTGGCCTACAACTGACTTGCTTTCAGACTCCTGGTTTGAACTCCAAAGTAATTTACAAATCGCTCAGCGGAGCATGACCCGGCGCGGGACTAGGCCTTCTCGGGAGCTTCATGGAGGGGAGGGAAGAGGGGAGGTGGCGCCGGCGCTGGGATGGCGGCAGGGGGCAGGGGGCAGGCGCCAGGTGCGCCGCGCCTAGGGTTTGGTCCGCCTCTCGATCGGCATAAGCGTGTTTTTCAAAACTTCCTCGGGCTATTAAAGAGCACAAGGAGATCCTCGGACCTCCCAGAAATGTCATCCTTATATCCACAGCGACATTCAATCATTTAAACAAAATACAACCATGGGAAACTTCCTATGGACAGTAGGCAGAATCAAGGATGGCGTAAAAGAAAATTGGGAAGGTAGAAAACAAATTCTATTGAATTTTGCCTGATCATATTTGCAATTTTTATCTGTTTGTAGCTAACAGAACTTGCATTTCTACCTAATTGGGGCTGTTTGAGAGAGTTCCCAATGGAACACCCAAGCTGATCCCATGGGAGCTTTGCCAAATGGTATTGTTATAGAGAATGACTCCCAAAGTGATTCTATGAAATGAATTAAGATGCAAGGAGCTGAAAAACTAGCTTCTCCCGTCCATCAAAAAGTGTTATTTCCTCCAGCTCCTGACTCCACTTCTCCCACCAATGCCAGTAGATTAAATTAATTCAGATTCACTTCCTGCACAAAATCATTTCATCCATAGTGTTTATCCTAGAAAATCACTAGAGAATCATTTTCAGGTACATAATCACATCCCTAGAGAACCAGAAGCAGGAGTTATACCAAATAGGCCCTTATATATAGTAACATATAACAATAATGTAACACTATTGCATGATTACTCAAGACAATTGGTAATTCACACAAGATACACGGAAAAAAGAAGAGAGTTACTACCAAGAGTTCCAACCATAGTAGAGGCAAATTATGATAGCAGATCTTAAAACTGCTTACCCTCTCAGTCAGAGACTTATTCTTATCCCGCGTGATTTGTAGTTCCTTTGATAATGATTCCTGCACCATCAAGATTCTACAAAAGAATGTAATTAAAATGGCATGTCAAGTCTGGCATAGCCTGGGCTAAAGTTATCTTTTATTAAAATTGTGTTAATCAGATCAGGACCTGCACAATTATTTTTATGATCAACGATCAGTTCAGACAAAGTTTTGTTGTTTAGTCAGACCTTTGTACTCTAAATGAAGGCAACATACTTAATTATGATCTATAACAAATTATATGAGGAAATATGAAAATTCAAGCAATTTTTGGTTCAGTTTTGACCAATATTAAGGTTGAATTTAGATATTTTGAAGAAATTTGGACCGTAAGGAGTTTCGATGGTCACTAATCACTTGCCAATTTGGAACAGGACACAAATAAAATAATCAGGTGGCAGACGGTAAGTTTAGGCATAACAAAATTCCCTATTTTTCATTTCTTGTCCTTGAGTCCATGTCATCAAACTTTCAGAATGATATTTGTCTTTAGAAAGTACAATGTTAATAAATATTAATGTACTCCAAAGGGCATCTGGAGTGTAAGAACTTCACCAGCCTTAAGGATGATCTGGCATCCGGCATTTTTTAGGGCGACCTTAAACGTTACAGTGCCGGTCTCAAGCTTGAAGCCAGGTCTTAAGAATAAAAAAAATAAAAATTGACAAACGAAACAGACGAAGGCGAGGAACCCCGTGGAGGACCACTGCCGACGTTGCGAGGCTGCTGACCATGCTGCTGCAACCCGCATGCACGGGCGTGGTTTCGATGTCAGAGCACCCATAGCCCTGGCATCACCACCTTCGAGAGGCCATGGATCAAGATTAGCTGCTGATTGAGGCTCCAATCAGCAAGGGGAAATGTGGGATTGGCACTGAGCTCCACAGCACCTTAATTGTGGAGGATGCAGAGCTGCTACACATAGAGCAGTGAACTCGAACTGGTGTGCGCACCAGGTGGCGAGGTAATGAGCATGAACGCTGCCTTGAGCTCCTCCCTGTTGTGGCAATGTGGCCATGCAGGAGATGAAGTCATCAGCGACAGCGGCACCGATGGCGGAGAAGGGTACTGTCCCTGCTTTGGGGAACCAGTAAATGGTTGAGGCATTTTTTTTATTTCTAAATGGAGCCATAGCAGGTTCAGTCTTTACTGAGCACAGGTCCACCTTAAGGTTAAGGGCGATCACAACCACTCTGGATACCCTAAAAAGGTACTCCCTCCATTCTAAATTGTTAGCGATTTACTAGAGTGGAGGGCATTAAGAGAGACAAGGCAAACATGGAGGCTTTAAGAGAGACAAGGGAGTCTTTGTGCCCGTGTACTGAAGGCTAAGTATTATCCCAATGGAAATTTACTGGACACAGCGGCGTTCCCGGTGAATCAGTCTCCCACGTGGTGGGCAATTGTTCATGGTCTTGAGTTGGTGAAAAAGTGCTACATTTGGAGAATAGGGTCTGGACAGCGTAACTACACATGGAGGAACATGGCGGTGGCCAATCAACATCTGCAAACCTTGAAGGTCGTCTGATTTGGAAAGAATACTGGAAGATACCGCTTCCTCACAAAATCCTAATTTTTGGATGGAAAATAATGAAGAATGGGCTAGCAAAGCAACATAACAAATTCCGGAGAAGTATAATCCAGAAGAACACCTGTGAAATATGTGGGATGGGAGCGGAGTTGCTGAACGCTCTGGTTGGCTGCCATCATGCATGTCACCTTCGTATGGCAATGAGACAGCACTGGATGTTGCCGGATGAGGAACAGTTCCTCAAGGCACTTAGGCACAGCTGCTGGTCAAGTCTGTATTTCCTTTTTCAAGGGTGTGTTTTCTTTGTTTTCTGATGGGTGTGTTGGGGTGCAAGGTTTTTTTGGGGTCTCCCCTAACTATTGGAGTATGTGTGTATTAGGCCCATGAGGCCCATGTATGACTACTATATAGCTACCCTTCTAGGGTTAGCCCAATAATCTAAGGATCATTTCCAGCATGGTATCAAGCTAGGTCTTTTTTTTCTCTCTCTCTTCCTTCTCCCAGCCAGCCGCCGCCTCCTCTGCCCGGCGCGGCTGCCGTCGCCGCCACGGCCATGGCCGACCTCCCCCTCCTCCCCCTACCTATTTCTCCTCCTTCCGTCCCCTTCCCTCCTCCTCCTGGGCGCGGCTCCCCGGCCGGCGCAGCCCGACGCCGCCGCCCTCATCGTCGCGGGCGCGGGCGGGCCCAGCACGGACGCCACGATGCGCGACCCCCCCCCCCCCCCCCCCCCCCCCGCGGACGGCGCGGGCCTCCTCCCCGCCGCCGGCGCGCAGCCAGGGGACGGCGCGGGCCTCCTCCTGGGCACCAGCACAGGCAGCCCCCTGCCTGGTGCCGGCCAGCAGCCGCACGTCGCCCCTCCTGCTGCTGTCCTGCTGCCTGGCGCGGCTGCGGGCGCTGGCAGCAACCTGCAGTGCAAGCGCCGCCGGCTTCTTCCCGGCGCCCCCTCCTCCACCACTTCTTCCCCAACCCGACTCCACCCTCGCCGCCGCCCTCGTTGCCGCCCGGGTCGCTGCCGTGGAAGGTCAGGTGTGCGTGCGGCTGCCCTCGTCTGAGAGCGGGAGCGCGATGCGGTCGACGCCCTCGCTCGTCAGATCGCCAAGGCAGAGCAGCTCCTCTCGTCTACCCTGTGCTTCCCGACACCGGAGCCACCTCCTCCAGCTCGCGAGCTCCCCGACCGGCTCTCGTACCGGTGGCCGATCCGGACGATCCACTCGTCGCGCAGCTCGACTACCAGGCCAGGGGCGTCCAGAACATCCGGAGTCTGGTTCCCATCGTCCTCGACCCTGAGTCGCCCTCCTACGCCCGCTGGCGGGACCTGGTCCTCCTCACCCTCCGCCGCTACGCCCTCGACGACCACGTCCTCACCGACACCACGGCTGCGGCTCAGTCCTCTGCGTGGCTGCGCCTCGACAGCATCGTCCTCTCCTGGATCCTTGGGACTATCTCCCTCGACCTCCACGACCTCGTCTGCGCTCCTCCTGAGGGCACCCCCGCCACCGCCCGTCGTGCCTGGCTGGCGCTCGAGGGTCAGTTCTTAGGCAACGCCGAAGCCCGGGCCCCGCGTCTCGATGCGAGCTTCCGCACCTTCGTTCAGGGCGACCTCTCCATCGGTGAGTACTGCCGCCGGATGAAGGGCATGGCAGACGCCCTCGGTGACCTGGGTTGCGCCGTGGAGGACCAGTTCTTGGTCCTCAACGTCCTCCGCGGCCTTGGCGAGCGTTACAGCCACCTCCGGACCTGGATCACACGACAGCGGCCCTTCCCCACCTTCCTGCAGGATCGTGACGACCTTGTCATGGAGGAGCTTACTCAGGGCATCCAGCTTGGGTCTCTCTCCACGTCAGGGTCCTCGTCGTCCTCGACTGCCCTTGCCGCTACTCCTCCGCTGCGCCCCACCGCTCTGCCTGTGTCGTCTCTTCTTGGTCCTCCTCCTCCCGGCCCGAGCGGGGGTGTGGGGGCCGTGGCGGACGCCGTCGCCGCGGGGGAAGGTGGGGTGCGGGACCTGGCTATGGGAGCACACCGGCGCCTCCACGAGGTGCACCCTGGCCATCCTACAACCACCGATGGTCAGGGCGCATCTCCATGTGGCCCTTCCAGACGGTCGGCGGTGAGCCTCGTCCACCGGCGGCCATGCTCGCTGGCGCCGTCCCGGACGCCCCTCCGTTCACGTCGCCATGGGCTCCGGGTGTCGTCCCTCTGCTCCCGTCGCCGTGGACTCCACCTCCCGAGATCTCGCTCGGGCCTGTCGGTTGGGACCCGACAGCCTTGGCTCGTTCCTTCAGCACCATGAGCCTGACTCCACCAGTCAGCCCAGACTGGATCGCCGACTCGGGTGCCACTTTCCACACCACTCCTGACCTTGGTATACTTTCCTCAGTTCACCCTCATTCCTCCTCTTACCCTGCGTCCATCATGGTCGCAAATGGTTCGTGTCTTCCTGTCACGTCTGTGGGTGCTGCCGGCGCTTATGGCTCCTTTCGTCTTCCTGATGTTCTGGTTGCTCCATCTATGGTTCACAACCTTCTTTCTACTCGTCATTTTACCACTGACAATTCTTGTTCTGTTGAATTTGACTCTGACAATTCTTGTTCTGTTGAATTTGACTCTTCTGGTCTTACTGTGAAGGATTTGGCTTCCCGGCGTCCTCTTCTCCGATGTGACAGCACGGGGCCCCTTTACACTCTTCGGTTTCCTCCGTCTGCACCGTCTTCTTCGCCTTCCACTTCGTCCGCTGCTTTCGCCGCCACTTCTTCCTCCACTACTTGGCACCGTCGACTTGGGCATCCTGGACGTGTTGCCCTGACACAGCTTAGTCGTAGCTCTGCCATATCATGTACTCGAGCTCACGATGAGCATTTGTGTCATGCGTGCCAACTGGGCCGACATGTTCGTCTTCCTTTTGCTACTTCTTCACATGCGACCCATATTTTTTATCTTGTACACTGCGACCTTTGGACATCTCCTGTTGTGAGCATTTCTGGCTATAAATACTATCTTGTCGTGCTTGATGACTTCTCTCACTACTCCTGGACTTTTCCCTTGCGTGCTAAGTCTGAGGCTTTCCCCACGCTCCACCACTTCTTTGCCTGGGTGTCTACTCAGTTCGGCCTCACCATCAAGGCCGTCCAGTGTGACAATGGCCGTGAGTTCGACAACACCCCCTCTCGTGTTTTCTTCCTCTCTCACGGTATCCAGTTGCGCATGTCTTGCCCCTATACCTCCTCCCAGAACGGTAAGGCTGAGCGCATGATTCGCACCACGAACGACACCATGCGCACCCTTCTGTTCCAGGCTTCGCTTCCCGCCCGCTTCTGGGTCGAGAGCTTGCACACCTCCACCTATCTCCTTAATCGCTTGCCTTTCACTGCCTGTCCAGCTCCCACACCACACCACGCTCTCTTCGGCACCGCTCCTCGTTACGAGCACCTCCGTGTCTTCGGGTGTGCATGTTATCCTAACACCACTGCCACTGCTCCCCACAAGCTGGCTCCCCGTTCGACGCTGTGTGTCTTCCTCGGGTACTCCCCGGATCACAAGGGGTACCTTTGCTTTGACCTTGCTTCCCATCGGGTTCTCATCTCTCGTCACATTGTATTTGACGAGTCCGTCTTCCCATTCTCCACCACCTCCGCACCCACCTCCGACCTTGACCTCCTCTTTCTGTTTCCCACCGACGCGGTGGTCCAGCCACCTTTGTCGTTTTGTCCTGCAGGTCCTGCTCCACCGCGCCCTCCACCGGGCTCGTGCCCCGGCCCGACATCCTCAGGTGCTGCGCCTGACCCTGCGCCCTGCGAGGGTCCGGCGGCCACGTCCTTTGGTGTTGTGCCTGACCCTGCGCCCTGCGCGGGTCCGGCGTCTTCGGCACCTCCCGCGTGTTTCGCCCAGCCGGTGCGTGTCTACCAACGTCGTGCGCGGCCGGCATCGCCGCACCCGTTGTCGGCCCTGTCACCGTCGTCGCCACCTCGGTCACTTCTGGTGGCCTCTTCTCCGTCGTCGACGCCTACGCCACCTCCACCGCCACGAGCTGCTCGTGTCGAGCCGCAGGTGTACCGGCCTTTCCTCCACGGACACCCGCGTCATGTTCACCCCATGATGACGCGGCAGGCGGCTGGTGTCCTGCGGCCCCGGGTTCTCGCCGCAACGCCCGACGAGCTGCAGGTCTCTCCCGTGCCCTCTTCCGTGCGCGACGCCTTGGCGGATCCTCACTGGCTTCGTGCGATGGAAGAGGAGTACGCGACCCTTTTTGCCAACCAGACCTGGGATCTGGTGCCCCGTCCACCTGGCTCCAACGTCGTCACGGGCAAGTGGATCTGGATACACAAGCGGCGGGCGGATGGCACCCTTGAGCGGTACAAGGCTCGCTGGGTTCTCAAGGGTTTCACTCAGCGTCCTGGTGTTGATTACGATGAAACTTTCAGTCCAGTGGTGAAGCCAGCTACAGTCCGCACAGTTCTCTCACTAGCCCTTCTCGCTCCTGGCCCGTGCATCAGCTGGATATCAAGAATGCTTTTCTCTACGAAACACTAGCTGAGACGGTCTACTGCAGCCAGCCTGCAGGCTTTGTTGACTGTTCTCGCCCTGATATGGTCTGCCGCCTCAACAAGTCCCTCTACGGCCTCAAGCAGGCCCCTCAGGCGTGGTACTCTCGGTTTGATGCATTTTTGCTCACATTGGGGTTTGTGGAGGCCGTCAGATACTTCTCTGTCCATCTATCACCATGGCGGTGAGACTGCCTATCTGCCGTTCTATGTTGATGATATTGTGCTCACAGCCTCCAGCCCGTCACTACTGCGGCGAATCATTACCACTCTTCAGTAGGAGTTCGCTATGAAAGATCTCGGTGTGCTCCATCACTTCCTCAGGGTCGCAGTTGAGTCTCGTCCCGGGGGTCTCTTTCTTCACCAGCGGCAGTACACTCTTGATATCCTGGAGCGAGCTGGAATGACTGACTACAAGCCCTGCTCCACCCTAGTTGATACTCAGGCCAAGCTGTCAGACACCGAGGGCACCACAGTCACTGACCCCACTGCGTACCGGAGTCTTGCAAGGGCGCTTCAGTACCTCACCTTCACCCGCCCAGACATCACCTATGCAGTTCAGCAGATTTGCCTTCACATGCATGATCCGCGCGAGCCTCACCTAACTGCTCTCAAGCGCCTCCTCCGCTACCTCCACGGCACTGTCGACTACGGCCTGCTCCTCCACCGGTCTTCCTCCACCGAGCTCGTCGTCTACACCGACGCTGACTGGGCCGGGTGTCCGGATACTCGTCGGTCCACCTCCGGCTACGCTGTCTTCCTGGGCGGCAACCTGGTGTCCTGCTCGTCCAAGTGTCAGCCGGTGGTCTCCCGCTCTAGTGCTGAGGCGGAGTACCGCGCTGTTGCTAACGGCGTGGCTGAGGCCTCCTGGCTCCGACAGCTCCTTGGCGAGCTCCACAGTCCCCTCGCCCGGAGCACGTTGGTCTACTGTGACAACGTCAGTGCGGTGTACCTCTCCACCAACCCCGTTCAGCACTAGCAAGCATGTGGAGATCGACCTCCATTTTATCCGCGATCGGGTGGCCATCAGCGATGTTCGAGTTCTCCACGTTCCGACCACCTCCCAGTTTGCCAACACCTTCACCAAGGGCCTCCCGTACTCGACTTTCTCCGAGTTTTGCTCGCCTCAACATCACTAGTGGCTAGTTGCGTCCGTGGCGGGGCTCGTGTTATATATGTTCCAAATTCAGTTGGTCATTATATTGGCCGACTTCTGACGGAGCGAAGTGGAGGCCCGTCGCCGGAGGCTTGGGACGCTTGGGGGGTGCGGAGGGCGAGCCCCCCGCGGAACGGTATACATACCCGTCGTTAGGGTTTCACCTGGATTTGATTCACTTGTAAGCCGCCATACGGCGTTGTAACCGAACTCTTGATTATAGTGAGGAGTGTTTGCTGGCTGGTGCCCGTGGTTTTTACCTTCCGCATTGGGAGGGTTTTCCACGTTAAATCTTGTGTCTCTCTGTGGTTTGATCTTGCATTCTTTCTCGTTTGTTCGTCGTCATTCACAACAGCTCATTTGTTGTGCTTCTTTTCGTGCTCAATCTTGAAACTCCGCTGCGCCGGTAGTTCAGACTGCAGGGGGGTGTTGGAGTATGTGTGTATTAGGCCCATGTATGACTACTATATAGCTAGCCCAATAATCTAAGGATCATTTCCAGCACTAACCTTTCTGTATTGACTCTTTCTTTCTTAATGAAATGACGCGCAACTCTTCTGCGTTGTTCGAGAAAAAAATATTGACCATCTCAATTTTTTGGTTTTTCTGATGCAGGCAGAAAGGCATATGAGAGCAAGATGCCTGATGCTTCTGTGGTGAACTTGGCATGTGAGGAACGATATCACCCATGAATCAGTAGCTTCTCCATTGAGGGGTCCATTCGTTTCCTTAAACGTTATTGGACAGAACTGTGTAATATCAGGAAAAATAAAGATATAGCTGACCCTTTGGGCAAACAACCAGTCTGTACTTTGTATGCACGGCGGGTGACCAAGGCGTGACGACAGCCATGCCCATGGAACAGGCCTGATCTGGGATGGCGGAAAGTGAATGTTGATGGTGCTTTCTGTAGGTCAACAGGCGCTGCAGGCATTGGGTTCATCATCAGGGACCACAATGCTGCGGTCTGTCTTGTTGCCTGGCGAGATGTGCCAGGAGCCAGGGATGCTGAAAAAGTAGAGGCGCAGGCCACCAGGGAAGGGCTTCGTTATGCTGCTGAAGAATCCGAGACCCTGGCAGTGCTTGAGACTGACTGCAGCTTGGACCAGGCTCTACTGAAGAACTCGACGAGGGACTGACGACAGCTACGGCTAATAGAGGAGGAGGCAAGACAGGCTGGGAGCCTCATGTCTGAGTGGAAAGTAGTCCACACGAGAAGAGGAGGAGGCGAGACAGGCCGAGACCCCGGCGGGTGCTTGAGACTGGCTGCAGCTCGGTTTAGGGTTTGGCGCCACGCAATGCCAGCTTGTATCGAGCAAATTGTTGCTCAAGATTGTAATTTGAATACTGAGCAATAAAAGAGTCTCTTTTCCTCGAAAAAAAGCTTCCCTAGCTTTAACCAAGTTTATAGAAAAATGCACAAACATTTACAATATCAAACAAGATTCATTAGATACACCATGAATATATTTTATGGTTCATTTTTTGTATTATAAATGTTAATATGTTTTTTCTGTAAACTTTGACATAGTTGGACAAGTTTGACTTAGGACAAAACTAAAAAGACTTAAAATTGAAACAGAGGTAGTAGCCAAAGCTATGTTGTTAGTACATTTTTTTCTGGAATACGCAGGAGGACTGCGTATCATTATATTAAGAGAGAGAAAAAAGAGAGGCTCATATAGCCAGTACAAACATAAAAGACTCGAGAGGTTAACGACCAGTACAAACATAATCAACCAGTGAACCTTAACCAAGTTAAGTGGAAGGTTTGTGATAGGAAACCTAGTCCTACCGGGCTTGGATCAGAGATTGTAGGAGTGGGAGATCGGGGGACGAGGCCTGAGGGCTCGAGGATGTTAGAGTGTGCAGCGGAATCTGGCCCGACTCGCTATACCCACGAGTCGGCGCCCCTCGGGCCCAGGTCCACCGGAGCCCACAACATATAAGGCCTTGGGCCTAACTCAACCCAAAAGACTAGCCTGATAGGTGAGGACTGTCCTCGCCTTATATGTTGTGCTCCCCCACCATCAATTACTGATGTGGGACTAAACCTAACAATCTCCCTCTGTCACACATCGGACCCAAACTCTTCACATCACACACCTCGTGCGATCTCCAGAAGTTCTCCAGGTCCTGAGTCCAACGCTCCATATCACACACCACATGTGACCTCCGAGAGCTTAACGGACTCCCCCTTATCATGTGTGACCTCCGGCCCTGAGTCCAACGCATTATCACACACAACCCGTGTGACCTCCATGACGTTAACGGACTCCCCCAGGCCGTTGAGATTTTTCCAGGTTTTACCTACCATGGGCTCCGTTACCACTTGTTAACTCCCCCAGGCCGTTGAGATTTTTCCAGGTTTTACCTACCATGGGCTCCGATACCACTTGTTAGAGTGCGCAGCGGAATCTGGCCTAGCTCGCTATACCCACGAGCTGGCGCCCCTCGAGCCTAGGTCCACCGGAGCCCACAACATATCATGCTTTGGGCCTAACTCAACCCAAAAGACTAGCCTGATAGGTGAGGACTGTCCCCGCCTTATATGTTATACTCCCCCACCATCAATTACCGATGTGGGACTAAACCTAACAGAGGACGGCGCGAGGGTGCCGTGGTCACGCGCAGGAATGAGGCGAGGTGCGAAGGTTTTCTCCCGGCTCCCTTCAGGAAGCCGGAACCAAATAAGATTGTTTCTGCTTAATCTTCCAAAATTGTCTTACAAAGTATTTATATCTCTTCCTCTCTCAAAAATAGCAAATAACCCCCTAATAATTAATTAAAATAATAAATCGGACCCTAAGCCTGCCAGAACTCAGCCGCTAGCAGGCTTCCTCCTCTCGTAGTGGACACCTGTCATAACAGTTTGACTAGATTTTGAGTGACTAAAAGTGGATAAACATTTCTAATATGTACCTCTCCTCTAGCGATGAATTTTCTTCCTTCAATTTCTTTATGACAGCTTCAGGGTCAACAATGGATTCCCTGTCTCCATTAGTTGTTACATTTACTTCCTGGAAAACAGAGACGAGAAAATATGATAAATCATTAATTTCTAATTCAAGAATTAACAAAAGAAATTCGCAAATTGCAACCAGTGATCCATTAGTTATTAGTTATCAGTTTATGCCAGTACACTACATAAACAACAAAGAGATTTTCAGATCAAGAAAGTGACATTAATGCATTTATTCAGAGTAACAAGTGTAAATTTTATGTTCAAAAAGGATTTATAATTTCTTACTTCAATCTATGATAATACTTTACAAAATCTGCTTCAACATTCCATAGTTTCATGTGTTGAAAGCATCACACAGCTTAGTCTAAATTCATCATAGAGCAAATTACATTCGTCCTGAACTATGGGTTTGTATCAGATCACACAGCCTGCATGTATAACTCGCATGCTGGGCAAAGTGAGGTACACAAAGCTTCCAGCTCTAGGAACAAAATTCAGGCTAAATATATTAAAAAGCATACTAAGCTCCTCTAGCCCCTCCAAGGCAACCAAGATCTCTGAACAACTTTCTTTCCCTTGCCTTCCAGAAAGAAACAAACACATGACTATATGTTAGAGGTAGAAAGATAGACTGGCCGCTGGCGTGCATGCGCCATGGTTTACTTAATAATCACCTAGTACAGTTTAAGCAAAAAATGCTAGCAGTGGGAAGGGTTTGAACTAGTTCTATACCATATTTTTCTTCCTTAACCATAATAAGCAGATATCCTGCATATTCAACATGAAAAAATGTAGGGGCAGTGAAATTACCTTTGATTTGTATTTGACGGCAATCCTCTCACTTCGTTTTACTCCATTGGGAGAAGGTGGCAAACTTGTATTCACTTTACAAAACGATTTTTCAGGTGTTGTACGTATAGGGGAAGTTGATCTGGATAGGGTGCCGGCAATATCAGTATTGCCACCACCTGTATTTGACAAACCATGCAAAACTGATCTTTCGGGTCCTGTGGTATTTGGAGACTTTTCAGCTCTCTGCTGGGATATTGTTCTTGAAGATGATCTGTCAGCACTTCTGATCCTTTGCAAATAACCTGACTTCCAGGAACCTTTCCCAAATGGACGTGGTGACAATCCTGCATACAGATTATCATCAGCTGAGCTATATGTCCCAATTGAGGAATTACTGACTTAATCAAACACAGTCTCTGCGTTTTTTTCAAAAACATAAGAGAGCTGTGTTTCATAATATTAGAGAGGTGAAAGGAGGGGGGGAGGGGGGGGGGGGGGGAGGAGGGGGGGGGGGGGGTCGTGTCCCAACAGGATCCTCACTCATATGGGGACCAAATATGAGAAATATGAGTGAGCCTTTTACACGGTCTCATGATTCATACACAGCGAACAAACACGGCTCAGCCTAGACCTATCTGACCTAGGTTGCAATCGCAAGTCTTGGCCCTTGCAGATTCTTACCAAAGGTTGTGCTCGTCCTTCAGCTCACTCAAAATCGTGTTAACTAAAGGAGATGCCTCCTCAAAAACACATGCATTCCTATGTTTCCATATAATCGAGGTGCCAAGTAAAATTAGAGTGTTCACTCCTTTTTTGAGCTCCTCTTTAACTCTTCTCATCGTCTTGCGCCACCAATCTGCAAAGCTCCGTTCGTTTTCTCAAGGGACTGAAGGGACTGAATCTGCTAGGTCCAAAGGATTGAACAATTTGAACCATACATGTCTTGCCACAACACACATTGTTAAAGGATGTTGCATCATCTCATCTTGATCGTGTACTGGGCATTTATCTAGATGAGAGAGGTCCCTGGTCCCTTTGCATATTGTACTTGTACATAGGGCTTTTGCCCCTTCTCTGAACACACAAGCTCTATTCTAACATGGTATCTAGAGCCTAGTTGCGCTAGGGTTACCTCGTGGCCGTCGGCTTCTCCGTGCCTCGCCGCGTCACTGTCGACTCGTTCTGACACAACTCTTTCCTGGCGCCTCCGTGTTTTCTTCCTAGCTGCCGCCGAACCTTTTCCAGCTACGCAAACCCCTCTGTCGCGGCTTCTTCAAGCGCACACGAGCGCAGGTCCACGTGGACCCAAGAGAGAGTGAGGTGCACGCGACACCGGATCCCGCCGCCAGGCGTGGCTCCCCTACTACCGCTGGACGCGGCCCTCCTGCTGTCGGGTCCGGGCGTGGCTTCTTGCCCCACATGGCGGGGATCTTCAGGTCCGACTGCTCATCCCTTGCTGTCAGGTCACGGGTGCGACCTACTACTCCGTTCTGCCCTGCTTCATGAGATGGTCTAGTTCAGTCGACCTCCTCCTCAGTTCTGTCTGCTCGGTCTGCATCCTCCGGAATTCTTGGTTCTTCTCCCAAAGTGCCTTGTCAGTAGCCTCTCGCGGCACTAGGACCCGCAGTTCAGGTGGCCTTCGTTGTGATCACTGTGACAGAGATGGACATGACGAGGCTCATTGTTACAAGAAGAGACAGGCTCAGTCTCGTCGAGGTGGGCGTCCCTCATAGGGTTCTGCTAGTGCGACTACTAGTGTTGCCATCATATTGATACATACGAGATACTCATGTTGCTTCGTTGTCTTGCTAACTCTGCACCTACTGGAGCTGCTGGTTCTGCCACTCCTGGGGAGAGGCGGTGGTGACGGCTGTCCACCTCCTCAACCGCTCGCCCACCAAGGCGCTTGACGGCAAGACGCCGTACGAGGCCTGGCACGGGCGCAAGCCGACGGTCAGCCATCTTCGCGTCTTCGGGTGCCTCGCGTTCGCCAAGGAGCTCGGCCACGTCGGCAAGCTCGACGACCGGAGTGCACCTGGGGTCTTCATCGGCTACGCGGAGGGCGTCAAGGCCTATCGCATCCTCGACCCCGCGACACAGCGCGTCCGCATCTCGCGTGACGCCGTGTTCGACGAGGGACGAGGCTGGGCGTGGGACAAGGCGGTGGACGACGGCTCGACTTCGACCCTCCGAGACTTCGTCGTAGAGTACGTCTACTTCGAGGGAGCCGGGGGAGCTAGCAGCTCGTCTTCACCGAGTTCGCTCGCCACGACTCCTCGCTCACCTCCAGCTCCGGCGAGTCCTCCACCACCTTCGGCACCGGCCACACCCCACGCTTCGCCACCTTCGGCACCGGCTACGATCCGCTCTGCACCAGCACCGGCTCTGGCTCTCCAGCACCGGTTCCTGGATCTCCAGCACCAGCTCCCGCATCTCCTGCACCGGCCACTCCATGCTCTCCTGCACCGGCGGCCACACCACCGGGATCGGCCACAGCAGCTCCGGTCCACGACGAGCAGCGCTCGGTGGAGTTCGCCACTCCGCTGACCAACGATGAGGACCGCGTCGACGCCTACCACGACGACGAGCCTCTACGCTACCGCACCATGGACAACCTCCTCGGCGAGTTGTCCGTCCCTGGACTGGCGCAGCACGACTTCGAGGGGGAGCTGCACTTGGCGCACGACGACGACGAGCCCCGCTCCTTCGCTGAGGCGGAGGGAGACGCGGCATGGAGTGCTGCGATGAAGCAGGAGATGGACGCCGTCGAGCGGAACCACACCTGGGAGCTGGCGGATCTTCCTGCCGGCCACTGCGCCATCACCCTGAAGTGGGTGTTCAAGCTCAAGAAGGATGAGGCTGGTGCTGTGATCAAGCACAAGGCACGACTCGTGGCGCGCGGGTTCGTTCAGCAGGAGGGAGTCGACTTCGACGACGCATTCGCACCCGTTGCACGCATGGAGTCCGTTCGCCTGCTACTCGCTCTGGCAGCCCAGGAGGGCTGGCATGTCCACCACATGGACGTCAAGTCTGCCTTTCTCAACGGCGACTTAAAGGAGGAGGTCTACGTCCGTCAGCCGCCGGGTTTCGTAATCCCCGGCAAGGAGAACAAGGTTCTTCGCCAGCGCAAGGCCCTCTACGGCTTGCGGCAGGCGCCTCGAGCTTGGAACGCCAAGCTGGACTCCACCCTCAAGCAAATGGGGTTCCCAAATGGGGTTCCAGCAGAGCCCTCACGAGGCTGCTGTCTATCGGCGGGGCAAGGGTGGCAACGCCCTGCTGGTGGGCGTCTACGTCGACGACTTGGTGATCACCGGCACCAAGGAGGACGAGATTGAGGCATTCAAGGCGAAGATGAAGACCGTCTTTCAGATGAGCGACCTGGGGCTCCTCTCTTTCTACCTGGGAATTGAGGTCCACCAGGACAGCTCCGGCATCTCCCTTCGCCAGACCGCCTACGCCAAGCGCATCGTCGAGTTGGGCGGGCTCACCGACTGCAACCCAGCCCACACACCTATGGAGTAGAGGCTGAAGCTGAGCCGCGACAGCACGGCGGAGGAGGTTGATGCGACACAGTACCGGCGCATTGTGGGTAGCCTTCACTACCTCGTCCACACGCGGCCGGACTTGGTGTTCGCCGTGGGCTACGTCAGTCGGTTCATGCAGCGACCGACGGCGGAGCATCAGCAAGCCGTCAAGAGGATTCTTCGCTACGTTGCGGGTACCTCCGACTACGGCCTGCACTACCCGAGGTGTCCCGGTGCGGTGCACTTCATCGGGTATAGCGACAGTGACCACGCCGGCGACATTGACACGAGCAAGAGCACCAGCGAGACGCTGTTCTTCCCTGGCAAGTGTCTGATCAGCTGGCAGTCGGTCAAGCAGCAGGTGGTGGCTCTGTCCAGCTGCGAGGCAGAATACATCGCAGCCACCACCGCTTCGACTCAGGCCATCTGGCTCGCTCGGCTGCTCGGCGATCTCATTGGCAGAGATGCAGCACCCGTGGAGCTGAGGGTGGACAGCAAGTCCGCCTTGGCTTTGGCAAAGAACCCCGTCTTCCACGAGCGCAGTAAACACATCAGGGTGAGGTATCACTTCATCAGAGACTGCCTAGATGAGGGGAGCATCAAGGCTGGCTACATCAACACGCAAGACCAGCTTGCTGATTTCCTGACCAAGTCCCTTGGGCGAGTCAAGTTCCAGGAGCTCCGTGCCAAGATTGGGATGGTCCAGGTTGCTCAGAAGCATACGCACAAGACTTAGGGGGAGATTGATAGACCTCTTTAACTCTTGTGCTTATCCATTAGGAATATGCTTAGTATCTACTTTAGAATATGCTTTACTTTAGCAACAACTTGGCATCAACTTGGCAGCCAAGTTAGCTTTTGCAACAGCTTCTTGGCAGCCAAGTTTGCTGCCCTATATATGTATCCCTGCAGTTTTCATTGCCTCTAAGGCTAATACATCAGATCAGCCCCAATTACCTGTGATAATTTCCAACACTCACGTTGATGGCGACGCTCGCCGGCGGCCAAGGGGCGTGACAAAGGCGCGCACCGATAAACATCGACATTTGGACTGGGAGTGGTGTCGAGTCAAACCGCACGGAGTTGTTCCCGCAACAGCGAGAGGCATGCACCAGCTGGCATCCTCGCCTGGATGGAGGAGGGTGTCGGCCACCTCCACACTGTGCGGAGCTATTCTCGGACTCGCCCACGATGGCGAGAGGCGCACACCGGCAAGGGTCCATGCCTAAACGGAAGGGGGGTGCCAGTCGCTGCCACACCGTGCGGAGTCGATACCGGACTCACCCGCGACGGTGGAAGTCGTCGTTGACAATGACGACACAGCCGACCTGAGTAGAAGAGAAGAAGCGCCGGCCACTGCCACACGGGGGAGGCAGAATCAGGCCCAAGGAGCCCACGACGACGACGTCAACGCTGCACAGAGCCATCTGGGAGAGGAGGGGCGCCGGCCACCGTCACGAGGACGACGGATCCGAATCCGAGACCTGCGAAGGAGGAAGTGGCGTCGGCGCCGCCACATGAGGACGACGGATACAGACCCGAGGAGCTCACGACGGCATGCAACGAGATGGGAATCATAGATATTTATCTCCCATCTTGAGGGAGAGTGTTGGGCTATGTGTATGCATGTGAAGGCCCAAGGCCAATGTATTATATATACATATGTAACCAATCAAGGAATGTAGTAGAACTCTAGAAATTTCTCATATCTACAACATAATGTTTGTGTCATGAAGATGTAGAATGCAAATGACTATAGATGGTAACACCTCAAAATAACCACCTTCGTGTAGGACAGGTGAAATGTGGTGAGTGGAAGTGATCTAGAAAGATATCCATGCCTTTGAGACTTCCCGAACCACTTTGTTTATTAGGTTATTGATTATCCCATGATAAAAATAAACATGCACCCATACGCAGCTTTCCGAACCACTTTGTTTATTAGGTTATTGATTATCCCAGGATAAAAATACCGCACCAACCAAATGCACAAAACAAGAACATTAACCTACCTCTTTCCCCTTTTCCAGAATCTGTGCTAGCATCATTAGTTCCATAGCCGATTCGGTGGCGATTATCAGACCTTGTAAAAACAAATGCATACTAAGATTAGACAAGATTTTCTACAGCATGGGCCACAGAACGGGCATTGCCAACTGACAACAAAACAGACCAATATTTCTTCTGCATTCGGTTCAACCATGCTTCGAGTCTTGCAAGGCAATTTGTGCGTTCAAAGTCCTGCTTGTCATGAGCTGGTTCTACAAAATTTACTTCAAGTACACCTACATACAAGAACGATCACAGACATACCAAAATACCATACCCTAAAGAAGCAACAAGATTCAATACCTATGATACCACGGCCACCACATCCAGCAGCAGTCCATACTCTCCAAAAAGGCTAGAAGAAATAAATATACTAATCATAAATTCTTATAAACATTTTCAAGTTGCAGAAAATTTTGCCTCAAATGATCTACATGAACATTACCTGGCATTACACGCTAAGAAGAAAGAAAATGAGATAAAAAGGTTAACTATAGGCACTTAAGTAAGGAAGCATAATGGTGCCTGCTTATGCAAAAACACATTATGAACTATCCACTACTTAGCTATGAATTTTGTAATCTTTGTGCACACAGGATGTCATTCTGCAAACTGAAAAAAATGCAAAGAAAATATGTTCATTGAGAAAATTTTGGTACCTTTTTCCGCCTATTTATTATAATATACCTACTAGCAGCGGGTCTCCCCTGTTATTTTCCTTTAAAAAACATCACACATGGCATTTCTAACAGAATACCTTTATTAGGCGATTCTTGTGGTAAACATTAAACCCTTGAATATCAATATGTTGTCTCGCATCTTTAACAAAACCAATTGTCACCTTAGCTGCCATCTGAAAATTTGAGTGATGAGGGAACATAACATGTTATGAGATTAATGCACATGCATCATTATACAAAAAGATGTGAGACAAAGCTCATCGGTTTACATGCATATCCTTCGGAAGTCCATCGCCCACTGTTGGCTTATAAGTAAGTTGCTTCTTTAGCATGAGATCATTGATAATATTGTGGTGTTCAATCTTTTTTCCCCGTAAAATCATTTGGAAGTTATCCGGGAGCAAAAGATATAAAATTGATGCATAACTCTGCACAAAAGAATCAATATTTAGAGTTTACAGAACTATATCACTCATTTCGGTTCATGTTTTGCTCTTTCATATCAAGTTTTCCAATTTCCTTTGTGACTACTTGCACAGTGCAGTAAAATGCTATACAGTGGACCAAATATTCAGCCATGTTGTCTCTAACAGTCATGGACCCATAGAAGAAACTGACTGGCACATATGCATAAATACATCTAAAACTTACCCTTAGAGAATGTCTATAAGTAAAGAAGTGTTTGGAGTTTGGAAACTGATTTGCCTTCTGGATTTTGTTCTGATTTCTGTTAACACCTCTAATCTGAATATCCTGCAATATGAGCATCAATAAGATAGCATACAACGTTTGTGCCAATATGAACTAATTACTTGCTAGTTTGACACTTACATTTGTGTCAGCTTCAAAATCAAGCTCCAGCTCTCCTTCATCATCCTCCCACAAATTGTATATAATAATTCGAGTTCCTTGTTCCCCTATGGAGCCAAACTACAGATAAGAAGCATACAGACTCAATCAAGAACACATAAATGCCTCCATTTGGAAATGAGTGTATACACTTCATTCCTCCAAACTATTCCCAAAGCAGAAATCATGACAATACGAAGCCTCAAATAGTTGAAAATACAGCTACATTTACAGCCATCAAATTACATAAGCTATACCTCCTGAATAAGTTCTGCTTCTGTGGAATAAGGTGACCATTGTATTACCGTCTCTAAGCTCATATACCAATCAGTCAATGTTGTCCGTGCCTTTCTTTTCCATTCCTTTTGTTTTTCATAGTCAATCTGCAAGGGTTATGTACAAGCACCACTGCATTAGTGAAAGCTCGTGTCCAATTCACTAACTTTGTTATTTTATACCGAAAAAGATGAAGACACAAGTTTTTTTAATGGAACAAAAGGGGTGTGAGCCCCTATGGAAAATTTATTGAAAATAAACAAAATTCAGCAGTACAAACGTTCAGGAGAGAAAAAAGGTACAGAAAAAAATAAACAAGATTACACTAAGGCTTCTAGCCATGAAACAATAAGGGGGTGATAATTTTGCTTTCCTCTGAGGATAACTAGAACAAATTCTGTCTTGAAAACTGACTTGCAGCGATGCAGGGAAGGCGACAGATTATTGAAGATAGCATCATTGCGCATAGTCCAAATTGCCCAACACACTGTGATAATCACTTCCATAAAGAAGGGGATACGCAGTTGATACCTGAAGCTCTGTAACAAGGATTCTAAATCGAAGTGTTAGTGACAAAGAAAGGACAGTGGAAAAAAGATGGAAGAAGTCTTCTTCAAAGCCCAAAGAGCAGAAGACACAATTATAATCTCCGAGGTGCATGTTTTTGCGCTTCAAGAGTGCCCTGGTACTCAACCTGTCCTTTAGAAGAAGCCAAAAGAAAAAATTTCGTTTATTCTGACAACTTGATTTCCATAGCCAGCCATATCCCTGATGCCCATGAGATGCTTGTAAGCTCGGTTGGAGGAGAAAGAAGAGGATCCGCAAATACAAGTCTAAGGTATGAAAACCCTGGTGCTGCCCCTCCCACCATCTCCTCTCAGAGCGTGCAAAATGGATCTGCCGCAGTCCCTCTCTGTTAACACCAATGGTACCCTGGTGCTCACAGCCGTCGTGTGGGGAACTGGCGGCCTGGTCAGGACTCCGTCCTCCACCCCTTCCAAATCAAGGTGCTGATCTTGTCGGGCACCGTCGACCTTGAGGCAGCCCAGAAGAACAGCCACAACTCACTGGTACCTTGCTTGTTGTTGTTCCTGTGCTCCCCATCCACATCGAGCTCCACCTATGTATCATCATTACGTCCGTCGCCAATATCACCATCATTTTGCTTCTTATACTACTAAGGTGGAGATTCTTCATTATAGCTACAGAAGCAGAGTTGGTCACATTAAAAAAATTGTTGTTTATTTATTTGTTTGAGAGTGGAATTGTTCCCTTCATGAGGCATGGTAGCAACAGGAGAAAACTCCTTGTATGCCACTTAAACTTATATGATCCCTTATGAGCCATCGAAAATTTAGCTTCCCTTGAATACCATTACTTTAGTTTTTCTTGCCCAATATGCCATTTAAGTGGAATCCATTGCGGACAATATTCTTACCACCCATGAAGAGAAAGCTGCTGCTATCTTTGATTTCTACTCCAACTTGATTGGCAAAGAAAGTGACTGGGTTAGAACAATCAATTTGGACAGCCTGGACATTCCTTCGTTTCACATGGACGATCTGGACAGCCCTTTCACTGAAGATGAGGTTTGGTGCACTTTTAAATGTCTACCTTCAGACAAAGCTCCGGGTCCCGATGGTTTTACTGGAAAATTTTATAAGTCATGTTGGACAATCATAAAAGAGGATATTATGGCTGCCTTGAATGCCTTCTGGAGAAAAGATTTCAGAAACCTCTGGATGTTAAACTCAGCATATATCACCTTGATTCCAAAGAAGACAGAGGCTGATCACGTGAAAGATTTTAGACCCATTAGTTTAGTTCACAGCTTCACGAAGTTAGTAACTAAACTGCTCGCCAATAGGTTGGCTGGTCGCCTTGATCAAATGGTTTTCCCTAACCAAAGTGTTTTTATCAAGAAGCGGTTCATACAGGATAACTTTATGTTGGTACAGCAAACGGCGAGATTTCTGCATTCTCAGAAACAACCCAGAATCCTACTCAAATTGGATATTACAAAGCTTTCGACTTGGTCTCATGGTCGTTCCTCCTACAGATTCTTGAAAAATTGGGTTTTGGGTTGAGATGGCGGGATCTGCTATGTGGTCTTTTGGCTTCTTCCTCCACCCAGGTACTCCTCAATGGTACACTGGGTGACTCTATCCAGCATAGAAGAGGCCTCCGCCAAGGGGACCACCTCTCCCCGATGCTCTTCATTCTGGTTATGGACGTTCTAAATTGGATGGTCACAAGGGCTTCTGAGGAAGGGCTGTTACAGCCCCTTTCAAGAAGACCGATTGAGCATAGGATATCCCTCTACGCTGATGATGTTGCATTATTTCTCAGACCGGCTGCTGAGGACATCTCATTGACACTTGACATTCTGCAGTTGTTCGGAGATGCTTCGGGATTGAGGACAAACATTCAGAAGAGCAATGTAATGCCCATCCAATGCACAGAATCTGATTTACAAGTAATTCAGAGCCTATTGCCCTGCGAAGTTATGAATTTTCCTTGCAAAATTTTTGGGTCTCCCGTTATCTCTCAGGAAGCTAACAAAGGAACAATTTCAGCCAATAATTGATAGAATCACGGACCAATTGCCGGGATGGAAGGCAGATTTGATGACAAGGACCAGCAGGGCTGTGCAGGTGCAACATGTACTAACAGCCATGACGGTTTATCTAGCCATGGCTGTTGATTTGCCCCCTTGGGCAATCAAGGCCATTGATAAAATTAGAAGAGGATTCATTTGGAGGGGACGCAAGGATGCAAAAGGTGGACATTGCCTCATTGCTTGGCCTAAAGTTTGTCGGGCCAAGGAGCTTGGAGGGCTCGGAATTTCTGATCTGAAAGCTCTTGGAGTGGCTTTAAGAGTAAGATGGCCATGGCTCAAGAAATCCGATCCCAATAAACCATGGGCATCCTTGCCTCTACATGCAAGTAAGGAGGTGGAGGATCTTCTCTCTCTGGCCACTACTACTGAAATTGGGGATGGAACTAATACCTTATTTTGGAAGGATAAATGGCTGAATGGTAAAAGTGTTCAGATCCTGGCACCCAATCTGTGTGCTCTAGTATCCAAAAGAAGGGCAAACAGGCGCACCGTGTTGAGTGCTCTCTATGAGAACAAATGGATAGAAGACATCCAGGGAGAAATCCCAGCGCGGGCTATATCAGAATACCTTGATCTATGGGATAATTTAGAGGGGCTTGTTCTGCAGGAAGGGATCCCTGATAGGTACATCTGGAGGTTCTCTGCTTCAGGAGAATATTTTGCGAAATCTGCCTATGATATACTCTTTCAGGGTGCCATTAGTTTTGCCCCACATGAGCGCATTTGGAAATCCTGGGCGCCTCCAAAATGCCGCTTCTTTATGTGGCTGGCTGCTCACAATCGTTGCTGGACAGCGGATAGATTGGCTCGGCGAGGCCTCCCCCATCCCGATCAATGTCCGCTTTGTGATCAGGAGGACGAGAGCGCCCAGCATCTCTTTATTGGATGTGTGCTTGCAAGACAGTTTTGGTTTGTTATCCTACACAGCTTTGGGATGGCAACTCTTGCCCCACAGTCTACCGACTCCTCTTTTGATGTCTGGTGGGACAAGTCGGTTTTGGCAGTCAGCGGAGAAGTGCGAAAAGGGTTAAATTATCTCATCATCTTAGGGGCCTGGACCATATGGAAGCATCGAAATGACAGTGTCTTTAATGGAGTCACCCCGAATTTGTCCACAGCTCTAACTCTTGCTCGAGAAGAAGCTCTGCTTTGGTCTTTGTCTGGGGCTAAGGGGCTGTCCCTGAACCCAACTCGGGGGGTTGGTTAAAGGAGTTCTTTTGGGTTCCCTGGTCAAGCTCTTCTCTGGTATCAGGTGATGCAGTGTGTTAGCCTGTAAGTGGGGTTTAGTAAGTACCTTGCGTGTGTTTGTGTGTGTGTGAGTTGTTGTGTTGTGTGTGTTTGAGTCTATGTACGACTCCTTTTTCCTTCTGTTAATACAATGATACGCAGTCCTCCTGCGTATTCGATAAAAAAAGTCACCATTAGAGCTAGTTTGCACTTAGTATTATTGAAAAATCGCCTAAGTGCCCCTAGCCTATTTCACACCCTCCACCGTTGACCAAGCCAATGCACTCCTTGCCACTGAGGAACCACCGGTCATCATTGCTTCACATCCATCTGCAAAGTTGTCATGCTGATGCGGGACCACAACCACTCGCTGAGCAGGGCACGTAGGGCGGCGATGTGTGGGTCAAACTCAGTGCCAATGGAGATTGGGCCAGATCCAGTTGGCTCGCCATCCCCAAGGCACACGCTCTCTGTTGTCTTGCCCTCTTCAGTTGCTTGAGCACCTGCACAGCCACATCCGTAGCCCTAGTGTTGGTCACTCAGCCCGTCACTCTTCCTATGCTCTGCTGCCTTGTCATCCAAGTGACTAGTGTTAGCGTGCATTATTTCTGTGCCTCACTAGCTCCTGTATGTTAGCGTGTATTATTTCTGCACCTCTCTAGCTCCTGTGCCTCCCTACCTCCTACCGGCACCTATACATATGTACCCTGTACACTTTAATTAACGTTTACATGGTATCATTCACCACATGCGATCCTTTCCACTGCTCCACGCGCCGTTGCTGACCGCTTGCCTGCCTGCGCTGTTCCTCGCCAGGTAGCTGCTGATCGCATCGCCGGCACCCCTCCGCGCACTCGCCTGCACTTGTCGCCGACTCGTTCGCCAAGCCGCAGTTGCCGGGCTCCATGGCCGGAGATGATGATGCCGCACTTGCCCTCAACCAACACAAGGCCGATCATGCAGCACTCTGGCTGCAGGCCACCACCGTCCTCATTCCTCAATGTCAAGGCGTTGATCCCGGTCACCCTGGACTAGGACGCCAACAACTTCAGCAAATGGCATGGCCTCTTCTTCATGGTGTTGGGCAAGTGCATCATATCTCCCCATGTCCTCTCTGATGAAGCCCTGCTGGACAGCCCTGTCTGGGTCCTGCCGGACCGTCTAGGCCTAGATGGACTACACTGTGTTGACATGGATCTACGGCACCATTTCCAACGACCTTCTTCAGTCCTTGATGATTCATTCATTCAGTGCTCGTGGTGCCTAGAGGTTCCTCGAGGACGGATAGCGAGTCTCGTGCACTACTGCTTGAGACTCAATTTTGCACCTCCATCAAGGCTCCATGTCCGTTTGGGATTATTGCCGCCGCCTTGAAACCATGGCCGCTGCCTTGGTGATCCCATCGGTGATAGATGGTCCTTACTCTCTTTCGCAGCCCCAACAGCGAGTTTCGGCACATGGGGTTGAACCTGATGATGCATCGCTCATTCCCATCGCCGGTGTTACTAACCTTGGAGATCTGAGAAGAATAATACCCACTCCATTATCGGAGAGATAGATATATAGATACTCATATGGGCCATATGGGCCGGTAGTAGACGGGCTTTCACTTAACACCCCCCTTCGAACTCAAGGCGGAAGTGGAGGATCTAAAGCATTGAGTTTGAGCAAATGAAGCCGATGTTGCTCTCTGGTTTGTGCTTTAGTGAAGAAGTCGGCCAATTGCATCTCGGATGGCACATACTGAAGAGCAATGGTATGCTGATTACAATGAGACCGAGTAAAGAAAGCATCGACACCAATATGCTTGGTAAGTTCATGCTTTACTGGATCATTGGCAATCTGTATAGCTCCTGTATTATCGCATAGAAGAGGTGTGGCAGCATCACAAGAAATCCCAAAATCAGCCAACAACCATCGAAGCCATATGATTTCTGAAGTAGTGGTGGCAAGCGCTCGAAGTTCTGCCTCTGTACTAGAGCGAGATACAGCAGCTTGTTTCTTAGACTTCCATGCAATAGGAGAGGACCCAAGAAGAATACAATACCCTGTGATGGAGCGACGATCTGTTGGGTCACTCGCCCAAGTGGAGTCCGAGTAAGCATGAAGCTGAAGCGGACTGTCACGAGCATAGAATAAGCTGCGAGATGATGTCCCCCTCAAGTATCGCAAGACACGAAGTAAATGGCCAAAATGAACAGAAGTAGGAGCACTCACAAACTGACTCAAAATATGAACCGCATGAGCAATATCAGGTCGAGTAACAGTGAGATAAACAAGGCTGCCCACAATATGCCGATATCTAGATGGATCCTCAAGAGGAGTACCATCAGTGGGACGAAGCTGCAAATGAAGATCCATAGGTGTCGCAGCTGTCCGATGGTCAGTGATGCCTGAACGAGCAATAAGGTCTTGAATGTACTTAGACTGAGAAAGATAGCAGCCCTTTGGAGACTGTTTAACTTCAATGCCTAAAAAATAACTGAGAGGACCTAAGTCAGACATTTGAAATTGTGCACCAAGTTGCTGCTTGACATAAGAAATGTGGTCTGCATTGTCACCCGTAATCAATATATCATCAACATATAAGAGAAGCAAAGTACGTCCATGTGATGAGAGGTGGATAAATAAAGCAGGATCATGATCACTAGGTGTAAAACCAGCAGCCCGAATGACAGAGACAAAGCGCTCAAACCAAGCATGAGGAGCCTGCTTGAGACCATATAAAGCTCGGCGAAGATGACAAACATAACCTGGAGGGGCATTAACACCCGGGGGTGGTTGCATATAAACCTCTTCATTTAAATCACCATGAAGAAAAGCATTCTTAACATCCATCTGCGAGATTGTCCAAGAGGAAGAAGCAGCCATTGCAATTAAAGTACGAACAGTAGTCATATGAGCAACAGGTGCAAATGTCTCATCATAATCTCGGCCCTGAGTTTGCTGAAAACCTCTGGCAACTAGACGGGCCTTATATCTCTCAATGGACCCGTCCGACTTGGTTTTAATTTTGAAGACCCACTTGGATGTAATAGGCACAGCATGCGGGGGTAATTGAATAATATCCCAAGTGCCGGTACGATCAAGTGCAGCAAGCTCCTCACACATAGCAAGTTGCCATTCTGGAATGCTACAGGCCTCTCGATAGGTGGTTGGCTCTTCCACAACAGCAGTGACACGAGGAAAACCATACTTGTCAGCAGGTCCAATAGTAGCACGATCACGTAGATTATATCTAGGACCACCCTGTGACTCATCAGAAAAAGCACATAACTCATCAGTATTAACAGAAGTATCAGTATCGGGAGGAGCAGGACTGGCCGAGGAAGTGGTTGTTGGGTCTCGGGGGCGACGGATGTAGTATTTGAGGACAGGTGGTTTTTCAAAGGAGGGGAGCTGCTGGACAGGTGGTTGACAAGATGGAGGTTCAGAAGAATCTAAGTGGGGAGGATCAGCACTAGTAGGTGGAGGGTCAACATGAGTAGGTGAAGTTTCAGAAGTGTCAGGAGGAGACATAGGGGTGTTGGGTGGACTGGAAGACACAGGTGGTGTGGGAGTGTCAACATCACTAGATATAGGTGGAAGACACAGAAAGGATGTTGACTCTGTACAGCTACTGGATGGCTGAGTAGAAGGATTATAAAAGAAAGGACGATCCTCAACGAAAGTGACATCACGAGATATACGAATACGACGAGAAGAGGTGTCATAACAACGATAACCCTTATGCTCAGGACTGTACCCTAGAAAAACACACTCAACTGACTGCGCGGTCAGCTTAGTCTGCTCACGAGGTGCAAGGAGGACATAGCATGTGCAGCCAAAAACACGAAGGTGGTTGTAGTTAGGAGGAGTACCAAAAAGAACCTCACCAGGACACTGGCCAGACAATTTTGATGATGGTTGTCGGTTGATGAGATAAACTGAAGTGGAAACAGCTTCTCCCCAGAAATGAGAAGGTACAAAAGATGCAATAAGAAGTGTGCGGGCAGTCTCTATAATATGGCGATGTTTCCGTTCAGCAACCCCATTTTGAGCATGCGCACCAGCACAAGACAACTGGGCAAGAGTGCCTTCAGAGGTCAAAAATTGGCAAAAGGTGTGAGATAAATACTCGCCACCAGAATCAGAACGAAAAACACGAATGGGGGTGGAAAATTGTGTGTGCACCATGCGAGCAAAATTTTGATAAATAGAGCACAGCTGAGAGCGATGTTTCATAAAATAAATCCAAGTATATCGAGAGTGATCATCAACAAAAATAACATAGTATTTATGACCACCTTTAGTAGCAAAAGGTGCAGGACCCCATACATCAGAATGAATGATATCAAAAGGTCTAGCTGAATGAGATGTACTAGTGGAATATGGGAGCTGCAGCTGTTTTCCAAGCTTGCAACCCTTACACTGAAATCTAGACTCAACGGCTGTAGGACCTAAACAACCCTTGTTTATTAGTGTGGACAGGCGAGACCCGCATAGATGACCAAGGCGATGGTGCCACTTGGCGAAGGATGAAGTCGATGGCGATGTACTGGATGAGGATGCAGCAGCAGCGGTGGATGACACATGGGCGGTAGAGTGGGGAAGGCGCAAGGTGTCAAGAACATAGAGGCTATGAGAACCTCTACGGCGATGGCCAGTCCCAAGTACAGTCCCGGTGCGACGATCCTGAATAAAACAAGATGAGTCATCAAATCCAACAAAACAATTGTGATCGGTTAATTGACCAACCGAAAGAAGATTCATGGACAACTGAGGTACAAATGAGACATTAGGTACAGAAAAATTAGAGGTGCAAAGAGAACCCTGATGAGTAATGTGGCAGGATGTACCATCTGCTGTCTGTGAATAGAGGCACCATTAGTAATTGGCTTGCAGGCAATAAGCTGGGACTGATCTGATGACACATGAAAAGAGGCTCTTGAATCAAGCACCCAAGATGAAGGAGCAGTAACAGGTGATGCAGCAGCAACCGACACAGATCCTGTAGGGGTGGAACTTGCCGCACAGAACTTGGTGGGGTGGAACCGCCACCACGACCACGAGCAGCATGGCGTGAGCGATAAGCAGCCAACTTCTCAGGATATCGAACAAAGCAATTTTCTGAACGGTGAGTATTCTTCTTGCAATGAACACAAGGTGCAAAAGAGTTGTCCTTCAATGTGTTGTTCTTGTGAGAGACTGCCAAAACACTGTGAGGCACTGATATAGAAGGAGACTGAGAACTAAGCCGCGTCTCTTCAGCAATCAAAGCAGACAACACATCAGAAATGGACGGAGTAGTGGAAGCATTCAGCAACTGCTTTCGAATGGACTCAAAATCAGGCCACAAACCATGACAGAACTGATAGATAAGGAACTTTTCAATGAACTGATTCTTCTTAGCACAACAGCCTGAACACCCTGCCTCACACTTAGGCACCATGGAAAGAAAAGGTCCCATCACACGATCAAAAGCAGTATAGTACTCCTCTATAGACATCTCATTCTGCTGAAGTTCATGAAGACCTTGCATTAGAGTAAGCAATAGTGCACCACTGTTCTGAACATATCTCCCCTGCAAGTAGTCCCACATTTCCTTAGCAGATTGATGATGTTCAAGACTCATCATCAATGATGGCTTCAGGCTGGTGACAATAGCACTCACGATTCGGCCATCATCTTTGGTCCAAGTCTCAACTGCAGCAGCACCAGAACCATCCGTCGACTTGTCAGTTGGAGGAGCACCTGTCAAATGAGATGCAAGACCATGTCCCTGCAGTACAGTTTTGACAGAGAAGGCCCACTCTCGATAATTAAAAGGGCCATCAAGTTTCAGAGGAAAAACAATGACATTGGACTGCGACATTGTGTAAGACAAGCAGTGCAAATAAGAAGCACCACTGACCAGAAGAACTGAGCAGATCACGAGCAGCAGCAGAGGAATCCAGAACAATCAGCAGAGGAAACCGGAAACAATCAGATCAGGCAAACCTCTGATGGAGGAGCAGAGCAGAGCACCACGCAGAACTGATGGAGGAGCATAGCAGAGGACCACGCAGAACAGAGCAGGCCACGGACAGGCGGATGAACGAGCAGAGCAGAGCACCACCGCACCGGAGCAGAGTATGCGGGCAGGGAGCCGCTCGTCCGCTCGTGCGCTCCTCCTGCTCGGATGAAGAAGACGGCCAGCGTGCGGACGGAGGCCACGCGGACAGGGAGCCGGCGCTCATGCGCCCCTCCCGCTCGGACGGAGATGCGCGCTCGGACTGAGATGCGCGGAGACGGCGCACGTAGACGGCGAGCGGGCGGACGAAGGCCACGCGGACAGGAAGTCGGCGCTCGTGCGCGCCTCCCGCTCGGACGTAGTCCTCCGCGCACGTAGACGGCGAGCGGGCGGACGTAGACTCCGGGCGGGCGGCTTTGGGCAGATGGCGGCCCGACTCTAGGCAAGACGACTCCGGGCGGACGGCTCTGGGCGACGGCGGCGCAGACGGGCCGCGAACAATGAGAAGAATGGCCGCGCAGATGCGCGCGATGGAGACGCGGACGGACGCGGCGACGGGCCACGCACGACCAAAAGAGATGACGCGGCGACGGCCACGCACGAACTGGATGGATCCCAAGGGGAAAAAAATGGATCGGGGTGAATTAGAGTAGTCTAATCCTAACCCTAATTCATGGCTTTGGTACCATGTTACTAACCTTGGAGATCTGAGAAGAATAATACCCACTCCATTAGCGGAGAGATAGATATATAGATACTCATATGGGCCATGTGGGCCGGTAGTAGACGGGCTTTAACTTAACAGCCGGCACATGGGGTTGAACCTGATGATGCATCACTCATTCCCCATCGCCTGTTCCTCGTGTTTGCTAAGGCCTGCACCCACCTGCAGCTGGAGGAGATCAATCTTGATGTTGTGCCACCGTCTCCGCCCAGCGGCCATGGCAGCCGCCCCTGCAAAGCGCTCGGCCGGTGCCACGCCGTCGCACCCACCCAGTCCCTCCACCCCTGGCGGCCCATGACACAACTACAACAACAACCATCGTCGTGGTCTTGGGGGCAAGTCTGGCGCTCCCGGCAGTTCTTCGTCGTCCGCATCCGTCCTTTGCCCACCCTTGCGCGAGCACGGTGCATATGTGGTCGTACGATGACCCCCCCCCCCCCCCCCCCGAACGCCCCTCATCCTCCTCCGGTGATCCTTGCTGCACCTTCGGGTTCCCTTCCTACAGCCACCTTGGTACCTACTGTTGGAGACAACACAGGTTTGGGATTTTTGATATTGTATTGCTCTGAGAAACTAGTAGTGGTATGTTACATATATAGACCAAAGGGTCTTGCTTAGGAATGAAGCTAGGACTTGCTTAAGAAAGAAGCTACCTACTTCCTTAGGAGTGAAGCTACCTACTACAGCATAAAATAAATCTACTTCTACTGATACATAAACAAGACTTATACTCTCATTCTCCCCCTAAGTATTGTGTGATGCTTCTTGGGGAATCTAGACCATGCCAATCCTTCTACACAGTTCCTGAAACTTGATCTTGCCTAGTGACTTGGTCAGGAGATCTGCCAGCTGATCCTGGGTGCAAATGTAGCTTGCCTTGACACTTTCATCATCCAGACAGCTTCTGATGAAGTGATAGCGTACCCTGATATGCTTGCTGCGTTCATGAAACACAGGGTTCCTTGCAAGAGCAAGAGCAGACTTGTTGTCCACCATTAGCTCGACTGCCTCTGCCTTCCTCCCCAGTAGATCACCAAGCAGCCGAGCCAGCCATAGAGCTTGAGTTGATGCAATGGTGGCGGCGATGTATTCAGCTTCACAACTGGACAAGGCCACCACTTGTTGTTTGATTGATTGCCAGCTTACCAGGCACTTCCCAAGGAAGAAGAGTGTGCCACTGGTACTCTTGCTGGTGTCGATGTCGCCGGCGTGGTCGCTGTCGCTGTACCCAATGAACTGCACAGCACCAGGGCACCTGGGATAGTGCAGCCCATACTCTGCAGTCCCGGCAACATAGCGGAGGACCCTCTTCACGGCCTGCTGGTGCTCAGCTGTTGGGCGCTGCATGAATCGGCTCACATAGCCAACAGCATATGCCAAATCCGGCCTGGTGTGGACAAGATAACGCAAGCTCCCGACGATCCGCCGGTACTGCGTAGCATCCACCTCCTCTGCTGTGCTGTCCCGACTCAGCTTGAGTCGCTCCTCCATGGGGGTGTGTGTCGGATTGCAGTCAGAGAGACCACCCGACTCCACAATGCGGCGGGCGTAGGAGGTTTGGCGGAGCTTGATGCCGGTGTTGTCTTGATGGACCTCAATTCCTAGGTAGAAAGAGAGGAGGCCAAGATCACTCATCTGGAATTCAGCTCTCATCTCATCCTTGAACGCCTTCACTTCCCCTTCTTCATTGCCGGTGATCACCAAATCATCGACATAGACGCCGACGAGCAAAGTTGAGCTCCCCCTGCCCCGCCGGTACACCGCAGCTTCATGCGGGCTCTGCTGGAAGCCCATCTTCTTCAGGGTGGCGTCCAGCTTCGAGTTCCAGGCCCGCGGCGCCTGGCGCAGGCCATAGAGTGCCTTGCGCAGGCGGAGAACCTTGTTCTCCTTGCCCGGGATAACGAACCCCGGTGGTTGGCGGACGTAAACCTCTTCCTTCAATTCTCCATTGAGGAACGCCGATTTGACGTCCATGTGATGGACGCACCATCCTTCCTGGGCAGCCAGCGCAAGAAGAACGCGGACTGATTCCATCCACGCCACTGGCGCAAACGCATCATCGAAGTCCACTCCTTCTTACTGGACGAAACCTCGAGCCACCAGTCGTGCCTTGTGCTTGATCACGGCGCCGTCTTCATCCTTCTTGAGCTTGAAGACCCACTTGAGGGTGATGGCTCGGTGGCCGGCTGGGAGATCAGCCAGCTCCCAAGTCTTGTTGCGCTCAACAGCTTCCATCTCCTCCTTCATCGCTGCACGCCACGCCATGTCTGCCTCTGCTTCAGCAAGCGAGCAGGGCTCCCCCTCCATGGTCAGATGCAGCTCTGCTTCAGTGTCGTGCTCCGCGAACCCAGGGACAGGCTGATCACCAAGGATGTTGTCCAGGGTGCGGTAGCGCAGAGCCTCCCCGTCGTGGTAGGCATCCACACGCTCACTGTCATTGGACAGCGGCGTGGCGTAGTACACCTGATCATCATGCGTTGGGGTCGCCAGTGTGCAGCCTGGAGCAGGGCTGTGCTGCGCGGGTGGCGTTGCTGGGGTTGCTGGTGTAGAGGACTGCGCTAGAGTGGAGGCAGATGGCGATGGAGACAATGAGGCCGACGGTGTTCCGCCAACTCCCCCGGCTGCTTCAACCTGGACGTAGTCGATTGTGAAGTCGCTGAACGTTGAGGCTGGTACTCCTTCCGCGGCCTTGTCCCAGTCCCAACCACGCCCTTCATCAAACACGACGTCGCGCGCCACGCGCACTCGTCCTGTCACAGGGTCAAGCACCCTGTATGCCTTGACTCCTTCAGCGTATCCAATGAACACCCTGGAATGCTTCGATCATCGAGCTTGCCGACGTTATTCAGCTCCTTCACAAACGCTAG
The DNA here is from genome assembly GCA_009763385.1 of Coix lacryma-jobi var. lacryma-jobi. Classification (NCBI taxonomy): domain Eukaryota; kingdom Viridiplantae; phylum Streptophyta; class Magnoliopsida; order Poales; family Poaceae; genus Coix; species Coix lacryma-jobi. Next base: position 143,820,761 of record CM019822.1, on the reverse strand, counting down.
GCAACCGAAGGTGCGCAGGTAGCCAACTGCGGGCTTGCGGCCATACCAGGCTTCGAATCGAGTCTTGCCATCGAGCACCTTGGTTGGTGAGCGGTTCAGGAGGTGTACAGCGGTCATCACCGCTTCGCCCCAATACTCCGCCGGCATTCCGCGCTACTTCAGGAGTGCACGGGCCGCGGCGACCACCGTCTGATTGCGGCGTTCCACTACGCCATTCTGCTGAGGCATGTAGGGAGCAGAGTAGTGCCGCTGTACTCCTTCTTCAGCGCAATACACTGCAAATTCAGCTGCAGTGAACTCACCACCATTGTCAGTGTGCAGTACCTTGAGCTTGCACCCGCTCTCCTTCTCTGTTGCTGCCTGAAGATGCCTGATTGCTTCAGCAGCAGCAGCCTTGGTGCTGAGCAGCGTCGCCCACATGTAGCGCGAGGCGTCGTCGACGAGCAACAGTATGTACCGGCGCCCTCCAGGTGTGGCTGGTGACACAGGGCCGCAAAGGTCCCCATGCACCAGCGCCTCTGCATGGTCACCACGCAGGTGTCGCAGAGCTGCTCGATGTGGTCCACGATTGGCATCCCACGGACCATCTCCTTCTTGCCAAGTTGCTTCAGGGCGTCGAAGTGGAGGTGCCCGAAGCGCTGTGCCACTTCGAGGCCTCGTCGTCCTTTGGCGCAGCCAGGCAGAGGGGCTGAGCAACCTGCGCATGAAGCACATACAAGCAATTTTTGCCTCTGATCACATTGGCGAGCAGGCGGCGACTTCTATCCTAAATGCGCAGCACACCGTCTTCAATCACCACGCGCGAGCCATCTTCATCCAGCTGCCCGATACTCAGAATTGAATTTCTCAAGGCAGGGATGAAGTACACGCCGGTCAGCATTCGGTGCTCCCCTGTGTTCGCCTTGAAGATGACCGAGCCAACTCCCATGATCTCGACGGCGGAGGCGTCGCCAAACTTGACCGTGCCTCGCACGCTAGAGTCCAGGTCGGAGAAGTGCTCACGCCTTCCGGTCATGTGATGAGTGGCCCCGGTGTCAAGGTACCACTCATCCATCCTCTCGTCGCCGGTGTCCTTGCCAAGGAAGACACATGCTCGCGGCTCGTTGAGATGGTGCAGGGCCATCCCAATCGAAGCGGAAGGGGAAAAATTTGAGTTTTCCTCCCCTTCCCTGCTCCTCCTGGACGATGTCCTGCATCAGAAACAGAGCAAGCTCGTCCTCCTCTGCTCGCGCGACATGAGCTTGGCCTCCGCGGCGTGGTGGAAGACGGCAATCCTTTGCCCAATGTCCAGTCTTGCCGCAGTTGAGGCAGGTATGATGAGGACATCGCCAAGATGGAGTCGAGGACGACTCCAATTCAAGAAGGGGAGGATGATGAGGACATCATTCCGTCATGTACAAGCCAAGGAGACGCGGAGTACCAGCGAGGACATCCAACACGAGTTTTCCATGGTGGAGAGCCAGTCCAACTCAAGTCCGAGTCCATCTCGGATTTCAGGAGCAGTCCCGGGTAAAATCAACGCCCCGGACATATACGAACTCCGTTTTCGACGAACCAGATATGCTTGGAAAGATAATTTGATAAACCAACCAATGGCTTTGGAATCACGTCAAAATTCATTCGGAGTCAACGGGAATCGTCGAAACAAGTCAGCGTCCAGAATCTGCCAGGGTGCTGCGACACCGTCTTTTGGTCTGTTGGGCCGTGTATCGTCTTAGAGCCCATTAGGGGGCGTGTCCATCAGGGGTGACGTCTTAAACCCTATAATTAGCCGCCGTTGTCGTCGTTAGAGCTTGGGTTTTGTTTAGAGTTTAGTTTTCCATCGAGAAACTGAATCGTTCATTGTAACCGTGGTGTCGAATCCTTTTACACTGATCCAGGGCCCCCGTTCTTGATCTTCTCCACTGTGTCGATTAGTCCTTTGGAACCGAGTTCTTGAACCCTCTATTGATATCGCGACATTCATATTTGCAATTTCAGATTGCGTGCTTTATGCTCTTCGATTCGCTTGCAGGAATAGCCTTCTTGGCAAGGTCAATCAAGTTGTGCTTGGTTGATAACCAACGGAGCAGTGGTGTAACGGTTGCAGGGTTCGAATCGTGTCTGATTTAGCCGGATCGCCAACGTCGAGATCTCCACCAATCGAATTTACCAGTTACCTCACGGAAGATCGGGCCGTCCCTCATCAATTGGTATCAGATATTTCAGGTTTCTCGTGAAGTATAATCTCGTTTGCCCTTAGATTCATATTTGTTCATTACCTAGAGTCCACAAAAAGCCTAAAAAAAATTCAATTTCCGTTGTCATATCGTCCTTTGTGCCTTTGCAATTTCGTTTTAGATTCGCTTTGTTGAGTTTGTGTCCGTAGTCGAGTCTTGTTGCTGGTTTATGTTGTGTTCGTCATCGTAGTTCAACGTGCCCGTCGCTGTTTCGTTGTTTCCGCCGCTATCCCATCCACTGTTCCAAACAACAAGTCGAAGCCACCACATTACTCGACTTGCCCCGCTAGCCGCCTTGTGTAACTTCTCTCCGCCGCGCAAACCCTAGATAGGTTGTCAACCGCTCTAATTTTTGTCTGCATCACATCCCTCCTTACATCATCTGGCATATACCTACTGCTGTTAGTCACAAGGACGATTGATCTTGTGATCGCTCTTGGAGTTTAGGGTCGCTTTGCCCTCCCTGCCGCTGCCGAGTTGCCCTAACTGCCGCTGCCGTGTTGTGCCTCCGGAAAACATAACTTGAGATACCTTCGATAAAACAGACATAACTTTTCGCTCGTTTATCAGAAAAATCTAAAAAATTCTGTGGAGCTTCTTGACACCATTTGGAGCCGACCCAAACTCGGCTTTGCCCTGTTTGGTCTCCTCAAAATTGCCAAAAAAATTCAGGAAAATAAAGAAAAAAATTGTCAAAGTTTCTCCACGCTTTTCAGAGAACGTGCTGATTTCCTGTAGACCACATCCCACCTCAGTTGTCGGTGCCAATTTTTATGGTTGCATCTTTTGTGATCCTTGTTCAGAGAAAAATATAAAAAAAATAGTGAAAAAATAAAAAAGTTTGATTCCTACTAGTGCCTTTTGGGAAAATCCGAGAAAAATTCAGGAAAAATGAAAATTCAGTCTCTTTGCTTGTTCTGTGAGTTCTTTTCATTGTGCTTTGTTTTTACCTTGTTGCGGTACGTCTTGACACGTCTTAGCCAGCACCTGTTGTTGGAGTATGTGTATATCCGGCCCATGTAAGGATACTATATAGCTACCCTTCTAGGGTTAGCCCAATAATCAATTACAATCTTAGCATGGTATCAAGCTAGGTTTTCCTTTTCTTTTCCTCCTTCCACCTCCAGCCGCCAGCCGCCGCCGCCTCCTCGCCGCTGCCACGGCCATGGCCGACGGCCGGCAGCCTCCTCCTCCCTCCAACTCCTTCTCCTCCTTCCCTCCCCTTCCCTGCGCGACCTGGGCTCAACTCGCGGCCCTACGGCCCGCCCATCCTGGCGCCGCCGCCCTTGTCGCAGCTGCGGGCGGGTCCAGCGCGGGCGCGCTAGGCGCCGGCGGCTCGCGGCCCTCGGACCCACGCGACCCTGCTGCGGGCGGCCACGGCGCGGGCAACACGGGCGCCGGCGGCCCAGGCGCGGGCGGCCTCGGCGCGACCGACCTGCAGCCCGGCGGCCAGGGCACGGGCGGCCAAGGCGCGGGCGCTCCACTCCCCGCCGGCCAGGGCGCGAGCGGCCAGCCCCTGCAGCCCGGCGGCCAGGGCGCCGGCGGCCAGCCCCTGCTGCCAGGTTCCGGCGGCCAGGGCGTGGGCGGCCTCCCCCAGCCACCCGATCCGCCTCTGCCCCCCCTCTCTGTTCCCGGCGCACTTCCAGGCGCGGGCAGCGGTTTCTCGGGCGCTGCTGGTGGCCTCGTCACCAGCCCTCAGGCTGGCCAGCAGCTGCCTTTCTCCTCCTATGCGGCCGGCCTGCAGCCCGGTACTGCTGCTACTCCCTCCGGCGCCTTGGGCTCAGGCTGGGGGTCGCTCGCACTCAGCGCAGTTGCCAGTGGCTCCTTCCCCGCGCCACCTCCTCCACCGCTTCTTCCCCAACCCGACTACGCTATCGCACCCGCTCTGGTTGCCGCGCGTGTCGCTGCCGCGGATGAACAGGCGCGACTGCGTGCCCCGCCCTCATCTGGGAGCGTGAGCGTGACGCGACTGACGCCCTCGCTCGTCAGCTCGTCGAGGCGGAGCAGCTCCTCGGCTGCCCTGTGCTGCCCGACACCGGTGCCACATCCTCCGGGTCCCACGCTCTGCGGTCATCTCCCACACCGGTGCCCGATCCGGCTGATCCTCTCGTCGCTCAGCTTCACTACCAGGCCGGGGCCGTCCAAAACATCCGCAGTCTGGTGCCCGTCGTCCTCGACTCTGAGTCACCGTCCTATGCCCGCTGGAAGGACCTGGTCCTCCTCACCCTCAGTCGCTACGCCCTCGACGACCATGTCCTCATCACCACTCCAGCTGCGGCTCAGACCTTTGTGTGGCAGCGCCTCGACAGCATCGTCCTCTCCTGGATTATTGGGACCATCTCCCTTGACATGCACGACCTCGTCCGCGCTCCTCCGGAGGGCACCCCCGCCACCGCCCGTCATGCCTGGCTGGCTCTCGAGGGCCAGTTCCTGGGCAACGCCGAAGCCTGGGCACTGCGTCTCGATGCGAGCTTCCGCACCTTCGTCCAGGGTGACCTCCCTGTCGGTGAGTACTGTCGCCGGATGAAGGGCATGGCTGATGCACTCGGTGACCTGGGTTGCGCCATGGAGGACCGGTTCTTGGTCCTCAACGTCCTCCGCGGCCTCAGCGAGCGCTACGGCCACCTTCGGACCTGGATCACTCGGCAGCGGCCGTTCCCCACCTTCCTTCAGGTTCCTGATGACCTCGTCATGGAGGAGCTCACTCAGGGCATCCCGCCTGGGTCGCTCTCAGCGTCGGGGTCCTCGTCGTCCTCAACTGCTCTGGCTGCCACTCCTCCGTCGCGTCCCACCGCTCCGCCTGCGTCGTCTCTACTTGGTCCTCGCCCCGGGCCGAGCGGGAGTGGGGGGGGCCGTGGCGGCCGTCGTCGCCGCGGTGGCGGGCGAGGTGCGGGAACCAGTCGTGGGAGCACACCGGCACCTCCACGCGGTGCACCCTGGCCATCCTACAACCACCCATGGTCAGGGCGCATCTCAATGTGGCCCTTTCCGGCGGGTGGCGGCAAATCTCATCCTCCGGCGGCCATGCTCGCTGGGGGGGTCCCGGGCGCTCAGTGGACTCCGGGGGCTGCCGTCCCTCCGCTTCCGTCGCCATGGACTCCTCCTCCTGGGGTCACGCCTGGCCTTGTCGGTTGGGACCCGACAGCCCTGGCACGCTCCTTCAGCACCATGAGTCTGACTCCACCAGTCAGCCCGAACTGGATTGCTGACTCTTATCATGATACTGCTGATTTTGATGTTGTTCCTATGCAAGCTTGTTCCATTTTGTTAGGTCACCCACGGGAATTTGATAATGATGCTTTGCACCATGGTAGAACTAATACATACACTATCATACATAAGGACAAGAAAATTACTTTGCTGCCTTTGTCTCCTACGGATATTATTAAACATGCTAAAGAGATTAAAAATAAAAATAAACCCCCAACAGACATTGCTAAAAATAATGAGATTAAATTAAAAGGAGGTGCTTTTCTCGCTACAACTTCTGCTACTGCTAAGTTATGTGATAATAATGATGCTCCTTGTTATATTATGTTTTGTTGACATGTTAGTGTTGCAGCACATGATTCTATACCTTGTGTTTCGCATTGTGCGGTCACTAACCTTTTGCAGGAGCTTGGTGATGAGATGGAGTCGCGGACGACTCCAATTCTAGAAGGAGGGGATGATGAGGACATCGCCAAGATGGAGTCGAGGACGACTCCAATTCAAGAAGGAGAGGATGATGAGGACATCATTCCGTCATGTACAAGCCAAGGAGACGCGGAGTACCAGCGAGGACATCCAACACGAGTTTTCCATGGTGGAGGGCCAGTCCAACTCAAGTCTGAGTCCATCTCGGATTTCAGGAGCAGTCCTGGGTAAAATTAACGCCCTGGACACATACGGACTTCGTTTTCGACGAACCAGATATGCTTGGAAAGATAATTTGATAAGTCAACCAATGGCTTTGGAATCACGTCAAAATTCATTCGAAGTCAACGGGAATCGTCGAAACAAGTCAGCGTCCAGAATCTGCCAGGGTGCTGCGACACCGTCTTTCGGTCCGTTGGGCCGTGTATCGTCTTAGAGCCCATTAGGAGGCGCGTCCAGCAGGGGTGACGTCCTAAACCTTATAATTAGCCGCCGCCGTCGTCGTCGTTAGGGCTTGAGTTTTGTTTAGAGTTTAGTTTTCCATCGAGAAACTGAATCGTTCATTGTAACTGATCCAGGGCCCCGTTCTTGATCTTCTCCACTGTGTCGATTAGTCCTTTGGAACCGAGTTCTTGAACCCTCTATTGATATTCGCAACATTCATATTTGCAATTTCAGATTGCGTGCTTTACCTTCTTGCTTGTGCTCTTCGATTCGCTTGCAGGAATAGCCTTTTTGACAAGGTCAATCAAGTTGTGCTTGGTTGATAACCAACGGAGCAGTGGTGTAACGGTTGTAGGCTTCGAATCGTGTCAGATTTGAAGCCGGATCGCCAACGTCGAGATCTCCACCAATCGAATTACCAATTACCTCACGGAAGATCGGGCCGTCCCTCATCAAGGTATCATCACGGGTCGCCCTTCACTCGCCGGTGGCGCCACCATCAGCGTCGGCCTATTGTCATGGTGCCCGATCGTCATTCCTCTTGCGCGGTCGCCGACGTCACCCGCTCGCAGCCCCAGCAACGCTTGAAGACTCCCCTTCTCTTCTCCTTCTGGCGGGCAAGCCACTGCTCTTCGGTGTAGAGGAGCTTGTCGCCGGCGTCAGTGGTGTTCAAGGTGGAGTTTTTGTAGCGCCCGTCGACCGCCTTGATCCTCCCGGCCACCTCCTCGAGCGTGAGATCCTCGTAATCGAGCATCGTCTCGATGGCGACCGCGATCTGGCAGTACTTCTCGAGGACGACGCGGAGGAGCTTTTCCACCGCCTTCTCCTCGTCGATGTTGTCGTCACCGTGGAGGTTGAGCTGCTGCATCGTGGTGGTGAGCCGGAGAGTAAACTCATCGATGTCCTCACCCGGCCGGAACACGAGATCCTCCCACTCCTTGCGCAGCTTCTGCCTCGTGGCCTTGCGGGCGCGGTGCGAGCCGACGCGCAGCACAGCGATCGCGTCCTAGGCCTCCTTCGTCGTCTCCTTGTCTGCGAGGGCCGGCGCCATCTCCGTCGGGACCGCTGCCAAGAGCGCCTCCGTCGCCCGCCGGTCGTCGTGGAAATCGGCGTCGCAGTAGCGGACGGCGTCCCACAGGTGGCGCGCCTGAAGCTTCACCTTCATGATCAGGCTCCACTCATTGTAGTTCGTCTTTGTGAGCATGGGCCATGGCGTGCTTCCGTCGGCCTCCCTGAACACCGCCTGGACGGGCAGCGAGGCGTTGCGACCGCCTCCTCTTCGCCCGCGGCCACGGCGGGGCTCTGGGATGGTGATGGTGCGCGTCGCCTGTGAGGGCTCCGCGCTCCCCTCGGTGCGAGATCCTCCTGCAACTCTGCGCGCAGCGCAGCAGCAGCGTCCGCCGCAGCCTGGACCGCAGCCGCCGCCTCCCTCGCTGTCTCTGCTGCCTGCGCAGCTGCCGCCTCCGCCGCAGCGATGCGCTGCTGGCGATCACCTGCACCAGCCCTTGGCTGGGGGTCCTCGACCACGCCTCCAGCAGTAGCGGCGGCGCGCCTGGCTCTACTAGAGGAGGTGGACATGGCACTCAAGGGGAACCTAGGGCTCTGGATACCAAATGTTGGAGACAACACAGGTTTGGGATTTCTGATATTGTATTGCTCTGAGAAACTAGTAGAGGTATGTTACATATATAGACCAAAGGGTCTTGCCTAGGAATGAAGCTACCTACTTCCTTAGGAGTGAAGCTACCTACTACAGCATAAAATAAATCTACTTCTACTGATACATAAACAAGACTTATACTCTCACCTACTAAGGGGGAGCATTTGTCGTTCCACCTCTGCACCCGTTTGCGCCAGCTCCACCACAAGAGCGGCAGCTGATGCCGCCGCTACACCCACAGTAGACGTGGAACCTTATCCAGGGCGGTTCCTGGGAGCAGCCATCCCTGGCTCATTCGTTCAACACGATGACACTCAACCCTCCATCGGCATCTTCTGAGGGGTATGCCGACTTCGGTGCAGGCTCCCATATGACCTCGGACGCCGATACACTCTCTACTGTTTGTTCTCCTTTATCATGCACTCCTTCATCTATCATTGTTGGTAATGGGGCTTTGATTCCCGTTACTATTCATTTTTGTCTCCACATCATAACATTTTGTTTAATAATGTTTTAGTCGCTCCTAGCATCATTAAGAATTTGGTTTCTGTTCGTCGTTTTACCACTGACAAATAATTGTTCCATCGAATTTGAACCGTTTGATCTTTCTGTGAAGGATATGCAAACATTACAACTAGGTCCATTCCCTCCACAAAATGGTACACCTCTCGAGCCCACCCACTGTGAAGTTTTAGATTTGAACAGACCGAAACAGGGCCCTTATGTGGCATCAAGATGGATGACAAGGCCTTGATATGCGGCAGAAAGATGGATGACAAGGCCTTGATACAACTAACAAATGCATAAATCCTATTAATTATGGATACATGCCATTACAGCTAATCCCCACAAACTATGCACATGTGACAACCCTGCTTGCAATTATTACTTAAAAGCATTGGTTCTGTTTAATTACGTTTGGAACACTGAGTTACATATTATATTACACCCTCAATAGCGATGCAAGAATAATCCACCCACATTGGTTTACTCATGATATCATTTTGTCTGAACCCAAACTTGGCAGTGTCCCAATCACCTAGTAAACTATTCATATTAACAAAACAACATCATCTAGCTCCAAGTTAAAGTGTTGACAAAAGAAACCACTATTACTGCAATAAAAAATATCACCAACATAAAGATGATGCAGGCAATAAAGCAATGGTGAAATCAAGCCTACCATGGGAACAATGATATCTTCTTTGTTGGTGCTCCTTAGGAAGGTGTATGATAGCATCCCAACGCTTTGTGTAGGCCTTCATGCAGACAAAAGGAAGGAGGGTAATGTCATTGTCGGCTTTGCAAGGAAAATGAATCAAGAAATCTTATAAAGAGCATAGCAGAAGTGAAATGTATAGCCTTCTTGTTAAAACTCTAATGGTAAATTCAGCATGGTCGACCTAACTAATCTTGTCAAGGTTAACAATGTTTTACTGCAGGTACATGAAATCGACATATGGCAGGAATGGCCTGTGGCAACACAAACTTAGTGATAAGAAATATACAATTCTACCATATTTCAAGGTAATGAAGACAACCTTGTTCCTTCAATACCACGACTACGTGAAAACACTAAGACATCAGCACCAAGTCTCATCGTACTTGTCTTAAAACCATTTCCATCTGCAAAGAAGCAAAGTAAGCAAACTGAATCTCTGTGTTATGTTGTGGTCAGAAGATAACAAACGGGATTCGAAACAATCAACTTACATTGTCCAATGGTATTCTTAGCTTTGCTCTTCGCAGAATAACCCAAGGACATACAACGACGCATCTTATCTGGGTTCATCCCCCCACCATTGTCTATCAATAATTCAAAATGAAACTAAATGAGGTAGGAGATAGACAATCATGAGCAAGGTTATCACTACATCTGTAACCTTGAGTGGAGCACATTTTATGAAAGGAAATGCTAAGATCCTATGACACTATGATTTACTTTTGGAGTGAAGGATAGCAAAGTTGTTACAATCAACTCTAGTATAAAGCATGCTATGAACTATAGCATGAGCAGAACAGAACACACATCCAATATATTCTTAAAAGGAACTTCTGCAATCAGTTCATGAAAGCATGACATGTCACCCATGCAAGATGGGGGTTTCCTTGCACCTTCAACAAGCAGCATTCGAGTTCCATCCTTCTTACTTTCCATCATGTCAATGTTCACATATGTCGCTCCGTTCACAACCTTGCCAAAAAAACATCCACGAGGTAAGCACACAAGGCCCGAAAAACAACCCCTTAGACCTGAAGAAACTGAATCTTCATTTCGGTCAAGCACACATACTTCATCAAGAGAGTTGTCCAGCAGCTCGGCGAAAGCTGTGAAACCAACCAGGGTATCACAATCTAGCAGCAGTTTAGCCAACAAGGCAAGGGAGCAACAAAAAAAAATGCCTCGCTGCTTGGGCATGCATGAAATGGAAGGTACCTCCTAGTGCCCACTTGTGGCTTGTCGCGTTGGAGTGTAGAAATTTGGGATGCACACGAACATGGTCCATTCCAGAATCTGACAATAGCGCAAAGACAGAACAACTAAATGGTCAAGGTCATATGGAAGGTAAGGTAGATAGGATAAAAGATCACACACCCGAGTTTCAGATCAGAGCGTGTCATGAAAAAATCTGTGCATGCTCAGAAGGATATCCGAGATGAATAGACAAACACATTCTTTTTTTATAGTTATTTTCTCGAAAAAAAAATGACATGCAGTTCCAGTAGCCCAGCTCCTACTACAGTTGACTCCACCCATCGGAGGGAACAACGATGCAGATAATGTTGCGAGCTGTTACCAGAATGCTGCGCCGCCTCGACCACAAGCTGGTGATCCGGCTTGCCAACATAGTCTCCGGCCTTCCAGAACTGCTTCGTCACGCTCCTTCCCGGCGCCGGCGGGGGCAGTAACTTCACCGGCGGTGGCGAAAGCGGCTCCAGGAAGCCGGCTGGGACCGTGGCGGCAGCGGCCAAGATCCTGGCCTTCTTCTCCTCTCGATCCCTGCCGCCACCTCGTCCCGCCACGGGCCGCGACCTCTTCCCACACCCGTCGCCGGCGGCATCCGAGTCGGTGTCGCTGCTGCTCACATTGATCACCAGCTCCAGCGGTCCATCACCGCCAACCCCTCCTCCAGCCACGGCAACCGGCGCCGGCGCCGGCGCTAGGAGGTGGTCGGTGGGGCCAGGATCCACAGCGGTGGGGGCCATGGGCGCGGACCGGAGGGATGGTGCTTTCTCGGCGAGGCCGCCACCCTGTGGCCTAGAGGGTTATGGAGGGGCGTGCTAAAGTGCTTGGAATTGGAAAAGAAGGCCAGATGGGACGCCACAGAACAGTGCCATTGGATGACACGTAGCGTTGGTGACATGCACGACACGCAAGACTATCCGCACTCACGTTCCTCTATTTTCATCATCTATACTGCCTGATCATCAAGATTCTCTGTTCTATACTTATTTCTCTCGCATCTATCCTCTATATCATCCCCTATCTACTGTGGGCCCACTTGTCACTTTATCTAAATATATCCATGAGAGATCTAGTTTTGAAAAATTAATAGCAACCAATTCAATGGTGCAAACAGAATTTAATTTGGGTTTTCCATTCGTGAGATATAACATTTTTTATTTAGTTAAACAAGTGGAGCCCGCTATTACATGTTCTGCATGCCGCACATGCCGGCACCGCATGTACGCTATAGGCTAGTGTCAGCACTATATTTGGCGTGCGGAGAGGGTTGGCAGGGCCGGTGCGGGCTGTTTTGCTACGCTAAAGCGGTAGCGCATGGATTTAGAGTATCCAGTGCGGTCGGTCTAAGGATGCAAGTGGGTACCACTGATGTTTTTTTCTGTCACTTAACTAATTACGATCACATGCATTATAGCTCATTTTTCTACTTCCTTCAAATTACGAAAATATCATTCTAATTGATTTGCTCAATTTTGTTGATCGACCCAATAACTCAAGATAATTTTAACTTACATCCCTAACGACAGGGCTCACTAGTTAAACTAAGAGCATCTCCAACCGTTTGGCATTTTACGTTTGGCATATTTGGGAATTTGCCAAGTCTCAAATGGATTTGGTAAAGATGGAAAGACTTAATCTCCAACCGTTTTGTATTTTATTTTGGCAAATTCCAAAATTATGGACCCGCACCCAATTCTCGCGCGCGACCTGGCGGCCTTTTCCATCGCGCGGGAGGTTTCGTCGCGCCAATTCCCTTCGCGCCATCGTCCGCGGGCACGGCCGGGCAGATCCTCTCCATCGCCGGCAGATGAATCTTCCCAGCCGGGTAGAAGAACAATTCGAGATTGGATCCATGGAGTACCTCAAAGAAGAACGAAGACCAGATGATGAAGGTTGCTGGACACTGGAGGAAGAACGTCGCTGTTTTCAACTTGGCGCGAAGAAACGGCGGCAGCGCGAGATGGATCGCGAGGTTCGTGGTCGCGCGCGGAAGTCACGCGCCGAAGCCGCGCGGGGGCGGATGCCAAGTCAGGAGGGACTCGCATATATGCCTAGTGAGCCCAGGAATTTGCCAAGTTGATAAAAATGCAAAGCCCAAATGCAAAACGGTTGGATAGGAGATTTTTCATCTTTTTGGCAAAAATACAAATGCAAAGCCCAAATGCAAAACGGTTGGAGATGCTCTAACTGACAATGCTCGTTAGTCGGGATATTTAATTTATTGTCATCCTCACAACGACATCTCTCCATTTACCAGATTTAGAATGGCATCTACAGAATTATCATCCAAATAGTAAACCTCTTATATATTTATTATTTTTGTTGACGTGGCATGCTAAATGGATATGCAAGCGCAGCAGCATCTCTTAAAGCCCAAACATGGCAGAAAAAAGACTATTTTGCCCCTACCTCCTTCTATCTTGTGGCTCTAGTGTCGGTCCCTCCTTCTGCCTATAACACCCTAAAATTTGCATTTATCAAAATAGACTTAAATTGATTTATTTATGAATTTTGTGCTCATGAAACATAGGAAAATGATATTTTTTTATTAAATTAATATTCATAGTAACTTGTTTGTGTGTAACGAAGGGTTATGACCAAAAATCTAAATTGTTAAAATGTTTTTGAAAATGAGTTTTAAAAAGTTTGAAAAAATAGAAAGAGACATCCACTCGTTTCCTCTCTTTCAGCCCGAGCGGCCGAGCCATCTCCTCTCTGGGCCCGCCCTTCCTTTCCCCTTCCCTTGTTTGTGCACAAGCTCACACCATGCCCCTCTCTCTGTGCTTGAATGACAGACCGGTCCAGTCTCTCCTCTCGCTGACAAATGGAGCCCACACGTTAGCCACATCCTTCTACCTTCCGTGCCCAGCTTGGACTCGACGAATGGAAGTTGCATCTGATTCGTTTTTCCTAGGGTTTCTCGGGTGGAGTTCACCGAGCCCTCCATATAAAAGCCAAGAAACCCCGTCGCGTCCCCTTTTTCACATCTGTGTGTCGCCTCTAGCCATAGTTTCGCCTTACGCTATTGCTTCTAGATCTCGCCGAAGAAGAACCGAAGTCGTTGTACCAGGGGATGTCGTCTGAGGTTTTCTAGTCGTGCCTTCACTGCTATCAAGAACCCCTGTGGTGAGCTCGCCGTGCCATTCTCTGTCACCCCGCGCTCTTCCCGTTGAAAGTCCAGGCCCCTACGTCGTTTTGGACGAACTCCGACGAGGTGCTCGCGCCGCCGTCCATGCCAGCCACCACATCACCCTTCCTGTTCTGTCCCCGGCTCCCCGCTGTCATTTTTAACTCTACTCCATGTTGCAGCTCACCATCGCTCATGCCCTTGCCATATTTGCCTCCCACCGGCGATCGCCAGAGCCACATCGTAGGCCTGCCCGCATGCAACCATCATCCGCGCCTTCCAGTAGTCATGCATGCATGTTTGCATACGCACTTCACTGGCTTTGAGCAGCATGTCGTCCTTCATCCTATCCTTCCTCTATGTAGTTTTACACGATATCTGGTTTATTCAGTTAACCAATTGTGATTTAGCCTACAAAAACCTCATGTGCATATGTTGACGAAATATAGTCGATAGCCCACCTAGAGTATGCCCATGACGGTAGTTTAATCAGTGGAGATGCCCGTGAAAGGAACCATATGGTAACACAAGCATCGAGACATAAGATTTATACAGATTCGGACCGTCAGTATGACGTAATATCGTACATCCTGTGTTCCGATTGATTGTCTTAATGGGTGTGAGCTGAGATCTCTAGGATCTGAGTTGTATGTAGTTATAGATCCGTGGGATCTGAGTTGTTCTGTTCCTCATGTGAGATGTTGTCTAGAGGACCCCTGCCCCTCCTTAAATACTCTGGTGGGATAGGGTTACATGATAAGCATCCAAGTTGGTACTATCTCTAGATTACAATAGTCGTGCGGTGTATGCCATCCGCCGCACGCCTTCATCTTGTGGGTTGGACCATCCTATGTTGCGGCTCATGTACCATCGTGTCGTACCCTAGGGTCTATACCACCACAGCTAGTCCCCGAGCACCTTGGATCCAAAGAACAACAACATCTTGGATTTGTCCAAGTAGTCAATATCGAAGTCGAGCAGTTGAAGTGGAGATCTGACCAGTTTGAGTGATCGACAAACCTCAGACTAAGTCGAGAAAGTTTTGCTCATAGGATGTAAAGGGCTTAAGATAAAATCTGGTGCAGACCAGAACAGGAGTACCATCTGAAAAAGCACTACATTCACCGCTAGGTGAAGTATAGCCACTAGTCCCCGAGCCTAATAGTAGGTGATGTAGTCACAAGGTGGCAAGGTCTACAAATCGTTCTTAGACACTAGTACAGAAAACGACTTTAGGGGCGGTTTCCTGAACCACTACAATGCCACCGATTGTGAAGATCAACTCTTTGTAGCAACGGTCTTTCAACCGCCCTTGGAAATGGTCTTCAGAGGCGATTTACTTAAGAAAACCGCCCCTGCAAACATTATCTTGTGAGGCGGTTTCTTAAGTAAATCGTCTCTAAAGACCCATTTTCAGGGGCGGTTTCTTAAGTAAACCGCCTCTGAAGACCCATTTCCAAGGGCGATTTTTTAAGTAAACCGCCTCATAAGACCCATTTTCAGGGGCAGTTTCTTAAGTAAACTGTGAAAGGACCTTGATGTCGCCTAGAGGGGGGGGTGAATAGGCCTGTTTAAAATCACAGCTCAAAACTTTGTTAGAGATGCCCGACACTACCGCCCTGAGCCCGGAACTGCCGCACCCCGGCACTGCCGGCCTCAGCCGGTACTGCCGCGCCAACAAACTGCCCGAGCCTGCAATTCAAAAACTAGCCACAGGAAACCAATTCTATATAAATAGAAGTGTTGCTCTTGGTTTCCTGAACCTGCAGAACCAACTCAACCAAGCCAAATATGTTGTATGAAGTAGATCGGGGCCAAATCCTAAAATCAATCACAAGCTCACAAGTATGATGAATGAACACAAGTAAATACAAGAGACAAGTGATTTATCCCGTGGTTCAGCTCGCCACCAAGGCTTGCCTACCTTCACGTTGTTGAGGATGACCACTTAGGTCAAGAGCTTTGCAACTCTTCCTCGGTCTCAAGTCAAGGAACCAAATCCTTGAAGTGAGGGGTAATTCTACTAGCTCCACAAGAGGATTACAAACTTCCCGCTGCTCACCACAAGCACGGGAGCTCGCCGGGTGACGCCTAGCCGTCTAGGAGGCTTCACCTCCAAGAGTAAAAGATGCACAACGAAGATCGACGAAGCCCGACAAGTGCTCAAGGTTTGGAAGGCTCTAATATGCTCTCTAGCTCTTAATCACACAGCCCCAACACTTAATCATGCACTAAGTATGTCACTCTCACAAGAGAGGGTTGGGGAGAGCTCTCAAATGGCTTTGGATGTGTTAGAAGTGTTTTGGGTACCAGCAGCCGGTTCTGGAGGCGTGGGGTGGGTATATATACCCCCCACACCCAAAACTAGCCGTTGGAGGTCAGAAACTAGTCGTTACTGGCTGTACAGGCCCGGCACTGCCGCACTTAGCCCGGCACTGCCGGGGAGCGGCACTGCCGCTAGACAGAGCGGCACTGCCGCAGCTCCCTGAGACAGCACAGGAGACCTCACGAAAAACGCCATAACTTTTTACTCCGAACTCCGATTTCAGTGATCTTGGACTTTCCGGAAAGCTTGTTTCGAGGGCTATCCAACCCTACAGAGAACAAGCCCAAGATCAATAAGTGCAAGTGCAGTGCTAAGTGTTTTCTCTCATGTTAGCACTCGGGTTCGGTTAGTTTGAGCACTTGAGACTTGTCTATGATTCGTATTGCATCCCCTTGATAGTACGGCATAACTATACTCAAGACAAAGAAAATATAACCATTTTAACCACTTGAGTCTTCAATGTCTTCATATGCCATTTCTTCTTGATATCACTTCGAAAGGGGTTGCAATCATCTTTGTCTCCTTTCTTTGAGCAAACACACCTTGAGCATGTGACTTGAACCATTTCCACACATATGAGTTCAATCCATGGCTTCAAGTCACTTCCACTAATGATTTGATCCTCAACACAATATGAATCCTCATAGCTTGATTAGTACCTCGACTCAATGCAAGTACTCTCTTCTTCACCCTAGCCATAGTACTTCGGTCTCTTGACCTTCACCGTCGCTTAGTACCTCGAAGCCCTTTCCTTGCTATCTTCACCTTATCAAGCCACACTCAAGTCACATCATATTGAGCATCCATTGAAAACCATTTCTTCAATATTGTGATCCTTGCTTGAACATCTTGTAGATATGCATGTTGAGATCAATCAAGCTTTAGTTTGACTCACATAGAGACATATATGGATCATCATTAATATGGTCAAGCCAATTCACGATTCCTAATATCCTCTCCTTTTGGCTTGACACTCAACACTCACTTCAATCTCCATCTTCATACTTCTAGCTTGATCAAATCAATGCAAAGTGATTCTCCAAACATTTATCCATACAAGCAAACCAAAGTAGAGAATGACTTATATCCAATATGAGTTGTGTCCTTTGTCATTTCAACTTTGCTTGCCATTTACTCACTTATGCATTCTTGATTCATTCTTCAACCTTGATCAAAGCTAGTTCACTATCAAACTCTTCTTGCTCATGAAAAGCAACCCATTGTTGAGACCATTCCAAAATCATCAATCCATGTCTCACTTGTCATTTGCCAAATATGCTTGCTTTCTCATGATGCCATGATATCCCACAACATAGAAGCCATATCATCAACTCTATTTGCATTGTTGTCTTTTGCTTGAACAAGATTGTTTCCATGATCTTCCAATACAACAATACACAATTTTGGCCTTCATTTCAACACTATGTGGAATATCATCAAGTTTGCTTTTCTTGTTGAACCTTTGATACACTTAGCAAACTTGTTAGACCTTTAATTATGTTGTCACTCGATTCACCAAAACCCACTAAGGGCTAGATGCACTTACAAACCGCCTCTGAATACTCATTCCCAAGGCGTTGCATTGTTGTTAATGTATTAATCAGAGACAGCTCTTGCAACACAACTGCCTCTAAAAATTGATCTACGGGAGCGGCAAAAGGAACTGCTTCTAAAGGTTATTTCTGTACTTTTGAATACGAACCTTCCCGCCATAATTATATCATGTTTTCCCGCCATAATTATATATCGTGCTTTCCCACCAAATTTCATTGCAAATGATTGAAATTAGATCAAACGGTACAATATATACACATGATGAACAAAGTATATTTATGTTACAATATTATATATACATATATAATGTTGTTTCTATTTAAAAAAACAAAAGAAGGGAAACTTGCATGCAGCTCGAAGAGATTCATACTTTGGATCCGTGGCATACTCCGACTCTTTATCAAAGAATTCGCCACCCTCTCAAAGAACCTCCCTCAACAAGAACCCGCAGTAATCGTATTGAAGTCCTTGAATGTTCTTTTGCTCAATTGATGTCAAAGGATGGAATGACTTATGCTGCACCAAAATAATCAGAAGGGGCAAAAGTAGTTAGATTTAAATTAATGAGATGTAGTGTGACTTACATCTTTAGGGTGATTGTAGTAATATCCGGTCGTTCACATCGATTGACACACATAGAACCCACAAAGAACGGTGTCGGGAGGCTGCCTCGAACTCGCAAGTCAATGACACAATCAACCACATGCCAAAATAGTATAACAATTTGATTGGGTTAGAAAATGATCGTGATGAAAGTGTGCTGTAATTATGTTTAGATCACACATGTACAAGTCAACCATGGTTGGATAGCAAGGCACATTCAGCATGACATACAAGCTAACTCAAGTAAAGCTATGACAAGCACTTAATTAACCATCAAGAACTAATTAAGCCTAGTACAACTCAATCATTAACTATGTTTAGGGCACCGAAACTCTACAAACTAGATACATAATTATTATTCCCAAGCATTATGCATACATCAAGACACAAGATTACAATAATAGGTCTCAGGTATATTAGTTTAACAGTACCAAAAGCATGAATGACACTAAGCAATCATGCAAGGCAAGTCAATGTGCAACAATCAACTTACGCACTCAAACACAGAATCTGGACAACATCACAACAGTCATTTGTTTTAAACATAAATGGAGATACACATATCCAAACAAGGTAATATTAGACTTTGTGGAAAGCTAATGAAATTATCTACAACTTTGTTATTTACACCAAAAGCTAATTATGACGTTAACATAGGCAAAAACAGATAACAAGACAACTTTGTCCGAACTTGGGCAGAAAACTGACAGAAGATTCAGAGATGCATAACTGAAGTACTAGACATTCAACAAACATGGTTCTTAACTTTCTAGAATGCTTATAAAGTTCTCTATAACTTTCTTATTATCATCCAAAGTGGATTCAACAGCTAAGGAAGTCAAACAACACCCAGAATGTAACTCTGTCCAAACTTGGACAGATTCTGATCTGTCATCTTACTTCAAACACCTATAACTCAAGCTCTATGTGTCCAATTAAAGGAGTCAACCACATGCCAAAATAGTATAACCGTTTGATTAGATTAGAAAATGATTGTACAAATTGATGAAAAGTAATAGTTGATGAAAAGTAATAGTCATGCTATCATTTTTCTCCGGTATATGCTCTTCGCCTTGAGAAACGTAAAATCTATAAGAACTGTTTAAAGGAAGAAACAATCAGCTCCACAAAAATACATTTATATATGCATAAATATGATCCACTTACGTTTGTAAAAGGGATAAATTTTTATACTATTTTTCTTCTCTTTTCAAAGAGTCAAAGATGACTATATTTCTCAATTTCAAATTAATGGATGCTAAGATGAAGTGATCGCTGCATTAGTACACAAAAAGTTCAGTTATCAGTTCAGAAGCACCAGCAACAACTAAACAGTTCAGAAGCAAATATGCAGCAGCGTCTATTTATAAAGGTAATCAGTTCATAAGCAGCAGCAGCTATGCAGTTTAGAAGCAGTAGCATCATCAGTAGCTAGGAACGGGGCATATATATATATACTCCCTCCGTATCACAGATAAAAGACGTTTAGGACAGCGACACGATCTCCAAAGCATAACTTTGACCATTTATTTCTTTAAAAATATTTGTTGTAAAGTGGTATATATATACTTTTATGAAAATACTTTTCAAGATAAATTTATTTATATGATTTTTACATTTTTAAACCCAATAATTTAAAAGTTATTCATGGTTTATATTTTCAATGTTTGACCGAAACCTTTTCCAAAACGTCTTCTATTTACGATACGGAGGGAGTATATATATATATATATATATGACCCCGCTATTTGGAGCGCTGCGCTCTAAATAGCTATCCAGCGCGTGCTCTGTCATCAGACACATTCCACCGGACCTTCCGCAATCATAAACATGTCTCCCGCAAACGTAAAAGATGTCAGCCGTAAGAGTAAAAGCTCTCATCCACAACCGTAAACACATGTCTGGTTTTCTGCCACAACTGTAAATGTTAGCTAGCAGATGCTGCGACATCTGATTTTTTATTTTTCCATGCATTGTCGCATTAATCACGGCGGTTCAACTGGAGACCAAAAGATTCCCGACCGTAAAACTAACGATAAATTTTCAGACTGTAACTGTGTGACCATAATTTTTTATACCGTAAGGCTGCCCCAAAGTGTCGAGTAATTGTTGATAAACTGATGCCGCAACTAATAATTAATGCCACAACCATAAAAGCGCTGCAGCATGCAGCAAAGATGGAGCGTTCTGAACTGTAACAGTGTCGTCTGAGACCGTAATTCATTTATAATTTATAATTTGTTCTTTTTAATATCACCAGAGCGTAAATATTTTATGGTAGTAAATCATGGTTTGCAGCTATATCTGAAGTAATAATTATTTGTTTTCGAGCAATCCTGAAACCTATCTTTTGTAGTAATTATTTGATGTTTGAAATATTTTATTTTTGAAACTTACGCAAGCAGTAATTATTCGATTTTGTTTCGTCGGTAATGGGAAAGTAAATTTGCTGCCGTAAACGTATTGCTGTCACTTATGATTCGTTGATGCGTTTGCAGTATCACACATGACATGAAATGTGGAGAAAAAAATCAAACAAAGTAACACAATAATTTGGCCGTAATCTTGAGTTCTTACAACCAAACCGCATAAGAAATAGAGAATGAAGAAAGCTAAAATAAGTGACAGTGATCTGGGCTCGACTGAACCACGAATATGCACACGCGGCCGTGATCTGGTCTTAGAATGGAACCACGAACAAGAACGTCAAACCAGCCGAGCAGCCTTGAACTCGAAGTCTCACTGAGAGGACGCACTGCCACCATCGCTACTGGATCTGCGTGCCTAGGAGGACCCTGCTGCCGCCGCAATGCAGGATCTGGGAGGATCCAGCACAATCGCCAGTTATAAAAAAAAACACACACACACAATCGCCGTTGCTAGATCAGGGCTCTGAGAACGCAACCGTCTTTGCTAGGAAGATTCAGACACTGGATCTGGACCAACCCACTTCTCAACATCAATCTCATACTCGACTCTAGAGGGGAGGGGTCAGTCGGAGATCGGGAAGACGCAGCAACCACACAATAGCGGATGGAATTAGTGCCGCCATCGAGGGTCGGACGTGCGCACGGGTCAGGTCGGCGCCGTATCTGCGGTCTGTTGTCGCCGCCACCGGGAAGGAGTCGCGTTGCGGCAGGGGGCTTGGCTGCGTTGCCGTTAGAGGCCGCCATGCCTGCGGTGAGGGGCGAGCAACCACCGATGGCGCCGTGCTTGCCGGGAGGAAGGGCTCGTTGCCGCCATGTTGAAGAAGGATATGTCGTGTGGCTATGGTTGTATCAGCTGTAATATTCATGTCGTGGAGCATCTAACTACGAACTTGTATGCACTTCCAGAGCAAAAAAACCTTTTCGCGCATCTTGACTAGTGATTCTATGCATCCAATTGGCCATTTCGTGCTATTTTTCAAACTTCAAATTTTTGGATAAACCATTAGTGTAAATTTTAAATTCTAAACAAAGGCACGGTACCTAGATTTCTATACCTCGAGCTAGAGGTTTCTATACCTCAGGTTGACTAGAGTTCAATTTTCAAATTCTAAGCAAAGGTATGAGACCTAGATTTTTATACGTTGAGCCATTAGTTTCTATACCTCGCTACATGGAATTTAAATTTCAAATTTTAAACAAAGGCACATTATTTAGATTTATATACCTTGAAGCATTAGTTCCTATATCTGAGGCCGTGTGGAATTTAAATTTTAAAATCTAAGCAAAGGGACAAGATTCTATGTTTTACGGGTGTTCTATGCATCATTCATCTGGTAATTATGCATTGTGCTATGATAAGATCCTTGATGCCAACGTACCATGATTCAAATTTTGATTTTTTGAAGAACACAAGATTGTATACATGATACACAAAGTCACGTGATTTTATGCGTATCTGATAGCATTAAAATCTATATGTTAAAGCGTAAATTTATGAATTTCGAAAAATTTATAAAAATATTCAAAATGGATCTTAAATCGTGCACAAAAATGTCAGGAGTCCAATGGTGAAAACCATTTTTGAATTAGATGTTTTGTTGAAGAGTTATTATAAAAAAATAGAAGAAATCAGATTGAGTTACATGCATGCATGCGTCAGGTGTGTCAGCTTGTGTCGATTTGTCTCAGATGAGATATTCTTTCCGCAGAGAGGTTTTTATGTAGTAACGAAGTGAGATTTTATTCATTGAAGTACTAGTTTCTATGCATTGTTTGTGGCAAAAAAAATTTACGCAGTTTGACATAGGATTCTATGGATTTGGTCGACTGGGTTCAAAATGGTCCTCTACCTGCGCGCGTCAGTCGCTCCGTGGACCAGATCTGGTTGGATGGGGTGGCTGGCTTGGGCTTCCAATAACTATTGGAAGCCCTGGGCTCCCAATAGCAGGACCCTATATATATATTACTTACAATGGATAGTAATGCCAAATGTAAAGGAAATAATTAAGATAGTACGTAATGAATCTTACTTAGAATGGTACAGGACATATATATATTGGAATTCCTGAAAAGCTAGGAACGTCATCCCAATATACATAGCAGTCTTCTCCTTTGCGTTTTTGTGTGCAGCCACCCTAATTTTTTCTTTAGCCTTACCCTTGGCACCTATGAAAGTTGGATGATTATCTTCCCAAAATAAAGGTCCAGCATGTCTTGACTCGCAAATGAGATTTGGGTCAAGGAACGCGTTCTTCACAGCCAAGTTTTGAGCATCCTTCCACTCTTTCCTACATTGGTGATCAAAATTAAAGGTCGGTTAATACATAATAACCAATTGTATGACTAGTTTAGGGAAACAACACTTACATGCACCACAAGGTAATCTGACTCATTTCAAGTCTCTTGTGGCGAAATAAAAATTGCATGTCCTCGAAAGGTATGCTCAGTTTTCAAGTTTTTTCTGTGGTGACAAATATTTCTTGAGCTGGGTAACTCACCGGCATTGAATGTAACCCTAGTTCCACCGCAACCAAGTACCACTTCTGGAAGGCTCTTAGGTTTGACAATCTCTTGTTGTTTTCCAGGACAAAATCAGGTAGGAATTCCTTTCCTGCCACATATTCATAAGGGCACTCAATATTGTCTTGATCCATCATCTTTTTGATGAAGTCAACACTAATCAGGGTTTTAGACATACGGTGTTGGCCACCATAAATAGTGCCACCTTCTTCCTTGGACTTGGCATTTGGAGCAGACGAACGATACTCCTTGCCCTTACTTACACAAGCTACATTGGTGTTATTTTTTTTCAAGAGAACGAAACATCACAGATGTGGCAAGTCCCCCTGTGTTGCTACCCTTGTCAAGTCCTCTCACCATCTTAGGAAACGATCTTTGTTGCTTTGAAGGCGGTGGAGGTGGTGGCACAACTGTTTGTGGGTGAGGCTACAGTGGTGGTGGCGGTGAAGCCCTTTGCTGCTGAGATGGCGGTGAACCGCTTTGTGTCTGCGGTGACCGTGGCAGTGAAGCACTTTGTGGCTGAGGTGGCTGTGCATACCTTTGTGGCTGCGATGGCGGTGGCGGTGAAGCCCTTTGTTGTTGAGGTGGCAGTGAAGCGCTTTGTGGCTGCGGTGACGATGGCAGTGAAACACTTTGTGGCTGAGGTGGCTGTGAATACCTTTGTGGCTGCGGTGGCAGTGAGGCCATTTGTTAGGGCAGCGTTGGTAAGGTCGTTTGCGGCTGCAGTGGCAGCGGAGCCGTTTGTTGATGCGGTGGCAATGGCTTTTGAGGCGCCTGGGTGAATCCCTTTTGAACTGCAGTAGTTTGTCCTTCCTGATGTGAATCCCTTCCGACAATGAAATTTTCCATCATCAATTCTCCATAGGAGAAGTTGACACCCGGGTTTGTTAGCAAGTCTGTTTGGTCCAAGAATGATTCCATATGTTGCTGCTCATATGTCGGTGACGACAGGTGACATTTATCGACCATTGGCAACATATCCTCTTGTAATACATCTTCCTGGGCCAATTGCTGCTGAGCCAATTACTGCTGAGAAGAAGTAGAAGGTGCAACCGACGGGGGTGTTAACAACACAATGTCTCGTCATTGCCAAGCAATGAAATAGCCCACAAGCTCGCCCAAGAGTGTCCCACCATCAGGAGAAGGGATGTCAACTTCAAAGCCAAGATGATGCGGAGAAACAGAGATTACTTCAACCTTCACATAATCTTCTGGAAGTACACTATTGTGCATAGTGCGCCCTGGATAAGCAGTTCCAGTGGCAACCTGTATGGTCTTCCCCTTCCTGTTGTATGGAATGTGCAGAGAACACGGTGTTGGACTATCAATGGCGTCCATAGGAAAAGTCTCGAGTGTGGTTGATGCAACACTACTAGGGACTACAAGGGCTAGCTCTACGGTACACATATCTTGTGAAGCTTGGATCCGCTTAAGCTTTTCATCAATATATCCATCGGCCTTCTTGCAAAGGGTTTCAAAAAGGTCATCCTTGTAGCGTTGCCTTGTTTTATACATACCCGACTCTTGTGGAAAACCATGCTTAAGTCCAAACTTGGAGGAAATGCCCCGCACACGGCCAGGATGTTCCTTGTTGCCTAGGGCCACACTAAGCTCATCCACCTCTCATCTAGGTGTAAATTCACCTTGCACTTTCTTCTGAGCTAGTGCCTTTATGGACTCCGCAACTGCTAGAGTACGCTCATCTGTGATTGCTAGTTCCCCGTTTTCTTTGTCCTTGACTTCCCTTGCTCTAACCTAGAACATTGCACATTCATCTATGTTCTCATATTTATATGGAACACCAGCTGCCTTGACATCCTCAATATCTTTCCTCCACTTTTCAACATTCGGGCCATAGCCTTGAGAGCCGAGAACTTAGATCTTGCCAAACTCATTGTATGTTCTTCTTTGTTAGCTCACTGTTCATTTCACTCAAGGCTACGGCCTCAGGTGTGCTCTTCTGTTCATAGAACCTATCCCATTAATGAACTTTGATCTTGCCAAACTCCTTGAACGGCAAGATACCCTTGAACCGGTAACGGGTATTTAGTTCCGACCGCCAACGTCAGAAACTTTTCACCGCTTGTTTCATTGCGAACTTCTTGACAAGCTCCACCGAATCAGGAGGGAGAATAAATGCCTTTTCCAACTTATCCCATAAGGTTTTCCTGTCACCAGCGGACACATTTTCCCAATGTGATATTGAGCAATCAAAATGGTCCCTTACCGCTGCTCCTATCACGCTTGCAAAGCGGGCACGTACGCCCGCAGGATGTGTGGGCTCACCAATAAGGCTAACCTCTTCTACACCAATAGTCTGCCCTCCAGGGAACCCGATCCGCATTCTCTGCCCTCGCTTTCATTTCGCTGCCTGAGGAGCGGATGATGTAACTTGAATCTCAGTCTATGCTTGCGATTGCTGGATGGTTTGGATTTGCTCCTGTAGAGATAAAGGAATAAAAGTCATCCTCAACACACTTATTATGTGCAAAAGAAACTGTGGTCACCTAGGAGCAAATATAGGCTTACATCTTCGAATGGATCATATTCTGGGTCCTCAAGTGCGGCCCTAACAGCCCTGCGGTCCGGCCTAGGACTAGGATCTGAAGCTTCTTCGGATGAGTACGAACCCGAGGTGCCCTCCGACAGCGACCACTCAAAATTCACCCCGTCGTCCATCAATATCAGATATTCTAAGACATTATATATGTATTGTTATAAATCCTTTTAGTAGACTACATTCAACAATTATAAAAGAGTAAAATACACCAGCGGTCCCTAAAGTTATCAGTAGGTGTCGATAACTTTAGGAACCCAAAAATGTATTTTTAGAAGTTTGGGACCTATATTACACCTGCTGATAACTTTAGGGAACGATGGTATATTTTACTCATTATAAAAACATCTATACATAGAAACTATGTTATTTGAAAATAGAAACATGCATAGATTATAATTTAAATAAACATGCTTTCATTTATACCAAAACTAACACATGGCTTCACATGATAAAAGAACTTGGTTTGCATGAAAAGAAAGCAAGTTTAATACTAACTAAAAGTATAGCTTTATAGGTTCTATGTATCATTTATCCCCTACTCATGCAAACATAAATCAACATTTCCATACATTGTCATTCTCAATAATCTAACTCTATCTCCTATAACTAATAATAAAAAGATGAAAAAGAACTACTTTGTAGAACGGCTGGCTGCGGGTGAACGCCAACGAACAAGAAGAGGACGAAAGCACCAGAGCAAGATGTGTTAGTGCTGGAGAGCAAGAAGACGGACACCGGCGACGGCCGGGATGGCGGTTGGGGATGAAGTTGCCAATGAGGACGCCGAGGCGCAGCGCCGTGGAGGTCGCCGGAAACGAAGAAGACGGACACAGGCGACGGTGGAGATGGCTGCTGGGGCGAAGTCGCCGATGAGGATGCCGAGGCACAGCGCCGTGGGGGCCCTATAGCAGGGGTTCCGGTTGAGTACAATGGGTCAGCTGGGACGGCTACCGAGATGGTGGCTGGGGCCGCTCACTGACGACGACGTGGAGGCGCAGAGCTTCCGGTTGCGGAGACCGCCGCGGGGAATTCCTACAATGGCGTCAGGGCTGCGGGAAATGAACAGGGTAGTGAAAAATTTTGGTAGCGTTTTGCTGCAATTTATGAAAGAGCGCACCAGGACTTAGCGAATTTTTCATGCCGTTCGGACTTAAGAACACCTCTGAAAGTATATAAAAAAAGACCGCCTCTGAAGATCATCTTCGGAGGCGGATGACGTAAGAAAGCGCCTCTGAAGATCTTCTTCAGCGGCGGCTTACATAAGAAACTGCCTCTGAAGAGCAGCTGTCAGTCCGCAGCCGTCCTCAGCAGCTGGACAATCCGTCGAGCGGCTATTTGTTTGGCGCGTTCACAAATTCAACTGCCGGACAGTCCCTCGTCCATTTTCCGTAAATTGACGCGTGACCCATGTCTGCTTCTCTTTCCTTACAGCCAAGCCACAGCTCGGCCCAGTCAGTCCTCCCCGTCGCTCACCCGTCTCCATCTCGCCCCCACCACCGGCGGCTGCCCCTCTCCCTTACCCTTCGCACACCACACCCCTCACCTCCCACCCCCATGGCTCGGCGGACGGCGCCCTCTTCGTCGAGGACCATGGCGTTGTTGACCATGGCAGATGAAATCGGGAAGGAGACAGGGCTGCCACTGATTGTGTGCCCGACTTGCAAGAGGGAGAGGGTAATCGAGCTCATAGTGAGGACAGCTGACAACAGCAACCAGGGGCGCGTCTTCTTCAAATGCCCCAGAAATGTACCCGGTGTAAGTGTTTTGGTTAGTTTTTCGAGTGTTTAATTTAATTTGTCTTTGATTTTGACCATTTCGGTTGAAGAGCCCTAACTTGGTAGGGTGGCCTGTTGCAGATGCCTGGTAGATGTACGTTCTATGAATTCCAGAGGAACTATTTGAAGAAGCTGCTGGAGTTGAAGTATGTTGTCATCGATTTGGAAGCAGCTGGCCTCACTAGAGAAGCAGGAGTTGGGTGTTTTGAGGATGGAGAAGAAGCACAGTCACAACATGCTAGCAAGCAGCTTGGGCAGAAGAACATGGAGAAGAAGCTGGATGACCTGGTCTCTATGCTGAAGTTCTTCTTTGTAGTGTTGTTCTTGAGCTTTGTTGTTGGCTTAGTGTATGTTTTTAAGTGAATTCAAGTGAATCTATGTTGTATATATGGAGAACATTTATTTGGCACAGGTTAGCTGATGAGGACATCCTCCGTTATTACCCGCTGGCAAAGACGCAACAAAGATGGGCCAAGTGGCCCAGTTGTAGTCGGGCGGCGACCGTGCGAGCCTCTGAATAATCCCACCTTGCTTAGCTTGGGAGGAGGAAGCCACCTTAAAAGGGAGAGCCACCCTTCCCCTATCAGACTAGTCTTTTAGGGAGATTGACTAGTCTGATAGGGGAAGGGTGGCTCTCCCTTTTTAAGGTGGCTTTCTCCTCCCAAGCTAAGCAAGGTGGGATTATTCAGAGGCTCACACGGTCGCCGCCCAACTACAACTGGGCCACTTGGCCCATCTTTTTTGCGTCTTTGCCAGCGGGTAATAATGGAGGATGTCCTCATCATTCTCCCCTTCTTAACAAGGGCCCAGCTTTAATACCAAATGATGCATCCAGCCCAGGTGGGGTTGGTCGAGGCCCAACAAATTAAGGTTGCCCAGACCCCAACATTTCTCATGTACGCCCACTCGGGGAAAGGCCCAATCTCCCTAAATTACTAGTCTGATAGGGGAAGGGTGGCTCTCTGTTGGTATAAATTAACGCACACCCTACTTTATTCGCAAGCGCACAGATAAAATCTACCAATGTAGCACTTCACCGGAGTAACCCAGTTTTAATATCAAACCCAAAGGAACGGATAGTGTTAAGTCTCAAAGAATATAACCCCTGAGTAGCTAACAAGGACGGAGAAACTAAAAGCATAGAGGGGATCACTAAGGTTATCTAAATCCAACTTAAGAGTGATATGCTTATATTATTCTTAGTGGGGAAATTGCCATAAAAGGTCACATACAGAGCATGATTCTTTTATGCAAATATATAATCCTACCGAGCCTACACACGGGTAAGTGGACTATAGAAGAATCAACAAGGCTATAAGAGTCACCCTTGCGAACAACCACTACTACCGGCGTTATAGGAGGCAAATATGAGCTATCAAGTCTAAGCACCACGCTTACACTATCCAACTACTCTAACTCTAGAGCGACTATAATTAAAGTACTCAAAAGAGAGTCATTAAACCTTAAGAATAATAAGAACAATAGCTCAAACTTAAATATAGATGTTGATTACCGAAACAATCGTTGAAGCAAGTTGACGAAGAACTTGAATCCACAGGTACAAGATGAAGAAGTTGATCCGACAGGCCGGAGCTCCTTCTTGATCTCTTCCTCTCTCTCTCTCTCTTCTAGTTCTAGAATTAGACTAGGTTCTAATCCTACTAGAGGGGTATCTAATCTTCTACTTGAAAGCTAACTCTTGATTACAACTAGATGAATTAGATCTAATTCTAGATGAACTAGAAGAGATTCATCTAGAGGGACCTCTACTGCTAATTGAAACCCTAGTTTCTGATGTGGAGATGAATAATGAAGATAGAGATGCCTGGAGAGGGGGGTCTGGGGCTGCTTATATAGCCCGAGGTGGAGTAGGGGGCAAGGAATCGCATGTCATCGATCCGCGTCACGTTTATCGCCCACCGTTGGATCAAACCGACTTCAGGGACGGTGGAGATGCATCCTAGGAGGCGGTGGAAGAAGGTTCCAAAAGGCGGATGCGAAACGGCCTTCGTGGCCGACCGGTCGGTCTCCAAGTGGGACCGGTCGGTCTGGCCCAGTGGGCCCACGTGGTGGGCCGCCTCGTGGTGTCTTCTGGTGTCTTCTAGATCCTTCTTTTGCAGATTTCATTGCGAAATTAATATCTTTTCATCCGGGACTCCGAATATAGCAAATGATATGTCTGTTTCGATCGTCTCGACGAGCCCTTCGCAATGGTGCACTCCAATTCATCACTTGAGATACTTTTATATGGTGAAATATTGATGTCCTACAAAACAAGTGAGAGCACCAAAACTCGTGGAACTTGTTAGTTTCAAACCCTACAACTATGCTTTGTAAT
Organism: Coix lacryma-jobi var. lacryma-jobi; assembly: GCA_009763385.1. Lineage (NCBI taxonomy): Eukaryota > Viridiplantae > Streptophyta > Magnoliopsida > Poales > Poaceae > Coix > Coix lacryma-jobi. Next base: position 143,791,103 of record CM019822.1, on the reverse strand, counting down.
TCATTTAGTGTCATTTCATGCAATAGTTGATGGTTAATTATGAGCATTAGTGAGCGTCAACACTCTCCCTTTTAAGGTGGCTTTCTCCTCCCAAGCTAAGCAAGGTGGGATTATTCAGAGGCTCACACGGTCGCCACCCGACTACAACTGGGCCACTTGGCCCATCTATGTTGCGTCTTTGCCAGCGGGTAATAATGGAGGATGTCCTCATATTGAGCCACATGTTCTCCAGCCTAAGTTCCTGCATCAACAAAAAGGCAGGAAATGAGCATATGGCACAACACTGGGGTTAGTATACTAAGAAGGATACCAGTGCTGTATCATAGGCCCAGAAAAAAGTGTTAGAAGCAACACCAAACTATCCTCGTCCCAATGGTGGATAGCGATCACCACCAAACTGAAAGGGTGGTCCGCTATGGAATGGAAAACCTCCAAACTCACCTCCTCATCCGCGATCACCACCAAGCTGAAATGGTGGTCCACTATGGGACGGTGCAGCAAAGCCTCTTACACCCAACTCACGATCATATTAAGGACGACCGGAACCGCGACGGGCACGACCACCACCCCGTGGTCTAGCTGCCTGGGGCCTAGCTACCTGAGGGGGTGCACCTCTATTGACGGTCCTTACAGTCAATATTATACCATCAACTAATGCATAGAATGATATGAAATGAACCATAAAGCGTAGTTGTAGGGTTTGATTCTAACAAGTTCCACGAGTTGTGTTGTTCTCACTTGTTTTGCAGGGTTATCAATATTTCACCATATAAAAGGATCTCAAGTGATGAATCAGGGCACACCTTTGCGATGAGCTCGTCGAGACGATCGAAATGGACATATGATTTACTATATTTGGAGTCCCGAAGCAAGAGTCCTAGTTGGATACGACTTGGAAGCTTCTAGAACAACCTGAAGCGATCACCAAGCAACATAATTTAGGGGCTAAACTGATAGATCCAATAGCTTTGGTGAATTACTATCTTCCAGGGAGTTTTCCAGCAGATGGAAAGATGTAGAATCCTATTCCAACACGATGAATCGCGCAAACAGATGACAAGTCGCGTTAGGGCAACGAGGGAGGTTCTAGAAGACACCACGTTGAAGGAGGGACGGGGTGGCCGCCAGGTGGGGTCGGCCGACTGAAAGGTCCTAAATGGCTAGAGGGGGGGGGGGTGAATAGCCTAATAAAATTCTACAAAACACTTAGAGCAACTAGTTAGACAATTACAAAGCGAAGCTTTTTGATCTAGCTCTACTAAGTGTTGCAAGCCACCTATCCAACAATTCTAGTAACCTATAATCACTATGTCACACAAAAGATATGTTACTACTCTCTAAAATAATGAGTTAGCAAGAAATAATTACTTCTAATTAGAGAGCTACTTCTAGCAACAAATATCTCTACACAAGTGATAACGAAAGTAATGCAAGGATAGAGATATGTACCGACACCGGCAAGAAACAATCAATCACAATAAGAATACCAAGAAACTTCGGGAGAAGTCCAAAGAGGCAAGAGACACAAAGATTTTCTCCCGAGGTTCACGTGCTTGCCGGCACGCTACTCCCCGTTGTGTCGACCAACCACTTGGTGGTTCGGCGGCTAATAGGTGTTTCACAAACCTAGCTCAACAAATGAGCGCCGCAAGAACCAACCCACAAATGGAGGTAACTCAAAGACACGCGCAATCCACTAGAGTTACCTTTTGGCTCTTCGCCGGGGAAGGCACAATACCCCTCACAAATCACCGGGAGATGGCCACGAACAATCACCACTCGTGCCAAAGCTCCTCCGCTGCTCCAAGCCGTCTAGGTGGCGGCAACCACCAAGAGTAAAGAGAATACCCGCAGCAACAACAATCCCCAAGTGCCACTAGATGCAAACTCACAAGCAAATGCACTTGGATCCACTCGATCTCACTTAGATTCGCGCTAACAAGCAAGGAGATGAGTGAGAGGGTGTAGGTCTTGCTCAAGAGGATGTTCAAGAGGTTGGAAAGTCAAGAGAGACCCCCACTAGCCGGCCACCACCTATTTATAAGAGGGGGAAGAAGACAGCAAGTCGTTCCCTCCTTTTTCCCGAGCTACTGCGCCTGCGGTCGGTACAACCGATGCCAGGTCGGTACTACCGACCACAAGGCCCGGTACAACCGACGGCACAACTTATGACCGTTGCACACAGCGTTGACCAAAACAAACAACCGACTCCTGGTCGGTACCTCCGACGGTCGGTAGTACCGGCCCTAAGGCGGTACTACCGACAGGCCAACATGACCGCGAACAGAGAGCATCTCACAAAGGGACTTGGTCCCTCGGAAACTACCGCCCAAAGGTCGGTACCTCCGAGGTCGGTGGTACCGAGGTTATGGCGGTACCACCGCCAGGTCATTTTCAACTCAACACAGAGAGCTCTGCAAACTTGGTTACCACCGGCCTTGCGTCGGTAGCACCGGGGGCGGTACTACCGAGGTAATGGCGGTACTACCGGTAGGCCAAAAACTCAGCTCAACACAGAGAGCTCTGCAAACTTGGTTACCACCGGCCTTGCGTCGGTAGCACCGGGGGCGGTACTACCGAGGTAATGGCGGTACTACCGATAGGCCAAAAACTCAGCTCAACACAGAGAGCCTGCAAAACCCTTTAGGGCCACGGTACCACCGACCCTCTGGTCGGTACCACCGCCGGCGGTAGTACCGAGGTTATGGCGGTACTACCGCCAGGCCAAAACAGCCCCAACACAGAGAGGGTTGCACGCAGCACCCTTGGGCGGTACTACCGACCACCCTGGTCGGTACTACCGACCACACCCAGAAAACTCCTTTTTCTACACTGTGTTGATCCAAATCAACTCCACCGCCTTCTCCTTTGCAAATGTGCTAACACCAACAAGTGTACATCATCAAGTGCATGTGTGTTAGCATTTTCACAATCATTTTCAAAGGATTAGAGGTTAGCACACTAGGTCCTAATGCATATGCATGTATGAATTCACCTAGTGGCACTTGATAACCGCAATCACCGAGATAGTCCCCTCTTAATAGTACGGCTATCTATCCTAAACACACTCACACCCTCTATGGTGTCTTGAGTGCCAAAACAAAATCCCTATTTATACCTTTGCCTTGATCTCTGTAGGGGTTTTGCTTTTCTCTCCTTCTCTTTTCAAATGTGGAGCACTTGATCCATCTTTTGGTCATCACCACCAATACCATGATCATCATCTAGCTCCCGCATTTGGTGTGTACCAACCTAGCTCATAAACACTTCATGACAAGGTTAGTACTCTAGGTGACATCAATTATCCAAAACCAAACAAGGACTTTCAATCTCCCCCTTTTTTGTAATTGATGACAACCTTTCACAAAGATATATGTTTGAAAATTTGAGTCACCACTTTGTTAGTATTAGCTCCCCCTACATATGTGCTATATTGTTTGGTTCAAGTTCGGCACATATGCATAAATATGAAATGTGGGAGAGTAATACTATCAAATGATGCTAAGGTGTAAAGAATGGACCTTTGAAGCGTGATACCAATCGGAGTTGCCAATGTATACCATCCTTAGCACCATGGTTAGCTAGACTTTACAAAAACACTAGATACCTCATGAGATCAACATTATATGAAGGGCTCTAGTACCACTTGTAAGAGCAAATTACATCTAGCTACCACCTATGCATGCTAGTTTGCAAATCATCATTCAAAATCTATTTCTAGCATGCACCACACAAGCATGGATATAAAGTTAACAACTTGTGCAATGCAAACAAGCATATGAACATGCACAAATAAAATGCAACAACCAAGTTCATGAGCTTGCTCCCCCTACTTGTGTGCTCAAAACTTTTTCAAAGTTTTGATCTCCTTCATTTGATCTTTGTGACTTTTCTCTCCCCCTTTGTCATCTATTTCCATAAAAGGTTTGCATAAAAAGGTTCAAATTGTTTAGGAGAGAGTTAGTTCTTTCACATTTGGTTCAATCTAGATTATTTGCATTAGATATTTAACACGGTTTGCTCTAGAGTAAGCTTCTTCACACATCTTGCAATGGTTATCTTACTCATGTTGGTTAAACATACCATTGCTCATTCTCTAGATTAAACACTAGGATTGCAAGCCCATAAACATGTCATATGTTACCGCTAGATCATATCAAGCATAGAAACAATAGTGGCATCATATAATCATCAAAATCATTTTATTTTCATGAATGAGCCTAATGATTGTGAGGAATGACTAGATGCACTAAACATGTCCCTAGCAAAGGATGGATGCATATGTCAATCAACTTTTACCTTGCTTTGTCGAAAGAGAGGCATGTTATATAAGTGGGGGTGCATCAACACATATTTGAGAAGTCAAGTATGTTCAATTCATTCCTTAGCTTGCAAAACCTCTTCTCATCAAGTGGCTTGGTGAAAATGTCGACAAGTTGATCATCGGTTCCAACACTCTCAATTGAAATATCACCCTTTTGTTGATGGTCTCTTATGAAGTGGTGCCTAATATCAATATGCTTTGTTGTTGAATGTTGCACGGGGTTGTTTGTGAGCTTCACCGCACTCTCATTGTCACATAGCAATGGCACTTGTTTGAATTTGATTCCAAAGTCGTCCAAAGTTGCTTTCATCCAAAGTAATTGAGCACAACAACTACCGGCGGATATGTATTCGGCTTCGGCGGTTGAAAGTGCCACACTATTTTGCTTCTTTGACGACCAAGACACAAGTGATCTTCCCAACAATTGACATGTGCCCGATGTACTCTTTCTATCAACCTTGCAACCCGCATAATCGGAGTTCAAAAATCCAATCAACTCAAAGTTTGACCTCTTGGGATACCATAAACCAATATCTTGTGTATGCTTCAAGTACCTCAAAATTCTCTTAGTTGCCTTCAAGTGACTCTCTCTTGGTGAGGCTTGGAATCTTGCACACATGCATACACTAAACATGACATCCGGTCTTGATGCGGTCACATAGAGTAGGCTTCCAATCATAGACCGATACAACTTTTGATCCACCATATTGCCACTTGCATCACTATCCAATTGTCCATTTGTCCCCATAGGTGTGCTAATGGCTTTTGCATCTTGCAATCCAAACTTCTTGATCATGTCCTTTATATACTTGCCTTGACTAACAAATGTGCCTTCCTTCAGTTGCTTGATTTGTAGACCAAGGAAGTAGCTAAGCTCTCCAATCATGGACATTTCAAACTCATTTGCCATCAATTCACCAAACTCTTCACAAAAATCTTGATTGGTTGAACCGAAAATGATATCATCAACATAGATTTGCAACACAAACAAGTCTTTTCCAATCTTCTTGGTGAAGAGAGTAGTATCAACCTTTCCCATCTTGAACCCTTTAGAGAGGAGAAAATCTCTTAACCTCTCGTACCATGCTCTTGGTGCTTGTTTCAAACCATAAAGTGCCTTCTTGAGCTTGTAGACATGTTTGGGCTTCTTGTCATCTTCAAAACCGGGTGGTTGCTCAACATATACTAACTCATTGATGTAGCCATTGAGAAATGCACTCTTGACATCCATTTGATATAACTTGATGTTGTGGGAGCAAGCATAAGCTAATAGGATTCTTATTGCTTCCAATCTTGCAACCGGTGCATATGTTTCACCAAAGTCAAGACCCTCTACTTGAGTGTAACCTTGTGCCACTAATCTTGCTTTGTTTCTCACCACAATGCCATCTTGATCTTGCTTGTTGCGAAAGACCCATCTAGTGCCAATCACATTGTAGTTCTTAGGCCTCTCTACTAATTCCCATACTTGATTTCTTGTGAAGTTGTTAAGCTCTTCATGCATGGCATTGACCCAATCAACATCTTGTAATGCTTCTTCAATCTTGGTTGGCTCGATGGATGATACAAAAGAGTAATGTTCACAAAATGAAGCCAATCTTGATCTAGTTTGCACACCACTCTGAATTCCACCAATGATTTGATCTAGTGGATGATCTCTTGCAACATTGGTTGGTTGGAGCACTTGGACTTGATTGCTTGTACTTGCTTGATCATTTGGATGAGATGAACTAGCCACTTGTTGATCTTGCAATTGAGAACCATTAGCTTGCACAATTGGAGAAGTGAGCACTTGATCTTTGTCATCTTCAACATCAATCACTTCCCTAGGCCGAATATCACCAATGTCCATACTCTTCATTGCCTTTTCCAATTGAGTTCCTCTCACATCATCTAGATTTTCTTCTTCATCTTGAGAGCCATTTGTTTCATCAAATTCAACATCATGCACTTCCTCAAGAGTAGCACTTGCCAAGTTCCATACTCTGTATGCTTTGCTTGTAGTGGAGTAACCAAGTAAGAAGCCTTCATCACATTTCTTCTCAAACTTGCTCAATCTAGTGCCTTTCTTCAAGATATAGCATTTGCAACCAAAGACTCTAAAGTATGCAATGTTAGGCTTTCTTCCATTCAATAGCTCATAGGGAGTCTTCTCCATCATGGGATGACAATAGAGGCGGTTGCTACAATAGCAAGCCGTGTTGATAGCTTTGGCCCAAAATGAATGACTCACATTGTACTCACTAAGCATAGACCTTGCCATATCAATGAGAGTTCTATTCTTCCTTTCAACAAGACCATTTGATTGTGGAGTGTACTTGGCCGAGAATTGATGTCAAATTCTAAATTCATCACATAACTCATCAACTCTTGTGTTTCTAAACTCACTACCATTGTCACTTCTTACTTTCTTGATGGTTGTTTCAGACTCATTGTGACACCTCTTGACAAAGATTTGAATGTAGCAAATGTATCACTTTTGTCACTTAGGAAGAACACCCATGTATATCTTGTAAAATCATCCACTATCACAAAGCCATATTTGTTTCCACCAATGCTAGTGTATGTTGTTGGTCCAAATAGATCCATGTGCAATAACTCAAATGCTTTGCTAGTGCTCATCATGCTCTTTTTAGGGTGAGTGTTTCCAACTTGCTTTCCGGCTTGACAGGAGCTACAAAGTTTATCCTTTTCAAACACCACATCTTTCAAGCCTCTAACTAGATCATGCTTAATCAATCTATTCAATTGTTTCATTCCAACATGACCAAGTCTTCTATGCCATAGCCAGCCCATGCTAGATTTGGTGAACAAACAAGTTGACAATTGAGCTTCACTAGCATTGAAATCAACCAAGTATAGATTTTCATATCTAAAGCCTTTGAAGATCAAGTTTGAGCCATCTACACTTATGATCTCTACATCATCAACTCCAAATATGCATTTGAATCCAAGATCACACAATTGAGCCATGGATAACAAATTGAAGTTCAAGCTCTCTACTAGCAATACATTGGATATGCTCATGTCATTTGATATAGCAATCTTACCAAGCCCCTTGACTTTGCCTTTGCCATTATCACCAAATGTAATACTATCAATCCCATTGTCATCATTCTTGTTGATTGAATTGAACATTCTTGCATCTCCGGTCATGTGTTGAGTGCACCCACTATCAAGCACCCAATGCCTTCCTCCGGCTTTATAATTGACCTACAAGAAAAGATCAATTCTTTTTAGGTACCCAAACTTGCTTGGGTCCTCCAAGGTTAGTCACTAAGCTCTTGGGCACCCAAATTGCCTTCTTCTTTGGGCCAACAATGGGAGCACCAATAAACTTAGCCTTCACACCATTTACACCCTTGGTAAGCAAATAACAAGAATCAAATTGAATTGAGGATACATTAGCATTTTTATTCTTGTTCTTGCAATATTGCTCTATATGCCCGGATTGCTTGCATTTCTTGCAAAACCGACCATTGCTTCTCACAAAACTAGTCTTGTGAGTCACAAAGGCCGCCTTGCCATTCTTGGGGGTATAGCCCAATCCCTCTTTGTTAAGAGAGAACCGTTGGCTACCCAAGCACTTAAGCAAGCGGGCATCTCCACCATAGGCATTGCCTAAGGCACGAGTGAGCTCATTGACCTCCTTTTTCAAGGTCTCATTCTCCACCATTAGTGAGGCATCACAAGTGAAACCATCACTCATAGTAGAAGTAGTAGTGGATGAGCTACATGAAGCGTTAGTGGGAGCAACAACAATAGGAGTATGAAAAGATTCATCAAGAATATCACAAGTTACTCCTATGTTACATGTTGGAACAATGTCCTCAACCTTGACTTGATCAAGGAGGGAGGAGTGAGCTTTTTCAAGCTTGGTGTGAGCCTTGCCAAGCTTCTCATGGGCTACCTCTAGCCTCTCATGAGTAGTCTTGAGCTCATCAAGGGTTTGTTCAAGAGCACTAAGCTTCTTGCGCAAATCCTTGCACTCCTTCCTCTTCATCTCAAAGCAAGTGTGAGCTTGCTCTAACATGTCCATGAGGTCCTCCTTTGAGTGCTCCTCATCCTCATCACTCTCACTATCACTCTCATCATCGGATTGTACCTTAGTCGGCCTAGCCATGAAGCATGATGAAGTGTCAAATAGAGAAGGCTTGTTGTTGATTGCAATGCTTGCAAGTGCCTTCTTCTTGGTGCTCTTCTTGTTATCATCATCACTTGAGTCTTCACTATCGGATGATGCATCACTATCCCATGTGACAACATATGAGCCACCCTTCTTCTTCTTCTTGAAGCTCATTTTCTTCTCTTTCTTCTCCTTCTTATCTTTCTTCTTCTCATCTTCATCATTGTCACTATTGTAGGGACAATCCGCTACAACGTGATCCTTGCTCTTGCATTTGTAGCATCTTCTCACATAGTCTTTGTTCTTGTTGTAATCTCTTCTCTTCCTTGCACCATAGCCCTTCTTCTTCATGAACTTGCCAAATTTGCGCACAAAGAGAGCTAAGGCTTCATCATCAATGTCACTAGCTTCTCCATTGTCACTTGATTCTTCCTTCTTGGACTTGCCCTTGCTCTTAGATGAGGTGGCTTTGAATGCCACACTTTTCTTCTTCTTGTCCTCTTCCTTGACCACTTCTTCACTATCTTCATTGTATTGATCCTCGGTCATGACATCACCAAGCACCTCATTTGGAGTCACATTCTTCAAACCTCCTCTAAAGATGATGGTCCGAAGTGTCTTGAACCTCTTGGGCAAGCAACTCAAGAACCGGTGAGTGAAGTCTTCATCTTGTACCTTTTCTCCCAAGGACTTGAGATCATTGATGATCACTTGCAATCTATAGAACATTTCCGGAATTGATTCATCATCCTTCATCTTGAAGTTGGTGAGCTTGTCCTTGAGCATGTACAACTTGGCACTTTTTACCGTTGAAGTGCCCTCATATGTTTCTTCTAATCTTTTCCACACCTCACTTGCATTGTCAAGATCTTTGATTTGCTCGAACACCTTTGGATCAATGGCATTGTATATGGTGTTGAGCGCCATTGTGTTGCATTGCTTGTTGATGGAGTCATTTGATGTTGGATTGGTAGGATCAAGAATCACAAACTCATTTTCAACCACATCCCACACCTTATCATTGATTGAACCCAAATAAATCTTCATCTTTCTCTTCCAATAATCAAAAGATGTGCCATCAAAGAACGGCGGCTTGCCCCCAACATGGTTGAACACAATTTGAGCCATTTTTAACACCGAAGGTTGTTAATCCTTATGCAAACGGTGACCACGGCTCTGATACCACTTGAAAGGTCCTAAATGGCTAGAGGGGGGGTGAATAGCCTAATAAAATTCTACAAAACACTTAGAGCAACTAGTTAGACAATTACAAAGCGAAGCTTTTTGCTCTAGCTCTACTAAGTGTTGCAAGCCACCTATCCAACAATTCTAGTAACCTATAATCACTATGTCACACAAAAGATATGTTACTACTCTCTAAAATAACGAGTTAGCAAGAAATAATTACTTCTAATTAGAGAGCTACTTCTAGCAACAAATATCTCTACACAAGTGATAACGAAAGTAATGCAAGGATAGAGATATGTACCGACACCGGCAAGAAACAATCAATCACAATAAGAATACCAAGAAACTTCGGGAGAAGTCCAAAGAGGCAAGAGACACAAAGATTTTCTCCCGAGGTTCACGTGCTTGCTGACACGCTACTCCCCGTTGTGTCGACCAACCACTTGGTGGTTCGGCGGCTAATAGGTGTTTCACAAACCTAGCTCAACAAATGAGCGCCGCAAGAACCAACCCACAAATGGAGGTAACTCAAAGACACGCGCAATCCACTAGAGTTACCTTTTGGCTCTTCGCCGGGGAAGGCACAATACCCCTCACAAATCACCGGGAGATGGCCACGAACAATCACCACTCGTGCCAAAGCTCCTCCGCTGCTCCAAGCTGTCTAGGTGGCGGCAACCACCAAGAGTAAAGAGAATACCCGCAGCAACAACAATCCCCAAGTGCCACTAGATGCAAACTCACAAGCAAATGCACTTGGATCCACTCGATCTCACTTAGATTCGCGCTAACAAGCAAGGAGATGAGTGAGAGGGTGTAGGTCTTGCTCAAGAGGATGTTCAAGAGGTTGGAAAGTCAAGAGAGACCCCCACTAGCCGGCCACCACCTATTTATAAGAGGGGGAAGAAGACAGCAAGTCGTTCCCCCCTTTTTCCCGAGCTACTGCGCCTGCGGTCGGTACAACCGACGCCAGGTCGGTACTACCGACCACAAGGCCCGGTACAACCGACGGCACAACTTATGACCGTTGCACACAGCGTTGACCAAAACGAACAACCGACTCCTGGTCGGTACCTCCGACGGTCGATAGTACCGGCCCTAAGGCGGTACTACCGACAGGCCAACATGACCGCGAACAGAGAGCATCTCACAAAGGGACTTGGTCCCTCGGAAACTACCGCCCAAAGGTCGGTACCTCCGAGGTCGGTGGTACCGAGGTTATGGCGGTACCACCGCCAGGTCATTTTCAACTCAACACAGAGAGCTCTGCAAACTTGGTTACCACCGGCCTTGCGTCGGTAGCACCGGGGGCGGTACTACCGAGGTAATGGCGGTACTACCGGTAGGCCAAAAACTCAGCTCAACACAGAGAGCTCTGCAAACTTGGTTACCACCGGCCTTGCGTCGGTAGCACCGGGGGCGGTACTACCGAGGTAATGGCGGTACTACCGGTAGGCCAAAAACTCAGCTCAACACAGAGAGCCTGCAAAACCCTTTAGGGCCACGGTACCACCGACCCTCTGGTCGGTACCACCGCCGGCGGTAGTACCGAGGTTATGGCGGTACTACCGCCAGGCCAAAACAGCCCCAACACAGAGAGGGTTGCACGCAGCACCCTTGGGCGGTACTACCGACCACCCTGGTCGGTACTACCGACCACACCCAGAAAACTCCTTTTTCTACACTGTGTTGATCCAAATCAACTCCACCGCCTTCTCCTTTGCAAATGTGCTAACACCAACAAGTGTACATCATCAAGTGCATGTGTGTTAGCATTTTCACAATCATTTTCAAAGGATTAGAGGTTAGCACACTAGGTCCTAATGCATATGCATGTATGAATTCACCTAGTGGCACTTGATAATCGCAATCACCGAGATAGTCCCCTCTTAATAGTACGGCTATCTATCCTAAACACACTCACACCCTCTATGGTGTCTTGAGTGCCAAAACAAAATCCCTATTTATACCTTTGCCTTGATCTCCGTAGGGGTTTTGCTTTTCTCTCCTTCTCTTTTCAAATGTGGAGCACTTGATCCATCTTTTGGTCATCACCACCAATACCATGATCATCATCTAGCTCCCGCATTTGGTGTGTACCAACCTAGCTCATAAACACTTCATGACAAGGTTAGTACTCTAGGTGACATCAATTATCCAAAACCAAACAAGGACTTTCACCGACCCCACCCCTAGGCTGGCTGGCCTGGGCCAAGAAGCTCCTCGACCCATCTTCGTTGAGCGTGCCCTAATCGACCTCCTCGACGCATCTCAACCCTTGTTCAAGGTCGGTTTGATCCGAGGGATGCAGTTCATCCTTAGGGGCTATAAAACCAGACCCAGACCCCCTCTAGGGAGGCATCTCCATCTTTGTCTTCATTATTCATCTACATATCAGAAACTAGGTTTCAAGTAGAAGTAGAGATCCCTCTAGTTGATTTAGATCTAGTTCTAGTTCTAGTTCTTCTTCTAGTTCTAGTTCTTCTAGTTCTAGTTCTAGTTCATCTAGTTGTAGAGAGTTATCCAAAGATTAGAATTAGAAGAGAGAGAGAGGTATTAGAGGAGGATTAGAAGGAGCTCCGACCTATCGGATCTACTTCTTCAGCTTGTACCTGTGGATTCAAGTTCGTCAAGAGCTTGTACTTGCGGGTTCGACCTCATTCTTCGGTCTTCATCTTCTAATTATCAGTAAGTGTTCTTGTTCTTATTATTCTTCTGGCTTGCAACTCTAATTAGAGTACTCTAATCTAGTCATTCTAGAATTAGAGGAGTCGTCGTCGTGTAAGCGTGGTGCTTAGACTCGATTACTTGCATAGTGTACCCTATTTTCCGGATCGGTGGTAGCTCGCGGGTGTGACTCTTATAGGCCTGTTGAATCTTCCATAGTCCACCTCCCGTCTATAGGACTAGCAGGAGTATATTACTTGGGAATTGCCATACTCTGGTTGTGGTCTCCCAACGTAATCCACAGTAGAATAATAATCGCATAGCTTTCTGAGGTTAGAGCTGGAAACCTTAGTTATCCCCTTTATCTTTAGTGTTCCTATCTTTGTTAGTGCTCAGGGTTTAAGCAATAGACTTAAGACAAACATCCGTTCCTTTGAGTTCGATATAAAACTGGGTCTACGCATCCGGTGAAGTGCGGGTATCTAATCTGTGCGCTTGCGAATTTATCTCTAGTGTTCTGATAACATACCCTAGCATTACTAGTGCCATTGCCAAGGGCGACTTTGGTAGTGACGGTAGTAAGTGTCAACAAGCATTTCTAGCGCCGTTGCCGGGGAACGGTCTAGAGTTAATCTTAAGTCTGCTTAAACTTGTAATCATACTTTTATCTTTTCCTTTTTTGTCCCAGTCTTTTCATCATTTTTGTGTTCATTCTTATGAATGTTATTTTCAATTCCACTCTTATCTATCACTACCCCATGAGCGCAAGCTATAACCAGTAGAATCTTTAATCCAATCATAATACCTGGTTATTAGCTACGACTACCTTTCCGCTGCACTGTCCTTGTGTAATGAGCAAAAAAATATAATTGTGAAATTATTCCTTCGGGTATTCTTGTCACTAACATTTCCAGGTACTGAGCAGAAGAGAACGAAGGAACAACAAACACAAGGTATGCCCAACAATCACCATGTAACATTGAATTACATTCATCCAATCTTGATTCTTTGCAAAATCCAAGCTTGGGGAATAGACTTTCTAAGAGTATCTCTTGCCATGTTGCTATGTTAGTTGTCCCTACCTTTAGGATATGCTCATATACTAATCATGCTCTTTCATCACCATTTGAATAAATCTGTACAATGCTTTCATGTTATCTTTATTTGCTATAGTATATGCTTTGGTTTTGAAGTATTTTCATACACCTTTTAAATTAGGCATGGAGCTTAGTTTAACTGTTTTCATGAATTAAAGTAAGACATGGTGTCTGGTTTGATTCTTGAGCTAAAAGGTGTGCTGATTTTACCTCTAAAGGCTTTTAAATTAAGTATGGTGCTTAGGTTAAAATGCCTTCCTAGATCAAATTAGACATGGTGTCTAGGTTGATTTTAAGCCGATAATATGCTATAGTAGATGTTGGATATTTTGTTGGACTAACCCCTGTAGGAAAACTTTCAATATCAATTTGGGAAAGTCCGGAGATGAACTCACACTGGAGATGAAGAGACACATGAACTTCAACAACTTTTGCACAATGAAGACTCAGCTCATTCATCATGGATGAAAGAACTGTGAGTATCAAAGTTTATTTATTTTGTCTTCTACTGCAAGTTATCTTTTGCCTTGAATCATGTTAAAGTGCAACCAACACATAAAATACTAGTCTATGCTAAAGTAATCCTTAAAAAAACATATTTTTATTAGCATAGATGCAAAATACATAAGTTGTGGATAATAACCCATGCTTCAAATTCTTGCAATCCTTCGGGTATATATCCACTAACATTATGCAGGAGAGAGGTTTTGTTCATCCATGGTTTGGTCTGAACATTGAAGATCGAAAACTCAAACCATAGACACACAAACCTACTCCCAGATCATGAATGGTGCTGGCAATAGCCTAGCTTTGAGTCTTGCTTGGGCGCTGATGACAAACAGGATGCAACTTACCTCGTATGAGACAACCTATGCCTGCAATCATCATTGTCCAAGACATCAAGACAAGAAGTGGGGAGTTATCTTCTCTTCTAATCAAGAGCTCACTTGGGAGATAAGATGGTACCACTACAACAATAACAAGATCTACAAGTCAAACACATGAACATGTTGTTTGGGAGTCCATCTACCTCACAAGCCAACCTGGGAGAGACAATTCTGTTGTCTAGATGTGTTTCACAATCAAGAGGAGGAAGGAGAAATCCAGCTTCAAGACATATTGATCCCCTACTCACCACTTTGATCACTACAAACCGCTAGATGCTGCCCTAGTCGAGAAGAAGAATATGATCCACCACTCATTCTTGGAAGATTGTTCTTGAACACCATCAATGATATCTTCTTTGCCGGACCTGGAGAAGTCAACCTTTGGATCTTTCGTTGCATCTTCAATAGCTACATCACTTATGAGCAGCCAAAGAGAACCAAGAGAAGATGTCGAAGGGAGAACCAACTGCCAAAAATTGAGGAGGGAATCATGAACGATAAAGCCACTGCACCACAAGAATTAGAAGATGGAGAGATAGTACCGGAGCCAGCAAATCAAGAAGAACAACCGATAAGATGTCCACCATCTAGACACTGTTGAGAGAACAAGTCTCAGTTGTGACATTAAAAGACAAAGACTCTCATGGAGGCACTCGAATAGCAGCTCTAATTTCAAGTCTCTTGTCAACCCAATAATTAAAGGGAAAACAAGAAATGTTGCCAAGAGAAGAATGTGGAACTGTCCCTACATCCTCATAGTACAGAATTAAGACAAGAAAGAGAGAGGATCTTAGGCAACATACTCGAAGAGCAATGCACCTTCACTGATAAGTCAACACATAGAGAAGGAAGGTCGATACCTTTAAGATGATTCCACTATGATCTTCCTCCTCTCAAGCACACTGTGAGACAAACAAGAGAAGACAAGCCATTCATGAACAACAACCAGCTATGTTGGAAACACACTTGCCTTACCCCCGCACACGTGCAGGGGAGTGGCGAAGGTGGCCGATCGTCAAAACCAAACGCGAAGGTACGAGGAAAACAGGAACAGTGGTGCTGTAGCTCTATTCCCCAAAAACCGTGTTCATTACACTGTTCATCCCCTGGTATTTATAGGGAATACCAAGGGACACTGACCAAATTACAAAAAGGTACAAGAAAGATTCCTTTATGCTGTACAACGGAAGGGCATAATTGTACAAACACAGACGGTGCGGAAACCCTAGTTAGCCTTCCCTATGTCCGCCGTCGCCCGGCTTGCGCTCACCCTCGCAGGGACGCGAGGGTTGACCTCCGGCTTGTGGAAACATCCCTCCAGCCACGAGGTCCGCGTCCGCTCGCCACCTGTTGAGCCTAAGCCTCCTAGCGAAGGTGTGCGGGACGCGCGAGGGTTGCTTCCAGTGTTCTTCACGCCTCTTGCCTGCAAGAACTGTTAAACATCCCAAGGGTCGAGCCAGTATTCGAAGGTTAGAAAGGTGACTCGAGGGACTTAACAAATAACAAGGGTTTTCATGAAGGTACGCAGGGCGCACGAGGGTCATTTTCTATGTCAGCCTGCATGACGTCACTGCCGAGGGTTCCTTCCCCCAACAGTAGCCCCTCGATGGCTTGGATCTAAAAAACGATCTTTAGGCCCAAGCAGCGCCTTTGTTTGGAAATGAACAGTGTCCCTCGGCAGCGACGCCCACGACTGCTTGTGGGCCGGGCCATTGTATTTTATTTGTGATGTTGGGGTCCATCTCTTTTTTTTGCGCCGTGGTTTTCGGGGTCCGAGCCGATCTTTGTCGGGCTGGGTGGATAGTGCCTTGGCCTATAAATAGGTGTGGTTGGTGGATGGTTTGAAACTGTGCCATCCTCTTGCTATAGCCATCCTGCTGCTGCGCTTTGCTTGTTGCGAGGGTTTTCTCGGTTTGTTTGCGAAGGTTG
The DNA here is from genome assembly GCA_009763385.1 of Coix lacryma-jobi var. lacryma-jobi. Taxonomy (NCBI): domain Eukaryota; kingdom Viridiplantae; phylum Streptophyta; class Magnoliopsida; order Poales; family Poaceae; genus Coix; species Coix lacryma-jobi. Next base: position 143,774,885 of record CM019822.1, on the reverse strand, counting down.
GGTGAGTCGCTTGTTGTGCGAAGGTTGTGAGCTAGAGAGATGGCTAGGTTGAAGCTAACTGCTCGTGTTGCGTCTCCGACTGTCGCGGATGAGGGGATAACCTTCGAGTTTGGACTTAGCCGGGTTTGTAGTTCGGATCTGGCATCTTATATCAAGCGAGGCTGGATTGAGGATGGAAAGGCGAGGAGCAGTGCTGGAGAGACTGTTCCAAAGCCGGAGGCTGACGAGGTTGTTGTATTCGAGGAGTTCTTTGCGGCTGGTCTGCGTTTTCCGGTTGCTTCCTTTGTGTCTTATGTTCTGGAGAGGTTCAATTTGAAGTTTCATCAGCTGACACCATCATGCTTCACGAAGCTTTCAGTATATGTCTGGGCGTGCCGTTCTCAGGGCGTTGTCCCTCACGTCGAGGGTTTTGTCCGAACTCATCGTGTGCATATGCAGCCTCGCAAGATTGTGGATGGCGAAGGTAATACCAGTCTCGGTCAGTTCACGGTGTACACCTTTTGCCATCGCGCCGGATCGGAGTTGCTGGTGCAAGCTCAGAAGAACAAGTTGACCAGTGGGTGGCAAGAGTTCTGGTTCTATTACAAGCTTAGCGGCGCCACTGAGCTTTGCGGCGAGCTTCCGCCTCTTGGTGACGTAAGTGCCGAAGCTAAGATGAGTGCCGAGGCGCATGCCGCAGTTGATTGTCTGAGGGTGGTTGCGCGTTCTCAGTGTGCTCGTGACTTGGTCGAGGAGTATTGCTTTGCTAAAGTGTGGCCCCTTAGCCGGAGACAAGTCTGGTTTGCTGTTGAGGATGACCCCAAGTACGAGGGTAGGGGTTTGAAGAAGCCTAAGTTGGAGTTGAACAGGGTTTGGGAGACTGTCCTTAAGAAGTTTCCCAAACGTGAAGATGGTGTCGAAGCGATTTATAAGCGGGTTCAGCAGAGAGCGGAAGACCTCGTTGGTAAGCTCTCTACACTAGAGGTTAAGGCTATCCACAGCTCGGTGGGTAGCGGAGGTCGAGTTAACAGACTATTTGATATGCTTGGGATTTCGAATCCTGATTGGCCCGCACCTTCGAGCAAGGATGCGCCAAAAAAGAGAAAACGCACGTCCGCGGAGGAGAAGGGGGTAGTCTCACGACCGAAGAGGGGTCGTGGTCGTGGTCGCGGCGGCGCTGGCGTTCGAACCAAAACACTGGCGATGAAGGTTGCTATGGCATCGGGCACTGCCGACACTTCCTCTTCCTCGGCCATCATATCGGTGACGGGTGGCCGAGGTGTTGCTAAGGTCGGGGGGCGTGTACCGCGCGTCGACGGGATTGGAGCTTTGATCCAGATATCTGATGATGAAGTTTCCTCCGATGATGATGAAAAGGAGGAGGAGAAAGAGGCAGAGAAAGAGGCCGGCACTGATGATGATTCATCTGATGAAGCTAGTGACACCTCCGGCAACGAGGGCGACTCAAACAAAGAAGTGTCCATTGGTGAAAGCGATTGTCTCGTCGAGCGCTGACGCTGAAGCTGCTCATAGCATTGATGAGATGCTGCGGGACCTCGAGCCTGAGAGCCCCGAGCGAGGGTTAGTGCCCGAGTTCGCGGGGTCACACATCTGGGTTGACGGTTTTGAGGTGAGGGGTGAGCTTGAATCGGAAAGAAACCCTGGTAAGAGGCCATATGGCGAAGCTAGCCGGTCCAGCCTTCCTTACTTTGCCAAGAAGGTTGGAGTTTCGGATCCGGCGACAAAGCTTTTCACGAGTCAGGACCTTCGAGAGTGCCATTTGCAATGCGCTCCGGAGGAAAGGCGTTTTCTTGGACGTGTGTTTGGTCGGGTTTGCGTGCCGGAAGCCGAGCTTCGATTAGTTAACCAACCATTGGACGAGCTTCACGATGATATTGACGTGAAGTTGGCAGAGTTGATGCTTCTCAGTCGCTCTGCGCGCCGAAGGGCTGGTTTAAATGATGATTTTTTAAGGAACCGGTTGGCCGAGGTTGAGAAAGAAAACAAAGACCTCCGACGAAGTTTGGAGAACAAAGAAATTGAGCTTAAAGGAGCTTTTGAGAAGGTTAAGAAAACCCGAGAGGAAGCGCAGGGGGTCGCAAACCATAATGCTGAACTGTTGTCAGCTTGTCGTGATAAGGACAAAGACTTGGCCTCTGCAAGGAGTCGCATAAATGAGCTGACCTCGGAACTGGCTTCTCGGTCAGAGGCATGGCAGAAGAGCATGGTGAAGATTAAGGACAAGGTTGACGTCTGCTTGACTGAAGCTGGCGGCTCTGCTGGGGAGCCACTACCTGCTGATGATGCCGAGGCCTTCGAAGGTTGGCTGACTAATGAGCTTGACGTTTTCAGCTCATTGGTTGGTAACGCAGCTGACTTTGGGGGCTATGCCGGAGCTTTGGCCATGGCGGGTACTCTTCGCCAAGCTGATTGTGGTCATCTTCGTAAGGTGAAGAGGCCGAGCCATGTATTTCCAACAGTTGATGAGGTGCGGGCTATGAAGATAAACGATGCGGAGGTTCGCAACTGCGCGATGCGTTTGCTCCGAAGGTTTTGGATAGCTGGCGGAGGTCGAGTCCTAGCTTTCGAGGAGGCCGCCGAAGCTACTCGTCAGGTAGCTTGAATTATTAGTTTATTTTGTTTTTGGCTTGTTATTTATTTTGCTTAAGTTTTATTTGAATCTTTTAAATGTATTTTTTGTAGACCCGAAAGGAGGCATTACCCTCGCTATCGTTGAAAGAAGATGTACCTGGGTGCTCCCATGATGTGCCAGAGCAAAGGTCTGCGGAGGTTCCACCAGCCGGAAAAAGTCCCACGACCGAAACGGCCCCCGCCACTAGAGAGGCTGATGTGGAGGAAAAAACTGCGGCCGAAGCTTCTGGCGCTGACCAAACTACGACGGAGGCTGCTGCATCTGGCGAAGCTGTAGAAGCTGCAACTGGCGAGGTTGATGCGGAGGGACGTGCAGATGTCGAGCAGGTGTGAGAACTTGGGGATAGTTTGAAACTTGGACATTTGTAACGTTTTGGTTGACGTAGATGATGTTGTAAAGACTGAGTGTTTTCTTGACTGTTTGAAAATGCAGGTTCCTGATGGAACCGTGCTAGAGGTGTTTGATGGATGCCTCTGAAGTTAAATTACCAAGACACTTTTATAACTGGTGAATCCTGGGCTCGGGCTAAACTTAAACATCCTTCGCTATCTTTTTTACGTTTTTGGTGGTCTAAGGTGCGAAGGTACGACTTGAAGAACAGTCGATCGAGCCATTTTTGGCGCGACGCAGATTATACTGATCGGCAAGCTACACGCTTTTTGTTTGGTTCTTCTTCTTCCGTGCAACCTGTTGTTGATGATGATATCGATGAGAGTGCAGCTTTGAATTTTCTGTTTGGTCATAGCAACCTTGAGCTGGGTCCAGATGGTTCACTTGTAATTCCGAAGGAGGAGCCTTCGAAAATTAGTGATATGGATCATAGATATATGTATAGGGCGAGGGTTTTGCTCGGGGAACTGCCAATTGTTCCTGCGGCTCCTTTGTTGTGGGGACCCATAGTTCCGGTGGAAATGGGATTTGAGGAGGGTTGCGAGGGTTTTGATGATTTAACTTTGATTGAGAATGGTGATGGTTCCTTGTAATTTTATACTTTCTAGTGAGTGTGTAACATGCTGCGGTTGATTTGTACTTAAGCGAAAAAATTGTAAGATTGTTTTGTGCAGATGCGGCTCATTTTTGTAATTTGACGAAAGAAGGCATTTGACCCTCGCTGTCATTTGGCAAGGCTCGCTTGTTGTTTATGTAAGATTATTATTTGTGTGAGCTGTTTAGGAAAACAACGACGCCCACCTTTTATTTTTAGCGAGGCTCGCTTTTCGCTTAAGAGAGATGTTTAGTAAAACAACGACACCCCCGTTTTCTTTTTAGCGAGGCTCGCTTTTCGCTTAAGAGAGATGTTTAGTAAATCAGCGACGCCCCCTTTTCTTTTTAGCGAGGCTCGCTTTTCGTTTAAGAGAGATGTTTAGTAAAACAGCGACGCCCCCTTTTCTTTTTAGCGAGGCTCGCTTTTTGTTTAAGAGAGATGTTTGGTAAAACAGCGACGCCCCCTTTTCTTTTTAGCGAGGCTCGCTTTTCGTTTAAGAGAGATGTTTAGTAAAACAGCGACGCCCCCTTTTCTTTTTAGCGAGGCTCGCTTTTCGTTTAAGAGAGATGTTTGGTAAAACAGCGACGCCCCCTTTTCTTTTTAGCGAGGCTCGCTTTTCGTTTAAGAGAGATGTTTAGTAAAACAACGACGCCCCCTTTTCTTTTTAGCGAGGCTCGCTTTTCGTTTAAGAGAGATGTTTGGTAAAACAGCGATAGCGAGGCTCGGTCACGGGCGTGCTATTACGATCCTCTCGTAGTGAAAAGTGGAGGTAATGTTTGCCTTTTGAGCCCCCGGCTTGTCTTGCGAGGTTGTTCGACTTTTTTAGATTTTACGCCTCCTCTTGTCTTAGGCCGAGATTAAATTCGCTTTTCGAGCCCCTGGCGTGTCTTGCGAGTGTGCTCAACTTTTTTATACTTCGCGCCTCCCCTTGTCTGAGGTGGAGGTGAAGTTTGCTTTGCGAGCCCCTGGCGTGTCTTGCGAGTGTGCTCGACTTTTTATACTTCGCGCCTCCCCTTGTCTGAGGTGGAGGTGAAGTTTGCTTTGCGAGCCCCTGGCGTTTTTTGCTAGGGTGCTCGACTTTTTTGGACTTCGCGCCTCCCCTTGTCTTAGGTGGAGGTAAAGTTTGCTTTGCGAGCCCCTGACGTTTTTTGCGAGGGTGCTCGACTTTTTTATACTTCGCGCCTCCCCTTGTCTTAGGTGGAGGTGAAGTTTGCTTTGCGAGCCCCTGGCATGTCTTGCGAGGGTGCTCGACTTTTTTGGACTTCGCGCCTCCCCTTGTCTTAGGTGGAGGTGAAGTTTGCTTTGCGAGCCCCTGGCAATTTTTGCGAGCGTGCTCGACTTTTTTGGACTTCGCGCCTCCCCTTGTCTTAGGTGGAGGTGAAGTTTGCCTTTCCCAAGTTTGCTTTGAAAAAATTAGTGTTTCGAAGCAATCTTCGGGGGTTTTCATCAATTATAAGCGCTCTTGATGAAGAGCTGCTTTTTTTGATGTTTATGGAGAAAAAGAAACAATTTGGAGTTTTGCTTTTTTTGGGGGTTGTTGCTTGTATTAAGGATTTGGATGCCGCCTCGTTAAAAAACCTTACGCCCCTTCGTAAGGAAAAAGAGTGCAGCTCCTTTGTTTTTGTTACAAGCATGGTACTAAAAAAGACAAGAGAGAAAAGGCAAATTACATGTTGCGAGGGCTCGCTAAGGCTCCGCTATGGATAGTATTTGCGAAGGTCGTCAACATTCCAGGTGTGAGGCAGGCGGTTTCCTTCGCTATCAGAGAGGTGATAGGACCCAGGACGATTGCATTCTACTATCAGGTATGGACCCGTCCATTTTGGCTGAAATTTTCCCGCCATATTGGCGTTTTGTTTCCGAATGAGGACGAGGTCACCCTTCTTCAAATCTTTGATTCTCACCTTTTTATCTCTCCATTTTTTGGTTTCTTCTTGATACTTGCGAAGGTTGTGCACTGTGTTGCATCTTGTTTCCTCGAGCAAATCTTTATCAAGCAGCTGGTTTTGTTCATCTGATTCGAGGGTTGTTCTGAGAGAGCCATATTTCACATCTTCTAGTAACACAGCTTCTTCCCCAAATAGGAGCCTAAAAGGTGTGAATTTGGTAGTTCTGCATTCCGAAGTGTTATGGGACCAGGTGACCGAGGTTAGCTCTTCCGCCCACTTTCCCTTGGGCCTACCTTGCAGTTTTTTGGATATGACTTGGAAAATTGTTGCATTAGCTCTTTCAACTAGGCCGTTGGATTGAGGGTGCCGGACTGAGGCGAAGCACAAGATTGTTCCAATTTGAGTGCAGAATTCCTTGAAGACTTCGCTGTCAAACTGAGTACCGTTGTCGACGGTTAGGTGTTTGGGAACTCCAAATCGACAAACTATTTGCTGCCAGAAAAACCTTTTCACGGCTAGAGAGGTGATGGAAACCAACGGTCTAGTTTCAATCCACTTCGTGAAGTATTCCACAGCTACCACTGCGTAGCGAAGGTTTCCTGGAGCTGTTGGTAGTGGGTCGACGAGGTCCATTGCCCATCTTTGCAGGGGCCATGTTGGGCATATCATAGTTGTTGGGGCACCTGGGGCGTTTTGCGTTTTTGCTGTTAGTTGGCATCCCTCGCAGTGCTTGACAATATCTTCTGCATCTCGTAATGCAGTAGGCCAAAAGAAACCTTGGCGGTAAGCTTTTCCAACTAGCGCCCTTGGGCCGTTATGGGAGCCACAGATACCTTCGTGAATGAGTTTGAGTATGTCCTTTCCTTGTTCCTGTGACACGCATTTTAGCCATGGAGAGGTCACCGAGGCTTTGAACAAAGTTTTGTCCACAATTTTGTACCCTCAGGCTCTTTGGCTGAGTCTGTTTTCTTCTTCTTTGGAATCGGGCTCGTGCAACCCGTTGATATAGGCCATGATTGGGGCTCTCCAATCTTCGCTCTGAATTGCATTGATCAACTTCGCTGTTTTGTCAGTGGCTTCGATGGCTGACTGTGTTGCTGCTTCATAGAAGACGTCTGGCGGCAACTGTAGTTGTTGTGCTGCTGCTTTGGCCAGGTTGTCTGCCTCACTATTCTTGAATCTCGGTATTGCTTTTACTGTTATGCCGAGGAAGAAAGATTCTAACCTTCGGACATATTGTAAGTACTTTTGCAGCTCTACATCTTTTGCTTTGTAATTTTTCTCAATGTGACCCGCAATGACTTAGGAGTCTGTGTTGATGACCGCCCTTCGGACTGATAATGCTCGAAGCCTTGAAATTGCCAGTATTACAACTTCATATTCTGCAGAATTGTTTGTGCATTTGAAGTTGAGTCTCTTTGCATAGCGTAGCATCGACCCAGATGGCGAAACTAGGATAGCCAAGGCTCCTACTCCAGCTGCTCCCCAGGCTCCGTCGACATACACTGTCCAAAACGGATCTGTTTCGGCTCTGTCTCTGCGAGGGTCTGGAGTCCATTCGGCTATGAAGTCTGCTAGGGCCTGTGATTTGATCGCTGTTCTTCCCACGAAGGTTATGGTGTAGCTGTTCAATTCGACTGCCCATTTTGCTATTCTGCCGACTGCCTCATTGTTCTTGAAAATGTTTTCGAGGGGGTATGCTGAGGGTACTTGGATGTCGTGTGCCTGAAAATAGTGTTTTAATTTTCTTGACGCCATGACCACGGCGTATGCTATCTTCTCGAGCTCTGAGTAGTTTCGCTTAGGACCCTCGAGGGTTTCTGATACATAGTATATTGGGGCTTGCCTTGATTTGCTGTTTTCGTGCGATTCTTTGACTAGCACTGCGCTGGCTGCATGAGGCGAGGCTGCGATGTACAGTAGTAGCAGGTCCCCTTTGCTTGGGCTTGTTAAGACGGTTAGGTTGGTGAGATATCCTTTCAAATCCTCAAAAGCTTTTTGCTGCCGAGGTCCCAATTGAATGGGGCGGTGCTTCTCAAGGTTTCGAAAAAAGGTAAGCCTTGCTCCGCTGATCTTGAGATGAATATGCTAAGTGCTGCTAAACGGCCTGACAGACGCTGAGCTGCTTTTTTGCTTGTCGGTGGTTCCATGTTGATGATGGCATCAATCTTCCCGGGGTTGGCTTCGATTCCCCTTGCTTAGACGATGCAGCCTAGCAGTTTTCCTTCGCTTACCCCGAAGACACATTTTTCGGGGTTTAGTTTCAATCCGGTCGACCGAAGGTTATTGAACACTCTTGCCAAGTCTGGTATGTGGTTTTCTTTTTGTTCGCTTTGAACGATCAAATCATCGACGTAGGCAGAGATGGCATGTTCATCTTTGAAGACTTCGGATGTCATGCGAGCGAAGGTAAATCCTGCGTTTCTCATGCCTTCTGCCATTCTTCGAAAGTAATAGGTGCCCGAAGGTGTGATGAAGCTTGTTTTTTCTTCGTCTTCTTCATTCATCCAGATTTGATGGTACCCCAAAAAGCAGTCGAGGAGAGAAAGCATTTGGCAACCAGCTGCTCTGTCAACCAAGGTGCTTATGCTTGGTAGGGGAAAGTCATCCTTCGTGCAAGCTTTGTTTAAGCACATGAAGTCTATGCACATTCTCCACTTTTTGTTTTTCTTCTAGACTAGGACCACATTTGAGAGCCATGTTGGATATTTGACTGGGCGGATGACCCTAGCATCCAAGAGTCTTTTTACTTCTGCCCTCGCTGCCTCTTTCTTTTCTTCTGACATTTTGCGGAGCTTTTGCTTAACTGGGCGATAACCTTGCTTTATGTTTAGGCTATGCTCGATCAAAGTTCTGTTTACGCCCTTGAGGTCCTCTGCAGACCAAGCGAAGGTGTCAGAGTTTTCTTTGAGGAAGCGGACGAGGTTGTTTTCTGACTGGGGGTCTAAGCTGGCTGAGATGAATACCTTTCTTTCGGATTTGCCCTCAAAGAGTTGGACTTGTTTGGTTTCTTCTTTGGGTGATGCTCTTTTTTGGTCATTGATTTCTTCAGCTTCGCTTTGAAGCTTTGATACTTGATGGTTTGTTAAATTGTGCACATTGCGTTGCCCAGGTGCTACTGTTCCTTCGGTGGCTCTTGCAATGTCTTGATCTCCGTATACTGCAACGACCCCCTTTGGGGCAGGAAGCTTCATGCAGAGGTATGCAGGATGGATGACGACGTTGAAGGCATTGGTGACCCCTCGACCAAATATTGCATTGTAACGATAAAACATGTCAACCACATTGAAGGTTATATGCTCTGTTCTGCAGTTCACTTGGTCTCCGAAGGTTACTGGCAAAGATATTTTCCCAATAGCTCTTACTTGTTGACCGCCGAAACCGTATAGGGGGTTACCAGCAGGTTGCATGAGGTTTCTGTCAAGCTTCATGCTATCGAAGGTTGTGGCGAACAGAATGTCTGCGGAGCTTCCTGTGTCGACCAGCATTTTGGTGACTGTCCACCCTGCTAGATTAGTTTCGATCACCATAATGTCAGTGTGAGGGTAGTCCCTTAACTTCATGTCACAGGAATCGAAGGTTATTGGGATATGAGACCATCGTCCAAATTTGTGCGGTCCTTCGACGGCTACGTGGTGTACTCTTCTAACATGCTCTTTCCTTTGCCTTTTGTTACCATGATCTTCGTTGGAGCCCCCGGTGATGGCAAGTATTACACCGAAGGTTGATGTTGGGTTGTTGATGATTGTCTGGGTTTGGGCTTCGGATTTGACAGGTTGGGGGGCTGGCAGTGCTGGTATTGGTGGTGGTGGTGGTAAAGCGTTGCTCGCTTGTTGGTTGATTTGGGTTTGAGGGGTTGTTGGGTATGTGACAGTGTATGGTGTGTTTTGTCGTTGAGGGATGGAGGTTGGTTGATATGAGGTGTGGTTGTAGTGTGGGTGATGAGTGTAGAATGGTTGATACGAGGGTAAGCCGTAGTTTATTGGGGTGTACTGGTATGGAGGATGGGTTGGGTTGTAGTTTGGCTTTCTGGTGTGATTGATTGTTCGGTTTTCTGCCGATGTGGCTCTTTTGGATTCCTGGTACTCTTTTCCCTTGGCGAAGCACTCGCATTGTTTGGTGGTGTGCCCTTTTCCTGGACCACAAAAATGACAATACATTTTTGCGGGATCCTTCTGTTGGTTTCTTTGGTCAGGCGGAGGTGGGAATCCTTGCGGATTTTGGTTGCCCGAAGGCTGAGTGCCCCTTCTCTGATCTTCGAGTGGATTTGCCTTGTTGATTGCGCCAATGTTACTTTGATCTTGGTGAGGGTTGTTTTCTCTCACTTGGGGCCTCAACTGTGGTTTCTGCTGTGACCTTCGGGCGTTGGACTTTGCCCTAAAGTCCATGTCCGCTCTACAGTATCTCTCCATTGTCTCATGTAGTTCTTCAATTGTGTTTGCCGGCTTCCTAGCAAACTTCGAGGAGCAGGGTCCTGGGCGCAGACCGCTTACGGCTGCGAGGATTACGGCTTCGTCAGATATCCTAGAAGTTCTTGCTCTGATTTGGATGAACCTTCGCTAGTAATCTTGCAGTGGTTCACGCTCTTCTTGTTTGCAGTTGAACAGGTCAATAGGATTTGATGGGGCTGTTGTGATACCCTTGAAGTTTATGTGGAGCCTGTCTCTGAGGTTGGCCCAGGAATCCACAGTTCCGGGGAGGAGGTTGTTGTACCAAGTCTGGGCGATGTCGCGAAGTATAATTACGAAGGACTTCGCCATTGTTGATTCGTCTCCCCCTGCAGCGGCCACTGCCGCTTCATAGCTCATTATGAATTGGCGAGGGTCGGTGAGTCCGTCATAACGGGGCAGATATTGTGGATTGTAGCATGGTGGCCAGGGTTGGGTTTGCAGTATCTGGGACAGTGGTGATCTTGGGTCGTAGGGCATCTGGTGTTGTTGGGCCCTTCGCTGAATGCGAAGGTTTGGCTCTCGCTCTTCTGGGTAAAGTTGGCGAAAATTTGGTGGTGGTGGGGGTGGTGGTGGCTGACGGGCGTTGCCCTGACCCAACTCCTCATTCCCCTCTTGAAGTGGCGGCATTTCTGATGCGAACCCGCTAGGGTTTTTGCCCGATCTTTCGATGAGAAATGGGGGATAACTCGATTGGTGGATGGAGATGACATTCACGGCCCGACTACAGCCCTAAAGACCGCGCCTTAGCAACCGATACACCACGTCCAATAGCCGTCACGATCTTGTGGAGCGCGACAACCAGCCCCTAGGGCTCCCGTCCTGCAAGCAATCGAAGAACTAGCAAGAACGAGGAAACAAGCACTGAATTACAAGATGAAATTGAAGGTTCCAAACTGAATCTTAATCAACAATGGGGTTCTGAATACAAGGAGACGGGCGGCTGGTCCAGCACGCGCGCCTACAAGCAAGTAGCGAAGGCTAAACTTGATCTAAACAAAACCCAACCCGACCATGGCGGCTCTAGAGGGATATAAGTAGATGGATTGATGACCAAAGGGGTGTTGGGGTCGTCCTCCAACCCTAGGACGCGTCCCTAATGGACCCAACTTGATACATGGGCCATCAGCCCAAAATGAGGTGACGCAGCACCCTGGACAGCAAGACCTGTCGACGGTAATTGGATCATTGCCGCTGCTGCCGAACAGGTATTGACGTGGGACTTGATTCATATGAAAGTAGACTTGATAAGCTTTCCAACTAGTCCTGAAGCGCCTGAATCCGAATCCGTATGCAACCGTGGTGACGGTCACAAGTTGGCGCTTTGATGCAGTCCGAATCCAGCTAGCGCGAGTCCTTCTCCCTTTCGGTCTTCTCCTCGGTTCCTAATCAAAACAAGAGTGCACGCGTTTCCATTGTCTAAACAAGATGGACAAGAGCTTATCAAGGAACTCACTTGATGATTAAGTTGACGAGCGCGAGCACGAGTAAGAGGACCAACTATAGGTTGTGTCGGAGAGGATGTATCACTGGTGTTGATGTCCTCATCATCCTCCCTTTCTTGCATTTGAGTCGTCCTTGACTCAAGCTCATCTTCCTCACCCAAATAAGGCTTCAAATCTGCAATGTTAAATGTGGGACTAACCCCAAAATCTACAGGAAGATCAAGCTTATATGCATTCTCATTAATTCGTTGCAGCACTTTAAAAGGACCATCAGCTCTAGGCATCAATTTGGATTTTCTCAGTTCTGGAAATCTATCTTTTCGCAAATGCAACCAAACCAAATCCCTAGGTTCCAGAATCAATTGCTTTCTACCTTTATCTCCAACGCATTTGTACTTAGCATTCATGTGCTCTATGTTTTCTTTAGTGGCTTCATGCAATTTTAACATCAATTCAGCACGTTGCTTAGCATCAAAATTCATTTTTTCAGAACTTGGCAAAGGCATTAAATCAATAGGAGCACGTGGCAAGAAGCCATATACAATCTCGAAAGGACACATTTTTGTAGTAGAATGCAATGAACGATTATAAGCGAACTCAATATGAGGCAAACATTCTTCCCACATCTTAATATTCTTCTTTAAAACAACCCTTAACATAGTGGATAAAGTTCTATTCACAACTTCAGTTTGACCATCAGTTTGAGGATGACAAGTGGTGGAAAATAAAAGCTTAGTCCCCAATTTAATCCACAAAGTCTTTCAAAAATGACTAAGAAATTTAGCATCACGATCCGAAACAATTGTGTTGGGCACACCATGTAAGCGAACAATTTCTCGAAAGAACAAATCAACAATATTTGTAGCATCGTCAGTTTTATGACATGGTATGAAATGTGCCATCTTAGAAAATCTATCAACAACCACAAACACACTTTCACATCCCCTCCCAGTCCTTGGTAATCCCAACACAAAATCCATAGATATATCCTCCCAAGGAGCATTAGGAACAGGAAGAGGTAAATACAAACCGTGGGGATTTAACCGTGACTTTGCCTTTTGACATGTTGTGCAACGAGCAACAAACCTCTCCACATCTCTCTTCATCCTTGGCCAAAAGAAATGACCAGCAAGTATGTCCTCGGTCTTCTTTGCTCCAAAATGTCCCATCAAGCCACCTCCATGTGCTTCCTGCAACAACAACAAACGAACAGAGCTAGCTGGAATGCATAGCTTGTTAGCTCTAAACACAAACCCATCACTAACGATAATTTGTTCCATCCTTTTCCATCTTTACAATGCAGCAACACGTCTCTAAAATCAGCATCATGAACATATTGGTCTTTAATTGTTTCTAACCCAAAGATCTTGTAATCAAGTTGATTCAGCAAAGTATATCTCCGTGACAAAGCATCAGCAATAATATTCTCCTTCCCTTTCTTGTGCTTAATAATATAAGGAAAAGATTCAATAAATTCAACCCATTTTGCATGCCTACGATTCAGTTTTCCTTGACTACGAATATGTTTCAAAGATTCATGATCAGAATGGATAACAAACTCTTTGGGCCACAAATAATGCTGCCATGTCTCTAATGTTCGAACAAGAGCATAGAGTTCTTTATCATAAGTAGAATAATTGAGAACAGGCCCACTCAATTTCTCAATAAAATATGCAATAGGTTTTCCCTCTTGTAACAAAACACCTCCCAAACCAATTCCACTAGCATCACATTCAAGCTCAAAAGTCTTATTAAAATCAGGAAGTTGTAGGAGGGGTGCATGAGTTAACTTATCTTTCAACATGTTGAATGAATTCCCTTGTGCTTTGCCCCATTCAAAAGGCACCCCCTTCTTTGTAAGCTCATTCAATGGTGCAGCAATGGTGCTGAAATCCTTCACAAAACGGCGATAGAATCCAGCAAGTCCTAGGAAACTCCGCACCTGGGTGATAGTCTTTGGGATAGGCCATCCCTGTATAGCTTCCACCTTGGCTTGATCAACCTCAATTCCCTGTGGAGTCACAACATAACCAAGAAAAGACACTCGATCGGTGCAAAAGGTGCACTTCTCAAGGTTACCAAATAATCGTGCCTCGCGTAGTGCATTAAAAACAGCACGTAAATGATCAAGATGTTCATCCAATGATTTGCTGTAAATCAATATATCATCAAAATATACGATAACAAATTTCCCAATGAAAGCACGCAAAACCTCGTTCATTAATCTCATGAAAGTACTAGGTGCATTAGTTAACCCAAAAGGCATGACTAACCACTCATACAAACCGAACTTAGTTTTGAAAGCAGTTTTCCATTCATCTCCCAATTTCATACGAATCTGGTGGTACCCACTACGTAAATCAACTTTTTAAAACACAATAGCACCACTCAGTTCATCTAGCATATCATCTAATCATGGAATAGGGTGTCGATATCGAATGGTGATATTATTAATAGCTCTACAATCAACACACATACGCCATGTTCCATCTTTCTTAGGCACTAAAATTACTAGAACAACACAAGGACTAAGAGATTCTCGCACATAACCTTTGTCTAGTAGTTCTTGCACTTGTCGCTGAATTTCCTTTGTTTCTTCCGTGTTTGTCCTGTATGGTGCACGGTTTGGCAAAGATGCTCCAGGACTAAGATCAATTTGGTGCTCAATCCCGCGTAGTGGAGGCAGCCCCGCTGGTATCTCACTTGGAAACACATCAGAATACTCCTGCAAAATGTTAGCAACAGCAGGGGGCAAAGAACATTGCATATCCTCAATTGAAATCAAAACATCCTTGCATATCAAAGCATAAGCAACAAAAGTGGATGCATTGAACTCATTAATATCTGATTTGGTAGCTACCATACAACATCCTTTCAGTTTTATCTCATCTTTGTTATCAATTACAGATTTATCATTTTCATTACTCTTGCTCTTTGCTTTAGCAGCCCTAGCAACATCAGTTTGCATAATAATTTCAGGAGACATAGGATGCAACACAATTTTTTCGATCATGGTATAGAAAAGAATACTGATTTGATCTACCATGATGCATAGAATCTCTATCAAATTGCCAAGGTCTACCTAGCAGAATGTTACAAGCTTGCATAGGCACAACATCACATTCAACAATAACTTTGTAGGATCCGATGGAAAAATTGATTCTCACAAGTCTAGTTACCTTTGCCTTACCACTGTTGTTCAGCCATTGGATGTAGTAGGGATGCGGGTGTGGTTTGGTGTTGAGGGCAAGCTTCTGCACCATATCGCTGCTTGCCAAGTTGTTGCAGCTACCTCCATCAATGATCATGCGGCAGGAACGCTCTTTGATGACACACTTTGTTTGGAATAAAGTGTGTCGCTGATTTTGCTCCGCCTTCTCCATTTGTGCACTAAGCACTCGCTGCACGATCAAGCTCTCATAGTGGTCCGCTTCACCTGCATTAATATGTTCTTCTATTTGTTCTTCATTACCTGCATGGTCAGTCGCAAGCAATGCAAGTGTATCTTCATCAAAATCACTAGCAGATGAGCACTCACCATCATCCTTGACAATCATAACTCGCTTGTTTGGACAGTCACGCATAATGTACCCATATCCCTTGCACCGGTGACATTGTATGTTGCTTGTTCTACCCGTCGATGCCACAGATGAAGTACTCGCAGCAGGCTTTTGCATCGTCTTTGCAACTGAATTTGTGGGGGCAGCTCGAGTCCTGTCACTAGATGATGGAGTAGAAATACATGTAGATGGAGTTGTAGTCATGCGTTGCTGCCATGAATTAGCCTTCCCTGCAAAAATATTACTCCTTGCGCTAGCACGTCGTCCCTACACTTCCCTTTCAGCTTTACAAGCAAGATGAAACAAACGGGTTACGTTATTGTATTCTTTGTAAGCGAGGATGTCCTGAATTTCCCGATTTAACCCACCCAAAAATCTAGCCATAGCCAGTTCCTCATCCTCCTCTAGGTTACAATGCAACATACCCGTTTGTAATTCCTGATAATATTCTTCTATAGTTTTAGCACCTTGTCTCAATTGCTGCAACTTATTTATCATACCACGGGCATAGTAAGATGGAACAAATCTAGCTCTCATGGCTTGTTTCAGCGCATCCCATGTTTTTAGGTATGTTATTAGGATTTTTCTTGCCATATTCTATCCACCAAACAGAAGCAAAATCTGTAAACTCACTAGTAGCAGCCCTAACACGTGTAGTCTCAGGAAATTCATGACATGCAAACTTTTGATCAACAACAATCTCCCAAGTAATGTAGGCATCAGGGTCATATTTACCATCAAAAGGAGGTATCTTAAATTTAATCTTACTGAAAGCATCATCATTATTGTGTACCTCGCGTTGGCGGTTGCCACCCATACCTCTACGGTTGTGACGTAGGCGACGTCGATCACGAGTGTCTTGATCATCATGTTCAGTATCAGCAGTGTAGTCATCTTCATGACTACCGTGCTCTCGATCTCCCTCCTTTTCTTCTTTACGCTTCTCTTTATCTTCGGTGTGGAAGTCATCAAATCGCCTTAGGAGAGCAGCAAGGCTTTTGTCCACACTAGCAACGGATTCCTCCAAACTTGTAAGCTTGTTGTTTGTGGCAATCTGCGTAGCCTCCAACTGTGCAGCTTTTCATTTATCACCTGCAAGTCGTTATCAAGTCCCTCTGTGTGCAGCTTCACTTTCCTTTCAAAATGTTGTATGATGCCCTTAGTGCGAGGTGTATGTGGTATTTTATTATCATCATCTGCCCCTGTCATGGTTCAAAGACAAAGACAACAAGAAATGCAAGTGAAGAAATAAAATCCCTACAACTACTAGGATGTAGCTACAGCAAGTCGCTCACACTCAACTTGTTACACAAGTTCTTACCAATTCTTACCTTGCTTGACAGGAGGGGTCGTCTACCAACAAGTCTACAACAATGGATGAAGTGTATCGGTGCTGCAGCACAAGATCTGTCAAGCTGTAGAGTATGTGGAGCTATAGGTGGGCTGAAACAAGGAACGAACTAGCACCACGTTAGTTATAAAAGCGAGCTGAATAAACGTTCGACGGCGGTACTGTGCTGGTCCTAGGCTAGACCGTGCTAGAGACGCGAGCCTGGACACAAAGGAAACCACAGCACACCCCCGAACACAAGGTGGAACAGTCCAAAAATCAAAAAGAAAAACAACCCCTTTTCTTTTGAATCTTTTCTCTTTTCTTTTTTTCTTTTTTTTCTCTTTTTTTCTTTTTTTTTCTTTTTTTTGGGCAACCTCAAAAACTGATTATATGAACAAAAGAATACAAAAGAGCAAATCGCTACACACACACTCTCTCTCTCTAGAGTAAGGCCGAACAAGTATGGAGTTATCTTTCTTTTGGATCACGTAGTTGGAATTCAGGATAGATCAACACGCGGACTACAAGTTCTACTTGGTTTCCCACTCAGAACCAACCACAAAATGGATTCCACCTATTGCCGAGTTCTACTTGGCTTCCTTTTTTATCACGTTGGTGGAACTCAGATTGGAACTCAACTCGATCCGGACCAAGACCACAGTTCAATTCGGACTTCACCACAGATTCGACAGAGAGAAGATATGGTAATACTCGGCTGTGTATAGATGGTGACAAGAACTCGAAACTCTAAAGGACTAGACACTAAGACCAGCAACTCGACACAAACCGAAGCAACGCAAATTCAACAAGCCCTAACTAAACGGTACTAGCCAAGGCACAAAGGTTTAAAAGGATTATGGAAAAACTAATCTACTATTTTTTGGCTTTTCTGGACTATAGGAAATTAATTAAAAACAGCAAAGGATTAGAAGTCTCTCACCGAAGAACCTTGCTCTGATTACCAACTGATGCGAACCCGCTAGGTTTTTGCCCGATCTTTCGATGAGAAACGGGGGATAACTCGATTGGTGGATGGAGATGACGTTCATGGCCCGACTATAGCCCTAAAGACCGCGCCTTAGCAACTTATACACCACGTCCAATAGCCATCACGATCTTGTGGAGCGCGACAACCAGCCCCTATGGCTCCCGTCCTGCAAGCAATTGAAGAACTAGCAAGAACGAGGAAACAAACACTGAATTACAAGATGAAATTGAAGGTTCCAAACTGAATCTTAATCAACAATGGGGTTCCAAATACAAGGAGACGGGCGGCTAGTCCAGCACGCGCGCCTACAAGCAAGTAGCGAAGGCTAAACTTGATCTAAACAAAACCCAACCCAACCATGGCGGCTCTAGAGGGATATAAGTAGATGGATTGACGACCAAAGGGGTGTTGGGGTCGTCCTCCAACCCTAGAACGCGTCCCTAATGGACCCAACTTGATACATGGGCCATCAGCCCAAAATGAGGTGACGCAGCACCCTGGACAACAAGACCTGTCGACATTAATTGGACCATTGCCGCTGCTGCCGAATAGGTATTGATGTGGGACTTGATTCATATGAAAGTAGACTTGATAAGCTTTCCAACAAGTCCTGAAGCGCCTGAATCTGAATCCGTATGCAACCGTGGTGACGGTCACAAGTTGGCGCTTTGCTGTAGTCCGAATCCAGCTAGCGCGAGTCCTTCTCCCTTTCGGTCTTCTCCTCGGTTCCTAATCAAAACAAGAGTGCACGTGTTTCCATTGTCTAAACAAGATGGACAAGAGCTTATCAAGGAACTCACTTGATGATTAAGTTGACGAGCACGAGCACGAGTAAGAGGACCAGCTATAGGTTGTGTCGGAGAGGATGTATCGCTGGTGTTGATGTCCTCATCAATTTCCCTATCATTCCAACCCTCGGCTTCGGCCTCAGCTGCCGCGAGGGACTCCTCCATTCGGCGAAGCTGTTCCCTTGCTTCATCTGCCTTTTGCCTAATGGCGCGCAGCTGGTTGTGCCTTTCAAGCTGGTCTAGGCGCCTTTTCTTTTCTTGCAATTCGGCTTGAAGCCTGTCCAAGGCCTCGAGGCCCAACTCCTCTTCATCTCCTCTTCCACCTTCTCCGGAGGTGTGCGGGTGTGGCTGTGATACTAGCCGAGTGTGACGGCCCGGGACCTCTGTCCCTGGAGTAACTTCTTCTTCTCCCGAGGGTTCCATATTTTCTTCCACGGGTTGAACCGTCACCGTGGCCTCTCTGGTTGTGCGATGGTCTCTGGTTGAGGATGCTCTTCTGTTTCTGGCCATCACGAACTCCGGATCCCCACGGACGGCGCCAAACTGTTGGAAACACACTTGCCTTACCCCCGCACACGTGCAGGGGAGTGGCGAAGGTGGCCGATAGTCAAAACCAAACGCGAAGGTACGAGGAGAACAGGAACAGTGGTGTTGTAGCTCTATTCCCCAAAAACCATGTTCATTACACTGTTCATCCCCTGGTATTTATAGGGAATACCAAGGGACACTGACCAAATTACAAAAGGGTACAAGAAAGATTCCTTTACGCTGTACAACAGAAGGGCAGAATTGTACAAACACAGAAGGTGCGGAAACCCTAGTTAGCCTTCCGTATGTCCGCCGCCGCCCGGCTTGCGCTCACCCTCGCAGGTACGCGAGGGTTGACCTCCGGCTTGTGGAAACATCCCTCCAGCCACGAGGTCCGCGTCCGCTCGCCGCCTGTTGAGCCTAAGCCTCCTAGTGAAGGTGTGCGGGACGCGCGAGGGTTGCTTCCAGTGTTCTTCATGCCTCTTGCCTGCAAGAACCGTTAAACATCCTGAGGGTCGAGCCAGTATTCGAAGGTTAGAAAGGTGACTCGAGGGACCTAACAAATAACAAGGGTTTTCACGAAGGTACGCAGGGCGCACGAGGGTCGTTTTCTGTGTGAGCCTGCATGACGTCACTGCCGAGGGTTCCTTCCCCTAACAAGCTAGACAAGAGAAGCTTCCACAAGGTGGTTCGACACATCACTCTTCAATGATAAGGTAACATTTCAAGGTAAGTGACCATCACTTTAAAAGTTTCTCTTTGATTCTAGTATGAACATAAATAAATAACTAAACATATTTAAGTTGCACCTCACTTGATCCAACCTAATCAACTTAACATGTTCAGTCCTTTGATCTTTGTTCCTAGCTTTACTCTCTTGAATCTCACTGTCTTAATTAAATGAGCTAAAATGTTGTGCATCTAACCTTTGGAAGATGATATATCACAACCATGAAAAGATTGACACTTTATGCATAGATTATCCTTCCTTGGGTTAAATAATTTGATCTGTTAAATATTTTAAGATGCTACTTTCATGCTCATCTTCTGATCCTATCACTCATGTTAAGATTGAATAGAACACATAAACAACAAGTTTATCTTGTGCAATGTGCCTAAGGTTAGAGAGGAATCAATAAAACTTTTGGTTCTGTTGGTGTTTTCCACCAACAGAGCCCATGCACTTGATCTCTACCTTGTCTTTATGAACAGGACACACTCTTGAGTAGAACATGGAGAAGTTTGTCACTCCCAAATTCTACAGAGTGAAGATCCTAGATCTACAAGAACTTGCACATTGAGCAAGATGCTGCCAGCTTCCACAATTAACTATTGGACAAACGAAGAACATGAGTGACACCATATCAGAGGGCATAAACAAGAAGGAATAGTGGAAGACGTCGTAGTCAGAATTAGAGGTCATCAAGTCCCCACAGACTTGTTGATCCTCGACATGGGAGAAGACGATGATTTCCACCTCATCCTAGAAAGACCATTCCGCTACACTACAAGTGCAACCATCTACAAGAGCAAATCCATTTTCACTTTCTTGGAAAAAGGTACGATGCTACTTCATCAACTACATACCCAATGAAGCTAAGTGTACAAGTGCACCGAATACACTCGTGGAGGTAGCCGACAACTCTGGTATTTCTCCCGCTCAGATCTCACTCGCTCCTTTTTGATGGTCCTTACAGTCAATATTATACCATCAACTAATGCATAGAATGATATGAAATGAACCATAAAGCATAGTTGTAGGGTTTGATTCTAACAAGTTCCACGAGTTGTGTTGTTCTCACTTGTTTTGCAGGGTTATCAATATTGCACCATATAAAAGTATCACAAGTGATGGAACAGAGCACACCATTGCGAAGAGCTCGTCGAGACAATCGAAACAGACATATGGTTTGCTACATTTGGAGTCCCGATGAGAGAGTCCTTGTTGGATACGACTTGGAAGCTTCTAGAACAACCCGAAGTGATCACCAAGCAACATAATTCAGGGGCTAAACTGACAGATTCAACAGCTCTGCTGAATTACTGTCTTGTAGGGAGTTTTCCAGTAGATGGAAAGAGGTAGAATCCTATTCTAACACGATGAATCGCGCAAACAGATCGCAAGTCGCGTTAGGGCGACAAGGGAGGTTCCAGAAGACACCACGTCGAAGGAGGGATGGGGTGGCCGCCAGGTGGGGCCGGCTGGCCCCATCCCTAGGCCGGCCGGCCTAGGCCAGGAAGGTCCTTGGCCCATCTTCGTGGAGCGTGCCCTAATCGACCTCTACAACGCATCTCAACCCTTGTTCAAGGTCGGTTTGATCTGAGGGCTGCGGTTCATCCTTAGGGGCTATAAAACCAGACCCAGACCCCCCTAGGGAGGCATCTCCATCTTCGTCTTCATTATTCATCTACATATCTTAGGTTCCAAGTAGAAGTAGAGATCCCTCTATTTGATTTAGATCTAGTTCTAGTTCTAGTTCTTCTAGTTCTAGTTCTAGTTCTAGTTCATCTAGTTGTAGAGAGTTATCCAAACATTAGAATTAGAAGAGAGAGAGAGAGAGAGAGGTATTAGAGGAGGATTAGAAGAAGCTCCGGCCTGTCGGATCTACTTCTTCAGCTTGTACCTGCGGATTCAAGTTCGTCAAGAGCTTGGATCAGGATATTTTTCGGTCTTCATCTTCTAATTATCAGTAAGCGTTCTTGTTCTTATTTTTCTTCTGGCTTGCAACTCTAATTAGAGTACTCTAATCTAGTCATTCTAGAATTAGAGGAGTCGTCGTCGTGTAAGCATGGTGCTTAGACTCGATTAATTGCATAGTGTATCCTATATTCCGGATCGGTGGTAGCTCGTGGGTGTGACTCTTATAGGCCTGTTGAATCTTCCATAGTCCACCTCCCGTCTATAGGACTAGCAGGAGTATATTACTTGGGAATTGTCATACTCTGGTTGTGGTCTCCCAACATAATCCACAGTAGAATAATAATCGCATAACTTTCTGAGGTTAGAGCTGGAAACCTTAGTTATCCCCTTTATCTTTTGCGTTCTCATCTTTGTTACTGCTCAGGGTTTAAGCAATAGACTTAAGACAAACATCTGTTCCTTTGGGTTCGATATAAAACTGGGTCTACGCATCCGGTGAAGTGCGGGTATCTAATCTGTGCGCTTGCGGATTTATCTCTAGTGTTCTGATAACTTACTGTTGGGATAGTACCCAGGCCACTGGTGCCTTCGGCTCGCAGAAGTCTACTTCTTCATTTAGATATACAAAGGTAGAGTGTAAGGGAGAAGTTGGGAGGAGCTCTGGCCTGTCGGTGATCCCTCTTCGACTTGACCCCTAGCAGGATCAAGTTTGTAAAGAACTTGCTTTTGAGACTTCATTGGTAATCTGCGGATACATGGGTGTATGCTGGATCTTGAGATGATGAGTGATTGTCAACTGGTATGATGCGCATGTTCTTTGGATTGTGTTGTGCAGGTGTTGACCTTAGAGACGGTGATCAAAGGCAAGGTGAAGGCAAGTAGAGACGTGTCGTGTCGATGGACCCGGAGCGGTGAAGGGCGGACATGAGACTTGGACTGACGGACCGGTGACCTGAGGATCAGCCGTGGTGGCGGACAGCTTGGGACAGCGACAAGTGGAGACTTGCGGGTGGATGGGGTGCACGGGCGGTGCATCCCTCTACGGCGTCAGTTTGGTGGTTGAGCCACAGAAAAACCACTAAGTGGACGGTTTCCAGGTTTGGGCCTCAAAACCTGGGTGCGGCCGGTTTCCGAGTTTGGGCCACAAAACTCGGGCTGAAGACGGTTTCCAGGTTTGGGCCTCAAAACCTGGGTGCTGGCAGGTTTCTGAGTTTGGGCCACAAAACTGAGTCGATGGACGACAGGTTTCCCGGTTTTGGCCTTGCGGATACATGGGTGTATGCCGGATCTTGAGATGATGAGTGATTGTCAACTGGGATGATGCGCATGTTCTTTGGCTTGTGTTGTGCAGGTGTCGAGCACAGAGACGGTGATCGAAGGCAAGGTGAAGGTCAAGTAGAGATGTGCCGTGCCGATGGACCCGGAGCGGTGAAGGGCGGACGCGAGGCTTGGACCGACGGACCGGTGGCCTGAGGATCAGCTGTGGTGGCTGACAGCCTGGGACAACGACAACTGAAGACTTGCGGGTGGACGGGGCGAGCGGTGCATCCCTCTACGGCGTCGGTTTGGTGGTTGAGCCACAGAAAAACCACCGAGTGGATGGTTTCCAGGTTTGGGACTCAAAACCTTGGTGCGGCCGGTTTCCGAGTTTGGGCCACAAAACTTGGGCTGAGGACGGTTTCTAGGTTTGGGCCTCAAAACCTGGGCGCTGGCGGGTTTCTGAGTTTGGGCCACAAAACTCAGGCGATGGACGACAAGTTTCCCGGTTTCGGCCTCAAAACCGGGGGATGGCCCAGGTTTCCCGGTTTCGGCCTCAAAACCAGGGGGAGGTCCGTGAAAAGGACGAGCGGCGCTTGGCGGCACATGGCGGCATCCGGTGAGGTCACGTCGAGGCGAAGCTACCTGATGTGCGGGCGTGGCAGTCGGATCAACATCAACCTCAAGTTGGTCAGGAATGCGGATACACGGGTGATGAGTGATTGTCAACTAGGATAATGCGCATGTTCTTTGGCTTGTGTTGTGCAAGTGTCGAGCACGGATACAGTGATCGAAGGCAAGGTGAAGGTCAAGTAGAGACGTGCCGTGCCGATGGACCGAGAGTGGCGAAGGGCGGACGTGAGGCTTGGACTGAGAGACCAGTGGCCTGAGGATCAGCTCTGGTGGCTGACAGCCTGGGACATCGATGAGCGAAGACTTGCGGGTGGACGGGGTGCACGGGCGGTGCATCCCTTCTACGGCTCGGTTTGGTGGTTGAGCCACAGAAAAACCACCGAGTGGACGGTTTCCAGGTTTGGGCCTCAAAACCTGAGCGCTGATGGTTTCCGAGTTTGGGCCACAAAACTCGGGCTGAGGACGGTTTCCAGGTTTGGGCCTCAAAACCTGGGTGCTGCGGGTTTGCTGAGTTTGGGCCACAAAACTCAGGCGATGGTCGGCTGGTTTCTCGGTTTGGGCCTCAAAACCGGGGGTTGGCTGTGAAGGCTGGTTTCCCGGTTTGGGCCACAAAACCGGGGGCGACGTCCGGGAAAAGGACAAGCAGAGCGGTGGCGGCACGTGGCGGCAATCAGTGAGGTTGCGTCGAGGCAACGCTACCAGTTGTGCGGGCGTGGCCGTCAGATCACCACCTACCACGAGTTGGTCCAGAATAACCCTAGGGTTTAGCTGGTTCACTCTGTAATTAGTTAGGCGTAGAGTGGGAATTAGAATTAGGATAAGTAGGGGGAGACACCCACCTCCCCATCCATCTCAGTCATTTGCTCTTTGCTTCTAGGGTTTCTTGTTCTCCCAATCCCCTGCTGTAGCTACTGAGATCCGTAGAGAACCATACCTTTGTGTACTGAAGATTTTGAGGAAGTGAGACCGTAATCTCACTGTTGTAGCGTGTGGTAGCCACACGGTTGCAGATCAATGCGTTTTGTTCGTGTTCTTCGCGTTCTTCGTTTCTCCGCAATTTTCCCGTCACTCGATCTCCCTCTCTATTGCGTCTTTGCGAAATCCGTTTGAATCAACTTGTTCTTTATAGTGAGGAGATCATTTCCACCGAAGGAATTCATCTAACTCCTCACGAACAAGTAGATCGGGTTGATTTCGTTTTTGTGGCGCTTTTTCGTTCATACTCCTCTCCTTTCGATTTCCCGGTGATTGAATCGACTTCAGCGGATGATTTCTTGGGGATAGTCTCCTAACTACCTCGTGATCATTCTCTCCAGGTTTGGAAACACAGGATTGTGATTTGATTCGGTTTTGGGAAGAGTTGTGTGAGGGGCGACCGAAATCGCCCTCACTGGGAGGTCGCGGACAGTCCGCCGTTCCTCCCGCGGACAGTCCGCGCGTCGGGGTCGGCTGGACCAGTAGCCTGACTCCACACTGTTGGACTAGTTCTTTTTGAATCGCGGACAGTCTGCAGTTGGGACTCGCGGACAGTCCGGGAGTTGTCCAGGGAACTTTAGCAGCAGTGCGTTTTTGCACGTTTGACCGGCGGACAGTCCGCCATCAGACCCCGGATAGTCCGCCGTTGGGCAGACAGTCCGCGAACTGGACCCCGGACAGTCTGGGAATCGGCTGAAGCCTCTGGTTTAGTGCGTTCGCCCTCCCGGCTTCTTCGCTTGGTCTCCGGACTTCTCGTTTGGCCCTAGAGTTGACCAAGGAACCTCTCTAGGTATCTTTGCTACTTGTTAGCATCGGTATTTGGGGATTTCTCGACGTAGCCTTTCATCTACGTTCGGGACTTGGTTTTTGAGGGTCGAACTTGTGCCGGTGCTTTTGGCGATTAGTTCGTTTTTGCTTTGTGGTGCTTCGCTGTGATCCTAGGGATCATCCACCCTCTTCCAAGGGTCGTGGGCATCACGGTTTTCGTTCGTAGCTTTTGGGGTTGATTTGTGGGACAAAGGCCAAAGTTTCGAGAGAAATTTTTTGAGCTCCCATTCACCCCCCATCTGGTCGCCTTGCTATTGCATTCTCGGTCCTTCAATTGGTATCGGAGCAGGTTAAGGATCTTCCACCTTAGCCGGTTCCAGATCCACAGAAGGCGACATGGATCGCGGCGTCGGCAAACCGCCATTTTTCGATGGGACGAACTATGCGTATTAGAAGATACGCATGTCGGCCTATCTGCAGAGTATTTGTGCTTCCATTTGGGATATTTGCAACTCTGCCGATTACGTGGTCTTGGCTGCTCGTGTTACTCAGCGTCAGATCGATGAGCACGATGCCAATAGCCGAGCCCGTAATGCTCTTTTCTCTTGTTTGAGCATGTCCGAGTTTGACCGTGTTTCTCACCTCGCTACGGCTCGGGAGATTTGGGCTACCCTCATGCGTTTCCATGAGGGAACCTCTCAAGTCAAAACCCGTCTCTATGAGTCGTTCAAGCGAGAGTATGAGAACTTTCGACATATGCCTGGCGAGAGCATAGAAAGTTTATTCGCTCGCTTTCAGGTGATTGTCAACAGGATGAAGGCTAACAAGGAGCTGTTGCCTTTCGATGATCATGAGAGAGCTTTGAAGCTTTTGCATACTCTTGATCAGTCGGTGTGGGACTCCAAAGTTCAGGCGATCATCGAATCACCGAACTATGAAACCCTCACATGCGATGAGCTCTTTAGTAAGCTCAAGTCCAGTGAGATCGATGCCATGGCGAGGGCTTCTTATGAAAATCCTTCTGGCCCGTCGATGGCTTTGGTTTCTGGCTCTTCTGCTAACCGCTCTGGAGGATTTGCACTCTCTTCTCTTCTTTCTGTCACAGAGGAGCAGCTGGAGTTCATGGGGGATGACGAGTTGGCTTTGCTCGCCAACCGGTTCTCGCGGTTCCACAACAACCGCATGAACCGTCGCCGCGAAGGAGGACGCTCGGGATGTTTCGAGTGCGGCGATCCCAACCACTTCATCGCCAACTGTCCGAAGAAGAACAAGCAAGTCTTCGGCAAGGCGGATCATGGGCACAAGTACGACTCTGGCAAGCGCAAGGAGAAGTACGTCCCCGCGAAGCACAAGCGGAAGGGCGGCTTCGACAAGGAGTACATCAAGACGAAGTACTTGGAGAAGGCCCAGGGTGAGCAGCGTGCTTTCTTCGCCACGCTCAGCGACGTCAACGACTCAGATGACGACTCCACTTCCTCAAGCGATGACGAGTCCGAGAAGAAGAAGAGGATCGAGGACAAGCTGAACGGCCTCTGCTTCTTCGCCGACGACGACGGCTTCTGCACCATGGCCCTCGGCAAGGAGGTCGACGGCGAGCTGGTGGACACTCCTCGGAACGACGACGATGATGACGACACCTCCCAGGTAAAATGATTGGAGAACGTTTGGTTGGTGGATTCCGGTTGCTCGAGGCACATGACCGGAAACGCCAAGTGGTTCTCCAGTCTTAGTCCGGTCACCGGAAAGGAGTTTATCACCTTCGGCGACAATAGCAAAGGTAGAGTGTTGTCTCGTGGGTCGGTGCGAGTTAATGAGCACTTTGTATTGCGCGATGTTGCTCTTGTTTCTAACTTGCATTTTAATCTTCTTTCTGTTTTGCAACTCTTTGATGACGACTATGAGATTCGTTTTAAGCCAAATCTCAGTCGTATTTTGGATCCTCAGGGCAATCTTGTTTGTGGGATTTCGCCCTTTGGGAAAGTCTTTCGTGTGGATTTCTCGGAGTCGTTTGGAGTTTCTCGTTGTCTTTTGGCTGGACCTTCCTCCTCTGATCTTTGGAAGTGGCATAGGAGACTAGGACATTTGAGCTTCGACTTGCTTGCAAGGCTTAGTTCACTTGGCCTAATCCGAGGATTGCCCAAGTTGTGCATGGAGAAGGATCTTGTTTGCCATTCCTGTAGACATGGGAAGATGGTTGCCGCTCCCCACCATCCAGTGACTCAGGTCATGACTAAGCGCCCTGGAGAGCTTT
This sequence comes from Coix lacryma-jobi var. lacryma-jobi, assembly GCA_009763385.1. Taxonomy (NCBI): domain Eukaryota; kingdom Viridiplantae; phylum Streptophyta; class Magnoliopsida; order Poales; family Poaceae; genus Coix; species Coix lacryma-jobi. The sequence goes on along the minus strand of CM019822.1, from coordinate 143,747,764 downwards.
TGCACATGGACCTTGTTGGTCCGGCTCGGGTGAGCTCGGTTGGGGGGAAGTGGTATGTGCTTGTAGTTGTTGATGACTTTTCGAGATATTCATGGGTTTTCTTTTTAGCTGAGAAAACTGAGACTTTCTCTTTTGCTCGCAATCTGATTTTGCGTCTTTAGAATGAGTTCCCTTTGAACTCAATGCAAGCTATTAGAAGTGATAATGGTTCCGAGTTCAAAATCTCGGATTTTGAGAAGTTTTGTAACTCTTTGGGTTTAGAGCATCAGTTTTCTTCTCCCTACACACCTCCTCAGAATGGTGTTGTAGAAAGGAAGAATCGGACCCTTGTAGAGATGGCCAGGACGATGCTCGATGAGCATAGGACTCCTAGGCGATATTGGGCCGAAGCTATGAGCACTGCATGCTACATATCCAATCGCATTTTTCTCCGAGCTTTCTTGAAAAAGACTTCTTATGAGTTGCGTTTTGGAAAACAACCCAAAGTGAGTTATTTTAGAGTTTTCGGTTGCCATTGTTTTATACTCAAAAAGGGCAACTTGGACAAGTTTGAGTCTCGTTCTTCTGACGGTGTATTTTTGGGTTATGGCACTCACACTCGAGCTTATCGTGTACTTAACCTTGATACTAACCGAGTCATGGAGACATCTGATGTCACCTTCGACGAGACCATGGTTTGTCCTTCTTCTCGTTTTGAGCGTGCAGGTGATCATGAGGTTGGCGAGCCTCTTTTTGATGATGAGGAAGAGGGTGCTGAAGGGATGGATGACCCAGCACTTCCTCCACCTGCTGGGCCGCAAAGAGCGGCTTCTACTATGACTCACGGCCCCGATCCCTCTTCTTTGACTTGGTGGTCGTGGGATCCGCCACCTCGAGCGGTACCTTTTGTACCCGAGGAGGCACTAGCTGCTGTTGAGGGGGAGGCTACTTCAGCTCAGGAGGCACCACGCCACATTCAGCGCCAACACCCGCCTCAACAGATGATCGGCAGCATCGGCGAACGTGTCACTAGGTCAAGGTCACAACAAATCTCTCACTTTGCTCATTCTGCATTTGTTGTTGATTTCGAACCCCGAGATGTTGGACACGCTTTGACGGATCCAGATTGGGTCAATGCCATGCATGAGGAGCTTGAGAACTTTGAGAGAAATCGGGTTTGGGTTCTTGTTCCTCTTCCTCCTGAGTGTCACCCTATTGGGACAAAATGGGTTTTCAAAAACAAACAAGGAGAGGATGGCCATGTTGTGAGAAACAAGGCCAGACTTGTAGCCCAGGGGTATAGTCAGAAGGAGGGGATAGACTATGAGGAGACTTTTGCTCCTGTAGCTCGTTCGGAGGCGATTAGGATACTCTTGGCTTTTGCTGCATCCAAAGGGTTTAAACTTTTTCAAATGGATGTCAAGAGTGCCTTCTTAAACAGCTACATAGAAGAGGAGGTGTATGTGAAACAACCCCTCGGTTTCAAAAATCCCAAGTTTCCAAACCATGTTTTTAAACTTCACAAAACTTTGTATGGTTTGAAACAAGCCCCTAGAGCCTGGTATGATAGGTTGAAAACCTTTTTGCTTGCTAAGGGTTTTAAAATGGGATGTGTGGATAAAACGCTCTTTCTCCTCAAGCAAGGCAGTGACACTCTCTTGGTCCAGATTTATGTGGATGATATCATTTTCAGTGGTTCTTCTCACGCTTTGGTTGCCAAGTTTGCAGATACTATGAGCAGGGAGTTTGAGATGAGCATGATTGTAACACCCCTGGTGTTAAGCAACCCTAAATGCATAACTTGACATCTCATGAGCATAAGCATCATCATCATCATGTTGCATTCTTTTGTAAAGTGTCATTTCATGTGTTGGCTTGTAATGCTATGCTTGGTGTGATGCTTGTTTGACTTGCCTTTGGAGGGTGTGAGTCTTCTAAGTAGTTGAACCTTGTGGAGGAGTCAAAATGAAGCTAGGTTTGTGTTGGTCATTATGGCTAACCAAGTCACTAACCCTAGTTGCCTTAATAGAGCCCTAGGAGTCCTTTTGTTTGACTAACTGAGACCTCCTTGTTAGAAGCTTTGCATGGCTGTGGGCCCTTAACCAAAATTGTGTAGAATTTAGAGTAGAACAAAAATGTTTAAGGGCCAACTCATGAAAATGAGTTTAACAAGGTGTTTTGGGACCCACAAGGCAGAAATGGGGAAGTTTAGACTTAGTAAATTCTTCTAAGTCCTAACTGCCGAATCAGTTTCGCTAAGCGATCTTTGGAGCTTTCCTGAGAGCAATCTAGGCCGAACCAAAGCTTGATCTTATAACCAAAGTTGTAGTCGGCATGTAGCTCTAATCAATGGAACAAGTGGTTTAGCGTTTCATCGAATGGATTAGGAGTTAATCGCGCGCAAAGTTTGGCTGTCAGTCGGCCAGATGGCCACTGAACCGGCCGTTCGGCCGAGAGCGCGCGCGACGTCATGGCCGACCGCGTCAGGCATCGCCCGCCGCGTGGCGCGCGACGGCCGGCCGAGCACCATCCGCGCGCGGCATGGTGAGCACAAAGGCCGCTTGCACGCGCTCGCGCAGACCAGAGTCGCTCCCTCCGCTTTGCCTGCCTCCCCTTGCTCTCGCCGTCGCTCGGGCGGAAAAAGGGGAAAAACAGAGCGCCGCCGCCGTTCACCGTCGTCCGGCTGCCTCGCCGCAAGCCCAACCACCCACAAAGCTTCACCGTGAGCCCCCGCACCTCTTGCTACCCTTAGCGCCCCATAGGAAACCCTAAGCAAGCCCTGGGATGAGACGCCGCCATGGCCGCCATAACCGCCGAGCTCGGTTCGCCGTGGCCGGCCTCCTTCCCGTGGTTTCGTGTCGCCCTAGCTCACGTTCGAGGGTCAGTGAGGTTCGTAGAAGAGGTAGAAGGTGACGGTTTGGCCGGTTAGGGTTTGGTGACCGCGGTACGCCGTGCCCGCCATGTCCGCCATGGCCGGCGAGCTCGGTCCGCCGTGGCCAACCCCCTTTCCCTGCCCGTCCGTTTGTCCTAGCTAGCGTTCACGAGTCGCCTTGACCCGTAGAGGAAGTTGGTGGTGTTGGTTTAGCCGATTAGGGTTTGGTAGTGACGGTACGCCACGTCCGCCGTTCGCCATGGTCGCCGGAGTCGGCATGGCCGTGGTCGCGGATGCTCGGAGTAGGAACCCTGGCTTTTGAGCCTCGGGATAGGGTTGTGATGGTCGCCGGAGTAGGAATCGAGAGTTGGTTTAGCTCGGGATGACTGGAGCCGGCCGGCGTAGCATGGCCGCACCGCCGTGTCCGCCATGGTCGCCGGCGAGCTCGATTCGAGCATGCGCTAGGCCTGTGTGTGGTACCGTCGGGTGCCGAAGAAGGAGAGGAGTAGGGTGGTGGTGTTCGTTTCGCCGGGGAGGTCGCCGCCGGCAAGCTTCGCCGCGGTCAACCCTTCCCCTGCTTCTGTGAGGCTGACAGGTGGGGTCGGTTTGACCCGTGGTCCCGCCAGTCAGTGGCTCGGGTCCCAGCTGTCAGTGTCTTGGGTGCAATAGTCTGGGTGCGTATAGCAGTTTAGGTTAAAGAGGTTTTTTAGGGTTTTGTTTAAATAGATTTCAGAAATGCTTGATTAGCTTGTTTAATTCATATCTTGAGTTCTGTCAATGCTAAAATGGTGAAATAAGTTTTGTTAAGTTTGTTGTGATGAGTTCTATGCATGAAAAATATATTATGTCCAGTTTGTGATAGATTTATGTTTAGTTATATTTAATTCATGTTTAGGCTAAAATCTTGTTAAATGCATAGTAATCAGTGTATTGCTCAGAAAAATGTGATTCTTGTTTTGTTACGTTTGTGTTGACGAATAGTTTCTGGGAAAAATATAATATGATGTTGTTCTGTGGAATATTTGGCAGTAATAATTAAAGTGATGAAATGCTGTTTTCTTGTTTAATTTGTAGTAATTAAAATATGATGAATATGAACCTAAGAATTTTTGTACACTGCTCTTGTGCTAAGAAGTTCAGTAGAAAATTGGGAAATTTGCTATTTGACACTTTTTGTTAGGGTGTGTAGTTCAAAGCACCTTTTCATGGTAGAATTTGTCTTTTTCATAGAGGATGAAGTTTAAGTCCAAATGGGTTGAGATTTGGACAGAGGACTAGTTTATGTGTTGTTAACTTCCAGTAATTTCTGTAAATTTTTCTGAAGCTGTCTAGGATGGGTTGCTGTTATAGGCTTGATTAAATGGATTTATTTCAGCAAGCAATTAAAGGACAATAAATTAATAAAGTGAAGTGCTTGCTGTGGTAATTGTGAATCCTAACCAACTAATTAGGTAGGTTAATTGTTTGGTTGGATGTTTAGGTCTTTTGTAATCACTAGTTTGATGTGACTACCTTGTTGAAGAGAACGCAGTAGATGACATGTGTTTATCTCCTGAGTTATCTTAGTAGATGACATGTGCTTATCTCCTGAGTTATCTTGTTCCATGTTGCATCCCCATGCATTCCATGTGCATTCATATTACTTATACGTGTTATGCATCATACAAGGTCGGTAGTGGAAGTCCAGAACCCGCCACCAGAGGAGCCGTGTCCGGAGGAGACCCAGGACCAGAGGACCGAAGAAGGAGACGTCGAGGACCTGCCTGAGTGCCACGACCATCGTCCCTCTGACTTTGAACGAGGCAAGCCCCGGAGCATTCTAAGTCTCCTATGGTTTGCAATGCATTTACAAAATCAATCGAGTCAATATGATTGTTGCATTAAGGTTATAGGAGTTGAGTGATACCGTTGATATGTATTACTTACTTATCCTTGTCCACCAGCAGTTATTATCTTGATATCCCTGTTAGGTCTAGGCTTGATTATATGCTTAGCCCTGCTTAGACCGGTAAAAGTCAGGGTGATTTCCTGTCTCCCGCATATAGGTGGATACTGATCATGACTAGCCTGGTGCTATCATGGAGATAACCATGTGATAATTAATCTGAGACCGGGCGGGATGTAGGAGCAGCAGGACATGGGTTCTGTGTGGTAGTAGTCTCCCGTCTGTGTCGATTAGGACCCGACGAAGGCACACCTTAGTCATTTTGAACGCGTCAATCACTTAACGGAGTAGGTCTGAGTACCTCCCATGAAGCCGAGTAGGGATATTCGAGCCGGTGATGGAGATGTTGACGCCTAACACCCAGGGCCTTCTATGTACCGTGGGCAACTATTCTGAGCAACCTGGCATGGTCCGTTGATAGACAGGGCCTGATTGACCTGGCATGACCGTGGGCAGTTATAGCTTGAGCGACCTGGCATTGAGATAACCCCCGGTGTAGAAGGGCCCATGACCGTCCCGCGTGTTGTGTTCTCGAATTTCCTGAAGTGGTCGCCGACGGCTGCCTGGCAAGGTGTGATCGGGCGAGCGTGCGACATCTTTGTCCCCAGCTGGGTAGGAATCGATTATAATCGCCATCGCTCCTGGTTAGTGAGTAACTTGACTGGGCATGTGTTACCGTAGTAACTTATGGAACTAAAGATGGTTATGGTACTGAATCTGAAAGGCTATTGATGAAATAGTCGCTCTTGCTTGATTAATTAGCCAAGTGATTGCTCTAGATCAGGTGTAAATCTAGTTAATCAGGTTGATTACATAAAATTGACTGCTAATACCCTAATGATGATTATCTAATTAATAAAAAGGCTTTTATGCAAAAGAGTAAGTATAGCCAACCCCAGATACAGCCTTGCATACTCCTTGGTGTCGTTTATTTCTGGTTTATGACGGGTAAGTCTAGCTGAGTACCTTCTCGTACTCAGGGTTCTTTCCCCTTGTTGTTGCAGATGGGCAATGCTTCTTCGGCTATTGCGAGAACTGTCTGTACCCCGTCGAGGGTGGTGACTAGACCATGGGCATGGTCAACTCTTATTCTCTCCTGATGCTTTTGTGGATGGATCAGGCAATGGCACCATATTGTGAACTGATAACTTATGTTAAAACTATGTTGCTTCCGCTTTTGAGATTTGAACTATGGTTTGTAATAACTGTTGAACTCCGATGTATTTGAACTATGTGCGAACTGAATGTACCTCGTGGACATGTACGCTAATCTATTACGATCTTGGCTAAAGTTGAATGATTTGAAATCCTTTGAGATTTCCGGACTACCGGATTTGTACGAGCTTAAGTACTTGTAATCTCTGTGAAAGCGGGGATTCAGTGCTTAATCTGGTATAAATTGGTCGGTTCTGTCACAGCTGGCATCAGAGGATGATTGGCATTACTGTTCATGAGTGTATTTGAAAAATTGTATTTCAAATCAAAATTTTCTTTGCAAAAACTTATAAACTATAATAGGATTTGAAAAAACTTATAAATAAGAATTAAGGTGTGCCAGTGATCAAGTCCTTATGCCTAGTAGTTTTTTAGGTGGCTATTTAAGTACTAACTTGGGGGTCGTGCATCATATTTAAATTATGTTATTTCTGTCGTCCATACGGCAAGGGTGAAATTGTATGGGTGCTATTCTTCGGAATAGTAATGTATGAATCAATTGCCTCTACGCCAAGGTAACAAGTGAGTTGTGAGAGCATGATTGGACAACCGCCAATCTAGGGTTGTGCTTGAAATGTGCTGACATGTATACCTGTTACACACAAGTATATGTGAAGGTACTTAATTGTGGGAGTAATATTATTCTGATGGGTGCATATACTGCTTACGTGTATACTGGGTGTGCACCTGAGTTAGTATTAGATTTAATTTCAGCAATGCATGATATTCATACTGTGGGCAGGGCTGAAGTGATTTTCTGCAGGTACGCTAACTTGCGAACGTATAGTACGTTTAGTTAACGCTATGAGTGAACGTGTATGCCACCGTCTAGCCGTTAGATTGTTAGACAGTGAGGACGTATGTTACGTGCATGCATCATGATCATATAACCTTGCATTAATCTTACTTCCTTCCTTATGTTATCCGTCCCGTTTTCCTAATAAAAGTTGTTCTCCAACTAATGAAAATATGTGTGGATAAACTTCTTACAGATGACCCGTACCAAGCGCACAGCTCGTAAGTCAATCGGAGGCAAGAGGCCTAATTACATGTTGGGGCCATGGACCGCTGAAGGATCGGAGGACTTCTTAGATGAGTTCCGCATGCCTACCATCCTTTGGAGAGTACTGCACTTGGTGGGGTACCAGGAGGGCCAGGAGCCACAGTACAACTGGCACCGCGTGCAGATGTCTGAGGATCGCCATATGTACACGGTGGAGGTTGACGTACCTAGCCGTGAGGATCAGGATCACGTATGGTGCCGCCGGGTGTTCGCGTTGCAGGGGAGGACCCCATGGGATGGAGCCAACAGAGTTGCTTACACCGTTCTCCGGGACCTTATGGAGGACCATCCGGAGGTTGTTGCCCAGGATACAGCTAGCATCTTCCCGACAACAGATCCTTATCAGTCAGTGTGGCGTCAGCCAGGAGCCGCAGTTCTTGAGGCCAGTTTGCTTGAGAGGGAGCATTGTGCTGGACCAGCCGGGAGTGCTATGGCTGCACTCATGGCTACCTATGGATGCCTATCACGTAGCTATGATCACCTGGACCATATTCTTAGTGAGGAGATGGTTGCACAACATCGCAGGCAAGAGGAGCATGCTACAGAGATAGACCTCCTCACCACACAGCTAGCTCACCTGACCATGGAGAGGGACCAGGCGCTCCAGAGAGAGCAGGAGACCGCTCATCAGCTCAGCATCCAGCAGGAGTCTGCTACCTTCTTAGCCTTGATCATGAGGGAGACCGAGGAGTCACTTCGAGGTGTTTGCCTTGAGGGCATACGCGCTTCAGAGGAGAACAGGCTATTGAGGTTGCGAGTAGGAGACCTAGAGCTGCAACTTCACCACTTGCAGGACTACAATGACCGTCTGCACGAGGAGATCCACCGCAGGGAGAATGAGAGGAATCCCATCTTTCCACAGGAGGACCCGGATTCGAGTAGCTCTTCTAGTGGTTCCTCAGACATGTCTAGTGAGGATGGCGACGATGGTGACATCGCTAGAGAGTAGTCTAGATCGTATGCTTAGAGCTTAGTGATCTTTTATGTATGTTGGCAAGCCCGATCTTTTGCTTTTGTCATGGGCTGGATGTAAGCATGAGTAGTGAACTCTTATGTGCACGTGATGTGAGACCTTGGAAAGTCCCATATGTATGGGCAAAACTATGGATGTTTATGTTGGCTTTTGCATGATATGTATTAAGCGATCTATTATGTGATGCTGCGATGTGGATTGAAATTTATTATGCCTCTATGATTGTTTGGCAAATTCGTTTTCCGAATAAATTCAGTTGGCATGATCTATTGTTCTCTACAGTAATTGCAACTCCGCCTAATGATCACTTGTTATTAATACATGCAGATGACGACAACTCGTAGTGGAGCTGGCGGTAGTGGTGGAAATGAGGATCCCAGAGACAACCGCAATCCACCACCTCCTCCGCCAGCCACTCCCGAGCAGCTTTTCGCTCAATTCCTGGGAAGCCAGCGCAACATTGAAGCTTTACTGCGTGAGAATTTGGCACACGGTCAACAGCGTCCCGAGCCAAATCAGTATAGTTCTTTCAGGGATTTCTTGGATACTAGGCCACCCATCTTCAAGGAAGCTACTGAACCTTTAGAGGCAGAAGAATGGCTGCATACCACGGAACAAAAGTTTCGTTTGCTCAGGCTCACAGAGGAGCTTAAGGCAGAGTATGCTGCGCACCAGCTGCAGGGGCCAACCGGGATTTGGTGGGGGCACCACCGCACCACCTATCCTACCAACGTTCCTGTCACTTGGAGGATGTTCACCAAAGCTGTACGAGGGCACTATATTCCGCCAGGTCTGACTTAGATGAAAGTAGCAGAGTTCATGAGCTTAATGCAGGGAACTCGATCTGTTACCGAGTACCATCACCTGTTTAACTCTCTGTCACGTTATGCTCCAGACTTCGTGAACACAGATGCTAAAAAGATTGCTAGTTTTAATAGAGGTTTGAACACCAAAATGGGAAAGTCCGTGGGTACATCTTCCCGGGCAGTCTTCAATGACTTTATCAGTGATTGCTTGATCCAAGAGGATCACAACAATAAGCATGCTGCAAGTAAGGCCCGGAAGAGGACCTTCGATTCAGGACCGTCTCAACCTAGGGGACCACCAGCTCAACGAACCCAGTATCGAACACCAGCGCCGGGGCACGTTTCAGGCCGCCGCAAAAGAAGGGTCAGCCGCAAGCTCAGCGCAACCAAAGGCCATACAAGATAGCTGCTAACCAAGCTCGTGGAGGTCAGGGCAGCTCAACCGGAGGGAAACCTTTAGTTCGGGGACCCTGTTACAATTGCAACCAAGAGGGACACTTCGCAAGATATTGCCCTCACCCAAAGAAGCAGCAAGCTAGCTATCCCGCATGTCTGCACAACATGACCGTTGAAGAAGCTCGTGCCGGAGAGCCCATGACTGCCGGTATGTGTCTTGTTAACCATCATCCTGCAGTTGTTTTATTTGATACTGGATCATCACATTCATTCATGAGCAAAGCATTTGCACAAAAATATAATCAAGAGGTGTCTAAAATGGATTATGGGTTTCGCGTAAGCTCCGTGGGGAGTAGCGTGTTATCTAGGCAGATGGTTTGTAATGCAACCATCGACATTGGAGGGCACAAATTTGGAGCTAATTTAGTAGTTTTGCCAGGACTAAGTATGGATGTAGTCCTAGGGATGAGTTGGATGAGTATGTGGAATGCGGTGTTAGACACTGCAAATAGGGTTCTTACCTTATCGGATGGAAGGACGAATACCAAGTTACGCATCTCTCTTCCCCGGGGTGCTGACTTTGTTGATTTATCTTGCACTCTATCTATAGAAGACCTGTCCAAAATCCCAGTCGTCCAAGATTTCTCGGATGTTTTCCCAGATGAATTACCAGGGTTACCGCCCAAGCGGGCAGTGGAATTTACAATTGAACTGTTACCTGGAACTGCACCAATCTCTAGAAGACCTTACCGTATGCCGCCCAATGAATTAGCTGAACTTAAAACTCAGATTAAGGAACTTCTGGACAAAGGATTCATTCAACCTAGTATATCCGAGTGGGGTTGCCCAGCATTGTTTGTCAAGAAGAAGGATAAGTCACTACGTATGTGTGTGGATTATCGGCCGCTCAATGCCGTGACTGTCAAGAACAAGTATCCTTTGCCACGAATAGATATTCTGTTTGACCAGTTATCCAGAGCTAAGGTGTTTTCCAAGATCGATTTGAGATCGGGGTATCACCAGATCCGAATCCGATCGCAAGATATCCCAAAGACTGCTTTCTCGACCAGATATGGGCTATATGAGTATCTTGTCATGTCTTTTGGGTTGACAAATGCCCCAGCATATTTCATGAGTTTGATGAATTCAGTGTTTATGCCGGAACTAGATAAGTTTGTAGTGGTATTCATTGATGACATTCTAGTATACTCTGAAAACCCGGACGATCATGCGGAGCATTTGAGGGTTGTTTTGACGAGGCTCCGAGAACATAAACTTTATGCTAAGTTTAGCAAATGTGAGTTTTGGTTGAAGCAAGTACAATTTCTTGGTCACATCCTGTCAGAAGAAGGAATCTCTGTGGACCCCAGTAAGGTACAAGAAGTGATGGATTGGGAAGCTCCTACTTCAGTTGGTGAAATTCAGAGTTTTCTTGGATTAGCAGGATACTATCGTCGTTTCATTCCCGACTTCTCTAAGATTGCCAAACCAATGACAAGTTTGCTCCAGAAGGATCATAAGTTTGAATGGACAGAAGGGTGTGAAATAGCTTTCCGTACCTTGCGGAAACTATTGACCACTGCTCCTGTCTTAGCTCAACCAGATATCGAGAAGCCTTTTGATGTCTTTTGTGATGCATCGAAGGTTGGGTTAGGCTGTGTTCTTATGCAAGAAGGCAGAGTGATTGCTTATGCTTCACGACAATTGAGGAAACATGAGATTAACTATCCTACACATGATTTAGAGTTAGCCGCTGTGGTGCACGCTCTAAAAATCTGGAGACATTATCTGCTTGGTAACGTCTGTAACGTGTACACTGATCACAAGAGTTTCAAGTATATCTTCACTCAACCTGAACTGAATATGAGGTAGAGAAGATGGCTTGAACTAATCAAGGATTACAATCTGCAGATACATTATCATCCAGGAAAGGCAAATGTGGTTGCCGACGCTTTGAGCCGGAAATCACACTGCAGCAATTTGAGGTTACAACCAGAAGACGAGTTTAATCTCGTACACCCTGTGATTCTGCACAATATCAAGCTGCAAGGCACCTTAGTTGATCAGATTCTTGAAGGGCAGAAAACAGACAAGGGAATTTATCATATCAAGGAAAGGCTGAAAATCGCAACTGAACCAGTAAAACATTTTCGAATTGATGATGAAGGAGTGTTGTGGTTTGACCAGCGCTTAGTAGTGCCTAAGAATAGAGAACTCAAAAATCGGATCATGGATGAAGCTCATTTATCCAAGTTGTCTATTCATCCTGGAAGTACTAAGATGTATCAAGATTTGCGTCCAAGATTTTGGTGGACCAAGATGAAGAAAGAGATTGCCGCATACGTAGCCAGATGCGATACGTGTTGTCGAGTAAAAGCTATTCACCTGAAGCCAGCCGGAACACTTCAACCATTACCAATACCCGAGTGGAAATGGGAAGAAGTGGGTATGGATTTCATCACCGGTTTGCCAACCACCCAGAAAGGAAATGACTCAATTTGGGTGATAGTTGATCGTCTTACCAAGACCGCTCATTTTATCCCAGTCAAAACCTATTATCGAGCACCGGACTATGCGGAGATTTATATCAATCAAATCGTTCGACTGCATGGTATACCCAAGGTCATAGTTTCGGATCGTGGATCGCAGTTTACTGCACCGTTTTGGGAGAAACTGCAAAAAGAATTAGGCACAAAGCTAATCCGTAGTTCTGCCTATCATCCCCAAACATCAGGACAAACCGAAAGAGTGAATCAAGTTTTAGAGGACATGTTGAGAGCCTGTGTGATTTCAGCGAAGGGATCTTGGGAGAAATGGTTACCTTTAGTTGAATTTGCATATAACAATGGCTATCAAGAAAGCATACAGATGGCACCTTTTGAAGCTCTTTATGGTAGAAGGTGCAGGACACCGGTAAATTGGGTTGAGTCAGGAGAACGTCGATACTATGGAATTGATTTCATTAACGAAGCAGAAGAACAAGTTAGAACAATCCAACAACATATGGAAGCTGCGCAGTCTCGACAAAAGAGCTATGCAGACAAGAGAAGAAAACCGCTTGAATTCAACGAAGGCGATTATGTGTATCTGAAAGTGTCGCCCATGAAAGGTGTCAGACGCTTCGGCGTGAAAAGGAAGTTAGCGCCAAGATTTGTGGGACCTTACAGGATCGTGGAAAGGAGGGGAGAAGTAGCTTATCAGCTACAGCTACCTGAACATTTGAAGGCTATATTCCCTGTATTCCATGTGTCACAATTAAAGAAATGTCTTCGAGTTCCAGAAGAAGAGGTACAACCGGCCAACGTCAAGTTGCAGTCCGATCTCACTTATTTAGTGAAACCGTGTCGGGTACTCGATGAAAAAGAAAGAATAACTCGCGGGAGAATAGTAAAGCAATATAAAGTGTCTTGAAGTGAGCAAGACGACTGAGATGCCACTTGTGAAATGGAAGACTATCTAAAAGAGGTGTACCCACACTTTTATAAGATCTGGTTAGTAACTTAAATCTCGGGACGAGATTCTTTTAAGGAGGGGAGGGCTGTAACACCCCTGGTGTTAAGCAACCCTAAATGCATAACTTGACATCTCATGAGCATAAGCATCATCATCATCATGTTGCATTCTTTTGTAAAGTGTCATTTCATGTGTTGGCTTGTAATGCTATGCTTGGTGTGATGCTTGTTTGACTTGCCTTTGGAGGGTGTGAGTCTTCTAAGTAGTTGAACCTTGTGGAGGAGTCAAAATGAAGCTAGGTTTGTGTTGGTCATTATGGCTAACCAAGTCACTAACCCTAGTTGCCTTAATAGAGCCCTAGGAATCCTTTTGTTTGACTAACTGATACCTCCTTGTTAGAAGCTTTGCATGGCTGTGGGCCCTTAACCAAAAGTGTGTAGAATTTAGAGTAGAACAAAAAGTGTTTAAGGGCCAACTCATGAAAATGAGTTTAACAAGGTGTTTTGGGACCCACAAGGCAGAAATGGGGAAGTTTAGACTTAGTAAATTCTTCTAAGTCCTAACTGCCGAATCAGTTTCGCTAAGCGATCTTTGGAGCTTTCCTGAGAGCAATCTAGGCCGAACCAAAGCTTGATCTTATAACCAAAGTTGTAGTCGGCATGTAGCTCTACTCAATGGAACAAGTGGTTTAGCGTTTCATCGAATGGATTAGGAGTTAATCGCGCGCAAAGTTTGGCTGTCAGTCGGCCTGATGGCCACTGAACCGGCCGTTCGGCCGAGAGCGCGCGCGGCGTCGTGGCCGACCGCGTCAGGCATCGCCCGCCGCGTGGCGCGCGACGGCCAGCCGGGCAGCATCCGCACGCGGCGTGGCGAGCACAAAGGCCGCTTGCACGCGCTCGCGCAGACCAGAGTCGCTCCCTCCACTTTGCCTGCCTCCCCTTGCTCTCATCGTAGCTCGGGCGGAAAAAGGGGAAAAACAGAGCGCCGCCGCCGTTCACCGTCGTCCGGCTGCCTCGCCGCAAGCCCAACCACCCACAAAGCTTCACCGTGAGCCCCCGCACCTCTTGCTACCCTTAGCGCCCCGTAGGAAACCCTAGGCAAGCCCCGGGATGAGTCGCCGCCATGGCCGCCATGACCGCCGAGCTCGGTTCGCTGTGGCCGGCCTCCTTCCCGTGGTTTCGTGTCGCCCTAGCTCACGTTCGAGGGTCAGTGAGGTTCGTAGAAGAGGTAGAAGGTGACGGTTTGGCCGGTTAGGGTTTGGTGACCGCGGTATGCCGCGCCCGCCATGTCCGCCATGGCCGGCGAGCTCGGTCCGCCGTGGCCAACCCCCTTTCCGTGCCCGTCCGTTTGTCCTAGCTAGCGTTCACGAGTCGCCTTGACCCGTAGAGGAAGTTGGTGGTGTTGGTTTAGCCGATTGGGGTTTGGTAGTGACGGTACGCCACGTCCGCCGTCCGCCATGGTCGCCGGAGTCGGCATGGCCGTGGTCGCGGATGCTCGGAGTAGGAACCCTGGCTTTTGAGCCTCGGGATAGGGTTGTGATGGTCGCCGGAGTAGGAATCGAGAGTTGGTTTAGCTCGGGATGACCGGAGCCGGCCGGCGTAGCATGGCCGTGCCGCCGTGTCCGCCATGGTCGCCAGCGAGCTCAATTCGAGCATGCGCTAGGCCTGTGTGTGGTACCGTCGGGTGCGGAAGAAGGAGACGAGTAGGGTGGTGGTGTTCGTTTCGCCGAGGAGGTCGCCGCCGGCGAGCTTCGCCGCGGTCAACCCTTCCCCTGCTTCTGTGAGGCTGACAGGTGGGGTCGGTTTGACCCGTGGTCCCGCCAGTCAGTGGCTCGGGTCCCAGCTGTCAGTGTCTTGGGTGCAATAGTCTGGGTGCGTATAGCAGTTTAGGTTAAAGAGGTTTTTTAGGGTTTTGTTTAAATAGATTTCAGAAATGCTTGATTAGCTTGTTTAATTCATATCTTGAGTTCTGTCAATGCTAAAATGGTGAAATAAGTTTTGTTAAGTTTGTTGTGATGAGTTCTATGCATGAAAAATATATTATGTCCAGTTTGTGATAGATTTATGTTTAGTTATATTTAATTCATGTTTAGGCTAAAATCTTGTTAAATGCATAGTAATCAGTGTATTGCTCAGAAAAATGTGATTCTTGTTTTGTTACGTTTGTGTTGACGAATAGTTTCTGGGAAAAATATAATATGATGTTGTTCTGTGGAATATTTGGCAGTAATAATTAAAGTGATGAAATGCTGTTTTCTTGTTTAATTTGTAGTAATTAAAATATGATGAATATGAACCTAAGAATTTTTGTACACTGCTCTTGTGCTAAGAAGTTCAGTAGAAAATTGGGAAATTTGCTATTTGACACTTTTTGTTAGGGTGTGTAGTTCAAAGCACCTTTTCATGGTAGAATTTGTCTTTTTCATAGAGGATGAAGTTTAAGTCCAAATGGGTTGAGATTTGGACAGAGGACTAGTTTATGTGTTGTTAACTTCCAGTAATTTCTGTAAATTTTTCTGAAGCTGTCTAGGATGGGTTGCTGTTATAGGCTTGATTAAATGGATTTATTTCAGCAAGCAATTAAAGGACAATAAATTAATAAAGTGAAGTGCTTGCTGTGGTAATTGTGAATCCTAACCAACTAATTAGGTAGGTTAATTGTTTGGTTGGATGTTTAGGTCTTTTGTAATCACTAGTTTGATGTGACTACCTTGTTGAAGAGAACGCAGTAGATGACATGTGTTTATCTCCTGAGTTATCTTAGTAGATGACATGTGCTTATCTCCTGAGTTATCTTGTTCCATGTTGCATCCCCATGCATTCCATGTGCATTCATATTACTTATACGTGTTATGCATCATACAAGGTCGGTAGTGGAAGTCCAGAACCCGCCACCAGAGGAGCCGTGTCCGGAGGAGACCCAGGACCAGAGGACCGAAGAAGGAGACGTCGAGGACCTGCCTGAGTGCCACGACCATCGTCCCTCTGACTTTGAACGAGGCAAGCCCCGGAGCATTCTAAGTCTCCTATCATGCTTTTATAAAAGCAATCGAGTCAATATAATGATTGTTGCATTAAGTTATAGGAGTTGAATGATACCATTGATATATGTATTACTTACTTATCCTTGTCCACCAGCAGTTATTATCTTGAGATCCCTGTTAGGTCTAGGCTTGATTATATGCTTAGCCCTGCTTAGACCGGTAAAAGTCGGGTGATTTCCTGTCTCCCGCATATAGGTGGATACTAATCATGACTAGCCTGGTGCTATCATGGAGATAACCATATGATAATTAATCTGAGACCGGGCGGGATGTAGGAGCAGCAGGACATGGGTTCTGTGTGGTAGTAGTCTCCCGTCTGTGTCGATTAGGACCCGACGAAGGCACACCTTAGTCATTTTGAACGCGTCAATCACTTAACGGAGTAGGTCTGAGTACCTCCCATGAAGCCGAGTAGGGATATTCGAGCCGGTGATGGAGATGTTGACGCCTAACACCCAGGGCCTTCTATGTACCGTGGGCAACTATTCTGAGCAACCTGGCATGGTCCGTTGACAGACAGGGCCTGATTGACCTGGCATGACCGTGGGTAGTTATAGCTTGAGCGACCTGGCATTGAGATAACCCCCGGTGTAGAAGGGCCCATGACCGTCCCGCGTGTTGTGTTCTCGAATTTCCTGAAGTGGTCGCCGACGGCTGCCTGGCAAGGTGTGATCGGGCGAGCGTGCGACATCTTTGTCCCCAGCTGGGTAGGAATCGATTATAATCGCCATCGCTCCTGGTTAGTGAGTAACTTGACTGGGCATGTGTTACCGTAGTAACTTATGGAACTAAAGATGGTTATGGTACTGAATCTGAAAGGCTATTGATGAAATAGTCGCTCTTGCTTGATTAATTAGCCAAGTGATTGCTCTAGATCAGGTGTAAATCTAGTTAATCAGGTTGATTACATAAAATTGACTGCTAATACCCTAATGATGATTATCTAATTAATAAAAAGGCTTTTATGCAAAAGAGTAAGTATAGCCAACCCCAGATACAGCCTTGCATACTCCTTGGTGTCGTTTATTTCTGGTTTATGACGGGTAAGTCTAGCTGAGTACCTTCTCGTACTCAGGGTTCTTTCCCCTTGTTGTTGCAGATGGGCAATGCTTCTTCGGCTATTGTGAGAACTGTCTGTACCCCGTCGAGGGTGGTGACTAGACCATGGGCATGGTCAACTCTTATTCTCTCCTGATGCTTTTGTGGATGGATCAGGCAATGGCACCATATTGTGAACTGATAACTTATGTTAAAACTATGTTGCTTCCGCTTTTGAGATTTGAACTATGGTTTGTAATAACTGTTGAACTCCGATGTATTTGAACTATGTGCGAACTGAATGTACCTCGTGGACATGTACGCTAATCTATTACGATCTTGGCTAAAGTTGAATGATTTGAACTCCTTCGAGATTTCCGGACTACCGGGTTTGTACGAGCTTAAGTACCTGTAATCTCTGTGAAAGCGGGGATTCGGTGCTTAATCTGGTATAAATTGGTAGGTTCTGTCACAATGATGGGTGAGTTGACGTTTTTCCTCGGATTGCAAATCAAGCAATCTCGAGAGGAAACGTTTGTGCACCAGGGTAAGTATACCAAGGATATCCTGAAGAAATTCGATATGGGTGAGGCCAAGCCTCTTCCAACACCCATGTCGACCACGACGGCCCTGGATGCGGACAAAGACGAAGAAGCTGTAGACCAGAAGGAGTACCAGAGTATGATCGGGTCGCTACTGTACCTGACGGCGACACGCCCAGACAGACACGCCCAGACATTCAGTTCGCAGTGTGTCTTTGCGCGCGATTTTAGTCGTCGCCGCGCACTTCTCACCGTCAGGTGGTCAAGCTCATTATGAGGTACTTATGCTTCACTCCTGAGTTTGGGATTTGGTATTCTGCTTCCTCCACCCTCTCCCTTTGTGGTTATTCCGATGCTGATTTTGCTGGTTGTCGCATTGAGCGCAAGTCCACTTCTGGGACTTGTCAGTTTATTGGTTCTTCTCTTGTATCATGGTCTTCTCGCAAGCAGTCTAGTGTCGCCCAGTCTACCACGGAGGCTGAGTATGTTGCTGCGGCTAGCTGCTGTTCCCAGTTGCTTTGGATGATGGCCACTTTGCGTGATTTTGGTCCGAGCTTTTCTCGCGTTCCTTTGCTTTGTGACAGCACGAGTGCTATTAGCGTTGCTAAGAACCCCATGCTGCACTCTAAGACCAAACACATTGACGTGCACTTTCATTTTCTGCGAGACCACTATGAGAAGGGTGATATCGACCTTCGCCATGTCGATACTCATCATCAGTTGGCTGATATTTTCACCAAGCCTTTGGACCTATCAACTTTTGCTAGGTTGAGAGGTGAGCTTGGTGTGTGTTTTCCCTTTTAGATGGGGGAAACATTTTGACTCTTGTATTATAAACTGACTTTGTGTTTTTTATTTGGTTTCATCATGCATCTTTGCATTTTATCTTGCATATTTACATTCAGAGCTTCATGTATATAATCTTTAGAATGTAACTATGCTCTGTATAGTATTTGCTCCGATGCTTTATGATGATGCTGTAGCTTATGCTCTTTCTGATCACTATTACATGTGAGCAGAGCTATTTTTATGAATGGTGAATTTGATTAATGACCATAAAACTTGAAAATGTTCACCATTGAGATTTGCAACTAGCATGTGTAGAATGTGTTGAAATCACTTGTGCTCTTCATATATGCTAGGTTGCTATGTCTCTAGTGTTGAGTCATTCACTTGCTTGGTATGTTCATATTCTGTTTTAAAATTGGAACCAAGTTAAGTGAATTGGAAAGATCGAGATGGGATTGCTTGTCAGCACATCACAGTTTCGAGACTGTTTCTCATTGCACTTTGAGTTAAACTTGAGCTGTGTAGTGTATGACCGAAACTGTTGCTTTAAGCTTCTGATTGCTTCTGCATAGGCTTCACACAGTTGAAAAGTTAGGCAATGACAAGCTTTCAACCTCTCGCAATCGCATGCTGAAATTTAAACTTGTGTATTTTAACCGCTGCAACTCCGATAAAAATTTGGATACACAAGTCTATGTTTCATTCTATAGCATGATGATTGAACTGTGCTAGGGGTAGTTCACCTTGTATACATGTTTAGCACTTGTCTGATTTCCTGTCTATACATGTTTTGTGCTATTTTGATGGTGAATACCTTTTTGGCTGAAAACTGCTCGTTTTGCTCTCATGTTCATATTTCGTATTTAGTGATCAGTTTGAGCCTTTGCTAGCCTATTATGGATGTTGTTGAGTCATTGGATCAGAACTATGTAGAGCATCTTTGCATTCTCTTGATTATATTCCTGAAGCTGCTAACTTGCATTTTAACTCATATGCATTTTTGGAGGGAAATATTCTGTCAAGGGGGAGAAATTTGAGTGCTTGTGCACATTTGTTTGATGGTGCATTTTCAACTAAGGGGG
Source organism: Coix lacryma-jobi var. lacryma-jobi (assembly GCA_009763385.1). NCBI lineage: Eukaryota > Viridiplantae > Streptophyta > Magnoliopsida > Poales > Poaceae > Coix > Coix lacryma-jobi. Next base: position 143,728,568 of record CM019822.1, on the reverse strand, counting down.
AGAAAATATTGACAAATCATGTGAGTTCCCTGGGTTGTGTGCACTATTTGAGGGGGAGTTATTTGAGGGGGAGTTTGCTCGCTGCTGAGTTTTCGGAGCATTTTTGGTAGCTAGTTGTGTTGAGCCCTTGCCTCTTTCTTGAGGAACTAGCACCTTTGCTTTTATGCTCTTCAGTTGGTATCAAGCTTTCTTTCGTTGGTATTGAGCTCTTTTGCTAGCGGTGTTGAGCCTGTTTTGCCTCTTCTTGAGGGCTAGCTTTGCTTTGCTTGAATTTCAGTTGAACTTTCAATTGGTATCAAGTTTTCTTGCTAGCGGTGTTGAGCCTGTTCTACCTCTTCTTGAGGGCTAGCTTTGCTTTGCTTGGTTGTGTCGAGCCGTTGCCCATGTCTTTGAGAACCAAGTTGTTTTGCTCTTTGCACTTGACCTTCTTCGGCTTTGCTATGCTTTTGGGTCATTTGGTCGAGTTCTCTCTCCTTCTTCCTTCTTTTCTCTATTCCATTATGATTTGTGTTGGTAGTTGACAATGCACTCATCAAGGGGGAGATTGCGGATACATGGGTGTATGCCAAGTCTCTGAGTGATGAGTGATTGTCAACTAGGATAATGCGCATGTTCTTTGGCTTGTGTTGTGCAGGTGTCGAGCACGGATGCAGTGATCGAAGGCAAGGTGAAGGTCAAGTAGAGATGTGCCGTGCCGATGGACCGAGAGTGGCGAAGGGCGGATGTGAGGCTTGGACTGAGGGACCGGTGGCCTGAGGATCAGCTATGGTGGCTGACAGCCTGGGACATCGACGAGCGAAGACTTGCGGGTGGACGGGTTGCACGGGCGGTGCATCCCTTCTACGGCTCGGTTTGGTGGTTGAGCCACAGAAAAACCACCGAGTGGACGGTTTCCAGGTTTGGGCCTCAAAACCTGAGCGCTGATGGTTTCCGAGTTTGGGCCACAAAACTCGGGCTGAGGACGGTTTCCAGGTTTGGGCCTCAAAACCTGGGTGCTGCGGGTTTGCTGAGTTTGGGCCACAAAACTCAGGCGATGGTCGGCAGGTTTCCCGGTTTGGGCCTCAAAACCGGGGGTTGGCTGTGAAGGCTGGTTTCCCAGTTTGGGCCACAAAACCGGGGGCGACGTCCGGGAAAAGGACAAGCAGAGCGGTGGCGGCACGTGGCGGCAATCAGTGAGGTTGCGTCGAGGCAACGCTACCAGTTGTGCGGGCGTGGCCGTCGGATCACCACCTACCACGAGTTGGTCCAGAATAACCCTAGGGTTTAGCTGGTTCGCTCTGTAATTAGTTAGGGGTAGAGTGGGAATTAGAATTAGGATAAGTAGGGGGAGACACCCACCTCCCCATCCATCTCAGTCATTTGCTCTTTGCTTCTTGGGTTTCTTGCTCTCCCAATCCCCTGCTGTAGCTACTGAGATCCGCAGAGAACCATACCTCTGTGTACTGGAGATTTTGAGGAAGTGAGACCGTAATCTCACTGTTGTAGCGTGTGGTAGCCACACGGTTGCAGATCGATGACTTGATTCGCGTTTTGTTCATGTTCTTCGCGTTCTTCGTTTCTCCGCGATTTTCCCGTTAGTCGATCTCCCTCTCTATTGCGTCTTTGCGAAATCCGTTTGAATCAACTTGTTCTTTATAGTGAGGAGATCATTTCCACCGAAGGAATTCATCTAACTCCTCATGAACAAGTAGATCGGGTTGATTTCATTTTCGTGGCGCTTTTTCGTTCATACTCCTCCCCTTTCGATTTCCCGGTGATTGAATCGACTTGAGCAGATGATTTCTTGGGGATAGTCTCCTAACTACCTCGTGATCATTCTCTCCAAGTTTGGAAACACGGGATTGTGATTTGATTCGGTTTTGGGAAGAGTTGTGTGAGGGGCAACCGAAATCGCCCTCACTGGGGGTCGCGGACAGTCCGCTGTTCCTCCTGCGGACAGTCCGCGCGTCGGGGTCGGCTGGACCAGTAGCTTGACTCTGCGCTATTGGACTAGTTCTTTTTGAACCACGGACAGTCCGTAGTTGGGACTCGCGGACAGTCCGGGAGCTATCCAGGGAACTTTAGCAGCAGTGCGTTTTTGCACGTTTGACCAGCGGACAGTCCGCCATCAGACCCCGGATAGTCCGCCGTTGGGCAGACAGTCCACGAACTGGACCCCGGACAGTCCGGGAATCGGCTGAAGCCTCTGGTTTAGTGCATTCGCCCTCCCGGCTTCTTCGCTTGGTCTCCGGACTTCTCGTTTGGCCCTAGAGTTGACCAAAGAACCTCTCTAGGTATCTTTGCTACTTGTTAGCATCGGTATTTGGGGATTTCTCGACGTAGCCTTTCATCTACGTTTGGGACTTGGTTTTTGAGGGTCGAACTTGTGCTGGTGCTTTTGGCGATTGGTTTGTTTTTGCTTTGTGGTGCCTCGCTGTGATCCTAGGGATCATCCACCCTCTTCCAAGGGTCGTGGGCATCACGGTTTTTGTTTGTAGCTTTTGGGGTTGATTTGTGGGACAAAGGCCAAAGTTTCGAGAGAAATTTTTTGAGCTCCCATTCACCCCCCTCTGGTCGCCTTGCTATTGCATTCTCGGTCCTTCAAGGAATACCTTTAGGGTTAGCCTACTCGCTCATTAGTTGTAAGGGTAGAAGGGGAATAATTGTATTAGGCTATATAAGGAGAGGCCACCCCTTCCTCCAGATTATCTCAACCATTGCTATTTTCATTCTAGGGTTTCCTCTCTCCCATTCCCTGCTGTAGCTACTGAGATCCACAGAGACGGTGAACAATACCTCTGTGTATTTGGACTTTGCGGAAACGGGACCGGATTCCCGTTGTCTCCTCATGGGGACGAATTTCGGCTGGCAATGCATGGTCTTGATTCACGTTTTGAACTTGTTCTTTGCGTTCTTCGTTTCTCCATGATTTTCCCATCACTCGATCTCCCTCCTCGCTGTGTCTTTTTCGAATCCACTTGAACTAACTTGTTCTTTGATGTGAGGAGAACATTTCCACTGAAGGAATTCATCTCTACCCTCACGAACAAGTAGATCAGGTCGATTCAAGTTTCGTGGCGCTTTTTTCCGTTCATACACCTTCCCTTTTGATTTCTCGTTGATTGAGCTGTTTTGAGCGGATGATTTCTTGGGGATAGTCTCCTAACTATCTTGTGATCATCTTCTCCAAGTTTGAGATTGTGGGATTTTGATTTGGATAAAATTTGGGAAGATTTGGGTGAAGGGCGACCGAAATCGTCCTCTCTTGGCACTCGCGGACAGTCCGCCGCTGTGCCCGCGGACAGTCCGCGCATCGGGACTTGGCCAGATCAGTGGACGCGAGTCTCGGCTGTTTGAGTCCAGGTTGACCGGCGGACAGTCCGCCGTTGCAACCCACAGACAGTACGGGACTGTCCAAAGCTGTTTCAGCAGAGGTGCTGTTTTGCTCTTTTGGCCGGGGGACAGTCCACCACCGGAGCCCGGACAGTTCGCCGTTGGGCAGACAGTCCGCGGACTGGACTCCGGACAGTCAGAGATTCGGCTGTGTGCTGAATTTTAGTGCGTTTGCTCTCCCGGCTTTTCGGCTTGGTTTTCGGACTTTTCATTTGATCCTAGAGTTCACCAAGGAACATCTCTAGGTATCTTTGCTAGTCGTTAGCATCGGTATTTGGAGATTTCCTGACGTAGCCGTCCATCTACGTTCGGGAGTCGGTTTTTGGGGTTGAACTTGAGCCAGAGCTTTTGGGTTTTTGACTCGCTCTCGTTTGGTGGTGCCTCGGCTGTGATCCTAGGGATCATCCACCCTCTTCCAAGGGTCGTGGGCATCACGTTTGCACTCAAAGCTTTTTGGGGTTGATTTGTGGGACAGAAGTCAAAGTTTCGAAAGAAATTTTTAGGCTCCCATTCACCCCGCCTCTGGTCGCTTTCTGGTAGAGTTCTCATTCCTTCAATTGGTGTCGGAGCGGGTTAAGGATCTTCCACCTTAGCCGGTTCCAAATCCACAGAAGGCGACATGGATCGCGGCGTGGGCAAACCGCCGTTTTTCGATGGGACAAACTATGCGTATTGGAAGATACGCATGTCGGCCTATCTCCAGAGTATGGGTGCTTGTATCTGGGATATTTGCAACTCTGCAGATTACGTGGTCTTGGCTGCTCGTGTGACACAGCATCAGATTGATGAGCACGATGCCACTAGCCGAGCCCGTAATGCTCTTTTCTCCTGTTTGAGCATGTCTGAGTTTGATCGCGTTTCTCACCTCGCTACGGCTCAGGAGATTTGGGCTACCCTCATGCGTTTTCATGAGGGAACCACACAAGTCAAAACCTGTCTCTACAAGTCGCACAAGCGAGAGTATGAGAACTTTTGACACATGCCTGGCGAGAGCATAGAAAGTTTATTCGCTCGCTTTCAGGTGATTGTCAACAGGATGAGGGCTAACAAGGAGCTCTTGCCTTTCGACGATTATGAGAGGGCTCTCAAGCTTTTACACACTCTCGATCGGTCGGTGTGGGACTCCAAGGTTCAGGCGATCATCGAATCACCTAACTATGAGACTCTCACGTGCGACGAGCTCTTTAGTAAGCTCAAGTCCAGTGAGATTGACGCCATGGCGAGGGCTTCTTATGAAAATCCTTCTGGCCCGTCGATGGCTTTGGTTTCTGGCTCTTCTGCTAACCCTTCTGGAGGTTTTGCTTTATCATCTCTTCTTTCTATTACAGAGGAGCAGCTGGAGTTCATGGCGGACGATGAGTTGGCCGTGCTTGCCAATCAGTTCTCGCGATTCCACAACAACTGCATGAACTGTCGCCGCGGAGGAGGACGAGGTGGCTGCTACGAGTGTGGAGGCTCGGACCACTTCATCGCCAATTGTCCGAAGAAGAACAAGCAAGTCTTCGACAAGGTGGATCATGCCCACAAGTATGACTCCGGGAAGCGCAAGGAGAAGTACGTCCCCGCCAAGCACAAGCGGAGGGGCGGCTTCAACAAGGAGTACATCAAGGAGAAGTACTTGGAGAAGGCCCAGTCCGAGCAGCGTGCCTTCTTCGCCACGCTCAGCGATGTTGACGACTTGGATGACGACTCCACTGCATCAAGTAGTGACGAGTCCGATAAGAAGAAGAAGATCGAGGACAAGCTGAACGGTCTTTGCTTCTTCACCGACAACGAGGGCTTCTGCACCATGGCTTTCGGTGATGAGGTCAACAGCGAGCTAGAGGAGATCCCTCGGGACGACGACGACACCTCCCAGGTATCTCAAACTCCTGACGAACTCTCTGCTGAGGTTGACAAGCTTACTTCTGCTCTTCTTAGTCAAGATAAACTGCTTAGGCTTGCCGCTAGAGAGAGAAAGAAGTTTAGGAGGAAGTGGGAGGATGCGGTAAAAGAGCTTGAGTCTGTCAAGTCCTCCATTGTCGTGTCTGAGGAGGATGAGTGTGAGATGTGCTCCAAGCACATGACTGACCTTATCACTTTGAGGGGAAGTGTGTTGCTTTGGTTGGAGAGGTCGATGAGCTTAGAGCTAGATCCTCCGTGCTTGGTGCGTGCAAGTCTTGCGCAGGCTTGCAATCCAAGTTGGCAGAGAAGAATGCCAAGATTATGTCTCTTGAGAAGGCCAGCTCGGATAGCACTTGTGTGTCTAGATGAGTTTTGTGTGAGGGTTTGGAGATGGAGATTGCAAATGTGAAGCATGACAAGATGCAAACCGAGGAAGAAAACACATACCTTCGGACCATCTTGTCATGGATGTCTAGTGGTGAGCCGCAGCATGGGATGATGATAGCCCAATTCAAACGTGCTGCTGGAGGTCCTGGTGTTGGTTTTGCTCATGGTGTAGAGTGTGCTACCTCTTTCGGGAAGGTTGGAGAGTTTAGTGGTCTTAAGCCGAGTGAGAAGCCCAACTCCACCACTACTCCCAAACTGACCAAGATTCCACCCAAAGAGCCTCTCAAACCTAACACCAAGGATGGAGTGTTTGTGGAACCTCCAAGAGCTCCACCCAAGAAACAGACATGGGCTCCAAAACCAAACCACCTCAGGAACAAGCTAGACACTATGCCACCAATCCATGAGGAGCTCGTGCCACAAAAGAGCCAAGTGATCCACACGCACTACCGTGAGTACCAACAACCCCTATGAGAGCGGTGAGGTACCACTGTGAACACTGTGGGAGAGATGGACACTTAAGGGAGTTCTGCTTTTGGCGCAAAAGAGAGGAGTGCCATGCAAAGGAGATGAACAACTCGGACATGTACCATCCCTTCCACGATGTACATGTGCCGAATGTTCAAAGGAGAGCTGCTAGGCCTAGAGGTCCAATACCTCAAGGCCCAAGGCCGCAAGGAGGTCGTGCCCGGTGGGAGCCTGCTTTTGTAGGCTATGGACCCCATGGCGGTGGCTTTGTTGTTGAGCATTACCCCCACCGCGTTTTGACTATCGCGATGGACGCTCTTCCCTCAGCGGACCACGTTTTCCACAGCGTGGTGATCGCTTTCCCCGTAGGCGTGCTAGGAATGGTTTTGCTACTAACCGTTCTTTTGAGCAGCCGGCCCAACACTGGTACACTTCCCATTTTACTCACCCCAGTGTTGGACCGTATGCTCACCCTATGTATTTTTATTGATGTAGGTAAAACGATTGGAGGACATTTGGTTGGTGGATTCCGGGTGCTCAGGGCATATTACCGGAAACGCCAAGTGGTTCTCCAGTCTTAGTTCAGTTGCCGGAAAGGAGTTTATCACCTTCGGCGACAATAGCAAATGTAAAGTGTTGTCTCGTGGGTCGGTGCGAGTTAATGAGCACTTTGTGTTGCGTGATGTTGCTCTTGTTTCTAACTTACATTTTAACCTTCTTTCTATTTTGCAACTCTTTGATGATGACTATGAGATTCATTTTAAGCCGAATCTCAGTCGTATTTTAGATCGTCAGGGCAATCTTGTGTGTTTGATTTCGCCTTTTGGGAAAGTCTTTCGTGCGAATTTCTCGGAGTCGTTTGGAATTTCTCGTTGTCTGTTGGCTGGACCTTCCTCCTCTGATCTTTGGAAGTGGCATAGGAGACTAGGTCACCTGAGCTTTGACTTGCTTGCAAGGCTTAGTTCACTTGGCTTAATCCGAGGATTGCCCAAGTTGTGCATGGAGAAGAATCTTGTTTGCCATTCTTGTAGACATGGGAAAATGGTAGCCGCTCCCCACCATCCGGTGAATCAGGTTATGACTAAGCGCCCTGGAGAGCTTTTACACATGGACCTTTTCGGTCTGGCTCGGGTGAGCTCGGTTGGTGGGAAGTGGTATGTGCTTGTTATTGTTGACGACTTTTCGAGATATTCGTGGGTTTTCTTTATAGCTAAGAAAACTGAGACTTTTGCTTTTACTCGCAATTTGATCTTGCGACTTCAGAATGAGTTCCCTAAGAACTTGATGAGAGCTATTTGTAGCGATAATGGTTCCGAGTTTAAGAACTCGCAGTTTGAAAAGTTTTGTAACTTTTTGGGTTTAGAGCATCAGTTTTCTTCCCCCTACACACCGCCACAAAATGGTGTTGTAGAGAGGAAAAATCGGACCCTTGTTGAGATGGCTAGGACGATGCTCGATGAGCATAGGACTCCTAGGCGGTATTGGGCCGAGGCTATTAACACTGCATGCTATATTTCCAATCGCATTTTTCTCCATGCTTTTCTGAAGAAAACTTCTTATCTTTTATCAACTTATGATGCCTATTGATCTTCCGTCGCTCGCTATGGATGGTTGCAGCAAGTTCGTTTAGCTTCCAGCAAGTTCTAGTTGTGATTTGGGACGCAACCCAAAGTGAGTTATTTTAGAGTTTTTGATTGCCACTGTTTTATACTTAAGAAAGGCAACTTGGACAAGTTTGAGTCTCGCTCTTCTGACGGTGTATTTTTGGGTTATGGTAATCATACTCATGCATATCGTGTACTTAACCTTGATACTAACCGAGTCATGGAGACATCCGATGTCACCTTCGATGAGACCATGCATTGTCCTTCTTCTAGATTTGAGCGTGCAGGTGATCACGAGGTTGGCGAACCACTTTTTGATGATGAGGAAGAAGGTGTTGAAGGAATTGATGATCCAACATTTCCTCCACCTGCGGTGCCGATTGGCTCGACTTCGACCATGACTGCTCGCGGCCCCGATCCGTCTACTTACACTACATGGGGGCCGTGTGATCCACCACCTCGGGTTGTACCACTTTTACCCGAGAAGGCACCAGCTACTATTGAGGGGGAGGTTACATCAGCAAGGGAGGCGCCACGACACATTCAGCGCCAACACCCTCCTCAACAGATGATCAGCGACATCCATGAACGCGTACTCGGTCTAGGTCACAACAAATCTCTCACTTTGCTCATTCTGCATTTGTTGCTGATTTTGAACCCCGAGATGTTGGACACGCTTTATCTGATCCGGATTGGGTCAATGCCATGCATGAGGAGCTTGAAAATTTTGAGAGAAATCGGGTTTGGGTTCTTATTCCACCTCCTCATGAGTGTCACCCTATTGGGACAAAATGAGTTTTCAAAAACAAACAAGGAGAGGATGGCCATATTGTGAGAAACAAGGCCAGACTTGTTGCCCAGGGGTATAGTCAGAAGGAGGGGATAGACTATGAGGAGACTTTTGCTCCTGTAGCTCTTTTGGAGGCAATTAGGATCCTCTTGGCTTTTGCTGCATCCAAGGGTTTCAAACTTTTTCAAATGGATGTCAAGAGTGCCTTCCTAAACGGCTACATAGAAGAAGAGGTGTATGTGAAACAACCCCCCGGCTTTGAAAATCCCAAGTTTCCAAACCATGTTTTTAAACTTCACAAAGCTTTGTATGGTTTGAAACAAGCCCCTAGAGCCTGGTATGATAGGTTGAAAACCATTTTTCTTGCTAAGGGTTTAAATGAGACGTGTAGATAAAACGCTCTTTCTCCTCAAGCAAGGCAATGACACTCTCTTGGTTCAGATTTACGTGGATGATATCATTTTTGGTGGTTCTTCTCACGCTTTGGTTGCCAAGTTTGCAGATATTATGAGCAGGGAATTTGAGATGAGCATGATGGGCGAGCTGACATTCTTTCTTGGGTTTCAAATCAAGCAATCCCGAGAAGGGACGTTTGTGCATTAGGGCAAGTACACCAAAGACATATTGAAGAAGTTCGATATGGGTGAGACCAAGCCTCTTCCAACACCCATGTCAACCACGGCGGCCCTGGATGCGGGCAAGGATGGAGAAGGTGTGGATCAGAAGGAGTACCAGAGTATGATCGGGTCGCTGCTATACCTGACGGCGACACGCCCAGACATTCAGTTCGTGGTGTGTCTTTGCGCATGTTTTCAGGCGTCACCGCGCACTTCTTACCGTCAGGTGGTCAAGCGAATTATGAGGTACCTTTGTTTCACACCTGAATTTGGGATCTGGTATTCTGCTTCTTCCACCCTCTCTGTGGTTACTCTGATGCCGATTTTGCTTGTTGCCGACTTGAGCGCAAGTCCACTTCTGGGACTTGTCAGTTTTTTGGGTTCTTCTCTTGTATCTTGGTTTTCTCACAAGCAGTCTAGTGTCGCACAGTCTACTACAGAGGTTGAATATGTTGCTGCGGCTAGCTGCTGTTCCCAGTTGTTGTGGATGATGGCCACTTTGCGTGATTTTGGTCTGAGCTTTTCTCGAGTTCCGTTGCTTTGTGATAGCACGAGTGCGATTAGTGTTGCTAAGAACCCCGTGCTGCATACTAAGACCAAACACATTGATGTGCGCTTTCATTTTTTGCGAGACCACTATGAGAAGGGTGATATCGATCTTCACCATGTCGATACTCATCTTCAGTTGGCAGATATTTTCACCAAGCCTTTGGACCAATCAACCTTTGCTAGGTTGAGAGGCGAGCTTGGTGTGTGTTTCCCCTTTTAGTTGGGGGAAATATTTTGGTTCTTGTATCATCAACTGACTTCTTTTGTTTTGTTCTTGTTTAGTCTTTGCATTTCATCATATTTGCATCTTTACTTTTTCGAGCTTCATGTCTATAATCTTTAGAATGAATCTATGCTCTGATTAATGTATGCTTCGATGATATATGATGATGCTCATATCTTAGGCTCTTCTTGATCACTGTTACATGTTGTGAGCTGAGCTAATTTTTCAGAACTGTGAATATGCTTAATCAAACATAAAATTTGAAACATGTTCACCATTAAGATTGGCAACTAGCATGTGTAGAATGTGTTGAAGTCATTTGTGCTATTCCTATATGCTAGGTTGCTATGTCTCTAGTTCTGAGTCTTTCACTTGCTTGGTATATTCATACTCTGCTAAAAATTAAACCAAGTCTAAGTGAATTGAAAAGATCGAGATGGGATCACTTGACAACACATCACGATATTGAGACTGTTTCTCATTGCACATTGAGTTAACTTGAGCCGGGGAGTGTAAGACCGAAACCGTTGCTTCAAGCCTCTAATTGCTTATGCATAGGCTTAGCTCGGTTGAAAAGTTAGGCAAATGTCAAGTTTTCAACCTCTCGCAATCACATGCTGAAATTTCAAACTTGTGTATAATTACCGCTGCAACTCCGATTAAATTTGGAAACACAAGTCTATGTTTTATTCTATAGCATGATGATTGAACTTTGCTAGGGGTAGTTCACCTTAGATACATGTTTAGCACTTGTTTGACTTTCTGTCTATACATGTGTAGTGCTGTTTTGATGGTGAACCCCTTTCTGAATGGCTTAAAAACTGCTCACTTTGCTCATTTGTTCATATTTCGTATTCCGTGATCAGTTTGAGACTTTGCTGGCACTTGTGCTTGTTGTTGAGTAGTCAGATCAGCACTCTTTAGAGTATCTATTCATTCTATTGACTATATACCTGAAGCTGCTAACTTGGATTTGTGACTTATATGCATTTGCCTTGTTTTTGTGCATTTTCAACTAAGGGGGAGAAAGTTGACAAATCATGTCCCTAGTTGTGTGCACTATTGAAGGGGGAGTTGAGTTCATGTCCAGGGGGAGTTTGCTCGCTTGTTTTATTTGACAAGTTTTCAATTGGTTTGGAGCGATTTTCAACTAGTAGTGTTGAGCCTTTGCCACTTTCTGGAGGGACTAGCTGATTTACTCGGTTTTGGCTTCTTTGCTATGGACTTCTCGCTAGCGGTGTTGAGCCCATTCTGCCTCTTCTTGAGGGCTAGCTTTGCTTTGCTTGGTTGCATCGAGCCGCTGCCCATGTCTTTGGGAACCAAGTTGTTTTGCTCACTCCATTCGACTTCTTCTGGCTTTGCTTCACTTCTGGTCGATTGGTTGAGTTTGCTTCTTCCTTCTTTCTTTCTTCTACTTTCATATGATTTGTGTTGGTAGTTGACAATGCACTCATCAAGGGGGAGATTGCGGATACATGGGTGTATGCCAGATCTTGAGATGATGAGTGATTGTCAACTGGTATGATGCGCATGTTCTTTGGCTTGTGTTGTGCAGGTGTCGAGCTTAGAGACACGGTGATCGAAGGCAAGGTGAATGTCAAGTAGAGACGTGCCGTGCCGATGGACCCGGAGCGGTGAAGGGCAAACGTGAGACTTGGACTGACGGACCGGTGGCATGAGGATCAGCCGTGGTGGCTGACAGCCTGGGACAGCGACAAGTGGAGACTTGCGGGTGGACGGGGTGCACGGGCGGTGCATCCCTCTACGGCGTCGGTTTGGTGGTTGAGCCACAGAAAAACCACCGAGTGGACGGTTTCCAGGTTTGGGCCTCAAAACCTGGGTGCGGCCGGTTTCCGAGTTTGGGCCACAAAACTCGGGTTGAGGACGGTTTCCAGGTTTGGGCCTCAAAACCTGGGTGCTGGCAGGTTTTTGAGTTTGGGCCACAAAACTCAGCCGATGGATGACAGGTTTCCCGGTTTCGGCCTCAAAACCGGGAGAAGGCCCAGGTTTCCCAGTTTCGGCATCAAAACCGGGGGAGGTCCGTGAAAAGGAAAGAAGGCGTGCGGAGGCACGTGGCGGCATCCGGTGAGGTCGCGTCGAGGCAAACCTACCTGATGTGCGGGCGTGGCCGTCGGATCGACATCAACTCTGAGTTGGTCAGGAATACCCTTAGGGTTAGCCTGCTCGCTCATTAGCAGTAGGGGTAGAAGGGGAATAATTGTATTAGGCTATATTAGGAGAGGCAACTCCTCCCTCCAGACTATCTCAGCCATTGCTATTTTCATTCTAGGGTTTCCTGCTCTCCCAGTCCCTGCTGTAGCTACTGAGATCCGCAGAGACGGTGAATCATACCTCTGTGTATTTGGATTTTGCGGAAACAGGACTGGATTCCCGTTGTCTCCTCGTGGGGACGATTTTCGGCTGGAAATCGTGGTGGTGATTCATGTTCTTGAGTTGTTCTTCGTGTTGACTTTTTCTCCACATTTTCCCGTCGATCGATCTCTCTCTACGGTTGTTCGTTTTTGATTCTGTTTGTTGCTACTTGTTCTTTACGGTGAGGGAAACATTTCCACCAAAGGAATTCGACTCAAACCTCATGAGCAAGTAGATCGATTGGTTTTCGTTTTGGATCAACTTTTCTCTTGTCTTTCCCCGAACCATGATTTGGAGATAGGTTCGAGCCATGATCTCCTAGGAGTAGCTCACTATCCTCCTTGTGGCTCATCTCACCAAGTTTGAACCCCAGAGGTTTTGTTTTGGGTGAGATCGAGTCGAATCGGTGGATGAACAACATGGTTTCGGGATGACCGGACGCACGAGTCGGACTGACCGGACGCTCGACAGTGAGTCCGATCGTTGAAGGTGTTCTGCGTTCTTTTCTTCGCAACTTGACCGGACTCTTGTTTACCTAGTGACCAGACTCATCGTTTGTACTATTCATCATTTTGGAACTGCTGACCGGACGCTCTGACCATCTGACCGGACGCTCCTAGTGCAGAGTCCAGTCAGGAACAGAGAGCTCCCAAATCAGTTTTGGACTGATCGGACGCGTCCGATCACACCTGACCGGACGCACCAGTGAGTCCGGTCAGTGCTGATTCGCACGTTTTCATCTACAGTTCGTTCGTTTGATTTCCGATTCGGTTTTGGGTTTTTGCGTTGGGTTTCTAGAATTGTGTAGTGTCTCGCTGTGCTTCTTGGAAGATTCCACCCTACATCTAGGGTCGTGGACTCTCGCAAGCTCTAGGTTTGCTCTTGGGGTTGATTCTCGGGACAGAGGCTAACAGTTTCTGAAAAAGAAATTTAAAGCTCCCATTCACCCCCTCTGGTCGCCTTTGTGTAGAACTTTCGGTCCTTCATAATCGACTTCTGATTCAAGTAACTATTCTTGTTCTTATTGTTCTTAAGGTTTGCATCTCTCTTTTGAGTACTTTAATAGTTGTAGCTCCTGGGTTAGAGTAGTAATCATACTGCTTAGACTCCATTGCTCGGTGATGTACCCTATTAGCCGAGTTGGTGGTAGCTCACGAAGGTGACTTGTATAGATTCGTTGAATCCTCTTTAGTCCATCCCTCATTAGTAGGCCTAGCAGGACATTGGTTAATATAGGGTCCCACTTTGTTGTGTTTCCTATACGTAATCGTCCCCAGTAGAACATCATAGACACACTGCTGGACGATGGGCCTTTAGTCCTGGGAAAAATAGCCCTTTAGTCCCAGATCCCGAACCGGGACCAGGGAATCGGGACTAAAGGTCCATCCTTTAGTCCCGGTTCGTTGGCCCGAGACTAAAGGGGGGTCCTTTAGTCCCGGTTGGTAATACCAACTGGGACTAAAAAGGCCTCCAGCAGGGACGCGGGAGCTGGCCTTTTTAGTCCCGGTTGGTATTACTAGCCGGGACTAAAGGTTTTTTTTTATTTTTTCTTTGCATTTCAATTGATTATTGTTTTGGGTTTTACAATTACATTAGAGTTTCAAATACATATTCTTTGCTACTAATATATGTATACGCGCACCTATAATAAATATATATATATATGCACATAAAATTTACAATTACACACAAATAACGTATGAAACTATATATATTATGGATCGAGCTAGCTATTATACATATGCACATAAAATTTACAACATTATCCATGCATCCTTGGTATTTACAACACAAATATTGACCGTCACTTAAAGGTCATACAAATGTTCGTCCTAGTTTGGTTTTATTTGTTCTTCTGGGTTAAAGTAGAACTCGGTGCCATCTTTGAGGACATGCTGATTAAGAAATCCTGTGATTGTCTCTTGAATTCCTTTGAGGCACACCATATCTGACACCTGGTTCTTCAACCATAGCTCCTTCAATTTGCATTAAAGGAAAAATGCATTAATATACATAAGATTTATTTAGTAGCAATAAAGAAATAAAATGGATTTATTATATATACATGTTACATACTTTTTGTCTCTCTAGAGGAGTTCTTTTTGTATACATTGAGAGAAACTCGCAAACGTAGTACCCACACAAATTGTTCCCTGGTGGCTGCCGTAGAACCCACTGCTTGATATAAAAAGATTACTATCATCATCCCACATGTGTGCTGAAGCATGCTACGGTGGTAAAGACGCGAGGAGCTAGTACAACTCACTTGCAATTGGATAGGATGAGGAAGTGTCGCTTTCAAATCTGGACGGTGTTTTAGAATGAACAAGCACAAACCCTGCCCGTTAATTGGATCATTATTAACTATTGTAGACTTAAAGTGTAGGAATCAATATTTAGAGATCGAAAGTTACCCCTGGATAATGTCTATCATACCTTGGTAATCTCCCTGTGGTTTTCTCAACGAGTTATAGATTAGCAATTGACTTTCGGAGAGATTGAAGACAATAAAAATCCAGTGAAAGCTACATTTGCTTATACAATCAACATATATCATAGGAATTGAGTAAGTAAAATTAAATATGCACACAATAACAACACTCACGTAAAGTTATAGGGGAAGAGTATATATCTTTAGTTCTTTTGGTTGATCAAGAACCTCCAGAGATTCCTCTCTGTTTGATGTGTCCATATATCATAGGAATCTTTGTTTGGGACCGAGAATACGATATATAGGATCGATGAAACCAATCTCCTTGTTATTTCTACGTATGAGGTCTCTCATCATGTTTCTGCATATGTATAGACACGCTAGCTAGTGTGAGGATAATTACTTATACATATACATATGCTAGAGTGAGATTATTAAAAGGAAGAATCACTCACAGACAAAAGCAGTTGACGAGAGATTTGTCTATAGCATCCTTGTGGTATAGCTGGTGTAACTCATTGAACTGGACAAGTATAATGTTATCACCATGAAAGTAATGATGGTCTCTAATTCTAACGCAAATCCAATCATCCGCTTTTTGGCGAAACGCGTGACGTACCACTTGTTTACCAAGTACATTTGCATACCAAGTTCTGTGAGAGTCGCAGGGTTGTATAGACTCTGGCCATATACATATTTCTTCTTCCAGTGATCAATTTCTGAAGCACTTTTGATGGGTGCTTCGCCGAGCATTTGGGACAAGGTTAGACCAATTTCTGCGAAAATGCATCAAGTTGACCAGGATTCACATTTCCACCTATCTTTTTGAGCGCATTCAAGTTAGAACCATATTGATTCCTAATAACTAGCGGGGGCACTGATTATTGTAATTATTCCGCGAGCTGTGTGACACCCTTCTGTGCTCTCTTCTGTTTCTTCTTCGCCTCTTCAATCGACTTGGTGATAGTGCGGTCATAGTTTGATATTGGCAATTTCTTAACAGAATCACATATCTTTTTCTGATGAGCATCCACCTTTTGCCTTAGCAGATCTAGACATACAAAAAACTACGGCTTCTCTGGGTTTCGCTTCGGTTTACTTTTAGCCTTGGTGGCCGTGAAGAATTTGTCCAAATCTGTTTTCACTGAAGCATCAATCTTCTCGTCAGTCTTCTCATAGGCAAGTTTCATCATCTTAGGAATAGTTGGTGTTCTGTCTGAAGAGGCTTTCTTCTTCAGCTGCGGTAGGGCCGACGCCTTCGTTTGTGTGGCGGGCCTCTTCTTTGGTGTTAGTGTTGTATCCCGCCGTGGAGGCGATGGTGCAGTCGGTGGCAGCGATGGAGCCCGTCATGGAGGAGATGGGTCTGGTGGTGGGGATGGAGCCTGTCGTGGAGGATATGGGGCCAATGGTGGGGATGGATCCGGTCATGGAGGTGATGTGGCCGATGGGGATGTAGCCGTGTCATCCATTGCATCGCCATCGCCCGCCGCATTGTGACAAGGTGGTGAATGGATAATTGGACTTATGTTGGGGGAGGTCCTGCTGTGAAAACAACATGGTACAAGTAAACAATTATTTAAGCCAATACTTAACTAGTGAAAACATGTTTCATTCATTTTCATCTGCACCTAGGGTTAGGTTGTCGAGGAGGAGGAGGTGATGCCCCAGGAATAATGATATAGCACTTACGCCAACATATGAATGTCTTCTCCACTTCTCTTAATGTCTTCTCACCATCAACTCCTTCAATGTCAAGTGGAACATTGCTATGCCCTTTCACTACTCTATCCACCGTGACCCTAGCACATTCAGCTCGTATTAATGCCCCATGGCATCTTGGTGTCTACGTAGGGTCAATAGGAGATACAACACCAATAGCCACCATTATTCTGAGTTTTGCCGCACCGTTCCATCAGAAATAAAAGTGCTAAAACCCACCAAACATGAGTTTTGGGTCAAATGGAGATGATTGGGTGTGTCCATTGTGAAAAATTAAACTATGAGTTTTTGGTGCATTAGTGGAAAAAACAGCCCTCCCAGGCAAGTTTTGCGGCACCGTTCCATTGGAAATGAAAATGCCAAATCCCACCAAACAAGAGTTTTAGGTCAACTGGGGATGATTGGGTGCGTTCATTGTGAAAAATCCAAGCGGGAGTTTTTCGATGCATTGGTGGAAAAAATGGCCCTCCCGCACGAGTTTTACAGCACCGTTCCATAGGAAATGAAAGTGCCCAAAACACACCAAACATGAGTTTTGGGTCAAACAGAGATGATTGGGTGCGTCCGTTGTGAAAAATTCAACTGCGAGTTTTTCGGTGCATTGGTGGAAAAAATGGCCCTCCAAAGCGAGTTTTGCGGCACCGTTCCGTTAGAAATGAAAGTGCCAAAAACACACCAAACATATGTTTTGCGTCAAACGAAGATGATTGGGTGCGTTGGTTGCAAAAAATTCAACTGCGAGTTTTTTTGGTGAATCATTGGGAAAAACGGCCATCCCAAGGGAGTTTTGCGGCACCGTTCCGTCAGAAATGAAAGTGCCAAAAACACACCAAACATATGTTTTGGGTCAAATGAAGATGATTGGGTGCGTTGGTTGCAAAAAATTCAACTACGAGTTTTTTTGGTGAATCAGTGGGAAAACAGCCATCCCAAGCGAGTTTTGCGGCACCGTGCCGTCAGAAATGAAAGTGCCAAAAATCCACCAAACATGAGTTTTAGGTTAAACGAAGATGATTAGGTGCGACCGTTGCAAAAAAATCAACTACGAGTTTTTCGGTGCATTGGTGAAAAAATGGCCCTGCCACACGGGTTTTGCGGCACCGTTCCGTCGGAGATGAAAGTGCCAAAAACCCACCAAACATGAGTTTCAGGTCAAACGGAGATGATTGGGTGCGTCCGTTGCGAAAAATTCAATTGCGAGTTTTTTTTGTGAATCCGTGGGAACAACGGCCATCCCGCGCGAGTTTTGCGGCACCGTTTTGTCGAAAATGAAAGTGCCAAAACCCCACCAAACAAGAGTTTTGGGTCAAACGGAGATGATTGGGTGTGTCCGTTGTGAAAAATTAAACTATGAGTTTTTCGGTGCATTAGTGGGAAAACAGCCCTCCCAGGCGAGTGTTGCGGCACCGTTCCATCAGAAATGAAAGTGCCAAAAACCCACCAAACATGAGTTTTGGGTCAAACGGGGATGATTGGGTGCGTCCTTTGCGAAAAATTAAACTATGAGTTTTTCAGTGCATTAGTGGGAAAAACAGCCCTCCCGAGCGAGTTTTGCGGCACCGTTCCGTCAGAAATGAAAGTGCCAAAACCCCACCAAACAGGAGTTTTGGGTCAAATGGAGATGATTGGGTGTGTCCGTTGTGAAAAATAAACTATGAGTTTTTCGGTGCATGAGTGGGAAAAAATAGCCCACCCGCGAGAGTCTTGCGACACCGTTCCGTCGGAAATGAAAGTGCCAAAAACCCACCAAACATGAGTTTTGGGTCAAACGGAGATGATTGGGTGCGTTCATTGCGAGAAATTCAACTGCGAGTTTTATTGGTGAATCAGTGGAAAAAACGGCCATCCCGCGCGAGTTTTGCGGCACCGTTTCGTCGAAAATGAAAGTGCCAAAACCCCACCAAACAAGAGTTTTGGGTCAAACGGAGATGATTCGGTGTGTTCGTTGTGAAAAATTAAACTATGAGTTTTTCGATGCATTAGTGGGAAAACAGCCCTCCCAGGCGAGTGTTGCGGCACCGTTCCATCGGAAATGAAAGTGCCAAAAACCCACCAAACATGAGTTTTGGGCCAAACGGGGATGATTGGGTGCGTCCTTTGCGAAAAATTAAACTATGAGTTTTTCAGTGCATTAGTGGGAAAAACAGCCCTCCCGAGCGAGTTTTGCGGCACCGTTCCGTCAGAAATGAAAGTGCCAAAAACCCACCAAACAGGAGTTTTGGGTCAAATGGAGATGATTGGGTGTGTCCGTTGTGAAAAATAAACTATGAGTTTTTCGGTGCATGAGTGGGAAGAAATAGCCCACCCGCGAGAGTTTTGCGGCACCGTTCCGTCGGAAATGAAAGTGCCAAAAACCCACCAAACATGAGTTTTGGGTCAAACGGAGATGATTGGGTGCGTTCGTTGCGAGAAATTCAACTGCGAGTTTTATTGGTGAATCAGTGGAAAAAACGGCCATCCCAAGGGAGTTTTGCGGCACCGTTCCGTCGGAAATGAAAGTGCTAAAAACCCACCAAACATGAGTTTTGGGTCATGGAGATGATTGGGTGTGTCCGTTGTGAAAAATAAAACTATGAGTTTTTCGGTGCATTAGTGGGAAGACAGCCCTCCCACGCGAGTTTTGCGGCACCGTTCGATCAGAAATGAATGTGCCAAAAACCCACCAAACAAGAGTTTTGGGTCAAACGGAGATGATTGGGTGCGTCTGTTGCTAAAAAATGAATTGCGAGTTTTTCGGTGCATTGGTGAAAAAAGGCCCAGCCACACGAGTTTTGCGGCACTGTTTCGTCAGAAATGAAAGTGCCAAAAACCCACCAAACTGTCAAATGGGGATGATTGGGTGCATTCGTTGTGAAAAATCCAACTGCGAGTTTTTTAGTGCATTGGTGGAAAAAATGGCCCTCACGCACAAGTTTTACGGCACCGTTCCATAGGAAATGAAAGTGCCCAAAACCACCAAGCATGAGTTTTGGATTAAACAGACATAATTGGGTGCATCCATTGCAACAAATTCAACTGCGAGTTTTTCGGTGCATTGGTGAAAAAACGGCCCTGCCACACGAGTTTTGCGGCACTGTTCCGTCAGAAATGAATGTACCAAAAACCCACCAAACATGATGTTCACGTCAAATAGAGATGATTGGGTGTGTCCTTTGCGAAAAATTAAACTACGAGTTTTTCGGTGCATTAGTGGGAAAAACAACCCTCCCGGGTGAGTTTTGCGGTACCGTTCCGTCGGAAATGAAAGTGCCAAAAACCCACCAAACATGAGTTTTGGGTTAAACGGAGATGATTGGGTGCATTCGTTGTGAAAAATCCAACTGCGAGTTTTTCAGTGCATTGGAGGAAAAAATGGCTCTCCCGCACGAGTTTTACGGCACCGTTCCATAGGAAATGAAAGTGCCCAAAACCCACCAAACATGAGTTTTGGGTTAAACGGAGATGATTGGGTGCGTCCATTGCAAAAAATTCAACTGCGAGTTTTTCGGTGCATTGGTGAAAAAACGGCCCTACCGCACGAGTTTTGCGGCACTGTTCCGTCAGAAATGTAAGTGCCAAAAACCCACCAAACATGAGTTTCGGGTCAAATGGAGATGATTGGGTGTGTCCTTCGCGAAAAATTAAAATTCGAGTTTTTCGGTGCATTAGTGGGAAAAACAGGCCTCCTGCACGAGTTTTGCCGCACCGTTCCATTGGAAATGAAAGTGCCAAAAACCCACCAAACAAGAGTTTTAGGTCAAACGGGGATGATTGGGTGCGTTCGTTGTGAAAAATCCAACTGCGAGTTTTTCGGTGCATTGGTGGAAAAAATGGCCCTCCCACACGAGTTTTATGGCACTGTTCCATAGAAAATGAAAGTGCCAAATACCCAGAAAACATGAGTTTTGGGTCAAAGGGAGATGATTGGGTGCGTCCGTTGCAAAAAATTCAACTGCGAGTTTTTCGGTGCATTGGTGAAAAAACGGCCCTGCCACACGAGTTTTGCGGCACTGTTCCGTTAGAAATGAAAGTACCAAAAACCCACCAAACATGAGTTTCGGGTCAAATGGAGATGATTGGGTGTGTCCTTTGCGAAAAATTAAACTACGAGTTTTTCGGTGCATTAGTGGGAAAAACAGCCCTCTCGGGTGAGTTTTGCGGCACCGTTCCGTCGGAAATGAAAGTGCCAAAAACCCACCAAACATGAGTTTTGGGTTAAACGGAGATGATTGGGTGCATTCGTTGTGAAAAATCCAACTGCGAGTTTTTCAGTGCATTGATGGAAAAAATGGCTCTCTCGCACGAGTTTTACGGCACCGTTCCATAGGAAATGAAAGTGCCCAAAACCCACCAAACGTGAGTTTTGGGTTAAACTGTCAACCTTGATTGGGCAAGATATTGTTTAAAGCGTAAATAATCAAATATTAAAACATAAAACAACATCGATAACTTAATGAATCTATTAGCTTGCCAAACCAATAGATCCGATAACTAGTCAAGATCGACTAAAGTAAGAGATTTCTCAGAGTCAAGACAGTCTTACAAAAGACGAGCTTAGGCCGATAACTAGCCATGTCATAGCTTAACAAGAGTTTGGTCGATGCCAATGCAGCCTTGTTACACGATGACATAAGCCATTGGTGAAACTTACAAGCAAACTGGAGGTCGGTCGATGCCGATGCAGCCGTGCCTGATTGAAGGTCTCGCCGAGATCTACGTTACTCCTACTCCTAGGGTTTTGGCCGAGGGCCGGTTGTGTTTGATTGATTGGATTGGATTCTTTACAAAATCCGGGTTCTTAGCTATTTATAACCCGGTTGACTCCTGCCCTAATATGAGTAGATTACAAAAAAGGAAAAATAAAAGACAACCCGAACTTGAACTCCTTGATCGAGTCCGACACGTCTTTGAAGCTCATCGTGCTGGTCCGCATGAAGCTTCCGGGTCTCCTTCGACTCATACGAGCTTTTTACATTTCCAGGCCGATCCTTTTCCTTAATAAATCAGCCGTTTATGTTTACAAAATATTAACCTCCTCAGTCCAAAATCTGGTGTAAACAGGTGCGTCCTTTGTGAAAAATCAAACTGAGTTTTTTGGTGCATTAGTAGGAAAAACAACCCTCCAGAGCGAGTTTTGCGACACCGTTCCGTCAGAAATGAAAGTGCCAAAAACCCACCAAACATGAGTTCTGGTTAAATGAAGATGACTGGGTGCGTTTGTTGTGAGAAATTCAACTACGAGTTTTTTGGTGAATCAGTGGAAAAAATGACCATCCCAAACGAGTTTTGCGGCAGCGTTCCATCGGAAATGATAGTACTAAAAACCAGCAAACATGAGTTTTGGGTCAAATGGAGATGATTGGGTGTGTCCGTTGTGAAAAATTAAACTTTGAGTTTTTCGGTGCATTACTGGGAAAAAATAGCCCTCCCGCGCGAGTTTTGCGGCACTGTTCCGTCAGAAATGAAAGTGCCAAAAACCCACCAAACATATGTTTTGGGTCAAACGGAGATGATTCGGTGCGTTGGTTGCGAAAAATTCAACTGCAAGTTTCTTTGGTGAATTAGTGGGAAAAACGGCCATCCAAAGCGAGTTTTGCGGCACCGTTCCGTCGGAAATGAAAGTGCCAAAAACCCACCAAACATGAGTTTTCGATCAAATGCAGATGATTGGGTGTGTCCGTTGTGAAAAATTTAACTATGAGTTTTTCGGTGCATTACCAGGAAAAATAGCCCTCCCAGGCGAGTGTTGCGGCACCGTTCTATCGGAAATGAAAGTGCCAAAAACCCACCAAACATGAGTTTTGGGCCAAACGGGGATGAATGGGTGCGTCCTTTGCGAAAAATTAAACCATGACTTTTTCGGTGCATTAGTGGGAAAAACAGCCCTCCCGAGCCAGTTTTGCGGCACTGTTCCATCAGAAATGAAAGTGCCAAAAACACACCAAACATATGTTTTGGGTCAAACGAAGATGATTGAGTGTGTTGGTTGCGAAAAATTCAACTGCGAGTTTTTTTGGAGAATCAGTGGGAAAAACAGCCCTCCCACGCGAGTTTTGCGGCACTATTCCGTCGGAAATGAAAGTGCCAAAAATCCAGCAAACATGAGTTTTGGGCCAAACGGGGATGATTGGGTGCGTCCTTTTCGAAAAGTTAAACTACGAGTTTTACGGCAATTCCATAGGAAATGAAAGTGCCCAAAACCCACCAAACATGAGTTTTGGGTGAAACGGAGATGATTGGGTGCGTCCGTTGTGACAAATTCAACTGCTAGTTTTTCGGTGCATTGGTGGAAAAAATAGCCCTCCAGCGCGAGTTTTGTGGCATCGTTCTCTCAGAAATGAAAGTGCCAAAAACACACCAAACATATGTTTTGGGTCAAACGGAGATGATTGGGTGCGTTGGTTGCAAAAAATTCAACTGCGAGTTTTTTTGGTGAATCATTGGGAAAAACGGCCATCTCAAGGGAGTTTTGCGGCACCGTTCCGTCAGAAATGAAAGTGTCAAAACACACCAAACATATGTTTTGGGTCAAACGAAGATGATTGGGTGCGTTGGTTGCCAAAAATTCAACTGCGAGTTTTTTTGGTGAATCATTGGAAAAAACGGCCATCCCAAGCGAGTTTTGCGACACCATTCCATCAGAAATGAAAGTGCCAAAAATCCACCAAACATGAGTTTTAGGTCAAACGAAGATGATTGGGTGCGTCCGTTGTAAAAAATTCAACTGCGATTTTTTCGGTGCATTGGTGAAAAACGGCCCTGCCGCACGAGTTTTGCGGCACCGTTCTGTCGGAGATGAAAGTGCCAAAAACCCACCAAACTTGAGTTTCAGGTCAAACGGAGATGATTGGGTGCGTCCGTTGCGAAAAATTCAACTGCGAGTTTTTTTTGTGAATCCGTGGGAAAAACGGCCATCCCGCGTGAGTTTTGTGGCACCGTTCCGTCGAAAATGAAAGTGCCAAAAACCCACCAAACAAGAGTTTTGGGTCAAACGGAGATGATTGTGTGCGTCTGTTGCTAAAAATTCGACTGCGAGTTTTTCGGTGCATTGGTAAAAAAAGGCCCTGCCGCACGAGTTTTGCGGCACAGTTTCGTCAGAAATGAAAGTGTCAAAAACCCACCAAACAGGAGTTTTGGGTCAAATGGAGATGATTGGGTGTGTCCGTTGTGAAAAATAAACTATGAGTTTTTCGGTGCATGAGTGGGAAAAAATAGCCCACCCGCGAGAATTTTGCGGCACCGTTCCGTCTAAAATGAAAGTGCCAAAAACCCACCAAACATGAGTTTCGGGTCTAACGGAGATGATTGGGTGCGTCCATTGCGAAAAATTCAACTGCGAGTTTCTTTGGTGAATCAGTGGGGAAAACGGCCATCCCAAGCGAGTTTTGCAACACAGTTCCGTCGGAAATGAAAGTGCCAAAAAACCCACCAAACATGAGTTTTGGGTCAAATGCAGATGATTGGGTGTGTCCGTTATGAAAAATTAAACTATGAGTTTTTCGGTGCATTAGTGGGAAAACAGCCCTCCCAGGCGAGTGTTGCGGCACCGTTCGATCGGAAATGAAAGTGCCAAAAACCCACCAAACATGAGTTTTGGGCCAAACGTGGATGATTGGGTGCGTCCTTTGCGAAAAATCAAACTGAGTCTTTTGGTGCATTAGTAGGAAAAACAACCCTCCCGAGCGAGTTTTGCGACACCGTTCCGTCAGAAATGAAAGTGCCAAAAACCCACCAAACATGAGTTCTGGGTTAAACGAAGATGATTGGGTGCGTTTGTTGTGAGAAATTCAACTACGAGTTTTTTGGTGAATCAGTGGGAAAAATGACCATCCCAAGCGAGTTTTGCGGCAGCGTTCCGTCGGAAATGATAGTGCTAAAAACCAGCAAACATGAGTTTTTGGTGAAATGGAGATGATTGGGTGTGTCTGTTGTGAAAAATTAAACTATGAGTTTTTCGGTGCATTAGTGGGAAAAAATAGCCCTCCCGCGCGAGTTTTGCGGCACTGTTTTGTCAGAAATGAAAGTGCCAAAAACCCACCAAACATGAGTTTTGGGTCAAACGGAGATGATTGTGTGCGTCCGTTGTGAAAAATTCCATGGCGAGTTTTTCGGTGCATTGGGGAAAAAATGGGCCTCCTGTGCGAGTTTTGCGGCACTGTTTCGTCGGAAATGAAAGTGCCAAAAACCCAGCAAACATGAGTTTCGGGTCTAACGGAGATGATTGGGTGCGACCGTTGCGAAAAATTCAACTGCGAGTTTCTTTGGTGAATCAGTGGGGAAAACGGCCATCCCAAGCGAGTTTTGCAACACCGTTCCATCGGAAATGAAAGTGCCAAAAACCCACCAAACATGAGTTTTGGGTCAAATGCAGATGATTGGGTGTGTCCGTTGTGAAAAATTTAACTATGAGTTTTTTGGTGCATTAGTGGGAAAAACAACCCTCCCAGGCGAGTGTTGCGGCACCGTTCTATCGGAAATGAAAGTGCCAAAACCCCACCAAACATGAGTTTTGGGCCAAACGGAGATGAATGGGTGCGTCCTTTGCGAAAAATTAAACCATGACTTTTTCGGTGCATTAGTGGGAAAAACAGCCCTCCCGAGCGAGTTTTGCGGCACTGTTCCATCACAAATGAAAGTGCCAAAAACACACCAAACATATGTTTTGGGTCAAACGAAGATGATTGGGTGCGTTGGCTACGAAAAATTCAACTGCGAGTTTTTTTAGTGAATCAGTGGGAAAAACAGCCCTCCCACGCGAGTTTTGCGGCACTGTTCCGTCGGAAATGAAAGTGCCAAAAATCCAGCAAACATGAGTTTTGGGCCAAACGGGGATGATTGGGTGCGTCCTTTGCGAAAAGTTAAACTACGAGTTTTTCGGTGCATTAGTGGGAAAAACAGCCCTCCCGGGCGAGTTTTGCGGCACCGTTCCGTCAGAAATGAAAGTGCCAAAAACCCACCAAACATGAGTTTTGGGTTAAACGGAGATGATTGGGTGCATTCGTTGTGAAAAATCCAACTGCGAATTGGTGGAAAAAATGGCCCTCCCGCACGAGTTTTACGGCACCGTTCCATAGGAAATGAAAGTGCCCAAAACCCACAAAACATGAGTTTTGGGTGAAACGAAGATGATTGGGTGCGTCCGTTGTGAAAAATTCAACTGCGAGTTTTTCGCTGCATTGGTGGAAAAAATGGGCCTCCCGTGCGAGTTTTGCGGCACCGTTCCCTTAGAAATGAAAGTGCCAAAAACCCGCAAAACATGAGTTTCGGGTCAAATGGAAATGATTGGGTGTGTCCTTTGCGAAAAATTGAACTACGAGTTTTTGGGTGCATCAGTGGGAAAATAGCCCTCCTGCGTGAGTTTTGTCGCACCGTTCCATCAGAAATAAAAGTGCCAAAAACCCACCAAACATGAGTTTTGGGTCAAATGGTGATGGTTGGGTGTGTTCGTTGTGAAAAATGAAACTATGAGTTTTCGGTGCATTAGTGGTAAAAACAGACATCCCAGGCAAGTTTTGCGGCACCGTTCCATTAGAAATGAAAGTGCCAAAAACCCACCAAACAAGATTTTTAGGTCAAACGGGGATGAATGGGTGCGTTCGTTGTGAAAAATCCAACTGTGAGTTTTTCGGTGCATTGGTGGAAAAAATGGCCCTCCCGCACGAGTTTTACGGCACCGTTCCGTAGGAAATGAAAGTGCCAAAAACCCACCAAACATGAGTTTTGGGTCAAACGGAGATGATTGGGTGCGTCCGTTGTGAAAAATTCAACTACGAGTTTTTCGGTGCATTGGTGGAAAAATGGCCCTCCAACGCGTTTTGCGGCACCGTTCCGTCAGAAATGAAACACACCAAACATATGTTTTGGGTCAAACGAAGATGATTGGGTGCGTTGGTTGCCAAAAATTCAGCTGCGAGTTTTTTTGGTGAATCATTGGAAAAAACGGCCATCCCAAGCGAGTTTTGCGACACCATTCCGTCAGAAATGAAAGTGCCAAAAACACACCAAACATATGTTTTGGTTCAAACGAAGATGATTGGGTGCATTGGTTGCGAAAAATTCAACCGCGAGTTTTTTGGTGAATCAGTGGGAAAAACAGCCCTCCCACGCGAGTTTTGCGGCACTATTCCGTCGAACATGAAAGTGCCAAAAATCCAGCAAACATGAGTTTTGGGCAAAACGGGGATGATTGGGTGCGTCCTTTGCGAAAAGTTAAACTTCGAGTTTTTTTGTGCATTAGTGGGAATAATAGCCCTCCCGGGCGAGTTTTGTGGCACCGTTCCGTCGGAAATGAAAGTGCCAAAAACCCACCAAACAAGAGTTTTATGTCAAACGGGGATGATTGGGTGCGTTCGTTGTGAAAAATCCAACTGCGAGTTTTTCGGTGCATTGCTGGAAAAAATGGCCCTCCCGCACGAGTTTTACGGCACCGTTCCAAAGGAAATGAAAGTGCCCAAAACTCACCAAACTTGAGTTTTGCGTCAAACGGAGATGATTGGGTGTGTCCGTTGTGAAAAATTCAACTGCGAGTTTTTCGGTGCATTGGTGGAAAAAATGGCCGTCCAGCGCGAGTTTTGCGGCACCGTTCCGTCAGAAATGAAAGTGCCAAAAACACACCAAACATGAGTAATGGGTCAAACGGAGATGATTGGGTGCGTTCGTTGCGAGAAATTCAACTGCGAGTTTTTTTGGTGTATCAGTGCGAAAAACGGCCATCCCAAGGGAGTTTTGCGGCACCGTTCCATCGGAAATGAATGTGCTAAAAACCCACCAAACATGAGTTTGAGGTCAAACGAAAATGATTGGGTGCGTCCGTTGCAAAAAATTCTACTGCGAGTTTTTCGGTGCATTGGTGAAAAAATGGCCCTACCGCACGAGTTTTGCGACACCGTTTCGTCGGAGATGAAAGTGCCAAAAACCCACAAAACTTGAGTTTCAGGTCAAACGGAGATGATTGGGTGCGTCCGTTGCAAAAAATTCAACTGCGAGTTTTTTTTGTGAATCCGTGGGAAAAACGGCCATCCCGCGCGAGATTTGCGGCACCGTTCCGTCAAAAATGAAAGTGACAAAAACCCAGCAAACATGAGTTTCGGGTCTAACGGAGATGATTGGGTGCGACCGTTGCGAAAAATTCAACTGCGAGTTTCTTTGGTGAATCAGTGGGTTAAACGGCCATCCCAAGCGAGTTTTGCAACACCGTTCCATCGGAAATGAAAGTGCCAACAAACCCACCAAACATGAGTTTTGGGTCAAATGCAGATGATTGGGTGTGTCCATTGTGAAAAATTAAACTTTGAGTTTTTCGGTGCATTAGTGGGAAAAACAGCCCTCCCAGGTGAGTGTTGCGGCACTGTTCCATCAGAAATGAAACTGCCAAAAACCCACCAAACATGAGTTTTGGGCCAAACGGGGATGATTGGGTGCGTCCTTTGCGAAAAATTAAACTATGAGTTTTTCGGTGCATTAGTCGGAAAAACAGCCCTCCCGAGCGAGTTTTGCGGCACCGTTCCGTCAGAAATGAAAGTGCCAAAACCCACCAAACATGAGTTCTGGGTTAAACGAAGATGATTGGGTGCGTTCGTTGTGAGAAATTCAACTACGAGTTTTTTTGGTGAATCAGTGGGAAAAATGGCTATCCCAAGCGAGTTTTGCGGCACTGTTCCGTCCGAAATGAAAGTGCTAAAAACCCACCAAACATGAGTTTTGGGTCAAATGGAGATGATTGGGTGCGTCCGTTGCGAGAAATTGAATTGCGAGTTTTTTTGGTGAATCAGTGGGAAAAATAGCCCTCCCAAGGGAGTTTTGCGGCACCGTTCCGTCGGAAATGAAAGTGCTAAAAACCCACCAAACATGAGTTTTGTGTCAAACGGAGATGATTGGGTGTGTCCATTGTGAAAAATTAAACTATGAGGTTTTCTGTGCATTAGTGGGAAAAACAGCCCTCCCACACGAGTTTTGTGGCACCGTTCCATCGCAAATGAAAGTACCAAAAACCCACCAAACATGAGTTTTGGGCCAAACGGGTATGATTGGGTGCGTCCTTTGCGAAAAATTAAACTACGAGTTTTTCGGTGCATTAGTGGGAAAAACAGCCCTCCCGGGCGAGTGTTGCGGCACCGTTCCGTCGGAAATGAAAGTGCCAAAAACCCACCAAACATGAGTTTTGGGCCTTACGGGGATGAATGGGTGTGTCCTTTGCGAAAAATTAAACTATGACTTTTTCGGTGCATTAGTGGGAAAACAGCCCTCCCGAGCGAGTTTTGCGGCACCGTTCCGTCGGAAATGAAAGTGCTAAAGACCCACCAAACATGAGTTTTGGGTTAAACGAAGATGATTGGGTGCGTTCGTTGTGAGAAATTCAACTGCGTGTTTTTTTGGTGAATCAGTGGGAAAAATGGCCATCCCAAGCGAGTTTTGCGGCACCGTTCCGTTGTTAATGAAAGTGCTAAAAACGCACCAAACATGAGTTTTGGGTCAAATGGAGATGATTGGGTGTGTCTGTTGTGAAAAATTAAACTATGAGTTTTTCGGTGCATTAGCGGGAAAAATAGCCCTCCTGCGCGAGTTTTGCGGCACCGTTCCGTCGGAAATGAAAGTACCAAAAACCCACCAAACATGAGTTTTGGGACAAACGAAGATGATTGGGTGCGTTCGTTGCGAGAAATTGAACTGCGAGTTTTTTTTGGTGTATCAGTGGGAAAAACAGTCATCCCAAGGGAGTTTTGCGGCACCGTTCCGTCGGAAATGACAGTGCCAAAAACCCATCAAACATGAGTTTTGGGTTAAACGGAGATGATTGGGTGCATTCGTTGTGAAAAATCCAACTGTGAGTTTTTCAGTGCATTGGTGGAAAAAATGACCCTTCCGCACGAGTTTTACGGCACTGTTCCATAGCAAATGAAAGTGCCCAAAACCCACCAAACATGAGTTTTGGGTTAGACGAAGATGATTGGGTGCGTTTGTTGTGAAAAATCCAACTGCGAGTTTTTTGGTGCATTGGTGGAAAAAATGGCACTCCCGCACGAGTTTTATGGCACCGTTCCAAAGGAAATGAAAGTGCCCAAAACCCACCAAACATGAGTTTTGGGTCAAACGGAGATGATTGGGTGCGTCCATTGTGAAAAATTCAACTGCGAGTTTTTCGGTGCATTGGTGCAAAAAATGGCCGTCCAGCGCGAGTTTTGCGGCACCGTTCCGTCAGAAATGAAAGTGCCAAAAACACACCAAACATGAGTTTTGGTTCAAACGGAGATGATTGGGTGCGTTCGTTGCGAGAAATTCAACTGCGAGTTTTTTTGGTGTATCAGTGGGAAAAACGGCCATCCCAAGGGAGTTTTGCGGCACCGTTCCGTCGAAAATGAATGTGCTAAAAACCCACCAAACATGAGTCTTAGGTCTAACGAAGATGATTGGGTGCGTCTGTTGCAAAAAATTCAACTGCGAGTTTTTCGGTGCATTGGTGAAAAAATGGCCCTACCGCACGAGTTTTGCGGTACCGTTCCGTTGGAGATGAAAGTGCCGAAAACCCAGCAAACATGAGTTTCAGGTCAAACGGAGATGATTGGGTGTGTCCGTTGTGAAAAATTTAACTATGAGTTTTTCGGTGCATTAGTGGGGAAAACAACCCTCCCAGGCGAGTGTTGCGGCACCGTTCCATTGGAAATGAAAGTGCCAAAGCCCCACCAAACATGAGTTTTGGGCCAAACGGGGATGATTGGGTGCGTCCTTTGCGAAAAATCAAACTGAGTCATTTGGTGCGTTAATAGGAAAAACAGCCCTTCCGAGCGAGTTTTGCGACACCGTTCCGTCAGAAATGAAAGTGCCAAGAACCCACCAAACATGAGTTCTGGGTTAAACGAAGATGATTGGGTGCGTATGTTGTGAGAAATTCAACTACGAGTTTTTTGGTGAATCAGTGGGAAAAATGACCATCCCAAGCGAGTTTTGCGGCAGCGTTCCGTCGGAAATGATAGTGCTAAAAATCAGCAAACATGAGTTTTTGGTCAAATGGAGATGATTGGGTGTGTCCGTTGTGAAAAATTAAACTATGAGTTTTTCGGTGCATTAGTGGGAAAAAATAGCCCTCCCGCGCGAGTTTGGCGGCACTGTTCTGTCAGAAATGAAAGTGCCAAAAACCCACCAAACATGAGTTTTGGGTCAAACGGAGATGATTGGGGGCGTCCGTTGTGAAAAATTCAACTGCGAGTTTTTAGGTGCATTGGTGGAAAAAATGGGCCTCCTGTGCGAGTTTTGCGGCACCGTTCCCTAAGAAATGAAAGGGCCAAAAACCCACCAAACATATGTTTTGGGTCAAACGGAGATGATTGGGTGCGTTGGTTGCGAAAATTCAACTGCAAGTTTCTTTGGTGAATTAGTGGGGAAAACAGCCCTCCCGAGCGAGTTTGCGGCACTGTACCATCAGAAATGAAAGTGCCAAAAACACACCAAACATATGTTTTGGGTCAAACAAAGATGATTGGGTGCGTTGGTTGCGAAAAATTCAACTGCGAGTTTTTTTGGTGAATTAGTGGGAAAAACAGCCCTCCCACGCGAGTTTTGCGGCACTGTTCTGTCGGAAATGAAAGTGCCAAAAATCCAGCAAACATGAGTTTTGGGCCAAACGGGGATGAATGGGTGCGTCCTTTGCGAAAAAATAAACCATGACTTTTTCGGTGCATTAGTGGGGAAAACAGCCCTCCCGAGCGAGTTTGCGGCACTGTACCATCAGAAATGAAAGTGCCAAAAACACACCAAACATATGTTTTGGGTCAAACAAAGATGATTGGGTGCGTTGGTTGCGAAAAATTCAACTGCGAGTTTTTTTGGTGAATTAGTGGGAAAAACAGCCCTCCCACGCGAGTTTTGCGGCACTGTTCTGTCGGAAATGAAAGTGCCAAAAATCCAGCAAACATGAGTTTTGGGCCAAACGGGGATGATTGGGTGCGTCCTTTGCGAAAAGTTAAACTATGAGTTTTTCGGTGCATTAGTGGGAAAAACAGCCGTCCCGGGCGAGTTTTGCGGCACCGTTCCGACGAAAATGAAAGTGCCAAAAACCCACCAAACATGAGTTTTGGGTTAGACGGAGATGATTGGGTGCGTTCATTGTGAAAAATCCAACTACGAGTTTTTGGTGCATTGGTGGAAAAAATGGCCCTCCCGCACGAGTTTTACGACACCGTTCCGTCAAAAATGAAAGTGCCAAAAACCCACCAAACATGAGTTTTGGGTTAAACGGAGATGATTGGGTGCATTCGTTGTGAAAAATCCAACTGCGAGTTTTTCAGTGCATTGGTAGAAAAAATGGCCCTCCCGCACGAGTTTTACGGCACCGTTCCATAGGAAATGAAAGTGCCAAAAACCCACCAAACATGAGTTTTGGGTGAAACGAAGATGATTGGGTGCTTCCGTTGTGAAAAATTCAACTGCGAGTTTTTCGCTGCATTGGTGGAAAAAATAGCCCTCCCCATGCGATTGTTGCGGCCGCGTTCTATCGGAAATAAAAGTGCCAAAAACCCACCAAACATGAGTTTTGGGCCAAACGGGGATGAATGGGTGTGTCCTTTGCGAAAAATTAAACTATGACTTTTTCGGTGCATTAGTGGGAAAATAGCCCTCCCGAGCGAGTTTTGCGGCACCGTTCCATCGGAAATGAAAGTGCCAAAAACCCACCAAACATGAGTTTTGGGACAAACGGGGATGAATGGGTGTGTCCTTTGCGAAAAATTAAACTATGACTTTTTCGGTGCATTAGTGGGAAAACAGCCCTCCCGAGCGAGTTTTGCGGCACCGTTCCATCGGAAATGAAAGTGCCAAAAACCCACCAAACATGAGTTTTGGGTTAAACGAAGATGGTTGGGTGCGTTCGTTGTGAGAAATTCAACTACGACTTTTTTTTGTGAATCAGTGGGAAAAATGGCCATCCCAAGCGAGTTTTGCGGCACCGTTACGTCGGAAATGAAAGTGCTAAAAACCCACCAAACATGAGTTTTGGGTCAAATGGAGATGATTGGGTGTGTCTGTTGTGAAAAATTAAACTATGAGTTTTTCGGTGCATTGGTGGGAAAAAATCCAACTGCGAGTTTTTTGGTGCATTGGTGGAAAAAATGGCACTCCCGCACGAGTTTTACGGCACCGTTCCAAATGAAATGAAAGTGCCAAAAACCCACCAAACATTAGTTTTGGGTCAAACGGAGATGATTGGGTGCGTCCATTGTGAAAAATTCAACTGTGAGTTTTTCGGTGCATTGGTGGAACAAATGGCCGTCCAGCGCGAGTTTTGCGGCACCGTCCATCAGAAATGAAAGTGCCAAAAACACACCAAACATGAGTTTTGGGTCAAACGGAGATGACTGAGTGCGTTCGTTGCGAGAAATTCAACTGCGAGTTTTTTTGGTGTATCAGTGGGAAAAACGTCCATCCCAAGGGAGTTTTGCAGCACCGTTCCGTCGAAAATGAAAGTGCTAAAAACCCACCAAACATGAGTTTTAGGTCAAACGAAGATGATTGGGTGCGTCCGTTGTGAAAAATTAAACTATGAGTTTTTCGGTGCATTAGTGGGAAAAATAGCCCTCCCGCGCGAGTTTTGCGGCACCGTTCCGTCGGAAATGAAAGTGCCAAAAACCCACCAAACATGAGTTTTGGGTCAAACAGAGATGATTGGGTGCGTTCGTTGTGAAAAATTCAACTACGAGTTTTCCGGTGCATTGGTGCAAAAAATGGGCCTCCCGTGCGAGTTTTGCGACACCGTCCCCTCAGAAATGAAAGGGCCAAAAACCCACCAAACATATGGGTCAAACGGAGATGATTGGGTGCGTTGGTTGCAAAAAATTCAACTGCAAGTTTCTATGGTGAATCAGTGGGAAAACGGCCATCCCAAGCGAGTTTTTCGGCACCATTCCGTCGGAAATGAAAGTGCTAAAAACCCACCAAACATGAGTTTTGGGTCAAACGCAGATGATTGGGTGTGTCCATTGTGAAAAATTTAACTATGAGTTTTTCGGTGCATTAGTGGGGAAAACAGCCCTCCCAGGCGATTGTTGCGGCACCGTTCCGTCGGAAATGAAAGTGCCAAAAACCCACCAAACATGAGTTTTGGGCCAAACGGGGATGAATGGGTGCGTCCTTTGCGAAAAAATAAACCATGACTTTTTCGGTGCATTAGTGGGAAAACAGCCCTCCCGAGCGAGTTTTCCGGCACCGTTCCGTCAGAAATGAAAGTGCCAAAAACCCACCAAACATGAGTTTTGGGTTAAACGAAGATGATTGGATGCGTTCGTTGTGAGAAATTTAACTGCGAGTTTTTTTGGTGAATCAGTGGGGAAAACAGCCCTCCCAGGCGATTGTTGCGGCACCGTTCTATCGGAAATGAAAGTGCCAAAAACCCACCAAACATGAGTTTTGGGCCAAACGGGGATGAATGGGTGCGTCCTTTGCGAAAAAATAAACCATGACTTTTTCGGTGCATTAGTGGGAAAACAGCCATCCCGAGCGAGTTTTCCGGCACCGTTCCGTCAGAAATGAAAGTGCCAAAAACCCACCAAACATGAGTTTTGGGTTAAACGAAGATGATTGGGTGCGTTCGTTGTGAGAAATTTAACTGCGAGTTTTTTTGGTGAATCAGTGGGAAAAATTGCCCTCATGCGCGAGTTTTGCGGCACCGTTCCGTCTGAAATGAAAGTGCCAAAAACCCACCAAACATGAGTTTTGGGTCAAACGGAGATGATTGGGTGCGTTCGTTGCGAGAAATTGAACTGCGAGTTTTTTTTGGTGTATCGGTGGGAAAAACAGCCCTCCCGGGCGAGTTTTGCGGCAAAGTTCCAACGAAAATGAAAGTGTCAAAAACCCACCAAACATGAGTTTTGGGTTAGATGGAGATGATTGGGTGCGTTCGTTGTGAAAATTCCAACTGTGAGTTTTTTGGTGCATTGGTGGAAAAAATGGCCCTCCCGGGCGAGTTTTGCGGCAAAGTTCCGACGAAAATGAAAGTGTCAAAAACCCACCAAACATGAGTTTTGGGTTAGACGGAGATGATTGGGTGCATTCGTTGTGAAAAATCCAACTGCGAGTTTTTCAGTGCTTTGGTAGAAAAAATGGCCCTCCCGCATGAGTTTTACGGCACCGTTCCATAGGAAATGAAAGTGCCAAAAACCCACCAAACATGAGTTTTGGGTGAAACGAAGATGATTGGGTGCTTCCGTTGTGAAAAATTCAACTGCGAGTTTTTCGCTGCATTGGTGGAAAAAACAGCCCTCCCCATGCGATTGTTGCGGCAGCGTTCTATCGGAAATAAAAGTGCCAAAAACCCACCAAACATGAGTTTTGGGCCAAACGGGGATGAATGGGTGTGTCCTTTGCGAAAAATTAAACTATGACTTTTTCGGTGCATTAGTGGGAAAATAGCCCTTCCGAGCGAGTTTTGCGGCACCGTTCCATCGGAAATGAAAGTGCCAAAAACCCACCAAACATGAGTTTTGGGCCAAACGGGGATGAATGGCTGTGTCCTTTGCGAAAAATTAAACTATGACTTTCTCGGTGCATTAGTGGGAAAACAGCCCTCCCGAGCGAGTTTTGCGGCACCGTTCCATCGGAAATGAAAGTGCCAAAAACCCACCAAACATGAGTTTTGGGTTAAACGAAGATGGTTGGGTGCGTTCGTTGTGAGAAATTCAACTACGAGTTTTTTTTTTGAATCAGTGGGAAAAATGGCCATCCCAAGCGAGTTTTGCGGCACCGTTCCGTCGGAAATGAAAGTGCTAAAAACCCACCAAACATGAGTTTTGGGTCAAATGGAGATGATTGGGTGTGTCTGTTGTGAAAAATTAAACTATGAGTTTTTCGGTGCATTGGTGGGAAAAAATCCAACTGCGAGTTTTTTGGTGCATTGGTGGAAAAAATGGCACTCCCGCACGAGTTTTATGGCACCGTTCCAAAGGAAATGAAAGTGCCAAAAACCCACCAAACATGAGTTTTGGGTCAAACAGAGATGATTGGGTGCGTCCATTGTGAAAAATTCAACTGTGAGTTTTTCGGTGCATTGGTGGAACAAATGGCCGTCCAACGCGAGTTTTGCGGCACCGTCCATTAGAAATGAAAGTGCCAAAAACACAACAAACATGAGTTTTGGGTCAAACGGAGATGATTGAGTGCGTTCGTTGCGAGAAATTCAACTGCGAGTTTTTTTGGTGTATCAGTGGGAAAAACGTCCATCCCAAGGGAGTTTTGCGGCACCGTTCCGTCGAAAATGAAAGTGCTAAAAACCCACCAAACATGAGTTTTAGGTCAAACGAAGATGATTGGGTGCGTCCGTTGTGAAAAATTAAACTATGAGTTTTTCGGTGCATTAGTGGGAAAAATAGCCCTCCCGCGCGAGTTTTGCGGCACCGTTCCGTCGGAAATGAAAGTGCCAAAAACCCACCAAACATGAGTTTTGGGTCAAACAGAGATGATTGGGTGCGTTCGTTGTGAAAAATTCAACTACGAGTTTTCCGGTGCATTGGTGGAAAAAATGGGCCTCCCATGCGAGTTTTGCGACACCGTCCCCTCAGAAATGAAAGGGCCAAAAACCCACCAAACATATGGGTCAAACGGAGATGATTGGGTGCGTTGGTTGCAAAAAATTCAACTGCAAGTTTCTATGGTGAATCAGTGGGAAAACGGCCATCCCAAGCGAGTTTTTCGGCACCGTTCCATCGGAAATGAAAGTGCTAAAAACCCACCAAACATGAGTTTTGGGTCAAATGCAGATGATTGGGTGCGTCCTTTGCGAAAAATTAAACTACGAGTTTTTCGGTGCATTAGTGGGAAAAACAGCCCTCCCGGGCGAGTGTTGCGGCACCGTTCCGTCGGAAATGAAAGTGCCAAAAACCCACCAAACATGAGTTTTGGGCCAAACGGGGATGAATGGGTGTGTCCTTTGCGGAAAATTAAAGTATGACTTTTTCGGTGCATTAGTGGGAAAACAGCCCTCCCGAGCGAGTTTTGCGGCACCGTTCCGTCGGAAATGAAAGTGCCAAAGACCCACCAAACATGAGTTTTGGGTTAAACGAAGATGATTGGGTGCGTTCGTTGTGAGAAATTGAACTGCGAGTTTTTTTTGGTGAATCAGTGGGAAAAATGGCCATCCCAAGCGAGTTTTGCGGCACCGTTCCGTTGTTAATGAAAGTGCTAAAAACCCACCAAACATGAGTTTTGGGTCAAATGGAGATGATTGGGTGTGTCTGTTGTGAATAATTAAACTATGAGTTTTTCGGTGCATTAGTGGGAAAAATAGCCATCCTGCGCGAGTTTTGCGGCACCGTTCCGTCGGAAATGAAAGTACCAAAAACTCACCAAACATGAGTTTTGGGTCAAACGAAGATGATTGGGTGCGTTCGTTGCGAGAAATTGAACTGCGAGTTTTTTTGGTGTATCAGTGGGAAAAACAGCCATCCCAAGGGAGTTTTGCGGCACCGTTCCGTCGGAAATGAAAGTGCGAAAAACCCACCAAGCATGAGTTTTGGGTTAAACGGAGATGATTGGGTGCATTCGTTGTGAAAAATCCAACTGTGAGTTTTTCAGTGCATTGGTGGAAAAAATGGCCCTTCCGCACGAGTTTTACGGCACCGTTCCATAGCAAATGAAAGTGCCCAAAACCCACCGAACATGAGTTTTGGGTTAGACGAAGATGATTGGGTGCGTTCGTTGTGAAAAATCCAATTACGAGTTTTTTGGTGCATTGGTGGAAAAAATGGCACTCCCGCACGAGTTTTACGGCACCGTTCCAAAGGAAATGAAAGTGCCCAAAACCCACCAAACATGAGTTTTGGGTCAAACGAAGATGATTGGGTGCGTCCATTGTGAAAAATTCAACTGCGAGTTTTTCGGTGCATTGGTGCAAAAAATGGCCGTCCAGCGCGAGTTTTGCGGCACCGTTCCGTCAGAAATGAAAGTGCCAAAAACACACCAAACATGAGTTTTGGGTCAAACGGAGATGATTGGGTTCGTTCGTTGCGAGAAATTCAACTGCGTGTTTTTTTGGTGTATCAGTGGGATAAACGGCCATCCCAAGGGAGTTTTGCGGCACCGTTCCGTCGAAAATGAAAGTGCTAAAAACCCACCAAACATGAGTTTTAGGTCAAACGAAGATGATTGGGTGCGTCTGTTGCAAAAAATTCAACTGCGAGTTTTTCGGTGCATTGGTGAAAAAATGGCCCTACCGCACGAGTTTTGCGGTACCGTTCCGTTGGAGATGAAAGTGCCGAAAACCCACCAAACATGAGTTTCAGGTCAAACGGAGATGATTGGGTGTGTCCGTTGAGAAAAATTTAACTATTAGGTTTTTGGTGCATTAGTGGGGAAAACAACCTTCCCAGGCGAGTGTTGCGGCACCGTTCCATTGGAAATGAAAGTGCCAAAACCCCACCAAACATGAGTTTTGGGCCAAACGGGGATGATTGGGTGCGTCCTTTGCGAAAAATCAAACTGAGTCTTTTGGTGCATTAGTAGGAAAAACAACCCTCCCGAGCGAGTTTTGCGACACCGTTCCGTCAGAAATGAAAGTGCCAAAAACCCACCAAACATGAGTTCTGGGTTAAACGAAGATGATTGGGTGCGTATGTTGTGAGAAATTCAACTACGAGTTTTTTGGTGAATCAGTGGGAAAAATGACCATCCCAAGCGAGTTTTGCGGCAGCGTTCCGTCGGAAATGATAGTGCTAAAAACCAGCAAACATGAGTTTTTGGTCAAATGGAGATGATTGGGTGTGTCCGTTGTGAAAAATTAAACTATGAGTTTTTCGGTGCATTAGTGGGAAAAAATAGCCCTCCCGCGCGAGTTTGGCGGCACTGTTCTGTCAGAAATGAAAGTGCCAAAAACCCACCAAACATGAGTTTTGGGCCAAACGGGGATGAATGGGTGTGTCCATTGTGAAAAATTAAACTATGAGTTTTTCGGTGCATTAGTGGGAAAACAGCCCTCCCACGCGAGTTTTGCGGCACCGTTCCATCGCAAATGAAAGTACCAAAAACCCACCAAACATGAGTTTTGGGCTAAACGGGGATGATTGGGTGCGTCCTTTGCAAAAAATTAAACTATGACTTTTTCGGTGCATTAGTGGGAAAAACAGCCCTCCCGAGCGAGTTTTGCGGCACCGTTCCGTTGGAAATGAAAGTGCCAAAAACCCACCAAACAAGAGTTTTGGGTTAAACGAAGATGATTGGGTGCGTTCGTTGTGAGAAATTCAACTGTGAGTTTTTTGGTGAATCAGTGGGAAAAATGGCCATCCCAAGCGAGTTTTGCGGCACCGTTCCGTTGTTAAGGAAAGTGCTAAAAACCCACCAAACATGAGTTTTGGGTCAAATGGAGATGATTGGGTGTGTCTGTTGTGAAAAATTAAACTATGAGTTTTTCGGTGCATTAGTGGGAAAAATAGCCATCCTGCGCGAGTTTTGCGGCACCGTTCCGTCGGAAATGAAAGTGCGAAAAACCCACCAAACATGAGTTTTGGGTTAAACGGAGATGATTGGGTGCATTCGTTGTGAAAAATCCAAATGTGAGTTTTTCAGTGCATTGGTGGAAAAAATGGCCCTTCCGCACGAGTTTTGCGGCACCGTTCCATAGCAAATGAAAGTGCCCAAAACCCACCGAACATGAGTTTTGGGTTAGACGAAGATGATTGGGTGCGTTCGTTGTGAAAAATCCAACTACGAGTTTTTTGGTGCATTGGTGGAAAAAATGGCACTCCCGCACGAGTTTTACGGCACCGTTCTAAAGGAAATGAAAGTGCCCAAAACCCACCAAACATGAGTTTTGGGTCAAACGGAGATGATTGGGTGCGTCCATTGTGAAAATATCAACTGCGAGTTTTTCGGTGCATTGGTGGAAAAAATGGCCGTCCAGCGCGAGTTTTGCGGCACCGTTCCGTCAGAAATGAAAGTGCCAAAAACACACCAAACATGAGTTTTGGGTCAAACAGAGATGATTGGTTGCGTTCGTTGCGAGAAATTCAACTGCGAGTTTTTTTGGTGTATCAGTGGGAAAAACGGCCATCCCAAGGGAGTTTTGCGGCACCGTTCCGTCGAAAATGAAAGTGCTAAAAACCCACCAAACATGAGTTTTAGGTCAAACAAAGATGATTGGGTGTGTCTGTTGCAAAAAATTCAACTGCGAGTTTTTCGGTGCATTGGTGAAAAAACGGCCCTACCGCACGAGTTTTGCGGTATCGTTCCGTTGGAAATGAAAGTGCCAAAAGCCCACCAAACATGAGTTTCAGGTCAAACGGAGATGATTGGGTGTGTCCGTTGTGAAAAATTTAACTATGAGTTTTTCGGTGCATTAGTGGGGAAAACAACCCTCCCAGGCGAGTGTTCTCGCACCGTTCCATTGGAAATTAAAGTGCCAAAAACCCACCAAACAAGAGTTTTGGGTCAAACAGAGATGATTGGGTGCGTCTGTTGCTAAAAATTCAACTGTGAGTTTTTCGGTGCATTGGTGAAAAAAGGCCCTGCCGCACGAGTTTTGCGGCACTATTTCGTAAGAAATGAAAGTGCCAAAAACCCACCAAACATGAGTTTCGGGTCTAACGGAGATGATTGGGTGCGTCCGTTGCGAAAAATTCAACTGCGAGTTTCTTTGGTGAATCAGTGGGGAAAACGGCCATCCCAAGCTAGTTTTGCAACACCATTCCGTCGGAAATGAAAGTGCCAAAAAGCCCACCAAACATGAGTTTTGGGTCAAATGCAGATGATTGGGTGTGTCCATTATGAAAAATTAAACTATGACTTTTTCGGTGCATTAGTGGGAAAACAGCCCTCCCGGGCGAGTGTTGCGGCACCGTTCCATCGGAAATGAAAGTGCCAAAACCCCACCAAACATGAGTTTTGGGCCAAACGGGGATGATTGGGTGCGTCCTTTGCGAAAAATCAAACTGAGTCTTTTGGTGCATTAGTAGGAAAAACAACCCCCCGAGCGAGTTTTGCGACACCGTTCCGTCAGAAATGAAAGTGCCAAAAACCCACCAAACGTGAGTTCTGGGTTAAACGAAGATGATTGGGTGCGTTTGTTGTGAGAAATTCAACTACGAGTTTTTTGGTGAATCAGTGAGAAAAATGACCATCCCAAGCGAGTTTTGCGGCAGCGTTCCGTCGGAAATGATAGTGCTAAAAACCAGCAAACATGAGTTTTTGGTCAAATGGAGATGATTGGGTGTGTCCGTTGTGAAAAATTAAACTATGAGTTTTTCGGTGCATTAGTGGGAAAAAATAGCCCTCCCGCGCGAGTTTTGCGGCACTGTTCTGTCAGAAATGAAAGTGCCAAAAACCCACCAAACATGAGTTTTGGGTCAAACGGAGATGATTGGGGGCGTCCGTTGTGAAAAATTCAACTGCGAGTTTTTCGGTGCATTGGTGGAAAAAATGGGCCTCCTGTGCGAGTTTTGCGGCACCGTTCCCTCAGAAATGAAAGGGCCAAAAACCCACCAAACATATGTTTTGGGTCAAACGGAGATGATTGGGTGCGTTGGTTGCGAAAATTCAACTGCAAGTCTCTTTGGTGAATTAGTGGGAAAAACGGCCATCCAAAGCGAGTTTTGCGGCACCGTTCCATCGGAAATGAAAGTGCCAAAAACCCACCAAACATGAGTTTTGGGTCAAATGCAGATGATTGGGTGTGTCCGTTGTGAAAAATTTAACTATGAGTTTTTGGGTGCATTAGCGGGAAAAACAGCCCTCCCAGGCGAGTGTTGCGGCACCGTTCTATCGGAAATGAAAGTGCCAAAAACCCACCAAACATGAGTTTTGGGCCAAACGGGGATGAATGGGTGCGTCCTTTGTGAAAAAATAAACCATGACTTTTTCGGTGCATTAGTGGGAAAAACAGCCCTCCCGAGCGAGTTTTGCGGCACTATTCCATCCGAAATGAATGTGCCAAAAATCCAGCAAACATGAGTTTTGGGCCAAACGGGGATGATTGGGTGCGTCCTTTGCGAAAAGTTAAACTACGAGTTTTTCGCCGCATTAGTGGGAAAAACAGCCCTCCCGGGCGAGTTTTGCGGCACCGTTCCGACGAAAATGAAAGTGCCAAAAACCCACCAAACATGAGTTTTGGGTTAGACAGAGATGATTGGTTGCGTTCGTTGTGAAAAATCCAACTGTGAGTTTTTTGGTGCATTGTGGAAAAAATGGCCCTCCCGCACGAGTTTTATGACACCGTTCCGTCAGAAATGAAAGTGCCAAAAACCCACCAAACATGAGTTTTGGGTTAAACGGAGATGATTGGGTGCATTCGTTGTGAAAAATCCAACTGCGAGTTTTTCAGTGCATTGGTGGAAAAAATGGCCCTCCCACACGAGTTTTACGGCACCGTTCCATAGGAAATGAAAATGCCCAAAACCCACCAAACATGAGTTTTGGGTCAAACGGAGATGATTGGGTGCGTCCATTGTGAAAAATTCAACTGTGAGTTTTTCGGTGCATTGGTGGAACAAATGGCCGCCCAGCGCGAGTTTTGCGGCACCGTTCCGTCAGAAATGAAAGTGCCAAAAACACACCAAACATGAGTTTTGGGTCAAACGGAGATGATTGGGTGCGTTCGTTGCGAGAAATTCAACTGCGAGTTTTTTTGGTGTATCAGTGGGAAAAACGTCCATCCCAAGGGAGTTTTGCGGCACCGTTCCGTCGAAAATGAAAGTGCTAAAAACCCACCAAACATGAGTTTTAGGTCAAACGAAGATGATTGGGTGCGTCCGTTGTGAAAAATTAAACTATGAGTTTTTCGGTGCATTAGTGGGAAAAATAGCCCTCCTGCGCGAGTTTTGCGGCACCGTTCCGTCGGAAATGAAAGTGCCAAAAACCCACCAAACATGAGTTTTGGGTCAAACGGAGATGATTGGGTGTGTTCGTTGTAAAAAATTCAACTACGAGTTTTTCGGTGCATTGGTGGAAAAAATGGGCCTCCCGTGCGAGTTTTGCGACACCGTCCCCTCAGAAATGAAAGGGCCAAAAACCCACAAAACATATGGGTCAAACGGAGATGATTGGGTGCGTTGGTTGCAAAAAATTCAACTGCAAGTTTCTATGGTGAATCAGTGGGAAAACGGCCATCTCAAGCGAGTTTTTCGGCACCGTTCCGTCGGAAATGAAAGTGCTAAAAACCCACCAAACATGTGTTTTGGGTCAAATGCAGATGATTGGGTGTGTCCATTGTGAAAAATTGAACTATGAGTTTTTCGGTGCATTAGTGGGGAAAACAGCTCTCCCAGGCGATTGTTGCGGCACCGTTCTATCGGAAATGAAAGTGCCAAAAACCCACCAAACATGAGTTTTGGGCCAAACGGGGATGAATGGGTGTGTCCTTTGCGAAAAATTAAAGTATGACTTTTTCGGTGCATTAGTGGGAAAACAGCCCTCCCGAGCGAGTTTTGCGGCACCGTTTCGTCGGAAATGAAAGTGCCAAAAACCCACCAAACATGAGTTTTGGGTTAAACGAAGATGATTTGGTGCGTTCGTTGTGAGAAATTCAACTGCGAGTTTTTTTGGTGAATCAGTGGGAAAAATCGCGAGTTTTGCGGCACCGTTCCGTCTAAAATGAAAGTGCCAAAAACCCACCAAACAAGAGTTTTGGGTCAAACGGAGATGATTGGGTGCGTTCGTTGTGAGAAATTGAACTGCGAGTTTTTTTTGGTGTATCGGTGGGAAAAACAGCCATCCCAAGGGAGTTTTGTGGCACCGTTCCGTCGGAAATGAAAGTGCTAAAAACCCACCAAACATGAGTTTTGCGTCAAACGGAGATGATTGGGTGTGTCCATTGTGAAAAATTAAACTATGCGGTTTTCGGTGCATTAGTGGGAAAAACAGCCCTCCCACGCGAGTTTTGTGGCACCGTTCCATCGCAAATGAAAGTACCAAAAACCCACCAAACATGAGTTTTGGGCCAAACGTGTATGATTGGGTGCGTCCTTTGCGAAAAATTAAACTACGAGTTTTTCGGTGCATTAGTGGGAAAAACAGCCCTCCCGGGCGAGTGTTGCGGCACCGTTCCGTCGGAAATGAAAGTGCCAAAAACCCACCAAACATGAGTTTTGGGCCAAACGGGGATGAATGGGTGTGTCCTTTGCGAAAAATTAAACTATGACTTTTTCGGTGCACTAGTGAGAAAACAGCCCTCCCGAGCGAGTTTTGCGGCATCGTTCCGTCGGAAATGAAAGTGCCAAAGACCCACAAAACATGAGTTTTGGGTTAAACGAAGATGATTGGGTGCGTTCGTTGTGAGAAATTCAACTGCGAGTTTTTTTGGTGAATCAGTGGGAAAAATGGCCATCCCAAGAGAGTTTTGCAGCACCGTTCCGTTGTTAATGAAAGTGCTAAAAACCCACCAAACATGAGTTTTGGGTCAAATGGAGATGATTGGGTGTGTCTGTTGTGAAAAATTAAACTATGAGTTTTTCGGTGCATTAGTGGGAAAAATAGCCCTCCTGCGCGAGTTTTGCGGCACCGTTCCGTCGGAAATGAATGTACCAAAAACCCACCAAACATGAGTTTTGGGTCAAACGAAGATGATTGGGTGCGTTCGTTGCGAGAAATTGAACTGCGAGTTTTTTTTGGTGTATCAGTGGGAAAAACAGCCATCCCAAGGGAGTTTTGCGGCACTGTTCCGTCGGGAATGAAAGTGCCAAAAACCCACCAAACATGAGTTTTGGGTTAAACGGAGATGATTGGGTGCATTCATTGTGAAAAATCCAACTGTGAGTTTTTCAGTGCATTGGTGGAAAAAATGGCCCTTCCGCACGAGTTTTACGGCACCGTTCCATAGCAAATGAAAGTGCCCAAAACCCACCGAACATGAGTTTTGGGTTAGACGAAGATGATTGGGTGCGTTCGTTGTGAAAAATCCAACTGCGAGATTTTTGGTGCATTGGTGGAAAAAATTGCACTCCCGCACGAGTTTTACGTTCGTTGTGAAAAATCCAACTGCGAGTTTTTTGGTGCATTGGTGGAAAAAATGGCACTCCCGCACGAGTTTTACGGCACCGTTCCAAAGGAAATAAAAGTGCCCAAAATCCACCAAACATGAGTTTTGGGTCAAACGGAGATGATTGGGTGCGTCCATTGTGAAAAATTCAACTGCGAGTTTTTCGGTGCATTGGTGGAACAAATGGTCGTCCAGCGCGAGTTTTGCGGCACCGTTCCGTCAGAAATGAAAGTGCCAAAAACCCACCAAACATATGTTTTGGGTCAAACGGAGATGATTGGGTGCGTTGGTTGCGAAAATTCAACTGCAAGTTTCTTTGGTGAATTAGTGGGAAAAATGGCCATCCAAAGCGAGTTTTGCGGCACCGTTCCATCGGAAATGAAAGTGCCAAAAACCCACCAAACATGAGTTTTGGGTCAAATGGAGATGATTGGGTGTGTCTGTTGTGAAAAATTAAACTATGAGTTTTTCGGTGCATTAGTGGGAAAAAATAGCCCTCCCGCGCGAGTTTTGCGGCACTGTTCTGTCAGAAATGAAAGTGCCAAAAACCCACCAAACATGAGTTTTGGGTCAAACGGAGATGATTGGGGGCGTCCGTTGTGAAAAATTCA
The DNA here is from genome assembly GCA_009763385.1 of Coix lacryma-jobi var. lacryma-jobi. NCBI lineage: Eukaryota > Viridiplantae > Streptophyta > Magnoliopsida > Poales > Poaceae > Coix > Coix lacryma-jobi. The sequence continues at coordinate 143,683,621 of CM019822.1, read as the reverse complement.
ACTACGAGTTTTTCGGTGCATTGGTGGAAAAAATGGGCCTCCTGTGCGAGTTTTGCGGCACCGTTCCCTCAGAAATGAAAGGGCCAAAAACCCACCAAACATATGTTTTGGGTCAAACGGAGATGATTGGGTGCGTTGGTTGCGAAAATTCAACTGCAAGTCTCTTTGGTGAATTAGTGGGAAAAACGGCCATCCAAAGCGAGTTTTGCGGCACCGTTCCATCGGAAATGAAAGTGCCAAAAACCCACCAAACATGAGTTTTGGGTCAAATGCAGATGATTGGGTGTGTCCGTTGTGAAAAATTTAACTATGAGTTTTTGGGTGCATTAGCGGGAAAAACAGCCCTCCCAGGCGAGTGTTGCGGCACCGTTCTATCGGAAATGAAAGTGCCAAAAACCCACCAAACATGAGTTTTGGGCCAAACGGGGATGAATGGATGCGTCCTTTATGAAAAAATAAACCATGACTTTTTCGGTGCATTAGTGGGAAAAACAGCCCTCCCGAGCGAGTTTTGCGGCACTATTCCATCGGAAATGAAAGTGCCAAAAATCCAGCAAACATGAGTTTTGGGCCAAACGGGGATGATTGGGTGCGTCCTTTGCGAAAAGTTAAACTACGAGTTTTTCGCCGCATTAGTGGGAAAAACAGCCCTCCCGGGCGAGTTTTGCGGCACCGTTCCGACGAAATTGAAAGTGCCAAAAACCCACCAAACATGAGTTTTGGGTTAGACAGAGATGATTGGTTGCGTTCGTTGTGAAAAATCCAACTGTGAGTTTTTTGCTGCATTGTGGAAAAAATGGCCCTCCCGCACGAGTTTTATGACACCGTTCCGTCAGAAATGAAAGTGCCAAAAACCCACCAAACATGAGTTTTGGGTTAAACGGAGATGATTGGGTGCATTCGTTGTGAAAAATCCAACTGCGAGTTTTTCAGTGCATTGGTGGAAAAAATGGCCCTCCCGCACGAGTTTTACGGCACCGTTCCATAGGAAATGAAAATGCCCAAAACCCACCAAACATGAGTTTTGGGTCAAACGGAGATGATTGGGTGCGTCCATTGTGAAAAATTCAACTGTGAGTTTTTCGGTGCATTGGTGGAACAAATGGCCGCCCAGCGCGAGTTTTGCGGCACCGTTCCGTCAGAAATGAAAGTTCCAAAAACACACCAAACATGAGTTTTGGGTCAAACGGAGATGATTGGGTGCGTTCGTTGCGAGAAATTCAACTGCGAGTTTTTTTGGTATATCAGTGGGAAAAACGTCCATCCCAAGGGAGTTTTGCGGCACCGTTCCGTCGAAAATGAAAGTGCTAAAAACCCACCAAACATGAGTTTTAGGTCAAACGAAGATGATTGGGTGCGTCCGTTGTGAAAAATTAAACTATGAGTTTTTCGGTGCATTAGTGGGAAAAATAGCCCTCCTGCGCGAGTTTTGCGGCACCGTTCCGTCGGAAATGAAAGTGCCAAAAACCCACCAAACATGAGTTTTGGGTCAAACGGAGATGATTGGGTGTGTTCGTTGTGAAAAATTCAACTACGAGTTTTTCGGTGCATTGGTGGAAAAAATGGGCCTCCCGTGCGAGTTTTGCGACACCGTCCCCTCAGAAATGAAAGGGCCAAAAACCCACCAAACATATGGGTCAAACGGAGATGATTGGGTGCGTTGGTTGCAAAAAATTCAACTGCAAGTTTCTATGGTGAATCAGTGGGAAAACGGCCATCTCAAGCGAGTTTTTCGGCACCGTTCCGTCGGAAATGAAAGTGCTAAAAACCCACCAAACATGTGTTTTGGGTCAAATGCAGATGATTGGGTGTGTCCATTGTGAAAAATTGAACTATGAGTTTTTCGGTGCATTAGTGGGGAAAACAGCCCTCCCAGGCGATTGTTGCGGCACCGTTCTATCGGAAATGAAAGTGCCAAAAACCCACCAAACATGAGTTTTGGGCCAAACGGGGATGAATGGGTGTGTCCTTTGCGAAAAATTAAAGTATGACTTTTTCGGTGCATTAGTGGGAAAACAGCCCTCCCGAGCGAGTTTTGCGGCACCGTTTCGTCGGAAATGAAAGTGCCAAAAACCCACCAAACATGAGTTTTGGGTTAAACGAAGATGATTTGGTGCGTTCGTTGTGAGAAATTCAACTGCGAGTTTTTTTGGTGAATCAGTGGGAAAAATCGCGAGTTTTGCGGCACCGTTCCGTCTAAAATGAAAGTGCCAAAAACCCACCAAACAAGAGTTTTGGGTCAAACGGAGATGATTGGGTGCGTTCGTTGTGAGAAATTGAACTGCGAGTTTTTTTTGTGTATCGGTGGGAAAAACAGCCATCCCAAGGGAGTTTTGTGGCACCGTTCCGTCGGAAATGAAAGTGCTAAAAACCCACCAAACATGAGTTTTGCGTCAAACGGAGATGATTGGGTGTGTCCATTGTGAAAAATTAAACTATGCGGTTTTCGATGCATTAGTGGGAAAAACAGCCCTCCCACGCGAGTTTTGTGGCACCGTTCCATCGCAAATGAAAGTACCAAAAACCCACCAAACATGAGTTTTGGGCCAAACGTGTATGATTGGGTGCGTCCTTTGCGAAAAATTAAACTACGAGTTTTTCGGTGCATTAGTGGGAAAAACAGCCCTCCCGGGCGAGTGTTGCGGCACCGTTCCGTCGGAAATGAAAGTGCCAAAAACCCACCAAACATGAGTTTTGGGCCAAACGGGGATGAATGGGTGTGTCCTTTGCGAAAAATTAAACTATGACTTTTTCGGTGCATTAGTGAGAAAACAGCCCTCCCGAGCGAGTTTTGCGGCATCGTTCCGTCGGAAATGAAAGTGCCAAAGACCCACAAAACATGAGTTTTGGGTTAAACGAAGATGATTGGGTGCGTTCGTTGTGAGAAATTCAACTGCGAGTTTTTTTGGTGAATCAGTGGGAAAAATGGCCATCCCAAGAGAGTTTTGCAGCACCGTTCCGTTGTTAATGAAAGTGCTAAAAACCCACCAAACATGAGTTTTGGGTCAAATGGAGATGATTGGGTGTGTCTGTTGTGAAAAATTAAACTATGAGTTTTTCGGTGCATTAGTGGGAAAAATAGCCCTCCTGCGCGAGTTTTGCGGCACCTTTCCGTCGGAAATGAATGTACCAAAAACCCACCAAACATGAGTTTTGGGTCAAACGAAGATGATTGGGTGCGTTCGTTGCGAGAAATTGAACTGCGAGTTTTTTTTGGTGTATCAGTGGGAAAAACAGCCATCCCAAGGGAGTTTTGCGGCACTGTTCCGTCGGGAATGAAAGTGCCAAAAACCCACCAAACATGAGTTTTGGGTTAAACGGAGATGATTGGGTGCATTCATTGTGAAAAATCCAACTGTGAGTTTTTCAGTGCATTGGTGGAAAAAATGGCCCTTCCGCACGAGTTTTACGGCACCGTTCCATAGCAAATGAAAGTGCCCAAAACCCACCGAACATGAGTTTTGGGTTAGACGAAGATGATTGGGTGCGTTCGTTGTGAAAAATCCAACTGCGAGATTTTTGGTGCATTGGTGGAAAAAATTGCACTCCCGCACGAGTTTTACGTTCGTTGTGAAAAATCCAACTGCGAGTTTTTTGGTCCATTGGTGGAAAAAATGGCACTCCCGCACGAGTTTTATGGCACCGTTCCAAAGGAAATAAAAGTGCCCAAAATCCACCAAACATGAGTTTTGGGTCAAACGGAGATGATTGGGTGCGTCCATTGTGAAAAATTCAACTGCGAGTTTTTCGGTGCATTGGTGGAACAAATGGTCGTCCAGCGCGAGTTTTGCGGCACCGTTCCGTCAGAAATGAAAGTGCCAAAAACCCACCAAACATATGTTTTGGGTCAAACGGAGATGATTGGGTGCGTTGGTTGCGAAAATTCAACTGCAAGTTTCTTTGGTGAATTAGTGGGAAAAATGGCCATCCAAAGCGAGTTTTGCGGCACCGTTCCATCGGAAATGAAAGTGCCAAAAACCCACCAAACATGAGTTTTGGGTCAAATGGAGATGATTGGGTGTGTCCGTTGTGAAAAATTAAACTATGAGTTTTTCGGTGCATTAGTGGGAAAAAATAGCCCTCCCGCGCGAGTTTTGCGGCACTGTTCTGTCAGAAATGAAAGTGCCAAAAACCCACCAAACATGAGTTTTGGGTCAAACGGAGATGATTGGGGGCGTCCGTTGTGAAAAATTCAACTACGAGTTTTTCGGTGCATTGGTGGAAAAAATGGGCCTCCTGTGCGAGTTTTGCGGCACCGTTCCCTCAGAAATGAAAGGGCCAAAAACCCACCAAACATATGTTTTGGGTCAAACGGAGATGATTGGGTGCGTTGGTTGCGAAAATTCAACTGCAAGTCTCTTTGGTGAATTAGTGGGAAAAACGGCCATCCAAAGCGAGTTTTGCGGCACCGTTCCATCGGAAATGAAAGTGCCAAAAACCCACCAAACATGAGTTTTGGGTCAAATGCAGATGATTGGGTGTGTCCGTTGTGAAAAATTTAACTATGAGTTTTTGGGTGCATTAGCGGGAAAAACAGCCCTCCCAGGCGAGTGTTGCGGCACCGTTCTATCGGAAATGAAAGTGCCAAAAACCCACCAAACATGAGTTTTGGGCCAAACGGGGATGAATGGGTGCGTCCTTTATGAAAAAATAAACCATGACTTTTTCGGTGCATTAGTGGGAAAAACAGCCCTCCCGAGCGAGTTTTGCAGCACTATTCCATCGGAAATGAAAGTGCCAAAAATCCAGCAAACATGAGTTTTGGGCCAAACGGGGATGATTGGGTGCGTCCTTTGCGAAAAGTTAAACTACGAGTTTTTCGCCGCATTAGTGGGAAAAACAGCCCTCCCGGGCGAGTTTTGCGGCACCGTTCCGACGAAAATGAAAGTGCCAAAAACCCACCAAACATGAGTTTTGGGTTAGACAGAGATGATTGGTTGCGTTCGTTGTGAAAAATCCAACTGTGAGTTTTTTGGTGCATTGTGGAAAAAATGGCCCTCCCGCACGAGTTTTATGACACCGTTCCGTCAGAAATGAAAGTGCCAAAAACCCACCAAACATGAGTTTTGGGTTAAACGGAGATGATTGGGTGCATTCGTTGTGAAAAATCCAACTGCGAGTTTTTCAGTGCATTGGTGGAAAAAATGGCCCTCCCGCACGAGTTTTACGGCACCGTTCCATAGGAAATGAAAATGCCCAAAACCCACCAAACATGAGTTTTGGGTCAAACGGAGATGATTGGGTGCGTCCATTGTGAAAAATTCAACTGTGAGTTTTTCGGTGCATTGGTGGAACAAATGGCCGCCCAGCGCGAGTTTTGCGGCACCGTTCCGTCAGAAATGAAAGTGCCAAAAACACACCAAACATGAGTTTTGGGTCAAACGGAGATGATTGGGTGCGTTCGTTGCGAGAAATTCAACTGCGAGTTTTTTAGGTGTATCAGTGGGAAAAACGTCCATCCCAAGGGAGTTTTGCGGCACTGTTCCGTCGAAAATGAAAGTGCTAAAAACCCACCAAACATGAGTTTTAGGTCAAACGAAGATGATTGAGTGCGTCCGTTGTGAAAAATTAAACTATGAGTTTTTCGGTGCATTAGTGGGAAAAATAGCCCTCCTGCGCGAGTTTTGCGGCACCGTTCCGTCGGAAATGAAAGTGCCAAAAACCCACCAAACATGAGTTTTGGGTCAAACGGAGATGATTGGGTGTGTTCGTTGTGAAAAATTCAACTACGAGTTTTTCGGTGCATTGGTGGAAAAAATGGGCCTCCCGTGCGAGTTTTGCGACACCGTCCCCTCAGAAATGAAAGGGCTAAAAACCCACCAAACATATGGGTCAAACGGAGATGATTGGGTGCGTTGGTTGCAAAAAATTCAACTGCAAGTTTCTATGGTGAATCAGTGGGAAAACGGCCATCTCAAGCGAGTTTTTCGGCACCGTTCCGTCGGAAATGAAAGTGCTAAAAACCCACCAAACATGTGTTTTGGGTCAAATGCAGATGATTGGGTGTGTCCATTGTGAAAAATTGAACTATGAGTTTTTCGGTGCATTAGTGGGGAAAACAGCCCTCCCAGGCGATTGTTGCGGCACCGTTCTATCGGAAATGAAAGTGCCAAAAACCCACCAAACATGAGTTTTGGGCCAAACGGGGATGAATGGGTGTGTCCTTTGCGAAAAATTAAAGTATGACTTTTTCGGTGCATTAGTGGGAAAACAGCCCTCCCGAGCGAGTTTTGCGGCACCGTTCCGTCGGAAATGAAAGTGCCAAAAACCCACCAAACATGAGTTTTGGGTTAAACGAAGATGATTTGGTGCGTTCGTTGTGAGAAATTCAACTGCGAGTTTTTTGGGTCAATCAGTGGGAAAAATCGCGAGTTTTGCGGCACCGTTCCGTCTAAAATGAAAGTGTCAAAAACCCACCAAACAAGAGTTTTGGGTCAAACGGAGATGATTGGGTGCGTTCGTTGCGAGAAATTGAACTGCGAGTTTTTTTTGGTGTATCGGTGGGAAAAACAGCCATGCCAAGGGAGTTTTGCGGCACCGTTCCGTCGGAAATGAAAGTGCTAAAAACCCACCAAACATGAGTTTTGGGTCAAACGGAGATGATTGGGTGTGTCCATTGTGAAAAAATAAACTATGCGGTTTTCGGTGCATTAGTGGGAAAAATAGCCCTCCCACGCGAGTTTTGTGGCACCGTTCCATCGCAAATGAAAGTACCAAAAACCCACCAAACATGGGTTTTGGGCCAAACGTGTATGATTGGGTGCGTCCTTTGCGAAAAATTAAACTACGAGTTTTTCGGTGCATTAGTGGGAAAAACAGCCCTCCCGGGCGAGTGTTGCGGCACCGTTCCGTCGGAAATGAAAGTGCGAAAAACCCACCAAACATGAGTTTTGGGCCAAACGGGGATGAATGGGTGTGTCCTTTGCGAAAAATTAAACTATGACTTTTTCGGTGCATTAGTGGGAAAACAGCCCTCCCGAGCGAGTTTTGCGGCATCGTTCCGTCGGAAATGAAAGTGCCAAAGACCCACAAAACATGAGTTTTGGGTTAAACGAAGATGATTGGGTGCGTTCGTTGTGAGAAATTCAACTGCGAGTTTTTTTGGTGAATCAGTGGCAAAAATGGCCATCCCAAGAGAGTTTTGCAGCACCGTTCCGTTGTTAATGAAAGTGCTAAAAACCCACCAAACATGAGTTTTGGGTCAAATGGAGATGATTGGGTGTGTCTGTTGTGAAAAATTAAACTATGAGTTTTTCGGTGCATTAGTGGGAAAAATAGCCCTCCTGCGCGAGTTTTGCGTCACCGTTCCGTCGGAAATGAATGTACCAAAAACCCACCAAACATGAGTTTTGGGTCAAACGAAGATGATTGGGTGCGTTCGTTGCAAGAAATTGAACTGCGAGTTTTTTTTGGTGTATCAGTAGGAAAAACAGCCATCCCAAGGGAGTTTTGCGGCACTGTTCCGTCGGAAATGAAAGTGCCAAAAACCCACCAAACATGAGTTTTGGGTTAAACGGAGATGATTGGGTGCATTCATTGTGAAAAATCCAACTGTGAGTTTTTCAGTCCATTGGTGGAAAAAATGGCCCTTCCGCACGAGTTTTACGGCACCGTTCCATAGCAAATGAAAGTGCCCAAAACCCACCGAACATGAGTTTTGGGTTAGACGAAGATGATTGGGTGCGTTCGTTGTGAAAAATCCAACTGCGAGATTTTTGGTGCATTGGTGGAAAAAATTGCACTCCCGCACGAGTTTTACGTTCGTTGTGAAAAATCCAACTGCGAGTTTTTTGGTGCATTGGTGGAAAAAATGGCACTCCCGCACGAGTTTTACAGCACCATTCCAAAGGAAATAAAAGTGCCCAAAATCCACCAAACATGAGTTTTGGGTCAAACGGAGATGATTGGGTGCGTCCATTGTGAAAAATTCAACTGCGAGTTTTTCGGTGCATTGGTGGAACAAATGGCCGTCCAGCGCGAGTTTTGCGGCACCGTTCCGTCAGAAACGAAAGTGCCAAAAACACACCAAACATGAGTTTTGGGTCAAACGGAGATGATTGGTTGCGTTCGTTGCGAGAAATTCAACTGCGAGTTTTTTAGGTGTATCAGTGGGAAAAACGTCCATCCCAAGGGAGTTTTGCGGCACCGTTCCGTCGAAAATGAAAGTGCTAAAAACCCACCAAACATGAGTTTTAGGTCAAACGAAGATGATTGGGTGCGTCCGTTGTGAAAAATTAAACTATGAGTTTTTCGGTGCATTAGTGGGAAAAATAGCCCTCCTGCGCGAGTTTTGCGGCACCGTTCCGTCGGAAATGAAAGTGCCAAAAACCCACCAAACATGAGTTTTGGGTCAAACGGAGATGATTGGGTGTGTTCGTTGTGAAAAATTCAACTACGAGTTTTTCGGTGCATTGGTGGAAAAAATGGGCCTCCCGTGCGAGTTTTGCGACACCGTCCCCTCAGAAATGAAAGGGCCAAAAACCCACCAAACATATGGGTCAAACGGAGATGATTGGGTGCGTTGGTTGCAAAAAATTCAACTGCAAGTTTCTATGGTGAATCAGTGGGAAAACGGCCATCTCAAGCGAGTTTTTCGGCACCGTTCCGTCGGAAATGAAAGTGCTAAAAACCCACCAAACATGTGTTTTGGGTCAAATGCAGATGATTGGGTGTGTCCATTGTGAAAAATTGAACTATGAGTTTTTCGGTGCATTAGTGGGGAAAACAGCCCTCCCAGGCGATTGTTGCGGCACCGTTCTATCGGAAATGAAAGTGCCAAAAACCCACCAAACATGAGTTTTGGGCCAAACGGGGATGAATGGGTGTGTCCTTTGCGAAAAATTAAAGTATGACTTTTTCGGTGCATTAGTGGGAAAACAGCCCTCCCGAGCGAGTTTTGCGGCACCGTTCCGTCGGAAATGAAAGTGCCAAAAACCCACCAAACATGAGTTTTGGTTAAACGAAGATGATTTGGTGCGTTCGTTGTGAGAAATTCAACTGCGAGTTTTTTGGGTCAATCAGTGGGAAAAATCGCGAGTTTTGCGGCACCGTTCCGTCTAAAATGAAAGTGTCAAAAACCCACCAAACAAGAGTTTTGGGTCAAACGGAGATGATTGGGTGCGTTCGTTGCGAGAAATTGAACTGCGAGTTTTTTTTGGTGTATCGGTGGGAAAAACAGCCATGCCAAGGGAGTTTTGCGGCACCGTTCCGTCGGAAATGAAAGTGCTAAAAACCCACCAAACATGAGTTTTGGGTCAAACGGAGATGATTGGGTGTGTCCATTGTGAAAAAATAAACTATGCGGTTTTCGGTGCATTAGTGGGAAAAATAGCCCTCCCACGCGAGTTTTGTGGCACCGTTCCATCGCAAATGAAAGTACCAAAAACCCACCAAACATGGGTTTTGGGCCAAACGTGTATGATTGGGTGCGTCCTTTGCGAAAAATTAAACTACGAGTTTTTCGGTGCATTAGTGGGAAAAACAGCCCTCCCGGGCGAGTGTTGCGGCACCGTTCCGTCGGAAATGAAAGTGCGAAAAACCCACCAAACATGAGTTTTGGGCCAAACGGGGATGAATGGGTGTGTCCTTTGCGAAAAATTAAACTATGACTTTTTCGGTGCACTAGTGGGAAAACAGCCCTCCCGAGCGAGTTTTGCGGCATCGTTCCGTCGGAAATGAAAGTGCCAAAGACCCACAAAACATGAGTTTTGGGTTAAACGAAGATGATTGGGTGCGTTCGTTGTGAGAAATTCAACTGCGAGTTTTTTTGGTGAATCAGTGGCAAAAATGGCCATCCCAAGAGAGTTTTGCAGCACCGTTCCGTTGTTAATGAAAGTGCTAAAAACCCACCAAACATGAGTTTTGGGTCAAATGGAGATGATTGGGTGTGTCTGTTGTGAAAAATTAAACTATGAGTTTTTCGGTGCATTAGTGGGAAAAATAGCCCTCCTGCGCGAGTTTTGCGGCACCGTTCCGTCGGAAATGAATGTACCAAAAACCCACCAAACATGAGTTTTGGGTCAAACGAAGATGATTGGGTGCGTTCGTTGCAAGAAATTGAACTGCGAGTTTTTTTTGGTGTATCAGTAGGAAAAACAGCCATCCCAAGGGAGTTTTGCGGCACTGTTCCGTCGGAAATGAAAGTGCCAAAAACCCACCAAACATGAGTTTTGGGTTAAACGGAGATGATTGGGTGCATTCATTGTGAAAAATCCAACTGTGAGTTTTTCAGTGCATTGGTGGAAAAAATGGCCCTTCCGCACGAGTTTTACGGCACCGTTCCATAGCAAATGAAAGTGCCCAAAACCCACCGAACATGAGTTTTGGGTTAGACGAAGATGATTGGGTGCGTTCGTTGTGAAAAATCCAACTGCGAGATTTTTGGTGCATTGGTGGAAAAAATTGCACTCCCGCACGAGTTTTACGTTCGTTGTGAAAAATCCAACTGCGAGTTTTTTGGTGCATTGGTGGAAAAAATGGCACTCCCGCACGAGTTTTACAGCACCATTCCAAAGGAAATAAAAGTGCCCAAAATCCACCAAACATGAGTTTTGGGTCAAACGGAGATGATTGGGTGCGTCCATTGTGAAAAATTCAACTGCGAGTTTTTCGGTGCATTGGTGGAACAAATGGCCGTCCAGCGCGAGTTTTGCGGCACCGTTCCGTCAGAAATGAAAGTGCCAAAAACACACCAAACATGAGTTTTGGGTCAAACGGAGATGATTGGGTGCGTTCGTTGCGAGAAATTCAACTGCGAGTTTTTTTGGTGTATCAGTGGGAAAAACGGCCATCCCAAGGGAGTTTTGCGGCACCGTTCCGTCGAAAATGAAAGTGCTAAAAACCCACCAAACATGAGTTTTAGGTCAAACGAATATGATTGGGTGCGTCCGTTGTGAAAAATTAAACTATGAGTTTTTCGGTGCATTAGTGGGAAAAATAGCCCTCCCGCGCGAGTTTTGCGGCACCGTTCTGTCGGAAATGAAAGTGCCAAAAACCCACCAAACATGAGTTTTGGGTCAAACGGAGATGATTGGGTGCGTTCGTTGTGAAAAATTCAACTACGAGTTTTTCGGTGCATTGGTGGAAAAAATGGGCCTCCCGTGCGAGTTTTGCGACACCGTCCCCTCAGAAATGAAAGGGCCAAAAACCCACCAAACATATGGGTGAAACGGAGATGATTGGGTGCGTTGGTTGCAAAAAATTCAACTGCAAGTTTCTTTGGTGAATCAGTGGGAAAACAGCCATCCCAAGCGAGTTTTTCGGCACCGTTCCGTCCGAAATGAAAGTGCTAAAAACCCACCAAACATGAGTTTTGGGTCAAATGCAGATGATTGGGTGTGTCCATTGTGAAAAATTTAACTATGAGTTTTTCGGTGCATTAGTGGGGAAAACAGCCCTCCCAGGCGATTGTTGCGGCACCGTTCTATCGGAAATGAAAGTGCCAAAAACCCACCAAACATGAGTTTTGGGCCAAACGGGGATGAATGGGTGTGTCCTTTGCGAAAAATTAAACTATGACTTTTTCGGTGCATTAGTGGGAAAACAGCATCCTGAGCGAGTTTTGCGGCACCGTTCGATCGGAAATGAAAGTGCCAAAAACCCACCAAACATGAGTTTTGGGTTAAGCGAAGATGGTTGGGTGCGTTCGTTGTGAGAAATTCAACTGCAAGTTTTTTTTTTGAATCAGTGGGAAAAATGGCCATCCCAATTTAGTTTTGCGGCACCGTTCCGTCGGAAATGAAAGTGCTAAAAACCCACCAAACATGAGTTTTGGGTCAAATGGAGATGATTGGGTGTGTCTGTTGCGAAAAATTAAACTATGAGTTTTTCGGTTTATTAGTGGGAAAAATAGCCCTCCTGCGCGAGTTTTGCGGCACCGTTCCGTCGGAAATGAAAGTGCCAAAAACCCACCAAACATGAGTTTTGGGTCAAACGGAAATGATTGGGTGCGTTCGTTGCGAGAAATTGAACTGCGAGTTTTTTTTGGTGTATCAGTGGGAAAAACAGCCATCCCAAGGGAGTTTTGCGGCACCGTTCCGTCGGAAATGAATGTTCTAAAAACCCACCAAACATGAGTTTTGGGTCAAACGGAGATGATTGGCTGTGTCCATTGTGAAAAATTAAACTATGAGTTTTTCGGTGCATTAGTGGGAAAAACAGCCCTCCCGCGCGAGTTTTGCGGCACCGTTCCGTCGCAAATGAAAGTACCAAAAACCCACCAAACATGAGTTTTGGGCCAAACGGGGATGATTGGGTGCGTCCTTTGCGAAAAATTAAACTACGACTTTTTCGGAGCATTAGTGGGAAAAACAGCCCTCCCGGGCGAGTGTTGCGGCACCATTCCATCGGAATTGAAAGTGCAAAAACCCACCAAACATGAGTTGTGGGCCAAACGGGGATGAATGGGTGTGTCCTTTGCGAAAAATTAAACTATGACTTTTTCGGTGCATTAGTGGAAAAACAGCCCTCCCGAGCGAGTTTTGCAGCACCGTTCCGTCGGAAATGAAAGTGCCAAAAACCCACCAAACATGAGTTTTGGGCTAAACGAAGATGATTGGGTGCGTTCATTGTGAGAAATTCAACTGCGAGTTTTTTTGGTGAATCAGTGGGAAAAATGGCCATCCCAAGTGAGTTTTGCGGCACCGTTCCGTCGGAAATGAAAGTACTAAAAACCCACCAAACATGAGTTTTGGGTCAAATGGAGATGATTGGGTGTGTCTGTTGTGAAAAATTTAACTATGAGTTTTTCGGTTTATTAGTGGGAAAAATAGCCCTCCTGCGCGAGTTTTGCGGCACCGTTCCGTCGGAAATGAAAGTGCCAAAAACCCACCAAACATGAGTTTTGGGTCAAACGGAAATGATTGGGTGCGTTCGTTGCGAGAAATTGAACTGCGAGTTTTTTTTGGTGTATCAGTGGGAAAAACAGCCATCCCAAGGGAGTTTTGCGGCACTGTTCCGTCGGAAATGAAAGTGCTAAAAACCCACCAAACATGAGTTTTGGGTCGAACGGAGATGATTGGCTGTGTCCATTGTGAAAAATTAAACTATGAGTTTTTCGGTGCATTAGTGGGAAAAACAGCCCTCCCGCGCGAGTTTTGCGGCACCGTTCCGTCGCAAATGAAAGTACCAAAAACCCACCAAACATGAGTTTTGGGCCAAACGGGGATGATTGGGTGCGTCCTTTGCGAAAAATTAAACTACGAGTTTTTCGGAGCATTAGTGGGAAAAACAGCCCTCTCGGGCGAGTGTTGCGGCACCATTCCGTCGGAAATGAAAGTGCCAAAAACCCACCAAACATGAGTTGTGGGCCAAACGGGGATGAATGGGTGTGTCCTTTGCGAAAAATTAAACTATGACTTTTTCGGTGCATTAGTGGAAAAACAGCCCTCCCTAGCGAGTTTTGCAGCACCGTTCCGTCGGAAATGAAAGTGCCAAAAACCCACCAAACATGAGTTTTGGGTCAAACAAAGATGATTGGGTGCGTTCGTTGCGAGAAATTGAACTGCGAGTTTTTTTTGGTGTATTAGTGGGAAAAACAGCCATCCTAAGGGAGTTTTGCGGCACCGTTCCGTCGGAAATGAAAGTGCCAAAAACCCACCAAACATGAGTTTTGGGTTAAACGGAGATGATTGGGTGCATTCGTTGTGAAAAATCCAACTGTGAGTTTTTCAGTCCATTGGTGGAAAAAATGGCCCTTCCGCACGAGTTTTACGGCAGCGTTCCATAGCAAATGAAAGTGCCCAAAACCCACCAAACATGAGTTTTGGGTTAGACGGAGATGATTGGGTGCGTTCGTTGTGAAAAATCCAACTGCGAGTTTTTTGGTGCATTGGTGGAAAAAATGGCACTCCCGCACGAGTTTTACGGCACCGTTCCAAAGGAAATGAAAGTGCCCAAAACCCACCAAACAGGAGTATTGGGTCAAACGGAGATGATTGGGTGCGTCCATTGTGAAAAATTCAACTGCGAGTTTTTCGGTGCATTGGTGGAAAAAATGGTCGTCCAACGCGAGTTTTGCGGCACCGTTCCGTCAGAAATGAAAGTGCCAAAAACACACCAAACATGAGTTTTGGGTCAAACGGAGATGATTGGGTGCGTTCGTTGCGAGAAATTCAACTGCGAGTTTTTTTGGTGTATCAGTTTGAAAAACGGCCATCCCAAGGGAGTTTTGCGGCACCGTTCCGTCGAAAATGAAAGTGCTAAAAACCCACCAAACATGAGTTTTAGGTCAAACGAAGATGATTGGGTGCGTCCGTTGCAAAAAATTCAACTACGAGTTTCTTTGGTGAATCTGTGGGGAAAACCCAAGCGCGTTTTGCAACACCGTTCTGTCGGAAATGAAGGTGCCAACAAACCCACCAAACATGAGTTTTGGGTCAAATGCAGATGATTGGGTGTGTTCGTTGTGAAAAATTAAACTATGAGTTTTTCGGTGCATTAGTGGGAAAACAGCCCTCCCAGGCGAGTGTTGCGGCACGGTTCCATCGGAAACGAAACTGCCAAAAACCCACCAAACATGAGTTTTGGGCCAAACGGGGATGATTGGGTGCGTCCTTTGCGAAAAATTAAAGTATGAGTTTTTCGGTGCATTAGTGGGAAAAGTAGCCCTCCCGAGCGAGTTTTGCGGCACCGTTCCGTCAGAAATGAAAGTGCCAAAAACACACCAAACATGAGTTTTGGGTCAAACCGAGATGATTGGGTGCGTTCGTTGCGAGAAATTCAACTGCGAGTTTTTTTGGTGTATCAGTGGGAAAAACGGCCATCCCAAGGGAGTTTTGCGGCACCGTTCCGTCGGAAATGAAAGTGCTAAAAACCCACCAAACATGAGTTTTAGGTCAAACGAAGATGATTGGGTGCGTTCGTTGTGAAAAATCCAACTGCGAGTTTTTTGGTGCATTGGTGGAAAAAATGGCACTCTCGCACGAGTTTTACAGCACCGTTCCAAAGGAAATGAAAGTGCCCAAAACCCACCAAACATGAGTATTGGGTCAAACGGAGATGATTGGGTGCGTCCATTGTGAAAAATTCAACTGCGAGTTTTTCGGTGCATTGGTGGAAAAAATGGTCGTCCAGCGCGAGTTTTGCGGCACCGTTCCGTCAGAAATGAAAGTGCCAAAAACACACCAAACATGAGTGTTGGGTCAAACGGAGATGATTGGGTGCGTTCTTTGCGAGAAATTCAACTGCGAGTTTTTTTGGTGTATCAGTTTGAAAAACGGCCATCCCAAGGGAGTTTTGCGGCACCGTTCCGTCGAAAATGAAAGTTCTAAAAACCCACCAAACATGTGTTTTAGGTCAAACGAAGATGATTGGGTGCGTCCGTTGCAAAAAATTCAACTGCGAGTTTTTCGGTGCATTGGTGAAAAAACGGCCCTACCGCACGAGTTTTGCAGTACCGTTCCGTTGTAGATGAAAGTGCCGAAAACCCACCAAACTTGAGTTTCAGGTCAAACGGAGATGATTGGGTGCGTCCGTTGCGAAAAATTCAACTGCGAGTTTTTTTGTGAAATCGTGGGAAAACGGCCATCCCGCGCGAGATTTGCGGCACCGTTCCGTCAAAAATGAAAGTGCCAAAACCCACTAAACAAGAGTTTTGGGTCAAACAGAGATGATTGGGTGCGTTTGTTGCTAAAAAATGAACTGCGAGTTTTTCGGTGCATTGGTGAAAAAAGGCCCACCCGCACGAGTTTTGCGACACTGTTTCGTTGGAAATGAAAGTACCAAAAACCCACCAACCATGAGTTTCGGGTCTAACGGAGATGATTGGGTGCGTCCTTTGCGAAAAATTCAACTACGAGTTTCTTTGGTGAATCTGTGGGGAAATCCCAAGCGGGTTTTGCAACACCGTTCTGTCGGAAATGAAAGTGCCAACAAACCCACCAAACATGAGTTTTGGGTCAAATGTAGATGATTGGGTGTGTCCGTTGTGAAAAATTAAACTATGAGTTTTTCAGTGCATTAGTGGGAAAAACAGACCTCCCAGGCGAGTGTTGCGGCACCGTTCCATCGGAAATGAAACTGCCAAAAACCCACCAAACAAGAGTTTTGGGCCAAACGGGGATGATTGGGTGCGTCCTTTGCGAAAAATTAAACTATGAGTTTTTCGGTGCATTAGTGGGAAAAATAGCCCTCCCGAGCGAGTTTTGCGGCACCGTTCCGTCAGAAATGGAAGTGCCAAAAACACACCAAACATGAGTTTTGGGTCAAACGGAGATGATTGGGTGCGTTCGTTGCGAGAAATTCAACTGCGAGTTTTTTTGGTGTATCAGTGGGAAAAACGGCCATCCCAAGGGAGTTTTGCGGCACCGTTCCGTCGGAAATGAATGTGCTAAAAACCCACCAAACATGAGTTTTAGGTCAAACTAAGATGATTGGGTGCGTCTGTTGCAAAAAATTCAACTGCGAGTTTTTCGGTGCATTGGTGAAAAACGGCCATACCGCACGAGTTTTGCGGCACCGTTCCGTCGGAGATGAAAGTGCCAAAAACCCACCAAACTTGAGTTTCAGGTCAAACGAAGATGATTGGGTGCGTCCGTTGAAAAAATTGAACTGCGAGTTTTTTTGTGAATCCGTGGGAAAAACGGCCATCCCGCGCGAGATTTGCGGCACCGTTCCGTCGAAAATGAAAGTGCCAAAAACCCACCAAACAAGAGTTTTGGGTCAAACGGAGATGATTGGGCGCGTCTGTTGCTAAAAATTGAACTGCGAGTTTTTGGTGCATTGGTGAAAAAGGCCCTTTCGCACGAGTTTTGCGGCACTATATCGTTGGAAATGAAAGTGCCAAAAACCCACCAAACATGAGTTTCGTATCCAACGGAGATGATTGGGTGCGACCGTTACGAAAAATTCAACTGCGAGTTTCTTTGGTGAATCAGTGGGGAAAACGGCCATCCCAAGCGAGTTTAGCAACACCGTTCGGTCGGAAATGAAAGTGCCAACAAACCCACCAAACATGAGTTTTGGGTCAAATGTAGATGATTGGGTGTGTCCGTCGTGAAAAATTAAACTATGAGTTTTTCGGTGCATTAGTGGGAAAAACAACCCTCCCAGGCGAGTGTTTCGGCACCGTTCCATCAGAAATGAAACTGCCAAAAACCCACCAAACATGAGTTTTGGGCCAAACGGGGATGATTGGGTGCGTCCTTTGCGAAAAATTAAACTATGAGTTTTTCGGTGCATTAGTGGGAAAAACAGCCCTCCCGAGCGAGTTTTGCGGCACCGTTCCGTCAGAAATAAAAGTGCCAAAAATAAACCAAACATGAGTTATGGGTTAAACAAAGATGATTGGGTGCGTTTGTTGTGAGAAATTCAACTACGAGTTTTTTTGGTGAATCAGTGGGAAAAATGGCCATCCCAAGCGAGTTTTGCGGCACCGTTCCGTCGGAAATGAAAGTGCTAAAAACCCAGCAAGCATGAGTTTTGGGTCAAATGGAGATGATTGGGTGTGTCCGTTGTGAAAAATTAAAATATGAGTTTTTCGGTGCATTAGTGGGAAAAAATAGCCCTCCCGCGCGAGTTTTGCGGCACCGTTCCGTCGGAAATGAAAGTGCCAAAACGCACCAAACATGAGTTTTGGGTCAAACGAAGATGATTGGGTGCGTCCGTTGATAAAAATTCAACTGCGAGTTTTTCGTTGCATTGGTGGAAAAAATGGGCCTCCCGTGCGAGTTTTGCGACACCGTCCCCTCAAAAATGAAAGGGCCAAAAACCCACCAAACATATGGGTCAAACGGAGATGATTGGGTGCGTTGGTTGCGAAAAATTCAACTGCGAGTTTCTTTGGTGAATCAGTGGGAAAACGGCCATCCCATGCGAGTTTTCCGGCACCGTTCCGTCGGAAATGAAAGTGCCAAAAACCCACCAAACAAGAGTTTTGGATGAAATGCAGATGATTGGGTGTGTCCGTTGTGAAAAATTTAACTATGAGTTTTTTAGTGCATTAGTGGGGAAAACAGCCCTCCCAGGCGAGTGTTGCGGCACCGTTCCATCGGAAATGAAAGTGCCAAAAACCCACCAAACATGTGTTTTGGGCCAAACGGGGATGAATGGGTGCGTCCTTTGCGAAAAATTAAACTATGACTTTTTCGGTGCATTAGTGGGAAAAACAGCCCTCCCGAGCGAGTTTTGCGGCACCGTTCCGTCGGAAATGAAAGTGCCAAAAACCCACCAAACATGAGTTTTGGGTTAAACGAAGATTATTGGGTGCGTTCGTTGTGAGAAATTCAACTACAAGTTTTTTTTGATGAATCAGTGCAAAAAACGGCCATCCCAAGCGAGTTTTGCGGCACCGTTCCGTCAGAAATGAAAGTGCTAAAAACCCACCAAACATGAGTTTTGGGTCAAATGGAGATGATTGGGTGTGTCTGTTGTGAAAAATTAAACTATGAGTTTTTCGGTGCATTAGTGGGAAAAATAGCCCTCCTGCGCGAGTTTTGCGGCACCGTTCCGTCGGAAATGAAAGTGCCAAAAACCCACCAAACATGAGTTTTGGGTCAAACGGAGATGATTGGGTGCGTTCGTTGCGAGAAATTGAACTGCGAGTTTTTTTTGGTGTATCAGTGGGAAAAAGAGCCATCCCAAGGGAGTTTTTCGGCACCGTTCCGTCGGAAATGAAAGAGTTAAAAACCCACCAAACATGAGTTTTGGGTCAAACGGAGATGATTGGGTGCGTTCGTTGCGAGAAATTGAACTGCGAGTTTTTTTTGGTGTATCAGTGGGAAAAAGAGCCATCCCAAGGGAGTTTTTCGGCACCGTTCCGTCGGAAATGAAAGAGTTAAAAACCCACCAAACATGAGTTTTGGGTCAAATGGAGATGATTGGGTGCGTTCGTTGCGAGAAATTCAACTACAAGTTTTTTTTGGTGTATCAGTGGGAAAAACAGCCATCTCAAGGGAGTTTTGCGGCACTGTTCCGTCGAAAATGAAAGTGTTAAAAACCCACCAAACATGAGTTTTGGGTCAAACGGAGATGATTGTGTGTGTCCATTGTAAAAAATTAAACTATGAGTTTTTCGGTGCATTAGTGGGAAAAACAGCCCTCCCACGCGAGTTTTACGGCACCGTTCCATCGCAAATGAAAGTACCAAAAACCCACCAAACATGAGTTTTGGGCCAAACAGGGATGATTGGGTGTGTCCTTTGCGAAAAATTAAACTACGAGTTTTTTGGTGCATTAGTGGGAAAAACAGCCCTCCCGGGCGAGTTTTGCGGCACCGTTCCGACGAAAATGAAAGTGCCAAAAACCAACCAAACATGAGTTTTGGGTTAAACGGAGATGATTGGGTGCATTCGTTGTGAAAAATCCAACTGCGAGTTTTTCAGTGCATTGGTGGAAAAATGGCCCTCTCGCACGAGTTTTACGGCACAGTTCCATAGCGAATGAAAGTGCCCAAAACCCACCAAACATGAGTTTTGGGTTAGACGGAGATGATTGGGTGCGTTCGTTGTGAAAAATCCAACTGTGAGTTTTTATGTGCATTGGTGGAAAAAATGGCCATCCCGCACGAGTTTTACGACACCGTTCCAAAGGAAATGAAAGTGCCCAAAACCCACCAAACATGAGTTTTGGGTCAAACGGAGATGATTGGGTCCGTCCGTTGTGAAAAATTCAACTGCGAGTTTTTCGGTGCATTAGTGGAAAAAATGGCCGTCCAACGCGAGTTCTGCGGCACCGTTGCGTCAGAAATGAAGGTGCCAAAAACACACCATACATGAGTTTTGAGTCAAACGAAGATGATTGGGTGCGTTCGTTGCGAGAAATTCGACTGCGAGTTTTTCGGTGTATCAGTGGGAAAAACAGTCATCCCAAGTGAGTTTTGCGGCACCGTTCCGTCGGAAATGAAAGGGCTAAAAACCCACCAAACATGAGTTTTAGGTCAAACGAAGATGATTGGGTGTGTCCGTTGCAAAAAATTCAACCGCGAGTTTTTCGGTGCATTGGTGAAAAAACGGCCCTACCGCACGAGTTTTGCGGCACTGTTTCGTCGGAAATGAAAGTGCCAAAAACCCACCAAACACGAGTTTCGGGTCTAACGGAGATGATTGGGTGCGACCGTTGCGAAAAATTCAACTGCGAGTTTCTTTGGTGAATCAGTGGGGAAAACGGCCATCCCAAGCGAGTTTTGCAACACCGTTCCGTCGGAAATGAAAGTGCCAACAAACCCACCAAACATGAGTTTTGGGTCAAATGCAGATGATTGGGTGTGTCCGTTGTGAAAAATTAAACTATGAGTTTTTCGGTGCATTAGTGGGAAAAACAGCCCTCCCAGGCGAGTGTTGCGGTACCATTCCATCTGAAATGAAACTGCCAAAAACCCACCAAACATGAGTTTTGGGCCAAACGGGGATGATTGGGTGTCCTTTGCGAAAAATTAAACTATGAGTTTTTCGGTGCATTAGTGGGAAAAACAGCCCTCCCGAGCGAGTTTTGTGGCACCGTTCCGTCAGAAATGAAAGTGCCAAAAACAAACCAAACATGAGTTCTGGGTTAAACGAAGATGATTGGGTGCGTTTGTTGTGAGAAATTCAACTACGAGTTTTTTTGGTGAATCAGTGGGAAAAATGGCCATCCCAAGCGAGTTTTGCGGCACCATTCCGTCAGAAATGAAAGTGGTAAAAACCTAGCAAACATGAGTTTTGAGTCAAATGGAGATGATTAGGTGTGTCCGTTGTGAAAAATTAAACTATGAGTTTTTCGGTGCAGTAGTGGGAAAAAATAGCCCTCCCGCGCGAGTTTTGCGGCACCGTTCCATCGGAAATAAAAGTGCCAAAAACCCACCAAACATGAGTTTTGGGTCAAACGGAGATGATTGGGAGCGTTCGTTGCGAGAAATTCCACTGCGAGTTTTTTTGGTGTATCAGTGGGAAAAACAGCCATCCCAATGGAGTTTTACGGCACCGTTCCGTCGGAAATGAAAGTGCTAAAAACCCACCAAACATGAGTTCTGGGTCAAACGGAGATGATTGGGTGTGTCCATTGTGAAAAATTAAACTATGAGTTTTTCGGTGCATTAGTGGGAAAAACAGCCCTCCCACGCGAGTTTTGCGGCACCGTTCCATCGCAAATGAAAGTACTAAAAACCCACCAAACATGAGTTTTGGGTCAAATGGAGATGATTGGGTGTGTCTGTTGTGAAAAATTTAACTATGAGTTTTTCGGTTTATTAGTGGGAAAAATAGCCCTCCTGCGCGAGTTTTGCGGCACCGTTCCGTCGGAAATGAAAGTGCCAAAAACCCACCAAACATGAGTTTTGGGTCAAACGGAAATGATTGGGTGCGTTCGTTGCGAGAAATTGAACTGCGAGTTTTTTTTGGTGTATCAGTGGGAAAAACAGCCATCCCAAGAGAGTTTTACGGTACCGTTCCGTCGGAAATGAAAGTGCTAAACACCCACCAAACATGAGTTTTGGGTCAAATGGAGATGATTGGGTGTGTCTGTTGTGAAAAATTAAACTATGAGTTTTTCGGTGCATTAGTGGGAGAAATAGCCCTCCTGCGTGAGTTTTGCGGCACCGTTCCGTCGGAAATGAAAGTGCCAAAAACCCACCAAACATGAGTTTTGGGTCAAACGAAGATGATTGGGTGCGTTCGTTGCGAGAAATTCAACTGCAAGTTTTTTTTGGTGTATCAGTGGGAAAAACAGCCATCTCAAGGGAGTTTTGCGGCACCGTTCCGTCAGAAATGAAAGTGTTAAAAGCCCACCAAACATGAGTTTTGGGTCAAATGGAGATGATTGGGTGTGTCCATTGTAAAAAATTAAACTATGAGTTTTTTCGGTGCATTAGTGGGAAAAACAGCCCTCCCACTCGAGTTTTGCGGCACCGTTCCGACGAAAATGAAAGTGCCAAAAACCCACCAAACATGAGATTTGGGTTAAACGGAGATGATTGGGTGAATTCGTTGTGAAAAATCCAACTGCGAGTTTTTCAGTGCATTGGTGGAAAAATGGCCCTCTCGCACGAGTTTTACGGCACAGTTCCATTGCAAATGAAAGTACCAAAAACCCACCAAACATGAGTTTTGGGCCAAACGGGGATGATTGGGTGCGTCCTTTGTGAAAAATTAAACTACGAGTTTTTTGGTGCATTAGTGGGAAAAACAGCCCTCCCGGGCGAGTTTTGCGGCACCGTTCCGACGAAAATGAAAGTGCCAAAAACCCACCAAACATGAGTTTTGGGTTAGACGGAGATGATTGGGTGCGTTCGTTGTGAAAAATCCAACTGTGAGTTTTTCGGTGCATTGGTGGAAAAAATGGCCCTCCCGCACGAGTTTTAGGACACCGTTCCAAAGGAAATGAAAGTGCTCAAAACCCACCAAACAAGAGTTTTGGGTCAAACGGAGATGATTGGGTGCGTCCGTTGTGAAAAATTCAACTGCGAGTTTTTCGTTGCATTAGTGGAAAAAATGGCCGTCCAGCGCGAGTTCTGCGGCACCGTTCCGTCAGAAATGAGAGTGCCAAAAACACACCAAACATGAGTTTTGGGTCAAACGGAGATGATTGGGTGCGTTCGTTGCGAGAAATTCGACTGCGAGTCTTTTGGTGTATCAGTGGGAAAAACGGCCATCCCAAGTGAGTTTTGCGGCACCGTTCCGTCGGAAATGAAAGTGCTAAAAACCCACCAAACATGAATTTTAGGTCAAACGAAGATGATTGGGTGTGTCCGTTGCAAAAAATTCAACGGCGAGTTTTTCGGTGCATTGGTGAAAAAACAGCCCTACCGCACGAGTTTTGCGGCACTGTTTCGTCAGAAATGAAAGTGCCAAAAACCCACCAAACACGAGTTTCGGGTCTAACGGAGATGATTGGGTGCGACCGTTGTGAAAAATTCAACTGCGAGTTCCTTTGGTGAATCAGTGGGGAAAACGGCCATCCCAAGCGAGTTTTGCAACACCGTTCCGTCGGAAATGAAAGTGCCAACAAACCCACCAAACATGAGTTTTGGGTCAAATGCAGATGATTGGGTGTGTCTGTTGTGAAAAATTAAACTATGAGTTTTTCGGTGCATTAGTGGGAGAAATAGCCCTCCTGCGTGAGTTTTGCGGCACCGTTTCGTCGGAAATGAAAGTGCCAAAAACCCACCAAACATGAGTTTTGGGTCAAACGAAGATGATTGGGTGCGTTCGTTGCGAGAAATTCAACTGGAAGTTTTTTTTGGTGTATCAGTGGGAAAAACAGCCATCTCAAGGGAGTTTTGCGGCACCGTTCCGTCAGAAATGAAAGTGTTAAAAGCCCACCAAACATGAGTTCTGGGTCAAATGGAGATGATTGGGTGTGTCCATTGTAAAAAATTAAACTATGAGTTTTTCGGTGCATTAGTGGGAAAAACAGCCCTCCCACGCGAGTTTTGCGGCACCGTTCCGACGAAAATGAAAGTGCCAAAAACCCACCAAACATGAGTTTTGGGTCAAACGGAGATGATTGGGTGCGTTCGTTGCGAGAAATTCGACTGCGAGTCTTTTGGTGTATCAGTGGGAAAAACGGCCATCCCAAGTGAGTTTTGCGGCACCGTTCCGTCGGAAATGAAAGTGCTAAAAACCCACCAAACATGAGTTTTAGGTCAAACGAAGATGATTGGGTGCGTCCGTTGTGAAAAATTCAACTGCGAGTTTTTCGTTGCATTAGTGGAAAAAATGGCCGTCCAGCGCGAGTTCTGCGGCACCGTTCCGTCAGAAATGAGAGTGCCAAAAACACACCAAACATGAGTTTTGGGTCAAACGGAGATGATTGGGTGCGTTCGTTGCGAGAAATTCAACTGCGAGTCTTTTGGTGTATCAGTGGGAAAAACGGCCATCCCAAGTGAGTTTTGCGGCACCGTTCCGTCGGAAATGAAAGTGCTAAAAACCCACCAAACATGAGTTTTAGGTCAAACGAAGATGATTGGGTGTGTCCGTTGTAAAATTCAACGGCGAGTTTTTCGGTGCATTGGTGAAAAAACGGCCCTACCGCACGAGTTTTGCGGCACTGTTTCGTCAGAAATGAAAGTGCCAAAAACCCACCAAACACGAGTTTCGGGTCTAACGGAGATGATTGGGTGCGACCGTTGTGAAAAATTCAACTGCGAGTTCCTTTGGTGAATCAGTGGGGAAAACGGCCATCCCAAGCGAGTTTTGCAACACCGTTCCGTCGGAAATGAAAGTGCCAACAAACCCACCAAACATGAGTTTTGGGTCAAATGCAGATGATTGGGTGTGTCCGTTGTGAAAAATTAAACTATGAGTTTTTCGGTGCATTAGTGGGAAAAACAGCCCACCCAGGCGAGTGTTGCGGTATCGTTCCATCAGAAATGAAACTGCCAAAAACCCACCAAACATGAGTTTTGGGTCAAATGCAGATGATTGGGTGTGTCCGTTGTGAAAAATTAAACTATGAGTTTTTCGGTGCATTAGTGGGAAAAACAGCCCACCCAGGCGAGTGTTGCGGTATCGTTCCATCAGAAATAAAACTGCCAAAAACCCACCAAACATGAGTTTTGGGCCAAACGGGGATGATTGGGTGCGCCCTTTGCGAAAAATTAAACTAAGAGTTTTTCGGTGCATTAGTGGAAAAACAGCCCTCCCGAGCGAGTTTTGCGGCACCATTCCGTCAGAAATGAAAGGGCCAAAAACAAACCAAACATGAGTTCTGGGTTAAACGAAGACGATTGGGTGCGTTTGTTGTGAGAAATTCAACTACGAGTTTTTTTGGTGAATCAGTGGGAAAAATGGCCATCCCAAGTGAGTTTTGCGGCACCGTTCCGTCGGAAATGAAAGTGCTAAAAACCTAGCAAACATGAGTTTTGGGTCAAATGAAGATGATTGGGTGTGTCCGTTGTGAAAAATTAAACTATGAGTTTTTCAATGATTTAGTGGGAAAAAATAACCCTCCCGCGCGAGTTTTGCGGCACCGTTCCGTCGGAAATGAAAGTGCCAAAAACCCACCAAACGTGAGTTTGGGGTCAAACGGAGATGATTGGGTGCGTCCGTTGTGAAAAATTCAACCGCGAGTTTTTCGGTGCATTGGTGGAAAAAATGGGCCTCCCGTGCGAGTTTTGCGACACCGTCCCCTCAGAAATGAAAGGGCCAAAAACCCACCAAACATATGGGTCAAACGGAGATGATTGGGTGCGTTGGTTGCGAAAAATTCAACTGCGAGCTTCTTTGGTGAATCAATGGGAAAACGGCCATCCCAAGCGAGTTTTCCGGCACCGTTCCGTCGGAAATGAATGTGCTAAAAACCCAGCAAACATGAGTTTTGGGTCAAATGGAAATGATTGGGTGTGTCCGTTGTGAAAAATTAAGCTATGAGTTTTTCGGTGCATTAGTGGGAAAAAATAGCCCTCCCGCGCGAGTTTTGCGGCACCGTTCCGTCGGAAATGAAAGTGCCAAAAACCCACCAAACATGAGTTTTGGGTCAAACGGAGATGATTGGGTGCGTTCGTTGCGAGAAATTCAATTGCGAGTTTTTTTGGTGTATCATTGGGAAAAACAGCAATCCCAATGGAGTTTTGCGGCACCGTTACGTCGGAAATGAAAGTGCTAAAAACCCACCAAACATGAGTTTTGGGTCAAACGGAGATGATTGGGTGTGTCCATTTTGAAAAATTAAACTATGAGTTTTTCGGTGCATTAGTGGGAAAAACAGCCCTCCCACACGAGTTTTGCGGCCCCGTTCCATCGCAAATGAAAGTACCACAAACCCACCAAACATGAGTTTTGGGCCAAACGGGGATGATTGGGTGCGTCCTTTGCGAAAAAATAAACTACGAGTTTTTCGGTGCATTAGTGGGAAAACAGCCCTCCCGGGCGAGTTTTGCGGTACCGCTCCGTCAGGAATGGAAGTGCCAAAAAACCACCAAACATGAGTTTTGGGTTAAACGGAGAGGATTGGGTGCATTCTTGTGAAAAATCCAATTGCGAGTTTTTCAGTGCATTGGTGGAAAAAATGGCCCTTCCGCACGAGTTTTACGGCACCGTTCCATAGCAAATGAAAGTGCCCAAAACCCACCAAACATGAGTTTTGGGTTAGACGGAGATGATTGGGTGCGTTCATTGTGAAAAATCCAACTGCGAGTTTTTCGGTGCAATTGTGGAAAAAATGGCCGTCCAGCGCGAGTTCTGCGGCACCGTTGCGTCAGAAATGAAGGTGCCAAAAACACACCAAACATGAGTTTTGGGTCAAACAAAGATGATTGGGTGCGTTCGTTGCGAGAAATTCGACTGCGAGTTTTTCGGTGTATGAGTGGGAAAATCGGCCATCCCAAGTGAGTTTTGCGGCACCGTTCCGTCGGAAATGAAAGGGCTAAAAACCCACCAAACATGAGTTTTAGGTCAAACGAAGATGATTGGGTGTGTCCGTTGCAAAAAATTCAACCGCGAGTTTTTCGGTGCATTGGTGAAAAAACGGCCCTACCGCACGAGTTTTGTGGCACTGTTTCGTCGGAAATGAAAGTGCCAAAAACCCACCAAACACGAGTTTCGGGTCTAACCGAGATGATTGGGTGCGACCGTTGCGAAAAATTCAACTGCGAGTTTCTTTGGTGAATCAGTGGGGAAAACGGCCATCCCAAGCGAGTTTTGCAACACCGTTCCGTCGGAAATGAAAGTGCCAACAAACCCACCAAACATGAGTTTTGGGTCAAATGCAGATGATTGGGGGTGTCCGTTGTGAAAAATTAAACTATGAGTTTTTCAGTGCATTAGTGGGAAAAACAGCCCTCCCAGGGGAGTGTTGCGGTACCGTTCCA
Source organism: Coix lacryma-jobi var. lacryma-jobi (assembly GCA_009763385.1). Taxonomy (NCBI): domain Eukaryota; kingdom Viridiplantae; phylum Streptophyta; class Magnoliopsida; order Poales; family Poaceae; genus Coix; species Coix lacryma-jobi. The sequence continues at coordinate 143,656,902 of CM019822.1, read as the reverse complement.
TCAGAAATGAAACTGCCAAAAACCCACCAAACATGAGTTTTGGGCCAAACGGGGATGATTGGGTGCGTCCTTTGCGAAAATTAAACTATGAGTTTTTCGGTGCATTAGTGGGAAAAACAGCCCTCCCGAGCGAGTTTTGCGGCACAGTTCCGTCAGAAATGAAAGTGCCAAAAACAAACCAAGCATGAGTTCTGGGTTAAACGAAGATGATTGGGTGCATTTGTTGTGAGAAATTCAACTACGAGTTTTTTTGGTGAATCAGTGGGAAAAACGGCCATCCCAAGGGAGTTTTGCGGCACCGTTCCGTCGAAAATGAAAGTGCTAAAAACCCACCAAACATGAGTTTTAGGTCAAACGAATATGATTGGGTGCGTCCGTTGTGAAAAATTAAACTATGAGTTTTTCGGTGCATTAGTGGGAAAAATAGCCCTCCCGCGCGAGTTTTGCGGCACCGTTCTGTCGGAAATGAAAGTGCCAAAAACCCACCAAACATGAGTTTTGGGTCAAACGGAGATGATTGGGTGCGTTCGTTGTGAAAAATTCAACTACGAGTTTTTCGGTGCATTGGTGGAAAAAATGGGCCTCCCGTGCGAGTTTTGCGACACCGTCCCCTCAGAAAAGAAAGGGCCAAAAACCCACCAAACATATGGGTCAAACGGAGATGATTGGGTGCGTTGGTTGCGAAAAATTCAACTGCGAGTTTCTTCGGTGAATCAGTGGGAAAACGGCCATCCCAAGCGAGTTTTTCGGCGCCGTTCCGTCGGAAATGAAAGTGCTAAAAACCCACCAAACATGAGTTTTGGGTCAAATGGAAATGATTGGGTGTGTCCGTTGTGAAAAATTAAACTATGAATTTTTCGGTGCATTAGTGGGAAAAAATAGCCCTCCCGCGCGAGTTTTGCGGCACCGTTCCATCGGAAATGAAAGTGCCAAAACCCACCAAACATGAGTTTTGGGTCAAACGAAGATGATTGGGTGCGTTCGTTGCGAGAAATTCAACTGCGAGTTTTTTTGGTGTATCAGTGGAAAAAACAGCCGTCCCAATGAAGTTTTGCGGCACCGTTTCGTCGGAAATGAAAGTGCTAAAAACCCACCAAACATGAGTTCTGGGTCAAACGGAGATGATTGGGTGTGTCCATTGTGAAAAATTAAACTATGACTTTCGGTGCATTAGTGGGAAAAACAGCCCTCCCACGCGAGTTTTGCGGCACCGTTCCATCGCAAATGAAAGTACCAAAAACCCACCAAACATGAGTTTTGGGCCAAACGGGGATGATTGGGTGCGTCCTTTGCGAAAAATTAAACTATGACTTTTTCGGTGCATTAGTTGGAAAAACAGCCCTCCCGAGCGAGTTTTGCGGCACCGTTCTGTCGGAAATGAAAGTGCCAAAAACCCACCAAACATGAGTTTTGGGTTAAACGAAGATGATTGGGTGCGTTCGTTGTGAGAAATTGAACTACATGTTTTTTTTGATGAATCAGTGGGAAAAACGGCCATCCCAATCGAGTTTTGCGGCACCGTTCCATCGAAAATGAAAGTGCTAAAAACCCACCAAACATGAGTTTTAGGTCAAACGAAGATGATTGGGTGCGTCCGTTGTGAAAAATTAAACTATGAGTTTTTCGGTGCATTAGTGGGAAAAACAGCCCTCCCGAGCGAGTTTTGCGGCACCGTTCCGTCGAAAATGAAAGTGCCAAAAACCCAGCAAACATGAGTTTTGGGTTAAACGAAGATGATTGGGTGCGTTCGTTGTGAGAAATTCAACTACATGTTTTTTTTGATGAATCAGTGGGAAAAACGGCCATCCCAAGCGAGTTTTGCGGCACCGTTCCGTCGAAAATGAAAGTGCTAAAAACCCACCAAACATGAGTTTTAGGTCAAACGAAGATGATTGGGTGCGTCCGTTGTGAAGAATTAAACTATGGGTTTTTCGGTGCATTAGTGGGAAAAATAGCCCTCCTGCGCGAGTTTTGCGGCACCGTTCCGTCGGAAATGAAAGTGCCAAAAACCCACCAAACATGAGTTTTGGGTCAAACGGAGATGATTGGGTGCGTTCGTTGTGAAAAATTCAACTACGAGTTTTTTGGTGCATTGGTGGAAAAAATGGGCCTCCCGTGCGAGTTTTGCGACATCGTCCCCTCAGAAATGACAAGGCCAAAAACCCACCAAACATATGGGTCAAACGGAGATGATTGGGTGCGTTGGTTGCAAAAAATTCAACTGCAAGTTTCTATGGTGAATCAGTGGGAAAACGGCCATCCCAAGCGAGTTTGTTGGCACCGTTCCGTCGGAAATGAAAATGCTAAAAACCCACCAAACATGAGTTTTGGGTCAAACGGAAATGATTGGGTGCGTTCGTTGCGAGAAATTCAACTGCGAGTTTTTTTTGGTGTATCAGTGGGAAAAACAGCCATCCCAAGGGAGTTTTGCGGCACCGTTCCGTCGGAAATGAAAGTGCTAAAAACCCACCAAACATGAGTTTTGGGTCAAACGGAGATGATTGGCTGTGTCCATTGTGAAAAATTAAACAATGAGTTTTTCGGTGCATTAGTGGGAAAAACAGCCCTCCCGCGCGAGTTTTGCGGCACCGTTCCGTCGCAAATGAAAGTACCAAAAACCCACCAAACATGAGTTTTGGGCCAAACGGGGATGATTGGGTGCGTCCTTTGTGAAAAATTAAACTACGAGTTTTTCAGTGCATTAGTGGGAAAAACAGCCCTCCCGGGCGAGTGTTGCGGCACCATTCCGTCGGAAATGAAAGTGCCAAAAACCCACCAAACATGAGTTTTGGGCCAAACGGGGATGAATGGGTGTGTCCTTTGCGAAAAATTAAACTATGACTTTTTCGGTGCATTAGTGGGAAAAAAGCCCTCCCGAGCGAGTTTTGCAGCACCGTTTCGTCGGAAATGAAAGTGCCAAAAACCCACCAAACATGAGTTTTGGGTTAAACGAAGATGATTGGGTGCGTTCGTTGTGAGAAATTCAACTGCGAGTTTTTTTTGGTGAATCAGTGGGAAAAATGGCCATCCCAAGCGAGTTTTGCGGCACCGTTCCGTCGGAAATGAAAGTGCTAAAAACCCACCAAACATGAGTTTTGGGTCAAATGGAGATGATTGGGTGTGTCTGTTGTGAAAAATTAAACTATTAGTTTTTCGGTGCATTAGTGGGAAAAATAGCCCTCCTGCGCGAGTTTTGCGGCACCGTTCCGTCGGAAATGAAAGTGCCAAAAACCCACCAAACATGAGTTTTGGGTCAAACGAAGATGATTGGGTGCGTTCGTTGCGAGAAATTGGACTGCGAGTTTTTTTTGGTGTATCAGTGGGAAAAACAGCCATCCTAAGGGAGTTTTGCGGCACCGTTCCGTTGGAAATGAAAGTGCCAAAAACCCACCAAACATGAGTTTTGGGTTAAACGGAGATGATTGGGTGCATTCGTTGTGAAAAATCCAACTGTGAGTTTTTCAGTCCATTGGTGGAAAAAATGGCCCTTCCGCACGAGTTTTACGGCATCGTTCCATAGCAAATGAAAGTGCCCAAAACCCACCAAACATGAGTTTTGGGTTAGACAGAGATGATTGGGTGCGTTCGTTGTGAAAAATCCAACTGCGAGTTTTTTGGTGCATTGGTGGAAAAAATGGCACTCCCGCACGAGTTTTACGGCACCGTTCCAAAGGAAATGAAAGTGCCCAAAATCCACCAAACATGAGTATTGGGTCAAACGGAGATGATTGGGTGCGTCCAATGTGAAAAATTCAACTGCGAGTTTTTCGGTGCATTGGTGGAAAAAATGGTCGTCCAGCGCGAGTTTTGCGGCACCGTTCCGTCAGAAATGAAACTGCCAAAAACACACCAAACATGAGTTTTGGGTCAAACGGAGATGATTGGGTGCGTTCTTTGCGAGAAATTCAACTGCGAGTTCTTTTGGTGTATCAGTTTGAAAAACGGCCATCCCAAGGGAGTTTTGCGGCACCGTTCCGTCGAAAATAAAAGTGCTAAAAACCCACCAAACATGAGTTTTAGGTCAAACAAAGATGATTGGGTGCGTCCGTTGCAAAAAATTCAACTACGAGTTTCTTTGGTGAATCTGTGGGGAAAACCCAAGCGGGTTTTGCAACACCGTTCTGTCGGAAATGAAAGTGCCAACAAACCCACCAAACATGAGTTTTGGGCCAAATGCAGATGATTGGGTGTGTCCGTTGTGAAAAATTAAACTATGAGTTTTTCGGTGCATTAGTGGGAAAACAGCCCTCCCAGGCGAGTGTTGCGGCACCGTTCCATCGGAAACGAAACTGCCAAAAACCCACCAAACATGAGTTTTGGGCCAAACGGGGATGATTGGGTGCGTTCTTTGCGAAAAATTAAAGTATGAGTTTTTCGGTGCATTAGTGGGAAAAGTAGCCCTCCCGAGCGAGTTTTGCGGCACCGTTCCGTCAGAAATGAAAGTGCTAAAAACACACCAAACATGAGTTTTGGGTCAAACGGAGATGATTGGGTGCGTTCGTTGCGAGAAATTCAACTGCGAATTTTTTTGGTGTAACAGTGCGAAAAACGGCCATCCCAAGGGAGTTTTGCGGCACCGTTCCATCGGAAATGAAAGTGCTAAAAACCCACCAAACATGAGTTTTAGGTCAAACGAAGATGATTGGGTGCGTTCGTTGTGAAAAATCCAACTGCGAGTTTTTTGGTGCATTGGTGGAAAAAATGGCACTCCCGCACGAGTTTTACGGCACCGTTCCAAAGGAAATGAAAGTGCCCAAAACCCACCAAACATGAGTATTGGGTCAAACGGAGATGATTGGGTGCGTCCATGGTGAAAAATTCAACTGCGAGTTTTTCGGTGCATTGGTGGAAAAAATGGTCGTCCAGCGCGAGTTTTGCGGCACCGTTCCGTCAGAAATGAAAGTGCCAAAAACACACCAAACATGAGTTTTGGGTCAAACGGAGATGATTGGGTGCGTTCTTTGCGAGAAATTCAACTGCGAGTTTTTTTGGTGTATCAGTTTGAAAAACGGCCATCCCAAGGGAGTTTTGCGGCACTGTTCCGTCGAAAATGAAAGTGCTAAAGACCCACCAAACATGAGTTTTAGGTCAAACGAAGATGATTGGGTGCGTCCGTTGCAAAAATTCAACTGCGAGTTTTTTGGTGCATTGGTGTAAAAACAGCCCTACCGCACGAGTTTTGCAGTACCGTTCCGTTGGAGATGAAAGTGCCAAAAACCCACCAAACTTGTGTTTCAGGTCAAACGGAGATGATTGGGTGCGTCCGTTGCGAAAAATTCAATTCCAATTTTTTTTGAATTCGTGGGAAAACGGCCATCCCGCGCGAGATTTGCGGCACCGTTCCGTCAAAAATGAAAGTACCAAAAACCCACTAAACAAAAGTTTTGGGTCAAACAGAGATGATTGGGTGCGTTTGTTGCTAAAAAATGAACTGCGAGTTTTTCGGTGTATTGGTGAAAAAAGGCCCTGCCGCACGAGTTTTGCGGCACTGTTTCGTTGGAAATGAAAGTGCCAAAAACCCACCAAACATGAGTTTCGGGTCTAACGGAGATGATTGGGTGCGTCCTTTGCGAAAAATTCAACTGCGAGTTTCTTTGGTGAATCTGTGGGGAAAACCCAAGCGGGTTTTGCAACACCGTTCTGTCAGAAATGAAAGTGCCAACAAACCCACCAAACATGAGTTTTGGGTCAAATGGAGATGATTGGGTGTGTCCGTTGTGAAAAATTAAACTATGAGTTTTTCAGTGCATTAGTGGGAAAAACAGACCTCCCAGGCGAGTTTTGCGGCACCGTTCCGTCGGAAATGAAAGTGCTAAAAACCCACCAAACATGAGTTTTTTGTCAAACGAAGATGATTGGGTGCGTCTGTTGCAAAAAAATCAACTGCGAGTTTTTCGGTGCATTGGTGAAAAAACGGCCATACCGCACGAGTTTTGCGGCACCGTTCCGTCGGAGATGAAAGTGCCAAAAACCCACCAAACATCAGTTTCAGGTCAAACGAAGATGATTGGGTGCGTCCGTTGCAAAAAATTCAACTGCGAGTTTTTTTGTGAATCCGTGGGAAAAACGGCCATCCCGCGCGAGATTTGCGGCACCGTTCCGTCGAAAATGAAAGTGCCAAAAACCCACCAAACAAGAGTTTTGGGTCAAACGGAGATGATTGGGCGCGTCTGTTGCTAAAAATTGAACTGCGAGTTTTTGGTGCATTGGTGAAAAAAGGACCTGTCGCACGAGTTTTGCGGCACTGTTTCGTTGGAAATGAAAGTGCCAAAAACCCACCAAACATGAGTTTCGTATCCAACGGAGATGATTGGGTGCGACCGTTACGAAAAATTCAACTGCGAGTTTCTTTGGTGAATCATTGGGGAAAACGGCCATCCCAAGCGAGTTTAGCAACACCGTTCCGTCGGAAATGAAAGTGCCAAAAACCCACCAAACATGAGTTTTGGGTCAAATGCAGATGATTGGGTGTGTCCGTTGTGAAAAATTAAACTATGAGTTTTTCGGTGCATTAGTGGGAAAAACAGCCCTCCCAAGCGAGTGTTGCGGCACCGTTCCATCAGAAATGAAACTGCCAAAAACCGACCAAACATGAGTTTTGGGCCAAACGGGGATGATTGGGTGCGTCCTTTGCGAAAAATTAAACTATGAGTTTTTCGGTGCATTAGTGGGAAAAACAGCCCTCCCGAGCGAGTTTTGCGGCACCGTTCCGTCGGAAATAAAAGTGCCAAAAACCCACCAAACATGAGTTTTGGGTTAAACGAAGATGATTGGGTGCGTTTGTTGTGAGAAATTCAACTACATGTTTTTTTTGGTGTATCAGTGGGAAAAACAGCCATCTCAAGGGAGTTTTGCGGCACCGTTCCGTCGAAAATGAAAGTGCTAAAAACCCACCAAACATGAGTTTTGGGTCAAACGAAGATGATTGGGTGCGTTTGTTGTGAGAAATTCAACTACGAGTTTTTTTGGTGAATCAGTGGGAAAAATGGCCATCCCAAGCGAGTTTTGCGGCACCGTTCCGTCGAAAATGAAAGTGCTAAAAACCCAGCAAGCATGAGTTTTGGGTCAAATGGAGATGATTGGGTGTGTCCGTTGTGAAAAATTAAACTATGAGCTTTTCGGTGCATTAGTGGGAAAAAATAGCCCTCCCGCGCGAGTTTTGCGGCACCGTTCCGTCGGAAATGAAAGTGCCAAAACGCACCAAACATGAGTTTTGGGTCAAACGAAGATGATTGGGTGCGTCCGTTGTTAAAAATTCAACTGCGAGTTTTTTGTTGCATTGGTGGAAAAAATGGGCCTCCCGTGCGAGTTTTGCGACACCGTCCCCTCAGAAATGAAAGGGCCAAAAACCCACCAAACATATGGGTCAAACGGAGATGATTGGGTGCGTTGGTTGCAAAAAATTCAACTGCGAGTTTCTTTGGTGAATCAGTGGGAAAACGGCCATCCCATGCGAGTTTTCCGGCACCGTTCCGTCGGAAATGAAAGTGCCAAAAACCCACCAAACATGAGTTTTGGATGAAATGCAGATGACTGGGTGTGTCCGTTGTGAAAAATTTAACTATGAGTTTTTCAGTGCATTAGTGGCGAAAACAGCCCTCCCTCCATTGTGAAAAATTAAATTGAGTTTTTCGTTGCATTAGTGGGAAAAACAGCCCTCCCAGGCAAGTTTTGCGGCACTGTTCCATCGGAAATGAAAGTGCCAAAAACCCACCAAACATGAGTTTTGGGCCAAACAGGGATGATTGGGTGCATCCGTTGTGAAAAATTCAACTGTGTGTTTTTCGGTGCATTGGTGAAAAAAGGCCCTGCCGCACGAGTTTTGCGGCACTGTTCCGTCAGAAATGAAAGTGCCGAAAACCCACCAAACATGATTTTCGGGTCAATTGGAGATGATTGGGTGTGTCCTTTTTGAAAAATTAAACTACGAGTTTTTCGGTGCATTAGTGGGAAAACAGCCCTCCTGCGCGAGTTTTGCCGCACCGTTCCATCGGAAATAAAAGAGCCAAAAACCCACCAAACATGAGTTTTGGGTCAAATGGAGACGATTGGGTGTGTCCGTTGTGAAAAATTAAACTATGAGTTTTCGGTGCATTAGTGGGAAAAACAGCCCTCCCAGGCAAGTTTTGTGGCACCGTTCCATTGGAAATGAAAGTGCCAAAAAGCCACCAAACAAGAGTTTTCGGTCAAACGGGGATGATTGGGTGCGTTCGTTGCGGAATATCCAACTGCGATTTTTTTTGGTGAATCATTGGGAAAAACGGTCATCCCAAGCGAGTTTTGCGCCACCGTTCCGTCAGAAATGAAAGTGCCAAAAACACACCAAACATATGTTTTGGGTCAAACAAAGATGATTGGGTGTGTTGGTTGCAAAAAAATTCAACTGGGAGTTTTTTTGGTGAATCAGTCGGAAAAACGGCCATCCCAAGCGAGTTTTGCGGCAATGTTCCGTCGGAAATGAAAGTGCGAAAAATCCACCAAACATGAGTTTTAGGTCAAACGGAGATAATTGGGTGCGTTCGTTGCAAAAAATTCAACTGTGAGTTTTTCGGTGCATTGGTGAAAAAATGGCCGTGCCGCACGAGTTTTGCGGCACCGTTCCGTCGGAGATGAAAGTGCCAAAAACCCACCAAACTTGAGTTTCGGGTTAAATGGAGATGATTTGGTGTGTCCTTTGCAAAAAATTAAACTACGAGTTTTTCGGTGCATTAGTGGGAAAAACAGCCCTCCTGCGCGAGTTTTGCTGCACCGTTCCATCGGAAATAAAACTGCCAAAAACCCATCAAACATGAGTTTTGGGTCAAATGGAGATCATTGGGTGTGTCCGTTGTGAAAAATTAAACTAAGAGTTTTCGGTGCATTAGTGGGAAAAACAGCCCTCCCAGGCAAGTTTTACGACACCGTTCCATTGGAAATGAAAGTGGCAAAAACCCACCAAACAAGAATTTTAGGTCAAACGGGGATGATTGGGAGTGTTCGTTGTGGAAAATCCAACTGCGAGTTTTTTGGTGCTTTGGTGAAAAAAATTGCCCTCCCGCGCAAGTTTTAAGGCACCGTTCCATAGGAAATGAAAGTGCCCAAAACCCACCAAACATGAGTTTTGGGTCAAATGGGGATGATTGGGTGCGTTCGTCGTGAAAAATCCAACTGCGAGTTTTTCGGTGCATTGGTGGAAAAAATGGCCCTCCCGCACGAGTTTTACGGCACCGTTCCATAGGAAATGAAAGTGCCCAAAACCCACCAAACATGAGTTTTGGGTGAAACAGAGATGATTGGGTGCGTCCGTTGTGAAAAATTCAACTGTGAGTTTTTCGGTACACTGGTGGAAAAAATGGCCATTGTTGGATGCACACTTGCCCAACCTCCGCACACGTGCAGGGGGGTGGCGAAGGTGGCCAATCGTCAGAACCAAGCGAAGATACAGCGGGAACAAAAACAGCGCGAAGGTATAAGGAAGCGAGAACAGTGTTACTGTGGCTCTATTCCCAAAAAATCGTGCCTGTTACACTGTTCACCCCCCGGTATTTATAGGGGATACCAAGGGGTGCCGACCAAATTACAATAGGGTACAAGAAAGATTCCTCTGCGCTATACACACAGAAGGGCAGAATCGTACAAACACAACTGGAGCCGAAACCCTAGCCTGCTTTCCATGCGCCCGCCGCCGCTCGGCTCGTGCTCATCCTCGCGGAAATGCGAGGGCTGACCTTCGTCTTGCGAAGATATCCGTCCAGTCGCGAAGTCCGAGTCCCTTCGCCTCCAGTTGGGCCTGGTCCTCTAGGCGAAGGTGTGCGGGATGCGCGAGGGTTGCTCCCAGCGCTCTTCATGCCCTTTGCCTGTAAGAAATTGTCAAACACTCCGAAGGTTGGGTCAGTATTCGGCGGCTTGAGCGGTGACTTGAGGGACTTAACAAGATAAAAAAGGGCAGGCGGCGAAGGTTCGCGGGACGCTTTGTTGAGCCAGCCTGCGTGGTGCCACTGCCGAGGGTCCCTTCCCCCAACAGTAGCCCCTCGTTGCCTTGGATCTAAAGAACAGTATTTAGGCCCAAGCAGCGCCTTTTAACGGGAAATGTGACGAGACCCTTGGCAGCGACGCCCGCGACTGCTTTTGGGCCGGGCCATTGTATTGTATTTGTACTGTAGAGGTCCGTTTCGTTTTTTGTGTCGTGGATTTTGGTTTTCGTGCCGGTGTTATCGGGTGAGGTGTTCCGCCCCCCCCGGCCTATAAATAGATGGGGTTGGTGGTGGCTTGGAGCTGTGCCCTCCTTTGCTATAGCCACCTTGTTGCTGCGCATCTATTTTTGCGAAGGTTGCTTTTGTGTGGTTGTGAAGGCTCTGCTTACTTTGTTTTGCGAGGTTCACTTTTGGAGAGATGGCGAGGTCTAAGCAAACCGCTCGTGTTGTTTCTCCTTCTGCTGCGGATGAAGGAGTGACCTTCGAGTTCGGGCTCAGCCGGGTTTGTACCTCGGAGCTAGCGGCTTATGTTAAGCGAGGTTGGATAGAAGATGGGAAGGCTAGGACCAGTGCTGGGGAGACAGTTCCGAAGCCGGACGCAGACGAGGTTGTTTTGTTTGAGGAGTTCTTTTCAGCTGGTCTGCGCTTTTCTGCTGATTCCTTCGTGACCTCGGTTCTGCGAAGGTTCAATTTGCGTTTTCATCAGCTGACACCTTCGTGCTTCACGAAGATCTCAGTTTATGTCTGGGCGTGCCGTTCTCAGGGTATCGTTCCTCATGTCGAGGGATTTGTTCGAACCCATCGAGTGCACATGCAGCCTCGCAAAATTGTTGACAGCGGAGGTAAAGCCAGCCTTGGTCAGCTTGCGGTGTACACTTTCTTTCATCGCGCCGGATCGGAGCTGCCGGTGCAGGACCAGAAGAACAAGTGGACCAGCGGATGGCAGGAGTTTTGGTTTTACTACAAGATCAGTGATAATGCCGAGCTTTGCGGCGAGCTTCCGCTGCTTGGTGATGTGAGCTCCGAAGCTAAGATGAGCACCGAAGCTCACGCTGTTGTTGACTGTCTGAGGGTCGTTGCGCGCTCTCAGTGTGTTCGTGATTTGGTAGAAGAGTACTGTTGTGCCAAGATTTGGCCTCTCAGCCGGAGGCAGACATGGTTTAAGGTTTGAAGGACCGAGAATGCAACCAGAAAGCGACCAGAGGGGGGGGGGGGTGAATGGGAGCTTCAAAATTACTTTCGGAAACTTGTCGCCACTGTCCCAAAAATCAACCCCGAAGACAAACCCTTAGAGCTTGTAAGTGACCACGACCCTAGATGTAGGGTGGATGCTTCCGAGAAGCACAGCGGGACACAATACAACCCTAGAAACCAACCGCAAAAGACGGAAACCAAAACTGACAACTGACGAGCGAGCTGCGAACGAAACTGCACAGAGACTACACTGACCGGACTCAGCCTGCGTCCGGTCACAGAGCACGGGACGTGTCCGGTCAGCCGAAAATGGATTTCGGAGCTTACTGTTCCTGACCGGACTCACCAGAGACAAGCGTCCGGTCGATGCACAGAGCGTCCGGTCAAAACGAACAAAAACCGTGAACAGTGGAAGAGGTGCGTTCGGTCACACTAGAAGGCCAGCGTCCGGTCAAGTCACAGATAGACACAGTGTGGACATTCAACCACCGGACGCACTGCCCTAGCGTCCGGTCATCCCGAGTCAGCGTTCGGTCACCCCGCAGCAGTGCTGTTCGTCCACCGATTCGACTCGATCTCACCCAAAACAAATCCTCTGGGGATCAAACTTGGTGAGAGGAGTCACAAGGAGTATAGTGAGCTATCTCTAAGAGATCATGGCTCGAACCTATCTCCAAATCGATGAATCGAAGAATTTCGGGAGAAGGGAGAAAAACTTGACCCGAAACCAAAATCGATCGATCTCCTAGACTGTGAGGTTAGAGGTAAATTCCTTCGGTGGAAAGAAGTGCCTCACGACCTAGAACAACTTTTTTCAAATGGATTTGCAAAAGATGAACCGAGCAAAGAGATCAAACGATGGGAAAGAAGTGGAGAAAAAGGATTCCGCGAAGAACACAAACAAAACGCAAAACACAATTGCCAAATTGCAACCGTGTGGCTACCACACGCTACAATAGTGAGGTTACGGCCTCACTTCCTCAAAATCACCAGTACACAGAGGTATGGTTCTCTGCGGATCTCAGCTAGCTACAGCAGGGGATTGGGAGAGCAGGAAACCCTAGAAGCAAAGAGCAAATGACTGAGATCAATGGGGAGGTGGGTGTCTCCACCTACTTATCCTAATTCTAACTATTCCTAATTCCCACTCTACCCCTAACTACTTACAGAGCGAACCAGCTAAACCCTAAGGTTATTCTGGACCAACTCGTGGTAGGTGGTGATCCGACGGCTACGCCCGCACAACTCGTAGCGTTGCCTCGACGCAACCTCCCGATTGCCGCCACGTGCCGCCACCGCTCTGCGTCCTTTTCCTGGACGTCGCACCCCCGGTTTTGTGGCCCAAACCGGGAAACCAGCCTTCACGACCAACCCCCAGTTTTGAGGCTCAAACCGGGAAACCAGCCCACCAAGTGCCTGAGTTTTGTGGCCCAAACTCAGCAAACCCGAAGCACCCAGGTTTTGAGGCCAAAACCTGGAAACCATCCTCAGCCCGAGTTTTGTGGCCAAACTCGGAAACCATCAGCGCCCAGGTTTTGAGGCCCAAACCTGGAAACCGTCCACCCGATGGTTTTTCTCTGGCTCTACCACCAAACCGAAGCTGTAGAAGGGATGCACCGCCCATGCACCCCGTCCACCGACACGTGTCCCCAAGTCCATGACTCAGGCAACACATGACCGCAAGTCTTCGCTCGTCGCTGTCCCAGGCTGTCAGCCACCACAGCTGATCCTCGGGCCACCAGTCCCTCAGTCCAAGCCTCACGTCCGCCCTTCACCACTCTCGGTCCATCGGCACGGCACGTCTCTACTTGACCTTCACCTTGCCTCTGATCACTGTATCCGTGCTCGACACCTGCACAACACAAGCCAAAGAACATGCGCATCATCCCAGTTGACAATCACTCATCACTCAGAGACCCGGCATACACCCATGTATCCGCAATCTCCCCCTTGATGAGTGCATTGTCAACTACTCACACAAATCATAAAGGAAATAGAAGGAGGAAGAAGGAGAGAGAGAGAACTCGACCAAATGACCCAAAAGCATAGCAAAGCCGAAGAAGGTCAAGTGGAAAGAGCAAGACAACTTGGTCCCCAAAGACATGGGCAACGGCTCGACGCAACCAAGCAAACCAAAGCTAGCCCTCAAGAAGAGGTAGAACAGGCTCAACACCGCTAGCAAATACCAATTGAAAAAGCGAAGCAAAATGCTAGTCCCTCAAGATAGAGGCACAGAGGCTCAACACAACTAGCAAGAAAGCTCGACACCAATTGAAAATCTGAAAGGTGAATGCTAGTCCCTCAAGAAAGAGGCAAAGGCTCAACACAACTAGCAAAAACGCTCCGAACCAATTTGGAAATTTCAAAAACTCATCATGAGCAAGCTCCCCCTTGCATGGTGCACGCAACTGATTCCTCTCCCCTTTGAACATGGGAGATGTGATTTGTCCTAATTCTCCCCCTTAGTTGAAAATGCACCATCAAGCAGAAAGAACTGAAAGCAAATTTTCTCCCCCTCAGAAAATGCACCATCAAAAGTGCCAACAAGAGAAGTTCTTCCCCTTCCAACATGCATATGAGTCAAAATGCAAGTTAGCAGCTTCAGGAATATAGTCAAGAAAATGCAAAGATTCTCTAAATAGTATTGCTCCAACGACACACTAGAAATATACAAGCTAGCGAAGGCTCAAGCTGATCACCAAATATGAAATATGAACATGAGAGCACAGTGAGCAGTTTTTGGCCAAAAAGGTATTCACCATCAAAATAGCACACAACATGTATAGACAGGAATGCGAACAAGTGCTAAACATGTATACAAGGTGAACTACCCCTAGCAAAGTTCAGTCATCATGCTGCAGAATGAAACTTAGACTTGTGTTTTCAAATTTTAATCGGAGTTGCAGCGGTGAAATTACACAAGTTTAGAATTCAGCATGTGACTGCGAGAGGTTGAAAGCTTGTCATTGCCTAACTTTTCAACTGTGCGAAGCCTATGCAGAAGCAATCAGAAGCTTAAAGCAACAGTTTCGGTCATACACTACACAGCTCAAGTTTAACTCAAAGTGCAATGAGAAACAGTCTCGAAACTGTGATGTGTTGACAAGCAATCCCATCTCGATATTTTCAATTCACTTAAAACTTGGTTCAGATTTTATTGACAGAATATGAACAGACCAAGCAAGTGACAGACTCAGAACTAGAGACATAGCAACCTAGCATATATGAAAAGGCACGAGTGAATTCAACACATCCTACACATGCTAGTTGCATATCTCAATGGTGAACATTTTCAATTTTAAGTTCATTAAACAGGTTCACCATTCAAAAATAGCTCAGCTCACAACATGTATCGGTGATCAGAAAGAGCATAAGCTACATAGCATCAACATAAGCATCAGAGCATACTAAACAGAGCATAATCACATTCTAAAGAGTATATCCATGAAGCTCAGAATATAATAGCGTATGCTGAAATGCAAAAGAAAATAAAGATAAATAAAAAAGAGTCAGTTTATCGTACAAGAACTAAAATGTTTCCCCCATCTAAAAGGGGAAACACACACCAAGCTCACCTCTCAACCGATTAAAGGTTGTTTGGTCTAAAGGCTTGGTGAAAATATCAGCCAACTGATGATGAGTATCGACATGGCGAAGGTCGATATCACCCTTCTCATAGTGGTCTCGCAGAAAATGAAAGCGCACATCAATGTGTTTGGTCTTCGAGTGAAGCACGGGGTTCTTAGCAACGCTAATAGCACTCGTGCTGTCACAAAGCAAAGGAACGCGAGAAAAGCTCAGACCAAAATCACGCAAAGTGGCCATCATCCAGAGTAACTGGGAACAGCAGCTAGCCGCAGCAATATACTCAGCCTCCGTGGTAGACTGGGCGACACTAGACTGCTTGCGAGAAGACCA
The DNA here is from genome assembly GCA_009763385.1 of Coix lacryma-jobi var. lacryma-jobi. Lineage (NCBI taxonomy): Eukaryota > Viridiplantae > Streptophyta > Magnoliopsida > Poales > Poaceae > Coix > Coix lacryma-jobi. Next base: position 143,641,837 of record CM019822.1, on the reverse strand, counting down.
CGATACAAGAGAAGAACCAATAAATTGACAAGTCCCAGAACTGGACTTGCGCTCAATGTGACAACCAGCAAAATCGGCATCGGAATAACCACAAAGGGAAAGGGTGGAGGAAGCAGAATACCAAATCCCAAACTCAGGAGTGAAGCATAAGTACCTCATAATGCGCTTGACTGCCTGACGGTGAGAGGTGCGCGGCGAAGACTGAAATCACGCGCAAAGACATACCGCGAACTGAATGTCTGGGCGTGTCGCCGTCAGGTACAGCAGTGACCCGATCATACTCCGGTACTCCTTCTGGTCCACTGCTTCTCCCTCCTTGTCCGCATCCAGGGCCATCATGGTCGACATGGGTGTTGGAAGAGGCTTGGCCTCACCCATATCGAATTTCTTCAGAATGTCCCGGGTGTACTTGCCCTGGTGCACGAACGTCCCTTCTCGGGATTGCTTGATTTGCAACCCGAGGAAAAACGTCAACTCGCCCATCATGCTCATCGCAAATTCCCTGCTCATAGTATCTGCAAACTTGGCAACCAAAGCATGAGAAGAACCACCGAAAATGATATCATCCACATAAATTTGGACCAAGAGAGTATCAGTGCCTTGCTTGAGGAGAAAGAGCAATTTGTCTACACATCCCATTTTAAAACCCTTAGCTAGCAAAAATGTTTTCAACCTATCATACCAGGCTCTAGGGGCTTGTTTCAAACCATACAAAGCTTTGTGGAGTTTAAAGACATGGTTTGGAAACTTGAGATTTTCAAAACCGGGCTGTTGTCTAACATACACCTCCTCTTCTATGTAGCCGTTTAAGAAGGTACTCTTGACGTCCATTTGAAAAAGTTTGAAACCTTTGGATGCAGCAAAAGCCAAGAGTATCCTAATTGCCTCCAAACGAGCTACAGGAGCAAACGTCTCCTCATAGTCTATCCCTTCCTTCTGACTATATCCCTGGGCTACGAGTCTGGCCTTGTTTCTCACAACATGGCCATCTTCTCCCTGTTTGTTTTTGAAAACCCATTTTGTCCCAATTGGGTGACACTCAGAAGGTGGAGACACTAGAACCCAAACCTGATTTCTCTCAAAGTTCTCAAGCTCCTCATGCATGGCATTGACCCAATCCGGATCCGTCAAAGCGTGTCCAACATCCCGGGGTTCAAAATCAGCAACAAAAGCAGAATGAGCAAAGTGAGAGATTTGTCTTGACCGGGTGACGCGTTCGTCTATGCTGTCGATCATCTGCTGAGGCGGGTGCTGGCGCTGAATGTGTCATGGCGCCTCCCTTGCCGACGTGGCCTCCCGCTCAACAGCAGCTGGTGCCTCCCCGGGTACAAAAGGTACCGCTTGGGGTAGCGGATCCCACGGCCCCCAGGAAGAAGACGTGTCGGGGCCGTGAGTCATCGTAGAAGCCGCCCCTTGCGACACGGCAGGTGGAGGGGGTGCTGGATCATCCATACCTTCAGCACCCTCATCCTCATCATCAAAAATAGGCTCACCAACCTCATGATCACCTGCAAGCTCAAAACGGGAAGAAGGACAAACCATGGTCTCGTCGAAGGTGACATTGGATGTCTCCATGACTCCGTTAGTGTCAAGGTTAAGTACACGATAAGCTCGAGTATGAGTGCCATAACCCAAAAACACACCGTCAGAAGAACGAGACTCAAACTTGTCCAAGTTGCCCTATTTGAGTATAAAACAGTGGCAACCAAAAACTCGAAAGTAACTCACCTTGGGCAGTTTTCCAAAACGCAACTCATAGGAAGTCTTTTTCAAGAAAGCTCGGAGAAAAATGCGATTTGAAATGTAGCATGCAGTGCTCATAGCTTCGGCCCAATATCGCCTAGGAGTCCTATGCTCATCGAGCATCGTCCTGGCCATCTCTACAAGGGTCTGATTCTTTCTCTCTACAACACCATTTTGGGGCGGTGTGTAGGGGGGAGAAAACTGATGCTCTAAACCCAAAGAGTTACAAAACTTCTCAAAATCCGAATTCTTGAATTCGGAACCATTATCACTCCTAATAGCTCGCATCGAGTTCAAAGGAAACTCGTTCTGAAGACGCAAAATCAGATTGCGAGCAAGGGAGAAAGTCTCGGTCTTCTCAGCTAAAAAGAAGACCCACGAATATCTTGAAAAGTCGTCAACAACAACAAGCACATACCACTTCCCCCCAACCGAGCTCACCCGAGCCGGACCAACAAGGTCCATGTGCAAAAGCTCTCCAGGGCGCTTGGTCATGACCTGAGTCACTGGATGGTGGGGAGCGGCAACCATCTTCCCATGTCTACAAGAATGGCAAACAAGATCCTTCTCCATGGATAACTTGGGCAATCTTCGGATTAGGCCAAGTGAACTAAGTCTTGCAAGCAAGTCGAAGCTCAGGTGACCAAGTCTCCTATGCCACTTCCAAAGATCAGAGGAGGAAGGTCCAGCCAAAAGACAACGAGAAATTCCAAACGACTCCGAGAAATCCGCACGAAAGACTTTTCCAAAGGGTGAAATCACACAAACAAGATTGCCCTGAGGATCCAAAATACGACTGAGATTTGGCTTAAAACGAATCTTATAGTCGTCATCAAAGAGTTGCGAAACAGAAAGAAGGTTAAAATGCAAGTTAGAAACAAGAGCAACATCGCGCAACACAAAGTGCTCATTAACTCGCACCGACCCACGAGACAGCACCTTACCTTTGCTGTTGTCGCCGAAGGTGATATACTCCTTTCCGGCGACCGGACTAAGACTGGAGAACCACTTGGCGTTTCCGGTCATGTGCCTCGAACACCCGGAATCCACCAACCAAACGTTCTCCAATCGTTTTACCTACATCAATAAAAAGACATAGGGTGAGCATACGGGCCAACACTGGGGTTAGTGAAGTAAGGGGAATACCAGTGTTGGGCCGGCTGCTCAGAAGAACGGTTAGCGAAAAAACCATTCCTAGCATGCCTACGAAGGGAGTGATCACCATGTTGAGGAAAATGTGGTCCGCTAAGGAAAGAGCGTCCATCGCGATACTCAAAACGCGGTGGGGGAAAACGCTCAACTACAAAGCCACCGCCACGGGGTCCATAGCCTACAACTGCAGGCTCCCGCCGGGCACGTCCTCTCCGCTGCCTAGGCCTGGGAACTTGAGGTTCTGGACCTCTGGGCCTAGCAGCTCTCCTTGGAGCTCCCGTCTGAACATTCGGCACATGTACATCATGGAAAGGATGGTACATGTCCGCATTGTTCATCTCCCTAGCACGGCGCGCCTCCCTCTTGCGCCGAAAGCAGAATTCACTCAAGTGTCCATCTCTCCCACAATGCTCACAATGGTACCTCACCGCTCTCAAAGGGGGTTGTTGGTACACACGGTTGTGGGTGAGGATCACCTTGCCCTTCTATGGCATAAGCTCATCCTGGATGGGTGGCATTGTGTCCAGCTTGTTCTTTAGGTGGTTGGGTTTGGGATGCCACATTTGGTTCTTGGGTGGAGCTCTCGGAGGTTCCTCAAACACTCCATCCTTGGTGTTAGGCTTGAGAGGCTCTTTGGGTGGAAGCTTGGGAGTAGTGGTGGAGTTGGGCTTCTCACTCAGGTTCAAACCACTCGACTCTCCAATCTTCCCAAAAGTAGACATATCAACGCCCTGAGCAAAACCTACACCAGGACCTCCAGCAGCTCGCTTGAATTGGGACATCATCATCTCGAGCTGTGGCTCACCACAAGACACCCATGACAAGATGGTCCGAAGGTATGTGTTTTCTTCCTGGGTTTGCATCTTGTCATGCTTCACATTGGCTATCTCCATCTCCAGGCCCTCACACAAAACACACCTGGACACACAAGTGCTACCCGAGTTGGCCTCCTCAAGAGACACAATCTTGGCATTCTTCTCTGCCAACTCGGATTGCAAGACAAGACAAGTCTTGCACGCACCCAACAGCGAGGGTCTAGCCTTCAGCTCATCCACCTCTCCTACCAACACAGCATACTTACCTCTCAAAGTGAGAAGATCAGTCATGTGCGTGGTGCACATCTCACACTCCTCCTCATCGGTAACAACCACGGTGGACTTGACAGGCTCAAGTTCCTTCACCGTATCCTCCCACTTCTGCCTAAACTCCTTGCGCTCTCTAGCGGCATGCCTAAGCAACTTACCCTGACTAAGGAGCGCAGCAGTAAGTTTCTCGACCTCAGCAGAAAGCTCGTCGTGGGTCAGAGATACCTGGGAGGTGTCGTCGTCGTCGTTGTTCCGAGGGGTGTCCACCAGCTCGCCGTCGACCTCCTTGCCGAGGGCCATGGTGCAGAAGCCGTCGTCATCGGCGAAGAAGCAGAGGCCGTTCAGCTTGTCCTCGATCCTCTTCTTCTTCTCGGACTCGTCATCGCTTGAGCAAGCGGAGTCGTCATCCGAGCCGTCAACGTCGCTGAGCGTGGCGAAGAACGCACGCTGCTCAGCCTGGGCCTTCTCCAAGTACTTCTTCTTGATGTACTCCTTGTCGAAGCCGCCCCTCCGCTTGTGCCTCGCGGGGACGTACTTCTCCTTGCACTTGCCGGAGTCGTACTTGTGCCCATGATTGCCCCTCCCAGATGTGTTCTTCTTCTTGGGACAGTTGGCGATGAAGTGGTCGGGGTCGCCGCACTCAAAGCATCCAGAGCGTCCTCCTCCGCGGCGATGGTTCATGCGGTTGTTGTGGAACCGCGAGAACCGGTTGGCAAGCAAAGCCAACTCGTTGTCCCCCAAAGTCTCCAGCTGCTCCTCTGTGACAGAAAAGAGAGAAGAGAGTGCAAATCCTCCAGAGGGGTTAGCAGAAGAGCCAGAAACTAAAGCCATAGTCGGGCCAGAAGGATTCTCATAAGAAGCCCTCGACATGGCGTCAATCTCACTAGACTTGATCTTGCTAAAGAGCTCGTCGCAAGTGAGGGTCTCATAGTTAGGCGATTCGATGATCGCCTGGACCTTTGAGTCCCACACCGACCGATCAGGAGTGTGCAAAAGCTTCAAAGCCCTCTCATGATCGTCAAAAGGCAACAGCTCCTTGTTCGCTCTCATCTTGTTGACAATAACCTGAAAGCGAGCGAATAAACTCTCTATGCTCTCGCCAGGCATATGTCGAAAGTTCTCATACTCCCGCTTGTGCGACTCGTAGAGACGGGATTTGACTTGAGTGGTTCCCTCATGGAAACGCATGAGGGTCGCCCGAATCTCACGAGCCGTGGGGAGGTGAGAAACGCGATCAAACTCAGACATGCTCAAACAGGAGAAAAGAGCGCTACGCGCTCGGCTATTGACATCGTGCTCATCCATCTGAAGCTGAGTAACACGAGCGGCCAAGACAACGTAATCGGCCTTGTTGCAAATCTCCCAAACAGAAGAGCCCATGCTCTGGAGATAGGCTGACATGCGTATCTTCCAATACGCATAGTTCGTCCCCTCGAAAAACGGCGGTTTGCCCATGCCACGATCCATGTCGCCTTCTGTGGATCTGGAACCGGCTAAGGTGGAAGATCCTTAACCTGCTCCGATACCAATTGAAGGACCGAGAATGCAACCAGAAAGCGACCAGAGGGGGGATGAATGGGAGCTTCAAAATTCCTTTCGGAAACTTGTCGCCACTGTCCCAAAAATCAACCCCGAAGACAAACCCTTAGAGCTTGTAAGTGACCACGACCCTAGATGTAGGGTGGATGCTTCCGAGAAGCACAGCGGGACACAATACAACCCTAGAAACCAACCGCAAAAGACGGAAACCAAAACCGACTACTGACGAGCGAGCTGCGAACGAAACTGCACAGAGACTGCACTGACCGGACTCTGCCTGCGTCCGGTCACAGAGCACCGGACGCATCCGGCCAGCCGAAAATAGATTTTGGAGCTTACTGTTCCTGACCGGACTCACCAGAGACAAGCGTCTGGTCGATGCACAGAGCGTCCGGTCAAAACGAACAAAAACCGTGAACAGTGGAAGAGGTGCGTCCGGTCACACTAGAAAACCAGCATCCGGTCAAGTCACAGATAGACACAGTGTGGACATTCAACCACCGGACGCATTGCCCTAGCATCCGGTCGTCCCGAGTCAGCGTCCGGTCACCCCGCAGCAGCGCGGTTCGTCCACCGATTCGACTCGATCTCACCCAAAACAAATCCTCTGGGGATCAAACTTGGTGAGAGGAGTCACAAGGAGTATAGTGAGCTATCTCTAAGAGATCATGGCTCGAACCTATCTCCAAATCGATGAATCGAAGAATTTCGGGGGAAGGGAGAAAAACTTGACCCGAAACCAAAATCGATCGATCTCCTAGACCGTGAGGTTAGAGGTAAATTCCTTCGGTGGAAAGAAGTGCCTCACGACCTAGAACAACTTGGTTCAAATGGATTTGCAAAAGATGAACCGAGCAAAGAGATCAAACGACGGGAAAGGCGTGGAGAAAAAGGATTCCGCGAAGAACACAAACAAAACGCAAAACACAATTGCCAAATTGCAACCGTGTGGCTACCACACGCTACAACAGTGAGGTTACGGCCTCACTTCCTCAAAATCACCAGTACACAGAGGTATGGTTCTCTGCGGATCTCAGCTAGCTACAGCAGGGGATTGGGAGAGCAGGAAACCCTAGAAGCAAAGAGCAAATGACTGAGATCAATGGGGAGGTGGGTGTCTCCCCCTACTTATCCTAATTCTAACTATTCCTAATTCCCACTCTACCCCTAACTACTTACAGAGCGAACCAGCTAAACCCTAAGGTTATTCTGGACCAACTCGTGGTAGGTGGTGATCCGACGGCTACGCCCGCACAACTCATAGCGTTGCCTCGACGCAACCTCCCGATTGCCGCCACGTGCCGCCACCGCTCTGCGTCCTTTTCCTAGACGTCGCACCCCCGGTTTTGTGGCCCAAACCGGGAAACCAGCCTTCACGACCAACTCCCGGTTTTGAGGCCCAAACCGGGAAACCAGCCCACCAAGTGCCTGAGTTTTGTGGCCCAAACTCAGCAAACCCGAAGCACCCAGGTTTTGAGGCCAAAACCTGGAAACCATCCTCAGCCCGAGTTTTGTGGCCAAACTCGGAAACCATCAGCGCCCAGGTTTTGAGGCCCAAACCTGCAAACCGTGCACCCGATGGTTTTTCTCTGGCTCTACCACCAAACCGAAGCTGTAGAAGGGATGCACCGCCCGTGCACCCCGTCCACCGACACGTGTCCCCAAGTCCACGACTCAGGCAACACATGACCGCAAGTCTTCGCTCATCGTTGTCCCAGGCTGTCAGCCACCACAGCTGATCCTCGGGCCACCGGTCCCTCAGTCCAAGCCTCACGTCCGCCCTTCGCCACTCTCGGTCCATCGGCACGGCACGTCTCTACTTGACCTTCTCCTTGCCTCTGATCACTGTATCCGTGCTCGACACCTGCACAACACAAGCCAAAGAACATGCGCATCATCCCAGTTGACAATCACTCATCACTCAGAGACCCGACATACACCCATGTATCCGCAAGGTTGAGGATGACCCTAAGTACGAGGGTAGGGGTTTGAAGAAACCGAAGGTGGATCTGGACAAGGTTTGGGAAAAAATTCTCTAGAAGTTTCCCAGGCGAGAGGATGGGGTCGAAGCTGTCTATAAGCGTGTTCAGCAGTGGGCGGAGGAACTTGTTGGGAAACTGTCCACATTAGAAGTTAAGGCCATCCATAGCTCGGTGGGCAGCGGAGGTCGGGTCAATCGGCTGTTTGACATTCTTGGGGTCCAGTATGCTGACTGGCCAGCACCTTCGAGCGAAGATGCACCGAAGAAGCGGAAACGTGCAGCTGCAGAGGGTTAAGAGATTGTTTCGCGACCGAAGAGGGGTCGTGGTCGTGGCCGCGGCGGCGCCGGCGGCCGGGTGAAGACGCTTGCGACGAAGGTCGCGGTAGGTTTAGGTGCCGGTGGTAGTTCCTCTTCCTCGGCCATGGTTTCAAGCGGCCGAGGCGTTGGTAGGGTTGGAGGACGGGTGCGCCGCATTGGCGGGATTAGTGCTTTAATCCAGATTTCGGACGACGAAGGTGTCTCCGATGATGAGGAGAAAGAGGAGGAGGGGGAGGCTGAAAAGGAGACAGAGACTGAAGACGAATCATCTAATGAGGTCAGTGATACCTCCAGTGGCGAAGGTAGCTCGGATGACGGAGATGTTTCAAAAGGGGATGATCAAGGGAAAACTGTTGCTTCCTCAAGCGCTGATGCTGAGGCAGCACATAGTATTGAGGAGATGTTGCTCGACCTTGAGCCTGAGAGTCCCGAGCAAGGGTCGGTGCCCGAGTTCGCGGGGTCACACATCTGGGTTGACGGCGTCGAAGTGGCCGGTGACCTCGAGTCGGAGAGAAATCCGGGCAAAAGGCCATACGGCGAAGCTAGCCGTTATTCTCTTCCTTATTTCGCTGTGAAGGTTGGAGTTACTGATCCGGCGACGAAGCTTTTTACGAGTCCGGACCTCCGCGAGTGTCACCTACAAAGTGCTCCGGAGGAAAGGCGTTTTCTCGGTCGGGTCTTTAATCGGATTTGTTTACCGGAGGCGGAGCTTCGATTGGCTAACCAGCCTTTGGATGATCTTCATGATGACATGGATGTCAAGGTGGCTGAGTTAATGCTACTCAATCGTTCGGCTCGCCGGAGGGCGAGTTACAACCTAAACTATTTGAATGACCGGTTGTCGAAGGTTGAGCAAGATAATAAAAGTCTTCGGCGTAGTTTGGAGAGTAAAGATATTGAACTCAAGGCTGCTTTAGAGAAGGTCAAGAAGTCCCGAGAGGAGGCACAAGCTATTGCGAATAGTAATGCTGAACTCTTAGCGGCTGTCCGTCAGAAAGACAAAGATTTGTTAACAGCAAACAGTCGAATAAGTGAGCTTTCGTCGGAGGTGACCTCACAGACGGAGGCTTGGCAGACAAGTATAGGGAAAATTAAGAGCAAACTTGATGTCTGTTTGACCGAGGCCGGAGGTTCTGCTGGGGAACCGCTGTCTGCATCTAACGCGGAGGCTTTCGAAGGTTGGCTGAGTAACGAGCTTGATGTCTTTAGCTCATTGGTTGGTAACGCGGCCGACTTTGGTGGCTATGCCGGAGCTTTGGCGATGGCCAGTACGCTTCGTCAAGCGGATTGCGACACCTTCGCAAGATCAAAAGGCCAAACCATGCCTTTCCGACAGTTGACGAAGTGCGCCCGATGAAGATTGATGATGCTGAGGTTCGGAACTGTGCGATGCGTTTGCTTCGCAAGTTTTGGATAGCTGGTGGTGGCCGTGCTCTTGCTTTCGAGGAAGCTGCCGAGGCTACTCGCCAGGTTTGTGCTACTTGGAGAAAATTGGTTTTGGGTTTGTTACAATCGATGGAAGAGTTAGTATTAATCTTGTGTTTTTTCCCTTTATTTTTTGTAGGCTCGGAAAGAGGCGATGCCCTCGCCGCCAGCGACTATTGATGCCTGTGGTAGCTCCGAAGCTATTCCTGTGCCCAGCTCTGCGGAGGTTCCACCTGTCGAGGTTGGACCCTTGGCGGAGGAGGCTCCGAACGCTGGAGAAGCTATTGTAGAAGATGCGGCAACGGAGAGGGCACCTGCCAAAGGCTCGGATGCTGCGATTGGCGGAGGTTTTGTTGCTTCAACAGGCGAAGCTGTGGCCGATGAGCATGGGGAAGCCGGGCAGGTGTGAGAATTTAGGATTGCTCGGGCGAGAGGGTTATTTTGTAAAAAGTGTGTTAGTTGTAAAAACTTAATGATACTGAGACACTTTCCTATTTTGTGAAAATGCAGGTTCCTGATGGAAGCGTGCTAGAAGTGTTTGATGTGACGCCGTTGACGCTAAATTATCAAGATATTTTTATAACTGGTGAGTCGTGGGCTCGGGCTAGGCTAAAACACCTTTCGCTGTCCTTTGAACGTTTTTGGTGGTCGAAGGTGCGGAGGTATGATTTGAAGAACAGCAGATCGAGTCGTTTTTGGCACGAGGCTGATTATACTGATCGACAGGCCACACGGTATTTGTTTGGTTCATCTTCGTCCTCGCAGGCTGTTGTTGATGATGATATCGATGAGAAGACAGCTCTGGATTATCTATTTGGGCGAAGCAAACTAGGTCTAGGTTCGGATGGATCGCTACTGGTTCCGAAAGAAGAAACTTCGGAAGTTAGTGAAGTAAATCGTAGATATATGTATAGGGCGAGGGTTTTGTCCGGGGAGCTGCCGATTGTTCCTGCAGCTCCTTTGTTGTGGGGACCCATAGTTCCGGTGGATATAGGATTTGAGGAGGGTGTCGAAGGTTTGGAAAATTTGATGTTGATTGAGGGTAATGATGGTTCCTTGTAATTTTATTATTTTTATTGATTGTCTATCACACTGTCGTCTGAAGCGAACAACTTGTGATGTTGCTCTATTCATTTTTTGCAATTTGATTGAAATAATAGTTGACTCTCGAGGCTCGCTTTTCGTTTAAGAGAGGTGTTTTTTTGAAAACAGCGACGCCCCCCTTTTTCTTTTAGCGAGGCTCGCTTCGTAACGCTTTCATAAGCTGATTTGGAAAAATAGCGACGACCCCTTTTCTTTTTTAGCGAGGCTCGCGTAACGCTTTCATAAGCTGATTTGGAAAAACAGCGACGCCTCCTTTTCTTTTTTAGCGAGGCTCGCGTAATGCTTTCATAAGCTGATTTGGAAAAACAGCGATGCCCCCTTTTCTTTTTTAGCGAGGCTCGCGTAACGCTTTCATAAGCTGATTTAGAAAAACAGCGACGCCCCCTTTTCTTTTTTAGCGAGGCTCGCGTAACACTTTCATAAGCTGATTTAGAAAAACAGCGATGCCCCCTTTTCTTTTTTAGCGAGGCTCGCGTAACGCTTTTATAAGCTGATTTGGAAAAACAGCGACGCCCCTTTTCTTTTTTAGCGAGGCTCGCATAACGCTTTCATAAGCTGATTTGGAAAAACAGCGACGACCCCTTTTCTTTTTTAGCGAGGCTCGCGTAACGCTTTCATAAGCTAATTTGGAAAAACAGCGACGCCCCCTTTTCTTTTTTAGCGAGGCTCGCTTAGCGCTTTTGGTTTTGCGGGGGTATTCGACTTTTGAACTTCGCGCCTCCCCTTGTCTTAGGTGGAGGTGAAGTTTGCTTTGCGAGCCCCTAGCGTTTTTTGCGAGGGTGCTCGACTTTTGAACTTCGCGCCTCCCCTTGTCTTAGGTGGAGGTGAAGTTTGCTTTGCGAGCCCCCAGCCTTTTTTTGCGAGGGTGCTCAACTTTTTTGGACTTCGCGCCTCCCCTTATCTTAGGTGCAGGTGAAGTTTGCTTTTGTGAGCCCCTGGCGTTTTTGCCAGGGTGCTCGACTTTTTTGGACTTCGCGCCTCCCCTTGTTTTAGGTGGAGGTGAAGTTTGCTTTTGCGAGCCCCTGGCGTTTTTGCCAGGGTGCTCGACTTTTTTGGACTTCGCGCCTCCCCTTGTTTTAGGTGGAGGTGAAGTTTGCTTTGAAAAGAGTTTGTTTTTTGAAGCAATCTTGGAGGGTTATCATCGATTATAGCCCTCTTGAAGAAGAGCTGCTTTTTTTGATGTTTGTTAGTAAAAGTAGTAATTTGGAGTTTTACTTTTTTCAGGGGTTTTAGCCTGTATTAAGAATTTGGATGCTGCCTCGTTAAAAAACCTTACGCCCCTTCGTAAGGAAAAAGAGTGCAGCTCGTTTGTTTTTGTTACATGCATAGAAATGGAAGAAAACATAAATGAAATAACAAAATACATATTGAGAGGGCTCGCTAAGGCTCCGCTATGGGTAGTATTTGCGAAGGTCGTCGACGTTCCAGGTGTGAGGCAGGATGTTTCCCTCGCTGTTAGAGAGGTGAAAAGAGCCGAGACGGTTGCATTCTGCTATTAGGTATGGACCCGTCCATTTTGGCTGAAATTTCCCCGCCATGCTGGCGTTTTGCTTTCGAATGAGAACGAGGTCACCTTTCTTTAGCTCTTTGATTCTCACCTTTTTGTCTCTCCATTTTTTTGTTTCTTCCTGATACTTGCGAAGGTTGTGCACTGCGTTGCATCTTGTTTCTTCAAGCAAGTCTTTGTCGAGTAATTGGTTTTGTTCGTCTGTTTCGAAGGTAGTTCTGAGTGATACATGCTTCAACTCTTCTGGTAACACAGCTTCTTCTCCAAATAGGAGCCTGAAGTGTGTGAATTTGGTGGCTCTGCATTCCGAGGTGTTATGGGACCAGGTGATGGAGGTTAGCTCTTCCGCCCACTTTCCTTTGGGCCTGCCTTGCAATTTCTTTGATACGGCTTGGAAGATTGTTGCATTAGCTCTTTCGACTAAGCCGTTGGATTGAGGGTGCCGGACTGAGGCGAAGCATAGGATTGTTCCGATTTGTGCGCAAAATTCATTGAAAACCTCGCTGTCGAATTGAGTGCCATTATCAACAGTTAGGTATTTGGGGACTCCGAACCGGCAAATTATTTGCTGCCAGAAAAACTTCTTCATGGCCAAGGAGGTGATGGAAGCCAGTGGTCTAGTTTCAATCCATTTCGTGAAGTATTCCACAGCTACGACTGCGTAGCGAAGGTTTCCTGGAGCTGTTGGGAGTGGACCGACGAGGTCCATTGCCCATCTTTGCAACGGCCATGTTGGGCATATCAGAGTTGTTGGAGCCCCTGGGGCGTTTTGTGTTTTTGCCGTTAGTTGGCAACCCTCGCAATGTGTGACGATGCTTTCTGCATCCCGTAATGCAGTTAGCCAGCAGAAACCTTGTCGGAAAGCTTTCCCAACTAACGCCCTCGGGCCTTTGTGAGAGCCACAGATACCTTCGTCAATGAGCTTAAGAATGTCATTTCCTTCAGTCTGTGACACGCATTTGAGCCATGGTGAGGTTACCGAAGCTTTGAACAGAATATTGTCCACAATTTTGTACCCTCGAACTCTTTGTTTTAGTCTGTTATCTTCCTCTTTGGAGTCGGGTTCATGTAGCCCGTTGATATAGGCCATGATGGGTGCTCTCCAGTCTTCGTTTTGGATTGCGTTTACTAGCTTGATACTTTTTTCGGAGGCCTGGAATGCTGATTGAGTTGTTTCCTCATAAAACACGTCTGGCGGTAGCTGTAACTGTTGCGCTGCTGCTTTGGCTAGGCTGTCTGCCTCGTTGTTTTCCGACCTCGGTATTGCTTTTACTGTTATGCCAAGGAAAAAAGATTCTAACCTTCGAACATACTGGAAATATTTTTGCAGCTCAGGGTCTTTTGCTTTGTAATTTTTCTCGATGTGTCCCGCGATAACTTGGGAGTCTGTGTTGACGACCGCCCTTCGGACTGATAAAGGTCAGAGCCTCAAAAGGGCTAGTATCACTGCCTCGTACTCCGCGGAGTTGTTTGTGCATTTGAAGTTGAACCTTCTTGCGTATCTTAGCTTAGACCCGGATGGCGAAACTAGAATGGTCGAGGCCCCTGCTCCAGTTGCTCCCCAGGCTCCATCGACATATACTATCCAGAATGGGTCTTGTTGATTTCCATCTCTGCGAGGGTCAGGGGTCCAATCAGCTATGAAATCTGCTAGTGCCTGTGATTTGATTGCTGTTCTCCCGACGAAGGTTATAGCGTAGCTGTTGAGCTCGACTGCCCATTTCGGTATTCTGCCAACTGCCTCGTTGTTCTTGAAAATGTTCTCGAGGGGGTATGCCGAGGGTACATGGATCTCATATGCCTGGAAATAATGCTTTAGCTTTCTTGATGCCATGACCACGGCGTATGCTATCTTCTCGAGCTCTGAGTAGTTTCGTTTGGGACCTTCGAGGGTTTCTGATACATAGTAGATTGGGGCTTGCCTAGTTCTGTTGTTCTCGTGTAACTCTTTGATTAGGACTGCGCTTGCTGCGTGAGGCGAAGCTGCGACATACAGCAGTAACAGGTCCCCTTTGCTCGGGCTGGTTAAAACAGTCAAGTTGGTGAGATACTTTTTCAAATCCTCGAAGGCTTTCCGCTGCCGGGGCCTCCAATTGAATGGTGCAGTGCTTCTCAATGTTTCAAAGAAAGGTAACCCTCGCTCAGCGGACCTGGAGATGAATCTGCTGAGTGCTGCTAAGCGTCCTGACAAGCGCTGAGTTGCTTTCCTGGTCGTTGGTGGTTCCATATTGATGATAGCATCAATTTTCTCGGTGTTGGCTTCAATTCCCCTTGCTGAGACAATGCAGCCTAGCAGTTTTCCTTTGCTTACCCCGAAAACACATTTTTCGGGGTTTAATTTGAGTCCGGCGGACTGAAGGTTTTTGAACACTCTTTCCAAGTCTGTTATGTGATTTTCTTTTAGCTCGCTCTGTACAATCAAATCATCAACGTAGGCAGATATTGCGTGTTCGTCTTTGAAGACTTCAGTTGTCATGTGGGCGAAGGTTGATCCTGCGTTTCTGAGGCCCTCTGCCATTCTTCGAAAGCAAAATGTGCCCGAAGGTGTAATGAAGCTTGTTTTTTCCTCATCTTCCTCATTCATCCAAATCTGGTGGTACCCTGAGAAACAATCGAGGGGAGATAGCATTTGGCAACCAGCTGCTCTATCGACCAAGGTGCTTATGTTAGGCAGAGGAAAGTCATCCTTCGGACAGGCTTTGTTCAGGTATGTGAAATCAACACACATTCTCCATTTCTTGTTCTTTTTCGGAACTAGTACCACGTTTGAGAGCCATGTTGGATATTTTACTGGACGGATGACGCCTGCGTCCAGAAGTCTTTTTACCTCTGCCTTCGCTGCCTCTTTTCTCTCTCCTGACATTTTGCGAAGCTTTTGCTTAACTGGGCGATAGCCTAGTTTGATGTTTAGGCTGTGCTCGATCAAAGTTCTGTTTACTCCCTTGAGGTCCTCTGCAGACCAAGCGAAGGTATCTGAGCTTTCCTTGAGGAAACGAATAATGTTGTCTTCTGTCTGGGGGTCTAGGTTTGCTGAGATGAACACTTTCCTTTCTGAATTTGCCTCGAAGAGTTGGACTTGTTTAGTGTCTTCTTTGGGTGATGCTTTTACTCTGTCGATGCATTCTTCATCCTCGTCGCTAAGGTTTGTGGCTCGAGGTTTTGACAAATTGTGGACATTGCGTTGCCCCGGTGCTACTGTTCCTTCGGCTGCTCTTGCAATGTCTTGATCTCCATACACTGCGACGACCCCCTTCGGAGCTGGAAGCTTCATGCAAAGGTATGCAGGGTGGATTACAGCGTTGAATGCGTTGGTGACGCCTCGGCCGAAAATTGCATTGTAAGGGTAGAACATGTCAACCACGTCCAAGGTTATGTGCTCAGTTCTGCAGTTCAGCTGATCTCCGAAGGTAACGGGCAGAGATATTTTTCCAATAGCTCTCACTTGTTGCCCGCCGAAACCGTATAGTGGGTTGTCGGAGGGTTGCAAGAGGTTTCTGTCAAGCTTCATGTTGTCAAAGGTTGTGGCGAACAGGATGTCAGCAGAGCTTCCTGTATCGACGAGAATTTTGGTGACTGTCCACCCTGCTAAGTTAGTTTCGATCACCATTGCATTAGTGTGAGGGTAATCCCTTAACTTCATGTCACTGGAATCGAAGGTTATCAGGATGTGAGACCATCGGCCGAATTTGTGCGGTCCTTCGACGGCTACATGATGTACTCTTCGGGCATGTTCTTTCTTTTGCCTCTTGTTGCCATGATCTTCGTTGGAGCCTCCGGTGATGGCTAGTATCACACCGAAGGTTGATGTTGGGTTGTTGATGGTTGTCTGGGATTGGGCTTCGGATTTGACAGGTTGGGGGGCTGGCAGGGCCGGTATTGGTGGTGGTGGTGGTAAAGTGTTGCTCACTTGTTGGTTGGTTTGGGCTTGAGGGGTTGTAGGGAATGTGACAGTGTATGGCACATTTTGGCGTTGAGGAAAAGAGGTTGGTTGAAAAGAGGTGTGGTTGTAATGTGGGTGTGGAGAGTAGAAAGGTTGGTGCGAGGGTAAGCCATAGTTTATGGGGGTGTACTGGTAGGGAGGTTGGGTTGGGTTGAAGTTTGGCTTTCTGTTGTGATTGATGGTTCTGTTTTCTGTTGAAGAGGCTCTTTTGGACTCCTGATACTCTTTCCCTCTGGCGAAGCACTCGCATTGCTTTGTTGTGTGCCCCTTTCCTAGGCCACAGAAATGATAGTACATTTTGGCCGGGTCCCTCTGTTGGTTTCTTTGGTCAGGCGGGGGTGGAAATCCATGTGGGTTTTGGTTGCCCGAAGGCTGAGTGCTTCTTCTCTGGTCTTCGATTGGATTTGCCTTGTTGATTGCTCCAACGTTGTTCTGATCTTGGCGAGGGTTGTTTTCTCTCGCTTGGGGCCTCGGCTGTGGTTTCTGCTGCGACCTTCGAGCATCGGACTTTGCCCGGAAATTCATGTCCGCTCTACAGTACCTTTCCATTGTATCATGAAGCTCTTCGATTGTGTTTGCTGGTTTTCTGGCGAACTTTGAGGAACATGGGCCTGGGCGTAAGCCGCTGACTGCAGCGAGGATCACGGCCTCGTCGGATATTCTCGGAGTTCTTGCTCTAATCTGGATGAACCTTCGCCAGTAGTCTTGTAACGGTTCGCGCTCTTCTTGTTTGCAGTTGAACAGCTCGATGGGGTTTGATGGGGCTGCTGTGATGCCCTTGAAGTTTGTGCAGAGTCTGTCTCTGAGGTTGGCCCAGGAATCCACCGTTCCGGGGCAAAGGTTGCTGTACCAAGTCTGCGCGATGTCACGAAGGATGATTACGAAAGACTTCGCCATTGTTGACTCATCCCCTCCTGCTACGGCGACTGCCGCTTCGTAGCTCATTATGAACTGGCGAGGGTCAGTGAGTCCATCGTAATGGGGGAGGTTTTGTGGATTGTAGCATGGCGGCCAGGGTTGGGTTTGTAGTATTTGGGAGAGTGGTGATCTTGGGTCGTAGGGCATCTGGTGTTGTTGAGCCCTTCGCTGTATACGAAGGTTTGGCTCTCGCTCTTCTGGGTAAAGGTGGCAAAAGTTTGGTGGTGGTGGGGGTGGTGGTGGCTGATGAACGTTGCCCTGTCCCTGCCCAACATTCTCCTCTCGAAGCGGCGGCATTTGCCTGTCATTCCAATCCTCGGCTTCGGCCTCAGCTACTGCGAGGGACTCCTCCATTCGGCGAAGCTGCTCTCTTGCTTCATCCGCCTTTTGCCTGATAAGGCGCAGCCGGTTGTGCCTTTCAAGCTGGTCCAGGCGCCTCTTCTTTTCCTGTAACTCAGCTTGTAGTCTTTCTAAAGCCTCGAGGCCCAACTCCTCCTCATCTCCTTCCCCATCTCCTCCGGAGGTATGCGGGTGTGGCTGTAATACTGGCCGAGTGTGAGGGCCCGAGACCTCCGTCCCTGGAGCAACTTCTTCTGTTTCCGAGGGTACTACATTCTCTTCCATAGGCTGGATTATCGTCGTGGCCTCTCTGGTCACGCGAGGGTCTCTCGTAGTGGGCGCTCTCCTGTTTCCTACCATTTCGAACTCCGATCCCCATGGACGGCGCCAAACTGTTGGATGCACACTTGCCCAACCTCCGCACACGTGCAGGGGGGTGGCCAAGGTGGCCAATCGTCAGAACCAAGCGAAGATACAGCGGGAACAAAAACAGCGCGAAGGTATAAGGAAGCGAGAACAGTGTTACTGTGGCTCTATTCCAAAAAAATCATGCCTGTTACACTGTTCACCCCCCGGTATTTATAGGGGATACCAAGGGGTGCCGACCAAATTACAATAGGGTACAAGAAAGATTCCTCTGCGCTATACACACAGAAGGGCAGAATCGTACAAACACAACTGGAGCCAAAACCCTAGCCTGCTTTCCATGCGCCCGCCGCCGCTCGGCTCGTGCTCATCCTCGCGGAAATGCGAGGGCTGACCTTCGTCTTGCGAAGATATCTGTCCAGTCGCGAAGTCCGAGTCCCTTCGCCACCAGTTGGGCCTGGGCCTCTAGGCGAAGGTGTGCGGGATGCGCGAGGGTTGCTCCCAGCGCTCTTCATGCCCTTTGCCTGTAAGAAATTGTCAAACACTCCGAAGGTTGGGTCAGTATTCGGGGGCTTGAGCGGTGACTTGAGGGACTTAACAAGATAAAAAAGGGCAGGCGGCGAAGGTTCGCGGGACGCCCGAGGGCCGCTTTGTTGAGCCCGCCTGCGTGGTGCCACTGCCGAGGGTCCCTTCCCCCAACAGCCATCGAGCGCGAGTTTTGCGGCACCATTCCGTCAGAAATGAAAGTGCCAAAAACACACCAAACATATGTTTTGGGTCAAACAAAGATGATTGGGTGCGTTGGTTGCAAAAAATTCAACAGCGAGTTTTTTTGGTGAATCAGTGGGAAAAACGGTCATCCCAAGAGAGTTTTGCGGCACCGTTCCGTCGGAAATGAAAGTGCCAAAAATCCACCAAACATGAGTTTTAGGTCAAACGAAGATGATTGGGTGTGTCGTCCGTTGCAAAAAATTCAATTGCGAGTTTTTCGGTGCATTGGTGAAAAAATGGCCCTGCTGCACGAGTTTTGCGGCACCGTTCCGTCGGAGATGAAAGTGCCAAAAACCCACCAAACTTGAGTTTTGGGTCAAACGGAGATGATTGGGTGTGTCCTTTGCGAAAAATTAAACTACGAGTTTTTCCGTGCATTGGTGGAAAAAAAGGCCCTACCGCACGAGTTTTACGGCACTGTTCCATAGGAAATGAAAGTGCCCAAAACACACCAAACATGAGTTTTGGTTCAAACGAAGATGATTGGGTGCGTCCGTTGTGAAAAATTAAACTATGAGTTTTCGGTGCATTAGTGGGAAAAACAGCCCTCCCAGGCAAGTTTTGCGGGACCGTTCCATTGGAAATGAAAGTGTAAAAACCCACCAAACAAGAGTTTTAGGTCAAACGGGGATGATTGGGTGCGTTCGTTGTGAAAAATCCAACTGCGAGTTTTTCGGTGCATTGGTGGAAAAAATGGCCCTCCCGCACGAGTTTTACGGCACCGTTCCATAGGAAATGAAAGTGCCCAAAACCCACCAAACATGAGTTTTGGGTCAAACGGAGATGATTGGGTGCGTCTGTTGTGAAAAATCCAACTGTGAGTTTTTCGGTGCATTGGTGGAAAAAATGGCCCTCCAGCGCGAGTTTAGCGGCACCGTTCTGTCAGAAATGAAAGTGCCAAAAACACACAAACATATGTTTTGGGTCAAACGAAGATGATTGGGTGCGTTGGTTGCAAAAAATTCAACTGCGAGTTTTTTTGGTGAATCAGAGGGAAAAACGACCATCCCAAGCGAGTTTTGCGGCACGGTTCTGTAGGAAATGAAAGTGCCAAAAACCAACCAAACATGAGTTTTGGGTCAAATGGAGATGATTGGGTGTGTCCGTTGTGAAAAATTAAACTATGAGTTTTTCGGTACATTAGTGGGAAAAACAGCCCTCCCATGCAAGTTTTGCGGCACCGTTCCATTCGAAATGAAAGTGTCAAAAACCCACCAAACAAGAGTTTTAGGTCAAACGGGGATGATTGGGTCCGTTCGTCATGAAAAATCCAACTGCGAGTTTTTCGGTGCATTGGTGGAAAAAATGGCCCTCCTGCACGAGTTTTAAGGCACCGTTTCATAGGTAATGAAAGTGCCCAAAACCCACCAAACATGAGTTTTGGGTCAAACGGAGATGATTGGGTGCGTCCGTTGTGAAAAATCCAACTGCGAGTTTTTGGTGCATTGGTGGAAAAAAATGCTCCTCTCGGACATGTTATACGGCACCGTTCCATAGGAAATGAAAGTGCCCAAAACCCACCAAACATGAGTTTTGGGTCAAACGGAGATGATTGGGTGTGTCCGATGTGAAAAATTAAACTATGAGTTTTTCGGCGCATTAGTGGGAAAAACAGCCCTCCCAAGCGAGTTTTGCGGCACCGTTCGATCAGAAATGAAAGTGCCAAAACCCCACCAAACAAGAGTTTTGGGTCAAACGAGGATGATTGGGTGCATTCGTTGTGAAAAATCCAACTGCGAGTTTTAAGTGCATTGGTCGAAAAAATGGCCCTCCCGCACGAGTTTTACGGCATCGTTCCATACGAAATGAAAGTGCCCAAAACCCACCAAACATGAGTTTTGGGTTAAACGGAGATGATTGGGTGCGCCCGTTGCAAAAAATTCAACGGCGAGTTTTTTGGTGCATTGGTGAAAATATGGCCCGGCCGCACGAGTTTTGCGGCACTGTTCCGTCAGAAATGAAAGTGCCAAAACCCCAACAAACATGAGTTTTGGGTCAAACGGGGATGATTGGGTGTGTCCGTTGTGAAAAATCCAACTGCGAGTTTTTCGATGCATTGGTGGAAAAAATGGCCCTCCAGCGCGAGTTTTGCGGCACCGTTCCGTCAGAAATGAAAGTGCCAAAAACACACCTAACATATGTTTTGGGTCAAACGAAGATGATTGGGTGCGCTGTTTGCGAAAAATTCAACTGCGAGTTTTTTTGGTGAATCAGTGGGAAAAACGGCCATCCCAAGCGAGTTTTGCGGCACCGTTCCATCGGAAATGAATGTGCCAAAAACCCACCAAACATAAGTTTGGGGTCAAATGGAGATGATTGAGTGTGTCCATTGTGAAAAATTAATCTGAGTTTTTCGGTGCATCAGGGGGAAAAACAGCCCTCCTGCGCGAGTTTTGCCGCACCGTTCCATCGGAAATAAAAGTTCCAAAAACCCACCAAACATGAGTTTTGGGTCAAATGGAGATGATTGGGTGTGTCCGGTGTGAAAAATTAAACTATGAGTTTTCGGTGCATTAGTGGGAAAAATAGCCCTCCCAGGCAAGTTTTGCGGCACCATTCCATTGAAAATGAAGGTGCCAAAAACCCACCAAACAAGAGTTTTAGGTCAAACGGGGATGATTGGGTGCATTCTTCATGAAAAATCCAACTGCGAGTTTTACGGTGCATTGGTGGAAAAAATGGCCTCCTGCACAAGTTTTACGGCACCGTTTCATAGGAAATGAAAGTGCCCAAAACCCACCAAACATGAGTTTTGGGTCAAACGGAGATGATTGGATGTGTCCATTGTGAAAAATCCAACTGCGAGTTTTTCGTTGCATTGGTGGAAAAAATGGCCCTCCCGCACGAGTTTTACGACACCGTTCCATAGGAAATGAAAGTGCCCAAAACCCACCAAACATGAGTTTTGGGTTAAACGGAGATGATTGGGTGCGTCCGTTGCAAAAAATTCAACTGCGAGTTTTTCAGTGCATTGGTGAAAATACGGCCCTGTCGCACGAGTTTTGCGGCACTGTTCCGTCAGAAATGAAAGTGCCAAAACCCCACCAAACATGAGTTTCGGGTCAAATGGAGATGATTGGGTGTGTCCTTTGCGAAAAATTAAACTACGAGTTTTTCGGTGCATTAGTGGGAAAACAGCCCTCCTGCGCTAGTTTTGCCGCACCGTCCCAATGGAAATAAAAGTGCCAGAAACCCACCAAACATGAGTTTTGGGTCAAATGCAGATGATTGGGTGTGTCCGTTGTGAAAAATTAAACTAGGAGTTTTCGGTGCATTAGTGGGAAAAACAACCCTCCAATGCAAGTTTTGCGGCACCATTCCATTGGAAATGAAAGTGCCAAAAACCCACCAAACAAGAGTTTTCGGTTAAACGGAGATGATTGGGTGCGTCCGTTGCAAAAAATTCAACTGCGAGTTTTTCGGTGCATTGGTGAAAATACGGCCCTGTCGCACGAGTTTTGCGGCACTGTTCCGTCAGAAATGAAAGTGCCAAAACCCCACCAAACATGAGTTTCGGGTCAAATGGAGATGATTGGGTGTGTCCTTTGCGAAAAATTAAACTACGAGTTTTTCGGTGCATTAGTGGGAAAACAGCCCTCCTGCGCTAGTTTTGCCGCACCGTTCCAATGGAAATAAAAGTGCCAGAAACCCACCAAACATGAGTTTTGGGTCAAATGCAGATGATTGGGTGTGTCCGTTGTGAAAACTTAAACTAGGAGTTTTCGGTGCATTAGTGGGAAAAACAGCCCTCCAATGCAAGTTTTGCGGCACCGTTCCATTGGAAATGAAGGTGCCAAAAACCCACCAAACAAGAGTTTTAGGGTAAACGTGGATGACTGGGTGCGTTCGTTGTGAAAAATCCAACTGCGAGTTTTTCGGTGCATTGGTGGGAAAAAATGGCCCTCCCGCACGAGTTTTACGGCACCGTTCCATAGGAAATAAAAGTGCCCAAAACCCACCAAATATGAGTTTTTGGTCAAACGGAGATGATTCGGTGCGTCCGTTATGAAAAATTCAATTGCTAGTTTTTCGGTGCATTGGTGGAAAAAATGGCCCTTCAGCGCGAGTTTTGCGGCACCGTTCCGTCAGAAATGAAAGTGCCAAAAACACACCTAACAGATGTTTTGGGTCAAATAAAGATGATTGGGTGCATTGCTTGCGAAAAATTCAACTGTGAGTTTTTTTGGTGAATCACTGGGAAAAACGGCCATCCCAATCGAGTTTTGCGGCACCGTTCCGTCGGAAATGAATGTGCCAAAAACCCACCAAACATAAGTTTGGGGACAAATGGAGATGATTGGGTGCGTTGGTTGCAAAAAATTCAACAACGAGTTTTTTTAGTGAATCAGTGGGAAAAACGGCCATCCCAAGCAAGTTTTGCGGCACCGTTCCGTCAGAAATGAAAGTGCGAAAATCCACCAAACATGAGTTTTAGGTCAAACGGAGATGATTGGGTGCGTCCGTTGCAAAAAATTCAACTGCGAGTTTTTCAGTGCATTGGTGAAAAAACGGCCATGCCGCACGAGTTTTGCGGCACCGTTCCGTCGGAGATGAAAGAGCCAAAAACCCACCAAACTTGAGTTTCGGGTCAAATGGAGATGATTGGGTGTGTCCTTTGCGAAAAATTAAACTACGAGTTTTTCGATGCATTTGTGGGAAAAATAGCCCTCCTGCGCGAGTTTTGCCACACCGTTCCATCGGAAATAAAAGTGCCAAAAACCCACCAAACATCAGTTTTGGGTCAAATGGAGATGATTGGGTGTGTCCGTTGTGAAAAATTAAACTATGAGTTTTCGGTGCATTAGTGGGAAAACAGCCCTCCCAGGCAAGTTTTGCGGCACCGTTCCATTGGAAATGAAAGTGGCAAAAACCCAGAAAACAAGAGTTTTAGGTCAAACAGGGATGATTCGGTGCGTTCGTTGTGGAAAATCCAACTGCGAGTTTTTCGGTGCATTGGTGGAAAAAATGGCCCTACCACACGAGTTTTACGGCACTGTTCCATAGGAAATGAAAGTGCCCAAAACACACCAAACATGAGTTTTGGGTCAAACGGAGATGATTTGGTGCGTCCGTTGTGAAAAATTAAACTATGAGTTTTCGGTGCATTAGTGGGAAAACAGCCCTCCCAGGCAAGTTTTGCGGCACCGTTCCATTGGAAATGAAAGTGGCAAAAACCCAGAAAACAAGAGTTTTAGGTCAAACAGGGATGATTCGGTGCGTTCGTTGTGGAAAATCCAACTGCGAGTTTTTCGGTGCATTGGTGGAAAAAATGGCCCTACCACACGAGTTTTACGGCACTGTTCCATAGGAAATGAAAGTGCCCAAAACACACCAAACATGAGTTTTGGGTCAAACGGAGATGATTTGGTGCGTCCGTTGTGAAAAATTAAACTATGAGTTTTCGGTGCATTAGTGGGAAAACAGCCCTCCCAGGCAAGTTTTGCGGCACCGTTCCATTGGAAATGAAAGTGGCAAAAACCCAGAAAAGAAGAGTTTTAGGTCAAACAGGGATGATTCGGTGCGTTCGTTGTGGAAAATCCAACTGCGAGTTTTTCGGTGCATTGGTGGAAAAAATGGCCCTACCACACGAGTTTTACGGCACTGTTCCATAGGAAATGAAAGTGCCCAAAACACACCAAACATGAGTTTTGGGTCAAACGGAGATGATTTGGTGCGTCCGTTGTGAAAAATTAAACTATGAGTTTTCGGTGCATTAGTGGGAAAAACAGCCCTCCCAGGCAAGTTTTGCGGCACCGTTCCATTGGAAATGAAAGTGTCAAAAACCCACCAAACAAGAGTTTTACGTCAAACGGGGATGATTGGGTGCGTTCGTTGTGAAAAATCGAACTGCGAGTTTTTCGGTTCATTGGTGGAAAAAATGGCCCTCCCGCACGAGTTTTACGGCACCGTTCCATAGGAAATGAAAGTGCCCAAAACCCACCAAACATGAGTTTTGGGTCAAACGGAGATGATTGGGTGCGTCCGTTGTGAAAAATTCAACTGCGAGTGTTTTGGTGCATTGGTGGAAAAAATGGCCCTCCAGTGCGAGTTTTGCGGCACCGTTCCGTCAGAAATGAAAGTGCCAAAAAAAACCAAACATATGTTTTGGGTCAAACGAAGATGATTGGGTGTGTTGGTTGCAAAAAATTCAACTACGAGTTTTTTGGTGAATTAGAGGGAAAAACGACCATCCCAAGCGAGTTTTGCGGCACCGTTCCGTCAGAAATGAAAGTGCCAAAAACCCACCAAACATGAGTTTTGGGTCAAATGGAGATGATTGGGTGTGTCCGTTGTGAAAAATCAAACTATGAGTTTTTCGGTGCAATAGTGGGAAAAATAGCCCTCCCATGCAAGTTTTGCGGCACCGTTCGATTGGAAATGAAAGTGCCAAAAACCCACCAAACAAGAGTTTTAGGTCAAACGGGGATGATTGGGTCCGTTCATCGTGAAAAATCCAACTGCGAGTTTTTCGGTGCATTGGTGGAAAAAATGGCCCTCCTGCACGAGTTTTACGGCACCGTTTCATAGGAAATGAAAGTGCCCAAAACCCACCAAACATGAGTTTTGGGTCAAATAGAGATGATTGGGTGCGTCGGCTGTGAAGAATCCAACTGCGAGTTTTTCGGTGCATTGGTGGAAAAAATGGCCCTCCCGCACGAGTTTTACGACACCGTTCCATAGGAAATGAAAGTGCCATAAACCCACCAAACATGAGTTTTGGGCTAAACAGAGATGATTGGGTGCGTCCGTTGTAAAAAATTAAACTATGAGTTTTTCGGTGCATTAGTAGGAAAAACAGCCCTCCCAAGCGAGTTTTGCGGCACCGTTCGATCAGAAATGAAAGTGCCAAAAACCCACCAGACAAGAGTTTTGGTCAAACGAGGATGATTGGGTGCATTCGTTGTGAAAAATCCAACTGCGAGTTTTAAGTGCATTGGTGGAAAAAATGGCCCTCCCGCACGAGTTTTACGGCACCGTTCCATAGGAAATGAAAGTGCCCAAAACCCACCAAACATGAGTTTTGGGTTAAACGGAGATGATTGGGTGCGACCGTTGCAAAAAATTCAACTGCGAGTTTTTCGGTGCATTGGTGAAAATACGGCCCTGTCTCACGAGTTTTGCGGCACTGTTCCGTCAGAAATGAAAGTGCCAAAACCCCACCAAACATGAGTTTCCGGTCAAATGGAGATGATTGGGTGTGTCCTTTGCGAAAAATTAAACTACGAGTTTTTCGGTGCATTAGTGGGAAAACAGCCCTCCTGCGCGAGTTTTGCCGCACCGTTCCAATGGAAATAAAAGTGCCAAAAACCCACCAAACATGAGTTTTGGGTCAAACGGAGATGATTGGGTGCGTCCGTTGTGAAAAAATCAATTGCGAGTTTTTCGGTGCATTGGTGGAAAAAATGGCCCTCCAGCACGAGTTTTGCGGCACCGTTCCGTCGGAAATGAATGTGCCAAAAACCCACCAAACATAAGTTTGGGGACAAATGGAGATGATTGGGTGCGTTGGTTGCAAAAAATTCAACAACGAGTTTTTTTGGTGAATCAGTGGGAAAAACGGCCATCCCAAGCGAGTTTTGCGGCACCGTTCCGTCGGAAATTGAAGTGCGAAAAATCCACCAAACATGAGTTTTAGGTCAAACGGAGATGATTGGGTGCGTCCGTTGCAAAAAATTCAACTGTGAGTTTTTCGGTGCATTGGTGAAAAAACGGCCATGCCGCACGAGTTTTGCGGCACCGTTCCGTCGGAGATGAAAGTGCCAAAAACCCACCAAACTTGAGTTTCGGGTCAAATGGAGATGATTGGGTGTGTCCTTTGCAAAAAATTAAACTACCAGTTTTTCGATGCATTTGTAGGAAAAACAGCCCTCCTGCGCGAGTTTTGCCGCACCGTTCCATCGGAAATAAAAGTGCCAAAAACCCACCAAACATGAGTTTTGGGTCAAATGGAGATGATTGGGTGTGTCCATTGTGAAAAATTAAACTGAGTTTTTTGGTGCATTAGTGGGAAAAACAGCCCTCCCAAGCGAGTTTTGCGGCACCGTTCGATCAGAAATGAAAGTGCCAAAAACCCACCAAACAAGAGTTTTAGGTCAAACGGGGATGATTGGGTCCGTTCGTCGTGAAAAATCCAACTGCGAGTTTTTCGGTGCATTGGTGGAAAAAATGGCCCTACCGCACGAGTTTTACGGCACCGTTTCATAGGAAATGAAAGTGCCCAAAACACACCACACATGAGTTTTGGGTCAAACGGAGATGATTGGGTGCGTCCGTTGTGAAAAATCCAACTGCGAGTTTTTGGTGCATTAGTGGAAAAAATGGCCCTCTCGCACGAGTTTTACGGCACCGTTTCATAGGAAATGAAAGTGCCCAAAACCCACGAAACATGAGTTTTGGGTCAAACGGAGATGATTGGATGCATCCGTTGTGAAAAATCCAACTGCGAGTTTTTCGGTGCATTGGTGGAAAAAATGGCCCTCCCGCACGAGTTTTACGACACTGTTCCATAGGAAATGAAAGTGCCCAAAACCCACCAAACATCAGTTTTGGGTTAAACAGAGATGATTGGGTGCGTCCGTTGTAAAAAATTAAACTATGAGTTTTTCGGTGCATTAGTAGGAAAAACAGCCCTCCCAAGCGAGTTTTGCGGCACCGTTCGATCAGAAATGAAAGTGCCAAAAACCCACCAAACAAGAGTGTTGGGGGAAAGGACCCTCGGCAGTAGCGCCGCGCGGGCTGGTGCCAGAAACAACCCTCGCATGAGCAACATATCCTCGCGAGACCTGTCTCCCCTTCGGGATAGTTTTCCTGACCTCCGGACGGAGGTCCGGCCCTCGATGCTTTGTTGCACTCCTCGCAGGTTAAGGCGTGACGGGAACGCGGTAGGCGACCCTCGCTGGCCTACCGATGCCACTCCGTCGGAAGTGTCGGTACCTGGCAGGCGACGAAGGAGTGTTGGCCCGAGGGCAAGCAAAGTCGAAGGTCAAATCGACTTTCTCCTCTCGAAGGAGAACAGAACCAGGTGGCGGCGGGCAGGAGGAAGACTAGCTAGGGTTTCCGCCTCAGCTGTGTTTTACGGTTTTGCCCTTCCTCCCTGTGTGGAGTCGAGGAATCTTTTCTGTACCCTTTTGTAATTAAACCCGTGTCCCTTGGTACTCCCTATAAATACCAAGGGGTGAACAGTGTAAGAGGGGGGATTTTTTGGGAATAGAGCCACAGCAACACTGTCCCAGTTTCTCAACCTTCGCTATTGTTTCCGACGTTTGGCCACCTTCGCCACACCCCTGCACAAGTGCGGAGGTGGGGCAAGTGTGTTTCCAACAGTTTGGCGCCGTCCGTGGGGATCGAAGTTCGAAATGGCGGGAAACAGAAGAACCACCACCACCAGGGACCTTCGCGCGGCTAGAGAAACAGCGGCGGTGGTCCCGCCCGTCGAGGAGATACCGGAACCCTCGAGAGCAGAGGATGTCACTCCGAACACAGAGGTCCCGGGCCCACAAACCCGGACCATGGTGCAGTTGCACCCTCACACTCCCGGAGAAGGAGAGGGAGCTGACGAGGAGGAGTTGGGCCTCGAGGCCCTCGAAAGTCTTCATGCTGAGCTGCAAGAGAAAAAGAGACGCCTGGATCAGCTTGAGAGGCACAACCGGCTCCACGCCATCAGGCAAAAGGCAGACGAGGCTAGAGAACAGCTTCGCCGAATGGAGGAGTCCCTCACAGCGGCCGAAGCTGAAGCCGAGGGCTGGAACGACAGGGAAATGCCCCCGCTGCAAGAGGGAAATGAGGAGCGGGATCAAGACAACCTTTGTCGCCATCCACCACCCCCACCACCACCAATTCACCAAGAGCCATATCCCATGAGACAGCAAAACTTTCGCCAACTCTACCCAGACGAGAGAGAGCCAAACCTCCGCAATCAACGAAGAGCCCAACAACACCAGATGCCCTACGACCCAAAGTCACCACTCTCCCAGATACTCCAAACCCAACCCTGGCCACCATACTACAATCCACAAAATCTACCCCGCTACGACGGACTCACCGACCCTCGCCAATTCATAATGAGCTATGAGGCAGCTGTCGCCGCGGTAGGGGGCGATGAATCAACAATGGCAAAATCTTTTGTCATCATCCTGCATGATATCGTGCAAACCTGGTACAGCAACCTTCGCCCCGGAACCGTGGATTCCTGGGCCAACCTCAGAGATAGGCTCTGCGCAAACTTTAAAGGCATTACAGCAGCCCCTTCAAACCCCATCGAGCTGTTCAATTGCAAGCAAGAAGAGCGTGAACCACTTCAAGACTACTGGCGAAGGTTTATCCAAATCAGAGCAAGAACTCCAGGGGTATCCGACGAAGCCGTCATCCTCGCTGCAGTCAGTGGCCTGCGTCCAGGCCCATGCTCTTCAAAATTTGCAAGAAAACCGGCAAATACGATCGAGGAATTACATGAGACAATGGAAAGGTACTGTAGTGCAGACATGGACTTCAGGGCAAAGTCCGAAGCTCGGAGGTCACAACAGAAGCCGCAGCCGAGGCCTCAACCAAGGGAAAACAACCCTCGCCAAGAACAAAACAATATTGGTGCCATCAACAAAGCAGTACACTATGATGACCAAAGACGGGACACTCAACCTCCGAGCAACCAAACCCCTCAAGGCTTGCCACCACCGCCGGATCAACGGAACCAGCAAAAGGATCCTGCGAAAATGTATTGTCATTTTTGTGGTCTTGGAAAGGGGCACACTACCAAACAATGTGAATGCTTCGCCAAAGGAAAAGAGTACCAGGAGTCCAAAAGAGCCGCTTCGGTAGACAACCGAACCATCAATCACACCAGAAAACCAAATTTCCACCCCCCAAATCCTCCATACCATTATACCCCCATAAACTACGGCCTACCCTCGCAACAACCCATGTACGCACACCACCCACATTACAACCAAACCTCTTACCAGCTAACCGTGATCCCACAATGCCAAAACCCACCTTACACAGTCACATACCCAACAACCCCCCAAAACCAAACCCCAACCACCCAACAAGTCAACAATGCTCTACCACCACCACCACCAATACCCGCATTACCAGCGCCTCAACCCGTCAAATCCGAAGCCCAGAACCAAACAACAATCAACAACCCAACATCAACCTTCGGTGTAATACTAGCTATCACCGGGGGTTCAAATGAAGACCATGGCAACAAGCGGCAGAGAAAGGAACATGCCAGATGAGTACACCATGTAGCCATCGAAGGACCTCACAAATTCGGTCGATGGTCTCACATTCCTATAACCTTCGACTCCAGTGACATGAAATTGAGAGATTACCCTCATACCGACGCTATGGTGATCGAGACCAATCTAGCAGGGTGGACAGTTACTAAAATTCTGGTTGATACAGGAAGCTCCGCGGACATCCTGTTCACCTCAACCTTCGACAGCATGAAGCTTGACAGGAACCTCCTGCAACCTGCTGACAACCCTCTATACGGCTTCGGCGGTCAACAAGTCAGAGCTGTCGGTAAAATATCGCTGCCCGTGACCTTCGGCGACCAAATGAACTGCAGAACCGAGCACATAACTTTCGATGTCGTCGACATGTTTTATCCGTACAATGCAATATTCGGCCGAGGGGTCACTAACGCATTCAACGCAGTCATTCACCCCGCTTACCTATGCATGAAGCTCCCCGCTCCGAAGGGGGTGGTTGCAGTATATGGGGACCAAGACATTGCAAGGGCAGCCGAGGGAACCGTAGCACCAGGGCAACATAATGTACACAACTTATCCAAGCCTCAAGCTACAGACCTCAGCATCGAAGGTGAAATTTGCACCGACAAAGCAAGGGTATCACCCAAGGAAGAGACCAAACAAGTCCAACTTTTCGAGGGCAACACCGAAAGAAAGGTGTTTATTTAAGCCAGCCTAGATCCCTAATCAGAAAACAACCTCGTCTTTTTCCTCAAAGAAAACTCCGACACCTTCGCCTAGTCCGCAGAAGACCTAAGAGGGGTGAACAGAACCCTGATAGAGCACAGCTTAAACATCAAGCCAGGCCATCGCCCGGTCAAACAAAAGCTTTGCAAAATGTCAGAAGAAAGGAAAGAGGCAACGAAGGCTGAGGTAAAAAGGCTTTTGGACGCAGGCGTCATTCGCCCAGTCAAGTACCCAACATGGCTCTCAAACGTGGTCCTAGTACAGAAAAAGAACAAGAAGTGGCGAATGTGCGTAGATTTCACGTGTCTAAACAAGACTTGTCCGAAGGATGATTTCCCCCTCCCCAACATAAGCACCTTGGTTGACAGAGCAGCCGGATGCCAAATGCTATCGCTACTCGACTGCTTCTCAGGATACCACCAGATATGGATGAATGAAGAAGATGAGGAGAAAACAAGTTTCATCACACCTTTGGGAACCTTTTGCTTCCGAAGGATGGCAGAAGGCCTAAGAAATGCAGGATCAACTTTCGCTCGTATGACATCTGAGGTCTTCAAAGATGAATACTCCGTCTCCGCTTATGTCGATGATCTGGTTGTCCAAAGCGAGTTAAAAAAAACCACATTTCAGACTTATCAAGAGTATTCAGCAACCTCCGGTCCGCTGGATTAAAACTGAACCCCGAAAAATGTGTCTTCGGGGTAAGCGAAGGAAAACTGTTGGGCTGTATCATCTCCACAAGGGGAATCGAAGCCAACCCCGACAAGATTGATGCTATCATCAATATGGAACCCCCGACAACCAAAAAAGTAGCTCAGCGTTTATCAGGTCGATTGGCAGCTCTCAGCAGATTCATCTCCAGATCAGCTGAGCGAGGGTTACCTTTCTTTGAAACTTTGAGAAGCACTGCACCATTCAATTGGGGACCCCGGCAGCAGAAAGCCTTCGAAGATCTGAAAAAGTACCTCACCAACTTGACTGTTTTAACCAGCCCAAGCAAAGGGGACCTGTTACTGCTGTATGTCGCAGCCTCACCTCATGCAGCGAGCGCAGTCTTAATCAAAGAATGGCACGAGAACAACAGAACCAGGCAAGCCCCAATCTACTACGTATCAGAAACCCTCGAAGGGCCCAAACGAAATTACTCAGAGCTCGAGAAGATAGCGTACGCAGTGGTCATGGCATCAAGAAAGCTCAAGCATTATTTCCAAGCTTACGAAATCCATGTACCTTCGGCTTTTCCCCTCAAGAACATTTTCAAAAACAACGAGACAGCCGGAAGAATAGCTAAATGGGCAGTTGAACTCAACAGCTACGCCCTAACCTTCGTCGGTCGAACAACAATCAAATCTCAGGCGCTAGCAGATTTCATAGCTGAGTGGACCCCAGACCCTCGCAAAGATGAACCTCAGCAAGACCTATTTTGGACTGTATATGTCGATGGAGCCTGGGGTGCAACTGGAGCAGGGGCCTCGGCCATTCTTGTCTCGCCATCCGGGTCCAAGCTAAGATACGCAAGAAGACTTGACTTCAAATGTACAAACAACTCAGCAGAATACGAAGCTGTGATACTAGCTCTCTCAAGGCTTCGATCATTGTCAGTCCGAAGGGCAGTTATGAACACAGACTCACAGGTCATCACGGGGCACATTGAGAAAAATTACAAGGCAAAAGACCCAGAGCTGCAAAAGTACTTTCAACATGTCCGAAGGTTAGAGTCCTTTTTCCTCGGCATATCAGTAAAAGCAATACCAAGGTCAGAAAATAGCGAAGCAGACTGCCTAGCTAAAGTAGCAGCACAACAATTACAGCTACCGAAGTAGCAGCACAACAATTACAGCTACCGCCCGATGTATTCCACGAAGTTGCGACCCAATCAGCTTTCGAAACCTTCGAAAAAAACACCAAGTTGATCAGTGCAATCTAGAATGAGGACTGGAGGGCACCGATCATTGCCTATATCAAAGGGCTCCACGAACCCAACTCCAAAGAAGAAGAAAACAGGCTAAAACATAGAACACGAGGGTATAAGATTGTGGACAACATTCTGTAGAAAGCTTCAGTAACCTCGCCATGGCTCAAATGCGTCCCATAGTCAGAAGGAAATGACATTCTCAAGCTTATCCACGAAGGCATCTGTGGTTCACACAACGGCCCAAGGGCATTAGTTGGAAAAGCTTTCCGACAAGGTTTCTACTGGCCGACAGCGCTAAGAGATGCAGAAAACATCGTCAAACATTGCGAGGGTTGTCAATTAACGACAAAAAACCAAAATGCCCCAGGGGCTCCTACAACTCTCATATGCCCAACATGGCCTCTACAAAGGTGGGCAATGGACCTCGTGGGCCCACTACCGACAGCTCCAGGAAACCTTCGCTACGCGGTGGTAGCCGTGGAATACTTCACAAAGTGGATTGAAACAAGACCATTGTCCTCCATCACCTCCCTCGCAATAAAAAAGTTTTTCTGGCAACAGATAGTTTGTCGGTTCGGCGTCCCCAAACATCTAACCGTCGACAATGGCACACAGTTTGACAGCGAAGTTTTCAAAGAATTCTGCGCACAAATCGGAACAATCTTATGCTTCGCCTCAGTTCGGCACCCTCAATCCAACGGCCTAGTTGAAAGAGCCAATGCAACGATTTTCCCAGCCATATCCAAGAAATTCCAAGGCAGGCCCAAGGGAAAGTGGGCGGAAGAGCTAACCTCAGTCACATGGTCTCACAACACCTCGAAATGCAGAGCCACCAAATTCACACCTTTCAAGCTCCTGTTTGGGGAAGAGGCTGTGCTACCAGAAGAATTGAAGCACGAATCACCGAGAACAACCCTTGAACCAGATGAAAAAAGCCAGTTGCTCGATAAAGACCTGCTCGAAGAAACAAGATGCAACGCAGTGCACAACCTTCGCAAGTATCAAGAAGAAACCAAAAAATGGAGAGACAAAAAGGT
Organism: Coix lacryma-jobi var. lacryma-jobi; assembly: GCA_009763385.1. Classification (NCBI taxonomy): domain Eukaryota; kingdom Viridiplantae; phylum Streptophyta; class Magnoliopsida; order Poales; family Poaceae; genus Coix; species Coix lacryma-jobi. The sequence continues at coordinate 143,608,758 of CM019822.1, read as the reverse complement.
CAAAATCAAAGACTTGCAGAAACGGTGACCTCGTTCTCATCCGAAAGCAAAACGCCAGCATGGCGGGGAAGTTTCAGCCAAAGTGGACAGGCCCATACCTCATAGCAGAATGCAATCGTCCTGGCTCTTTCCATCTCTCTGACAGCGAGGGAAACATCCTGCCTCACACCTGGAACATCGACGACCTTCGCAAATACTACCCATAGCGGAGCCTTAGCGAGCCCTCGCAATATGTAATTTATTATTTTATTTATGTTTCTTCCATCTCTATGAATGTAACAAAAACAAAAGGAGCTGCACTCTTTTTCCTTACGAAGGGGCGTAAGGTTTTTTAACTAGGCAGTATCCAAATCCTTAATACAGGCTAGAACCCCCAAAAAAGTGAAAGCTCCAAGTTTTTACTTACAAACATCGAAAAAAGCAGCTCTTCTTCAAAGAGCGCTATAATCAATGGAAACCCTTTAAGATTGCCTCAAAAACAACCTTTTTTCGAAGCAAACTTCACCTCCACCTAAGATAAGGGGAGGCGCGAAGTCCCAAAAAGTCAAGCACCCTCGCAAAACACGCCAGGGGCTCGCAAAGAAGCAAACTTCACCTCCACCTAAGATAAGGGGAGGCGCGAAGTCCCAAAAAATCGAGCACCCTCGCAAAACACGCCAGGGTCTCGCAAAAAAGCAAACTTCACCTCCACCTAAGATAAGGGGAGGCGCGAAGTCCAAAAAAGTCGAGCACCCTCGCAAAATACGCTAGGGGCTCGCAAAAGAAGCAAACTTCACCTCCACCTAAGATAAGGGGAGGCGCGAAGTCCAAAAAAGTCGAGCACCCTCGCAAAACACGTCAGGGGCTCGCAAAAGAAGCAAGCTTCACCTCCACCTAAGATAAGGGGAGGCGCGAAGTCCAAAAAAGCCGAGCACCCTCGCAAAACACGCCAGGGGCCCGCAAAAAAGCAAACTTCACCTCCACCTAAGATAAGGGGAGGCGCGAAGTTCAAAAAAAAAAGTCGAGCATCCTCGCAAAACACGCCAGGGGCTCGCAAAGAAACAAACTTCACCTCCACCTAAAATAAGGGGAGGCGCGAAGTCCAAAAAAGTACAACAAGCAAGACAAACTCCACCCCCACCATTTACCACAAGTAGACGAGCCTCGCTAAAAAAGAAAGGGGGCGTCGCTATTTTTTACCAAACATCTCAGTCTAACGAAACGCGAGCCTCGCTAAAAAAGAAAGGGGGCGTCGCTGTTTTTTGCTAAACATCTCAGTCTAACGAAACGCGAGCCTCGCTAAAAAAGAAAGGGGGCGTCGCTGTTTTTTGCTAAACATCTCAGTCTAACGAAACGCGAGCCTCGCTAAAAAAGAAAGGGGGCGTCGCTGTTTTTTACCAAACATCTCAGTCTAACGAAACGCGAGCCTCGCTAAAAAAGGAAGGGGGCGTCGCTGTTTTTTGCTAAACATCTCAGTCTAACGAAACGCGAGCCTTGCTAAAAAAGAAAGGGGGCGTCGCTGTTTTTTTGCTAAACATCTCAGTCTAACGAAACGCGAGCCTCGCTAGAAAAGAAAGAGGGCGTCGCTGTTTTTTACCAAACATCTTAGTCTAACGAAACGCGAGCCTCGCTAAAAAAGAAAGGGGACGTCGCTGTTTTTTACCAAACATCTCAGTCTTACGAAACGCGAGCCTCGCTAAAAAAGAATGGGGGTGTCGCTGTTTTTTGCTAAACATCTCAGTCTAACGAAACGCGAGCCTCGCCAAAAAAGAAAGGGGGCGTCGCTGTTTTTTACCAAACATCTCAGTCTAACGAAACGCGAGCCTCGCTAACAAAGAAAGGGGGCGTCGCTGTTTTTTGCTAAACATCTCAGTCTAACGAAACGCGAGCCTCGCCAAAAAAGAAAGGGGGCGTCGCTGTTTTTTGCTAAAAACATCTCCGCCAAGACCAAAGAGCGAGCCTTGCCAACCAACAAACAACATCACCAAAACAGGCCGCGCAGTAGACGAGCCTCGCTTAGATCCAACCAAGACTTAAATCAATCACCAAAATACACAAGCGAACCACTCAGCAATGAAATCAGGTATACAGTACTCACGTTCTCTTACAAAACAACAGACCATTGAAAAGCCACAAAAATTACAAAGCATCATCACCTCCTTCGAGTAACATTACACCTTCATGACCTTCGTAGTCTCCCTCTAATCCTGCCTCTACTGGGACAATGGCCCCCACAACAAAGGAGCTGCAGGAACAATTGGCAGCTCCCCGGTTAAAACCCTCGCCCTATACATGTATCTACGCCCTACTTCACTAATTTCCAAAGGTTCTTCCTTCGGAATCACAAGTGATCCATCCGAACCCACATCAAGTCTCCTCCGTCCAAACAAGTAGTCTAAAGCTGTATTCTCATCAATATCATCGTCAATAACAGCTTGCGAGGACGAAGAAGAACCAAACAAATAACGGGTGGCCTGCCGATCAGTATAGTCCGCTTCGCGCCAAAAACGGCTCGACCGGCTATTATTTAAATCGTACCTTCGCACTTTCGACCACCAAAAATGTTCAAAAGCCAGCGAAGGATGTTTTAGCCTAGCCCGAGCCCATGATTCACCAGTTATAAAAGTATCTTGATAATTAATCGTCAGAGGCGTCACATCGAATACTTCTAGCACGGTTCCATCAGGAACCTGCATTTTCACAAAATTAAAAAAACATCTCAGTGTCATCAAGCCACTTCAACCACCACACAAATTACAAAACAACCCCCGCATCCAAAATCAATCCTAAGTTTTTCACACCTGCCCACACCCCCCTGCTGATCCGCTATAGCTTCGGCAGCTGCAACATCCAAACCTTCATCAGCGATAACTTCGGGTTTCTCTGGTGCCTTCTCAATCGCCGCCTCTTCCACGGTAGCCTCCTTAATCATCAAAGCATCCCCAGCCGAATGTACCTCTTCCGCAGAAGGAATCTCGGCAGAACCAGGCGCAGGAACAGAGTCGGAGCATCCGACAACATCGACAGTCGCGGGCGGCGAAGGTATCGCTTCTCTCCGAGCCTGCAGGTACAAATAAAAGCAAACACCCCTTAACCATCAAAGCAAAAAAAAAACTCTCCAATAACACTAACCTGGCGAGTAGCCTCGGCAGCCTCCTCGAAAGCAAGAACTCGGCCTCCACCGGCAATCCAAAACCTGCGAAGCAAAAGCATTGCACACTTTCGAACTTCGGCGTCAGCGATCTTCATCTGACGCACCTCATCAACCGTCGGGAACACATGGTTGGGTTTCTTGACTTTCCGGAGGTGCTCACAGTCCACCTGTCGAAGGGTGCCGGCCATAGCCAAGGCTCCGGCGTAACAGCCAAAGTCGGCCGCGTTCTCAACTAGCGAGCTGAAAACGTCAAGCTCATTAGAGAGCCAACCCTCGAACGCCTCGGCTTTAGCGGCAGGCAATGGCTCCCCAGCAGAACCGCCAGCTTCAGTCAAGCACGAGTCAACTTTACTCTTTATCTTCCTCATACTGTCCAACCACGCCTCGGTTTGCGAAGCCACCTCCGAGGACAGCTCATTTACATGACTTTTTGCCGACAACAAGTCTTTGTCTTTCTGACGACAAGCAGCCAGAAGCTCAGCATTACTGTTTGCAACATCTTGAGCCTCCTCCCGAGACTTTTTAACCTTCTCCAAGGTAGCCTTAAGCTCGACCTCCTTATTTTCCAAAATCCGCCGGAGGTCTTTGTTTTCTTTCTCAACCTTCGCCAACTGCGTGCTCATATAATCATGGTTGTAACCTGCTCTTCGGCGCGCAGAACGGCTAAGAAGCATCAACTCAGCCAGCTTAACATCTATGTCGTCCTGCAGTTCACCCAACGGCTGGTTTGTTAAGCGAAGCTCCACCTCTGGCACACAAACTTTACCAAAAACCCAGCCAAGAAAGCGCCTTTCCTCCGGAGCGCACTGCAAATGGCACTCTCGAAGGTCCGGACTGGTATAAAGCTCCGTGGCCAGATCGGTGACACCAATCTTGCTAGCATAGTAGGGCAAAGCATTCCGACCAACTTCGCCATAAGGCCTTTTGCCTAGAATCTTATCTGACTCAAGGCCTCCAAACACCTCAACGCCATCTACCCAAATATGGCACCCCCCGTACTCGGGTACTGCCCAACGCTCCGGACTCTCAGGCTCAAAGTCCCGCAGAATATCGTCAATGCTTCGGGTGGCTGCAGCGCCACCACTCGACGAAACAACCCCTTTCCCGCGCTCGTCACCAACAGAAACATCAACATCGGAATTACCTCCGCTGCTAGAGGTATCACTCTCCTCATCGGTTGTTTCTTCCTCGGTATCAGCCTCCTTATCGGCCACCTTCTCACCTTCTTCCCCCTCATCGTTGTCGGAGACGTCCTCGTCGTCCGAAATCTGAATAAGAGCACCGATGCCACCGACGCGGGGCACCCGCCCTCCGACCCTCGCTACACCTCGGCCACTTATCGACGAAACAATGGCCGAAGAAGAGGTAGCACCGGCGGAACTTGAACCGACAGCGACCTTCGTCGCAAGTGTTTTAACTCGGCCCTGGCGCCGCCGCGCCCTCGACCACGGCCCCTCTTCGGCCGTGAGACAACATCCCTCTCCTCGGTGGCGGCACGTTTCCTCTTCTTCTTCGGTGCATCATCGCTCGAAGGGACGGGTCAGTCCTCGTACTGGATCCCGAGAATATCAAAAAGCCTGTTAACACGACCTCCACTACCCACCGAGCTGTGGATAGCCTTAATCTCCAAGGTGGAAAGTTTCCCAACGAGGTCTTCAGTCCTCTGCTGGACTCGTTTGTAGATAGTTTCGACACCATCCTGATGTCTGGGAAATTTCTTGAAGACATTATCCCAAATCCTATTCAGATCAAGCTTCGGTTTCTTCAGTCCCCTACCCTCGTACTTCGGGTCGGCTTCAACCGGGAACCAGATCTGCCTCCGACTGAGGGGCCACGCCTTGGCGCAGCAGTATTCCTCGACCAAGTCGCGTGCGCACTGTGAACGCGCAACCACCCTTAGACAATCTACCGCGGCGTGAGCCTAGGAGCCCATCTTAGCTTCGGCGCTCACATCGCCGAGAAGCGGAAGCTCGCCGCACAGCTCGGGCCCCTCATCAAGCTTGTAGTAAAACCAGAACTCTTGCCATCCGCTGCTCCATTTGTTCTTCTGAGCCTGTACCGGCAACTCCGATCCGGCGCGGTGGCAAAATGTGTACACCGCAAACTGTCCCAGACTGGTCTTACCCTCGCATTCCACTATTTTGCGAGGTTGCATATGGACACGGTGGGTGCGAACAAAACCTTCCACATGAGGCACAACGCCCTGCGAGCGACACGCCCAGACATACACCGACATCTTCGTAAAGCACGAAGGTGAGAGTTGATGGAATTTTAGATTGAACCTTTGCAGAACCGAAGTCACAAAGGAGTCAGCAGGAAAGCGCAGACCAGCTTCGAAAAACTCCTCAAAAACGACAACCTCGCCAACGTCGGGCTTCGGTACAGTTTCACCAGAGCTTGTCCTCGCCTTCCCCTCTTCGATCCAGCCCCGCTTAACGTAAGCCGCTAGCTCCGTAGCACAAACCCGGCTGAGCCCGAAGTTGAAAGTCACCCCTTCATCCGAAGCAGCGGGAGAAGCAGCACGAGCAGTTTGCTTGGACCTCGCCATCACTCAAAACGGAAACCTAGCCAAACACCAAACTAACAACCCTCGAAGCTAGACAAAGTCAACCTTTGCAACAACAAATGCAAAGCAGCAGGTCGGCTAGGGCAAAAGGAGGGCACGAGTTCAAACCACCCCATCTACCTCTTCTATTTATAGGCCAAGAGGCGGGCTCACCCACCTGACAAAGTCATCATGACAACCGAAAAACACGGCGCAAAAAACGAAACAGGCTTCAATAGTACAAACAACAGTACAACGGCCTAGCCCAAAGCAGCCGCGGGCGTCGCTGCCAAGGGTCTCCTTACTTTTCCCGTCGAAGAGCGCTGCTTGGGCCTAAATCCTGTTCTTTAGTTCCAAGGCAACGAGGGGCTACTGTTGGGGGAAAGGACCCTCGGCAGTAGCGCCGCACGGGCTGGTGCCAGAAACAACCCTCGCATGAGCAACATATCCTCGCAAGACCTCTCTCCCCTTCGGGATCGTTTTCCTGACCTCCGGACGGAGGTCCGGCCCTCGATGCTTTGTTGCACTCCTCGCAGGTTAAGGCGTGACGGGAACGCGGTAGGCGACCGTCGCTGGCCTACCGAAGCCACTCCGTCGGAAGTGTCGGGCCCTGGCAGGCGGCGAAGGAGTGTTGGCCCGAGGGCAAGCAAAGTCGAAGGTCAAATCGACTTTCTCCTCTCGAAGGAGAACAGAACCAGGTGGCGGCGGGCAGGAGGAAGACTAGCTAGGGTTTCCGCCTCAGCTGTGTTTTACGGTTTTGCCCTTCCTCCCTGTGTGGAGTCGAGGAATCTTTTCTGTACCCTTTTGTAATTAAACCCGTGTCCCTTCGTACTCCCTATAAATACCAAGGGGTGAACAGTGTAAGAGGGGGGATTTTTTGGGAATAGAGCCACAGCAACACTGTCCCAGTTTCTCAACCTTCGCTATTGTTTCCGACGTTTGGCCACCTTCGCCACACCCCTGCACAAGTGCGGAGGTGGGGCAAGTGTGTTTCCAACAAAGAGTTTTGGGTCAAACGAGGATGATTGGGTGCATTCGTTGTGAAAAATCTAACTGCGAGTTTTAAGTGCATTGGTGGAAAAAATGGCCCTCCCGCACGAGTTTTACGGCACCGTTCCATAGGAAACGAAAGTGCCCAAAACCAACCAAACATGAGTTTTGGGTTAAACGGAGATGATTGGGTGCGTCCATTGCAAAAAATTCAACTACGAGTTTTTCGGTGCATTGGTGAAAATACGGCCCTGTCGCACGAGTTTTGCGGCACTGTTCCGTCAGAAATGAAAGTGCCAAAACCCCACCAAACATGAGTTTCGGGTCAAATGGAGATGATTGGGTGTGTCCTTTGCGAAAAATTAAACTACGAGTTTTTCGGTGCATTAGTGGGAAAACAGCCATCCTGCGCGAGTTTTGCCGCACCGTTCCAATGGAAATAAAAGTGCCAAAAACCCACCAAACATCAGTTTTGGGTCAAATGGAGATGATTGGGTGTGTCCGTTGTGAAAACTTAAACTAGGAGTTTTCGGTGCATTAGTGGGAAAAACAGACCTCCAATGCAAGTTTTACGGCACCGTTTCATAGGAAATGAAAGTGCCCAAAACCCACCAAACATGAGTTTTGGGTCAGACGGAGATGATTGGGTGCGTCCGTTGTGAAAAATCCAACTGCGAGTTTTTGGTGCATTGGTGGAAAAAATGGCCCTCTCGCACGAGTTTTACGGCACCGTTTCATAGGAAATGAAAGTGCCCAAAACCCACGAAACATGAGTTTTGCGTCAAACGGAGATGATTGGATGCGTCCGTTGTGAAAAATCCAACTGCGAGTTTTTCAGTGCATTGGTGGAAAAAATGGCCCTCCAGCGCGACTTTTGTGGCACCGTTCCGTCGGAAATGAATGTGCCAAAAACTCACCAGACATATGTTTGGGGACAAATGGAGATGATTGGGTGCGTTGGTTGCAAAAAATTCAACAACGTGTTTCTTTGGTGAATCAGTGGGAAAAACGGCCATCCCAAGCGAGTTTTGCGGCACCGTTCCGTCGGAAATGAAAGTGCGAAAAATCCACCAAACATGAGTTTTAGGTCAAACGGAGATGATTGGGTGCGTCCGTTGCAAAAAATTCAACTGCGAGTTTTTGGGTGCATTGGTGAAAAAACGGCCAAGCCGCACGAGTTTTGCGGCACCGTTCCGTCGGAGATTAAAGTGCCAAAAACCCACCAAACTTGAGTTTCGGGTCAAATGGAGATGATTGGGTGTGATCTTTGCGAAAAATTAAACTACGAGTTTTTCGATGCATTTGTGGGAAAAACAGCCCTTCTGCGCGAGTTTTGCCGCACCGTTCCATCGGAAATAAAAGTGCCAAAAACCCACCAAACATGAGTTTTGGGTCAAATGGAGATGATTGGGTGTGTCCGTTGTGAAAAATTAAACTATGAGTTTTCGGTGCATTAGTGGGAAAAACAGCCCTCCCAGGCAAGTTTTGCGGCACCGTTCCATTGGAAATGAAAGTGGCAAAAACCCACTAAACAAGAGTTTTAGGTCAAACGGGGATGATTTGGTGCGTTCGTTGTGGAAAATCCAACTGCGAGTTTTTCGGTGCATTGGTGGAAAAAATGGCCCTACCGCACGAGTTTTACGGCACCGTTTCATAGGAAATGAAAGTGCCCAAAACCCACCAAACATGAGTTTTGGGTCAGACGGAGATGATTGGGTGCGTCCGTTGTGAAAAATCCAACTGCGAGTTTTCGGTGCATTGGTGGAAAAAATGACCCTCTCGCACGAGTTTTACGGCACCGTTTCATAGGAAATGAAAGTTCCCAAAACCCACCAAACATGAGTTTTGGGTCAAACGGAGATGATTGGATGCGTCCGTTGTGAAAAATCCAACTGCGAGTTTTTCGGTGCATTGGTGGAAAAAATGGCCCTCCCGCACGAGTTTTACGACACCGTTCCATAGGAAATGAAAGTGCCCAAAACCCACCAAACATCAGTTTTGGGTTACACGGAGATGATTGGGTGCGTCCGTTGCAAAAAATTAAACTATGAGTTTTTCGGTGCATTAGTAGGAAAAACAGCCCTCCCAAACGAGTTTTGCGGCACCGTTCGATCAGAAATGAAAGTGCCAAAAACCCACCAAACAAGAGTTTTGGGTCAAACGAGGATGATTGGGTGCATTCGTTGTGAAAAATCCAACTGCGAGTTTTAAGTGCATTGGTGGAAAAAATGACCCTCCCGCACGAGTTTTACGGCACCGTTCCATAGGAAATGAAAGTGCCCAAAACCCACCAAACATGAGTTTAGGGTTAAACGGAGATGATTGGGCGCGTCCGTTGCAAAAAATTCAACCTCGAGTTTTTCGGTGCATTGGTGAAAATACGGCCCTATCGCACGAGTTTTGCGGCACTGTTCCGTCAGAAATGAAAGTGCCAAAACCCCACCAAACATGAGTTTCAGGTCAAATGGAGATGATTGGGTGTGTCCTTTGTGAAAAATTAAACTAAGAGTTTTTCGGTGCATTAGTGGGAAAACAGCCCTCCTGCGCGAGTTTTGCCGCACCGTTCCAATGGAAATAAAAGTGCCAATAACCCACCAAACATGAGTTTTGGGTCAAATGGACATGATTGGGTGTGTCCGTTGTGATAAAATAAACTAGGAGTTTTCGGTGCATTAGTGGGAAAAACAAACCTCCAATGCAAGTTTTGCGGCACCGTTCCATTGGAAATGAAAGAGCCAAAAACCCACCAAACAAGAGTTTTCCGGCAAACGGGGATGATTGGGTGCGTTCGTTGTGAAAAATCCAATTGCGAGTTTTTCGGTGCATTGGTGGAAAAATGGCCCTCCCGTACGAGTTTTACGGCACCGTTCCATAGGAAATAAAAGTGCCCAAAACCGACCAAACATGAGTTTTGGGTCAAACGGAGATGATTGGGTGCGTCCGTTGCGAAAAATACAATTGCGAGTTTTTCGGTGCATTGGTGGAAAAAATGGCCCTCCAGCGCGAGTTTTGCGGCACCGTTCCGTCAGAAATGAATGTGCCAAAAACCCACCAAACATAAGTTTGGGGACCAATGGAGATGATTGGGTGCGTTGGTTGCAAAAAATTCAACAGCGAGTTTTTTTGGTGAATCAGTGGGAAAAACGGCCATCCCAAGCGAGTTTTGCGGCACCGTTCCGTCGGAAATGAAAGTGCGAAAAATCCACCAAACATGAGTTTTAGGTCAAACGGAGATGATTGGGTGCGTCCGTTGCAAAAAATTCAACTGCGAGTTTTTGGGTGCATTGGTCAAAAAACGGCCATGCCGCACGAGTTTTGCGGCACCATTCCGTCGGAGATGAAAGTGCCAAAAACCCACCAAACTTGAGTTTCGGGTCAAATGGAGATGATTGGGTGTGTCCTTTGCGAAAAATTAAACTACGAGTTTTTCGATGCATTTGTGGGAAAATAAGCCCTTCTGCGTGAGTTTTGCCGCACCGTTCCATTGGAAATGAAAGTGCCAAAAACCCACCAAACATGAGTTTTGGGTCAAATGGAGATGATTGGGTGTGTCCGTTGTGAAAAATTAAACTATGAGTTTTCGGTGCATTAGTGGGAAAAACAGCCCTCCCAGGCAAGTTTTGCGGCACCGTTCCATTGGAAATGAATGTGGCAAAAACCCACTAAACAAGTGTTTTAGGTCAAACGGGAATGATTTGGTGCGTTCGTTGTGGAAAATCCAACTGCGAGTTTTTCGGTGCATTGGTGGAAAAAATGGCCCTACCGCACGAGTTTTACGGCACTGTTTCATAGCAAATGAAAGTGCCCAAAACACACCAAACATGAGTTTTGGGTCAAACGGAGATGGTTGGGTGCGTCCATTGTGAAAAAATAAACTATGAGTTTTCGGTGCATTAGTGGGAAAAACAGCCCTCCCAGGCAAGTTTTGCGGCACCGTTCCATTGGAAATGAAAGTGTCAAAAACCCACCAAACAAGAGTTTTACGTCAAACAGGGATGATTGGGTGCGTTCGTTGTGAAAAATCCAACTGCGAGTTTTTCGGTGCATTGGTGGAAAAAATGGCCCTCCCACAGGAGTTTTACGGCACCGTTCCATAGGAAATGAAAGTGCCCAAAACACACCAAACATGAGTTTTGGGTCAAACGGAGATGATTGGGTGCGTCCGTTGTGAAAAATTCAACTGCGAGTGTTTTGGTGCATTGGTGGAAAAAGTGGCCCTCCAGCGCAAGTTTTGCGGCACCGTTCCATCAGAAATGAAAGTGTCAAAAACACACCAAACATATGTTTTGGGTCAAACGAAGATGCTTGGGTGCGTTGGTTGCAAAAAATTCAACTGCGAGTTTTTTTGGTGAACGAGAGGGAAAAACGACCATCCCAAGCGAGTTTTGCGGCACCGTTCCGTCAGAAATGAAAGTGCCAAAAACCCACCAAACATGAGTTTTGGGTCAAATGGAGATGATTGGGTGTGTCCGTTGTGAAAAATTAAACTATGAGTTTTTCGGTGCATTAGTGGGAAAAACAGCACTCCCATGCAAGTTTTGCGGCACCGTTCCATTGGAAATTAAAGTGCCAAAACCCCACCAAACAAGAGTTTTAGGTCAAACGGGGATGATTGGGTCCGTTCGTCGTGAAAAATCCAACTGCGAGTTTTTCGGTGCATTGGTGGAAGAAATGGCCCTCCTGCACGAGTTTTACGGCACCGTTTCATAGGAAATGAAAGTGCCCAAAACCTACCAAACATGAGTTTTGGGTCAAACGGAGATGATTGGGTGCGTCCGTTGTGAAAAATCCAACTGCGAGTTTTTGGTGCATTGGTGGAAAAAATGGCCCTCTCGCACGAGTTTTACGGCACCGTTCCATAGGAAATAAAAGTGCCCTAAACCCACCAAACATGAGTTTTGGGTCAAACGGAGATGATTGGGTGTGTCCGTTGTGAAAAATTAAACTATGAGTTTTTCGGTGCATCAGTGGGAAAAACAGCCCTCCCAAGCGAGTTTTGAGGCACCGTTCGATCAGAAATGAAAGTGCCAAAACCCCACCAAACAAGAGTTTTGGGTCAAACGAGGATGATTGGGTGCATTCGTTGTGAAAATTCCAACTGCGAGTTTTAGGTGCATTGGTGGAAGAAATGGCCCTCTCGCACGAGTTTTACAGCACCGTTCCATACGAAATGAAAGTGCCCAAAACCTACCAAACATGAGTTTTGGGTTAAACGGATATGATTGGGTGCGTCCGTTGCAAAAAATTCAACTACGAGTTTTTCGATGCATTGGTGAAAATACGGCTCTGCCGCACGAGTTTTGCGGCACCGTTCCATCATAAATGAAAGTGCCAAAACCCCAACAAACATGAGTTTCGGCTCAAATGGAGATGATTGGGTGTGTCCTTTGCGAAAAATTAAACTACGAGTTTTTTGGTGCATTGTTGGGAAAATAGCCCTCCTGCGTGAGTTTTGCCGCACGGTTCCAATGGAAATAAAAGTGCCAAAAACCCACCAAACATGAGTTTTGGGTCAAATGGAGATGATTGAGTGTGTCCGTTGTGAAAAATTAAACTATGAGTTTTCGGTGCATTTGTGGGAAATACAGCCCTCCAAGGCAAGTTTTGCGGCACCGTTCCATTGGAAATGAAAGTGCCAAAACCCCACCAAACAAGAGTTTTAGGGCAAACGGGGATGATTGGGTGCGTTCGTTGTGAAAAATCCAACTGCGAGTTTTTCGGTGCATTGGTGGAAAAAATGGCCCTCCAGTGCGAGTTTTGCGGCACCGTTCCGTCAGAAATGAATGTGCCAAAAACCCACCAAACATTAGTTTGGGGACAAATGGAGATGATTGGGTGCGTTGGTTGCAAAAAATTCAACAGCAAGTTTTTTTGGTGAATCAGTGGGAAAAACGGCCATCCCACGCGAGTTTTGCGGCACCGTTCTGTTGGAAATGAAAGTGCGAAAAATCCACCAAACATGAGTTTTAGGTCAAACGGAGATGATTGGGTGCGTCCTTTGCAAAAAATTCAACTGCGAGTTTTTCGGTGCATTGGTGAAAAAACGGCCATGCCGCACGAGTTTTACGGCACCATTCCGTCGGAGATGAAAGTGCCAAAAACCCACCAAACTTGAGTTTCAGGTCAAATGGAGATGATTGGGTGTGTCCTTTGCGAAAAATTAAACTACGAGTTTTTCGATGCATTTGTGGAAAAAACAGCCCTCTTGCGCGAGTTTTGCCGCACCGTTCCATCGGAAATAAAAGTACCAAAAACCCACCAAACATGTGTTTTGGGTCAAATGGAGATGATTGGGTGTGTCCGTTGTGAAAAATTAAACTATGAGTTTTTGGTGCATTAGTGGGAAAAACAGCCCTCCCAGGCAAGTTTTGCGGCACCGTTCCATTGGAAATGAAAGTGGCAAAAACCCACTAAACAAGAGTTTTAGGTCAAACGGGGATGATTGGGTGCGTTCGTTGTGGAAAATCCAACTGCGAGTTTTTCGGTGCATTGGTGGAAAAAATGGCCGTACCGCATGAGTTTTACGGCACTGTTTCATAGGAAATGAAAGTGCCCAAAACACACCAAACATGAGTTTTGGGTCAAACGGAGATGATTGAGTGCGTCCGTTGTGAAAAATTAAACTATGAGTTTTCGGTGCATTAGTGGGAAAAACGGCCCTCCCAGGTGTTGGGGAAGCCCATATGGTATATGGGCCAACTCCCCCCGAAGAGGCCCAATATATGTCACCTGTATAATAGAGGACGAGAAAAAGAGGGGGTCTGTCTCTGAATTGAATCAGAACCCTAATCCCCATCTGTTCGGGGCGGTCTTCCCCAACATTGGCGCCCACCGTGGGGCGCTCGACGCTCGCCCACCGCGCTCTCCGCCCGCCGCCGCTCCAATTCCGAACCACACCTCACGGCTCTCGCCTTCCCCAGCCCAGCATCGCCACTGACGGCCATGCCCCACCGCGTCGCGGCCCTCCTCCACCTCCTCCCGCTCGCCGCCGCGTCGGAGGAAGGGCCGGCGCCGGTCGCGGCGCCGGAGGCGGGGGCGGCCGAGGCCGCGCTGCTGGAGCGGCACGCGGCGCAGCTCACGAGGCTGGAGGAGCTGGCGGAGTCGCTGGCCAGGTCCGTCCACGCGCTCGAGTCCGCGCTCGCCAGATCCACGGACCCGGATCCCTCCTTTCCGATGGCCGCTGGCGCCGCCGCTGTTCGCCGCCTACTGCGCGGGGCCTCTTCCACCTCCGTACACAGGACAGCTGCCTCCAACTCCAACCCCCGCAGCCCAGCCCAGACGAGACGAGGAGGACGCGGCACAGCTCGGCCGGCAGCGGCCAGCGTCGAGCACTCGAGCGCAGTGCCCTCTTGTCTGCCTCCTCCTGTCTCCCCATGCTGGTGCCCAGCCCAGTCTCACACTCCATCCCACCTCGGCACTTCTCCACCCCATCTCCTGCGTACCCTGCAGCTTGTGCTCTCTGAGTCGGAGGGAGCTGGGCTGCGAGGGAGCGCGGAGAGGGGTGACGAGATGGAGCCAGATTCGGCGAGGAAGAGCCTCGCATTGCTAGCGCTGCTTCTCCTGGCGGCGCCCGCCCGCCCGGCCTCGGCGGTTCCGGTGGAGGACGGAGGTCTTCCACAGGATGTGGAAAGAGAGCCTCACCGGCTACGCCATCAAGATGTTCGACTACGCCATCAAGGACAAAGGCGCCATGCCCGACGTCGTCGCCCACACCACCGTCCTCGAGGCCTATGCCGACGCCGGCCCCGCGCACTGGCGCGACGCCGTGCGCACTTACTCGCCACCTTGGCCGGCAACGAGCACCACCAGGACGTCAGTTACAGGTGAATATGCATATTATGCCTACTAACTTCGATTGCTTTGTAAAGACTACTAGGTGTACATGTGAATCCTTTACTGGGTCCACCCGACTGCTGTGCCTTCCAGTAATGGTGTTGGCAATCTCAACAAGACAGTATCAACAATTTCCTTTAGTACGTAACAATATTGGAGCTAAGATGATGCAGGTCCGCAATTTGCGTTGATTTTCAGCCAGCCTATATGTTCATCTTGGTAACGCAGTGCGAGCTTCACTGTACTCTGCTTTGGAATAGAACTGGAGTCTTGGTTCGCTTGCTGTTTGGCCATTTCTGTCATGACTAGCAGAAGTGTTTATATACATGGATTTTCAATTTCACTAGATTGGGTTGAAGTTGAATCAACCTGGTTCAGATTATTCAGGGTGTTGTGGACCGTAGCAATAGAAATTCAGTGGAAGCTTCAGTGCCTGCTTAAATTGGTTACAACATGGTCATAGCGCATGAGATCAGATAATACTTCACCTTATTCTTCTGAGAAAAAAAAGGGAGAGGAACTATTGCCTCCCAGTTTGCTTGTGTCTGGTTTTTTTGAGTTTCCTTTAGCACCATTGCAGCGACATATCTGGAACATTTCAGTTCACTGAACGAACAACTAACCAGTTTGGTTGATTGTTTGTTTCAAGGAACCAAGGTCAATCAGTTCTTGTTCAGTACATCGGTTGAGGTACCATTTATTCCATGCAAGTTTAATTAGCATGTCTTAACTAATTCTTGCCTGTTGTTTTGTTCGCTTTGATTAGAGGAAACATGCTGAAAGCAAGGTAGTTACAATTTCCCTTCTTGATTAAAATATGAGCTCCTCTGTTTATTTCAGCTTGATCTTTTGCATGCTACTGTTTCATTTATTTAATTATATAATTCCTCAGTGCAGTTTCAGGTAGCCAGTGGGTAACACCCATCCGTGCTTATATGATTTTATATGATCTAACAATTGCATCAAAGATGCTTTTCTGCATAGATAAATTAGCTTTTATGTCCCGTTTGACATGGTTTTCGATACATGCATACCTCTGTTACACGTTATATATCTAGATATTCTATTGAGACTGAGACTATAAAAATGGCCTTTGTCATCACTATTGAGCAAAAAATTCTAGATCACCAAAATAAGTTGTGAACGATTGCGAGCCTTCAGCTCTCTTTTTTGAACTCAGTAGTTGGGTAGCAAAATCTTTAAATGCTAATCCAAACACATGTCTCGATTTTGAGAAATTGGAACTTGACAATGGAAGTTGGGTTTTTATTTGCCAAGCTCAAAGCTATTTATCTTATGAAACTGGAACCTTGTGAATTTTGGTTCTTTATCGAAGGTTAGTTTCTCATGTGAATGGAACTCTCGGATATTCTTTTACATCTGAAGCCTGAACATTTTCATCAAAAGAGTCTTGGACTATCTGTCAAAGGCAAAACCAAAAGGTTCTCACCATCCCAAAGGCTCACTCGGCCTTTACGAGACAGTAACTACATATAAGTAATCCAAGCTTACCCTTTAAATTTGGCATTCGACTCAAGATCCATATATACATATATGTATTTTATCATATACTATTTTTATTTCAACTAATCAGCAAATATTTATGTCTTGAGAATATTTTTGACAGGAATAGTCTTTCAACTAATAAGGTACGAATGACACCTTAACCATAATGTCAACTTGTCATTCTTCTTTGATGAGCTTATTGCACTCAAAGTCGATTATTCACCTTTTGAACTACATATTATTTAAGAAAATAATTAGTATATATTTATTTATATAAACATCATTCACTAACCTCTTTTGGACACATGTTGACACCATAGCGAAACCAAACCAACATAAGTGAGTATTTCTCATCGGTTCATTAATTCTCAGCAGTCTATATTCATTAATATTTTCTGCCCCTATGATTTGCTTTGTCACTATTTTTGATCTAACTCTTGCCTCTTGAGGCAAAAATTTTTTTTAAAAAAATTTATCTTCGCACACAACTTGTCACCATGATGACAAAGAAAGTGTCGCGGCCTCAACCGCATCAAAACATGGCTTGAGTAACTATAGCTACTTGGCCTTAAATGTCAAATTTAAAACATCTATCATTTTCTTAAGTTGAGACCCTTTTTGTTACTAACATGCAGGTTACCATCAGTGTAAGTATCTCTTGTCCCTTCATGCTAACACCTTCCTCCTACAATATATTTTCTTTGTCATATACATTTTTTATCGTTTCAAACCAAATCAGTCACCTATATCAGTTAGTGGTTCAGCCTTAGTCACATGTATGTCCAGTAACTATTGAGTTTGCTCCGGTCAGTACTCTCCACCAGTCAACAGTTCTCATGAGATATTCAACCTTGGTCAGTTACTTCAGTATTTCTCTACTTGTCAGTGGTTTTAATCAGTCAAAAACGTTCTTCAGTATTTCTCTACCTGTCCGTGGTTTTAATCAGTCAGAAACGTTCTTCAGTATTTCTCTACCTGTCAGTGGTTTTAATCAGTCAGAAACGTTCTTCAGTAACTCTCTACCTGTCAGCGGTTATCATCGGTCAGCAACATTCATCAGATTCTCTACTGGTCAATGGTTTTCATCCAACGGCAACGTTCATCAGATTCTCTACCTGTCAGTGGCTCTCATGAGTCAGCAACGTTTGACGGTTATTGGTTTTCGACAGTTATTGATTTTCAACAGTCAGTGAATTTTGATTAGCCAGTTGTCAGTCAGTAACCTTTCAAATATAATTGGTCGTCATCAGTAAATAACCTTCATCAGTTAATGACCTTCATCATCTGTTAGTAGATTTCATCTATCATTGATCCTCATCAGCCTTAGTCAATTATTGATCCCCATCCTTTGTTAATGGATTTCATCTATCAGCCTTCGTCAGTGGTTCTCAGCAGCTTTTGTCACTCATTGGCCTCTGTTATTCAGCAACCTTCGTCAGTTGACAACCTTCGTCTCTTGGCAGCTTTCTAGTCAGCAACTTCTATCTCAGAAATCAACTCTCAGCAGCTACTCAGCCTACAAACCAACTAACGCTAACATATTTCCATCTTTTTTGCAGGTTGTATTATTTAAATTATCTTTATTTTTCTTCAAATTTTCATAAAATGTTTCAATCAAATTTTATCTTTGCAGGAAACCTTTCTTATTTATGATTCAATATTACAAGTCACATTTATACCCATGCAGGTCCTTGAATAGTAACCTCAGCTGGTTATCTAAAACTATAACCTTCTCATTTTGAGGGCAGCACTTCTTATATACATAGCTAATCTTTTCTTCAAACATAACTGTCATTTTTGCAGAGAGCATGATATGTTTACCCCTATTTACTATTATTGCGCAAATATATTCATTTGCATCATCATACATATCCGTACATTACATAAGTGCATTGCACCGCATGGCCCGGGCCACCTGGAAGAAGTCCCAAAAATGCACGGGCACCAGGACTCTATGCATCAATATCCTGGAAGAAGTCCCAAACCTACACGGGCACCAGGTCGCAAAGCTAAGGCTTTCGCGCTAACTGCACGTATCATTTAAATGACTAACCATTTTCTGCAGCAAGTGGAAAGTCGGTGTCTTTCTGAGTGTCGAAAGACTTGCAAGCAAGTCGATATTCGACAATGATGGGCAACCTAAGTCCCTGAAAAAATGCACCCTATCAACTCAGGAGCATTTTTCACGAGACTTCTCCGGCCTTCGGCACGCGGCATCGGCTTCTACATCAATGTTATCTTCGCCAAGCTCTTCGGCTCGGGGGCCTTCATCGACACCTTCGCCAAGCTCATCGGCTTGGAGGCCTTCGTCGACACCTTCGCCAAGCTCTTCGGCTCGGGGGCCTTCGTCGACACCTTCACCAAGCTCTTCGGCTTGGAGGCCTTCGTCGACACCTTCGCCAAGCTCTTCGGCTCGGGGGCCTTCGTCGACACCTTCGCCAAGCTCTTCGGCTTGGAGGCCTCCATCGACACCTTCGTCGTCTACACCAACCTCGCCTCCGCCAAACGACATTGCAGGAGGGCCTTCGTCGACACCTTCGCCAAGCTCTTCGGCTTGGAGGCCTCCATCGACACCTTCGTCGTCTACACCAACCTCGCCTCCGCCAAACGACATTGCAGGAGGGCCTTCGACGACTACCTTCGCCAAATCATGATGACTCGCCTCCGCCAACATGATGAAGCGTCTTCGGCAGGAGGGGCTTCACCATCATCCTTGAGGGGCTACATCAACTCCATCGGCACTAAGGTCTACCACACCTTCGTCAAGCACTTCGACTCAAGAATCGACAGCTTGGCCCTGAAGACCTGCTTCAACTACTACAACTACTTCGCCTGCATCAAGCGTAGCTGAGGACCCAACTACGAGCACCAGCCAAGAGGGGCTAGGGGAACACATTGAAGGACCAACTACTCCAAGGCATGAAGTCTAGATTTTTGGCCGGCGCTCGTGAGTGAAAGCCTTCGACCGCGACTACTTCGACTACATCGACTACTTCGACTACGTTGACTACATCGACCACAACGACTACGTGCCTTGGGAGAGAAGACCTGCGAAGGCCTCGGTAGCGAAGACATGCGTGCTGAGAGGACACCAAAGGCGAAGGCATCAGAGATGAAGACTCCCACATTGAGGAAGTCTGGGAGGCAAAGATCTGTGCATCGGCGAAGCAAATGAATCGTCTCATAGAAGCAGCATAAAGGAACCAAGGCTCAAAGATGGAGACATCAGGAAGATCGACGGCAAGATGCTTCAAAGTGCAAGCCTAGTAGTTAGAAGATGTATATGACAGAATCGTGCGCGTGCTCTTTTCTCCATGCCCTTTTTTCCCACTGGGTTTTTGGGATGGAGTTTTTAGTGAGGCGCGCACGTTTCGGTTGCGAAGGGAGATCCTCGCAATCGGGTTTTGAGTTGTATTGTGCCTCTTCATGTATGAGCAACTACTAGGTCATGTATAGCCAGACATGATCTAGTAGTTGAGGGGCTACTGTTGGGGGAAGCCCATATGGTATATGGGCCAACTCCCCCCGAAGAAGCCCAATATATGTCACCTGTATAATAGAGGACAAGAAAAAAGGGGGGGTCTCTCTCTCTGAATTGAATCAGAACCCTAATCCCCATCTGTTCGGGGCTGTCTTCCCCAACACCAGGCAAGTTTTGCGGCACCGTTCCATTGGAAATGAAAGTGTCAAAAACGCACCAAACAAGAGTTTTACGTCAAACGGGGATGATTGGGTGCGTTCGTTGTGAAAAATCCAACTGCGAGTTTTTCGGTGCATTGGTGGAAAAAATGGCCCTCCCGCACGAGTTTTACGGCCCACCGTTCCGTAGGAAATGAAAGTGCCCAAAACCCACCAAACATGAGTTTTGGGTCAAATGGAGATGATTGGGTGCGTCCGTTGTGAAAAATTCAACTGCGAGTGTTTTGGTGCATTGGTGGAAAAAATGGCCCTCCAGCGCAAGTTTTGCGGCACCGTTCCGTCAGAAATAAAAGTGCCAAAAACACACCAAACATATGTTTTGGGTCAAACGAAGATGATTGGGTGCGTTGGTTGCAAAAAATTCAACTGCGAGTTTTTTTGGTGAATCAGAGGGAAAAACGACCATCCCAAGCGAGTTTTGCGGCACCGTTCCGTCAGAAATGAAAGTGCCAAAAACCCACCAAACATGAGTTTTGGGTCAAATGGAGATGATTGGGTGTGTCCGTTGTGAAAAATTAAACTATGAGTTTTTCGGTGCATTAGTGGGAAAAACAGCCCTCCCATGCAAGTTTTGCGGCACCGTTCGATTGGAAATGAAAGTGCCAAAAACCCACCAAAACAAGAGTTTTAGGTCAAACGGGGATGATTGGGTCCGTTCGTCGTGAAAAATCCAACTGTGAGTTTTTCGGTGCATTGGTAGAAAAAATGGCTCTCCTGCACGACTTTTACGGCACCGTTTCATAGGAAATGAAAGTGCCCAAAACCCACCAAACATGAGTTTTGGGTCAAACGGAGATGATTGGGTGCGTCCGTTGTGAAGAATCCAACTGCGAGTTTTTGGTGCATTGGTGGAAAAAATGGCCCTCTCGCACGAGTTTTATGGCACCATTCCATAGGAAATGAAAGTGCCCAAAACCCACCAAACATGAGTTTTGGGTGAAACGAAGATGATTGGGTGTGTCCGTTGTGAAAAATTAAACTATGAGTTTTTTGGTGCATCAGTGGGAAAAACAGCCCTCCTAAGCGAGTTTTGCGGCACCGTTCGATCAGAAATGAAAGTGCCAAAACCCCACCAAACAAGAGTTTTGGGTCAAACGAGGATGATTGGGTGCATTCGTTGTGAAAAATCCAACTGCGAGTTTTAAGTGCTTTGGTGGAAAAAATGGCCCTCCCGCACGAGTTTTACGGCACCGTTCCATACGAAATGAATGTGCCCAAAACCTACCAAACATGAGTTTTGGGTTAAACGGATATGATTGGGTGCGTCCGTTGCAAAAAATTCAACTACGAGTTTTTCAGTGCATTGGTGAAAATACAGCTTTGCCGCACGAGTTTTGCGGCACCGTTCCGTCATAAATGAAAGTGCCAAAACCCCAACAAACATGAGTTTCGGGTCAAATGAAGATGATTGGGTGTGTCCTTTGCGAAAAATTAAACTACGAGTTTTTTGGTGCATTATTGAGGAAATAGCCCTCCTGCGCGAGTTTTGCCACACAGTTCCAATGGAAATAAAAGTGCCAAAAATCCACGAAACATGAGTTTTGGGTCAAATGGAGATGATTGGGTGTGTCCGTTGTGAAAAATTAAACTATGAGTTTTCGGTGCATTAGTGGGAAAAACAACCCTCCAAGGCAAGTTTTGCGGCACCGTTCCATTGGAAATGAAAGTGCCAAAAACCCACCAAACAAGAGTTTTAGGGAAAACGGGGATGATTGGGTGCGTTCGTTGTGAAAAATCCAACTACGAGTTTTTCGGTGCATTGGTGGAAAAAATGGCCCTCCAGCGCGAGTTTTGCGGCACCGTTCCATCCGAAATGAAAGTGTCAAAAACACACCTAACATATGTTTTGGGTCAAACGAAGATGATTGGGTGCGCTGTTTGCGAAAAATTCAACTGCGAGTTTTTTTTGGTGAATCAGTGGGAAAAACGGCCATCCTAAGCGAGTTTTACGGCACCGTTCCAACGGAAATGAATGTGCCAAAAACCCACAAAACATAAGTTTGGGGTCAAATGGAGATGATTGGGTGTGTCCATTATGAAAAATTAATCTGTGTTTTTCGGTGCATCAGGGGAAAAACAACCCTCCCAGGCAAGTTTTGCGGCACCGTTCCATTGGAAATGAAAGTGCCAAAAACCCACCAAACAAGAGTTTTAGGTCAAACGGGGATGATTTGGTGCCTTCGTTGTCAAAAATCCAACTGCGAGTTTCTCGGTGCATTGGTGGAAAAAATGGCCCTCCCGCACTAGTTTTACGGCACTGTTCCATAGAAATGAAAGTGCCCAAAACCCACCAAACATGAGTTTTGGGTCAAACGGAGATGATTGGGTGCGTCCGTTGCAAAAAATTCAACTACGAGTTTTTTTGGTGAATCCGTGGGAAAAATGGCTATCCCGCGCGAGTTTTGCGGCACCGTTCCGTCAGAAATGAAAGTGCCAAAAATCCACCAAACATGAGTTTTAGGTCAAACGGAGTTGATTGGGTGCGTCCGTTGCAAAAAATTCAACTACGGGTTTTTCGGTGCATTGGTGAAAAAATGGCCATGCCGCACGAGTTTTGCGGCACCGTTGCATTGGAAATCAAAGTGCCAAAAACCCACCAAACAAGAGTTTTAAGTCAAACGGGGATGATTGGGTGCGTTCGTCGTGAAAAATCCAACTGCGAGTTTTTCGGTGCATTGGTGGAAAAAATGGCCTCCTGCACGAGTTTTACGGCACCGCTTCATAGGAAATGAAAGTGCCCAAAACCCACCGAACATGAGTTTTGGGTCAAATGGAGATGATTGGGTGTGTCCGTTGTGAAAAATTAAACTATGAGTTTTTCGGTGCATTAGTGGGAAAAACAGCCCTCCCAGGCAAGTTTTGCGGCACCGTTCCATTGGAAATGAAAGTGCCAAAAACCCACCAAACAAGAGTTTTAGGTCAAACGGGGATGATTGGGTGCGTTCGTTGTGAAAAATTCAACTGCGAGTTTTTCGGTGCATTGGTGGAAAAAATGGCCCTCCCGCACGAGTTTTACGGCACCGTTCCATAGGAAATGAAAGTGCCCAAAACCCACCAAACATGAGTTTTGGGTCAAACGGAGATGATTGGGTGCGTCCGTTGTGAAAAATACAACTTCGAGTGTTTTGGTGCATTGGTGGAAAAAATGGCCCTCCAGCGCGAGATCAGCGGCACCGTTCCGTCAGAAATGAAAGTGCCAAAAACACAGCAAACATATGTTTTGGGTCAAACGAAGATGATTCGGTGCGTTGGTTGCAAAAAATTCAACTACGAGTTTTTTTGGTGAATCAGTGGGAAAAACGGTCATCCCAAGCGAGTTTTGCGGCACCGTTCCGTCCGAAATGAAAGTGCCAAAAACTCACCAAACATGAGTTTTGGGTCAAATGGAGATGATTGCGTGTGTCCGTTGTGAAAAAAATAAACTATGAGTTTTTCGGTGCATTAGTGGGAAAAACAGCCCTCCCAGGCAAGTTTTGTGGCACCATTCCATTGGAAATGAAAGTGCCAAAAACCAACCGAACAAGAGTTTTAGGTCAAATGAGGATGAT
Source organism: Coix lacryma-jobi var. lacryma-jobi (assembly GCA_009763385.1). Lineage (NCBI taxonomy): Eukaryota > Viridiplantae > Streptophyta > Magnoliopsida > Poales > Poaceae > Coix > Coix lacryma-jobi. Next base: position 143,585,504 of record CM019822.1, on the reverse strand, counting down.
TGGGTGCGTTCGTCGTGAAAAATCCAACTGCGAGTTCTTCGGTGCATTGGTGGAAAAAATGGCCCACCCGCACGAGTTTTACGACACCGTTTCATAGGAAATGAAAGTGCCCAAAACCCACCAAACATGAGTTTTGGGTCAAACAGAGATGATTGGATGCGTCCGTTGTGAAAAATCCAACAGCAAGTTTTTCGGTGCATTGGTGGAAAAAATGGCCCTCCCGCACGAGTTTTACGACACCGTTCCATAGGAAATGGAAGTGCCCAAAACCCACCAAACATATGTTTTGGGTCAAACGAAGATGATTGGGTGCGTTGGGTGCAAAAAATTAAATTGCGAGTTTTTTTGGTGAATTAGTGGGAAAAATGGCCATCCCAAGCGAGTTTTGCGGCACCCTTCCGTCCGAAATGAAAGTGCCAAAAACCCACCAAACATGAGTTTTGGGTCAAATGGAGATGATTGGGTGTGTCCGTTGTGAAAAATTAAACTATGAGTTTTTCGGTGCATTAGTCGGAAAAACAACCCTCCCAGGCAAGTTTTGCGGTACCATTCCATTGGAAATGAAAGTGCCAAAAACCCACCAGACAAGAGTTTTAGGTCAAACGGGGATGATTGGGTGCGTTCGTCGTGAAAAATCCAACTGCGAGTTTTTCGGTGCATTGGTGGAAAAAATGGCCTCCTGCCCGAGTTTTACGGCACCGTTTCATAGGAAATGAAAGTGCCCAAAACCCACCAAACATGAGTTTTGGGTCAAACGGAGATGATTGGATGCGTCCGTTGTGAAAAATCCAACTGCGAGTTTTTCGGTGCATTGGTGGAAAAAATAGCCCTCTCACACGAGTTTTACGACACCGTTCCATAGGAAATGGAAGTGCCCAAAACCCACCAAACATGAGTTTTGGGTCAAACGGAGATGATTGGGTGCGTCCGTTGTGAAAAATACAACTTCGAGTGTTTTGGTGCATTGGTGGAAAAAATGGTCCTCCCGCACGAGTTTTACGGCACCGTTCCATAGGAAATGAATGTGCCCAAAACCCACCAAACATGAGTTTTGGGTCAAACGGAGATGATTGGGTGCGTCCGTTGTGAAAAATTCAACTTCGAGTTCTTCGGTGCATTGGTGGGAAAAATGGCCCTCCCGCGCCAGTTTTGCGGCACCGTTCCGTCAGAAATGAAAGTGCCAAAAACACACCAAACATATGTTTTGGGTCAAACGGAGATGATTGGGTGCGTTGGTGGCAAAAAATTCAACTGCGAGTTGTTTTGGCGAATCAGTGGGAAAACGGCCATCCCAAGGGAGTTTTGCGGCACCGTTCCGTCGGAAATGAAGTGCCAAAAACCTAACAAACATGAGTTTTGGGTCAAATGGCGATGATTGGGTGTGTCCGTTGTGAAAAATTAAACTGAGTTTTTCGGTGCATTAGTGGGAAAAACAGCCCTCCTAGTCAAGTTTTGCGGCACCGTTCCATCGGAAATGAAAGTGCCAAAAACCCACCAAACATAAGTTTTGGGCCAAACAGGCATGATTGGGTGCCTCCGTTGTGAAAGATTGAACTGTATGTTTTTTGGTGCATTGGTGAAAAAAGGCCCTGCCCCTGCCGCACGAGTTTTGCGGCACTGTTCCGTCAGAAATGAAAGTGCCAAAAACCCACCAAACATGAGTTTCGGGTCTAACGGAGATGATTGGGTGCGTCCGTTGCAAAAATTCAAATGCGAGTTTTTATGGTGAATCCGTGGGAAAAACGGACATCTCGCGCGAGTTTTCCGAGAACGTTCCGTCGGAAATGAAAGTGCCAAAAACCCACCAAACATGAGTTTTAGGTCAAACGGAGATGATTGGGTGCATCCGTTGCAAAAAATTCAACTACGAGTTTTTCGGTGCATTGGAGAAAAAATGGCCCTGCTGCACGAGTTTTGGGGCACCGTTTCGTCGGAGATGAAAGTGCCAAAAACCAACCAAACATGAGTTTAAGCTCAAACGGAGACGATTGGGTGTGTCCGTTACGAAAAATTCAACTGCGGGTTTTTTTAGTGAATCCGTGGAAAAAACGGCCATTCCGCGCGAGTTTTGCGGCACCGTTCCGTCGAAAATTAAAGTGCCAAAACCCCACCAAACATGAGTTTTGGGTCAAATGGAGATGATTGGGTGCGTCTGTTGCTAAAAATTCAACTGCGAGTTTTTTGGTGCATTAGTATAAAAAGGCCCTGTCGCACGAGTTTTGTGGCACTGTTCCGTCAGAAATGAAAGTGTCAAAAACCCAACAAACATGAGTTTGAGGTCAAACAGACATGATTGGGTGCGTCCTTTGCGAAAAATTCAATTGCGAGTTTTTTGGTAAATCCGTGGGAAAAACGGCCATCCCGCGCGAGTTTTGTAACACCGTTCGGAAATGAAAGTGCCAAAACCCCACCAAACATGAGTTTTGGGTCAAACGAAGATAATTAGGTGTGTCCGTTGTGAAAAATTCAATTGCGAGTTTTTCGGTGCATTGGTGGAAAAAAATGGGCCTCACGCGCGAGATTTGTGGCACCGTTCCGTCAGAAATGAAAGTGCCAAAAACCCATCAAACATATGTTTTGGGTCAAACAGAGATGATCAGACATATGTTTTGGGTCAAACGGAGATGATTGGGTGCGTTGGTTGCGAAACACTCAACTGCGAGTTTTTTTTGTGAATCAGTGAGAAAAACGGCAACCCCAAGCGAGTTTTACGGCACTGTTCCATCGGAAATGAAAGTGCCAAAAACCCACCAAACATGAGTTTTGGGTCAAATGCAAATGATTGGGTGCGTCCGTTGTGAATGAAAAATTAAACTATGAGTTTTTCGGTGCATTAGTGTGAAAAACAGCCCTCCAAGCGAGTTTTGCGGCACCGTTCCAATAGAAATGAAAGTGCCAAAAACCCACCAAACATGACTTTTGGGCCAAACGGGGATGATTGAGTGCGTCCTTTGCGAAAAATTAAACTGACTTTTTTTGGTGCATTAGTGGGAGAAACAGCCCTCCCACGCGAGTTTTGCGGCATCGTTCCGTCGGAAATGAACGTGCCAAAAACCCACCAAACATGAGTTTTGGGTTAAACGGAGATGATTGGGTGCGTTCGTTGGGAGAAATGAAATTACGAGTTTTTTTGGTGAATCAGTGGGAAAAACGGCCATCCCATGCGAGTTTTGCGGCACCGTTCCGTCGGAAATGAATGTGCCAAAAACCCACCAAACATGAGTTTTGGGCCAAATGGAGATGATTGGGTGTGTTCGTTGTGGAAAATTAAAAAATGAGTTTTTCGGTGCATTAGTGGGAAAAACAGCCCTCCCAGGCAAGTTTTGCGGCACCGTTCCATTGGAAATGAAAGTGCCAAAAACCAACCGAACAAGAGTTTTAGGTCAAATGAGGATGATTGGGTGCGTTCGTCGTGAAAAATCCAACTGCGAGTTCTTCGGTGCATTGGTGGAAAAAATGGCCCACCCGCACGAGTTTTACAACACCGTTTCATAGGAAATGAAAGTGCCCAAAACCCACCAAACATGAGTTTTGGGTCAAACAGAGATGATTGGATGCGTCCGTCGTGAAAAATCCAACTGCGAGTTTTTCGGTGCATTGGTGGAAAAAATGGCCCTCCCGCACGAGTTTTACGACACCGTTCCATAGGAAATGGAAGTGCCCAAAACCCACCAAACATATGTTTTGGGTCAAACGAAGATGATTGGGTGCGTTGGGTGCAAAAAATTCAATTGCGAGTTTTTTTGGTGAATTAGTGGGAAAAACGGCCATCCCAAGTGAGTTTTGCGGCACCCTTCCGTCGGAAATGAAAGTGCCAAAAACCCACCAAACATGAGCTTTGGGTCAAATGGAGATGATTGGGTGTGTCCGTTGTGAAAAATTAAACTATGAGTTTTTCGGTGCATTAGTCGGAAAAAACAACCCTCCCAGGCAAGTTTTGCGGTACCATTCCATTGGAAATGAAAGTGCCAAAAACCCACCAGACAAGAGTTTTAGGTCAAACGAGGATGATTGGGTGCGTTCGTCGTGAAATATCCAACTGCGAGTTTTTCGGTGCATTGGTGGAAAAAATGGCCTCCTGCCCGAGTTTTCCGGCACCGTTTCATAGGAAATGAAAGTGCCCAAAATCCACCAAACATGAGTTTTGGGTCAAACGGAGATGATTGGATGCGTCCGTTGTGAAAAATCCAACTGCGAGTTTTTCGGTGCATTGGTGGAAAAAATAGCCCTCTCACACGAGTTTTACGACACCGGTCCATAGGAAATGAAAGTTCCCAAAACCCACCAAACATGAGTTTTGGGTTAAACGGAGATGATTGGGTGCGTCCGTTGTAAAAATTAAACTATGAGTTTTTCGGTGCATTAGTGGGAAAAACAGCCCTCCCAAGTGAGTTTTGCGGCACCGTTCGATCAGAAATGAAAGTGCCAAAAAATCACCAAACAAGAGTTTTGGGTCAAACGAGGATGATTGGGTGCGTTCGTTGTAAAAAATCCAACTGCGAGTTTTTCGGTGCATTATTGGAAAAAATGGTCCTCCCGCACGAGTTTTACGTCACCGTTCCATAGGAAATGAATGTGCCCAAAACCCACCAAACATGAGTTTTGCGTCAAACGGAGATGATTGGGTGCGTCCGTTGTGAAAAATTCAACTGCGAGTTCTTCGGTGCATTGGTGGGAAAAATGGCCCTCCCGCGCCAGTTTTGCGGCACCGTTCCGTCAGAAATGAAAGTGCCAAAAACACACCAAACATATGTTTTGGGTCAAACGGAGATGATTGGGTGCGTTGGTGGCAAAAAATTCAACTGCGAGTTGTTTTGGCGAATCAGTGGGAAAACGGCCATCCCAAGGGAGTTTTGCGGCACCGTTCCGTCGGAAATGAAGTGCCAAAAACCTAACAAACATGAGTTTTGGGTCAAATGGCGATGATTGCGTGTGTCCGTTGTGAAAAATTAAACTGAGTTTTTCGGTGCATTTGTGGGAAAAACACCCGTCCCAGTCAAGTTTTGCGGCACCGTTCCATCGGAAATGAAAGTGCCAAAAACCCACCAAACATGAGTTTTGGGCCGAACAGGCATGATTGGGTGCCTCCGTTGTGAAAAATTGAACTGTATGTTTTTGGTGCATTGGTGAAAAAAGGCCCTGCCGCACGAGTTTTGCGGCACTGTTCCGTCGGAAATGAAAGTGCCAAAAACCCACCAAACATGAGTTTCGGGTCTAACGGAGATGATTGGGTGCGTCCGTTGCAAAAATTCAAATGCGAGTTTTTTTGGTGAATCCGTGGGAAAAACGGGCATCCCGCGCGAGTTTTGCGACAACGTTCCGTCGGAAATGAAAGTGCCAAAAACCTACCAAACATGAGTTTTAGGTCAAACGGAGATGATTGGGTGCATCCGTTGCAAAAAATTCAACTACGAGTTTTTCGGTGCATTGGAGAAAAAATGGCCCTGCCGCACGAGTTTTGGGGCACCGTTTCGTCGGAGATGAAAGTGCCAAAAACCAACCAAACATGAGTTTAAGGTCAAACGGAGACGATTGGGTGTGTCCGTTGCGAAAAATTCAACTGCGGGTTTTTTAGTGAATCCGTGGAAAAAACGGCCATTCCGCGCGAGTTTTGCGGCACCGTTCCGTCGAAAATTAAAGTGCCAAAAACCCACCAAACATGAGTTTTGGGTCAAATGGAGATGATTGGGTGCGTCTGTTGCTAAAAATTCAACTGCGAGTTTTTTGGTGCATTAGTGAAAAAAGGCCCTGTCGCACAAGTTTTGTGGCACTGTTCCGTTAGAAATGAAAGTGTCAAAAACCCACCAAACATGAGTTTGAGGTCAAACGGAGATGATTGGGTGTGTCCTTTGCGAAAAATTCAATTGCGAGTTTTTTTGTAAATCCGTGGGAAAAACGGCCATCCCGCGCGAGTTTTGTAACACCGTTCGGAAATGAAAGTGCCATAACCCAACAAACATGAGTTTTGGGTCAAACGGAGATGATTGGGTGTGTTCGTTGTGAAAAATGAAACTATGAGTTTTTCGGAGCATTAGTGGGAAAACAGCCCTCCCACGCGAGTTTTGCGGCACCGTTCGAACGGAAATGAAAGTGCAAACAACCCACCAAACAAGAGTTTTGGGTCAAACGGGGATCATTGGGTGCATTCATTGTGAAAAATCCAACTGTGAGTTTTTTAGTGCATTGGTGGAAAAAATGGCCCTGCCGCACGAGTTTTACGGCACCGTTCCATAGGAAATGAATGTGCCCAAAACCCACCAAACATGAGTTTTGGGTTAAACGGAGATGATTGGGTGCGTCCGTTGTGAATGAAAAATTAAACTATGAGTTTTTCGGTGCATTAGTGTGAAAAACAGCCCTCCAAGCGAGTTTTGCGGCACTGTTCCATCGGAAATGAAAGTGCCAAAAACCCACCAAACATGAGTTTTGGGTCAAATGCAAATGATTGGGTGTGTCCGTTGTGAATGAAAAATTAAACTATGAGTTTTTCGGTGCATTAGTGTGAAAAACAGCCCTCCAAGCGAGTTTTGCGGCACCGTTCCAATAGAAATGAAAGTGCCAAAAACCCATCAAACATGACTTTTGGGCCAAACGGGGATGATTGGGTGCGTCCTTTGCGAAAAATTAAACTGAGTTTTTGGTGCATTAGTGTGAGAAACAGCCCTCCCACGCGAGTTCTGCGGCATCGTTCCGTCGGAAATGAAAGTGCCAAAAACCCACCAAACATGAGTTTTGGGTTAAACGGAGATGATTGGGTGCGTTCGTTGGGAGAAATGAAATTACGAGTTTTTTTGGTGATTCAGTGGGAAAAACGGCCATCCCATGCGAGTTTTGCGGCACCGTTCCGTCGGAAATGAATGTGCCAAAAACCCACCAAACATGAGTTTTGGGCCAAATGGAGATGATTGGGTGTGTTCGTTGTGGAAAATTAAAAAATGAGTTTTTCGGTGCATTAGTGGAAAAAACAGCCCTCCCGCGCGAGTTTTGCGGCACCGTTCCGTCGGAAATGAAAGTGCCAAAAACCCATCAAACATGAGTTTTGGGTCAAACAGAGATGATTGGGTGCGTTCGTTGCGAGAAATTCAACTTCGTGTTTTTTTGGTGAATCAGTGGGAAAAACAGCCATCCCAAGGTTTGCGGCACCATTCCGTCGGAAATGAAAGTGCTAAAAACCCACCAAACATGAGTTTTGGGCCAAATGGAGATGATTGGGTCTGTTTGTTGTGGAAAATTAAAAAATGAGTTTTTCGGGGCATTAGTGGAAAAAACAGCCCTCCCGCGCGAGTTTTGCGGCACCGTTCCGTCGGAAATGAAAGTGCCAAAAACCCATCAAACATGAGTTTTGGGTCAAACGGAGATGATTGGGTGCGTTCGTTGCGAGAAATTCAACTGCGAGTTTTTTTGGTGAATCAGTGGGAAAAACGGCCATCCCAAGGTTTGCGGCACCATTCCGTCGGAAATGAAAGTGCTAAAAACCCACCAAACATGAGTTTTGGGTCAAACGGAGATGATTGGGTGTGTTCATTGTGAAAAATGAAACTATGAGTTTTTCGGTGCATTAGTGGGAAAACAGCCCTCCCACGCGAGTTTTGCGGCACCGTTCGAACGGAAATGAAAGTGCAAACAACCCACCAAACAAGAGTTTTGGGTCAAACGGGGATCATTGGGTGCATTCATTGTGAAAAATCCAACTGTGAGTTTTTTAGTGCATTGGTGGAAAAAATGGCCCTGCCGCACGAGTTTTACGGCACCGTTCCATAGGAAATGAATGTGCCCAAAACCCACCAAACATGAGTTTTGGGTTAAACGGAGATGATTGGGTGCGTCCGTTGTGAATGAAAAATTAAACTATGAGTTTTTCGGTGCATTAGTGTGAAAAACAGCCCTCCAAGCGAGTTTTGCGGCACCGTTCCAATAGAAATGAAAGTGCCAAAAACCCACCAAACATGACTTTTGGGCCAAACGGGGATGATTGAGTGCGTCCTTTGCGAAAAATTAAACTGACTTTTTTTGGTGCATTAGTGGGAGAAACAGCCCTCCCACGCGAGTTTTGCGGCATCGTTCCGTCGGAAATGAAAGTGCCAAAAACCCACCAAACATGAGTTTTGGGTTAAACGGAGATGATTGGGTGCGTTCGTTGGGAGAAATGAAATTACGAGTTTTTTTGGTGAATCAGTGGGAAAAACGGCCATCCCATGCGAGTTTTGCGGCACCGTTCCGTCGGAAATGAATGTGCCAAAAACCCACCAAACATGAGTTTTGGGCCAAATGGAGATGATTGGGTGTGTTCGTTGTGGAAAATTAAAAAATGAGTTTTTCGGTGCATTAGTGGGAAAAACAGCCCTCCCAGGCAAGTTTTGCGGCACCGTTCCATTGGAAATGAAAGTGTCAAAAACCAACCGAACAAGAGTTTTAGGTCAAATGAGGATGATTGGGTGCGTTCGTCGTGAAAAATCCAACTGCGAGTTCTTCGGTGCATTTGTGGAAAAAATGGCCCACCCGCACGAGTTTTACGACACCGTTTCATAGGAAATGAAAGTGCCCAAAACCCACCAAACATGAGTTTTGGGTCAAACAGAGATGATTGGATGCGTTCGTCGTGAAAAATCCAACTGCGAGTTTTTCGGTGCATTGGTGGAAAAAATGGCCCTCCCGCACGAGTTTTACGACACCGTTCCATAGGAAATGGAAGTGCCCCAAACCCACCAAACATATGTTTTGGGTCAAACGAAGATGATTGGGTGCATTGGGTGCAAAAAATTCAATTGCGAGTTTTTTCGGTGAATTAGTGGGAAAAACGGCCATCCCAAGTGAGTTTTGCGGCACCCTTCCGTCGGAAATGAAAGTGCCAAAAACCCACCAAACATGAGTTTTGGGTCAAATGGAAATGATTGGGTGTGTCCGTTGTGAAAAATTAAACTATGAGTTTTTCGGTGCATTAGTCGGAAAAACAACCCTCCCAGGCAAGTTTTGCGGTACCATTCCATTGGAAATGAAAGTGCCAAAAACCCACCAGACAAGAGTTTTAGGTCAAACGGGGATGATTGGGTGCGTTCGTCGTGAAAAATCCAACTGCGAGTTTTTCGGTGCATTGGTGGAAAAAATGGCCTCCTGCCCGAGTTTTACGGCACCGTTTCATAGGAAATGAAAGTGCCCAAAACCCACCAAACATGAGTTTTGGGTCAAACGGAGATGATTGGATGCGTCCGTTGTGAAAAATCCAACTGCGAGTTTTTCGGTGCATTGGTGGAAAAAATAGCCCTCTCACACGAGTTTTACGACACCGGTCCATAGGAAATGAAAGTTCCCAAAACCCACCAAACATGAGTTTTGGGTTAAACGGAGATGATTGGGTGCGTCCGTTGTAAAAATTAAACTATGAGTTTTTTCGGTGCATTAGTGGGAAAAACAGCCCTCCCAAGTGAGTTTTGCGGCACCGTTCGATCAGAAATGAAAGTGCCAAAAAATCACCAAACAAGAGTTTTGGGTCAAACGAGGATGATTGGGTGCGTTCGTTGTAAAAAATCCAACTGCGAGTTTTTCGGTGCATTATTGGAAAAAATGGTCCTCCCGCACGAGTTTTACGGCACCGTTCCATAGGAAATGAATGTGCCCAAAACCCACCAAACATGAGTTTTGGGTCAAACGGAGATGATTGGGTGCGTCCGTTGTGAAAAATTCAACTGCGAGTTCTTCGGTGCATTGGTGGGAAAAATGGCCCTCCCGCGCCAGTTTTGCGGCACCGTTCCGTCAGAAATGAAAGTGCCAAAAACACACCAAACATATGTTTTGGGTCAAACGGAGATGATTGGGTGCGTTGGTGGCAAAAAAATTCAACTGCGAGTTGTTTTGGCGAATCAGTGGGAAAACGGCCATCCCAAGGGAGTTTTGCGGCACCGTTCCGTCGGAAATGAAGTGCCAAAAACCTAACAAACATGAGTTTTGGGTCAAATGGCGATGATTGGGTGTGTCCGTTGTGAAAAATTAAACTGAGTTTTTCGGTGCATTAGTGGGAAAAACACCCGTCCCAGTCAAGTTTTGCGGCACCGTTCCATCAGAAATGAAAGTGCCAAAAACCCACCAAACATGAGTTTTGGGCCGAACAGGCATGATTGGGTGCCTCCGTTGTGAAAAATTGAACTGTATGTTTTTGGTGCAATGGTGAAAAAAGGCCCCGCCGCACGAGTTTTGCGGCACTGTTCCGTCGGAAATGAAAGTGCCAAAAACCCACCAAACATGAGTTTCGGGTCTAACGGAGATGATTGGGTGCGTCCGTTGCAAAAATTCAAATGCGAGTTTTTTTGGTGAATCCGTGGGAAAAACGGGCATCCCGCGCGAGTTTTGCGACAACGTTCCGTCGGAAATGAAAGTGCCAAAAACCTACCAAACATGAGTTTTAGGTCAAACGGAGATGATTGGGTGCATCCGTTGCAAAAAATTCAACTACGAGTTTTTCGGTGCATTGGAGAAAAAATGGCCCTGCCGCACGAGTTTTGGGGCACCGTTTCGTCGGAGATGAAAGTGCCAAAAACCAACCAAACATGAGTTTAAGGTCAAACGGAGACGATTGGGTGTGTCCGTTGCGAAAAATTCAACTGCGGGTTTTTTTAGTGAATCCGTGGAAAAAACGGCCATTCCGCGCGAGTTTTGCGGCACTGTTCCGTCGAAAATTAAAGTGCCAAAAACCCACCAAACATGAGTTTTGGGTCAAATGGAGATGATTGGGTGCGTCTGTTGCTAAAAATTCAACTGCGAGTTTTTTGGTGCATTAGTGAAAAAAGGCCCTGTCGCACGAGTTTTGTGGCACTGTTCCGTTAGAAATGAAAGTGTCAAAAACCCACCAAACATGAGTTTGAGGTCAAACGGAGATGACTGGGTGTGTCCTTTGCGAAAAATTCAATTGCGAGTTTTTTGGTAAATCCGTGGGAAAAACGGCCATCCCGCGCGAGTTTTGTAACACCGTTCGGAAATGAAAGTGCCATAACCCACCAAACATGAGTTTTGGGTCAAACGAAGATAATTAGGTGTGTCCGTTATGAAAAATTCCATTGCGAGTTTTTCGGTGCATTGGTGGAAAAAAATGGGCCTCACGCGCGAGATTTGTGGCACCGTTCCGTCAGAAATGAAAGTGCCAAAAACCCATCAAACATATGTTTTGGGTCAAACGGAGATGATCAGACATATGTTTTGGGTCAAACGGAGATGATTGGGTGCGTTGGTTGCGAAACATTCAACTGCGAGTTTTTTTGGTGAATCAGTGAGAAAAACGGCAACCCCAAGCGAGTTTTACGGCACTGTTCCATCGGAAATGAAAGTGCCAAAAACCCACCAAACATGAGTTTTGGGTCAAATGCAAATGATTGGGTGTGTCCGTTGTGAATGAAAAATTAAACTATGAGTTTTTCGGTGCATTAGTGTGAAAAACAGCCCTCCAAGCGAGTTTTGCGGCACCGTTCCAATAGAAATGAAAGTGCCAAAAACCCACCAAACATGACTTTTGGGCCAAACGGGGATGATTGGGTGCGTCCTTTGCGAAAAATTAAACTGAGTTTTTTGGTGCATTAGTGTGAGAAACAGCCCTCCCACGCGAGTTTTGCGGCATCGTTCCGTCGGAAATGAAAGTGCCAAAAACCCACCAAACATGAGTTTTGGGTTAGACGGAGATGATTGGGTGCGTTCGTTGGGAGAAATGAAATTACGAGTTTTTTTGGTGAATGAGTGGGAAAAACGGCCATCCCATGCGAGTTTTGCGGCACCGTTCCGTCGGAAATGAATGAGCCAAAAACCCACCAAACATGAGTTTTGGGCCAAATGGAGATGATTGGGTGTGTTCGTTGTGGAAAATTAAAAAATGAGTTTTTTGGTGCATTAGTGGAAAAAACAGCCCTCCCGCGCGAGTTTTGCGGCACCGTTCCGTCGGAAATGAAAGTGCCAAAAACCCATCAAACATGAGTTTTGGGTCAAACAGAGATGATTGGGTGCGTTCGTTGCGAGAAATTCAACTTCGTGTTTTTTTGGTGAATCAGTGGGAAAAACGGCCATCCCAAGGTTTGCGGCACCATTCCGTCGGAAATGAAAGTGCTAAAAACCCACCAAACATGAGTTTTGGGCCAAATGGAGATGATTGGGTCTGTTCGTTGTGGAAAATTAAAAAATGAATTTTTCGGTGCATTAGTGGAAAAAACAGCCCTCCCGCGCGAGTTTTGCGGCACCGTTCCGTCGGAAATGGAAGTGCCAAAAACCCATCAAACATGAGTTTTGGGTCAAACGGAGATGATTGGGTGCGTTCGTTGCGAGAAATTCAACTGCGAGTTTTTTTGGTGAATCAGTGGGAAAAACGACCATCCCAAGGTTTGCGGCACCATTCCGTCGGAAATGAAAGTGCTAAAAACCCACCAAACATGAGTTTTGGGTCAAACGGAGATGATTGGGTGTGTTCGTTGTGAAAAATGAAACTGAGTTTTTCGGTGCATTAGTGGGAAAACAGCCCTCCCACGCGAGTTTTGCGGCACCGTTCGAACGGAAATGAAAGTGCAAACAACCCACCAAACAAGAGTTTTGGGTCAAACGGGGATCATTGGGTGCATTCATTGTGAAAAATCCAACTGTGAGTTTTTTAGTGCATTGGTGGAAAAAATGGCCCTGCCGCACGAGTTTTACGGCACCGTTCCATAGGAAATGAATGTGCCCAAAACCCACCAAACATGAGTTTTGGGTTAAACGGAGATGATTGGGTGCGTCTGTTGCATAAAACTTCAACTCTATGTTTTTCGGTGCAGTGGTGAAAAAACGGCCCTGCCGCACGAGTTTTGTGGCACTGTTCCGTCAGAAATGAAAGTGCCAAAAACCCACCAAACATGAGTTTTGGGTCATGGAGAAGATTGGGTGTCCTTAGCAAAAATTAAACTACGAGTTTTTCGGTGCATTAGTAGGAAAAACAACCCTCCCACGCGAGTTTTTCCGCACCGTTCCGTAGGAAATAAAAGTGTCAAAAACCCACCAAACATGAGTTTTGGGTCAAACAGAGATGATTGGATGTGTTCGTTGCGAGAAATTCAACTACGAATTTTTTTGGTGAACCAGTGGGAAAAACGGCCATCCCAAGCGAGTTTTGTGGCACCATTCTGTCGGAAATGAAAGTGCCAAAACCCCACCAAACAAGAGTTTTAGGTCAAATGGGGATGATTGGGTGCGTTCGTTGTGAAAAATCCAACTGCGACTTTTTCGGTGCATTGGTGGAAAAAATGGCCCTCCCGCACGAGTTTTACGGCACCGTTCCGTCACAAATGGAAGTGCCAAAAACACACCAAACATATGTTTTGGGTCAAACGAAGATGATTGGGTGCGTTGGTTGCAAAAAATTCAACTGCGAGTTTTTTTGGTGAATCATTGGGAAAAACGGCCATCCCAAGGGATTTTTGTGGCTCCGTTCCGTCAGAAATGAATGTGCCAAAAACACACCAAACATATTTTTGGGTCAAACGAAGGTGATTGGGTGCGTTGGTCGCGAAAAATTAAACTACGAGTTTTTCAGTGCATTAGTGGGAAAACAGCCCTCCTGCGCGAGTTTTGCCGCACCGTTCCAATGGAAATGAAAGTGCCAAAAACCCACCAAACATGAGTTTTGGGTCAAATGGAGATGATTGGGTGTGTCCGTTGTGAAAAATTAAACTATGAGTTTTCGGTGCATTCGTGGGAAAAACAGCCCTCCAAGGCAAGTTTTGCGGCACCATTCCATTGGAAATGAAAGTGCCAAAAACCCACCAAACAAGAGTTTTAGGTCAAACGGGGATGATTGTGTGCGTTCGCTGTGAAAAATCCAACTACGAGTTTTTCGGTGCATTGGTGGAAAAAATGGCCCTCCCGCACGAGTTTTACGGCACCGTTCCATAGGAAATAAAAGTGCCCAAAACCCATCAAACATGCGTTTTGGGTCAAACGGAGATGATTGGGTGCGTCCGTTGTGAAAAATTCAATTCCGAGTTTTTTGGTGCATTGGTGGAAAAAATGGCCCTCCAGCGCGAGTTTTGCGGCACCGTTCCGTCAGAAATGAAAGTGCCAAAAACACACCTAACGTATGTTTTGGGTCAAATGAAGATGATTGGGTGCGTTGTTTGCGAAAAAATCAACTGCGACTTTTTTTGGTAAATCAGTGGGAAAAACGACCATCCCAAGCGAGTTTGCGGCACCGTTCCATCGGAAATGAATGTGCCAAAAACCCACCAAACATAAGTTTGGGGTCAAATGGAGATGATTGAGTCTGTCCATTGTGAAAAATTAATCTGAGTTTTTTGGTGCATCAGGGGGAAAATCAGCCCTCCTAGGCAAGTTTTGCGGCACCGTTCCATTGGAAATGAAAGTGCCAAAAACCCACCAAACAAGAGTTTTAGGTCAAATGGGGATGATTGGGAGCGTTCGTTGTGAAAAATCCAACTGCGAGTTTTTCGGTGCATTGGTGGAAAAAATGGCCGCCCCGCACTAGTTTTACGGCACCGTTCCATAGAAAATGAAAGTGCCCAAAACCCACCAAACATGAGTTTTGGGTCAAACAGAGATGATTGGGTGCGTCCGTTGCAAAAAATTCAACTACGAGTTTTTTTGGTGAATCCGTGGGATTAAAGGCGATCCCACGCGAGTTTTGCGGCACCGTTCCGTCAGAAATGAATGTGCCAAAAACACACCAAACATATTTTTGGGTCAAACGAAGATGATTGGGTGCGTTGGTTGCGAAAATTTAAACTACGAGTTTTTCGGTGCATTAGTGGGAAAACAGCCCTCCTGCGCGAGTTTTGCCGCACCGTTCCAATTGAAATAAAAGTGCCAAAAACCCACCAAACATGAGTTTTGGGTCAAATGGAGATGATTGGGTGTGTCCTTTGTGAAAAAATAAACTATGAGTTTTCGGTGCATTCGTGGGAAAAACAGCCCTCCAATGAAGTTTTGCGGCACCAATCCATTGGAAATGAAAGTGCCAAAAACCCACCAAACAAGAGTTTTAGGTCAAACGGGGATGATTGAGTGCGTTCGTTGTGAAAAATCCAACTACGAGTTTTTCGGTGCATTGGTGGAAAAAATGGCCCTTCCGCACGAGTTTTACGGCACCGTTCCATAGGAAATAAAAGTGCCCAAAACCCATCAAACATGAGTTTTGGGTCAAACGGAGATGATTGGGTGCGTCCGTTGTGAAAAATTCAATTGCGAGTTTTTGGTGCATTGGTGGAAAAAATGGCCCTCCATCGCGAGTTTTGCGGCACCGTTCCGTCAGAAATGAAAGTGCCAAAAACACACCTAACGTATGTTTTGGGTCAAATGAAGATGATTGGGTGCGTTGTTTGCGAAAAATTCAACTGCGACTTTTTTTGGTGAATCAGTGGGAAAAACGGCCATCCCAAGCGAGTTTGCGGCACTGTTCCGTCGGAAATGAATGTGCCAAAAACCCACCAAACATAAGTTTGGGGTCAAATGGAGATGATTGGGTGTGTCCATTGTGAAAAATTAATCTGAGATTTTCGGTGCATCAGGGGGAAAAACAGCCCTCCCAGGCATGTTTTGCGGCACCGTTCCATTGGAAATGAAAGTGCCAAAACCCCACCAAACAAGAGTTTTAGGTCAAATGGGGATGATTGGGTGCGTTCGCTGTGAAAAATCCAACTACGAGTTTTTCGGTGCATTGGTGGAAAAAATGGCCCTCCCGCACGAGTTTTACGGCACCGTTCCATAGGAAATAAAAGTGCCCAAAACCCATCAAACATGTGTTTTGGGTCAAACGGAGATGATTGGGTGCGTCCGTTGTGAAAAATTCAATTGCGAGTTTTTTGGTGCATTGGTGGAAAAAATGGCCCTCCAGCGCGAGTTTTGCGGCACCGTTCCGTCAGAAATGAAAGTGCCAAAAACACACCTAACGTATGTTTTGGGTCAAATGAAGATGATTGGGTGCGTTGTTTGCGAAAAAATCAACTGCGACTTTTTTTGGTGAATCAGTGGGAAAAACGGCCATCCCAAGCGAGTTTGCGGCACCGTTCCGTCGGAAATGAATGTGCCAAAAACCCACCAAACATAAGTTTGGGGTCAAATGGAGATGATTGGGTCTGTCCATTGTGAAAAATTAATCTGAGTTTTTCGGTGCATCAGGGGGAAAATCAGCCCTCCTCGGCAAGTTTTGCGGCACCGTTCCATTGGAAATGAAAGTGCCAAAAACCCACCAAACAAGAGTTTTAGGTCAAATGGGGATGATTGGGTGCGTTCGTTGTGAAAAATCCAACTGCGAGTTTTTCGGTGCATTGGTGGAAAAAATGGCCGTCCCGCACTAGTTTTACGGCACCGTTCCATAGAAAATGAAAGTGCCCAAAACCCACCAAACATGAGTTTTGGGTCAAACAGAGATGATTGGGTGCGTCCGTTGCAAAAAATTCAACTACGAGTTTTTTTAGTGAATCCGTGGGATTAAAGGCGATCCCACGCGAGTTTTGGGGCACCGTTCCGTCAGAAATGAATGTGCCAAAAACACACCAAACATATTTTTGGGTCAAACGAAGATGATTGGGTGCGTTGGTTGCGAAAATTTAAACTACGAGTTTTTCGGTGCATTAGTGGGAAAACAGCCCTCCTGCGCGAGTTTTGCCGCACCGTTCCAATTGAAATAAATGTGCCAAAAACCCACCAAACATGAGTTTTGGGTCAAATGGAGATGATTGGGTGTGTCCTTTGTGAAATAATAAACTATGAGTTTTCGGTGCATTCGTGGGAAAAACAGCCCTCCAATGAAGTTTTGCGGCACCATTCCATTGGAAATGAAAGTGCCAAAAACCCACCAAACAAGAGTTTTAGGTCAAACGGGGATGATTGAGTGCGTTCGTTGTGAAAAATCCAACTACGAGTTTTTCGGTGCATTGGTGGAAAAAATGGCCCTTCCGCACGAGTTTTACGACACCGTTCCATAGGAAATAAAAGTGCCCAAAACCCATCAAACATGAGTTTTGGGTCAAACGGAGATGATTGGGTGCGTCCGTTGTGAAAAATTCAATTGCGAGTTTTTTGGTGCATTGGTGGAAAAAATGGCCCTCCAGCGCGAGTTTTGCGGCACCGTTCCGTCAGAAATGAAAGTGCCAAAAACACACCTAACGTATGTTTTGGGTCAAATGAAGATGATTGGGTGCGTTGTTTGCGAAAAATTCAACTGCGACTTTTTTTGGTGAATCAGTGGGAAAAACGGCCATCCCAAGCGAGTTTGCGGCACCGTTCCGTCGGAAATGAATGTGCCAAAAACCCACCAAACATAAGTTTGGGGTCAAATGGAGATGATTGGGTGTGTCCATTGTGAAAAATTAATCTGAGTTTTTCGGTGCATCAGGGGGAAAAACAGCCCTCCCAGGCATGTTTTGCGGCACCGTTCCATTGGAAATGAAAGTGCCAAAACCCCACCAAACAAGAGTTTTAGGTCAAATGGGGATGATTGGGTGCGTTCGCTGTGAAAAATCCAACTACGAGTTTTTCGGTGCATTGGTGGAAAAAACGGCCCTCCCGCACGAGTTTTACGGCACCGTTGCATAGGAA
The DNA here is from genome assembly GCA_009763385.1 of Coix lacryma-jobi var. lacryma-jobi. NCBI lineage: Eukaryota > Viridiplantae > Streptophyta > Magnoliopsida > Poales > Poaceae > Coix > Coix lacryma-jobi. Next base: position 143,567,951 of record CM019822.1, on the reverse strand, counting down.
ATAAAAGTGCCCAAAACCCATCAAACATGTGTTTTGGGTCAAACGGAGATGATTGGGTGCGTCCGTTGTGAAAAATTCAATTGCGAGTTTTTTGGTGCATTGGTGGAAAAAATGGCCCTCCTGCGCGAGTTTTGCGGCACCGTTCCGTCAGAAATGAAAGTGCCAAAAACACACCTAACGTATGTTTTGGGTCAAATGAAGATGATTGGGTGCGTTGTTTGCGAAAAATTCAACTGCGACTTTTTTTGGTGAATCAGTGGGAAAAACGGCCATCCCAAGCGAGTTTGCGGCACCGTTCCGTCGGAAATGAATGTGCCAAAAACCCACCAAACATAAGTTTGGGGTCAAATGGAGATGATTGGGTCTGTCCATTGTGAAAAATTAATCTGAGTTTTTCGGTGCATCAGGGGGAAAATCAGCCCTCCTCGGCAAGTTTTGCGGCACCGTTCCATTGGAAATGAAAGTGCCAAAAACCCACCAAACAAGAGTTTTAGGTCAAATGGGGATGATTGGGTGCGTTCGTTGTGAAAAATCCAACTGCGAGTTTTTCGGTGCATTGGTGGAAAAAATGGCCGTCCCGCACTAGTTTTACGGCACCGTTCCATAGAAAATGAAAGTGCCCAAAACCCACCAAACATGAGTTTTGGGTCAAACAGAGATGATTGGGTGCGTCCGTTGCAAAAAATTCAACTACGAGTTTTTTTGGTGAATCCGTGGGATTAAAGGCGATCCCACGCGAGTTTTGGGGCACCGTTCCGTCAGAAATGAATGTGCCAAAAACACACCAAACATATTTTTGGGTCAAACGAAGATGATTGGGTGCGTTGGTTGCGAAAATTTAAACTACGAGTTTTTCGGTGCATTAGTGGGAAAACAGCCCTCCTGCGCGAGTTTTGCCGCACCGTTCCAATTGAAATAAAAGTGCCAAAAACCCACCAAACATGAGTTTTGGGTCAAATGGAGATGATTGGGTGTGTCCTTTGTGAAAAAATAAACTATGAGTTTTCGGTGCATTCGTGGGAAAAACAGCCCTCCAATGAAGTTTTGCGGCACCATTCCATTGGAAATGAAAGTGCCAAAAACCCACCAAACAAGAGTTTTAGGTCAAACGGGGATGATTGAGTGCGTTCGTTGTGAAAAATCCAACTACGAGTTTTTCGGTGCATTGGTGGAAAAAATGGCCCTTCCGCACGAGTTTTACGGCACCGTTCCATAGGAAATAAAAGTGCCCAAAACCCATCAAACATGAGTTTTGGGTCAAACGGAGATGATTGGGTGCGTCCGTTGTGAAAAATTCAATTGCGAGTTTTTTGGTGCATTGGTGGAAAAAATGGCCCTCCATCGCGAGTTTTGCGGCACCGTTCCGTCAGAAATGAAAGTGCCAAAAACACACCTAACGTATGTTTTGGGTCAAATGAAGATGATTGGGTGCGTTGTTTGCGAAAAATTCAACTGCGACTTTTTTTGGTGAATCAGTGGGAAAAACGGCCATCCCAAGCGAGTTTGCGGCACTGTTCCGTCGGAAATGAATGTGCCAAAAACCCACCAAACATAAGTTTGGGGTCAAATGGAGATGATTGGGTGTGTCCATTGTGAAAAATTAATCTGAGTTTTTCGGTGCATCAGGGGGAAAAACAGCCCTCCCAGGCATGTTTTGCGGCACCGTTCCTTTGGAAATGAAAGTGCCAAAACCCCACCAAACAAGAGTTTTAGGTCAAATGGGGATGATTGGGTGCGTTCGCTGTGAAAAATCCAACTACGAGTTTTTCGGTGCATTGGTGGAAAAAACGGCCCTCCCGCACGAGTTTTACGACACCGTTCCATAGGAAATAAAAGTGCCCAAAACCCATCAAACATGTGTTTTGGGTCAAACGGAGATGATTGGGTGCGTCCGTTGTGAAAAATTCAATTGCGAGTTTTTTGGTGCATTGGTGGAAAAAATGGCCCTCCAGCGCGAGTTTTGCGGCACCGTTCCGTCAGAAGTGAAAGTGCCAAAAACACACCTAACGTATGTTTTGGGTCAAATGAAGATGATTGGGTGCGTTGTTTGCGAAAAAATCAACTGCGACTTTTTTTGGTGAATCAGTGGGAAAAACGGCCATCCCAAGCGAGTTTGCGGCACCGTTCCGTCGGAAATGAATGTGCCAAAAACCCACCAAACATAAGTTTGGGGTCAAATGGAGATGATTGGGTCTGTCCATTGTGAAAAATTAATCTGAGTTTTTCGGTGCATCAGGGGGAAAATCAGCCCTCCTAGGCAAGTTTTGCGGCACCGATCCATTGGAAATGAAAGTGCCAAAAACCCACCAAACAAGAGTTTTAGGTCAAATGGGGATGATTGGGTGCGTTCGTTGTGAAAAATCCAACTGCGAGTTTTTCGGTGCATTGGTGGAAAAAATGGCCGTCCCGCACTAGTTTTACGGCACCGTTCCATAGAAAATGAAAGTGCCCAAAACCCACCAAACATGAGTTTTGGGTCAAACAGAGATGATTGGGTGCGTCCGTTCCAAAAAATTCAACTACGAGTTTTTTTGGTGAATCCGTGGGATTAAAGGCGATCCCACGCGAGTTTTGGGGCACCGTTCCGTCAGAAATGAATGTGCCAAAAACACACCAAACATATTTCTGGGTCAAACGAAGATGATTGGGTGCGTTGGTTGCGAAAATTTAAACTACGAGTTTTTCGGTGCATTAGTGGGTAAACAGCCCTCCTGCGCGAGTTTTGCCGCACCGTTCCAATTGAAATAAAAGTGCCAAAAACCCACCAAACATGAGTTTTGGGTCAAATGGAGATGATTGGGTGTGTCCTTTGTGAAAAAATAAACTATGAGTTTTCGGTGCATTCGTGGGAAAAACAGCCCTCCAATGCAAGTTTTGCGGCACCATTCCATTGGAAATGAAAGTGCCAAAAACCCACCAAACAAGAGTTTTAGGTCAAACGGGGATGATTGGGTGCGTTCGTTGTGAAAAATCCAACTACGAGTTTTTCGGTGCATTGGTGGAAAAAATGGCCCTCCCGCACGAGTTTTACGGCACCGTTCCATAGGAAATAAAAGTGCCCAAAACCCATCAAACATGAGTTTTGGGTCAAACGGAGATGATTGGGTGCGTCCGTTGTGAAAAATTCAATTGCGAGTTTTTTGGTGCATTGGTGGAAAAAATGGCCCTCCAGCGCGAGTTTTGCGGCACCGTTCCGTCAGAAATGAAAGTGCCAAAAACACACCTAACGTATGTTTTGGGTCAAATGAAGATGATTGGGTGCGTTGTTTGCGAAAAATTCAACTGCGACTTTTTTTGGTGAATCAGTGGGAAAAACGGCCATCCCAAGCGAGTTTGCGGCACCGTTCCGTCGGAAATGAATGTGCCAAAAACCCACCAAACATAAGTTTGGGGTCAAATGGAGATGATTGGGTGTGTCCATTGTGAAAAATTAATCTGAGTTTTTCGGTGCATCATGGGGAAAAAACAGCCCTCCCAGGCATGTTTTGCGGCACCGTTCCGTTGGAAATGAAAGTGCCAAAACCCCACCAAACAAGAGTTTTAGGTCAAATGGGGATGATTGGGTGCGTTCGCTGTGAAAAATCCAACTACGAGTTTTTCGGTGCATTGGTGGAAAAAATGGCCCTCCCGCACGAGTTTTACGGCACCGTTCCATAGGAAATAAAAGTGCCCAAAACCCATCAAACATGTGTTTTGGGTCAAACGGAGATGAATGGGTGCGTCCGTTGTGAAAAATTCAATTGCGAGTTTTTTGGTGCATTGGTGGAAAAAATGGCCCTCCAGCGCGAGTTTTGCGGCACCGTTCCGTCAGAAATGAAAGTGCCAAAAACACACCTAACGTATGTTTTGAGTCAAATGAAGATGATTGGGTGCGTTGTTTGCGAAAAAATCAACTGCGACTTTTTTTGGTGAATCAGTGGGAAAAACGGCCATCCCAAGCGAGTTTGCGGCACCATTCCGTCGGAAATGAATGTGCCAAAAACCCACCAAACATAAGTTTGGGGTCAAATGGAGATGATTGGGTCTGTCCATTGTGAAAAATTAATCTGAGTTTTTCGGTGCATCAGGGGGAAAATCAGCCCTCCTAGGCAAGTTTTGCGGCACCGTTCCATTGGAAATTAAAGTGCCAAAAACCCACCAAACAAGAGTTTTAGGTCAAATGGGGATGATTGGGTGCGTTCGTTGTGAAAAATCCAACTGCGAGTTTTTCGGTGCATTGGTGGAAAAAATGGCCGTCCCGCACTAGTTTTACGGCCCCGTTCCATAGAAAATGAAAGTGCCCAAAACCCACCAAACATGAGTTTTGGGTCAAACAGAGATGATCGGGTGCGTCCGTTGCAAAAAATTCAACTACGAGTTTTTTTGGTGAATCCGTGGGATTAAAGGCGATCCCACGCGAGTTTTGCGGCACCGTTCCGTCAGAAATGAATGTGCCAAAAACACACCAAACATATTTTTGGGTCAAACGAAGATGATTGGGTGCGTTGGTTGCGAAAATTTAAACTACGAGTTTTTCGGTGCATTAGTGGGAAAACAGCCCTCCTGCGCGAGTTTTGCCGCACCGTTCCAATTGAAATAAAAGTGCCAAAAACCCACCAAACATGAGTTTCGGGTCTAATGGAGATGATTGGGTGTGTCCTCTGTGAAAAAATAAACTATGAGTTTTCGGTGCATTCGTGGGAAAAACAGCCCTCCAAGGCAAGTATTGCGGCACCATTCCATTGGAAATGAAAGTGCCAAAAACCCACCAAACAAGAGTTTTAGGTCAAACGGGGATGATTGGGTGCGTTCGTTGTGAAAAATCCAACTACGAGTTTCTCGGTGCATTGGTGGAAAAAATGGCCCTCCCGCACGAGTTTTACGGCACCGTTCCATAGGAAATAAAAGTGCCCAAAACCCATCAAACATGAGTTTTGGGTCAAACGGAGATGATTGGGTGCGTCCGTTGTGAAAAATTCAATTGCGAGTTTTTTGGTGCATTGGTGGAAAAAATGGCCCTCCAGCGCGAGTTTTGCGGCACCGTTCCGTCAGAAATGAAAGTGCCAAAAACACACCTAACGTATGTTTTGGGTCAAATGAAGATGATTGGGTGCGTTGTTTGCGAAAAAATCAACTGCGACTTTTTTTGGTGAATCAGTGGGAAAAACGGCCATCCCAAGCGAGTTTGCGGCACTGTTCTGTCGGAAATGAATGTGCCAAAAACCCACCAAACATAAGTTTGGGGTCAAATGGAGATGATGGGTCTGTCCATTGTGAAAAATTAATCTGAGTTTTTCGGTGCATCAGGGGGAAAAACAGCCCTCCCAGGCATGTTTTGCGGCACCGTTCCATTGGAAATGAAAGTGCCAAAACCCCACCAAACAAGAGTTTTAGGTCAAATTGGGATGATTGGGTGCGTTCGTTGTGAAAAATCCAACTACGAGTTTTTCGGTGCATTGGTGGAAAAAATGGCCCTCCCGCACGAGTTTTACGGCACCGTTCCATAGGAAATAAAAGTGCCCAAAACCCATCAAACATGCGTTTTGGGTCAAACAGAGATGATTGGGTGCGTCCGTTGTGAAAAATTCAATTGCGAGTTTTTTGGTGCATTGGTGGAAAAAATGGCCCTCCAGCGCGAGTTTTGCGGCACCGTTCCGTCAGAAATGAAAGTGCCAAAAACACACCTAACGTATGTTTTGGGTCAAATGAAGATGATTGGGTGCGTTGTTTGCGAAAAAATCAACTGCGACTTTTTTTGGTGAATCAGTGGGAAAAACGGCCATCCCAAGCGAGTTTGCGGCACCGTTCCGTCGGAAATGAATGTGCCAAAAACCCACCAAACATAAGTTTGGGGTCAAATGGAGATGATTGGGTCTGTCCATTGTGAAAAATTAATCTGAGTTTTTCGGTGCATCACGGGGAAAATCAGCCCTCCTAGGCAAGTTTTGCGGCACCGTTCCATTGGAAATGAAAGTGCCAAAAACCCACCAAACAAGAGTTTTAGGTCAAATGGGGATGATTGGGTGCGTTTGTTGTGAAAAATCCAACTGCGAGTTTTTCGGTGCATTGGTGGAAAAAATGGCCGTCCCGCACTAGTTTTACGGCACCGTTCCATAGAAAATGAAAGTGCCCAAAACCCACCAAACATGAGTTTTGGGTCAAACAGAGATGATTGGGTGCGTCCGTTGCAAAAAATTCAACTACGAGTTTTTTTGGTGAATCCGTGGGATTAAAGGCGATCCCACGCGAGTTTTGGGGCACCGTTCCGTCAGAAATGAATGTGCCAAAAACACACCAAACATATTTTTGGGTCAAACGAAGATGATTGGGTGCGTTGGTTGAGAAAATTTAAACTACGAGTTTTTCGGTGCATTAGTGGGAAAACAGCCCTCCTGCGCGAGTTTTGCCGCACCGTTCCAATTGAAATAAAAGTGCCAAAAACCCACCAAACATGAGTTTCGGGTCAAATGGAGATGATTGGGTGTGTCCTTTGTGAAAAAATAAACTATGAGTTTTCGGTGCATTCGTGGGAAAAACAGCCCTCCAAGGCAAGTTTTGCGGCACCGTTCCATTGGAAATGAAAGTGCCAAAAACCCACCAAACAAGAGTTTTAGGTCAAACGGGGATGATTGGGTGCGTTCGTTGTGAAAAATCCAACTACGAGTTTTTCGGTGCATTGGTGGAAAAAATGGCCCTCCCGCACTTGTTTTACGGCACCGTTCCATAGGAAATAAAAGTGCCCAAAACCCATCAAACATGAGTTTTGGGTCAAACGGAGATGATTGGGTGCGTCCGTTGTGAAAAATTCAATTGCGAGTTTTTTGGTGCATTGGTGGAAAAAATGGCCCTCCAGCGCGAGTTTTGCGGCACCGTTCCGTCAGAAATGAAAGTGCCAAAAACACACCTAACGTATGTTTTGGGTCAAATGAAGATGGTTGGGTGCGTTGTTTGCGAAAAAATCAACTGCGACTTTTTTTGGTGAATCAGTGGGAAAAACGGCCATCCCAAGCGAGTTTGCGGCACTGTTCCGTCGGAAATGAATATGCCAAAACCCCACCAAACATAAGTTTGGGGTCAAATGGAGATGATTGGGTCTGTCCATTGTGAAAAATTAATCTGAGTTTTTCGGTGCATTCGTGGGAAAAACAGCCCTCCCAGGCATGTTTTGCGGCACCGTTCCATTGGAAATGAAAGTGCCAAAACCCCACCAAACAAGAGTTTTAGGTCAAACGGGGATGATTGGGTGCGTTCGTTGTGAAAAATCCAACTACGAGTTTTTCGGTGCATTGGCGGAAAAAATGGCCCTCCTGCACGAGTTTTACGGCACCGTTCCATAGGAAATAAAAGTGCCCAAAACCCATCAAACATGCGTTTTGGGTCAAACGGAGATGATTGGGTGCGTCCGTTGTGAAAAATTCAATTGCGAGTTTTTTGGTGCATTGGTGGAAAAAATGGCCCTCCAGCGCGAGTTTTGCGACACCGTTCCGTCAGAAATGAAAGTGCCAAAAACACACCTAACGTATGTTTTGGGTCAAATGAAGATGATTGGGTGCGTTGTTTGCGAAAAAATCAACTGCGACTTTTTTTGGTGAATCATTGGGAAAAACGGCCATCCCAAGCGAGTTTGCGGCACCGTTCCGTCGGAAATGAATGTGCCAAAAACCCACCAAACATAAGTTTGGGGTCAAATGGAGATGATGGGTCTGTCCATTGTGAAAAATTAATCTGAGTTTTTCGGTGCATCAGGGGGAAAAACAGCCCTCCCAGGCATGTTTTGCGGCACCGTTCCATTGGAAATGAAAGTGCCAAAACCCCACCAAACAAGAGTTTTAGGTCAAATGGGGATGATTGGGTGCGTTCGTTGTGAAAAATCCAACTACGAGTTTTTCGGTGCATTGGTGGAAAAAATGGCCCTCCCGCACGAGTTTTACGGCACCGTTCCATAGGAAATAAAAGTGCCCAAAACCCATCAAACATGCGTTTTGGGTCAAACGGAGATGATTGGGTGCGTCCGTTGTGAAAAATTCAATTGCGAGTTTTTTGGTGCATTGGTGGAAAAAATGGCCCTCCAGCGCGAGTTTTGCGGCACCGTTCCGTCAGAAATGAAAGTGCCAAAAACACACCTAACGTATGTTTTGGGTCAAATGAAGATGATTGGGTGCGTTGTTTGCGAAAAAATCAACTGCGACTTTTTTGGTGAATCAGTGGGAAAAACGGCCATCCCAAGCGAGTTTGCGGCACCGCTCCGTCGGAAATGAATGTGCCAAAAACCCACCAAACATAAGTTTGGGGTCAAATGGAGATGATTGGGTCTGTCCATTGTGAAAAATTAATCTGAGTTTTTCGGTGCATCAGGGGGAAAATCAGCCCTCCTAGGCAAGTTTTGCGGCACCGTTCCATTAGAAATGAAAGTGCCAAAAACCCACCAAACAAGAGTTTTAGGTCAAATGGGGATGATTGGGTGCGTTTGTTGTGAAAAATCCAACTGCGAGTTTTTCGGTGCATTGGTGGAAAAAATGGCCGTCCCGCACTAGTTTTACGGCACCGTTCCCTAGAAAATGAAAGTGCCCAAAACCCACCAAACATGAGTTTTGGGTCAAACAGAGATGATTGGGTGCGTCCGTTGCAAAAAATTCAACTACGAGTTTTTTTGGTGAATCCGTGGGATTAAAGGCGATCCCACGCGAGTTTTGGGGCACCGTTCCGTCAGAAATGAATGTGCCAAAAACACACCAAACATATTTTTGGGTCAAACGAAGATGATTCGGTGCGTTGGTTGAGAAAATTTAAACTACGAGTTTTTCGGTGCATTAGTGGGAAAACAGCCCTCCTGCGCGAGTTTTGCCGCACCGTTCCAATTGAAATAAAAGTGCCAAAAACCCACCAAACATGAGTTTCGGGTCAAATGGAGATGATTGGGTGTGTCCTTTGTGAAAAAATAAACTATGAGTTTTCGGTGCATTCGTGGGAAAAACAGCCCTCCAAGGCAAGTTTTGCGGCACCGTTCCATTGGAAATGAAAGTGCCAAAAACCCACCAAACAAGAGTTTTAGGTCAAACGGGGATGATTGGGTGCGTTCGTTGTGAAAAATCCAACTACGAGTTTTTCGGTGCATTGGTGGAAAAAATGGCCCTCCCGCACTTGTTTTACGGCACCGTTCCATAGGAAATAAAAGTGCCCAAAACCCATCAAACATGAGTTTTGGGTCAAACGGAGATGATTGGGTGCGTCCGTTGTGAAAAATTCAATTGCGAGTTTTTTGGTGCATTGGTGGAAAAAATGGCCCTCCAGCGAGAGTTTTGCGGCACCGTTCCGTCAGAAATGAAAGTGCCAAAAACACACATAACGTATGTTTTGGGTCAAATGAAGATGGTTGGGTGCGTTGTTTGCGAAAAAATCATCTGCGACTTTTTTTGGTGAATCAGTGGGAAAAACGGCCATCCCAAGCGAGTTTGCGGGACTGTTCCGTCGGAAATGAATATGCCAAAACCCCACCAAACATAAGTTTGGGGTCAAATGGAGATGATTGGGTCTGTCCATTGTGAAAAATTAATCTGAGTTTTTCGGTGCATCAGGGGGAAAAACAGCCCTCCCAGGCATGTTTTGCGGCACCGTTCCATTGGAAATGAAAGTGCCAAAACCCCACCAAACAAGAGTTTTAGGTCAAATGGGGATGATTGGGTGCGTTCGTTGTGAAAAATCCAACTACGAGTTTTTCGGTGCATTGGTGGAAAAAATGGCCCACCCGCACGAGTTTTACAGCACCGTTCCATAGGAAATAAAAGTGCCCAAAACCCATCAAACATGCGTTTTGGGTCAAACGGAGATGATTGGGTGCGTCCGTTGTGAAAAATTCATTTGCGAGTTTTTTGGTGCATTGGTGGAAAAAATGGCCCTCCAGCGCGAGTTTTGCGGCACCGTTCCGTCAGAAATGAAAGTGCCAAAAACACACCTAACGTATGTTTTGGGTCAAATGAAGATGATTGGGTGCGTTGTTTGCGAAAAAAATCAACTGCGACTTTTTTTGTTTAATCAGTGGGAAAAACGGCCATCCCAAGCGAGTTTGCGGCACCGCTCCGTCGGAAATGAATGTGCCAAAAACCCACCAAACATAAGTTTGGGGTCAAATGGAGATGATTGGGTCTGTCCATTGTGAAAAATTAATCTGAGTTTTTCGGTGCATCAGGGGGAAAATCAGCCCTCCTAGGCAAGTTTTGCGGCACCGTTCCATTAGAAATGAAAGTGCCAAAAACCCACCAAACAAGAGTTTTAGGTCAAATGGGGATGATTGGGTGCGTTTGTTGTGAAAAATCCAACTGCGAGTTTTTCGGTGCATTGGTGGAAAAAATGGCCGTCCCGCACTAGTTTTACGGCACCGTTCCATAGAAAATGAAAGTGCCCAAAACCCACCAAACATGAGTTTTGGGTCAAACAGAGATGATTGGGTGCGTCCGTTGCAAAAAATTCAACTACGAGTTTTTTTGGTGAATCTGTGGGATTAAAGGCGATCCCACGCGAGTTTTGGGGCACCGTTCCGTCAGAAATGAATGTGCCAAAAACACACCAAACATATTTTTGGCTCAAACGAAGATGATTGGGTGCGTTGGTTGAGAAAATTTAAACTACGAGTTTTTCGGTGCATTAGTGGGAAAACAGCCCTCCTGCGCGAGTTTTGCCGCACCGTTCCAATTGAAATAAAAGTGCCAAAAACCCACCAAACATGAGTTTCGGGTCAAATGGAGATGATTGGGTGTGTCCTTTGTGAAAAAATAAACTATGAGTTTTCGGTGCATTCGTGGGAAAAACAGCCCTCCAAGGCAAGTTTTGCGGCACCATTCCATTGGAAATGAAAGTGCCAAAAACCCACCAAACAAGAGTTTTAGGTCAAACGGGGATGATTGGGTGCGTTCGTTGTGAAAAATCCAACTACGAGTTTTTCGGTGCATTGGTGGAAAAAATGGCCCTCCCGCACTTGTTTTACGGCACCGTTCCATAGGAAATAAAAGTGCCCAAAACCCATCAAACATGAGTTTTGGGTCAAACGGAGATGATTGGGTGCGTCCGTTGTGAAAAATTCAATTGCGAGTTTTTTGGTGCATTGGTGGAAAAAATGGCCCTCCAGCGCGAGTTTTGCGGCACCGTTCCGTCAGAAATGAAAGTGCCAAAAACACACCTAACGTATGTTTTGGGTCAAATGAAGATGATTGGGTGCGTTGTTTGCGAAAAAATCAACTGCGACTTTTTTTGGTGAATCAGTGGGAAAAATGGCCATCCCAAGCGAGTTTGCGGCACTGTTCCGTCGGAAATGAATGTGCCAAAAACCCACCAAACATAAGTTTGGGGTCAAATGGAGATGATTGGGTCTGTCCATTGTGAAAAATTAATCTGAGTTTTTCGGTGCATCAGGGGGAAAAACAGCCCTCCCAGGCATGTTTTGCGGCACCGTTCCATTGGAAATGAAAGTGCCAAAACCCCACCAAACAAGAGTTTTAGGTCAAATGGGGATGATTGGGTGCGTTCGTTGTGAAAAATCCAACTACGAGTTTTTCGGTGCATTGGTGGAAAAAATGGCCCTCCCGCACGAGTTTTACGACACCGTTCCATAGGAAATAAAAGTGCCCAAAACCCATCAAACATGCGTTTTGGGTCAAACGGAGATGATTGGGTGCGTCCGTTGTGAAAAATTCAATTGCGAGTTTTTTGGTGCATTGGTGGAAAAAATGGCCCTCCAGCGCGAGTTTTGCGGCACCGTTCCGTCAGAAATGAAAGTGCCAAAAACACACCTAACGTATGTTTTGGGTCAAATGAAGATGATTGGGTGCGTTGTTTGCGAAAAAATCAACTGCGACTTTTTTTGGTGAATCAGTGCGAAAAACGGCCATCCCAAGCGAGTTTGCGGCACCGTTCCGTCGGAAATGAATGTGCCAAAAACCCACCAAACATAAGTTTGGGTTCAAATGGAGATGATTGGGTTTGTCCATTGTGAAAAATTAATCTGAGTTTTTCGGTGCATCAGGGGGAAAATCAGCCCTCCTAGGCAAGTTTTGCGGCACCGTTCCATTGGTAATGAAAGTGCCAAAAACCCACCAAACAAGAGTTTTAGGTCAAATGGGGATGATTGGGTGCGTTCGTTGTGAAAAATCCAACTGCGAGTTTTTCGGTGCATTGGTGGAAAAAATGGTCGTCCCGCACTAGTTTTACGGCACCGTTCCATAGAAAATGAAAGTGCCCAAAACCCACCAAACATGAGTTTTGGGTCAAACAGAGATGATTGGGTGCGTCCGTTGCAAAAAATTCAACTACGAGTTTTTTTGTTGAATCCGTGGGATTAAAGGCGATCCCACGCGAGTTTTGGGGCACCGTTCCGTCAGAAATGAATGTGCCAAAAACACACCAAACATATTTTTGGGTCAAACGAAGATGATTGGGTGCGTTGGTTGCGAAAATTTAAACTACGAGTTTTTCGGTGCATTAGTGGGAAAACAGCCATCCTGCGCGAGTTTTGCCGCACCGTTCCAATTGAAATAAAAGTGCCAAAAACCCACCAAACATGAGTTTTGGGTCAAATGGAGATGATTGGGTGTGTCCTTTGTGAAAAAATAAACTATGAGTTTTCGGTGCATTCGTGGGAAAAACAGCCCTCCAAGGCAAGTTTTGCAGCACCATTCCATTGGAAATGAAAGTGCCAAAAACCCACCAAACAAGAGTTTTAGGTCAAACGGGGATGATTGGGTGCGTTCGTTGTGAAAAATCCAACTACGAGTTTTTCGGTGCATTGGTGGAAAAAATGGCCCTCCCGCACGAGTTTTACGGCACCGTTCCATAGGAAATAAAAGTGCCCAAAACCCATCGAACATGAGTTTTGGGTCAAACGGAGATGATTGGGTGCGTCCGTTGTGAAAAATTCAATTGCGAGTTTTTTGGTGCATTGGTGGAAAAAATGGCCCTCCAGCGCGAGTTTTGCGGCACCGTTCCGTCAGAAATGAAAGTGCCAAAAACACACCTAACGTATGTTTTGGGTCAAATGAAGATGATTGGGTGCGTTGTTTGCGAAAAATTCAACTGCGACTTTTTTTGGTGAACTAGTGGGAAAAACGGCCATCCCAAGCGAGTTTGCGGCACCGTTCCGTCGGAAATGAATGTGCCAAAAACCCTCCAAACATAAGTTTGGGGTCAAATGGAGATGATTGGGTGTGTCCATTGTGAAAAATTAATCTGAGTTTTTCGGTGCATCAGGGGGAAAAACAGCCCTCCCAGGCATGTTTTGCGGCACCGTTCCATTGGAAATGAAAGTGCCAAAACCCCACCAAACAAGAGTTTTAGGTCAAATGGGGATGATTGGGTGCGTTTGTTGTAAAAAATCCAACTACGAGTTTTTCGGTGCATTGGTGGAAAAAATGGCCCTCCCGCACGAGTTTTACGGCACCGTTCCATAGGAAATAAAAGTGCCCAAAACCCATCAAACATGCGTTTTGGGTCAAACGGAGATGATTGGGTGCGTCCGTTGTGAAAAATTCAATTGCGAGTTTTTTGGTGCATTGGTGGAAAAAATGGCCCTCCAGCGCGAGTTTTGCGGCACCGTTCCGTCAGAAATGAAAGTGCCAAAAACACACCTAACGTATGTTTTGGGTCAAATGAAGATGATTGGGTGCGTTGTGTGCGAAAAAATCAACTGCGACTTTTTTTGGTGAATCAGTGGGAAAAACGGCCATCCCAAGCGAGTTTGCGGCACCGTTCCGTCGGAAATGAATGTGCCAAAAACCCACCAAACATAAGTTTGGGGTCAAATGGAGATGATTGGGTCTGTCCATTGTGAAAAATTAATCTGAGTTTTTCGGTGCATCAGGGGGAAAATCAGCCCTCCTAGGCAAGTTTTGCGGCACCGTTCCATTGGAAATGAAAGTGCCAAAAACCCACCAAACAAGAGTTTTAGGTCAAATGGGGATGATTGGGTGCGTTCGTTGTGAAAAATCCAACTGCGATTTTTTCGGTGCATTGGTGGAAAAAATGGCCGTCCCGCACTAGTTTTACGGCACCGTTCCATAGAAAATGAAAGTGCCCAAAACCCACCAAACATGAGTTTGGGGTCAAATGGAGATGATTGGGTGTGTCCATTGTGAAAAATTAATCTGAGTTTTTCGGTGCATCAGGGGGAAAAACAGCCCTCCCAGGCATGTTTTGCGGCACCGTTCCATTGGAAATGAAAGTGCCAAAAACCCACCAAACAAGAGTTTTAGGTCAAATGGGGATGATTGGGTGCGTTCGTTGTAAAAAAATCCAACTGCGAGTTTTTCGGTGCATTGGTGGAAAAAATGGCCGTCCCACACTAGTTTTACGGCACCGTTCCATAGAAAATGAAAGTGCCCAAAACCCCCCAAACATGAGTTTTGGGTCAAACAGAGATGATTGGGTGCGTCCGTTGCAAAAAATTCAACTACGAGTTTTTTTGGTGAATCCGTTGGAATAAAGGCGATCCCACGTGAGTTTTGCGGCACCGTTCCGTTAGAAATGAATGTGCCAGAAACACACCAAACAAATTTTTGGGTCAAACGAAGATGATTGGGTGCGTTGGTTGCGAAAATTTAAACTACGAGTTTTTCGGTGCATTAGTGGCAAAACAGCCCTTCTGCGCGAGTTTGGCCACACCGTTCCAATTGAAATAAAAGTGCCAAATACCCATCAAACATGAGTTTTGGGTCAAATGGAGATGATTGGGTGTGTCCTTTGTGAAAAAATAAACTATGAGTTTTCGGTGCATTAGTGGGAAAAACAGCCCTCCAAGGCAAGTTTTGCGGCACCGTTCCATTGGAAATGAAAGTGCCAAAACCCCACCAAACAAGTGTTTTAGGGCAAACGGGGATGATTGGGTGCGTTCGTTGTGAAAAATCCAACTGCGAGTTTTTCGGTGCATTGGTGGAAAAAATGGCCCTCCCGCACGAGTTTTACGGCACCGTTCCATAGGAAATAAAAGTGCCCAAAACCCACCAAACATGAGTTTTGGGTTAAACGGAGATGATTGGGTGCGTCCGTTGCAAAAAATTCAACTACGAGTTTTTCGGTGCAGTGGTGAAAAAACGGCCCTGCCGCACGAGTTTTGTGGCACTGTTCCGTCAGAAATGGAAGTGCCAAAAACCCACCAAACATGAGTTTTGGGTCATGGAGATGATTGGGTGTCCTTTGCAAAAATTAAACTACAAGTTTTTCAGTGCATTAGTGGGAAAAACAACCCTCCCACGCGAGTTTTGCCGCACCGTTCCGTAGGAAATAAAAGTGTCAAAATCCCACCAAACATGAGTTTTGGGTCATGGAGATGATTGTGTGTCCTTTGCAAAAATTAAACTACGAGTTTTTCGGTGCATTAATGGGAAAAACAACCCTCCCGCGCGAGTTTTGCCGCACCGTTCTGTAGAAAATAAAAGTGCCAAAAACCCACCAAACATGATTATTGGGTCAAACAGAGATGATTGGATGTGTTCGTTGCGAGAAATTCAACTACGAATTTTTTTGATGAACCAGTGGGAAAAACGACCATCCCAAGCGAGTTTTGTGGCACCATTCCGTCGGAAATGAAAGTGCCAAAACCCCACCAAACAAGAGTTTTAGGTCAAATGGGGATGATTGGGTGCGTTCGTTGTGAAAAATCCGACTGCGAGTTTTTCGGTGCATTGGTGGAAAAAATGGCCCTCCCGCACGAGTTTTACGGCACAGTTCCGTCAGAAATGGAAGTGCCAAAAACACACCAAACATATGTTTTGGGGCAAACGAAGATGATTGGGTGCGTTGGTTGCAAAAAATTCTACTGCGAGTTTTTTTGGTGAATCATTGGGAAAAACGGCCATCCCAAGGGATTTTTGCGGCTCCGTTCCGTCAGAAATGAATGTGCCAAAAACACACCAAACATATTTTTGGGTCAAACGAAGATGATTGGGTGCGTTGGTTGCGAAAAATTAAACTACGAGTTTTTTCAGTGCATTAGTGGGAAAACAGCCCTCCTGCGCAAGTTTTGCCGCACCGTTCCAATGGAAATGAAAGTGCCAAAAACACACCAAACATGAGTTTTGGGTCAAATGGAGATGATTGGGTGTGTCCGTTGTGATAAATTAAACTATGAGTTTTCGGTGCATTCGTGGGAAAAACAGCCCTCCAAGGCAAGTTTTGCGGCACCATTCCATTGGAAATGAAAGTGCCAAAAACCCACCAAACAAGAGTTTTAGGTCAAACGGGGATGATTGGGTGCGTTCGTTGTGAAAAATCCAACTACGAGTTTTTCGGTGCATTGGTGGAAAAAATGGCCCTCCCGCACGAGTTTTACGGCACCGTTCCATAGGAAATAAAAGTGCCCAAAACCCATCGAACATGAGTTTTGGGTCAAACGGAGATGATTGGGTGCGTCCGTTGTGAAAAATTCAATTGCGAGTTTTTTGGTGCATTGGTGGAAAAAATGGCCCTCCAGCGCGAGTTTTGTGGCACCGTTTCGTCAGAAATGAAAGTGCCAAAAACACACCTAACGTATGTTTTGGGTCAAATGAAGATGATTGGGTGCGTTGTTTGCGAAAAAATCAACTGCGACTTTTTTTGGTGAATCAGTGGGAAAAACGGCCATCCCAAACGAGTTTGCGGCACCGTTCCGTCGGAAATGAATGTGCCAAAAACCCACCAAACATAAGTTTGGGGTCAAATGGATATGATTGGGTCTGTCCATTGTGAAAAATTAATCTGAGTTTTTCGGTGCATCAGGGGGAAAATCAGCCCTCCTAGGCAAGTTTTGCGGCACCGTTCCATTGGAAATGAAAGTGCCAAAAACCCACCAAACAAGAGTTTTGGGTCAAATGGGGATGATTGGGTGCGTTCGTTGTGAAAAATCCAACTGCGAGTTTTTCGGTGCATTGGTGGAAAAAATGGTCGTCCCGCACTAGTTTTACGGCACCGTTCCATAGAAAATGAAAGTGCCCAAAACCCACCAAACATGAGTTTTGGGTCAAACAGAGATGATTGGGTGCGTCCGTTGCAAAAAATTCAACTACGAGTTTTTTTGGTGAATCCGTGGGATTAAAGGCGATCCCACGCGAGTTTTGGGGCACCGTTCCGTCAGAAATGAATGTGCCAAAAACACACCAAACATATTTTTGGGTCAAACGAAGATGATTGGGTGCGTTGGTTGCGAAAATTTAAACTACGAGTTTTTCGGTGCATTAGTGGGAAAACAGCCATCCTGCGCGAGTTTTGCCGCACCGTTCCAATTGAAATAAAAGTGCCAAAAACCCACCAAACATGAGTTTTGGGTCAAATGGAGATGATTGGGTGTGTCCTTTGTGAAAAAATAAACTATGAGTTTTCGGTGCATTCGTGGGAAAAACAGCCCTCCAAGGCAAGTTTTGCGGCACCATTCCATTGGAAATGAAAGTGCCAAAAACCCACCAAACAAGAGTTTTAGGTCAAACGGGGATGATTGGGTGCGTTCGTTGTGAAAAATCCAACTACGAGTTTTTCGGTGCATTGGTGGAAAAAATGGCCCTCCCGCACGAGTTTTACGGCACCGTTCCATAGGAAATAAAAGTGCCCAAAACCCATCGAACATGAGTTTTGGGTCAAACGGAGATGATTGGGTGCGTCCGTTGTGAAAAATTCAATTGCGAGTTTTTTGGTGCATTGGTGGAAAAAATGGCCCTCCAGCGCGAGTTTTGCGGCACCGTTCCGTCAGAAATGAAAGTGCCAAAAACACACCTAACGTATGTTTTGGGTCAAATGAAGATGATTGGGTGCGTTGTTTGCGAAAAATTCAACTGCGACTTTTTTTGGTGAATTAGTGGGAAAAACGGCCATCCCAAGCGAGTTTGCGGCACCGTTCCGTCGGAAATGAATGTGCCAAAAACCCTCCAAACATAAGTTTGGGGTCAAATGGAGATGATTGGGTGTGTCCATTGTGAAAAATTAATCTGAGTTTTTCGGTGCATCAGGGGGAAAAACAGCCCTCCCAGGCATGTTTTGCGGCACCGTTCCATTGGAAATGAAAGTGCCAAAACCCCACCAAACAAGAGTTTTAGGTCAAATGGGGATGATTGGGTGCGTTTGTTGTAAAAAATCCAACTACGAGTTTTTCGGTGCATTGGTGGAAAAAATGGCCCTCCCGCACGAGTTTTACGGCACCGTTCCATAGGAAATAAAAGTGCCCAAAACCCATCAAACATGCGTTTTGGGTCAAACGGAGATGATTGGGTGCGTCCGTTGTGAAAAATTCAATTGCGAGTTTTTTGGTGCATTGGTGGAAAAAATGGCCCTCCAGCGCGAGTTTTGCGGCACCGTTCCGTCAGAAATGAAAGTGCCAAAAACACACCTAACGTATGTTTTGGGTCAAATGAAGATGATTGGGTGCGTTGTGTGCGAAAAAATCAACTGCGACTTTTTTTGGTGAATCAGTGGGAAAAACGGCCATCCCAAGCGAGTTTGCGGCACCGTTCCGTCGGAAATGAATGTGCCAAAAACCCACCAAACATAAGTTTGGGGTCAAATGGAGATGATTGGGTCTGTCCATTGTGAAAAATTAATCTGAGTTTTTCGGTGCATCAGGGGGAAAATCAGCCCTCCTAGGCAAGTTTTGCGGCACCGTTCCATTGGAAATGAAAGTGCCAAAAACCCACCAAACAAGAGTTTTAGGTCAAATGGGGATGATTGGGTGCGTTCGTTGTGAAAAATCCAACTGCGATTTTTTCGGTGCATTGGTGGAAAAAATGGCCGTCCCGCACTAGTTTTACGGCACCGTTCCATAGAAAATGAAAGTGCCCAAAACCCACCAAACATGAGTTTGGGGTCAAATGGAGATGATTGGGTGTGTCCATTGTGAAAAATTAATCTGAGTTTTTCGGTGCATCAGGGGGAAAAACAGCCCTCCCAGGCATGTTTTGCGGCACCGTTCCATTGGAAATGAAAGTGCCAAAAACCCACCAAACAAGAGTTTTAGGTCAAATGGGGATGATTGGGTGCGTTCGTTGTAAAAAAATCCAACTGCGAGTTTTTCGGTGCATTGGTGGAAAAAATGGCCGTCCCACACTAGTTTTACGGCACCGTTCCATAGCAAATGAAAGTGCCCAAAACCCCCCAAACATGAGTTTTGGGTCAAACAGAGATGATTGGGTGCGTCCGTTGCAAAAAATTCAACTACGAGTTTTTTTGGTGAATCCGTTGGAATAAAGGCGATCCCACGTGAGTTTTGCGGCACCGTTCCGTTAGAAATGAATGTGCCAGAAACACACCAAACAAATTTTTGGGTCAAACGAAGATGATTGGGTGCGTTGGTTGCGAAAATTTAAACTACGAGTTTTTCGGTGCATTAGTGGCAAAACAGCCCTTCTGCGCGAGTTTGGCCACACCGTTCCAATTGAAATAAAAGTGCCAAATACCCATCAAACATGAGTTTTGGGTCAAATGGAGATGATTGGGTGTGTCCTTTGTGAAAAAATAAACTATGAGTTTTCGGTGCATTAGTGGGAAAAACAGCCCTCCAAGGCAAGTTTTGCGGCACCGTTCCATTGGAAATGAAAGTGCCAAAACCCCACCAAACAAGTGTTTTAGGGCAAACGGGGATGATTGGGTGCGTTCGTTGTGAAAAATCCAACTGCGAGTTTTTCGGTGCATTGGTGGAAAAAATGGCCCTCCCGCACGAGTTTTACGGCACCGTTCCATAGGAAATAAAAGTGCCCAAAACCCACCAAACATGAGTTTTGGGTTAAACGGAGATGATTGGGTGCGTCCGTTGCAAAAAATTCAACTACGAGTTTTTCGGTGCAGTGGTGAAAAAACGGCCCTGCCGCACGAGTTTTGTGGCACTGTTCCGTCAGAAATGGAAGTGCCAAAAACCCACCAAACATGAGTTTTGGGTCATGGAGATGATTGGGTGTCCTTTGCAAAAATTAAACTACAAGTTTTTCAGTGCATTAGTGGGAAAAACAACCCTCCCACGCGAGTTTTGCCGCACCGTTCCGTAGGAAATAAAAGTGTCAAAATCCCACCAAACATGAGTTTTGGGTCATGGAGATGATTGTGTGTCCTTTGCAAAAATTAAACTACGAGTTTTTCGGTGCATTAATGGGAAAAACAACCCTCCCGCGCGAGTTTTGCCGCACCGTTCTGTAGAAAATAAAAGTGCCAAAAACCCACCAAACATGATTATTGGGTCAAACAGAGATGATTGGATGTGTTCGTTGCGAGAAATTCAACTACGAATTTTTTTGATGAACCAGTGGGAAAAACGACCATCCCAAGCGAGTTTTGTGGCACCATTCCGTCGGAAATGAAAGTGCCAAAACCCCACCAAACAAGAGTTTTAGGTCAAATGGGGATGATTGGGTGCGTTCGTTGTGAAAAATCCGACTGCGAGTTTTTCGGTGCATTGGTGGAAAAAATGGCCCTCCCGCACGAGTTTTACGGCACAGTTCCGTCAGAAATGGAAGTGCCAAAAACACACCAAACATATGTTTTGGGGCAAACGAAGATGATTGGGTGCGTTGGTTGCAAAAAATTCTACTGCGAGTTTTTTTGGTGAATCATTGGGAAAAACGGCCATCCCAAGGGATTTTTGCGGCTCCGTTCCGTCAGAAATGAATGTGCCAAAAACACACCAAACATATTTTTGGGTCAAACGAAGATGATTGGGTGCGTTGGTTGCGAAAAATTAAACTACGAGTTTTTCAGTGCATTAGTGGGAAAACAGCCCTCCCGCGCAAGTTTTGCCGCACCGTTCCAATGGAAATGAAAGTGCCAAAAACACACCAAACATGAGTTTTGGGTCAAATGGAGATGATTGGGTGTGTCCGTTGTGATAAATTAAACTATGAGTTTTCGGTGCATTCGTGGGAAAAACAGCCCTCCAAGGCAAGTTTTGCGGCACCATTCCATTGGAAATGAAAGTGCCAAAAACCCACCAAACAAGAGTTTTAGGTCAAACGGGGATGATTGGGTGCGTTCGTTGTGAAAAATCCAACTACGAGTTTTTCGGTGTATTGGTGGAAAAAATGGCCCTCCCGCACGAGTTTTACGGCACCGTTCCATAGGAAATAAAAGTGCCCAAAACCCATCAAACATGCGTTTTGGGTCAAACGGAGATGATTGGGTGCGTCCGTTGTGAAAAATTCAATTGCGAGTTTTTTGGTGCATTGGTGGAAAAAATGGCCCTCCAGCGCGAGTTTTGTGGCACCGTTTCGTCAGAAATGAAAGTGCCAAAAACACACCTAACGTATGTTTTGGGTCAAATGAAGATGATTGGGTGCGTTGTTTGCGAAAAAATCAACTGCGACTTTTTTTGGTGAATCAGTGGGAAAAACGGCCATCCCAAACGAGTTTGCGGCACCGTTCCGTCGGAAATGAATGTGCCAAAAACCCACCAAACATAAGTTTGGGGTCAAATGGATATGATTGGGTCTGTCCATTGTGAAAAATTAATCTGAGTTTTTCGGTGCATCAGGGGGAAAATCAGCCCTCCTAGGCAAGTTTTGCGGCACCGTTCCATTGGAAATGAAAGTGCCAAAAACCCAACAAACAAGAGTTTTGGGTCAAATGGGGATGATTGGGTGCGTTCGTTGTGAAAAATCCAACTGCGAGTTTTTCGGTGCATTGGTGGAAAAAATGGCCGTCCCGCACTAGTTTTACGGCACCGTTCCATAGAAAATGAAAGTGCCCAAAACCCACCAAACATGAGTTTTGGGTCAAACAGAGATGATTGGGTGCGTCCGTTGCAAAAAATTCAACTACGAGTTTTTTTGGTGAATCCGTTGGATTAAAGGCGATCCCACGTGAGTTTTGCGGCACCATTCCGTTAGAAATGAATGTGCCAAAAACACACCAAACAAATTTTTGGGTCAAACGAAGATGATTGGGTGCGTTGGTTGCGAAAATTTAAACTATGAGAATTTTCGGTGCATTAGTGTGAAAACAGCCCTCCAAGCGAGTTTTGCGGCACCGTTCCAATAGAAATGAAAGTGCCAAAAACCCACCAAACATGAGTTTTGGGTCAAATGGAGATGATTGGGTGTGTCCTTTGTGAAAAAATAAACTATGAGTTTTCGGTGCATTAGTGGGAAAAACAGCCCTCCAAGGCAAGTTTTGCGGCACCGTTCCATTGGAAATGAAAGTGCCAAAACCCCACCAAACAAGTGTTTTAGGGCAAACGGGGATGATTGGGTGCGTTCATTGTGAAAAATCCAACTGCGAGTTTTTCGGTGCATTGGTGGAAAAAATGGCCCTCCCGCACGAGTTTTATGGCACTGTTCCATAGGAAATAAAAGTGCCCAAAACCCACCAAACATGAGTTTTGGGTCAAACAGAGATGATTGGGTGCGTCCGTTGCAAAAAATTCAACTATGAGTTTTTTGGTGAATCTGTGGGATTAACGGCCATCCTACGCGAGTTTTGCGGCACCATTACGTCAGAAATGAAAGTGCCAAAAATCCACCAAACATGAGTTTTTGGTCAAACGGAGATGATTTGGTGCGTCTGTTGCAAAAAATACAACTACGAGTTTTTCGGTGCATTGGTGAAAAAATGGCCCTGACGCACGAGTTTTGCGGCACCGTTCCATTGGAAATGAAAGTGCCAAAACCCACCAAACAAGAGTTTTAGGTCAAACGGGGATGATTGGGTGCGTTCGTTGTGAAAAGTCCAACTGTGAGTTTTTCGGTGCATTGGTGGAAAAAATGGGCCTTCCGCACGAGTTTTACGGCACTGTTCCATAGGAAGTGAAAGTGCTCAAAACCCACCAAACATGAGTTTTGGGTCAAACGGAGATGATTGGGTGCTTCCGTTGTGAAAAATTCAACTGCGAGTTTTACGATACATTGGTGGAAAAAATGGCCCTGCTGCGCGAGTTTTGCGGCACCGTTCTGCAGAAATGAAAGTGCCAAAAACACACCAAACATATGTTTTGGGTCAAACGAAGATGATTGTGTGCGTTGGTTGCGAAAAATTCAACTACGAGTTTTTTTTGGTGAATCAATGGGAAAAACGGTCATCCCAAGCGAGTTTTGCGGCACCGTTCCGTCAGAAATGAAAGTGTCAAAAAGCCACCAAACATGAGTTTTGGGTCAAATGGAGATGATTGGGTGTGTCCGTTCTGAAAAAATAAACTATGAGTTTTTCGATGCATTAGTGGGAAAAAGGCCCTGCCGCACGAGTTTTGTGGCACTGTTCCGTCAGAAATGAAAGTGCCAAAACCCACCAAACATGAGTTTGAGGTCAAACGGAGATGATTGTGTGCGTCCTTTGCGAAAAATTCAACTGCGAGTTTTTTTGGTGAATCCGTGAGAAAAACGGCCATCCCGCGTGAGTTTTGTAACACCGTTCTGAAATGAAAGTGCCAAAAACCCACCAAACATGAGTTTTGGGTCAAACATAGATGATTAGGTGCGTCTGTTGTGAAAAATGGGCCTCCCGTGCGAGTTTTGCGGCACCGTTCCGTCATAAATGAAAGTGCCAAAAACCCATCAAACATATGTTTTGGGTCAAACGGAGATGATCAAACATATGTTTTGGGTCAAACGGAGATGATTGGGTGCGTTGGTTGCGAAAAATTCAACTGTGAGTTTTTTTGGTGAATCAGTGGGAAAAACGGCCATCCCAAGCGAGTTTTACGGCACTGTTCCATCGGAAATGAAAGTGCCAAAAACCCACCAAACATGAGTTTTGGGTCAAATGCAAATGATTGGGTGTGTCCATTGTGAATGAAAAATTAAACTATGAGAATTTTCGGTGCATTAGTGTGAAAACAGCCCTCCAAGCGAGTTTTGCGGCACCGTTCCAATAGAAATGAAAGTGCCAAAAACCCACCAAACATGACTTTTGGGCCGAACGGGGATGATTGGGTGCGTCCTTAGCGAAAAATTAAACTGAGTTTTTTGGTGCATTAGTGGGAGAAACAGCCCTCCCACGCGAGTTTTGCGGCATCGTTCCGTCGGAAATGAAAGTGCCAAGAACCCACCAAACATGAGTTTTGGGTTAAACGGAGATGATTGGGTGCGTTCGTTGGGAGAAATGAAATTACGAGTTTTTTTGGTGAATCAGAGGGAAAAACGGCCATCCCATGCGAGTTTTGCGGCACCGTTCCGTCGGAAATGAATGTGCCAAAAACCCACCAAACATGAGTTTTGGGTCAAATGGAGATGATTGGGTGTGTTCGTTGTGGAAAATTAAAAAATGAGTTTTTCGGTGCATTAGTGGAAAAAACAGCCCTCCCGCGCGAGTTTTGCGGCACCGTTCCGTCGGAAATGAAAGTGCCAAAAACCCATCAAACATGAGTTTTGGGTCAAACGGAGATGATTGGGTCCGTTCGTTGCGAGAAATCCAACTGCGAGTTTTTTTGGTGAATCAGTGGGAAAAACGGCCATCCCAAGGTTTGCGGCACCATTCCGTCGGAAATGAAAGTGCTAAAAACCCACCAAACATGAGTTTTGGGTCAAACGGAGATGATTGGGTGTGTTCGTTGTGAAAAATGAAACTATGAGTTTTTCGGTGCATTAGTGGGAAAACAGCCCTCCCACGCGAGTTTTGCGGCACCCTTCGAACGGAAATGAAAGTGCAAACAACCCACCAAACAAGAGTTTTGGGTCAAACGGGGATGATTGGGTGCATTCATTGTGAAAAATCCAACTGTGAGTTTTTCAGTGAATTGGTGGAAAAAATGGACCTCCCGCACGAGTTTTACGGCACCGTTCCATAGGAAATGAAAGTGCCCAAAACCCACCAAACAAGTGTTTTAGGTTAAACGGAGTTGATTGGGTGCGTCCGTTGCATAAAACTTCAACTGTGAGTTTTTCGGTGCAGTGGTGAAAAAACGGCCCTGCCGCACGAGTTTTGTGGCACTGTTCCGTCAGAAATGAAAGTGCCAAAAACCCACCAAACATGAGTTTTGGGTCATGGAGAAGATTGGGTGTCCTTAGCAAAAATTAAACTACTAGGTTTTCGGTGCAGTGGTGAAAAAACGGCCCTGCCGCACGAGTTTTGTGGCACTGTTTCGTCAGAAATGAAAGTGCCAAAAACCCACCAAACATGAGTTTTGGGTCATGGAGATGATTGGGTGTGTCTTTTGCAAAAATTAAACTATGAGTTTTTCGGTGCATTAGTGGGAGAAACAACCCTCCCACGCGAGTTTTGCCGCACCGTTCCGTAGGAAATAAAAGTGCCAAAAACCCACCAAACATGAGTATTGGGTCAAACAGAGATGATTGGATATGTTCGTTGCGAGAAATTCAACTACGAATTTTTTTGGTGAACCAGTGGGAAAAACGGTCATCCCAAGCGAGTTTTGTGGCACCATTCCGTCAGAAATGAAAGTGCCAAAAACCCACCAAACAAGAGTTTGAGGTCAAATGGGGATGATTGGGTGCGTTCGTTGTGAAAAATCCAACTGCGAGTTTTTCGGTGCATTGTTGGAAAAAATGGCCCTCCCACACGAGTTTTACGGCACCGTTCCGTCAGAAATGGAAGTGCCAAAAACACAAACATATGTTTGGGGTCAAACGAAGATGATTGGGTGCGTTGGTTGCAAAAAATTCAACTGCGAGTTTTGCCGCACCGTTCCAATGGAAATAAAAGGGCCAAAACCCACCAAACTTGAGTTTTGGGTCAAATGGAGATGATTGGGTGTGTCCGTTGCGAAAAAATAAACTATGAGTTTTCGGTGCATTAGTGGGAAAAACAGCCCTCCAAGGCAAGTTTTGCGGCACTGTTCCATTGGAAATGAAAGTGCCAAAAACCCACCAAACAAGTGTTTTAGGGCAAACGGGGATGATTGGGTGCGTTCGTTGTGAAAAATCCAACTGCGAGTTTTTCGGTGCATTGGTGGAAAAAATGGCCCTCCCGCACGAGTTTTACGGCACCGTTCCATAGGAAATAAAAGTGCCCAAAACCCACCAAACATGAGTTTTGGGTCAAACAGAGATGATTGGGTGCGTTCGTTGCAAAAAATGCAACTACGAGTTTTTTGGTGAATCCGTGGGATTAACGGCCATCCTACGCGAGTTTTGCGGCACCATTCCGTCGGAAATGAAAGTGCCAAAAATCCACCAAACATGAGTTTTAGGTCAAACGGAGATGATTTGGTGCGTCCGTTGCAAAAAATACAACTACGAGTTTTTCGGTGCATTGGTGAAAAAATGGCCCTGACGCACGAGTTTTGCGGCACCGTTCCATTGGAAATGAATCTGCCCAAACCCACCAAACAAGAGTTTTAGGTCAAACGGGGATGATTGGGTGCGTTCGTTGTGAAAAGTCCAACTGTGAGTTTTTCGGTGCATTGGTGGAAAAAATGGGCCTCCCGCACGAGTTTTACGACACTGTTCCATAGGAAATGAAAGTGCCCAAAACCCACCAAACATGAGTTTTGGGTCAAACGGAGATGATTGGGTGCTTCCGTTGTGAAAAATTCAACTGCGAGTTTTACGGTACATTGGTGGAAAAAATGGCCCTGCTGCGCGAGTTTTGCGGCACCGTTCTGCAGAAATGAAAGTGCCAAAAACACACCAAACATATGTTTTGGGTCAAACGAAGATGATTGTGTGCGTTGGTTGCGAAAAATTCAACTACGAGTTTTTTTGGTGAATCAGTGGGAAAAACGGCCATCCCAAGCGAGTTTTGCGGCACCGTTCCGTCAGAAATGAAAGTGCCAAAAACCCACCAAACATGAGTTTTGGGTCAAATGGAGATGATTGGGTATGTCCGTTCTGAAAAAATAAACTATGAGTTTTTCGATGCATTAGTGGGAAAAAGACCCTGCCGCACGAGTTTTGTGGCACTGTTCCGTCAGAAATGAAAGTGCCAAAACCCACCAAACATGAGTTTGAGGTCAAACGGAGATGATTGTGTGCGTCCTTTGCGAAAAATTCAACTGCGAGTTTTTTGGGTGAATCCGTGAGAAAAACGGCCATCCCGCGTGCGTTTTGTAACACCATTCTGAAATGAAAGTGCCAAAAACCCACCAAACATGAGTTTTGGGTCAAACATAGATGATTAGGTGCGTCTGTTGTGAAAAATTCAACTGCGAGTTTTTCGGTGCATTGGTGGAAAAAAATGGGCCTCCCATACGAGTTTTGCGGCACCGTTCCGTCATAAATGAAAGTGCCAAAAACCCATCAAACATATGTTTTCGGTCAAACGGAGATGATCAAACATATGTTTTGGGTTAAACGGAGATGATTGGGTGCGTCCGTTGCAAAAAATTCAACTACTAGTTTTTCGGTGCAGTGGTGAAAAAACGGCCCTGCCGCACGAGTTTTGTGGCACTGTTCCGTCAGAAATGGAAGTGCCAAAAAACCCACCAAACATGAGTTTTGGGTCATGGAGATGATTGGGTGTCCTTTGCAAAAATTAAACTACAAGTTTTTCAGTGCATTAGTGGGAAAAACAACCCTCCCACGCGAGTTTTGCCGCACCGTTCCATAGGAAATAAAAGTATCAAAAACCCACCAAACATGAGTTTTGGGTCACGGAGATGATTGTTTGTCCTTTGCAAAAATTAAACTACGAGTTTTTCGGTGCATTAGTGGGAAAAACAACCCTCCCGCGCGAGTTTTGCCGCACCGTTCCATAGAAAATAAAAGTGCCAAAAACCCACCAAACATGAGTATTGGGTCAAACAGAGATGATTGGATGTGTTCGTTGCGAGAAATTCAACTACGAATTTTTTTGATGAACCAGTGGGAAAAACGACCATCCCAAGCGAGTTTTGTGGCACCATTCCGTCGGAAATGAAAGTGCCAAAACCCCACCAAACAAGAGTTTTAGGTCAAATGGGGATGATTGGGTGCGTTCGTTGTGAAAAATCCAACTGCGAGTTTTTCGGTGCATTGTTGGAAAAAATGGCCCTCCCACACGAGTTTTACGGCACCGTTCCGTCAGAAATGGAAGTGCCAAAAACACAAACATATGTTTGGGGTCAAACGAAGATGATTGGGTGCGTTGGTTGCAAAAAATTCAACTGCGAGTTTTGCCGCACCGTTCCAATGGAAATAAAAGTGCCAAAACCCACCAAACTTGAGTTTTGGGTCAAATGGAGATGATTGGGTGTGTCCGTTGCGAAAAAATAAACTATGAGTTTTCGGTGCATTAGTGGGAAAAACAGCCCTCCAAGGCAAGTTTTGCGGCACTGTTCCATTGGAAATGAAAGTGCCAAAAACCCACCAAACAAGTGTTTTAGGGCAAACGGGGATGATTGGGTGCGTTCGTTGTGAAAAATCCAACTGCGAGTTTTTCGGTGCATTGGTGGAAAAAATGGCCCTCCCGCACGAGTTTTACGGCACCGTTCCATAGGAAATAAAAGTGCCCAAAACCCACCAAACATGAGTTTTGGGTCAAACAGAGATGATTGGGTGCGTTCGTTGCAAAAAATGCAACTACGAGTTTTTTGGTGAATCCGTGGGATTAACGGCCATCCTACGCGAGTTTTGCGGCACCATTCCGTCGGAAATGAAAGTGCCAAAAATCCACCAAACATGAGTTTTAGGTCAAACGGAGATGATTTGGTGCGTCCGTTGCAAAAAATACAACTACGAGTTTTTCGGTGCATTGGTGAAAAAATGGCCCTGACGCACGAGTTTTGCGGCACCGTTCCATTGGAAATGAATCTGCCCAAACCCACCAAACAAGAGTTTTAGGTCAAACGGGGATGATTGGGTGCGTTCGTTGTGAAAAGTCCAACTGTGAGTTTTTCGGTGCATTGGTGGAAAAAATGGGCCTCCCGCACGAGTTTTACGACACTGTTCCATAGGAAATGAAAGTGCCCAAAACCCACCAAACATGAGTTTTGGGTCAAACGGAGATGATTGGGTGCTTCCGTTGTGAAAAATTCAACTGCGAGTTTTACGGTACATTGGTGGAAAAAATGGCCCTGCTGCGCGAGTTTTGCGGCACCGTTCTGCAGAAATGAAAGTGCCAAAAACACACCAAACATATGTTTTGGGTCAAACGAAGATGATTGTGTGCGTTGGTTGCGAAAAATTCAACTACGAGTTTTTTTGGTGAATCAGTGGGAAAAACGGCCATCCCAAGCGAGTTTTGCGGCACCGTTCCGTCAGAAATGAAAGTGCCAAAAACCCACCAAACATGAGTTTTGGGTCAAATGGAGATGATTGGGTATGTCCGTTCTGAAAAAATAAACTATGAGTTTTTCGATGCATTAGTGGGAAAAAGACCCTGCCGCACGAGTTTTGTGGCACTGTTCCGTCAGAAATGAAAGTGCCAAAACCCACCAAACATGAGTTTGAGGTCAAACGGAGATGATTGTGTGCGTCCTTTGCGAAAAATTCAACTGCGAGTTTTTTGGGTGAATCCGTGAGAAAAACGGCCATCCCGCGTGCGTTTTGTAACACCATTCTGAAATGAAAGTGCCAAAAACCCACCAAACATGAGTTTTGGGTCAAACATAGATGATTAGGTGCGTCTGTTGTGAAAAATTCAACTGCGAGTTTTTCGGTGCATTGGTGGAAAAAAATGGGCCTCCCGTACGAGTTTTGCGACACCGTTCCGTCATAAATGAAAGTGCCAAAAACCCATCAAACATATGTTTTCGGTCAAACGGAGATGATCAAACATATGTTTTGGGTTAAACGGAGATGATTGGGTGCGTCCGTTGCAAAAAATTCAACTACTAGTTTTTCGGTGCAGTGGTGAAAAAACGGCCCTGCCGCACGAGTTTTGTGGCACTGTTCCGTCAGAAATGGAAGTGCCAAAACCCCACCAAACATGAGTTTTGGGTCATGGAGATGATTGGGTGTCCTTTGCAAAAATTAAACTACAAGTTTTTCAGTGCATTAGTGGGAAAAACAACCCTCCCACGCGAGTTTTGCCGCACCGTTCCATAGGAAATAAAAGTATCAAAAACCCACCAAACATGAGTTTTGGGTCACGGAGATGATTGTTTGTCCTTTGCAAAAATTAAACTACGAGTTTTTCGGTGCATTAGTGGGAAAAACAACCCTCCCGCGCGAGTTTTGCCGCACCGTTCCATAGAAAATAAAAGTGCCAAAAACCCACCAAACATGAGTATTGGGTCAAACAGAGATGATTGGATGTGTTCGTTGCGAGAAATTCAACTACGAATTTTTTTGATGAACCAGTGGGAAAAACGACAATCCCAAGCGAGTTTTGTGGCACCATTCCGTCGGAAATGAAAGTGCCAAAACCCCACCAAACAAGAGTTTTAGGTCAAATGGGGATGATTGGGTGCGTTCGTTGTGAAAAATCCAACTGCGAGTTTTTCGGTGCATTGTTGGAAAAAATGGCCCTCCCACACGAGTTTTACGGCACCGTTCCGTCAGAAATGGAAGTGCCAAAAACACAAACATATGTTTGGGGTCAAACGAAGATGATTGGGTGCGTTGGTTGCAAAAAATTCAACTGCGAGTTTTGCCGCACCGTTCCAATGGAAATAAAAGTGCCAAAACCCACCAAACTTGAGTTTTGGGTCAAATGGAGATGATTGGGTGTGTCCGTTGCGAAAAAATAAACTATGAGTTTTCGGTGCATTAGTGGGAAAAACAGCCCTCCAAGGCAAGTTTTGCGGCACTGTTCCATTGGAAATGAAAGTGCCAAAAACCCACCAAACAAGTGTTTTAGGGCAAACGGGGATGATTGGGTGCGTTCGTTGTGAAAAATCCAACTGCGAGTTTTTCGGTGCATTGGTGGAAAAAATGGCCCTCCCGCACGAGTTTTACGGCACCGTTCCATAGGAAATAAAAGTGCCCAAAACCCACCAAACATGAGTTTTGGGTCAAACAGAGATGATTGGGTGCGTTCGTTGCAAAAAATGCAACTACGAGTTTTTTGGTGAATCCGTGGGATTAACGGCCATCCTACGCGAGTTTTGCGGCACCATTCCGTCGGAAATGAAAGTGCCAAAAATCCACCAAACATGAGTTTTAGGTCAAACGGAGATGATTTGGTGCGTCCGTTGCAAAAAATACAACTACGAGTTTTTCGGTGCATTGGTGAAAAAATGGCCCTGACGCACGAGTTTTGCGGCACCGTTCCATTGGAAATGAATCTGCCCAAACCCACCAAACAAGAGTTTTAGGTCAAACGGGGATGATTGGGTGCGTTCGTTGTGAAAAGTCCAACTGTGAGTTTTTCGGTGCATTGGTGGAAAAAATGGGCCTCCCGCACGAGTTTTACGACACTGTTCCATAGGAAATGAAAGTGCCCAAAACCCACCAAACATGAGTTTTGGGTCAAACGGAGATGATTGGGTGCTTCCGTTGTGAAAAATTCAACTGCGAGTTTTACGGTACATTGGTGGAAAAAATGGCCCTGCTGCGCGAGTTTTGCGGCACCGTTCTGCAGAAATGAAAGTGCCAAAAACACACCAAACATATGTTTTGGGTCAAACGAAGATGATTGTGTGCGTTGGTTGCGAAAAATTCAACTACGAGTTTTTTTGGTGAATCAGTGGGAAAAACGGCCATCCCAAGCGAGTTTTGCGGCACCGTTCCGTCAGAAATGAAAGTGCCAAAAACCCACCAAACATGAGTTTTGGGTCAAATGGAGATGATTGGGTATGTCCGTTCTGAAAAAATAAACTATGAGTTTTTCGATGCATTAGTGGGAAAAAGACCCTGCCGCACGAGTTTTGTGGCACTGTTCCGTCAGAAATGAAAGTGCCAAAACCCACCAAACATGAGTTTGAGGTCAAACGGAGATGATTGTGTGCGTCCTTTGCGAAAAATTCAACTGCGAGTTTTTTGGGTGAATCCGTGAGAAAAACGGCCATCCCGCGTGCGTTTTGTAACACCATTCTGAAATGAAAGTGCCAAAAACCCACCAAACATGAGTTTTGGGTCAAACATAGATGATTAGGTGCGTCTGTTGTGAAAAATTCAACTGCGAGTTTTTCGGTGCATTGGTGGAAAAAAATGGGCCTCCCGTACGAGTTTTGCGGCACCGTTCCGTCATAAATGAAAGTGCCAAAAACCCATCAAACATATGTTTTCGGTCAAACGGAGATGATCAAACATATGTTTTGGGTTAAACGGAGATGATTGGGTGCGTCCGTTGCAAAAAATTCAACTACTAGTTTTTCGGTGCAGTGGTGAAAAAACGGCCCTGCCGCACGAGTTTTGTGGCACTGTTCCGTCAGAAATGGAAGTGCCAAAAACCCACCAAACATGAGTTTTGGGTCATGGAGATGATTGGGTGTCCTTTGCAAAAATTAAACTACAAGTTTTTCAGTGCATTAGTGGGAAAAACAACCCTCCCACGCGAGTTTTGCCGCACCGTTCCGTAGGAAATAAAAGTATCAAAAACCCACCAAACATGAGTTTTGGGTCATGGAGATGATTGTTTGTCCTTTGCAAAAATTAAACTACGAGTTTTTCGGTGCATTAGTGGGAAAAACAACCCTCCCGCGCGAGTTTTGCCGCACCGTTCCATAGAAAATAAAAGTGCCAAAAACCCACCAAACATGAGTATTGGGTCAAACAGAGATGATTGGATGTGTTCGTTGCGAGAAATTCAACTACGAATTTTTTTGATGAACCAGTGGGAAAAACGACCATCCCAAGCGAGTTTTGTGGCACCATTCCGTCGGAAATGAAAGTGCCAAAACCCCACCAAACAAGAGTTTTAGGTCAAATGGGGATGATTGGGTGCGTTCGTTGTGAAAAATCCAACTGCGAGTTTTTCGGTGCATTGTTGGAAAAAATGGCCCTCCCACACGAGTTTTACGGCACCGTTCCGTCAGAAATGGAAGTGCCAAAAACACAAACATATGTTTGGGGTCAAACGAAGATGATTGGGTGCGTTGGTTGCAAAAAATTCAACTGCGAGTTTTGCCGCACCGTTCCAATGGAAATAAAAGTGCCAAAACCCACCAAACTTGAGTTTTGGGTCAAATGGAGATGATTGGGTGTGTCCGTTGCGAAAAAATAAACTATGAGTTTTCGGTGCATTAGTGGGAAAAACAGCCCTCCAAGGCAAGTTTTGCGGCACTGTTCCATTGGAAATGAAAGTGCCAAAAACCCACCAAACAAGTGTTTTAGGGCAAACGGGGATGATTGGGTGCGTTCGTTGTGAAAAATCCAACTGCGAGTTTTTCGGTGCATTGGTGGAAAAAATGGCCCTCCCGCACGAGTTTTACGGCACCGTTCCATAGGAAATAAAAGTGCCCAAAACCCACCAAACATGAGTTTTGGGTCAAACAGAGATGATTGGGTGCGTTCGTTGCAAAAAATGCAACTACGAGTTTTTTGGTGAATCCGTGGGATTAACGGCCATCCTACGCGAGTTTTGCGGCACCATTCCGTCGGAAATGAAAGTGCCAAAAATCCACCAAACATGAGTTTTAGGTCAAACGGAGATGATTTGGTGCGTCCGTTGCAAAAAATACAACTACGAGTTTTTCGGTGCATTGGTGAAAAAATGGCCCTGACGCACGAGTTTTGCGGCACCGTTCCATTGGAAATGAATGCTGCCCAAACCCACCAAACAAGAGTTTTAGGTCAAACGGGGATGATTGGGTGCGTTCGTTGTGAAAAGTCCAACTGTGAGTTTTTCGGTGCATTGGTGGAAAAAATGGGCCTCCCGCACGAGTTTTACGACACTGTTCCATAGGAAATGAAAGTGCCCAAAACCCACCAAACATGAGTTTTGGGTCAAACGGAGATGATTGGGTGCTTCCGTTGTGAAAAATTCAACTGCGAGTTTTACGGTACATTGGTGGAAAAAATGGCCCTGCTGCGCGAGTTTTGCGGCACCGTTCTGCAGAAATGAAAGTGCCAAAAACACACCAAACATATGTTTTGGGTCAAACGAAGATGATTGTGTGCGTTGGTTGCGAAAAATTCAACTACGAGTTTTTTTGGTGAATCAGTGGGAAAAACGGCCATCCCAAGCGAGTTTTGCGGCACCGTTCCGTCAGAAATGAAAGTGCCAAAAACCCACCAAACATGAGTTTTGGGTCAAATGGAGATGATTGGGTATGTCCGTTCTGAAAAAATAAACTATGAGTTTTTCGATGCATTAGTGGGAAAAAGACCCTGCCGCACGAGTTTTGTGGCACTGTTCCGTCAGAAATGAAAGTGCCAAAACCCACCAAACATGAGTTTGAGGTCAAACGGAGATGATTGTGTGCGTCCTTTGCGAAAAATTCAACTGCGAGTTTTTTGGGTGAATCCGTGAGAAAAACGGCCATCCCGCGTGCGTTTTGTAACACCATTCTGAAATGAAAGTGCCAAAAACCCACCAAACATGAGTTTTGGGTCAAACATAGATGATTAGGTGCGTCTGTTGTGAAAAATTCAACTGCGAGTTTTTCGGTGCATTGGTGGAAAAAAATGGGCCTCCCGTACGAGTTTTGCGGCACCGTTCCGTCATAAATGAAAGTGCCAAAAACCCATCAAACATATGTTTTCGGTCAAACGGAGATGATCAAACATATGTTTTGGGTTAAACGGAGATGATTGGGTGCGTCCGTTGCAAAAAATTCAACTACTAGTTTTTCGGTGCAGTGGTGAAAAAACGGCCCTGCCGCACGAGTTTTGTGGCACTGTTCCGTCAGAAATGGAAGTGCCAAAAACCCACCAAACATGAGTTTTGGGTCATGGAGATGATTGGGTGTCCTTTGCAAAAATTAAACTACAAGTTTTTCAGTGCATTAGTGGGAAAAACAACCCTCCCACGCGAGTTTTGCCGCACCGTTCCATAGGAAATAAAAGTATCAAAAACCCACCAAACATGAGTTTTGGGTCACGGAGATGATTGTTTGTCCTTTGCAAAAATTAAACTACGAGTTTTTCGGTGCATTAGTGGGAAAAACAACCCTCCCGCGCGAGTTTTGCCGCACCGTTCCATAGAAAATAAAAGTGCCAAAAACCCACCAAACATGAGTATTGGGTCAAACAGAGATGATTGGATGTGTTCGTTGCGAGAAATTCAACTACGAATTTTTTTGATGAACCAGTGGGAAAAACGACCATCCCAAGCGAGTTTTGTGGCACCATTCCGTCGGAAATGAAAGTGCCAAAACCCCACCAAACAAGAGTTTTAGGTCAAATGGGGATGATTGGGTGCGTTCGTTGTGAAAAATCCAACTGCGAGTTTTTCGGTGCATTGTTGGAAAAAATGGCCCTCCCACACGAGTTTTACGGCACCGTTCCGTCAGAAATGGAAGTGCCAAAAACACAAACATATGTTTGGGGTCAAACGAAGATGATTGGGTGCGTTGGTTGCAAAAAATTCAACTGCGAGTTTTGCCGCACCGTTCCAATGGAAATAAAAGTGCCAAAACCCACCAAACTTGAGTTTTGGGTCAAATGGAGATGATTGGGTGTGTCCGTTGCGAAAAAATAAACTATGAGTTTTCGGTGCATTAGTGGGAAAAACAGCCCTCCAAGGCAAGTTTTGCGGCACTGTTCCATTGGAAATGAAAGTGCCAAAAACCCACCAAACAAGTGTTTTAGGGCAAACGGGGATGATTGGGTGCGTTCGTTGTGAAAAATCCAACTGCGAGTTTTTCGGTGCATTGGTGGAAAAAATGGCCCTCCCGCACGAGTTTTACGGCACCGTTCCATAGGAAATAAAAGTGCCCAAAACCCACCAAACATGAGTTTTGGGTCAAACAGAGATGATTGGGTGCGTTCGTTGCAAAAAATGCAACTACGAGTTTTTTGGTGAATCCGTGGGATTAACGGCCATCCTACGCGAGTTTTGCGGCACCATTCCGTCGGAAATGAAAGTGCCAAAAATCCACCAAACATGAGTTTTAGGTCAAACGGAGATGATTTGGTGCGTCCGTTGCAAAAAATACAACTACGAGTTTTTCGGTGCATTGGTGAAAAAATGGCCCTGACGCACGAGTTTTGCGGCACCGTTCCATTGGAAATGAATGTGCCCAAACCCACCAAACAAGAGTTTTAGGTCAAACGGGGATGATTGGGTGCGTTCGTTGTGAAAAGTCCAACTGTGAGTTTTTCGGTGCATTGGTGGAAAAAATGGGCCTCCCGCACGAGTTTTACGACACTGTTCCATAGGAAATGAAAGTGCCCAAAACCCACCAAACATGAGTTTTGGGTCAAACGGAGATGATTGGGTGCTTCCGTTGTGAAAAATTCAACTGCGAGTTTTACGGTACATTGGTGGAAAAAATGGCCCTGCTGCGCGAGTTTTGCGGCACCGTTCTGCAGAAATGAAAGTGCCAAAAACACACCAAACATATGTTTTGGGTCAAACGAAGATGATTGTGTGCGTTGGTTGCGAAAAATTCAACTACGAGTTTTTTTGGTGAATCAGTGGGAAAAACGGCCATCCCAAGCGAGTTTTGCGGCACCGTTCCGTCAGAAATGAAAGTGCCAAAAACCCACCAAACATGAGTTTTGGGTCAAATGGAGATGATTGGGTATGTCCGTTCTGAAAAAATAAACTATGAGTTTTTCGATGCATTAGTGGGAAAAAGACCCTGCCGCACGAGTTTTGTGGCACTGTTCCGTCAGAAATGAAAGTGCCAAAACCCACCAAACATGAGTTTGAGGTCAAACGGAGATGATTGTGTGCGTCCTTTGCGAAAAATTCAACTGCGAGTTTTTTGGGTGAATCCGTGAGAAAAACGGCCATCCCGCGTGCGTTTTGTAACACCATTCTGAAATGAAAGTGCCAAAAACCCACCAAACATGAGTTTTGGGTCAAACATAGATGATTAGGTGCCTCTGTTGTGAAAAATTCAACTGCGAGTTTTTCGGTGCATTGGTGGAAAAAAATGGGCCTCCCGTACGAGTTTTGCGGCACCGTTCCGTCATAAATGAAAGTGCCAAAAACCCATCAAACATATGTTTTCGGTCAAACGGAGATGATCAAACATATGTTTTGGGTTAAACGGAGATGATTGGGTGCGTCCGTTGCAAAAAATTCAACTACTAGTTTTTCGGTGCAGTGGTGAAAAAATGGCCCTGCCGCACGAGTTTTGTGGCACTGTTCCGTCAGAAATGGAAGTGCCAAAAACCCACCAAACATGAGTTTTGGGTCATGGAGATGATTGGGTGTCCTTTGCAAAAATTAAACTACAAGTTTTTCAGTGCATTAGTGGGAAAAACAACCCTCCCACGCGAGTTTTGCCGCACCGTTCCGTAGGAAATAAAAGTATCAAAAACCCACCAAACATGAGTTTTGGGTCATGGAGATGATTGTTTGTCCTTTGCAAAAATTAAACTACGAGTTTTTCGGTGCATTAGTGGGAAAAACAACCCTCCCGCGCGAGTTTTGCTGCACCGTTCCATAGAAAATAAAAGTGCCAAAAACCCACCAAACATGAGTATTGGGTCAAACAGAGATGATTGGATGTGTTCGTTGCGAGAAATTCAACTACGAATTTTTTTGATGAACCAGTGGGAAAAACGACCATCCCAAGCGAGTTTTGTGGCACCATTCCGTCGGAAATGAAAGTGCCAAAACCCCACCAAACAAGAGTTTTAGGTCAAATGGGGATGATTGGGTGCGTTCGTTGTGAAAAATCCAACTGCGAGTTTTTCGGTGCATTGTTGGAAAAAATGGCCCTCCCACACGAGTTTTACGGCACCGTTCCGTCAGAAATGGAAGTGCCAAAAACACAAACATATGTTTGGGGTCAAACGAAGATGATTGGGTGCGTTGGTTGCAAAAAATTCAACTGCGAGTTTTGCCGCACCGTTCCAATGGAAATAAAAGTGCCAAAACCCACCAAACTTGAGTTTTGGGTCAAATGGAGATGATTGGGTGTGTCCGTTGCGAAAAAATAAACTATGAGTTTTCGGTGCATTAGTGGGAAAAACAGCCCTCCAAGGCAAGTTTTGCGGCACTGTTCCATTGGAAATGAAAGTGCCAAAAACCCACCAAACAAGTGTTTTAGGGCAAACGGGGATGATTGGGTGCGTTCGTTGTGAAAAATCCAACTGCGAGTTTTTCGGTGCATTGGTGGAAAAAATGGCCCTCCCGCACGAGTTTTACGGCACCGTTCCATAGGAAATAAAAGTGCCCAAAACCCACCAAACATGAGTTTTGGGTCAAACAGAGATGATTGGGTGCGTTCGTTGCAAAAAATGCAACTACGAGTTTTTTGGTGAATCCGTGGGATTAACGGCCATCCTACGCGAGTTTTGCGGCACCATTCCGTCGGAAATGAAAGTGCCAAAAATCCACCAAACATGAGTTTTAGGTCAAACGGAGATGATTTGGTGCGTCCGTTGCAAAAAATACAACTACGAGTTTTTCGGTGCATTGGTGAAAAAATGGCCCTGACGCACGAGTTTTGCGGCACCGTTCCATTGGAAATGAATGTGCCCAAACCCACCAAACAAGAGTTTTAGGTCAAACGGGGATGATTGGGTGCGTTCGTTGTGAAAAGTCCAACTGTGAGTTTTTCGGTGCATTGGTGGAAAAAATGGGCCTCCCGCACGAGTTTTACGACACTGTTCCATAGGAAATGAAAGTGCCCAAAACCCACCAAACATGAGTTTTGGGTCAAACGGAGATGATTGGGTGCTTCCGTTGTGAAAAATTCAACTGCGAGTTTTACGGTACATTGGTGGAAAAAATGGCCCTGCTGCGCGAGTTTTGCGGCACCGTTCTGCAGAAATGAAAGTGCCAAAAACACACCAAACATATGTTTTGGGTCAAACGAAGATGATTGTGTGCGTTGGTTGCGAAAAATTCAACTACGAGTTTTTTTGGTGAATCAGTGGGAAAAACGGCCATCCCAAGCGAGTTTTGCGGCACCGTTCCGTCAGAAATGAAAGTGCCAAAAACCCACCAAACATGAGTTTTGGGTCAAATGGAGATGATTGGGTATGTCCGTTCTGAAAAAATAAACTATGAGTTTTTCGATGCATTAGTGGGAAAAAGACCCTGCCGCACGAGTTTTGTGGCACTGTTCCGTCAGAAATGAAAGTGCCAAAACCCACCAAACATGAGTTTGAGGTCAAACGGAGATGATTGTGTGCGTCCTTTGCGAAAAATTCAACTGCGAGTTTTTTGGGTGAATCCGTGAGAAAAACGGCCATCCCGCGTGCGTTTTGTAACACCATTCTGAAATGAAAGTGCCAAAAACCCACCAAACATGAGTTTTGGGTCAAACATAGATGATTAGGTGCGTCTGTTGTGAAAAATTCAACTGCGAGTTTTTCGGTGCATTGGTGGAAAAAAATGGGCCTCCCGTACGAGTTTTGCGGCACCGTTCCGTCATAAATGAAAGTGCCAAAAACCCATCAAACATATGTTTTCGGTCAAACGGAGATGATCAAACATATGTTTTGGGTTAAACGGAGATGATTGGGTGCGTCCGTTGCAAAAAATTCAACTACTAGTTTTTCGGTGCAGTGGTGAAAAAACGGCCCTGCCGCACG
Organism: Coix lacryma-jobi var. lacryma-jobi; assembly: GCA_009763385.1. Lineage (NCBI taxonomy): Eukaryota > Viridiplantae > Streptophyta > Magnoliopsida > Poales > Poaceae > Coix > Coix lacryma-jobi. The sequence continues at coordinate 143,528,634 of CM019822.1, read as the reverse complement.
AGTTTTGTGGCACTGTTCCGTCAGAAATGGAAGTGCCAAAACCCCACCAAACATGAGTTTTGGGTCATGGAGATGATTGGGTGTCCTTTGCAAAAATTAAACTACAAGTTTTTCAGTGCATTAGTGGGAAAAACAACCCTCCCACGCGAGTTTTGCAGCACCGTTCCGTAGGAAATAAAAGTATCAAAAACCCACCAAACATGAGTTTTGGGTCATGGAGATGATTGTTTGTCCTTTGCAAAAATTAGACTACGAGTTTTTCGGTGCATTAGTGGGAAAAACAACCCTCCCACGCGAGTTTTTCCGCACCGTTCCGTAGGAAATAAAAGTGTCAAAAACCCACCAAACATGAGTTTTGGGTCAAACAGAGATGATTGGATGTGTTCGTTGCGAGAAATTCAACTACGAATTTTTTTGATGAACCAGTGGGAAAAACGACCATCCCAAGCGAGTTTTGTGGCACCATTCCGTCGGAAATGAAAGTGCCAAAACCCCACCAAACAAGAGTTTTAGGTCAAATGGGGATGATTGGGTGCGTTCGTTGTGAAAAATCCAACTGCGAGTTTTTCGGTGCATTGGTGGAAAAAATGGCCCTCCCGCACGAGTTTTACGGCACAGTTCCGTCAGAAATGGAAGTGCCAAAAACACACCAAACATATGTTTTGGGGCAAACGAAGATGATTGGGTGCGTTGGTTGCAAAAAATTCTACTGCGAGTTTTTTTGGTGAATCATTGGGAAAAACGGCCATCCCAAGGGATTTTTGCGGCTCCGTTCCGTCAGAAATGAATGTGCCAAAAACACACCAAACATATTTTTGGGTCAAACGAAGATGATTGGGTGCGTTGGTTGCGAAAAATTAAACTACGAGTTTTTCAGTGCATTAGTGGGAAAACAGCCCTCCTGCGCAAGTTTTGTCGCACCGTTCCAATGGAAATGAAAGTGCCAAAAACACACCAAACATGAGTTTTGGGTCAAATGGAGATGATTGGGTGTGTCCGTTGTGAAAAATTAAACTATGAGTTTTCGGTGCATTCGTGGGAAAAACAGCCCTCCAAGGCAAGTTTTGCGGCACCATTCCATTGGAAATGAAAGTGCCAAAAACCCACCAAACAAGAGTTTTAGGTCAAACGGGGATGCTTGGGTGCGTTCGTTGTGAAAAATCCAACTACGAGTTTTTCGGTGCATTGGTGGAAAAAATGGCCCTCCCGCACGAGTTTTACGGCACCGTTCCATAGGAAATAAAAGTGCCCAAAACCCATCAAACATGCGTTCTGGGTCAAACGGAGATGATTGGGTGCGTCCGTTGTGAAAAATTCAATTGCGAGTTTTTTGGTGCATTGGTGGAAAAAATGGCCCTCCAGCGCGAGTTTTGTGGCACCGTTCCGTCAGAAATGAAAGTGCCAAAAACACACCTAACGTATGTTTTGGGTCAAATGAAGATGATTGGGTGCGTTGTTTGCGAAAAAATCAACTGCGACTTTTTTTGGTGAATCAGTGGGAAAAACGGCCATCCCAAACGAGTTTGCGGCACCGTTCCGTCGGAAATGAATGTGCCAAAAACCCACCAAACATAAGTTTGGGGTCAAATGGATATGATTGGGTCTGTCCATTGTGAAAAATTAATCTGAGTTTTTCGGTGCATCAGGGGGAAAATCAGCCCTCCTAGGCAAGTTTTGCGGCACCGTTCCATTGGAAATGAAAGTGCCAAAAACCCACCAAACAAGAGTTTTAGGTCAAATGGGGATGATTGGGTGCGTTCGTTGTGAAAAATCCAACTGCGAGTTTTTCGGTGCATTGGTGGAAAAAATGGCCGTCCCGCACTAGTTTTACGGCACCGTTCCATAGAAAATGAAAGTGCCCAAAACCCACCAAACATGAGTTTTGGGTCAAACAGAGATGATTGGGTGCGTCCGTTGCAAAAAATTCAACTACGAGTTTTTTTGGTGAATCCGTTGGATTAAAGGCGATCCCACGTGAGTTTTGCGGCACCGTTCCGTTAGAAATGAATGTGCCAAAAGCACACCAAACAAATTTTTGGGTCAAACGAAGATGATTGGGTGCGTTGGTTGCGAAAATTTAAACTACGAGTTTTTCGGTGCATTAGTGGCAAAACAGCACTTCTGCGCGAGTTTTGCCGCACCGTTCCAATTGAAATAAAAGTGCCAAATACCCATCAAACATGAGTTTTGGGTCAAATGGAGATGATTGGGTGTGTCCTTTGTGAAAAAATAAACTATGAGTTTTCGGTGCATTAGTGGGAAAAACAGCCCTCCAAGGCAAGTTTTGCGGCACTGTTCCATTGGAAATGAAAGTGCCAAAACCCCACCAAACAAGTGTTTTAGGGCAAATGGGGATGATTGGGTGCGTTCGTTGTGAAAAATCCAACTGCGAGTTTTTCGGTGCATTGGTGGAAAAAATGGCCCTCCCGCACGAGTTTTACGGCACCGTTCCATAGGAAATAAAAGTGCCCAAAACCCACCAAACATGAGTTTTGGGTCAAACAGAGATGATTGGGTGCGTCCGTTGCAAAAAATTCAACTGCGAGTTTTTTGGTGAATCTGTGGGATTAACGGCCATCCTACGCGAGTTTTGCGGCACCATTACGTCAGAAATGAAAGTGCCAAAAATCCACCAAACATGAGTTTTTGGTCAAACGGAGATGATTTGGTGCGTCTGTTGCAAAAAATACAACTACGAGTTTTTCGGTGCATTGGTGAAAAAATGGCCCTGACGCACGAGTTTTGCGGCACCGTTCCATTGGAAATGAAAGTGCCAAAACCCACCAAACAAGAGTTTTAGGTCAAACGGGGATGACTGGGTGCGTTCATTGTGAAAAGTCCAACTGTGAGTTTTTCGGTGCATTGGTGGAAAAAATGGGCCTTCCGCACGAGTTTTACGGCACTGTTCCATAGGAAGTGAAAGTGCTCAAAACCCACCAAACATGAGTTTTGGGTCAAACGGAGATGATTGGGTGCTTCCGTTGTGAAAAATTCAACTGCGAGTTTTACGATACATTGGTGGAAAAAATGGCCCTGCTGCGCGAGTTTTGCGGCACCGTTCTGCAGAAATGAAAGTGCCAAAAACACACCAAACATATGTTTTGGGTCAAACGAAGATGATTGTGTGCGTTGGTTGCGAAAAATTCAACTACGAGTTTTTTTTGGTGAATCAATGGGAAAAACGGCCATCCCAAGCGAGTTTTGCGGCACCGTTCCGTCAGAAATGAAAGTGTCAAAAAGCCACCAAACATGAGTTTTGGGTCAAATGGAGATGATTGGGTGTGTCCGTTCTGAAAAAATAAACTATGAGTTTTTCGATGCATTAGTGGGAAAAAGGCCCTGCCGCACGAGTTTTGTGGCACTGTTCCGTCAGAAATGAAAGTGCCAAAACCCACCAAACATGAGTTTGAGGTCAAACGGAGATGATTGTGTGCGTCCTTTGCGAAAAATTCAACTGCGAGTTTTTTTTGGTGAATCCGTGAGAAAAACGGCCATCCCGCGTGAGTTTTGTAACACCGTTCTGAAATGAAAGTGCCAAAAACCCACCAAACATGAGTTTTGGGTCAAACATAGATGATTAGGTGCGTCTGTTGTGAAAAATTCAACTGCGAGTTTTTCGGTGCATTGGTGGAAAAAAATGGGCCTCCCGTGCGAGTTTTGCGGCACCGTTCCGTCATAAATGAAAGTGCCAAAAACCCATCAAACATATGTTTTGGGTCAAACGGAGATGATCAAACATATGTTTTGGGTCAAACGGAGATGATTGGGTGCGTTGGTTGCGAAAAATTCAACTGCGAGTTTTTTTGGTGAATCAGTGGGAAAAACGGCCATCCCAAGCGAGTTTTACGGCACTGTTCCATCGGAAATGAAAGTGCCAAAAACCCACCAAACATGAGTTTTGGGTCAAATGCAAATGATTGGGTGTGTCCATTGTGAATGAAAAATTAAACTATGAGAATTTTCGGTGCATTAGTGTGAAAACAGCCCTCCAAGCGAGTTTTGCGGCACCGTTCCAATAGAAATGAAAGTGCCAAAAACCCACCAAACATGACTTTTGGGCCGAACGGGGATGATTGGGTGCGTCCTTAGCGAAAAATTAAACTGAGTTTTTTGGTGCATTAGTGGGAGAAACAGCCCTCCCACGCGAGTTTTGCGGCATCGTTCCGTCGGAAATGAAAGTGCCAAGAACCCACCAAACATGAGTTTTGGGTTAAACGGAGATGATTGGGTGCGTTCGTTGGGAGAAATGAAATTACGAGTTTTTTTGGTGAATCAGAGGGAAAAACGGCCATCCCATGCGAGTTTTGCGGCACCGTTCCGTCGGAAATGAATGTGCCAAAAACCCACCAAACATGAGTTTTGGGTCAAATGGAGATGATTGGGTGTGTTCGTTGTGGAAAATTAAAAAATGAGTTTTTCGGTGCATTAGTGGAAAAAACAGCCCTCCCGCGCGAGTTTTGCGGCACCGTTCCGTCGGAAATGAAAGTGCCAAAAACCCATCAAACATGAGTTTTGGGTCAAACGGAGATGATTGGGTCCGTTCGTTGTGAGAAATTCAACTGCGAGTTTTTTTGGTGAATCAGTGGGAAAAACGGCCATCCCAAGGTTTGCGGCACCATTCCGTCGGAAATGAAAGTGCTAAAAACCCACCAAACATGAGTTTTGGGTCAAACGGAGATGATTGGGTGTGTTCGTTGTGAAAAATGAAACTATGAGTTTTTCGGTGCATTAGTGGGAAAACAGCCCTCCCACGCGAGTTTTGCGGCACCGTTCGAACGGAAATGAAAGTGCAAACAACCCACCAAACAAGAGTTTTGGGTCAAACGGGGATGATTGGGTGCATTCATTGTGAAAAATCCAACTGTGAGTTTTTCAGTGAATCGGTGGAAAAAATGGACCTCCCGCACGAGTTTTACGGCACCGTTCCATAGGAAATGAAAGTGCCCAAAACCCACCAAACAAGTGTTTTAGGTTAAACGGAGTTGATTGGGTGCGTCCGTTGCATAAAACTTCAACTGTGAGTTTTTCGGTGCAGTGGTGAAAAAACGGCCCTGCCGCACGAGTTTTGTGGCACTGTTCCGTCAGAAATGAAAGTGCCAAAAACCCACCAAACATGAGTTTTGGGTCATGGAGATGATTGGGTGTGTCTTTTGCAAAAATTAAACTATGAGTTTTTCGGTGCATTAGTGGGAAAAACAACCCTCCCACGCGAGTTTTGCCGCACCGTTCCGTAGGAAATAAAAGTGCCAAAAACCCACCAAACATGAGTATTGGGTCAAACAGAGATGATTGGATATGTTCGTTGCGAGAAATTCAACTACGAATTTTTTTGGTGAACCAGTGGGAAAAACGGCCATCCCAAGCGAGTTTTGTGGCACCATTCCGTCAGAAATGAAAGTGCCAAAAACCCACCAAACAAGAGTTTGAGGTCAAATGGGGATGATTGGGTGCGTTCGTTGTGAAAAATCCAACTGCGAGTTTTTCGGTGCATTGTTGGAAAAAATGGCCCTCCCACACGAGTTTTACGGCACCGTTCCGTCAGAAATGGAAGTGCCAAAAACACAAACATATGTTTGGGGTCAAACGAAGATGATTGGGTGCGTTGGTTGCAAAAAATTCAACTGCGAGTTTTGCCGCACCGTTCCAATGGAAATAAAAGTGCCAAAACCCACCAAACTTGAGTTTTGGGTCAAATGGAGATGATTGGGTGTGTCCGTTGCGAAAAAATAAACTATGAGTGTTCGGTGCATTAGTGGGAAAAACAGCCCTCCAAGGCAAGTTTTGCGGCACTGTTCCATTGGAAATGAAAGTGCCAAAAACCCACCAAACAAGTGTTTTAGGGCAAACGGGGATGATTGGGTGCGTTCGTTGTGAAAAATCCAACTGCGAGTTTTTCGGTGCATTGGTGGAAAAATGGCCCTCCCGCGCGAGTTTTACGGCACCGTTCCATAGGAAATAAAAGTGCCCAAAACCCACCAAACATGAGTTTTGGGTCAAACAGAGATGATTGGGTGCGTTCGTTGCAAAAAATGCAACTACGAGTTTTTTGGTGAATCCGTGGGATTAACGGCCATCCTACGCGAGTTTTGCGGCACCATTCCGTCGGAAATGAAAGTGCCAAAAATCCACCAAACATGAGTTTTAGGTCAAACGGAGATGATTTGGTGCGTCCGTTGCAAAAAATACAACTACGAGTTTTTCGGTGCATTGGTGAAAAAATGGCCCTGACGCACGAGTTTTGCGGCACCGTTCCATTGGAAATGAATGTGCCCAAACCCACCAAACAAGAGTTTTAGGTCAAACGGGGATGATTGGGTGCGTTCGTTGTGAAAAGTCCAACTGTGAGTTTTTTCGGTGCAATGGTGGAAAAAATGGGCCTCCCGCACGAGTTTTACGACACTGTTCCATAGGAAATGAAAGTGCCCAAAACCCACCAAACATGAGTTTTGGGTCAAACGGAGATGATTGGGTGCTTCCGTTGTGAAAAATTCAACTGTGAGTTTTACGGTACATTGGTGGAAAAAATGGCCCTGCTGCGCGAGTTTTGCGGCACCGTTCTGCAGAAATGAAAGTGCCAAAAACACACCAAACATATGTTTTGGGTCAAACGAAGATGATTGTGTGCGTTGGTTGCGAAAAATTCAACTACGAGTTTTTTTGGTGAATCAGTGGGAAAAACGGCCATCCCAAGCGAGTTTTGCGGCACCGTTCCGTCAGAAATGAAAGTGCCAAAAACCCACCAAACATGAGTTTTGGGTCAAATGGAGATGATTGGGTATGTCCGTTCTGAAAAAATAAACTATGAGTTTTTCGATGCATTAGTGGGAAAAAGACCCTGCCGCACGAGTTTTGTGGCACTGTTCCGTCAGAAATGAAAGTGCCAAAACCCACCAAACATGAGTTTGAGGTCAAACGGAGATGATTGTGTGCGTCCTTTGCGAAAAATTCAACTGCGAGTTTTTTGGGTGAATCCGTGAGAAAAACGGCCATCCCGCGTGCGTTTTGTAACACCATTCTGAAATGAAAGTGCCAAAAACCCACCAAACATGAGTTTTGGGTCAAACATAGATGATTAGGTGCGTCTGTTGTGAAAAATTCAACTGCGAGTTTTTCGGTGCATTGGTGGAAAAAAATGGGCCTCCCGTGCGAGTTTTGCGGCACCGTTCCGTCATAAATGAAAGTGCCAAAAACCCATCAAACATATGTTTTCGGTCAAACGGAGATGATCAAACATATGTTTTGGGTCAAACGGAGATGATTGGGTGCGTTGGTTGCGAAAAATTCAACTGCGAGTTTTTTTGGTGAATCAGTGGGAAAAACGGCCATCCCAAGCGAGTTTTACGGCACTGTTCCATCGGAAATGAAAGTGTCAAAAACCCACAAAACATGAGTTTTGGGTCAAATGCAAATGATTGGGTGTGTCCGTTCTGAATGAAAAATTAAACTATGAGAATTTTCGGTGCATTAGTGTGAAAAACAGCCCTCCAAGCGAGTTTTGCGGCACCGTTCGAATAGAAATGAAAGTGCCAAAAACCGACCAAACATGACTTTTGGGCCAAACGGGGATGATTGGGTGCGTCCTTAGCGAAAAATTAAACTGAGTTTTTTGGTGCATTAGTGGGAGAAACAGCCCTCCCACGCGAGTTTTGCGGCATCATTCCGTCGGAAATGAAAGTGCCAAAAACCCACCAAACATGAGTTTTGGGTTAAACGGAGATGATTGGGTGCGTTCGTTGGGAGAAATGAAATTACGAGTTTTTTTGGTGAATCAGAGGGAAAAACGGCCATCCCATGCGAGTTTTGCGGCACCGTTCCGTCGGAAATGAATGTGCCAAAAACCCACCAAACATGAGTTTTGGGTCAAATGGAGATGATTGGGTGTGTTCGTTGTGGAAAATTAAAAAATGAGTTTTTCGGTGCATTAGTGGAAAAAACAGCCCTCCCGCGCGAGTTTTGCGGCACCGTTCCGTCGGAAATGAAAGTGCCAAAAACCCATCAAACATGAGTTTTGGGTCAAACGGAGATGATTGGGTCCGTTCGTTGCGAGAAATCCAACTGCGAGTTTTTTTGGTGAATCAGTGGGAAAAACGGCCATCCCAAGGTTTGCGGCACCATTCCGTCGGAAATGAAAGTGCTAAAAACCCACCAAACATGAGTTTTGGGTCAAACGGAGATGATTGGGTGTGTTCGTTGTGAAAAATGAAACTATGAGTTTTTCGGTGCATTAGTGGGAAAACAGCCCTCCCACGCGAGTTTTGCGGCACCCTTCGAACGGAAATGAAAGTGCAAACAACCCACCAAACAAGAGTTTTGGGTCAAACGGGGATGATTGGGTGCATTCATTGTGAAAAATCCAACTGTGAGTTTTTCAGTGCATTGGTGGAAAAAATGGCCCTCCCGCACGAGTTTTACGGCACCGTTCCATAGGAAATGAAAGTGCCCAAAACCCACCAAACAAGTGTTTTAGGTTAAACGGAGATGATAGGGTGCGTCCGTTGCATAAAACTTCAACTGTGAGTTTTTCGGTGCAGTGGTGAAAAAACGGCCCTGCCGCACGAGTTTTGTGGCACTGTTCCGTCAGAAATGAAAGTGCCAAAAACCCACCAAACATGAGTTTTGTGTCATGGAGATGATTGGGTGTGTCCTTTGCAAAAATTAAACTATGAGTTTTTCGGTGCTTTAGTGGGAAAAACAACCCTCCCACGCGAGTTTTGCCGCACCATTCCGTAGGAAATAAAAGTGCCAAAACCCCACCAAACATGAGTTTTGGGTCAAACAGAGATGATTGGATGTGTTCGTTGCGAGAAATTCAACTACGAATTTTTTTGGTGAACCAGTGGGAAAAACGGCCATCCCAAGCGAGTTTTGTGGCACCATTCCGTCAGAAATGAAAGTGCCAAAAACCCACCAAACAAGAGTTTTAGGTCAAATGGGGATGATTGGGTGCGTTCGTTGTGAAAAATCCAACTGCGAGTTTTTCGGTGCATTGGTGGAAAAAATGGCCCTCCCGCACGAGTTTTACGGCACCGTTCCATCAGAAATGGAAGTGCCAAAAACACAAACATATGTCTGGGGTCAAACGAAGATGATTGGGTGCGTTGGTTGAAAAAATTCAACTCCGAGTTTTTTTGGTGAATCATTGGGAAAAACGGCCATCCCAAGGGATTTTTGCGGCACCGTTTCGTCAGAAATGAATGTGGCAAAAACACATCAAACATATTTTTGGGTCAAACGAAGATGATTGGGTGCGTTGGTGGAAAAAAATTAAACTACGTGTTTTTCAGTGCATTATTGGAAAAACAGCCCTCCTGCGCGAGTTTTGCCGCACCATTCCAATGGAAATGAAAGTGCCAAAACCCCACCAAACATGAGTTTTGGGTCAAATGGAGATGATTGGGTGTGTCCGTTGTGAAAAATTAAACTATGAGTTTTCGGTGCATTCGTGGGAAAAACAGCCCTCCAAGGCAAGTTTTGCGGCACCATTCCATTGGAAATGAAAGTGCCAAAAACCCACCAAACAAGAGTTTTAGGTCAAACGGGGATGATTGGGTGCGTTCGTTGTGAAAAATCCAACTACGAGTTTTTTGGTGCATTGGTGGAAAAAATGGCCCTCCCGCACGAGTTTTACGGCACCGTTCCATAGGAAATAAAAGTGCCCAAAACCCATCAAACATGAGTTTTGGGTCAAACGGAGATGATTGGGTGCGTCTGTTGTGAAAAATTCAATTGCGAGTTTTTTGGTGCATTGGTGGAAAAAATGGCCCTCCAGCGCGAGTTTTGCGGCACCGTTCCGCCAGAAATGAAAGTGCCAAAAACACACCTAACGTATGTTTTGGGTCAAATGAAGATGATTGGGTGCGTTGTTTGCGAAAAATTCAACTGCGACTTTTTTTGGTGAATTAGTGGGAAAAACGGCCATCCCAAGCGAGTTTGCGGCACCGTTCCGTCGGAAATGAATGTGCCAAAAACCCACCGAACATAAGTTTGGGGTCAAATGGAGATGATTGGGTGTGTCCATAGTGAAAAATTAATCTGAGTTTTTCGGTGCATCAGGGGGAAAAACAACCCTCCCAGGCATGTTTTGCGGCACCGTTCCATTGGAAATGAAAGTGCCAAAAACCCACCAAACAAGAGTTTTAGGTCAAATGGGGATGATTGGGTGCGTTCGTTGTAAAAAATCCAACTGCGAGTTTTTCGGTGCATTGGTGGAAAAAATGGCCCTCCCGCACTAGTTTTACGGCAGCGTTCCATAGAAAATGAAAGTGCCCAAAACCCACCAAACATGAGTTTTGGGTCAAACAGAGATGATTGGGTGCGTCCGTTGCAAAAAATTCAACTACGAGTTTTTTTGGTGAATCCGTGCGATTAACGGCCATCCCAAGCGAGTTTTGCGGCACCGTTACGTAAGAAATGAATGTGCCAAAAACACACCAAACATATTTTTGGGTCAAACGAAGATGATTGGGTGCGTTGGTTGCGAAAATTTAAACTACGACTTTTTCGGTGCATTAGTGGGAAAACAGCCCTCCTATGCGAGTTTTGCCGCACCGTTCCAATGGAAGTAAAAGTGCCAAAAATCCACCAAACATGAGTTTTGGGTCAAATGGAGATGATTGGGTGTGTCCGTTGTGAAAAATAAACTATGAGTTTTCGGTGCATTAATGGGAAAAACAGACCTCCAAGGCAAGTTTTGCGGCACCGTTCCATTGGAAATGAAAGTGCCAAAAACCCACCAAACAAGAGTTTTAGGTCAAACGGGGATGATTGGGTGCGTTCGTTTTGAAAAATCTAACTTCGAGTTTTTCGGTGCATTGGTGGAAAAAATGGCCCTCCCGCACGAGTTTTACGACACCGTTCCATAGGAAATGAAAGTGCCCAAAACCCACCAAACATGAGTTTTGGGTCAAACAGAGATGATTGGGTGCGTCCGTTGCAAAAAATTCAACTACGAGTTTTTCGGTGCATTGGTGGGAAAATGGCCCTCCCGCGCCAGTTTTGAGGCACCGTTTCGTCTGAAATGAAAGTGCCAAAAACACACCAAACATATGTTTTGGGTCAAACGAAGATGATTGGGTGCGTTGGTGGCGAAAAATTCAACTGCGAGTTGTTTTGGTGAATCTGTGGGAAAACGGCCATCCCAAGGGAGTTTTGCGGCACCGTTCCGTCGGAAATGAAGTGCCAAAAACCTACCAAACATGAGTTTTGGGTCAAATGGCGATGATTGGGTGTCCGTTGTGAAAAATTAAACTGAGTTTTTCGGTGCATTAGTGGGGAAAACAGCCCTCCCTGTCAAGTTTTGCGGCACCGTTCCATCGGAAATGAAAGTGCCAAAAACCCAGCAAACATGAGTTTTGGGCCAAACAAGCATGATTGGGTGCCTCCGTTGTGAAAAATTGAACTGTGTGTTTTTTGGTGCATTGGTGAAAAAAGGCCCTGCCGCACGAGTTTTGCGGCACTGTTCCGTCAGAAATGAAAGTGCCAAAAACCCACCAAACATGAGTTTTGGGCCAAACTGGCATGGTTGGGTGCATCCGTTGTGAAAAATTGAACTGCAAGTTTTTCGGTGCATTGGTGAAAAAAGGGCCTGTCGCACGAGTTTTGCGGCACTGTTCCGTCGGAAATGAAAGTGCCAAAAACCCACCAAACATGAGTTTCGGGTCAAACGGAGATGATTGGGTGCGTCCGTTGCAAAAAATTCAAATGCCAGTTTTTTTGGTGAATCCGTGGGAAAAACGGCCATCCCGCGCGAGTTTTGCGACACCGTTCCGTCGTAAATGAAAGTGCCAAAAACCCACCAAACATGAGTTTTAGGTCAAACAGAGATGATTGGGTGCATCTGTTGCAAAAAACTCAACTACGAGTTTTTCGGTGCATTGGAGAAAAAATGGCCCTACCGCACGAGTTTTGCGGCACCGTTCCGTCGGAGCTGAAAGTGCCAAAAACCCGCCAAACATGAGTTTAGGGTCAAACGGAGACGATTGGGTGTGTCCGTTGCGAAAAATTCAACTGCGAGTTTTTTTAGTGAATCCTTGGGAAAAACGGCCATCCCGCGCGAGTTTTGCCGCACCGTTCCATAGGAAATAAAAGTGTCAAAAAGCCACCAAACATGAGTTTTGGGTCAAATGGAGATGATTGGGTGTGTCCGTTCTGAAAAAATAAACTGCGAGTTTTTCGATGCATTAGTGGGAAAAAGGCCCTGCCGCACGAGTTTTGTGGTACTGTTCCGTCTGAAATGAAAGTGCCAAAACCCACCAAACATGAGTTTGAGGTCAAACGGAGATGATTGGGTGCGTCCTTTGCAAAAAATTCAACTGCGAGTTTTTTTGGTGAATCCGTGGGAAAAACGGCCATCCCGCGTGAGTTTTGTAACACCGTTCTGAAATGAAAGTGCCAAAAACCCACCAAACAAGAGTTTTGGGTCAAACATAGATGATTAGGTGCGTCCGTTGTGAAAAATTCAACTGCGAGTTTTTCGGTGCATTGGTGGAAAAAAATGGGCCTCCCGTGCGAGTTTTGCGGCACCGTTCCGTCAGAAATGAAAGTGCCAAAAACCCATCAAACATATGTTTTGGGTCAAACGGAGATGATCAAACATATGTTTTGGGTCAAACGTAGATGATTGGGTGCGTTGGTTGCGAAAAATTAAACTGCAAGTTTTTTTGGTGAATTAGTGGGAAAAACGGCCATCCCAAGCGAGTTTTGCGGCACCGTTCCATCGGAAATGAAAGTGCCAAAAACACACCAAACATGAGTTTTGGCTCAAATGCAAATGATTGGGTGTGTCCATTGTGAAAAATTAAACTATGAGTTTTTCGGTGCATTAGTGTGAAAACCAGCCCTCCCGCGCGAGTTTTGCGGCACCGTTCCGTCGGAAATGAAAGTGTCAAAAACCCATCAAATATGAGTTTTGGGTCAAACGGAGATGATTGGGTGCGTTCGTTGTGAGAAATTCAACTGCGAGTTTTTTTGGTGAATCAGTGGGAAAAACGGCCATCCCAAGGTTTGCAGCACCATTCCGTCGGAAATGAAAGTGGTAAAAACCCACCAAACATGAGTTTTAGGTCAAACGGAGATGATTGGGAGTGTCCGTTGTGAAAAATGAAACTATGGGTTTTTCGGTGCATTAGTGGTAAAACAGCCCTCCCACGCGAGTTTTGCGGCACCGTTCGAACGGAAATGAAAGTGCAAACAACCCACCAAACAAGAGTTTTGGGTCAAACGGGGATGATTGGGTGCATTCATTGTGAAAAATCCAACTGTGAGTTTTTCAGTGCATTGGTGGAAAAAATGGCCCTCCCGCACGAGTTTTACGGCATCGTTCCATAGGAAATGAAAGTGCCCAAAACCCACCAAACATGAGTTTTGGGTTAAACGGAGATGATTGGGTGCGTCCATTGCATAAAACTTCAACTGTGAGTTTTTCGGTGCAGTGGTGAAAAATGGCCCTGCCGCACGAGTTTTGCGGCACTATTCCGTAAGAAATGAAAGTGCCAAAAACCCACCAAACATGAGTTTTGGGTCAAATGGAGATGATTGGGTGTGTCCGTTGTGAAAAATAAACTATGAGTTTTCGGTGCATTAATGGGAAAAACAGACCTCCAAGGCAAGTTTTGCGGCACCGTTCCATTGGAAATGAAAGTGCCAAAAACCCACCAAACAAGAGTTTTAGGTCAAACGGGGATGATTGGGTGCGTTCGTTTTGAAAAATCTAACTTCGAGTTTTTCGGTGCATTGGTGGAAAAAATGGCCCTCCCGCACGAGTTTTACGACACCGTTCCATAGGAAATGAAAGTGCCCAAAACCCACCAAACATGAGTTTTGGGTCAAACAGAGATGATTGGGTGCGTCCGTTGCAAAAAATTCAACTACGAGTTTTTCGGTGCATTGGTGGGAAAATGGCCCTCCCGCGCCAGTTTTGAGGCACCGTTTCGTCTGAAATGAAAGTGCCAAAAACACACCAAACATATGTTTTGGGTCAAACGAAGATGATTGGGTGCGTTGGTGGCGAAAAATTCAACTGCGAGTTGTTTTGGTGAATCTGTGGGAAAACGGCCATCCCAAGGGAGTTTTGCGGCACCGTTCCGTCGGAAATGAAGTGCCAAAAACCTACCAAACATGAGTTTTGGGTCAAATGGCGATGATTGGGTGTGTCCGTTGTGAAAAATTAAACTGAGTTTTTCGGTGCATTAGTGGGGAAAACAGCCCTCCCTGTCAAGTTTTGCGGCACCGTTCCATCGGAAATGAAAGTGCCAAAAACCCACCAAACATGAGTTTTGGGCCAAACAAGCATGATTGGGTGCCTCCGTTGTGAAAAATTGAACTGTGTGTTTTTTGGTGCATTGGTGAAAAAGGCCCTGCCGCACGAGTTTTGCGGCACTGTTCCGTCAGAAATGAAAGTGCCAAAAACCCACCAAACATGAGTTTTGGGCCAAACTGGCCTGGTTGGGTGCATCCGTTGTGAAAAATTGAACTGCAAGTTTTTCGGTGCATTGGTGAAAAAAGGGCCTGTCGCACGAGTTTTGCGGCACTGTTCCGTCGGAAATGAAAGTGCCAAAAACCCACCAAACATGAGTTTCGGGTCAAACGGAGATGATTGGGTGCGTCCGTTGCAAAAAATTCAAATGCCAGTTTTTTTGGTGAATCCGTGGGAAAAACGGCCATCCCGCGCGAGTTTTGCGACACCGTTCCGTCGTAAATGAAAGTGCCAAAAACCCACCAAACATGAGTTTTAGGTCAAACAGAGATGATTGGGTGCATCTGTTGCAAAAAATTCAACTACGAGTTTTTCAGTGCATTGGAGAAAAAATGGCCCTACCGCACGAGTTTTGCGGCACCGTTCCGTCGGAGCTGAAAGTGCCAAAAACCCGCCAAACATGAGTTTAGGGTCAAACGGAGACGATTGGGTGTGTCCGTTGCGAAAAATTCAACTGCGAGTTTTTTTAGTGAATCCTTGGGAAAAACGGCCATCCCGCGCGAGTTTTGCCGCACCGTTCCATAGGAAATAAAAGTGTCAAAAAGCCACCAAACATGAGTTTTGGGTCAAATGGAGATGATTGGGTGTGTCCGTTCTGAAAAAATAAACTGCGAGTTTTTCGATGCATTAGTGGGAAAAAGGCCCTGCCGCACGAGTTTTGTGGTACTGTTCCGTCTGAAATGAAAGTGCCAAAACCCACCAAACATGAGTTTGAGGTCAAACGGAGATGATTGGGTGCGTCCTTTGCAAAAAATTCAACTGCGAGTTTTTTTGGTGAATCCGTGGGAAAAACGGCCATCCCGCGTGAGTTTTGTAACACCGTTCTAAAATGAAAGTGCCAAAAACCCACCAAACAAGAGTTTTGGGTCAAACATAGATGATTAGGTGCGTCCGTTGTGAAAAATTCAACTGCGAGTTTTTCGGTGCATTGGTGGAAAAAAATGGGCCTCCCGTGCGAGTTTTGCGGCACCGTTCCGTCAGAAATGAAAGTGCCAAAAACCCATCAAACCTATGTTTTGGGTCAAACGGAGATGATCAAACATATGTTTTGGGTCAAACGTAGATGATTGGGTGCGTTGGTTGCGAAAAATTAAACTGCAAGTTTTTTTGGTGAATTAGTGGGAAAAACGGCCATCCCAAGCGAGTTTTGCGGCACCGTTCCATCGGAAATGAAAGTGCCAAAAACACACCAAACATGAGTTTTGGCTCAAATGCAAATGATTGGGTGTGTCCATTGTGAAAAATTAAACTATGAGTTTTTCGGTGCATTAGTGTGAAAACCAGCCCTCCCGCGCGAGTTTTGCGGCACCGTTCCGTCGGAAATGAAAGTGTCAAAAACCCATCAAATATGAGTTTTGGGTCAAACGGAGATGATTGGGTGCGTTCGTTGTGAGAAATTCAACTGCGAGTTTTTTTGGTGAATCAGTGGGAAAAACGGCCATCCCAAGGTTTGCAGCACCATTCCGTCGGAAATGAAAGTGGTAAAAACCCACCAAACATGAGTTTTAGGTCAAACGGAGATGATTGGGAGTGTCCGTTGTGAAAAATGAAACTATGGGTTTTTCGGTGCATTAGTGGGAAAACAGCCCTCCCACGCGAGTTTTGCGGCACCGTTCGAACGGAAATGAAAGTGCAAACAACCCACCAAACAAGAGTTTTGGGTCAAACGGGGATGATTGGGTGCATTCATTGTGAAAAATCCAACTGTGAGTTTTTCAGTGCATTGGTGGAAAAAATGGCCCTCCCGCACGAGTTTTACGGCATCGTTCCATAGGAAATGAAAGTGCCCAAAACCCACCAAACATGAGTTTTGGGTTAAACGGAGATGATTGGGTGCGTCCATTGCATAAAACTTCAACTGTGAGTTTTTCGGTGCAGTGGTGAAAAATGGCCCTGCCGCACGAGTTTTGCGGCACTATTCCGTCAGAAATGAAAGTGCCAAAAACCCACCAAACATGAGTTTTGGGTCATGGAGATGATTGGGTGTGTCCTTTGCAAAAAGTTAAACTACGAGTTTTTCGTTGCATTAGTGGGAAAAACAACCCTCCCGCGCGAGTTTTGCCGCACCGTTCCATAGGAAATAAAAGTGTCAAAAAGCCACCAAACATGAGTTTTGGGTCAAATGGAGATGATTGGGTGTGTCCGTTCTGAAAAAATAAACTATGAGTTTTTCGATGCATTAGTGGGAAAAAGGCCCTGCCGCACGAGTTTTGTGGTACTGTTCCGTCTGAAATGAAAGTGCCAAAACCCACCAAACATGAGTTTGAGGTCAAACGGAGATGATTGGGTGCGTCCTTTGCAAAAAATTCAACTGCGAGTTTTTTTGGTGAATCCGTGGGAAAAACGGCCATCCCGCGTGAGTTTTGTAACACCGTTCTGAAATGAAAGTGCCAAAAACCCACCAAACAAGAGTTTTGGGTCAAACATAGATGATTAGGTGCGTCCGTTGTGAAAAATTCAACTGCGAGTTTTTCGGTGCATTGGTGGAAAAAAATGGGCCTCCCGTGCGAGTTTTGCGGCACCGTTCCGTCAGAAATGAAAGTGCCAAAAACCCATCAAACATATGTTTTGGGTCAAACGGAGATGATCAAACATATGTTTTGGGTCAAACGTAGATGATTGGGTGCGTTGGTTGCGAAAAATTAAACTGCAAGTTTTTTTGGTGAATTAGTGGGAAAAACGGCCATCCCAAGCGAGTTTTGCGGCACCGTTCCATCGGAAATGAAAGTGCCAAAAACACACCAAACATGAGTTTTGGCTCAAATGCAAATGATTGGGTGTGTCCATTGTGAAAAATTAAACTATGAGTTTTTCGGTGCATTAGTGTGAAAACCAGCCCTCCCGCGCGAGTTTTGCGGCACCGTTCTGTCGGAAATGAAAGTGTCAAAAACCCATCAAATATGAGTTTTGGGTCAAACGGAGATGATTGGGTGCGTTCGTTGTGAGAAATTCAACTGCGAGTTTTTTTGGTGAATCAGTGGGAAAAACGGCCATCCCAAGGTTTGCAGCACCATTCCATCGGAAATGAAAGTGGTAAAAACCCACCAAACATGAGTTTTAGGTCAAACGGAGATGATTCGGAGTGTCCGTTGTGAAAAATGAAACTATGGGTTTTTCGGTGCATTAGTGGGAAAACAGCCCTCCCACGCGAGTTTTGCGGCACCGTTCGAACGGAAATGAAAGTGCAAACAACCCACCAAACAAGAGTTTTGGGTCAAACGGGGATGATTGGGTGCATTCATTGTGAAAAATCCAACTGTGAGTTTTTCAGTGCATTGGTGGAAAAAATGGCCCTCCCGCACGAGTTTTACGGCATCGTTCCATAGGAAATGAAAGTGCCCAAAACCCACCAAACATGAGTTTTGGGTTAAACGGAGATGATTGGGTGCGTCCATTGCATAAAACTTCAACTGTGAGTTTTTCGGTGCAGTGGTGAAAAATGGCCCTGCCGCACGAGTTTTGCGGCACTATTCCGTCAGAAATGAAAGTGCCAAAAACCCACCAAACATGAGTTTTGGGTCATGGAGATGATTGGGTGTGTCCTTTGCAAAAAGTTAAACTACGAGTTTTTCGGTGCATTAGTGGGAAAAACAACCCTCCCGCGCGAGTTTTGCCGCACCGTTCCATAGGAAATAAAAGTGCCAAAAACCCACCAAACATGAGTTTTGGGTCAAACGGAGATGATTGGGTGTGTTCGTTGCGATGAATTCAACTACGAATTTTTTTGGTGAATCAGTGGGAAAAACGGCCATCCCAAGCGAGTTTTGCGGCAACATTCCGTCAGAAATGAAAGTGCCAAAAACCCACCAAACAAGAGTTTTAGGTCAAACAGGGTTGATTGGGTGCGTTCGTTGTGAAAAATCCAACTGCGAATTTTCGGTGAATTGGTGGAAAAAATGGCCCTCCCGCACGAGTTTTACAGCACCGTTCCATAGAAAATGAAAGTGCCCAAAACCCACCAAACATGAGTTTTGGGTCAAACGAAGATGATTGGATGCGTCCGTTGTGAAAAATTCAACTGCGAGTTTTTCGGTGCATTGGTGGAAAAAATGACCCTCCTGCGCGAGTTTTGCGGCACCGTTGTGTCAGAAATGAAAGTGCCAAAAACACAGCAAACATATGTTTTGGGTCAAACGAAGATGATTGGGTGCGTTGGTTGCGAAAAATTCAACTACGAGTTTTTTGGTGAATCAGTGGGAAAAATGGCCATCCCAAGCGAGTTTTGTGGCACTGTTCCGTCAGAAATGAAAGTGTCAAAAACCCACCAAACATGAGTTTTGGGTCAAATGGAGATGATTGGGTGTGTTCGTTGCGTGAAATTCAACTACGAGTTTTTTTGGAGAATCAGTGGGAAAAACGGCCATCCCAAGCGAGTTTTGCGGCACCATTCTGTCGGAAATGAAAGTGCCAAAAACCCACCAAACTAGAGTTTTAGGTCAAACAGAGATGATTGGGTATGTTCGTTGTGAAAAATCCAACTGCGAGTTTTTCGGTGCATTGGCTGAAAAAATGGCCCTCCCGCACGAGTTTTACGGCACCGTTCCATAGGAAATAAAAGTGCCCAAAACCCATCAAACATGAGTTTTGGGTCAAACGGAGATGATTGGGTGCGTCCGTTGTGAAAAATTGAACTGCGAGTTTTTCGGTGCATTGGTGGAAAAATGGCCCTCACGCGCGAGTTTTGCAGCACTGTTCTGTCAGAAATGAAAGTGCCAAAAATACACCAAATTTATGTTTTGGGTCAAACAAAGATGATTGGGTCCGTTGGGTGCGAAAAATTCAACTGAGAGTTATTTTGGTGAATCAGTGGAAAAACGGCCATCCCAAGCGAGTTTTGCGGCACCGTTCCGTCGGAAATGAAAGTGCCAAAAACCTACCAAACATGAGTTTTGGGTCAAATGGCGATAATTGGGTGTGTCCGCTGTGAAAAATTAAACTGAGTTTTTGGTGCATTAGTGGGAAAAACATCCCTCCCAGTCAAGTTTTGCGGCACCGTTCCATCAGAAATGAAAGTGCCAAAAACCCACCAAACATGAGTTTTGGGCCAAACAGGGATGATTGGGTGCATCCGTTGTGAAAAATTCAACTGCGAGTTTTTCGGTGCATTGGTGAAAAAAGGTCCTACCGCACGAGTTTTGCGGCACTGTTCCGTCGGAGATGAAAGTGCCAAAAACCCACCAAACATGAGTTTAAGGTCAAATAGAGATGATTGGGTGCGTCCATTGCTAAAAATTCAACTGCGAGTTTTTCGGTGCATTAGTGAAAAACGGCCATCCTGCGCGAGTTTTGTGGCACCGTTCCGTCGAAAATTAAAGTGCCAAAAATCCACCAAACATGAGTTTTCGGGCAAACGGAGATGATTGGGTGCGTCCATTGCTAAAAATTCAACTGCGAGTTTTTCGGTGCATTAGTGTAAAATGGTCCTGCAGCACGAGTTTTGTGGCACTGTTCCGTCAGAAATGAAAGTGCCAAAAACCCACCAAACATGAGTTTTAGGTCAAACGTAGATGATTGGGTGCGTCCGTTGCGAAAAATTCAGCTGCGAGTTTTTTTGGTGAATTCGTGGGAAAAACGGCCATCCCGCGCGAGTTTTGCAACACCATTCCGTCGGAAATGAAAGTGCCAAAAACCCACCAAACATGAGTTTTGGGACAAACGGAGATGATTGTGTGCGTCCATTGTGAAAAAATTCAACTGCGAGTTTTTGGTGCATTAGTGGAAAAAATGGGCCTCCCGCGCGAGTTTTGCGACACCGTTCCGTCAGAAATGAAAGTGTCAAAAACCCATCAAACATATGTTTTGGGTCAAACGGAGATGATCAAAGATATGTTTTGGGTCAAATGGAGATGATTGGGTGGGTTGGTTGCGAAAAATTCAACTGCGAGTTTTTTTGGTCAATGAGTGGGAAAAACGGCTATCCCAAGCGAGTTTTGCGGCACCGTTCCATCGGAAATGAAAGTGCCAAAAACCCACCAAACATCAGTTTTGGGTCAAATGCAGATGATTGGGTGTGTCCGTTGTGAAAAATTAAACTATGAGTTTTTCGGTGCATTAGTGGGAAAAACAGCCCTCCCAAGCGAGTTTTGCGGCACCGTTCCATCGGAAATGAAAGTGCCAAAAACCCACCAAACATGACATTTGGGCCAAACGGGGATGATTGGGTGCGTCCTTTGTGAAAAGTTAAACTATAAGTTTTTTGGTGCATTAGTGGGAAAAACAGCCCTCCCACGCGAGTTTTGTGGCACCGTTCCGTCGGAAATGAAAGTGACAAAAACCCACCAAACATGAGTTTTGGGTTAAACGGAGATGATTGGGTGCGTTCGTCGGGAGAAATTAAACTACGAGTTATTTTGGTGAATCAGTGGGAAAACGGCCATCCCAAGCGATTTTTGCAGCACCGTTCCGTCGAAAATGAATGTGCTAAAAACACACCAAACATGAGTTTTGGGTCAAATAGAGATGATTGGGTGTGTCTGTTGTGAAAAATTAAAAAATGAATTATGAATTTTTCAGTGCATTAGTGGGAAAAACAGCAATCCCGTGCGAGTTTTCCGGCACTGTTCCGTCGGAAATGAAACTGCCAAAAACTCACCAAACATGAGTTTTGGGTCAAACGGAGATGATTGGGTGCGTTCGTTGTGAGAAATTCAACTACAAGTTTTTTTGGTGAATCAGTGGGAAAAACGGCCATCCCAAGGGAGTTTTGCGTCACCGTTCCGTCGAAAATGAAAGTGCTAAAAACCCACCAAACATGAGTTTTTGGTCAAATGAAGATGATTGGGTGTGTCCGTTGTGAAAAATTAAACTATGAGTTTTTCGGTGCATTAGTGGGAAAACAGCCCTTCCACGCGTGTTTTGCGGCACCGTTCGATCGGAAATGAATGTGCCAAAAACCCACCAAACAAGAGTTTTGGGTCAAACGGGGATGATTGGGTGCATTCGTTGTGAAAAATCCAACTGTGAGTTTTTCAATGCATTGGTGGAAAAAATGGCCCTCCCGCACGAGTTTTACGGCACCGTTCCATAGGAAATAAAAGTGCCAAAAACACACCAAACATGAGTTTTGGGTCAAATGGAGATGATTGGGTGTGTCCGTTGTGAAAAATAAACTATGAGTTTTCGGTGCATTAATGGGAAAAACAGCCCTCCAAAGCAAGTTTTGCGGCACCGTTCCATTGGAAATGAAAGTGCCAAAAACCCACCAAACAAGAGTTTTAGCTCAAACGGGGATGATTGGGTGCGTTCGTTGTGAAAAATCCAACTGCGAGTTTTTCGGTGCATTGGTGGAAAAAATGGCCCTCCCGCACGAGTTTTACGGCACCGTTCCATAGGAAATGAAAGTGCCCAAAACCCACCAAACATGAGTTTTGGGTCAAACAGAGATGATTGGGTGCGTCCGTTGCAAAAATTTCAACTACAAGTTTTTCGGTGCATTGGTGGGAAAATGGCCCTCCCGCGCCAGTTTTGCGGCACCGTTTCGTCAGAAATGAAAGTGCCAAAAACACACCAAACATATGTTTTGGGTCAAACGAAGATGATTGGGTGCGTTGGTGGCGAAAAATTCAACTGCGAGTTGTTTTGGTGAATCAGTGGGAAAACGGCCATCCCAAGGGAGTTTTGCGGCACCGTTCCGTCGGAAATGAAGTGCCAAAAACCTACCAAACATGAGTTTTGGGTCAAATGGCGATGATTGGGTGTGTCCGTTGTTGTCGGTGTTTCGGCCCCGGGGGTATGACACCAACTAGTAATATGATCGCGATCGCGTGCTCTCTTCCTGGATGGTGATGCAAGATGACACAAGGGTTTATCCTGGTTCGGGCAAAGAAGGCCCTACGTCCAGCGGGGGGAGGAGGTTCTTGTATTACTTGCACCTAAATGCTTGTACAGGGGCCAGGGTTACACAGGAGTGACATGTACAACGCCCAATACGGCGAAGGGTTGGAATTCTGTCTTGTCGAGGTCACTGGAGCCAGCGTGGAGGTTGCTGTTGAGGCGTCCTTGAAGCGTGGCTTCCATCCCGGGCGCGGACGTGGAGGCACGGCGACGTGGAGGCCGTGCAGCGCCCATTCCGGCACGTACAGGACGTGGCAGGGTCTCTCCGGGTCTTGGGGGTACCTGTCCTCCAATAGCATTAAAGCAGTCAGGGCTCAAGGGGCGCAGGGCCGGCCTCGAGGTGGCGCCTACGGGGGGCTCGAGCCCCCGCAGGTATGGGCAAGTCCTGGAAAACCCGGCCGTACAGCGGGAATCTAGGTTTCGAGATGTGGCTCGAGTGTGCTACAGTGCAGGGTATGGCCTAACAGTGCTGTACTTGTGCCTTTTTGCCCATGCTTGTGGTGAAAACGAGGTTTGACTCTGGCCCCGGTTCACTGTGGCATACGTCGTGTACCAGAGGATGTGACCGGAGTTGGTGGACGCATTAAATGCGCAGTATGGGGCTGGTATCCAATGTCTGGCGCTGCTCGAGGGAGGTGTGATGTGTCTCGAGGGATAAGTTACCGTGTTAGAGAGGCTCGAGGTCCCCACGCGGGGTCTCGAGGAACGGTGTACGGCTGTAGTGGGCTCGAGGCCTATGTACCGGGGCTCGAGAGGTAGGCTACCATGAGGCAATCGGTAAGGCTTTGGCGGGCCCGGGCTTCCTGGCGGTGGGCCGTCGTTGTAGGCCTCGAGGGGTTGGTTTTTTAGGGGGTTCGACTAGTTAGGTCTCTTATTAATTGGTGCTCTAGGCTTAACATATTTGTTTTGCGTTGATTGGGGGTACCCCTTTCGTGGTCCCCCGACAGTAGCCGCCGAGCCCTTGTTAGAGTGCTAGCACTCGAGCAGGGGCTCCCTACCGGGATCTCGAGGGTTAGCTAACTGGTTCTCGAGGGTTTGGTTGTTTTGATTCCGTTGGTGTCGCGTGAGCGACACCCGCGGGTGTAGCCCCCGAGGCCACGGGGGAGTGGTTAGGACTCCCTCGTCGGCTTTTTCATGAGTGTGAGTGTTAGTTATGTTTTTTAGGTTCGGGAGTGTCGAGCCCCCGAGTTCTTCGACCCTCTTTCGTCGAGGGGCGCCAGGCTGAACCGACCGGCCGGCTCTTCGAGCTGTCCGGTACGCCAGTTGCCCTGGATTGTCATCCCGCGAGTCCTTTCAATCGGATGCGAGGGGGGATGCCTCGTACTACCATGAGCGGGCGAGTATCGAGGTTCCCGGTGAGCTGGTAACGGGGGAATCCAAGTGAGACCTCATGCCCCGTTCGATAGGGTCAACTGAAGCCCGGAGGCGATCTCATAAAGCATGGGCGCTCGGTCTGCTGGAATGCCGGGTCCATTCGATAGGACCTGGTGGCTCGATGCCTCCCTCCGAGGGGATCTCACTGCATGTCGTGTGCCCTGCCTTGGATACACGTGAGGGGCCTCGAGGGCTTGGCCCTCGAGCGATGCTGCGAGTGGCGCCCCTTGGTGTCCCTGACTCGGGTGCTCGAAGCCGGCTGTCGAACCCTCTTCGAGGGCCAGCCTTCGCTGCCTCGAGACTTGGAAGGGCCGGGGCCCGTTTTTACCTTCTTGAAGAAGCCTCCGTCGTTTGGAATCCTTCTGCCCGTTGGGCGCGCCTTTTTAGGCGGAAACTGTCAGGGAGTGGAGATCATGGCGCCAGGGCGACGGACATGAAGTCGGAGCGGCGGTCGTGGTGGGCCCTGGTAGTGGAGCGAATGGGGAGTTGCCGCGTGTACCTGTCAACCGGCTCGAGACGTGGTTAGGTGGGCGCATTAAATGTGTGCGGTTACCTTTCATCTGCCGTGGGGGACCCCGCCCGTTGGGGTTTTCTTTTATAAATATCGAGTGAGGGGTGAGGGACTCTTTACTTTGCCTTTGCCTGCACAGCCGCCGCAGCCCCCACACGCTTTCTCCCCGAGCTAGCGATTGGTAATCTTCCCGACCGTCCGTCCGCCGCTCAGATCCGCGCCGTCGCCGCCATGGCCGCCCAGACCCAGGTGCTGCCGCCCGAATACTGGCGCCCGACGAAGACGTCGCAGTCTGAGCTGGAGTCGCTGCTGGACCAGGGGCTTCTCCGCCCCAACCCGCGGGAGGGGCCCGCGTGGTGGATTCTCCCATCGGCGGACCACCAGGAGCCGCACCCGCCGGAGGGGTATGTGGTGAGCTTCACGCGCTACCACCGCATGGGGCTTGGCGTTTCGCCAAGCCGCTTTATGCGGGGGCTGGCCCACCACTTCGAGGTGGGATTACAGCACTTCTCCCCCAACTCAATCTTGCACGCCGCCATCTACGCCGCGGTGTGCGAGGGATACCTGAAGATCGAGCCTCATTGGGAGATGTTCGTCCACCTCTTCCGGGGCGAGCTCTTTCATAAGGCCGTGAAGCCGAGCGGGAGAAGGCTCGCGCGCGCGGGCTCCCTCACCATCACCGTGAGGACCGGTCCCTCGTCGGCCAACGTCCCCCATCACTACCTCCACTACAAGCTTTCCTCCAACCAGGCGGGGTGGGACGACCACTGGTTCTACCTGCGGAACGAGGACGGGCTCCTTCCGCAGTACACCGGCAAGATCATCACCAAGCGCCCTGAGAAGTGGAATTGGGGCGTTGTGGCGGACAGGCAGCGCCACCTGATGCCGCTGATGAATACGATGTGGTCGCTGGTGGAGGAGAAGGGACTGACCGTCCAGGCGGTCATTTGGGCGTTCCATCAGCGGAGGGTCCTTCCTCTGGCGGACCGCCCCCTTCTCATGTACGAGATGGGGCCAAATGCCCCGCTCGAGGCGCTGAACAGGTCGAGGATGGCCGAGGAGAGGCTGCCTCGGAACGAGGGTGCCTCCCGGGTGACGGTCACGATCCACGGGCCGTTCCACCCTGAGGAGACCAACCTGATCGCCATGGCACCCGACGCGGGGTGTCTCGAGCCGGTAAGCCTTCTTCAAGCTAGGCTATTTCGAGCCTCCCCTCCTTTCTCTTTCTTCGAACCTTGTTTACTCTCCTTGTGGTTTTTCTCATCAAGTTTCTTTTTGCAGGGGGCGTTCACATGTCACGCGTCGAGGCCCCCGGTGAAGGAGGACGCCGCGGAAAGACAGGTGAGGCGCCTCTCTGCTCAGAAAGATAAGGAGAGTAAGGATGCAAAGAAGAAGAAAGAGAAAGAGAAGAACTTGCGTCGGGTGGACCGGGATCAGAGGCTAGCGAAGGCTCGTCGTAACCGGCAGCCTGGAGAGGAGTCCCCCGAGCTCAACTACACGAGCTCGGAGGAGGAGGATGACGATGAGGAGGAGAGCGATGATGAAGGGATGGATGCGCGTCTGAGGCGCGCGGGGGTCGTCGACATCAGGGCTGACTGCTCTTCTGTGCAGGAGAATATCCTGGAGGTCCCCCCGGCGAAGGGATCGCGCGGGACGCAGCCGCGGAAGGCCACGCCAGGCCCCGCCTTGTCGGAGGCTCAGAGCACGTCGAGCTCCGTGCCGGACGTGCCCCCTGACGTGATGTAACACCTCTGGTGTTTAAACCAACTAAAACCTGTCATGTCATCA